>OY997588.1:8753275-10239913 GCA_963921825.1 Erodium maritimum | reverse complement strand
TTTGCTGACATTTTAGTGAAGCCAATAGCAAGAGCGTGCTGCTTCCCTTCAGCCATTATGGCCTGCAAAATGTTCAATCCCATGAATCAGAAAGATTTGTGTTAGCTTAAAAAATCAATGATACCTTATGCTGACACATACAGAAATGGTAATTAAGAGGACATCAGAATGCAAAACTGAACTGACTACAAAATAATTGTATGTAAAATAAAGACAATATAGAGAAGCTCTACAATCAAATGTGTAAGAGCTTACGACTGGGGTTTCTGCACCCACTTCCTCATCCAAAGCACCACCAGGAGAGGTTAGACCAGGACACATTATGTTTGCACCAGATAGGACGAATTTTATTGCACCCCTGTCCACTTGCAACTTCTTCATTATGTTTGGATCTGTGAAACATACAAAACAGACAAGCCTGAATATGGTGGGATTTCTCATTTGCAAGGATTCACTTAGCTCAGAAGACAATAATCGATAAATGTATATCCAACGATTTAATACAAAAAGGATTTAGTATACTTTCTCTAATAGGTTTTGTCCATCAAATCCAAAAGGTACATGAAATAAGTATATTATTATTGAAGCCTTGAAGTTGCTAGGAGGCAAGCTTAGCTCGTCGGTACAGTTTCATGACTTCAAAGAATGGCTTATATTTAAAACCCACCTTCAACAATGTCATGTGTTCCATACAGGTGGAGATAGTGGCCTCCAATAGTCTATTCATTTTTCAGACCAGTCAACAGAAAATAGGCTGACCGACCACAGGTTGGGTTACACATACTGACAACTAGAAAGAAGTTCATCATGTTAAATGTAAGGGTTCAAAAACAGATCAGCAGTTCAAAAACCAACTAAATAAATAATATTTTGAACAAAACTGATGATGGGTGTTGGCCCAGTGATTTAAATTTTAAATGTTATGAGAATTTCTCTGGACGGTGAAACAAAGAGCTTAAGGTATTGGTAGAAGCAACTCATATCCTCTATAATTGTAGCTGCTATGGTATTAAGCTGTCTTTGATTTGAAAATCATGGTCGGAATAATATCTTGGAACATAAACGTTGAATAAAACAAGTTTTTTTTTTTAATTCCATCTGTTTCTGCTTCTAATGAGATGTGGCTCTCCTCCCTAACTGGATCATTATTGTAATTACCAAAATTCATGATTTCAGAAATTTAAAATATTTTCAAAATTGAAATTTGTTTAGTACAATGATATGTGTACTTTGGTGCCTTCTCCAAATAAGGATCTAAAGATAATACTCCTAATAGTCATCCACTATTATAATTCTACAAAGGGTAATAAATCATCTCATTTAGGGGAATATAGCTCCGCTCATGCAGAATAATTTCCATAGCATGACTAGCTTGTCTATTTTTCAGAGGGAGAACCATGCTGGATACTCAGCTATACTACAGAGTAACTGTAATACTCTAATAGCAAAATTATATAATTATCCGAAGGGAACTTAAGCTTAAGACAAAGGGGTCGCTTAGGCAGTGCTATGTGCATTATACATTGGTAGGAAGTGCAATTTTACCCGGGAGTTATAATAATTACATAACGCAAACAGTTATTGTAAGGTTCTTTAATAAGAAACTATGATTATGAAGCGAATGAATGGACTGAAAGAAAGAATGGTACTAAATCTCCAATCTGCTCCAAGTCCTGTATATATTCTATTTGATCATAAAGGAATCAGGCAAGGAGCATCACAATACAACAAAAACAATATAGTCAATTCATATGTAAAGACGTTGCCATAGATTTATAAGGGACATTAAAAAGAAAAAAAACACCTTTCATGTATATGAAGTTATTGGGGTTAAGAATACTTTACATTGATGAAGCAGTCGTAATGTAGGCATGTAAGGTCCATCACGGATGTTGAAAAACAGAGGTACGTTGTTCACCAGAACCATATTTAGATGGTTTTGACTAAAGGTAAACAAAAACATAGAAAATAAGCTTTGGAAATATTAGGCAAATAATAACCCTACATAAACTAGAAGGAGATGTGACGCATTGCAGCTACATTACAGAATGATGAGAATCAATGTTTATGGTAGAGTAGTTCAAACCATTTAACAACAATGAGAGGAGATTTCTTAGGAAGCAAATCCTCCAGCACAGGTTCAAGCGCGGGGTACTATAACAAAAGGTGAAGCTTGTATCAAACTCAAATAAAAGCAATTATTACATTTGTTAGGTTAGGTTCAAGAGAATGAATAAGGATAAACACTAGAAATTCCAACCTCCTCTGCAATACTCTGTCGAATCCTACGCTGCACAGATGCCTTAACTTGATTCTGTGCAGACACATCTTCCATGGTGAACCTGCCAGATCAAACACATCATACTCATACTTCTTGGAGAAACACTTTAAACTGAAAAGATATGTAATTTAATTTCTTTATTAGGATAAATCATGCATAACACAAACACACAAAAGAAATACCATAGAGCACAGGGTGCCCACAGAAGAACAAAGAATAAGAACTCTACAAACAAAATACAAGCAATGCGCAAACATTAAGAGCTTAAAATGTTCTCCAACCAATTGGCCAAAGCCCTCAATAGCATGACATTTCAAACCCATCACCCATAACTTCCATTTTTTTCTTATAATTAAAGGCTGCATCATATATTGTTGCAAAGCACATTGGAGATTCACATTCAACCTCTAATAGTCTAAAGCAATAAATCATCACTACAAATATACAGTAACTAAATGAGTGATGCCCAAAACTGAAAACAGCATAAAATACACTAATTGAGCAATACATACACAAGACCAAAATCAACATGTAATATACAAATTATAATTGTTTCTAAGCATCTATTGGTTGAAACACAAATTGAGAACAGAAAAGGGGGAAGGGGATGGAAGAAAAAAGCTTACTTTTTGAACATCTTGGCAGGGAATAGATTGAGAAGCAGAGATCTCGTATAGGGAATTCAAGGATTAGGGTTTTAGTTAGAAGCAGGAGCTATGGGATCCAAGACCTCTCTGCAAATGCTACTCCTCGGTAGTTTTGGTTGAGGGTGGTTCTGCTTCTGCGAAACGCCAAAACTCGTGGCACTCGAACTACAGTCTTCGCCTAATTACTGGGTCAAGCCTACTGGAATACCCTTTTGTGCTTTCTGGGCCTGCTTCTTATAATATATAGCCCGTTTGTTAAATTGATTTAGGATTATTCTTATGTGGTTAAAAAAACATATTTTTCTCTACTTAGACACACCTTGCCTCCCATATTGCTCCCAGTAATTTGGTCTGTAAACAAATAACCATAAATCTCTTGAACAATCACGGGACATATAATCTTCCCCTGAATTAAACTCTAATTCAAATCCTTCAAGACCATTCCTAACACAAATAGACCCTGTTCAGTTATTAAAATGACAATAATACCTTTTATTATCTTTCAAAATTTTAAAATGTACCATTAGAATAATTTATTTTTATTATATATAAATCATATTTTAATTTTAAAATATAATAAATCAGAACTTAATTCTAAAAATATAATAAAAAATTATTTAAAATTTAAATATATATAAAATTCAGATTTGATTTTAAATTTTATACTTATTTTAAAAAATCTTTATTCTTTTCTTCATTTTAAGTTTTATTATTTTTTTCTTTATAAATGAATAGAGCTTAATCTATATAATCCACTGTCATGCCACATTATATGATGTTTCTGTGAAATCAATCCATGGCTTATAAATCAATCATGAGCATACCACAAAACATGGTGTTTCTGTGACATCAATCTATGGCTCATACCACAGAACATGATGGTTCTTATGGATTGAACTTTCTTTTTTATTATTACTCTGTAAAACAAAATTGGAAGAACGGTGGGGATAGTGAAACAGAATTTGAAGAGCAGGTGGGGGAGAGCCGTATCACAGAACATGATGGTTCGTATATGTTAATTTAAAACTGTGGAACTATAACTTATCATTATTAAGGGCAGCGAGTTTGAAGGAATATAATACGGAGTACAAACCTTTAAATCTCTTCAAATTATCGACAACCATACAAAATCACTATTTGATTGTAGTATTTTTGAACAAATAACTGTATTTGTTGTAATATCAGTGTATATTAGTTGTACTTTTTGTACACTTGTTGTATTTTTGGTGTGTACGTTAATGTTGTGATTTTGTCGTGTATTGTTGTTGTACCTTTCGGGGAATCGGGAAGTATTTTGTTATGTTGTATTATTCGATCATAATAGTCGGTAATATTACATTTATATTTTTGTTGCTTGATATTTAACATTATAACACGACTTCTCTGAAAAACACACGTACTTTTAATTCTAATCGTAGGACATCAATGTTGATATAATTTCGGGAAACCTAATAAAGCACTCGATCTCCAAACTCAACAAAAAATGTCGAAGTACACATACGAGCTCAACTGAATTTTCAGTTCGTTATCATGTGTCGGCGACCTTGGCGTTTTGTGCAATAAACCCAGTCTATGAACTAAACACGTAATTAAATAAGTTAAAACCAACGATTAGATCTATATTTATTGCATAGAACCAATTATGATTACAACCATGAACCGGTGATAGAGAGAAATAGATTTTAAGGAGATACTATCGTGAGAGAATAGTGTGTGAACACAATAAAGGAGTAGGAGTTCATATGTGAGAGAATCTAAAATTTGAACTTTTTGATGGATGGGCCTATATAGCAAATTCACAACACAAAACAAACACGTAATATTGCGCAAATGAGCGAATTATTAGAGTTTCCATATACAAATATCCATTGTCGATCTTTTCGTAAAAGTTTATGCTAAGAGCAGCTCCAACGGTCGTGCCTACGCGTTGTGTCTGGCGTAGGCACGGCCCAGACACAACGCGTAGACACGACTTGTCGTTTCTGGAAGCCGTGTCTGCGGGGGCGTGGTTACGAGTCGTTGCTGGGTCTGGCAACGACGCTGCTAGTCGTGTCTGGCGCCAACGGCTAGTCGGTTGGCCAGTCACGACCCGCCACGTGGCGACGCCGACCCCAAAAAAGCCCTAAATTTCTCTATAAATACATATCCACCCCAACTCAAATTTTACCCTCTCTTCACTTGTTTTTAGCTTTCCTTCCTCTATTCCTCATCAAATTCTCTCCCAATTTTTTTCCTACACTCGTTATGGACCCGAATGAAGCCATCCAATCCTTTGCCGACTCCATGGATGATGAAGACGTGAGTTCTCACCACACCGAAGAGGACTTCTTGGGACACTACTCCTCCTTTTCCCAACTCCTCCAATCGGGGCACTCAACGCCGCTTCCTCCATACACCCCGCCGACCCAATGGCCACAGTCCCAAGTGAAACCTTCTCAATTTGTTCCGGCCACCCAACCTTGCCAGTCAGCTCCGACGCAAGCGAGGAGGAGGAAGGGGAAGGCGGCGGCATCTGCAGATCAGCGGCCGAGACCACTTCCGCGACCGAAGTGGACCGCCGAGGAGGAGACCAGATTGGCACGAGCGTGGCTGAACAATTCGCTCGACCCCATCAACGGGAAGAACCAGAAGAATGACAAGTACTGGCATAAGGTGCATGCCGAGTACGAGGCGGTTAGACCGGCAGAGGACCCACCTCGGGCGTGGATGGCGTGCAAGGACCATTGGCATAAGGTTAAAGGCTTCATCACCAAGTTCCAGGAGAAGTACACCTAATATGAGAACATGGTGACAAGCGGGAGGAACGAGGTTGACGTCCTGGCAGGCGCTGAAGCGGCGTACTTGAAGGAGGAAAGGCATGTGTTCAAATTCAAGCATATGTGGCTCATCGTGAGGGGGCAACCGAAGTTTTTCACAAAAAACGTTCCAGAATGTGACATCCCCGACCTTGACCTCAACCTCGACGCCGACAGTGATGGAAGCAAGCGGACAAGGATGGACGAGTCTCGCACTTGTGGAGACGACTTCGACCACGAGTTGAACTTGAGCGTGGATGAAAGGGCGTCTCGTTCATCGCTCATTCAAAGCCTCGGGAAGCGTTTGGAGTTCTTGGGTTAGCCAAGACTTCAATTTAAATTTAGTTTTTAAATTTAAGTTTTCTTAATGTACTTTGCGTTTTCTTAATAAAAGTTTTAATCTAGTTGTTTTAATGTACTTTGTGTGTTATTAAAAAAAAATCAACTTTTTATCGAATTATCGGAGCCTCGAGGAGCGTCTTAGGGTTACTATTTGAAATAGTAACCATAGGTCGTGGCAGCCGCGCCGACCCTTCCCCCTCCCCCTCCTACAAATACCCTCACCCCCCTTCTCATTTCTCACACCTCTCAAATTCTCACTCTCCCATTTCTCTCATTTTCTAGCATTTCCTCTTATTTTTCTCTCAAGTCGATATGTCTACTTGGGCAACCGGGCCTATTTGGTCACAAGAGGAGGAAATTCATTTGGTGGTCAATTGGCTCACCCACTACGAGCCCGGGGGTCAGTATTGGCATGGTCTGTACGTTGCTTACGTACAAACCGGGAACGATGCGTGGCCACCACGGACAGAGAAGCAAGTCAAGGACCACTTCCAGAAGATGAGCAAGAAGTGCAAGTGGTTTGATAAAGCCTACCGGAAAAAAATTGGCCGACCCTAGGAGAGGGGCAACGGATGACGAAGTATATGCCGCGGCCGTTTCTGATTATGAAGGGGAACACGGGCTGTGGAATAAACGTCATGCGTGGGAGATGCTCAAGGACGATGCGAGGTGGCGTTTACATATTAGTAGAAATAGGAATTAGTTTAATCGTATTTTAATAATTATGTTTTAAATTATCTACATATGTATTAGCGTTTAAATATTATGTAATGTTTGTGTGGTATGAAATAAAATTAGTATTAAAAATGTGGGGTGCTTTTTTAATTAACTAAAACTGTCTAGACACTGCTCCTGACACTGCGTAGACACTACAATTGGAGGAGCAGTGTCTGGAAGCCAAAAACAATGATTAGACACTGCTCATAGACACTGCACAGTGTCTAACCATTGGAGATGCTCTAAGTCGGCAAAAACCTCAATCCACTTTCTATGGACTTTCTTGAGACTGAAATTAATACTCTTAATCCTAGATATAACTAAAAAAACGTTTTAACTCGAGTCTCACGATCCATGCAATATCTTTTCTAGATACCTCAATTTTCATAATACCAGTGTTATAAACATTTGTTGGCATGTAGGGATCACTAAGTTGTTATTCTTAGACCTATTTAATTTTAATATCTCTCGAATCAATACTAATAATAATGTGTTAGGAGAGTTGATCTCTCTCCCGATAAACAATACTCGTGAATCATTCGAAGGATGTACGGATAATGCCTCCGATCCAAACGATACACGAATAGAGTTTCGATTTGTGGTTTAAGCTTCATTTAATATCTTGTAAGGTTTGTGTTTCGATTAGAGACTAAGATCAATTTAATTAGTAATTGGTTGTAAAAATTATTTTATGAATAAAAAGGTTCACTTCATTAGTAATAATGAAAACAATTATTATAATGTTTAAGGCCCCAGAAGGTCCCTTAATAAATTATGGAACAAGTTTTTTTTGATGAGCTCGAAAAATTTTATTAAGAAAAAGTTAAATCCAAGCAGGATCTAACTAAAGACAATCATTACTGAGGAGCTCTCATAAGGAGCCGCGGGAACAAAACCCGAAACAAAAACAATAGATCACAAAATCACCCATCAGTGACCCACTCTTCATCTTCCGAAGTCAAGGTCGGATCATCAAAAGCTTTAGCGGCATGAGCCAGCTGAGCAACTTGAGTTTGTTGTAAGATCTGCTTCCTAATGTCCACAGGATTTACAACTCTCTCCCGAATCCTAGAATGGGCTGGTTTGAACAAGTTGATCGTTTAAGACGGGTTGTTAAGAGCTATATAGGCGAACAAATATTAAACTACAAAACTGATGAAGATTGTTCAAGGTGGTGCCTAAATGCTGTTTGATCCCATAGAGATGACTCTTTTCGTCGAGTACAATGCGACCGAATTTAAACTCATAAGTAGCACGGGGAGGGTCGACTTTAGCCAGAAACTCCTCCCTAAAGTCCCATAGAACATAGATTTCGGAGATTCAGAGAAATACCTTGGAACTTTATTACTTAAAACGTGATCAAATGAACAGTGCAATATGATACCAAGAATTCAGAATATAAAACAAATATATCACATTTCAGAAAGTTATTGTGTATAGATGTCGAAACCCTAGAAAATAGAACATAGGTTTCAGTGATTTTAGAAAAATACCTTCAAACTCAACCTAATTAAATCGTAATCAAATGAACCATGCAATATGATACTGAATATGAAACAAATATCATAATGTTTCAACGCAAGATATATTGTATCAATGTCGAACCCTATAACATAGATTTAAGAGTTTCAGAAAAATAACTTTGGAACAAAATCTACTTAAATCATGATCAAATGAATCTACTTAAATCGTGATCCAATGAACAGTTTAATATGATACAAAGGATCCAAGATTAAACTCAGGTACCATAGGATTTTGAGCATTTGACTCGCGTTACCGGAATTGTTGGTTTTGAAATTATGTTTAGAGATTTATTTCGTTAAAGTTTGCTTTATTTATTATTATTTCTAGTTCACGTCTCGAGTCCGGTCAAAACCGGATTTGGGGCATGACACCCTAAAGTCCCACCGTTAGTCAAGACCGACCCAGTGATATTTGGGGCCTTAAGCGAGAATTTGATCGATGTCTTTTTTTCCTATGAAAAATTATAATAAGTAAATTTGTTCATAGAAGTATTATACTAGATCATATTGAGAAAATAAGAATCAACGTCTATTTATAACACTAAAAAATCTAAAATAGGTGACAGAGATTAATATCTAACAAGACACCCTCGATGGATAGGATTTAATGTCTAGAACTCTCTATATATAAAAACTCAAATATTCAATAAATTTTTATGTCAAGTTTAGATATGATAGGTTCAGGTAGTTCTAGAAAATTACACAAAATTATGCTAGCTTATATGTGAACTCGTGTATAGATATTTATTATCATCATCTTCTAGACTCTAACTAGTATTAATCATATATAACCCAAGATAAGAAAACCGTCAGAACCAACATTAACGACGCAAAGTAGTATCTAGGTGAGAATTTTCTAGCACTAAGGACAGTCGGTATCGAAACCCACTAGTTAACCAACACAAAAAAAATATGACAAAACCAACACATTCTCTCGGTTACCTCATGATATATGTACAAGTTCATTTAACTATTGTTGCTCTTTAAAACTTAAAGAAGCTTATAAACAAACTCGTGCCTATTGATCCTTTTGATTTGTGACTAAGAAATCACAAACAAACAATCGTTCATGTTCATGCCTTTTGGTCTTTCCTATTTGTTGAGCATCTCGATTTCCTGTGTAATAATTTCTCTGTAGTATGGACTCTCTATGTCCATTATTGGTAAGCACCTCAATCTTTTATGAGTAAATCATTTTCTCTAAAGCATTGGCAATACAACTCCATATGATAGGTATATAAAGTCATCTATACTATTTGTATTCTTTAATCATGAAATGAAACTTACATACTTATTGCATTAATTTTTGAAGGGTTTCTTTTTATTTTGACTTGTATTTTAGTCAAGTTAGTCTTGGTTTCGTACACAACCTTTACCGTTTGTAATGTATATTAGAACCCCCGAGTTTCAATATTGTTAAACCTAACGAGACTCATGCGTCTAGTCCATTAATTCCATAGATTATTCTTCGATAAATGATCCTATTTTTTTACTAAACATTTTAGTACAAAGTTAGGACATTCTATTACAAGTTATTAATTATGTCATGTTTCTCTTTCAATAAGACAATATTGATATTCTTGAAGACTCATCTTTAGATACATATCTACATTTGAATGTCTAAAAACTTTATTTATAAAGTATCAAAGAAGTAGGATATATCAAATCAGCACTTATTGGATTTCCCGTACGTTGCTTCACATTTTTTTACTCTGTTCATAAAAATCTATATTCAATAATGGATTTTTTCTAGTTTCAATCAGAAGCCTTAAGCGGTTGCTTAACTCGCTTAAAGCTTGAGTCGGCTCTGCCGTTAGTTGTTACTAGGACAATTTTACTGTTGGATGAATCAAAATATCAGATAAATGCTTTCAAGTGTAAGGATCAAATCACTCCAAAAGATCACTATTTTAGATGCTATTCAAGCTCAATGATTTGACAACGAAAACAGAAAATCAAATACACGTGTGTCCATGATAAACAGGATACAAGAAATGAGAAATGAAAGACAAAATCCGTCACAAGCATCACATGAGAGTTTTATATGATAAAAATTAAAAACAAATTAAAGCTAAACTACTCTCGATTAAATTATAGCCAAGGTCGGTGGTTCGTTGGCATGCTTGCTGTGTTAAATTCATATATGCATGAGGGTAGAGAAAAAACAAGTAATATTTTAGTGGTAGAATTTCAAACACATTTCCACGATTTTGAAGACTATAGGTTTGATTTTTTTGTTGATGTCTTGTCGTACAATTGGTTAGATCATTCAAGTTAGGTACTACTCCCTCTCTCTATCTAATATCGATTTCCGACAACCCCACCCCCACCACCTTACCAAAATCGAAAAAGGATAGGATGTAATAAAAAGGCAAAATAGGAGGGTACACGTGGCACGTTAGTAGGACGGTGGTACTAGCCACTCCGAATCTAAGAGCACACGTGGCGGGAATCCAGCGTCACACAAGATGGGAATCGAAAGTAAAAACAGATAGCCACTTCGATGTCACATTTGTATCTTGGGTTATTTAAGTTCCATGAAACCGAACCTCCGTGTCTATGTTCCCTCCTCTCTTCACAACTCACATGCAATCCTCCTTATAACTAAGTTTCTCTCTGTTCTTCATTTCCTCCTCTCATGGCTTCCTTGAGCTTCATTGTTGGCATCATTGGTATGCACCCGATCTCTCTCTTTATAGCTACTTGATGTATATATATGTAACCTTTTCATTTGTTTTCAGGGAACGTAATTTCTATTCTGGTGTTCGCTTCTCCCATGTAAGTTCATCAACCACACAACAGAATAATTATATATTTTGCTCTCCATGTTTCTTGGATATGTGGATATGCTGAAAAACCTGGATTATTTAATATCACCATGAAGGAACTTATTAAAGTATTCTATTGCTTCGGCCACCCCTATATAAATATAATAATATATACTTATGTGTGTTAGTCTAAAGTAGGGTTTATTATGTCAACTAACTATAGGTAGATTAGTTTAACTGCTTGAGCAACCTCAGAACTGTGATCAAGAGATTCTAATGTTTTCAATCATTAATTAGTTTAAGCTGTTAATTGAGTTTCTGGTGTTGACGAATAGTTCGAATCTTTACACATAGCCTATATAAAGGTAATGCTTGAAGATTAAATTTGGATTTGTAACAAAAAATGACTTTCTGTTTAGTATTAAGTTAATGAGTTTCATGAACGGATCGTAAATTATAACATTTGCTTACAAGTTTTGAGGGGAAAATGTGTGGGCGAGAAGTAATCTGAAGAGTCACGTCACTGAAGTCACATACATGGGTGGATTAAAAACCATATATAGTGAGCAGTAATTAGCTAGTTGTAGCTTAAATGAAGGTGGGTGGTGGTGGTTTCTCAAATTGCTCATGACTTGATCGGCACAAATTGGTGAGTTGCTTGCACCAATCGGGAAGTGCCCAAGTTAGTCGTAGATCCTGTGAAGTACACATACAAAGACTATTGGGTGCAGTTGAATGCCTACCATGTTCTGTGTATCTTTTAAGTACAAAGATGTGATCACGTGGATCGTTACCTGCATGTGTACAACTACAACTAGACATGTTCGTTTACGTACACAATCGCATGGTTGATTCCAAACAAGCCATCGTGGCCTCAGCCCCATCACTCTTCTTAACAAAAAAAACATTTCGTTGGAGCTCTCTAAAGCTTGTTTTGGATTTGCAGAAAGACGTTTCAGCAAGTGGTGAAGAAGAAATCAACGGAAGAGTACAAAAGCGTTCCGTACATAACGACTCTGCTGAGCACAACTTTGTGGACTTTCTACGGACTTCTGAAGCCAGGTGGTTTCCTGGTCGTGACCGTGAATGGTGCCGGAGCTGTGTTTCAGTTCATTTATGTCGTCCTCTTCCTCATCTACGCTCCCACCGAGAAAAAGGTCTAATCTAACCTTTAAGTTTCTTGATGAAACAGCATAACAAGTATGAGTATTAAAAGATCAACTCAACTAAAAGTTAGATAATGGGGTTTGAATCTCTGTCTTTGATAAACCAACTCTCATGACGTATTAGAAGATCAACTCAATTAAAAACTCAGACCGATAGATGATTGAATGTTACACTGCAGGTGAAGACGGCTAAGTTAGTGGGGATACTGAATGTTGGGTTTCTAGGAGCGGTGATTTTGGTTACTCTACTGGTCCTTCATGGAGCCTTGAGACTCACCTTCACCGGTATTCTTTGTTCAGCTTTCACCATTGGCATGTACGCCTCCCCTCTCGCCGCCATGGTATGTTCATCTTTAACAATTGTCGCATAACACCAGCTTAAATAACAAGTCTGACCGTTATTCATATTTACGCGTGTCAACAGAGAACGGTTGTAAAGACAAAGAGTGTGGCCTACATGCCATTTTTCCTCTCCTTTTTCTTGTTCCTAAACGGTGGAGTATGGTCCGCTTATGCAGCACTTGTCAAGGACTTCTACATAGGAGTAAGTACCTCACCTGCTCGTACCTTCACTAGTTATGTTATGTCTCACTGACCCATGTGACCAAATGTCACATGTTCCAGGTTCCAAACGCAATTGGGTTTGTGCTGGGGTCAGCTCAGCTGATACTATACGCAGCCTACAGGAACAAGTCCCCATCAGGAAAATCAGTAAATGCCATGGAAGACGAAGGTTCAGCAAAACTGGTCAAGGACAGAGACGTCGAGATGGGAGCATACGAGGAAGAAGCAGAGGCCAATCTCAAAAACAGAAGCCTATCCAAGGGCAGGAGCCTCCCAAAACCGTCGGTGACCCGACAGTACAGCTTGCAGAAAATAGTCAAGACTTTGTCACTTAACCCCGACGAGCTGCACTCTAATTGCTCTCCTTACCACAAGGATGGACACTCTGCTCTGCCATCAAAGTAGTTGACCATTACAGTTGAATAGCAGATATAGCTACAATACTACTGATTCAAACTCTTATTATATTTCAATACATCATTTTTGTTTCCACCATGATTTTGACTGCTAATCGACCAGCAAGCCGGTTATTAGAAGACCAACTCAATTAAAAGCTCAAACTGATAGTTGACGGTACAATTATAATTATATTCTAACACGGGTGATACATCAATTTGATATTTGCACCCATCAAGGTAACTGTCCAAGCAATAATGAAACACAACCTAATACCATCCACACCACTTGTTGCTCATTATTATATCACAAATACAAATTATAAGAGTGAGGTATAGGAGAGGCTCAAGACTGAATAGCTCAACCCAGAAGTATCTTCAAACCCATGGCTATAAGCATCAGTTTCTTGTTTGGAGTTCTAGGTAACAAGTGATTACTACAAATTATCACAAGTACCCTTTTGTTTTCATCCAACAAAAGTTCTTTTGATTGTAAGCTTATTGTATGTATGTGTTTCAGGCAATGTCACCACAGGCCTAATCTATCTCTCTTCCATGTAAGTTCATAGACATATATGTATGCACAGTAAATAAATTCGATGAAGGGGTGATTTATGAATTTGATTGACAGCAATACATTTTGGAGGATCGTAAAGCGTAAAGCAACAGAGGATTTTGAGAGCTTCCCATACATAAGCAAGCTGCTGAATGCGTATTTTTGGACTTACTATGGGATAGTGAAGCCCAACAGTGTGGTGGTTGCAACCGTCAACGGTTTTGGTGCCTTTGTGGAGATTGTTTATGTCATCTTGTTCCTCATGTACTCACCTCCAAGAATGAAGGTACCAGAATTGCAGTCAATCATCGTATCCGCAATAGTTAATTTGTGGATTTTCAGGTCAAGACCGCGATACTTGCCGGCGTTTTGGATGTGGCGTTTCCTGGAACAGTAGTGTTGTGTGCAGAGTTGTTGACCAAGAGAAAGATGCAGATCGAAATCGCCGGCTATTTGAGTGCAGTTTTTAGTATGGTTGCTTATGCTTCGCCCCTTTCAGCTATGGTAAAGATTTTAAGAACAAACTGTTGATTCTTTAGAATATAATTATAATTGGACCTTCAACTATCAGCTTAAGCTTTTAGTTGAGTTGGTTTTATGGTATCAGAGCTTTTAATCCCCAAACCGCTTATCTGTGAGGGCACACCTTCGACTATCAGTTTGAGCTTTTAGTTTAGTTGGTTCTCTAATAGATTCGACTCTCAAGTATGAGTTGAGCCTGATTTGGATAGTTGTTATTGTTGTTGTTGTTATTGTTTCAGAAAACGGTGGTGAGTACTAAGAGTGTTGAGTTCATGCCATTTCCACTGTCGTTCATTCTATTCATAAATGGGGGAGTTTGGACTGTTTATGCAGTTCTAGTAAGAGACCTCTTCATTGGTGTAAGTTTTTGATCGATAACAGTATACAAATTTGGTTGATTTGGTGTTTGATTGTTGATGTGGTATGGGTTGTTTGATGAAAATAGGTACCAAATGGAACAGGGTTTGTTCTGGGATCAGCTCAGCTGATTCTGTATGGCATATATATGGAGAAGCCTAATAAGCCATCTCAAACAATTTCTGGTGATGCCAATTTGGAGGATGGATCGAAACACCAACCCTTTCTCACAACAGTGCACCATAGCAATGATGGTTGAATTTGGTGGACTTTTTTTCTTGGGTTAATATGGTTTTTGTTCCCTCAAATATTTTTGTAACGTATTGATGTTTTTGATCAGAAGGGTAAAGTTTGTTTATGAGGATAAATTTGGTCATCGGCTTGGAGCCTTGGATAGTATGAGAAAATCTACAAAATGAGATTTTTCTCACCAACTGAATTACTGATGGGTTCTTTTATTTGCATACTGAGACTTTAAGTTTGGAAGTAATCATCTTCAAGGGAAACAGTCAAGGCTGAAGCTTATATGTGAGAGGTCTTTTTCTTAAAATCACTAAAGTATACATTGTATTGATGTTTACTAATTTAATGCATACAATTTCATTTTTCTTTTCAAAACATGGAGTGTTTTTCTAAAAGTACGATAAAATTAAGAAATCGGTAACTCTTAAATATTGTATTGATACTTCTCGAGAAAACCCTAGAGCACGACAAATATTTGGTGCCTCTAATCCAATCAGGACGGATTCAAACATAAAGTTTTTAGGCCGAAAGGAGAACTTGCTTATTTCGATCGGGGGTGGAACGAGATGATGAAATCCGTCTCGCCCCACTATGTATATATACAAAATATAATATATTATTATCTTAGACATAATGGATGGTGTGCCGGTAAGACAAGTTTGTACCTTTCTAGATTTTTTTTAATGAATCGGAGCCTTCATCAGTTTCGAAAGAGCCAAATACAAATCATATGGGTCAAGCGCCTAAGGTCAGGGTAGTAGTCAGGGACCCTTACCAGAGGCATGTGTACCGACATTCTAAGACATGATAATAGAAACCTAGCAGGAAACCTAGGGTACATTCTAAAGACCGGACTATCGGGAGCAATATAGTAGACACAAAGAGCTAAATACCCCATAGGGTGATCGTCTTGAGAGGCCCTTTTCTGAGGAAGGTAAGCCGAAAGAACCGGCCCATAGTGAGTTTCAATGGGCTTCCTTCCCCCAATCAGACCCCATCTCCTAAGACTCATGGGTTTTGGCAAGCCTGTAAGGCAGACCTTGGCAATAACCTCGAGTCTTCCTCCCTCTACTAAACTAGGTGGCCAGGATCGACCTGATCATCATCTTCATCACCACCGATTCTAAAAAAAGCTAGCTACCAAAAACTACTCTCAACCACTGGAAGGAGGTAGTCCACTAGTGGCCTAAACAACATGGAGACCTAGAGAGGGAAGATTCGACACTGTGCAAGCACAAATAAACCGCCAGAGAAGGTCGAGGAAAATAGGAAGAACAAACATGGATTACGACGCGTCTAAGTCTAAAGAGGAATATGAGGGAAACACATCAATCACCATGCGGGACTACGAAAACTATACTTGGAGAAACCCTTCGTACTCTTAGCTACCCCAAGACTGTCCGACGGTGGCCAACAACAACCGACGACCCTAGAAAGGGGATACAGTAACGAGAAACCTCAATATCACCATTGAGACTGACGGACGGAGGCGCAACAAATAATGAGACATATATGAAACAAGGAGCGCCAAACCTCAGACTTACCGAATCGAATTTGACAAAAACGTCGACGCAGATTTGACCCTATACCAGACGCTCCTAGTTAATGTTTTGGGCCGATTATTATAAGAGTCAATATCCCAATTATCCATTTATTAACCAAAAACCAAATCTTTCCATTTTGACTGTTGATATGATCGATCCACAGAGAAAGTTCAGCCCACCCACCAAACAGTCTCCATTTTGAGCCCAACCCAGTTCTGATCATATCACACACTTTCACCACAAAGGCAAAAATATCATGGCTTCTCTTCTTCTTCTTCCTCCAACTACCATTCCACTCTCATAAACGAAGCGAGAATATGCGTTAGCTCAATTTCAGCATAAACCCATAGAAGCTGATACTTCTATCAACAACAACTAGTCAGGATCATCAACAAAATCGTCCACCACCGAAATGGGTTTGATCCTCTTTCTCTCCCAATTCCTGTTTCTCGCCTTCCTCTTATCTTCGAAATCCATCGCTTCATCGCCTCCACAGAATGATCCCATCCCAGACGCGTATGAAGCTATCGAGGACTACGACTTCCCCGCCGGAATCCTCCCAAAAGGCGTGCTAGGCTACGATCTCGACAACTCCACCGGCAGGTTCGCCGCCTATTTCAACGGCACCTGCAGCTTCTCGCTCGAAGGATCCTACCAATTGAAGTACCAATCCACCATCAAGGGTCACATCTCCAAGGGAAAGCTCTCCGGCTTGTCCGGTGTCAGTGTCAAGCTCTTCCTCTTTTGGGTCGACATCGTGGAGGTCAGCCGCAGCGGCGATGACCTCGAATTCTCGGTCGGAATCGCCGGTGCCGGTTTTCCGGTTGATAACTTTGAGGAGTCCCCTCAATGTGGGTGTGGCTTGAATTGCAATGGTATTGCTGATGCTTTGCAGCCCAGGAAGCAGCTCAGGAGAGGCTCTCTTGTTTCTTCTTCTTAGATTTTACCAAACAAAAAGGTACCCCTCTTAATGAAATTCAATGAAAATTAGTAAATGTACTGTTGTTGGAGCTTTGTATTCTGAATTCTTGTTTGATGGAGATAAAGTGATGTGTGTTTTGCTTACATTTATGAGTTGATGCTGATTTGGAACTTTGAACTGTAGATTTTTGTTCATGAAACTTTGTGAAATTCAAAAACTTGAAAGGGAACCTTTCTAGTGAACATTCTTTTTGTTATATATTGAATAGTTGTGGCCAAAGCTATACGGTAGTCAAGTGATTCTGTTTGAGTAACTCAAGTATTATTGGAGCTTGGAGTTGTGTCCTATTGTTCGCTTGAGATAAATGGACATTGGGTTTTCTTGCTTTGATAAATTGTCACTCATATGAATTAGTATTTACATGGTTGCATACTTGCAAGCCATTTTTATAATTTTGATCAGTTTAATTTGTCTTGTTGAGGATTAGACCCAGAACCTTTTCTGTTGCACTTTTTTGTTTGAATCTTAGTCGCATATATGCAGCTCTTTTTTGCTCAAATTGTGGATGAAACCAGAGGATAGGGGCTCTATTTTCTTCCTGGGAAAATACTAGCCGACCCTTACCTCATTGCCATCATCTATTGTATACTAGTATTGAATGATATTCTTCTTAATTATATTGAAATCCTTTCATAATAGTCTTGTAGCTTGGTGACACCATTGTTCTTCTTTATTTGCAAGATTAGTATATCATTAGCTTTCTAGAGCCACCGTGTATGCAACTTGCTTCTCTAACAGCTGCAAGACATGGTGGTATGCTGTTGGAATAGATCTATATAACAAGTACCTTTTCAGCATATTGTACTCTGGTTTTTATTCGAAGTCTGAGTGATGAAGTTCATATATATTGAATAGGTATCATGAAGTTTGGAACGTTAGAGGTACACGTCTTGTCTCTGGTGATACAGACTCACAACCATAATGTGTATATAGCAAGGTTTCTTGGAGTCTAGCATACTGTTCCAGCTTTTAACCATTGTTTGATATCCATAAGTATAACTATAAGTCCTTTCTTTTTTTGAGAAACTGTTCAGGCTCTGGAACTGATCCTTGGTTTGAAGCTTGTACTGAACGCATGTGTGTTGATGTTGCATTGTCATCGCATTGGTTGGTAGTTATCTTAATTAGTCATTACAGATTTAATTACTTTGTCAGTATGTGTTGAATTAGATAGAGTTTTGGCATGATGCCTGCTCCCACTTCATTACAAGTTATGTTTTAGATCGTTAAGCTTGATTACAACATTTGTATCGATTATTTTGTGGATTTTTACTTGTCTTGAGGGCCACTATTCTATTATGATCAATAAGTCTCTTTTTGTTCGTTTTCCCATTCTCCATGATACTTGTCAGGGCCACCTGATCTCTCTTTTCTTGTTCCTTATTGTTGTCGATGATGTTTATCAGTTTTTATGCACGAGATTAGACTGGACTTGTATAATGGGGTTCATGTTAGATATGACATCCATGTCTCCCATCTTTAATTTGCGGATTACACTTTGTTTTTCTTAGAGGTCGATCTCTAATGGTTTTATCTCGTTCGTGTGTTGTTATTGTTTTAAGTTTATATTGGGTTGCAAACCAACTTTGAAAAGTCGGTTCTTCTGATTTGTGGTGTTAATATATCTACCAGCTTTGTTTTTTCATTAGCCATGGATGGTGTCTTGGGCTACCTCTCCACCGCTTATCTGGGTTTTTAGCTCGAATCTAACCTGAGACTTGTCTTCTTTTGAAACTAGGTTACCGGTAAGTTTCAAGAGAGGTTTGGGGTGTGAAAAATCGTTCTCTTTTTCTGGGGTCGACTCAGATTGACTCGATCTACTTTAGTCAGCCTTCTAGTCTTTTACATGTTTGATTTCGAGCCTTACAATAGGTTGTGCTTCTTATAGAGAGGATTCATCGATAGTTTCTTTGGGCCTCTTCTTTGGATTAGGTTGTTTGGCCAAAGTCTAATGAGATAAAGTGTATCACTTTAAGGTCACAGAGGTATTGGAATTAGCAATTTGAAGGCGGTCAATAAGAGTTTACTCCTTAAGTGGAGGTGGCGGTTTGTCATGAAACGATTTACTTAATGGCGGAAGGTGATATGTGCCGGTCATAACTGGGTAAATTCTCTTTTGTCTTTAACTTTTTAATCGTTCCTCAACTTTGGTTTTTTTGGCACAATGGCTTACAATCCTCGTTTTCCTTATATCTTTGGTTTAACCAAGATTCGACGGGTGTTACAATCTATTGACTTCATTCGTTTTAGAGAGATGTCTAGGTCTCAAATGTTTCTCATTCGACTCCATATCTCCATCTTATCAAGTTGTTGGTGGAATAAGGGCATACAATTATTCTATTTTAGGGTTTAAACTAACTGAAGAATTTTTGCGGACATCTTTTGGACAAAGAGTTACTTACTTTGAAGAGTCTCATCTTTTATCTCTTTGCCATTCGTCTCAACTTGCCAAGACAAGTTGACATGGTCTATGGATTCTCATAGTTATTGATGCTTACCATCTAGACTCGATCTCTTGGAAGTATACTACTCTACCTTATTTTAGACCTTTGTTTGGCTTGATAGCAAAAGGTTTCCCAATCTCAAATGGTTTTTGGATGTGTTTTATGTGTAGCAGACACAGTTAGGGCGTCTTTCACTTGTCTCATCATTTGTGTATAAGTTTGGTTGTATAGTCTTTGGTCCTCTTATTTTGAGGGTTGCCTCAATTCTCCGTTTGTCTTTCAATTTGTTCATCCGTTTGTCTTTTTGGATGAATCAGAACGCCATGGTTTTTTAGGGAACTCTGATCTCTGATCCGAGTATCATTTTGCAGAGGATTTAGCTTAGGGCGTTATGCTGATTCAGACCGAAGAATATTTTTTAACTTTCAGTTCTTTAATGGTGTCGTCAATTGCAACCCTTTCTCACCCTCTTAGAACTCTCTATATTTCTTTCTTGTTCTTCTCTTCTTAGGTTGTGACATTTTGTCCCACTTGTTCTTCTCTTTTTTGGGTATTAAGAATGTTTGTTTAGGGGAGCTGTTTCCTAGTTCCCAACTTTTATCGACATATAATCCCCCATCTTGATTGACCTGTTTCTTAGAAAAACGCCCCATCAACATTAATCGTTATGTAGCCCGACGGGGAAAGCTTCTAGACGGTATCTCCCGTTGGCCGATGTCCCAACTAAGGCATGAGGGTTGAGCCAAGGCCTCCTTTCGGACTCGAAGTTGGTTATGCATTGTAATCTATAAATTGAAAGGTGAGGGGGGTAACAACCTTCCACACCCATGCATTATGTGCCTTCCAATTTTCCCAAAGCCACAAAACTATCTCAGTGACCATCGTAGGGGGTTGTCCTTCCACAAATTGGGCCCACCGGTCAATGAAATAAATCACACTCAGAAGGGAATGCATAGTACCAAAGCGTACCAACAATCTCGGGCAAACGGGCGGTAGAGGAACAAATGATCCACGGTCACATCATGAGAAGAGCAGATAGGACACGCAGAGTACATTGGGACAAAGTGTTGACATAAGTTGGTCACCACTTGTATAATGCTAGTAAGGAGCCGTCATAGAAATATATGTACCGAGGTTGGACATGTATTCGCCAGATAGTGTTCCAGGCAATGAGGGGTAGCCGTGATGGTAGTCCTCGGGGTTGGAGGATTTGGTACCCAGCCTTTGTAGAGTACCCGCCCTTCGGGTCATCCGCCCAATACCACGAGTCCTTAAGTCAGGATATCGCGAGAGTGATGGCCAAAATAGCCTCCTGATCCCTTGGTGAGAATAGGGCTTTTATACTAGTAATGTCCCAACATTGAGGATTCGGGAGCATAAGGGTGGCCATCATTGTCCCATGTAAAGTCGAAGAGATGGTCTGAATGTAAGGATCCTAGGATTGGATCCAAGGATTTCCCAGGATAAGGGTGTCTGACCCATCCTCAAGCGAGCCGAAGTCCTGGATTAAAGAAGCCATGCACAACCCTGATGTATGTCTAGATATATCTATGGTTATTACCTCGTCCTATTGTCTGAAAGTCCTCCCGTCCCCGGATAGTGTCTGGATTTGATTAGGTGAGTCACCAGGGAGTCAGGTTAAGTAACTAGATTGGAAGCTTGGTTGTCCAGTAATGTTGAATTAAAATCCTAGGGGTCCCTAAACGCCATTCTTCCTAGAGACTTGGGGCGGCATAACTTGACCCTATCTTGCCAAATAATTGGACGGGCCTTATCGGTTGAGGCCTCTTACCAGAATTTTCCCAAGTCCCGTTAATTTTGTCTATGATCGGGTGAGGCTCCTTGAAGATAGACATAACGTATGTAGGGAGGGATGTGAGGACTGATCGTATCATCACATCCTTCCCGCTGGGGAGACCATTTCCCCATCCAATGATCATATCCACTTCAGGACCCTATCGCCAAAATAAGTCAGACTACTACTATGACACTACCCCATCATATTCGGGACCCTTAAGTACATAGAGGCCTCAGAGGTCTCCGGGATAATGAGTACCTGATAATATTTTAGCGGGTTGTCATACCAGTATTGATGCTAAAGAAGACCAAGGACTTCTAGGGAATAATCACCTAACTCAAACAATCACCAAGGTAGCGCCTCGATAAGGGTGGCACGATAGAAGATATAGAAGTCGTCTACAAAAAAACATATGAGTAATGATTGCCCCCCTTGATCTATCAAGAACCCGTGAGTATGTCCCTCTCCATAGGCCCTCTCAATAAGTTTAGAGAGTCCCTCCCTGTAGAATAAAAAGAGGTAGAGCAATATGGGACCCCTTGGCAAATACCCTGATTTGGTCGTATATGCCATTCTCTCTACCACCCGAGCTGATATGATAAGACATTGTTTCTATGCATACGAACATAAGGTTTGTCCAAGCTCTGGAAAAGCCAAACTGATGCATCATCGAGAGGATAGATGAACACTCTACCTGATCATATGTCTTTCTCATGTCCAATTTTAGAGTCATGAACCTTATATGGCTATGGGTCTTCCGGTGCAAGTAATGGATACCTAAAAGGATATCAAGATGTTGTCTTGGATACAATGCCCTGGTACAAAGACCCCTTGAGTGGGATAAATGGTGGAAGTAAGGAGTCCCTTCAAACGGTTAACTAGAACCTTGGATAAAATTCGAAACACAATGTTGCATATGGCTTTGAGGCGAAGACCAATGACCAACTTTGGGCCTGTCTTTTTCTGGATAAGAACAATAGTGGTGCCATTAAGCCCCCTCTACAAGGGACAACCTGCCATAATTTTCTGAATAAACAAAGTAATTGCGGGAGTCAGAGTTGGCTAGTAATGATGATAAAATTTTGGATTTAGTATGTCCAGGCCCCAAGCCTTATCAAGGCCCATCTGCAACACTGCCCCTAAGTAATCTCATTGTTCGAGACCGATGTTGTTAGATTCGTGTTTTGATGGACTGTGATAGCAGGTTGAAGGCCTAACCTTATTTCCTGAGTATCAGGGAGCAATGTAGTGAATAAGTCATTGAAGTATCACATCAACTGTCCACCCATCCCAGTCTCCTATGTAACCAACTGACCCTAATCATTTTAGAGGGAACATACCTGATTAATCGGTTGTTGGAAAGAGACAGATGCATGGAAGAATTTTGTATTCCGATCTCCCTCAATGAGCCAATAGTGTTTCGCTCTTTGTCTCCAGAATGCTTCATTGCGAGCAAGAGCCACCTCATACTGAGTTTGAATGACCTCCTAACGGTTCATGCCAGTCCGATCAGTACTACCCATTAAGTAGAGCAATCTTATTTTGGCACCACTTGATATGGTTCAACTTAGCTCGATATACATCTCGTATTCACACTCCCAAGACCTCCCCAATGCTGGTTGTGTGTTGTCCCATATGCTCCAACCCGTTCCCATTCCCATTCCAAGCCTCATGCACAAATCGACCGTACTCGGCGTCTTGATCCACATATATTTAAAGCAAAACTTCTTTACTCCCACCATCCTCTAGGTGGGCGCAAGGGTTAAGAGGATCGGGAAGTGATCTGACATGATATTCATAGTGTTATGAAAAGTAAGGGCGGCCAACTCCCGTCCAATTTCCCCTGATACCAAGGCCTAGACCAGAAGGGATTCCACCCGTCGGCCGACCACCCTACCCCAAAACCTAGTAAACGGGGTAGCCGTCATAGGGAAATTTGTGATAACTGAATCTTCCTGAACATTCTAAAATTTAACGGGTACGAGTTACCTCCTTTGGTCTCAAATTGAGCCACAACCACTGAAAAGGATCCAACAATGTCCATCCCTTCGGCTCAATCTATACAACATATTCCATGTCTAATGTCAATCTGTTTTGCTCAATTCACAATACATACGAAATCCCTTCCGACTTAGATCCTCAACCCAGATATTGATGTGACCAACATCTTGAAAGAGACATCTTTATATTTCTTATTTCTTATATGTTAGTTTTACATTTTATAGTTAACTATAGATATATACGTGAAATCCCCATATTAAATGTAGTAAAATGAAACACAAACGCTGTTCTCGGAGAATCCTAATAGGGTTATTACTTGAACCCTAAAAGGATTGACCTTTCATGGCATCCAATCCTTCACTGCCACCCCATCCTCTCTTTCCAGCCACGGTTTGCTTATCGCAGCCACCAGCCGCTCGTCTCCGCCATCGCTCCACCCCCCTTGCACCCTGCTTCGTTCTCGTGCAGGAATCTCTACAACCGGCCTCGATCCCATGCACGAGCTTCATGCCGGCCACACCTCGACATCCTCCTCCACCGATCATCTCCCCAACCCCCCTCCACCAGTTTACTGGACATGAACCCCCCCATCGGTTTCCATGTCGGATCCGGCAACCATCTTTCATCCTACGGCTGTCATCCTCACGGCACTGGTCCGCTCGCCTCCCGATCCAGTGATTGAGAGCCAAACCGATAACACCATAGGGATCAGTGCAGACCCAAATGGTAGGCATGTCCCTCCGTCTCGGGCACAATTTATGCTGGATGAGGGTGGGATCGCGGTGGAACCGGGTCGTCTCGACAGATGGAACCCTAGGGGGACAGGTAGCCGACGGGACACCACATGTGAATATTCGATGGAGACGGATAGTCTCAAGGATCCACACACGGAGGTGTTACGACCTCTTTCGGCAGAATGAGAAGACCCGACGGGGTGGGAGGGTCCGACTACGGACTATACCCACAGACCCGGGACTACCGGTGCTGGGAAGTCTCTGGAAAGCTGCAATCAGAGCACCAGTTTCAAGTTTGCGTTTTGTTTTTTACCATTTTATTTTTGGTTGGTTAGTTCCGTTCGTTTGCTGGATTAGGTATTTTATGTTTAGCACTTTTGAAATGTCGGTAATAGGATGTCTTGACTTTTGTCTGCGATCAAAAGCAAGCTATCTTCTACGGATCTATGAGCGTTGGGCTTGCTACGTTCGGTCCGGACAAAAATTTAAAACCCAGGACTTGAACGCTCTACGTTGTATGGTTTCTTATTTACAGTAATGCACTTCTCTGTTTACTCTTTTTAAAAAAATGTTGTAAAGTGATACTTTCTCATGTAATATTTCAACTTAAAATCAAACTATCAAATTAAGTTATTGAAATATTAGAAAATAACCTAATAAATTATGATGATTCAATCCATCAAATGTATCTAATTCAAAATCTATGATCTATTGTTTCAAGTAGCTTAGAGCACCCACAGTCGTATGCGAGCAGCAGCTGGCGAGATCATCTCGCCGGCGAGGAGTAGGCGGGGAGCAGACGAGGTGGAGGCGAGGAACACGCTGGCGACTTGGGTAGCCGTTAACGACCTCGCCAGCAGATCTCGCTGGCGAGGATGAATCTGATCTCCTCGGGTGGCGCGCCGGCCGTTGGCGAGCCACACGCTGGCGACACGTGGCCTGGGTCGCTGGCAGCATTAATTTTTTTTCACTTTTCCCCCCTATAAATAAACAACCCAAAACTCATTTTACACACACTCAAATTCTCTCTTCTACTACACTTCAAGTCCTATTCAAATTTCTTTCGCCATGTCTTCTTTCGATCTCAACGAGTGGGTTCTCAACTATAGGTCGGTGACGGATGAAACTTTGTCCCAAGAGTTTTTAGAGCCTTGCTTTTCCCCCAACCCGACTGTCCAATCCTCTCAAATCCTTTCCGAGCCCGCCGAAGTACGTCTGTCCGACAAAGGCCAAAGCAAAACGTGTCTTATGGACCGACATGGAGGACTGCAGGTTAGTTCGAGCTTGGATGCACCACTCGTACGACTCAGTGCATGGAAACCAGAAGCATAATTTGAAGTACTAGGGGGCCATCGCTGAGGAAATGGAAGCCACTCGGGGCCCGGATGATCCGGTGAGGTCGGGGAAGTAGTGCAAAGACCACTGGCTGGGGACAAATCCCAAAGTGACGTTCTTCCAAGGGCTGTTTGTGAAGACCTACAGGGACCACAGGAGCGACCGGAACGATGCGGAGATCATGAAGTTGACCGAGGAGCGATACATACAGGCCTGTGGTCATCCATTCACATGGAAACACTGGTGGGATCTTGTGAAAGGAGAACACAAGTGGAATTCTCATTATTTTGCTGTTGACGAGCCCGTTGTACCGACACCGTTTACGGAGTTCGATGTCGAAGATTCTACCGACTCCGGCAAGCGCCCTCGTGAAGACACGCCGGGGCTGTGAGGACAGTCAGCAAACGACCGGTGCTAATACGGACGGTCAACCCCAGTACAAGAGGCCCATAGGGCTCATCATCATCGTCTAAGGAAACGGTTGCCGATCGTGTCGAGAGGGCCCATATAGCGGCCAAAGAAGCAAGCCAAGCCAGGACCATTGAGAAGGCTGCGCAGCTGAAGATGATGGCATACCAGCAGTGGGTCGAAGCAGAAAAAACCGACACTTCGGGCATGGACCCCGAGCAGCTACAGGCCCACATGACGCAGCTTAATATTTTGCGCAATCTTATGGCCCAGTGACTTGTTTTTTTTTCCAGCTTACCGTACTTGTTTTTTTAGTTGTAATTCAAGATGCCCTTTTAATGAATGTTTTTAAATTTTAATGTTTTGGTAATTTGTTTACTTTAATGGCTTGTTTGAATTTGGTCAAAAAAGATTTTTTTTTTTACATTATGAGGTCTCCATTATTGGGTTGTGTGCCATTATTGCCACCACCACCACAAAATGACCAATATGCCCCCTAGTGGCCGGCGGTTTTGGCCTATAAATGGCACCCTTCTCCTCCTTCATTCTTCACATCTCTTCTCCAAATCTCTCTCTATCTCCAATACTTTTGTTCTTCAATTTTTCCTCACTTTCTTCGAAGCACCAATGGCTGGCGTAGGCTTATACCCGTGGACCAACGAGGAAGAGATGGTGTTGGTCCTATGTTGGTTGCACGATGCCCGGCCGGGCCCAAATCATAGGTATTGGCCGGAAGTGTATGCCAATTTTGTCCACAATGCTCCGGCCAATTCCCTGCCGAGAACCCAGAAACAGTGTCGAGACCACTGGCAGGAACTCGCCCGGAGAATCCACCGGTATGAATTGTGCTACCGTGCAGCAATTCATAACGCCCCGCCGGGAACTTCCGAGACTCACGTTCGCTCTCAAGCAGCCGCTGCCCACTACAGGGACCATCGCAACCATTTCATGAAGATGGGTCTGTGGGAGATCGTTCGAGACCAGTACAAATTCCTGCAGTACGTTCACGAGCTGTAGATCGTGTCCTAAAATTAGATTTCGTTTAAGTATGTACTAACTTACCATCTGCGTGCTAATTATATGTATAATTATCGTTAAAGTTTGTTTTAATTATCGTATGTGTGGTATATGTATAAATATAATAAAGTTGTGGGTTATGTTGCAAATTGTTTTTCATTTTTTTAATGTTTTTTCCTCCTTCTCGCCGGCTGCTCGTCGCCAGCAACACTTTCCCCACTACAGACGTCGCTGTCTCATCGTTAGCGAGATAATTAAAGTTTAATATTTTAAGTCATCTCGCTGGCGCCATCTCGTCGACAGCCGGCATGATAACTGTGGATGCTCATAAGTCAAGTAAATTAATTGATTCAGAAATAGTATGGTATGAAGAGAGATTGAACATGTAACATTTCAAGTTGATGTTCTTCAAATTATATTCGGCTTGGTTGACTTTGAATTGGACAAAAAAATGGGCAAAAATTAAGCATCCAAAATATTTATAAACTGAATTAAATATCTAAGTTGTTGGAACAGCAGACAGGCGCAGAGTTCCAGCACTGCTGGCTACGCGACAACATAATGCGGGTCCCTACAGCTTAAAAGAGGTACGTGCCAAACACGCGCTCATCCGTGTTTGTCTTGCTCCTCATCCCAAATTCTCTCGAGAAATGATACGATAATGCTACTGATTAATGACCAATTGGTTCTCTCGGGAAAGAGACAGTACCACGACTGGACGTGTCTCCCGAATATTCACTAGATTTGAATTTAATGTTTCGAATCCGGAACCACACACATTTCCCATCATCGCACGAAATGATAATGGCAACTGATAAAAATGGGTAGTTATCTGATAAGAGCAGTTGCTTATTACTGATAGACAGATCAGTAAGAAGAAGAAAAGAGCCTGAACAACGCATCGAAGATAGCGAGACCTAGTCTCTCTCTTCTTTATCTTGTCTCTCTCTCTCTTCTCCGCAGCTTTTCAAACCCTAGAAATCCTCGAAGTCCGTGCGGGATTGGATCCCCAAATCCCTACGATTTCGAGTTTCTGTTTATCTGGAGCTCCTATTTGGGATGACTCTGTGTGTTTTTTCCTCTGATTGGGGCTTCTAATTGCTCTCTCCGTCGAATTCGAGTTCTGAATGCTCTGTTTATCTTAATTGAGCTCTTAATTTCTTTGTTTAGCTCCTCGATCGGTTCGGGAGTTCGGATTTTGAGTGGCACAAATGTCGTCTTTGAGCCGGGAACTGGTGTTCCTCATACTTCAATTTCTCGAGGAAGAGAAGTTCAAGGAGTCTGTGCACAGGTAAATCCCTTCATATATGTGTGGAATTTGAATATAAGTAGTTTATGTGTATCTACCTTGATAATTTTGAGGGGGTCGACCAAGGTTTTTTTGTGTGTGTGTGAATCTGGAAGTTTTGTTGTTCTGTGAAAACAGCATTGCAGAGAGCTTAAATAGTTGAATTGGTTCATGTTTAGGTGGAGGTAAATGATGAGAAACATGGGATTTCATTTCAGATTTAACTCTATGTTTTTTAGGGACTGACAAAATTAAGTTGTGGTTTTTTTTAAATTTAAATTGTTTATGTTGTTAGAATTGTAATTATTAACACATCTATGACATTAGTTGTATTAATTAGATCTACTAGAACTGTGGGGATTTTGTTTTATTGGAGTTTAAATAATGGGAACTGAAATTTATAGTTTACCTTTTGCATGTACCATTCTGTTTGATACGTATGTTTTGATTGTTGAGAAAGCTGGGAAAATCAAATGGTTTCAGGATTTGGATGTAATAGCAGAACAAAATGAGTTTATTGTTTGAGGCACTCAGGTGTGGTTGGGAAGTCTTTTTTTATGTAATGACATTTCTCTTATGCAATATTCTTATTTTCTCTTCTCGTTTCTCTTTTGCTTGGAATATGCAAATGGTGCCTCTCTTTTTAATCTAATGTTTACATCCTGTATTTTTTTTTTCCGGGAAGGCTTGAGAAAGAATCTGGGTTCTACTTCAACGTAAAATATTTTGATGAGAAAGTACAAGCGGGAGAGTGGGATGAAGTCGAGAAGTACTTGTCTGGATTCACCAAAGTTGATGATAACAGATACTCAATGAAGATATTCTTCGAAATCAGGAAGCAGAAGTATCTTGAAGCACTCGATCGGTAACCACTATTTTTTGTTCTGTTGCATTGTCTAATTGAATCAGATTTTTATTAAATACTTTCCTTATATGTTTTCTTTGAAATGGCAGGCAAGATAAGCCAAAGGCAGTTGACATATTAGTGAATGATCTGAAGGTGTTCTCGACATTTAATGAGGAATTGTACAAAGAGATCACTCATCTCTTAACTCTTACCAACTTCAGGTAATTTCACCGCAGCAATGCAACATGAATATGATTTATGGGAAAAAAACTCTCTTAGTTTGTACTTTCTTGTCACTCTGATGCAGCAATATATTTTCAGCTATTTATGTAACTAATGCTCATTCTTTCCTGAAATAGGTGTTCCACTTTCTTAAAATAGATGTCCCAAAACGAGTGTCTCATTTCCTTTTTAGGTAGTTAATTATCCATGAATTACCAATAATGTCCTACCATAGGTTATTTATAACAACTTGAGTAGTAAGGACTTGGGAGCACATGAGGTAAATGCTGGAAAGTAAAAACAATAAAAAAAACTTGTTGATTCTACCGCAACAGTCAAAGACACCTGTTTTTGGACTGAGGGGGTATTACTTTTGTTCTTCTTCCGGGAAACGTGTATTTTCTAACTATGTTATGTGTGATCATGAGAACTTATCTTGCTTCTGAATATCAGGGAAAATGAACAGCTTTCCAAGTACGGAGACACCAAAACCGCTCGCAACATTATGTTGATAGAGTTAAAAAAGCTTATAGAGGCAAATCCCCTTTTCCGGGATAAGCTTGTTTTCCCAACTCTGAAACCATCTAGATTGCGGACTCTTATCAATCAAAGGTAAGGTTGATATCGCTCGTGGTATGTTACTAATTAGTTGTTCAATGAGAGTATCTTTTATTTTCACTTCGCTTCTGTTTCGGTGATACTTCATCTTAATTAACTCTTCGGCTGAGTCCTGATATCCAAGTCTGATTATTATAGTATTTCTCCACATATGTCCAGCAAAAAAATATATAATTATTTGCGCAACACAAAACCACTGAAAACTTATTGAGTTTCATTGGCCCAAAGAACATGAGCTCTAGGTTACTTAGTTCCTTTTTGTCCCAGATGCCTCTTTCTTACCTCTCTATTAGTGTTAGACTACTGAGTCATACCTATATCCTATATTTCATATGAGTACTTGGTCTATGTAGCTTGAACTGGCAACACCAACTATGCAAGAACCCAAGGCCAAATCCAGACATTAAAACATTGTTCATAGATCACTCCTGTACACCTACAAATGGTCCTCTGGCACCCATGCCTGTCAACCTTCCAGTTGCGAAGCCTGCCGCTTACACAGCACTTGGAGCCCATGGTGTATGATATATTATGCATCCTCAAATTTTCTATTTCCTTGATGTTTATTTTTTCTAATATTATGCAGCTGTTGAAGATTGTAACTTAGGTTCTAATTATTTTGTTCTGTTTATATATGTAGCCATTTCCACCCACTGCAGCAGCGGCTAATGCAAATGCTTTAGCTGGTTGGATGGCTAATGCATCCACATCTTCATCTGTTCAAGCAGCTGTTGTCACTGCATCATCCATACCTGCTCCGCCAAATCAAGGTGACAAGCATTTTTTAGTACACGTTGCCGTGTAAGTGGGCATTTGTCTCCAAAACACAACATTTAACCATGGACAAGTTTTTTCTGGCCATGACGTGCTATATAAACATCAACCATATGGTGGGGTTATTATTAGTTGTGTGTATGGGGTCGGCATGGGGGTGATTAATGAAATATTAAGCCTATGCTTTTTTTGGCAATGCTGACATACCATGGAAGTTAACTGTTCATACGGGCAAGTAACTCCGTTGGTAGATTGTGAAGACTATACTTGTCTACATGACTAGAGAATGTGATATTCAATCTAAAACTCAATTATGTGAGTGTTTATATGGGTGTAGCTAAGTGTGTGCTTCATTCTATCAGTTCCTCTTATGAAACGTCCAAGAACTCCTCCAGCAAACCCAGGTATAGTTGAATATCAGAGTCCGGATCATGAACAGCTAATGAAGAGGCTGCGCCCTACACAATTTATGGAGGAGGTAGTCTCAATAATTTTTAGTAACATATATGCGATTTAGGATGTTGTGTGTCATTTGTAATCATACAGTTAATTTGTTTTAAGATTTATGAATCACCCATTCTTAGAGCATGGCTTGAGACTAATGTGTCATGCTTGGTTTAAACTTTAGGTTACGTACCCAACTCTTAGACCGCAAACTCCTTGGTCATTGGATGATCTGCCCAGAACTGTAGCTTTCACTATGCATCATGGATGCACTGTCACAAGCATGGATTTTCACCCTTCTCACCACACACTGCTGCTTGGTACCAACATTATTTATTTTTCTCCCATTTGTGAATTGATATTATAGTAAAGTTCTATCTCTTGGATTACCTATTTCCTTTTCTGTCTTGCTTATTGTGTTTGTATTCACCCAGTTGGCTCTGGTAATGGAGATGTTACACTATGGGAACTTGGATTACGAGAGAAGTTGGTTACAAAGCCATTCAAGATATGGGAAATGCAATCTTTAACATTAACATTTCAGGTATTATATTTCATATATGATAGTTCTATGTACTATACCACCGATTCAGTTTTAGATGTCCTTACTATGTAGTTTGTTTGGATATTTAAATTCTGTGTAAGTTTTAAAATAATCATTCTACAAAAAAACTAGTCATGTTGAGATTCTTATACTCTAGAATTTGTTACAGGCTTCTTACACCAAAGATGCACCGATATCTGTCAGCCGTGTGATATGGAGTCCTGATGGAAGTTTTGTGGGTAAGTGCACTTTTAATCAATGCCAGTTTCCTTGAATATCAGTTTCAAAATGTATTTATAGAATTTCTGTTGCAGGAGTTGCATTTAGCAAACATCTGGTTCACTTGTATAGTTATCCTAAATCCAATGATCTACACCAGCAATTAGAAGTGAGTTTATATTTAGCTTTTCATCAAGCACAATAGAATTGTTACCTGTATTAACTTTCACCCATTTGTTATCACAGATTGATGCCCATGTTGGCAGTGTCAATGACATGGCTTTTGCTCATCCAAACAAACAACTATGTGTTGTCACGTGTGGAGATGACAAACTAATAAAGGTGAGGATGAACTTTTTTAAAACAAGAAATCTTGCCTATATTATCATACTTTGATGATCTAAATGAGGAGTGAAACAGGTGTGGGATTTAACGGGGCGGAAACTATTTAATTTTGAAGGTCATGAGGCACCAGTATATTCTATCTGTCCTCATCGCAAGGAGAATATTCAGGTATGATAACCAAAATAAGGTTCTTTTTGATATATATCCTTGTTTTTGTCTAGGAACCAAAAGATTCTAATTCCTATGCTAATTTTAACTTCCCTAATTTCCTCTTTTTATCATGTTATATATATTTTTTATCATACCCTTGTTCCCCAGCATGTCAGCAGGGATGCCACCCGCAAATTATGCTAGTTAGGGCTGTTCACGGGCGGGTTACCGCCAGATCTAAATTTCAAACTGAACCGCTAGTAAATTGCTTCCGAATGCCACCATTACAGTTTTCAAGAGCATGATGCATATCAAATATGGGAAACATGAATATCAGTAATGCATGCATGCACTTGCATTTGCTTTAGGAACAATCGAATTGAAATGCTTGTGATACTTGTTTTATGTGAATTATTTCATCCCAGTTACGACATGCTTCTGTGTTATTTACCTCCAAACTTGTGAATTTGCAGTTCATATTTTCTACTGCGGTTGATGGGAAAATAAAGGCTTGGCTATATGACAACATGGGTTCTAGAGTGGACTATGACGCTCCTGGGCATTGGTGTACTACAATGCTATACAGTGCTGATGGAAGTAGGTAAGAGTAGTTAAATTTCTTGTAATTAGATTGCAATTATGATATTTGTTCCTTTCCTATAGATTTCATGGTGTTGTGCGTAGGCCTTACCTTAAAAATTACTGTACAAGTTCAATTTTTCTCATTTATACCTTTCAAATCTTCGATTACATTTGGTTGCTTTTGTTTCCCTCTCCAGATTATTCTCTTGTGGAACAAGTAAAGATGGGGACTCCTTTCTGGTTGAATGGAATGAAAGTGAAGGAGCAATAAAGAGGACATATGCTGGGTTTAGAAAGAAATCAAATGGTGTTGTGCAGTTCGACACAACCCAAAATCACTTTTTGGCTGCTGGTGAAGATGGCCAGATTAAGTTTTGGGACATGGACAGTGTTAATGTTCTCACAAACACTGATGCTGAGGGTGGACTTCCGGTGAGTAGTGAATTCTTAATTTGTGTTACTGTTCTTTGAAACTCTTCTGTTATGATGTATTGATAGCACCATATATACCGTTTCAGAGTCTTCCACGCCTGCGCTTTAACAAGGAAGGGAATGTTCTTGCTGTCACTACAGCAGACAATGGATTCAAGATACTTGTAAATGCTGCAGGTCGAAGATCCTTAAGAGTTATGGAGACATCATCTTTTGAAGCCTTAAGAAAACCCCTTGAATCTGCTAGTGTCAAGGTTAGAATCGCCACTTCCTTGAAAAAATAACAAGCTAAATTAAGTTAGCTTGAGGTTTTGTTTGCAATGTTCAAGTTGTCCTGTCTTTTGCCTTTTTATTAGGTTTCTAGCACTTCAGCTGGAACAAGTGCCAGTCCAATCAATTGTAAAGTGGAAAGGAGCTCACCTGCTAGGCCTTCTCCTATCCTTGTATGCTAGCTAAAATTTCCTGATTTTCATATTGAGTGTCTCTCTTGCAGTAGTAAACATGAGGAGTAAGTTTTAGCATTACATGAACAAGCATTACCCATGTACTACCCTTCGCATCATGTAATGATATGTCAGAGATTCTTTTCCCACATGCTAGTTTGACATTCAGTTTACCCTAGCAAGTTCTAGGGTGCGTGTTTTTAGATGCATTTCCTTTTTGTGCATTGGGAAGGGAACAAAGGAACTGCCTTAAAGTTTGACCATGAAACTTCGAAGTTCTTTAGCCCCTTTACTGTCAATGGATTACTTATTTTGCATTACTTTCTCTTTTCAGAATGGAATTGATCCCATGGGTAGAAGCACTGAAAAGCCCAAGGCTGTGGAGGATACAGATAAACCCAAACCCTGGCAATTGTCAGAAATTTTGGATCCTGCCCAGTGCAGGTTGGTCACCATGCCTGATAGTACTGATACTTCCAGCAAGGTCTGTTGCATATTTTCAGTTGCTATTGTTTGGCATAAACCATTTAATCTATCCAGTAATTAACATGTTAGGTATATGTGTCCAGGTTGTTAGACTTATGTATACAAACTCTGGTGTTGGAATCTTGGCACTTGGGTCAAATGGAACTCAGAAGTTATGGAAGTGGATTCGCAATGAACAAAATCCAAGTGGGAAGGTACCAGATATCTAAAACATGACTTCTATTGGTTCTTTTTTAAGGATAGATTCTGACATTGTTTGAGTGCATAAAGGCCACCGCAAGTGTTGTTCCACAGCTATGGCAACCAAACAGTGGTCTTGTTATGGCTAATGATGTCGCTGGTGTCAACCTTGCTGAAGCAATCCCGTGCATAGCACTTTCAAAGAATGACTCCTATGTAATGTCGGCTTGTGGTGGAAAAGTTTCATTGTTCAATATGATGACATTCAAGGTATGCACTTGCATATTCATACATTTCAATGTTTATGTATTTGTCTTTAAGGGTTGATAATGAATTGCTTTGGTTTGTAGGTGATGACAACATTCATGCCACCTCCCCCTTCTTCGACCTTCCTAGCTTTCCATCCTCAGGATAACAACATTATAGCCATTGGAATGGAGGATTCAACCATCCATATTTACAATGTCAGGGTGGATGAGGTAGTTCCTGAATTTTGTCTTTATATTGTACAGACAATTTTTTCTGCATGTTACGCTGGATTTATATTTGCCATCCTACTTTTTTTTCGTAGGTGAAATCAAAATTGAGGGGTCACCAGAAACGTATAACTGGCTTAGCTTTTTCCACCAGTCTCAATATCTTGGTTTCATCGGGTGCCGATGCTCAAGTAAGTGGAAATTATCATTCTTTTGCGTTGAAATATTGCAATTCTACTAGAAGCATTTAAGGAGGAATTTGTGATATATATTACTTTGATTGTTACGGTGGCTTTACTACAGTCATGATATCTGAATTATGGAAAGGGAGGAAAGAAAATATGCCACTCATTCTTCCAAAATAAGTCTCCACTTTCCAATTTTTGTAAAAAAAATAAGTATAGGTTATTTAGTGATGGATTTCCCCCATATACCCCTGTGTGCTTGAGAAACCGAAACCATGCACAAATAAATACCCAAGAGGAAAGTAGGCACTTATGTTGGAGTGGAGTGGAGTGATATGTTGGACACGTTTAGTAGATCTTCTCGTTCATTGACAAGATGCCTTTTTTCCTTAGCTGTGTGTTTGGAGCATTGACACGTGGGAGAAAAAGAAAACGATTCCAATCCAAGTAGCAGGTGGAAAGGTAGTTAGTGGTGATGCTCGGGTACAGTTTCATGCTGATCAACTGCGCATGCTGGTGGTTCATGAAAGTCAGCTAGCTATATATGACGCCTCCAAGATGGATTGCATTCACCAGGTATGGAATACTTGCCATTATGGCTTCTTGTTCTGTCACTGAACTTATTCACCAAAAAAAGTTGGATCTTTAATTGCAGTGGGTTCCGCAAGATGCACTGTCTGCACCTATATCTTACGCAGCATACTCGTGCAACAGCCAATTAATCTATGCCTCCTTTTGGGATGGAAACATTGGAGTGTTTGATGCTGATACCTTGAAGTTAAGATGCCGTATTGCTCCATCGGCGTACCTTCCCCAGGCAGTCTTAAGTGGGTAAGTTAGGCTGTCGTGAATTCATCATACATAGTCAAACTTAAGTATTTTTATTCATTGTGCATACCAATAGCATGTTTGTGTATTATTATTAAATTGCAGGAACCAAGCAGCGCAGCCTGTTGTTGTTGCTACGCATCCATTGGAACCCAACCAATTGGCTGTAGGGTTGACAGACGGGTCAGTGAAAGTGATAGAACCGACAGAGACAGAGAGGAAGTGGGGAACAAGTCCACCAGCAGCAGAGGTAGTGAATGGTAGAGCAGCCTCGTCCTCCACAACAAGCAACCATACACCCGATCAGATACAGAGACGAGACTGATTCTAGTTATACAAAAAACAATCATCTGTATTCTATCGGTCTGATATGATACTACGCTTAGGTGTTTAGTGTCTCCAACTCCAGATGTGAACACCCCTTGTCAAAGGTAAGGGGAGGACATAAAACTTTAGTGAATATATTTGTATATGTAATTAGGTTGTAGTTGCAGTCAACAACTTGTGATTGCTATTCCTCGTGTATTAATTTGTCTTCACTATTAGCACGTCTTGGTACCTGAAAAGGATCCTTGATTTAACAGTTTAAGGTTAGGATGTAATTGTTCCATTCAAGTACAGTTTAGAATTTGGTTTGTTTTTAATTACAAATGTTTGACCGAGTTGTTCGAATCAATGGGTGCTGCCCTGTCTACTTTTTTTTGATCCGCAAAGCATATTTAAAATTAAACCTCTTACGAGGAGGAAGAGGAGTACATAAGCAGGACTTGCTACAAGACCTTAAAATCCCCAATTTGGACGCAGCCAATTGAATGGGCAAGAACTACCAACACCAGAAGAATTACTTGAATAAGAGCTCGATCCAACACGGGGAGATACAACCAGAAACAGAACAACCCATAAAACAACAACTTGAACCACATGAGCCACTACAGACTTGAACAAGAATTACCACCAGTACAAGAATTACAACCAGAAAAGGAAAAGAGCCAAAAGGAAAGATTACAACCCAACAGAAGAAGCATACAAGGATAGGTCTTAAAGACCCAAAAGAAACCACCAAAAGAACAGAGACAAAGCAGGTCTAAAAACCCCAGATCCAACAATAAGCACCAAGAAAGGAAGCCATCCAACAACCACTAGATCCCCAAAGTTAAACCAAGCCAAAGCAGGAAAAAACTCCAAACCCTGCTCAAAAGTCCACAGGCTCTGCAGAGAGAGTGTGGACTTTAAGTAAACGGCGGCCAGCACACACACAACAGAGCAATTCCGAAAGACGACCGGAACCCACTTAACCCAACAACCAACACACGGCTTCCGAGGGCAGAAAAACCCAAAGAACTCGCCGGCGCTCAACACCGGAACCGACGAGCCCGACCCATCAAGAGGTCGGTAAGACAAAAAGACATAGGTAGATGGTGCACAGAAGAGAGGGAAGAAGCAAAGACCAAGAAAAGCTAGGGAAAGAGAGGATACCAAAGGAGCCTTAAAACCTGTCCCGAGGTCCAGATTGGAAGGCGGAGCAGAAGAGAAAAGTCACCTGAAGATCTAAAGAGCGGAAACCGACCAGCGCCACGACGATCCTCAACAGGGAAACACGTCCCACGACTGGCACTAGAAGACTTCACCGACAACTGAGCAGGCAGGAACCATCACCTCTACTCCGATGGAGCTCCCACCTCAGCGAAGAAGAGAAGACAGGCCCGCGAAAATCCCCACCGTAGTGGTTGAGGAAGAACGACCCACGACCGGCTCCGGCTCTCCCCCAAACTGAGATGTAGCACAAGACAAACCCATCAAACCACCAGGCGCACTTGATTCCCTGTTACCAGCGAAGGTAACCCCTTTCCGGCCATCACCGAGAAAAGGCCCAAAAAGAAGGGGAATCGACATTTCTACCAAAAACGACTCAGTAGCAGATGGGATCTCTGGCAACCAATCGACGAGCAAGTAGTTGTCATTCTTATTTTTCTGTATTGGAATATATGTAAATATGTTTCTTTTTGCTTATGAAATAAAAAACATGCTATAAAAACAGTTTTCGAACAGCAGAGTTTTTTTTTAATCAGTGAAAACAATTTTAAATTAAAACGTCTCGAGAGATAAAAGAGGAGTACAAGGTGGTCTAGTTATAGACTTGAAAGTACAACTATGTATAAGATACAAACTCGAGTGTTGGTGTGACAACACAACCTCATGAGAATCCTAACAATGAGAGTGTACAATAAACAATGAAAAAAGTCTAAATACCCAAATTTTACAACCAGTAAGAACAAAGAAACTAGCTAGGTGAAAGTAAAAGGTTTATAACCCGGATTTTTCAACCAATAAGCACAAGGGTACTGACATAAATCTAATCAACTGCCTAAGAAAGTAGAACACTTTGTCTCATTGGGGCCATCAACCAGTCACACAAACTGGTAGACGAACACTAACACGCCGACAACCAACACCGCAATCGACAAAGACAGTTCCGGTGAGCCAAACTCACCCGAACACATTAAACCCTGAAATCGCATCTGTAAGTAAACATCTAAAAGGCACAATGGTCAATCCACTCACCGACGGCCAACACCTTAAACCAGAAAGTCCTAACCATGGAAGTGGAAGGAGACAAATGATAAATAAACAGATTATGATAAAGAGGGCAAAGCGGGACACTCATCTTAAACAGAAGGGGGGGGGGGGATATTCGTACCAGTACTATGACGAATTGCAAGATCCACGATGATCAACATCCAAATGGATGAAGAAACGTGTCCCACGACCAGATCTGCAACGACACACCCAACAACCAAACGAGCCTTCTGAAGCAGCAAACCAGTTCCACAACGATCTACACCCTGGGAGTAAAGAAACCGTCCCACGGCCAAAACTTGAACAAGACACCTTAGAGGACACGAGAAAGGCAAAATCGACACCATCGCGGGGAGCAAGTCAACAGCAGAGACTGGGACATCGAAGGTCAACGCCAAAACCAGACCGAACTCCTTGACACTGCACCACCACAACCACCATTTCCAAGGAACAAGCTAAAATGGCACAAACTCCAGCCACAAAAGGATGGACTAGGAGATGACAAGGCTAAAAACCGGGGAAATTAGCAAAAAGAGGCCCGAACTCCAGCAACCCAAGACCAAGGCGAGAACAGGAGATCCAATCCAAAAACAAAAACAAAAACCAACTTCCGACCAACAGCCGGGAAGGTCCTGATCTTACCCCGGACGGATCAGCACAAACCCGCATCAGCAAACGACCACAAATCGACCACCACCGTAGTAAAAGTGAAGAAAATCCGAGTCGGCCACCACACCACGGCGTAGCCAAACTTCCTAATGTTAGATCTGTCTATTGATGGACATATCTAATAACCATACCCACAAAGGACGGGCAGACCAGCAAATCTAAATCTGCCGGCCTGACCATACGAGGGAGAGAGAAAGGAGGCACACCGTATGAAGCTCGACAACGTCCGGCAGAGCATGTCAGCTTCGAGCACGAAGTCGCGGGAGAGAGCTCGGAAACGTCAGGCAGCAAGCAGCACGAGCAAGTAAGTCTGGAACCAAACCTGAAAAGATCTGAACCGTCAAGGGGAGTAACGGAATACCTGCAGTCTGCCCACAAAGGTCGGAGTTGGTGAATTTGAAGGGCAGAGCCGCAGAGCAAACCAGAAGGGGCAGCACCACGCCGGCACGAACGAACAACGCAGGCTCCGGTGAAGGCCTGAGACGCCAGAGACGTCCTGGAAGGGACCAGATATGGAGGAAGTTCGACCAAAAATCGTCGAACGACAAGGATGAACAAGATCAACCAAGGTTAGCGGTAGAAAATGGTCATGAAAGAAGAAAACGAGGAAAAGGAAGGAGAAGGGAGGGTAAAGGTGGGGGAATGAAGGAGGAGAAGAGGGAAACCTACCGGCGACGTCCATGGCCGGAGACCATGGCGTCGTCGGTGGAAAAGGGGAGGCACAAGTGGGTCGACGGCTAGGGTTTGAAAAAAGGGTCGAAGGTCTAAGACGCTTTACTTTATTGACGAAAACCTTTCTGTGCTTTACCCATGAATGAGCGCCACAAACAATAGAAGTTAAAGTACCAACATTGGAGATTTGAGACAACTATCACAACTAAAAATGTATTTAAAAAAAATGACATTTAAATCAAACATGTAGATCCGATACAGGAAGTAAATTACGATTATTACTCTTGATTGTCTTCATCCTCTCTGTCCTCAATACTTGAAATGTAATTGACATATGTTAGAATGAATATATTTGTCTTGAAATGAATTTGGCGTACGACGGAATAAAACGAAAACAAAACGACGATTCATGCAACATCTTTACTTGAAACACACAAACTTACTACCATATCGCGCATGATAAAGAATATCCAATACTTAATGGAAAATATAACCAATACAACGTAATACACCATTGGGAAGAAGTACTTATCATCATCGACCCTCCATAATGATTCCATAATAATTTCAGATGTATTCAATTAGATTTGCTTGCAGGTCCTTGTAAAGGTATCACTATGTATTTATGCTCAAATTGTCATGTAGTCTTTAGGAGAACCAGTTTTTTTGTACTTAATGTTTAGGTGGTGTCTAATCAAGTATGTCGTCGGTGGCTCATCAAAGAAATAAGGGCGGAACCAATTTTTTTTTTTTACATTAGACTTGGAATAGATGAATCAAGTCTATTCTCACTGTCAGGTGATTTGAATTAAACCCACAAGTCATGTCGATTCTCCATAATTTTTCAAAAAACTGATCTAAATAGATTGGTATTCTTCACGAATCGGATCTAATCCCATTATAGAAGGTCTTACGGATTAAAACGGGTCGGGAGGGGACACGGGTCACAAAGGGGGTCGAGAATCCGTCCGAACCTGACCAGTTGTTGGTATTCTCTTTCCCTTGCAAACTCTTCCCCCGGTTCGCATAGAAATAATCTGACCGGACATCTACCTGCCTTCACGAATTAGGGTTTGGGCTATCTGCTCCTCTCCCTCCATCTTCAAGCGATGGCTAACCGCACGGATCCCATGGCGAAGAGCATACACGGAACGAACCCTCAGAATCTGGTGGAGAAGATTCTCCGGTCCAAGATATACCAGAACACCTACTGGAAGGAGCAGTGCTTCGGACTCACGGCGGAGACATTGGTCGACAAGGCCATGGAGCTCGACCACCTCGGCGGCGCTTTCGGCGGCAATCGCAAGCCCACCCCCTTCATGTGCCTCGTCATGAAGATGCTCCAGATCCAGCCGGAGAAGGACATCGTCGTCGAGTTCATCAAAAATGAAGACTACAAGTACGTCCGCATACTCGGCGCCTTCTACTTGCGCCTCACCGGCACCGACGTCGACGTCTACCGCTACCTCGAGCCTCTCTACAATGACTACCGCAAGATCCGCCAGAGAACGCTTGATGGCCGCTTCGCTTTGACTCATGTCGATGAGGTTATCGATGACCTGCTCACAAAAGATTATTCTTGTGATGTTGCTCTGCCAAGGATAAAAAAGAGGTACCCTTTTCCGACCTAATTTTGTTTGCACTGCTCTACTTCTGCCCTTGATTTGCCCTAATTTATGTTCAATATGTAATTAGTTATATTAATGTACTAGTTAAATTGTAAAAAAAGAGAGTCTTGAATTGCATTTGGGAATATTGAGCTGCATTTTTGTGTGTGAACTATCCAATTTGTTTACAGGGCTAATCTAGAAACTATTGGCTCACTGGAGCCTAGAAAAAGTGCTCTGGAAGAAGATTTTGAGGAGGAGGAAGAAAAGGAGGAGAATGAGCAACTCAATGATGAATTTGAAGATGGGGGTCATAAGAAGGTTTGCTCTTTTCATTTATCCCTTCTGTTGTATCTGTACTGTCCCATCCCATTGTACATCTAATTCAGTTCATTTATCTGGATTTCTGAGACATGGGTATGGTTTCTAACACCTGACAGGATTCTTACCGGGGAAGGAGTCCTGCAAGGGAAAGAGATAGGGATGGTAGACGAGAAAGTCATAGACACAGGTATATAGTTATTTTGTGTTTCTAATTTATATACGTGCCTGTATCAACTGTTTGAGTGAGCACAGGAACTGTTTAATATCTAGAAATCAAACCTGCTGAATTATTTCTGTGTTTTCTTCATTGCTCTTTGAGTTTGTTTTTTAATATCAAATTTTCCAAACCAAACTTTGAATGCATAGCAAATTAGTTTGTTGCAAGGGAGTGGCTTTGGTGTTCCTTCATGTAGTTCTTAATTGATAGTAGTTAGTGGAGATTTTTTCCGTACAGATTTCTTTTCCTTGTGTTTGTACCTAAACTATTATGGAAGCTGCACTCCAACTATCTTGTATGTGTGTATGTATGTATGTATATTGTTTTCTTCATAAAGATCACCTTCCTTCAACCATGGCATTCAGGCCATTGGTGATAGAAAGCAGCTTCCTATAGTATATATTATGTGATTCTGCCAGGTTTCTCTGCACTGACAGTGTGCAGCGAGAAGTATGATGAATCATACATCTTTTATATATATAGTAATTAGGTACCATGACCATTATGTCCCTTAATTTAGTACTTGGAGTCTATTTTATTGATGTGTCAATTATAATTCTTCTATCAGAACTTTTCTTCAAAAGCCAAGTGATTTTATTTCAGTTATTGCCTTATTGGTTAGGATCAGTAGGAGTGAGGAGGTAGGACATTTCCCCCCCTTAAGAATTCCCCTCGTGTTTTTGATAAAATGACTTTGTTATCTCGACTTTTTATGGAAACTACACTCATCCCTTTTTATGGAATCTTATTTGCGGCTAAAATGACAAAGAGCACTGCAAATTGTCATATAACTTGATGCACATAAATGTATTACTCATCTGTTGTTGTAAGGTCTCTTGCTACAGCATGGATATCTAGCCTGTAATAGTAATCTTCAACCTGAGCTGCACAATTAAAAACCTACAAAATTACAGTTTGAATTTACAATTTGCATTGAGACATCTCATCCTCTCTCACCACTTGTTTATCTTTAACTGGGGTAGCTCTCCTCCTACTTGTAGACCTCTCATCTAGTGGTAAAGAGTAAAGACTATTTTTACAAGTTTTCAACACCAAGGAATTTTACTTCCTTAACTAGTTAGAATGTAGCAGCAGCTACAATTTTTTGAATGATACATTTTGTCGCTCAATATCATTAGTTTGTACTTTGTACGCATGGTGATCTCTTAAAACTCTTATCAAGGAGACATGGTTTTATTCATATACTTTGCACATCTCATTGATTGAAACCCCTTCTAAAGCATGATTTTTAAGCATACTATTTTTGTCTGCTTTATCTTGTTTGTGCAGGGATAGAGACTATGATAGGGATTATGATAGGGATTATGACAGGGAGCGTGGACGAGGAAGAGACAGGGAAAGGGAGAGGGAGAGAGACAAGGATCGCTATCGCCTAAGAGAAGAGAAGGATTATGGTCGTGAGAGGGACCGAGAAAGGGAGAGAGAGGGAAGGGAGCGGGAGAGACATCGTGGCAGGCGAAGGAGTCATTCAAGGAGCCGCAGTAGGGACCGCAAGGACCGAGACAGTGGGGACCACCGCAAGAGGCATGCTCGAGGTAGCGCCAGTCCCAAAAGGCGTGCTGATGATGAGCCAAAGAAGAAGAAAGAAAAGAAGGAGAAGAAGGATGATGGGACAAATCATCAAGATCCAGAAGTTGCAGAATGGAACAGGATCCGTGCTTCTCTTGGAATGGCCCCTTTGAAGTAATCGCTAAGTTACACCAGACTAGTAGTTTGTAGTTTATACATGTGGATGATATGAATTTTTCTTAATCAGACAATGCATCTACTTGAATTTCATGTATACATATTACATAATGTGCATGAATTTGTTCACAAAATTACAGTTTAGGAGTCTAAACGCCTTCATTAACTTGAATTTCATGTATACATATTACATAATGTGCGTGAATTTGTTCACAAAATTACAGTTTAGGAGTCTAGACGCCTTCATTAACATCGTATTCAGTAGACTTTGAAGGAACATATAGCATTGATTAAAGTGTTTGGTAGAAACATAGTGTGCTATTGCTTGAAAGATGAAAGAAGCATGTAAACATTCTGAAATCTAAGAGTCTGGTCTCTTAACCATATCCCCAATATCTGTCACCTGAGAAATAACGAAAGTCTACAGATTCTGAAAAGTCCACTGGCTTGCATTTCCCTCCCATCAGTATCCTCTTCTTGCAGAGTTCATCACCATTGTTCTCTTCTCTTTCTTCTTCTTCATCATCTTCTTCCTCTTCTGTTTCCTTGTCCACTCTTTTCCTTACCGATCTTGCCCTCCTCACCCTCCTACGAGAGCTAACCCTCGACGAAACCCTAGCTAACTTCCTCGTACTCTCCTGCCGAGAAATGGTTGGAACAACTCCAACCTTGTGAGGTTCCCTGAGAGTGAGATCATCAGCTTTCAACAATGAGTGTTGACAATACACACACTTGCCACTGCCCTTCCCTCTTCTCTTGAACCACCCCATTTTCTCTACCTCCTTACCAACCCCTGACTCTGACTTGCTATGAGGAACCGACCCTTTTGATTTCTTGCTCCCAAACACATTGGAGAGGATCGAGATCACCTTCTTCGGCAGAGTCTTTTTGGCCTCACTCTGATCTTGGCTCCTCCTCTGCATGGTCCTGGCCAGCAACTTGGGGACTTGGATCCTCATTTTGGGTTGAGAAAGGCCAATGTTTATGAAAAATGATGGACTTCTTCTAGTGGCACTCCTTGTCAGATTAGTGCTTGCCATCGGCTTCTTCTTCTTGGGATTGTTTCTCTGTACTTTCATCATCATCATTGGATTGTGATCTCTTCCTTGGATTGGCCCTCTGCTTATAATGAAAATGGGTCTCATCTGAAACTCTAGATATAGCTAGGTACACGGAGCACTGATCGGAGATATGGGACAGGTGTGATTGAGCTGTTGTGAGATTTACTATTTGGTCCCTTCCAAAGTCATCATGGCTCGTTTCAGATTGGAGGGCAATACAGTAAATATGGTGTTTGGGTTTCTATTTTTATCATTTTCCATGTGATAATTGAATTGCATTGTTCTTTATCAACAATTTCATACTGAGTTTAAATCTCAGATAGCCTTAAAAGTTGGTTTGAAATTTTTCAAAAGTGTAGAGTATCAATCATTATGATATTTCTTCATTTTATATCATATTTTACTTTAAAAAAATGAGATGCTATCCATTTTCTTAATTATATCCTTCTTCATATGTCACAAAATATTACAATAATTGTGACATTTAGCCAGAAAATGATTTCTTTCTCATTCAGGACTCTTTCTCTTCATGGCAAATTCATAAGAAGGTCCACTATTATATAAATTGACAACTCTTGTATTGTACATAGAAGGAACTTCACCATGGTTGAGGTTTCATAATTAACTTGTCCTTAAACTTATCCATATCTTAAGTCATATCCAGAGGATCTACTTACTATGCAATTCTTGTTCCAAATCTTCTTTTTCTAATCAGTTTCACAAAGTGTAATCCATCTGTCTTCTAGTTTTTTTTTAAACATTACCTTTTCTTACTGCTACTAATCTACTGTCAGTATCTGTGTTGATTCACTCACTATGTTTTGTGATCCTTTACTGATTTGGTTGTCAATATACATATTCATATTCATACACATTCATATTTGATTGGTTTAAGCCACACAATATCTAACTTAATTTTTGTGTCTCCCATTACAGAAAGTAGTCTGGCTTTTGTGTCTCAGGTAAGCTAATTTCACCTAAATCCAAGATACCACAACATTGGTGTTACTTTCTCATTCGACCTCTGTTATTTTGAATATTCCAAGGTAAGTTATAAGTTGACACTTGTTGAACTAAGGTTGTCGTTTCATACCATTTGTTTATCTGCACTAATATAAAGTTCAGTTGGCCCATCGCCTTATATATATTGTAAGACTTTGCACTATTTTTACAACTTTTGGCACCTTCCCATTTCCATATAAAATCAATCCAGAACTTGTATGTTTGTTTACTACAAATAGCAGTAAGGACAAGGAAATAGGAGCCCTCTAGAAAAAGCCTTTTGGTGGTGGATCACTTGTTTATTACCTGATATGCCCTATTTGCCTTAAACAATGAGACTCAATTGTACGGCTCATGCTCTCTCAGTCTCTGTGCACATTGCAGTCATCATCTATGACACAATACCTGTTGTTGTCTTCACTCTAGTCTTAGTGTTGGCAGAAGCTGGCTAATGAGCTTCTCATTTCATGGGCATTACTTGATTCCTTAATAATAATTAGGTTTTTGTTTAATCTTTCTTTGACACTTACGTTTTCGACCAAACATTGGCTGTTGAGTGCACTAACTCACTGGTTTTTGTGTCTTGTTGTTCATTTGCTAGTGTAGATTCCCTATAAATAGGCACCTTGCTCTTTGGTATCATTCATCTAGTCTCAACTACGAACACTAGAGTGAGAATGGTGGTGGTTTTGATGTATACCATGTTGAGTTTAGTATCCCATGTGTCAGCCATTGTTGCTTGTCCTAAATGTGGTGGAACTGAGGTTCCATACCCACTTAGCACGAGTAACGACTGTGGAAACCCAAGGTACAGAGTGTACTGCAACAATGGGGGTCTTGAGTTCTTATCAGTCCAAGGGATTTACTACAAAATCCTCAGGATCGATCCTGGTGCTTATAAGCTTGTTATAAGACCAGCTTCTATAGTTGAAAGGACATGTTACACTTCTGATTATGTCATGCAAGGGTTCAGGCTCGACGAGAGACTGCCCTTCAACATATCTTCTAGCAACACTGTGATGTTGCTCAACTGTTCGGAGTCTATTCTGCGGTCGCCTCTCAACTGTTCCTCCAGCAGCTTTTGCAGGCAGTTTGAGGAGAGGGTGGAGGAGGGTAATGGGTGTAGGAACACCCTCTGCTGTCATTACTTGAAGGACTCACAGATGACTTCGCATATGATCAGGGTCAGGGCCGGAGGGTGCACAGCTTATACTTGCCTGGTGGATGTCAAGCCTGGAGATCCTGTTCAGGCATGGAACTATGGCATTGAGCTTCAGTGGGAGCCTCCTCCTAACTAAGCCTCAGACCAGGACTCAACTCAACAAGACACTTTGTTTTATCTTCTCTCTGCAGTCACATCCTTTTCTTCTGCTTGTGTTTTCATGTTCCTCTCAATAAAAACCTGGACAATTCGAAAGCATGTCCAAATCGCTTGCAAAATAATCAAGTTCCTTCCATGAACACATTAAAGAAGCAAATGGCAAAGCATACCTATATTCACATATTTGATCTTGAATGCAGAAAAAAACCGGCACAATATAACATTTAGCTTTGCAATCTTCGTTTTTACTTACAAATCCAAGCTGTTAGTAATCCAACTCTTAACAACATAGCTCTATATTGAAGAGCATGTTGTCTTTTGTCTCAGTCAGTCCAACAGCCGAGCACTAACAAACTCTTGACTATATCTCTACCTCATCTTACACACACATGACATGCCTAATAATCACCACAGGAGAAGAAAATCCAAGCTTGAGAAAAAATATATCAACATTTACTATGTTACTCAATAAATTGCTATGCTGTTTGTCAGCTTGGCCTTTTTCCTTCCATGGCATCTTTCTTTTTCCTACAGGTGCTGCAGAGGAAAGGCCCTTCCCATGGCTTTGATGAAGGAGAAAAAAGAGACCCAGATAGCCCATCTGATGAGGGTTGATCCGCTTGGCAAACTGCACATCTCAAAAGCCCGGAGTTTGGGTCTGAAGGAAGATCCTTACCCAGCCTGCAAGTCCATCAACACTAGTTTAAACACTAGAAATCAAATCTAACCAAGTACACCTTTATAAGTAAAGCCCACTACTATTAGTATATACCTTTCTGCAAGCACTGCAGAACCCTCTTCAAACAACTCCTCCACAGCCCCAACAGCTGAAAGCTTATTTGTGGCCTTGTTAGTAGAATCCTCAGATTTCTTCTTAAATAGAAGAGAAGTAAGCAAATTTTGTTTCTTCCTTGGAATTGGAGGTAACACAGGTTGGTGCTGGTCACATGGGATTATATCAACAACCAAGCAGGTTGTATCATCCTTGAGGCCTCTTGATCTCAATGCCTCCTACACAACAGAACAATAACATATTACTATTGACAAGGAAAATAAGTAAATATATGTCCGTATGTGTGCAAGCCTTGCTAAATATCACCTTAACAACAAGCTTTGCAGCGAGCTCTGCAGGCAAACCTCGGCATGCCTTGGCAGCCACATCAGAAGATAAAGCATCCCAGATACCATCAGAAGCAATTATAAGCCTCCCTCCAGCGCTTGAAAGCTAAATAGCCAAGAAAGCCCTCAAATTTAAAAATGTCACATGCATAAGAAGAAGAAGATAATGGAGATAGGACACAGTGACCACACCTTTACTTGTTTGACATGTGGTATTGGAACAATGAACTCACCAACATCTGTATCTCCAATAGATCTGGAAAGGCACAACCCACCAGGCCAGCAGCGCAGTGGCCCAACCTATGAAGCAAACGCAGATTGAGATCATAAGATATTTAATTATTCATTGAGGCATCTATTAGTTAATGGTACAAAGAAGGTGTACCTCATTCCCTCCAAAAATATTGAGCCTTCCCACTTCACCCCCACTTGCAGTAACTCGCTCCCTCTCTTCTACATTCTCTTCCAGCCTGTGGTCAACAGTCAAAAGCGAAACTACACCTCCCTGGGTGTCCAATATGCACCGAGAATCCCCTACAGATGCAACAGTCACAGTCCACCCATCGATCACAACAAATGTTACTGTCGTCCCAGAAGTCTCCCCTGTCGTTAGTATTAATGCAAGAACATGAGAAACAGAGAATAGGCAGAAAAAAATTACAAATTAATTAAACAAGATAATATCACATGCCTTTCTGCTGAAACTCAATGTCAGTTTTCACAAAACCAGCAACTAGAGCCCGAGGAAGAGCTTGGAGCCACTCTTCCCTACTAACACCTTGAGGAATTGCACTCAAAACATTATCCAATAGATTTTCCTTAGCAAAGATGGCAGCAGATATACCGTTGTGCCCATCAAAAATCTGACATATGAAATCCAAATTAGCAACCCTGATCAGTGGTATAACTATGTTGGCCTTGCAATGAATAATTGGGGTGTTAGGAAAAGTTAGGGCACCAGAGACAATAAAACTTAATATCGTTAGTTATCTTAGAAACCAAATGTAGGGTAACTCAGCTATACTCAAAACAAAGAACTTTCAAGGAATAAATAGTTGAAAAGATTACCGCAAAGACAGAAAAGGAGGTTGATGGATTCCCGGGTATCCCCTGGCAATCAGGCTTTATCAGGAAATAATCCTCGCCCTTCTTTGCCAAAGCAGCCTGTCCATATCTCACGGATGGTTTCTCAATCTTCTCAGGCCTCAGTTCACGACCAATAAGGGTGGCAAGAGGAACCAGAGGAGGCTTCATCCTTGCAACTTCCATACCACTTATTTTAATTTTTGTTTTGACATTTCCAATACTTCAGCATCAGCACCCTAATTCATCAAACGGAACAGCAAAGACTTTTAAACAATTGAGAGAGAAAGGTAGATAGATAGGTACATGTATTATAACTTCAACCTGCAAAACTAAATCAACTGAAGTGTTAGCAAATTATAAGATCTTCAGAAGATGATGCCTGACATGTCCTTTATCTCTTTTTTAGTTCGTCTAGCAGGCAGAGATCCTCATAATCGAGTACAGAAATTCAAATGTACATGCATCTAGTAACTGAAGATCAAGGTTTTAAATTAAGAGGCTGCAACTAATTTACACAAGGGATCACGATACACAATTCTTACTTGAAAAGTAATCAATACACAGTTAACCCATAAACCAAGCCCTGTCAATAACTTCTGCAGTATTTGGAAGAGATCACCGCGAACTTTACAAGGTGATGCCTATCAGCCCTTTGAAGACCAAATCTTAGAGTTTATAAGTCATGCATTAGACAAATCTTTTGAACATATCTTTCATAGATTTCTTCACACCCCATCACTAATAACCTTACTATTATCAAGAGATCCACCATTTCAGTACACTGCAATACTACAAACAGAAAATTGAGCAAAACTTAGCTCGTGCTCAACTGGGTTCCCACATTCCCCAAACTCTTTGAGCTGAAACCCTAATCCCAAAATCACATGAACACCAAAAGAAAGTCATCCCATCCAATCTCATACAAATTCACACACAAAAAACATAAGAAAATCTAAATTTTCAACACATCATAGCAAAACTAAAAATTGACTGAATACTGAACTAAAATTTCAATCCAAAAAGTAAATTGTAAGAAAATGTGGAAGGCTGGAAATTTTGGGGGAAAAGGAAGAAACTTTGAACTCACAGTTGAAACAAATAGAGATGTCTACCAGATCCAGCGAGGAAAAGCGACCATCCAGCTCATTCACAACCTCGGCATTCCCAAAACTGCGAGGAGCAATTCGATTAGAAGCTGGGCTGAATCCAAAGCTCAAAACCCTAAGAGAGAGAAGTAGCTCAGCAGGTCCTCAGCGATTTGATTGGGAGAGAAATCTAGAGAGGGAGAGACGCGGGTTTTGGGAACGATTTCAGACAGATTGTTATATACTGACATTTATGTCCCAATCTTTCGTTATAGCTGAGGATATATGTTAATCTCATCTCAGTCTCACCCAAGGATATGTGTTCATCTGAAATTCCTTCAATGCCCTTTACTCTATTTTCATTTTCGAATATTTTTCGTATTTTATATTTCATGCCCGTAATAATTTTGAAGCTATATATTTCAAAATACTTGATGCATGACTCAATAAAGTCAATATGTTTTCCCCTCTCACTTGGCTGGTTCGGCCAGTGTTATTTGGTAGAAGTATGCTGTATCGGTATTCATGGTTCCGCTGGATGCTACCGCAGATGTCTCCCTTCAACCGCCCTTAAGCATCGAGCAACTTTTAGTTTCTGTTATTGCTTTATGTTATTTAGTTGGGTTCTATCCTGTAAGATGAGTACAATTATGTGCTCGTCAAACTATCTCTTTTTCCAGTAATAATGTTACATGTTCTTCTAAAAAAAAAGTCAATATGTTTTCTTTTTGTTGAACATGGGAACAATGTATTAATTAAAACGCTAGAAGACAAGCTCGAAGGCACAAATTATTGAAGGATCATCAAAACAAATCACTCGGTCCTCTTGTAAAAAAAATCACTCGGTCCCTTAAAGGTGTAAAATAGACTAAAGAGTTTTCCGAGGATCAACAATGAGAGCCCTATAAACACAAAAATACCTGCTCTTGACACGGTCTAAATTTTTTTTATTGATACTTAGCGGAACTTCTATAATCCAATAACCAATAAGAAGGAGATATTAGTTGCCCTCTTACCGGTCTCTATAACACTTTTTAGGAAAGGCATGAGTGTTTACCATCTTTATCCTCTTGTTCATGATTCTGTTAACCAATCCACTAAGGACTACCAGACAAAAGTATGAAGCGGACTCGTGCCGCCATCGCATAGAAGAAGTACAGCCCTCTCCTGTATATCTCCGTCGGTGGAACCACGACCTCCGGGATGGAAAAACTGCCAAGTCGGTTGTCGAGAGATTCCATATCACCGAGATGACTCACAATCGTCGATGACTGTCCCGCTGCCCTAGTCGTTGTCAGTTGTTGCCCCTACCGAGGAAGATAATCGGTGACTGAAACACCACCGACCCTCAACCATTGTTCCTCCCGTACCGACATGACCCGAGAGCCCATGCCCGCTCATTCGAGACCACTCCCTCGACCAAGCAGCTCATCGCCCCGCAACCTTTCCGATGGAGGAGTCACTGGCCTCGAGAACGAGTTGTCCTCTAACTTTAGAGAAGCCTCCGCTCCTCCGTCCTTCGTCCCTTGCCGAGCTGGAGGCCCTCTTTCATTTCCAACCACGTCTACCGAAACCCACCGAGCCGGCAAATGGTCAACCAGATCAGTGTCTAGGATGACTGTATGTCAGAATCCCCAACCAATAACTCTGTCTCCACTCCCGATGACTAACCCCGAGAGATCCCCTTCGTCACAGAAGATAACATCGCCACTTGCATCACACGTCGAGAATACGAGGGCCCATCCCTGAATTCCACTTCCTTACTGGGTTGTGACTTCTACCGGCTAGAGTCTCTTATATGGTGTCGTGTCGCTTGAAGTCAATATGTTATAATTTAATCCTTAACGTTTTGGTTTGTTGCATTTTAATTATCATATTTCAACTTGTGTTAAATCAATTCTAAAATTGATCAAAACAAAATCATTAAATTAAATTGGTGTTTCATTTCTTTAAAAAATTAATAATGTTTTCTTATATAAAGAAAAAACATAGGGATAATATTGTAATTTTGAAAAGGGGATCACCGTATGGATGGATACAAAAATTTCAATATTAGCAAAAAGAAATCGATGAAGAAGAGAATCGATAACATCGGGCAATTGTCGACGTGGCCATGTGTTTGTGGGACCCAACCTTAGTGTTTAGCCACTCATTTGTAAGGCTTCCTTCAATTTCCATAGAGGTCACTACAAATGGACATTTGTGGGGCCAGAAGAGAAGAGTTTTGCTAAACTCACCCACCCTTGCACTAACATCCCATAAATTTAATCAAAATTCAAAATTAGCGAACTTAAATCACATTACCCTCTACCCTCTTTTGTCCTCCTACATTTCATAAACAAAACCATTTGATTCACATAAAAACGAAATAATAATCTTAATGGATGGAATGAGAAAATACATGTATACAGTATATAAATAAAAATTATTACAGTATAGTTTTCACAACAAAAAAAATCAAACACAAAGATGAATAGAAAATTGGTGTTTGAGGGACACCAAATATATCACATTTTATCAGAACATTGCAAAACACTCTCTTTCTATCTGTCTGTCTAAAAAATAAAATACAAAGAAAAAAAACATCACATTCACATGGCCAATTCTCTCATTATACAACATTCTGTCACTTACCAGCTCCAGCTCTCCTCTTTCCATCAGCACGAACTTGCTGTTTTCCCGTCCTTGACGGAGTTGCAGAACCATGACTGGCCAATTTGGCTGCTGCAGAACCGGAACTGGCCAATTTGCGTGCTGACGGTGAAGGGATCATGCTCCTATGTAAGAAAAATGAAGACTCTATAAGCGCATGGAAAGTCTAAGAGCACAAAGCCTGCACTCCTCAAACTACTACTCCCTATGTTGTAAATAATTGTCATATTTTATGTTTGTATATTGGTTACTAACAACTAAGTATATTTAGTGACCCAAGCTTGTTTATCCAACTCGTCAACCGGTTGAACTTAGGTCTTGGGATTTGGGTTTAAGTCCAAGTAGCAATAGTAATACCTCACTCATTATTCTCCTCCCAAGTCCCAACCCTTGTTGGGCTGCAAGGGTCACAAAATTTAGAGCTGTGTTCTACATAAGGGAGCTCATGGTTGATACATCAATCTTAAAATGTTCTTTAAGAATAAAAAAAAATGTTTGGTGCTCCCTTGTTTCTACATAAGCAAGTTCTTGGGACCAAATGCTAAAGAAATGTTTGGTGTTCCCTTGTTTCTGCATAAGCAAGTTCTTGGGACCAAATGCTAAAAAAATCAAGTATATTTAGTGTAAAAAAAGGAATGTTAACCAACGTAAAGAAGAAAACTGTTGCTGTATTAGCATTCCGAGAGATATGAGTTACCTTGAGTCTCGGGTCTTTGAGGCTGGCCTAGGTTGAGGCTTCTTGATTCTTGACTCCATCCCTAAGCCACTGGGCATACTGCTGGTTCTAGGAAGATTTGATTGCCAGTTGGAATCAGCCTCTGAAGAATCACTAGTTGCAGTCTCTGATTCATCATCACGGTACTTTGTGTTAGGTGTTGGTTTCCCGTAGGATTGTTCAGTGGTAGTATTGGGGGTGTGTTTCTGATAAAACATCTCAGGTAACTCTCCACTCTCTACTTGCCAATTTTCTACTTCATTGTCATCAACATTCAAACTATCACTCTTGTTCACCACGTTCTTGTCAACCCAATCACTGGAGGTTGACGATTCTCTATCATCCTCTTTCCCTATTGATCTGGGGCTTGCAGGTGAACTCATAATATCCTGAAGATCAAAGCTTTGTCTTCTTGATTTTGGTCGAGAGTTGCTCTGATACAATGCAGGTTAAAGCTCCAGTCATAATTCTTTTTTGTCCCCTCAAATTTCTCATTTTCAATGTAGTACTTAATATAAGATTTAAAATTATGCAATGCTGCTTGTAATTCATACCTCTATACTAGCAGTTCCCAATGATTTACGACGACTGGAAGACTTATCTTTGCCACCCTGCAAAACTGGAAGTGGGCTGCTAGATCGGGATTGTCGCCGAGGCTCCTCTCCGCCTTTTTTGGCCATGGCTGCCTTAAGACTGGCAATCTGAAAAGAGAAAATGGACAGGACATCATGGTAAATCTGAAATATCCTGTTATGTGTAAATATCATGGTATGAGTAAAAGGCATTGCAACTTGAAGAGCAAAATAAAGAGAAAGCATATGTATATACCTGGTCTTTAAGCTCTTTCACATCGGCACCATCTCTGTTAACTTGAGCAGCACCAAGTTCTACAGTGGCAACCCGTTCAGCAAATTTGAGCGTGCTTAAAGTTTCTCCGATAGCCTCAGGCTCCGGACTGATGTGAACAAACATGAGTGTCTTAGCTTGTCCTCCTGATAATCACATAGTGACCATAACATTGTCAAGGGTGCAAGATGCATTGTAGAAAAGAAAGAAACACGTTTCTTTGCAGCATATAGGAGATTGTTAGCTTACCGAGCGAATCTTGGAGTAGCTGTGTGAGTTTACTGTTCCTATAAGGAACATGTGTGTTTCTTTGGGCAAGACAAGCAATCACGTCCCCTAATGCAGAAAGTGACTTGTTTATGTGTACTGCTTCCTTTAATCTATCTCCTGTTACCTCCGACTTGTCAACCCGTTCACTTCCTGCAAGGTCAACCAGATGCATACTACCCCGACTAACTTTTCCAGATGTCAGGTCTCTTCCTTGAACATGAACTGTCAGGCAGCTGCACGTGGATACCATTGTAAATATATACATATATAACAGATACTACTGTTTTAGTGTCCCACATTGAATATAGATTCAATGACCATGTGATTTTCTAGTTTAACCTTCCACCTAATTGTTTAAGCTTTTGTGTTGTAGAAAGTTTAGCAAATACTAATAGTCACAGGTTTTCTATAAGTTTGATAGGGTATCTGATTGATTGGAGAAATCAATAAGAGTAGCCAGTTCAAATGAGAATGCTTAGACAAAATTTCATCCAAAATGTAAAACTTGAAAAGATTTCATCTGAACTTCAGAAACAATATTATTACCTATGAGAACGACTACTCCTGTCATTCATAGCTGTAGAGCTCACAGCACGGTTCTTATGCCCAAGGTTCATCAATTTTATAACATCATCTGTTGATGAAACAGGTACAAGGCTTGCATCTGGCACATTAATTCCATTTTGAGAACTGTTACGGATTTCTAATGTATTCAGAAGTTAAGAACACAATCAAAAAGACAATTTGGATGAGGCAAGATGTCATAACGAAACTTGACAAAGGATATCTTTTGTTGCCTCCATCTGTTGCAAGGAGATCCCTAACTTGCTCGTTATAAATTTCCATCATCTGAACAGAAATATCATAGGACATCAAATCTGCTCTCTGTTCAGATAGATAAAATAGATCACCTAACGCCCTATAGTTTACTCCCCGAGTTTCTTCTGTGAGCTCCTTGGGTCCAGTCTGGATACATAATCAATAAAAATGGAATGCTTGATAGATAAATCACAGATCAGTCTGCATTATATCCAATGAATAATATTTTAAATATTTTAATTGCAGTAATAATGTGCATACCATAGTGTGAGTTTTGCCGGATCCAGTTTGTCCATATGCAAATATACAAACATTGTAACCATCAAGAATCGATCGAATAAGTGGCTGCATGTCTGAAAATACCTCCGCTGCAAGGGAGAGAGAGATTTTGTTCAAGAGGACAGGGGATGTTGAGAGAGAGAGAGAGAGAGAGAGAGAGAGAGTTACCTTGAGTTGCAGAGTCACCAAATACTTTGTTGAAGTTAAATGATTTGCGACCCTCTTTTCCATATTTTGAAGGGGTATTAATTGCAATGTTTCCTTCCTCAATGTGACCCACTACATTTATGCGATTTGGTTGCCCAGACATGAAGGGTCGTACTCGACAGTACACCCTAATGTTTCCTGATCCAATATTACCGTCAACTATTGACTCTTGTTCTTGAGATTATCTTGCACCGCAATATTATACTTGGAGTTGATAAAAAATTTTACCTTTCAGGTCCTGTATTTGATTGTATAACTTGCGGTTTTCTTGAAGAACTCGCTGGTATCCTGAAGCAGCATGTGATAGGTTGTGTACATGTTTCCCTATCAAGTGAAGCTATGCATGATAAATAATTTCTCCACTTAAAAATCTTGGTGGTGAAAATAACACATAAATTATATTTACCTAGAGTACTGAACTCTTCTTGGTACTTAATCTGCAAAAGCTTCATTCCTGCTTTTGTATCATGAAGAGTTTGTTTCAATTCCTACAGGGTATCAAACACCAATCATGAATCACGCCCTAACAGCAGGTTGCAATATTTATAACCAGGATAATACCATTGTGTTACCTGAACATCCCGTTGTTGTTTTTCAACCAGCATTATTTGTTTCATATGCTGTAATTTTGAAGATTCATCATGATTACATGTTTGTGAACTTTCATTGACATATTTAGCTTCTTGAAGTTCTCCGGCTCTTTTTCCATCCATTTCATCTTCCTGAACTTTTGCAGCATCTAGATCATTGGTCTCTTCTTGAACTTGTACATCATCTATCTCCTCCTCTGGAGCTGGTGCAGAAGCTTTTTCATCTAATACTCTTGTTGCATCAGAAATAGAAGAAGCCTGCACCTGCTCAAGTTCCTGATACAGAGCAATCAACTTAATCAAGCGATAATATATACTACAAATTTATCCTCTTCTTATACCTCAAACATCGTACCTGTGTAGCAGCATAACAAACACTTTCCAAAGGAATCATGTCTGTACTAGGTGTTCCTGTATCCTTTATAGTTGTTTTTATCTGCCAGATTAGAAGAAATGATTGCTTTGTTGATTAAATGTACACTCCAATAATGATCCAAAGGCTCACAAATGAAAATGGTTGCTCTACATGAAGACAGCTAGAAAACTTATAATCTTTTAATAGGCACAGATTGATTGATCATCACAGTAGAAGTTGCTTACCATATCATTTTGACTAGTTACGTGCCGCTTAAACTCATCCATAACCTTGTTTAGCATAGACTCCACAACCTGTTTCAAGCGAATAATTAGTTTTTGCACCAAGACGATGGAATTTCCTCCTGCCTCATTAAGGGGTGCAGAGTACTAGTTGACCAGATCATTTTGAACATTGTTTAAGAATGATGACAAGTCACAAAGGTAATAACTAAGAAGTACAAGAACCCTTACAGATGGAATTTCCTCCAGCCTCCTGTCTGAAAGAGCAGCATGTACTAATGTATTTAAGGAATGAGAACTCTGCAAATCAATACAAATTATAGCCTGACGGTGTTAATCTTATTACACCTTTGGTCGGAGCTGAAAAACTAGTAACAAAAGCAAAGCATACTGACTGTTGTATTGAAGTCCACCTCTTGACTATTGTTTGAAGACCGATCAGTAGATGAACCATCCACGGACCTCTCATTTAGCGATAAGGCCCTTGATATTGACTTCATCAATGGTTTCACAAAGTTTGTTGGTTTGGACATATCACCCGTTTTCAAATAGCCATTTCCACCTCCTTGTTTATTACATTCACCATATGACTTAAGTGCTAGGACACAATTGGCAATCCTAGAAGATTGTCCACCCTGAAAGTTAGAAGTAAATAAAGTGCCAAACCAAAAGGTTCCATTTGATTCCTATTATACCAGATCAAAACAGAGATATGGATGCTTGAACCTCTCAGAGTTCAGATTTCATTTAGAGGAACTACAACACATTACCATGGTGTTAATGTCACCTACCTGTTCCAAATCGGATGCTACAAAGGCTGGAAGTCCCATTTCCTCCATAGCTAAAAGGAAGTTCTTAACATTTTCAAAGTATGGGTATGCAGATAAAGCAGCCCCATCGGGAATGAGAACTGAATCATTTGATGGCGCTTCAATCACCTAGATACAAAATGAATGTTATAATACCTCGAGAAACGAAAACTAAGTCAATAAGGAAACTGCAAATAGCAAAACAATTGACAAGCATAGCCACACCTTTGATATAGAACCAGGTCGAACTTTGTTCAGAACATTACAAAGTATAATTCCACTCCGCAATGCAAGCCTGAAATGTTCTTCAGAAGGCTCAGCTGGCAAATCTTTGCCTAAAACAACACCAACCATCTTTCTCAGCCATTCTGCAGCTTGGTACCTCCTCAAGGCTGCAAAAAAAGTGTTGAAAGATCACTTTTAAATGCATAAACTAACTTTCCTCTTAAATTGATTTGACTTTTCTTTGTGAGCAATTTTAGTTTCTCAATCAATATTCAGACAATTCTAATGTGAACTCTAGGGGAAAAAACAGTTGCTGTAGAATTCCAAAAAAAAAGGTAGCTGCAAGAAACTGAGGAACCATAGCACAAACTCAACCCCGCTAACAAATTAAGAATCCAAAAATTGTAATTAGAAACTAAGTTTCGTGTCCATCAATCAGACAATAATACATTTATCAAAAACATATTATTCAGGAAATAAAGAAGGGTCGATGATCATACATGCTTCGTCAACCTTCCTTGAAGCCAACCGAATGTCGCTCAATCGCTTCCCTTGCTGCCGAAGAACTTCCTCCACCACAGACGCTACAGAGAACGGCAATGATTCATCCTTCACCATTGCAGAAAAAATCAATTACCCAGAAAATCTAACAACCAGTAATCAGATTCAGGTCATTCCCATTCAAAACCCGTGTCTCAAAATTTCCACAACCAACTTAGAACCGATCAAGTTATGTCAAAATTGATCAAACTCTGGTGAATTCTCATAAACAGAGACGAAGAAAAACAAGCTTTTACGAGAAAACCCAGATGATTAGTGACCTAAAATCCAATCCAGCTTCTACCCAGAATTCTACGTATAAAAAAACGAAACCCGAAAATGTAATGAAATTTTGAAAAGGGAAATGCGAGAAACGAAGGGGAGAAGAAACAGAGACTCGAGGCCGTTGAGGAAGAGACGTAAGTGAAGAATAGAGAAATGCAGGATCCGGAGAAAGGAAAGAGAGAAAGGAAAATTGGGTTCAGAATTTTCTCTTCGCTTTCTCGCTCAAGTTTCTTTCTCTGTGCCTCTGCCTAATATTGCTGGTAAAAGCTGTACCGAAGCTGAATCCGAGCCTGACGGTTTTGAGCCTTTGATGATTTATATTGTATCAGAGATATCAAACGCCTAATTTTATCATTTTTCTTTTTTTACTATTGCTTTATAATTATTGGGTTTTTTCTTTGTACAAAAATATTAAGGTTCTAGTGTTTATCTCGTCAGATTTTTTTCAATTAAAATGCCTTGAATTGGAAATGATTATTGTTTTTATTTCATGTATACACTTGATCATTTTTTTTTCTTTTTTACAATGGCCAATCATCCTTAACTCCTCGGTCATTTGAAGTAATCTCCTCCTCCAGGGTCATCAAAGAATGACCAAGGTGCAACTTAAGTAAAGTAGGATGGATCGAGTCGAGAAGGACAAAACATCTAAGTACACACTTGGAATAGTCATCGTCAATATGATATCTTTATGTGTTTTATTGAATCTCTCAGCTGCGAAAAAAACAACCATTGTAGTAACATGGTAAGCGCCTCAAGCTTGTCTGAGACTATTTCTAACCCTTTTTTTCAGGTGCTCGTGATAAAGAAGTCTTATTTATGCTAAAATAATAGTTAATATTTGAGAATCTCATTTTATTGACCAAATGTTCACAATTCTCACAACCTCATCACCTCTTATGTAAATTCGTGTTTATCTTCATTGTAAAGCAGAGTCATTCTATACTCAGCGCTTTTCTTGCTTACGTCAGACTTAAAATTTCGTTAAGTTTAGCGTAACACCCACATCGATTTGGTATTTTCCTCATGTCTAGTTAGATTTGACTTCTCTTCTGTCAACTTTGATTTCGACGGTAGTCCAACAATGCATTAAAAACACTAAAACTCATTCATGTCTATTAGTTTATCGGTTGGAATGGAAGTCGATAAAAAACGGTTTAGATAAAATCTGTTACTTATATATTAACTAGACCGATCCAAAGTCCAATATTTAGCGCATAAAAAATCAAGTGACTGAAAAACGCCAGACACTAGTCGGGCGGCTAGAGCTTTCTGGAATTAATCGGATTTGTATTTTTCTACCTTTTAAATTTCTTAACAAATATGTCATTATATGTATGAAGAAAATATGAATTTTGTTATGAAAAACGGTAACAAACATTTAAAAAAGGGTAAATTATGTTTGACTACCCCAAACTATACGCGTTTAACTTTATTCGTAACAATCACCTACCCCGAACTAACCATTTGTAACGACGTTGCCCCTTTTCTGTCCATGGCTGTTAACTTTTTTTGTAAAATGACGAAAATACCCTCATTTGTTATTCAAATTTACATTGTCATACCATTATGAATTAAATGTTTTAAATATTTATTAATGCTCTTTAATATAATATTTTAAAAACTGAAATATTTATAAATTGATAAAAAAAATATTTTAAAATTTCTGTTTTATTTTTAAAAAATCAGTTTTTTTATTTATTTTAAATTTATATATACACATATATATAAATTTAAAATATTTTTTTTATTTCTTCTTTTTATTTTTTTATTTGTTTTAAATCAGAAAATCAGTTTTTAAATTTGAAAATTATATATATAATTTTAAAATCTGTTTTTTATTTCTTCTTTTCATTTATTTTAAATCAGAAAATCAGTTTTTTTTTATTTGAAAAAATATATATGTATTTATTTATTTAAAATCAAATCTGTTTTTTATTTCTTCTTTTCATTTTTTATTTATTTTAAATCAGAAAATCATTTTTATATCAAATATATAATTTGCATACACACAAAAATAAAACAAAAAACAAAAATCATTAGATTTTCTCTTCACGTTTAGATTCTCTCGGTTACATGGTGGACTGTACCAGTACCGGCGGTGGTGGAGCTCAAACGGCAGCCATGGTGGACGACCCCGCAACCAACACTATCGTGTCCTGGAGTTTTGTGGTGTGGAGTGCGGCTGAGTTCGCGAGCTCCATGGCTTCGGCCTCGACTTCTCCTTCTCCAGAGACAGATCTGGGTTCAGGCACATATTTGATTTTCCATTGGCAAAAATGAGACGGTGGCATGTTCTTCGATCCCCTTCTTAGCTCTATAGTTCGATCTACTTCTCACTTCCTTGGATCGATTCTGATTCTGGTAGATTTTGGGAAACAAAGTGTTGATTTGCAAAAAGATCGATTCAACCCTTATTTGTTATATCGATTCAGATTCTGATTTTGGGGAAACAAATCGTTGATTTTCCAAAATGAAATACTGTTAGTCGGAGCAAATCGTTGCCGGAGAGTACCTCTGTTTGCGAATCGTTGAATTGCCAGGGGTGAGCTTGTAGGTCGCCGGAGCTCAACAGGTTGAAGAACATGGATGGGGATTTTTTTTTCAATTTATAAAATATTAGAAAATAAAGAGTATTAACAAAAAAAAAATGAAAAAAGTAATTAATTATAAATTAATTGTTTTAGAGTTTTAAACAGTAAGGGTGTTTTTGGGATTTTAGAAAAAAAATGAACAGTGAAAAGATGGAAAATGGATGGGAGGTACCAACGTCGTTACAAATGGTTAGTTCGGGGTAGATGATTGTTACGAATAAACATTGGGGTAGTATACCGTTAAACGTGTATAGTTTGGGATAGTCAAACGTAGTTTACCCTTTAAAAATACAAAAAAAAATTGTTACATACATATCTTTAAATGAAAAAAAAAATCAAATAAACAACATTAATATCTGTATATAAAAAATAAATCTAGTAATAAACAATTAAAAATTAATATGGTATTTTCCTTAAAAATATTAATAAACAACTAAACAACATTAACATCCTATTTAAATATAAGTATATATCGTCGATGATTATTAATTTTATAATTAATTTAGAAATAAAATTACATATATTTAATAATAATAATAACATGAATTATATAAAGTGATTTTCGATTAATGCTCAAATATTTAAGATAAAACCATTAATATCGGATCAGTGTTGTAAAAACCCCGTTTAAGTGAGGATTTTTACAACACTGGTCCGATTTTTTAAAATCCGCTTAAAACCATATGACTTATTAAAATCGAACCGATCTTTTAAAAATCTCTGTCTATGTATCTTTTGATCCTAAGTTCGATTTTTAGAACACTTTCAAAAATCCATAGCCCATGAAAATGACGCTCTAAAGCCGGTTCACCGGCCATGGACAGCCTGAATCAGTCCTTTCATTGAGCTTAGGTTGTCCGGCCATCATTACAAATTATCATTATGAGCACCTACAGATTAAATATATGCTCAAGGTTCTTCCAATTTGTACACGTATACACTGTAGTTTTGTCGTCATCCTCGCCGAAAGCACATACATACTTCCATTGGATTAATTAGCATCATAATCATCTCATTGGGCCTGATTAGGAAATAAGTTGATAATGTCCTTTCTCTTTCATTATGCATGACAACAAGTACATATTCATGTATGTGTTACGAGTAGGTCATTTTAGATATATAGGCCATGCATGCATACCAAACTACAACACTCGAGTCGAACTATGCATGCTTGTCACTCTGGTTCACTCCCTTTGTCCTATTTTGGATTTTGGTGTTAAGTGTATTAAAAAGTATACATAACACAATTAAACATGTTCAATTTTTGTGCATTATGGCTTGTCCAAATAATTAAGATATACATGTTATTCTCGGCGCTTATCCAAAAATAAATAAATTAAGATATATGTATTGAACCGTTCACTACTAACCATTAGGTTGCTCTCTCATTCTCCTTCTAGTGGGATTTTAATTCGTTGACTATTACGGTCTGCTTTTCGAGTCTCGTTCCGTCTACCACCTCCACCAGTTCAACAGTTCCCTCCATCCTCTACTTCCCCCATCGATCTCGTATAGGTCGACCTTGTCGACATCATCAATGATGGGTTCACCCATGGTGATGTCACCTCCTCATCCGTCGACCCCTCTCCCTCCCCAATGCAACGATCTTCGTCCATCCATGGTCTGTCCGGTACAACAAGGACATGAGTTTGCCAATAGGACATCGCCATCCTCTGTAAGAACCGCCCCCGGTCGAACCGGTGATTTTGACGAAGTTTGACTTTCGGCCGGAAAAGTCAACCGATGACTACGAGAGTCATTCGGGACTTTTCCGGGACCCAAAAATCTTATTCGTCATTACGGTTAGTTTAGTTGGGTCGTTTCCATTCAATTGACTGTCCTTGTGGAAAAGTCAACTTTCGGTCAACCAGAGACTATTTACCGGATAAACCTAGTTAAATTAATTGTGCTGGAAGTAATTAAGAGCAAGGTGGTCCCCACTTAGACATGTGTCCATAGTGGCTTGGAGGAGAAGAAATGAGTCTCTAATGACCCATTTTCCTTCCCATGTGCCTAAAGAAAGGAAATAGAAGAAAGGGGGTAAAATGGACTTTTCTCACAAATAGGTTTTATACACTTGAGGCAACCAACTCAGCTCATATTTTACATTGGTGGCCGAAAATTGCAAGGGAGAGAAGAGGAGAACAAGCTTCATAACTTGGGGAAGAAGAAAGGGAGAACAATGAAGAACTTGAAGCCTTTTCTTCATCAAAATCTCTCCAAAATCTCCAAATCTTCATCACCTACTCATCCTCAAGGTAAGTAAACTCTTAAATCCTTCTTTCAATCACATTTGGGTTATGGGTTTTCATAGAACTTGCATGAACTTGTTGGGTTTTGTTGTTAGTGTTGTTAGATGATTGTTTAATGAAGAAGTAGTGGAGGTTTTGGTTAGAAATGAGTTGTTTGTTGATGCTTGGAGGAAACCAATTATGGGTATTGAAGTTTGAGGGTATTTGTGACTGATTTTGGAGCTTGATGATGATAAAAATGGAGTTTTTGAAGTAGACTTCCGTAGAAACGAAGTTGGAGAAGAAGGTGCTTGAGCCTGCCCAGATTTGGCACGGAGAGGGCCTGGTTCCGGCCCTGTGAGCGGCACGGAACGAGCTCGGTGTCGGCCCTCTGAGCGGCACGGAACGTGCCTGGTACTGGCCCTCTGAGCGGCATGGTCCGGGCTCGGTACCGGCCCTCTGAGCGGCACGGTTCGGGCCTGGTGCCGGGCCTCTGAGGGGCACGGTCCGGGTCTGGTTCCGGGCCTCTGAGGGGCACGGTCCGGGCCGGTTTCCAGATTTGTGGGCTGCCCGAATTGGGCCTAGTTCGGGCCCAATTTACCTTTTAGCCCAAGTTTTTATCATTAAGGGAAATTTAGGGTTTTCACAATAAAACCGACTTTGTGTATTTATTAATTATAGCATTAATTTGTGACCCAAGACTTTGGACCCGAGCTAGACGGGGGAGGAGACCTTTGGACATCGTGAAGTGACGAGGAGGAAGCTAGCCAGGTCGTCCGTTGCTGGATTAGTTTACTTTTGAGGTAGGGAAGAGTAGTAAATTTCCTCTTTTAATTAAGGAATGCTAATATTATGCATATAGGATGATAATAACCGGAAACGTCTTAGTTTGCATATAGGATGTGATTCACTAGAATAACCGCTTTCAATTATGGGAATTGTTGTGCTGTAGAATGGTCATGTCGAGCCTTAGGATTGATTGTTGTTGTGTTGATTGTGATCGATAATCCATGAATGCAGAGTACCCCGGGTGGAATATCTATTAACATCCCTCACATTAGGGCCCGAGAGACATGAGAAGCAACGAGGAAGGACTCTTCTCCCCCCTGTACGTTTACCTACCCTACTTGGTATTAGAGAGGATGGCACGAAGACTGATGACATGGCTAGGGAGGATTCCGCGGTAATACCTCCAACTGTTCAGTAGGCGCATCCCGGATCGTCAGATGGGACATGCGAGATGGCAAAGACCCGTAACTTGGATAACATGAGTCAGGTGGACGAATGGGATGAGCATGATTGGGGCCTCAGCTACGACAACGAGATCCCTACAGTCACTGGCACCTTCTCTACACGGCTCTCGATTGGAGAAGGGACCCCCCCCCCCCCTCGGGTGGGAAGCACAAAGAACCTCGGGAGCATGTGTGAGTTTTGGTCCCCAAGCGCCTGAAGATGTTGAATACCAAAGGGAGGAGTAGTACGATCCAGTTTTACACCCGCACAAGCCAGTCAAAGCGGACTTTGGAGACTCAGGCCCCCCCGACATCAACACACCGACTTGTTGATGAGGAAGAATAGGATGTTGATCAGGTGAGGGCTGCCAAACATCCCCTCCAGGAGCCATGAGGGGTCAAGGAGCACGGGGTAGATAGATGGTGGCCTACCTCTCACGACCAGGACCGGTCTTGCTTGTTGTGTCTTAGCGGAGCTTGCCTACACCAAGGATTTTCTACTGCTTTTTCAGTTATTGGTTCTGATTTAGTTTGTTGCATGTTGTTTCAGTTTCCATTGTTTTCAACTACGTTATTTTCCAGTTCAGGGTAGGACGTATGAATTTTTATATTTGTCTAAGATAAAAGTTAGGCTATTTTAATGGGTCCAAAACCGTCGGGTCACCTAAGGAATCTCGGTTTTATTCTAATTTCCAAGATACTCCGCCCTTATTGTGTAGTTTGATTGACATTATTAATTCAATTCCTCATCGCCCGCTTAAAAAGAACTACCTATATTTTTTTTAGACGAGTAGTAAAAACAGATTCAAAATACTACCTATATTATTCTCTATATATACGTTTGGTTTCTATTTATTTTCACACATATTTAGAAATCTTTTATTCTTCTCTTTTCCCGTGATGGTGAAAGCATTGATTGCACAGAGAAAGTTGGCTATGCTACCTTCCATGGAACACATCATTTGGGCAACCATTGTTTATGTATGCATGTGCTCTACGACCTTTTCATGCTTTCTTAGTTCATTTATAACTTTAATTAAATTAATACGTTTATTCAAATAAATTAATACGCACAAAATGATTGAAAAATATTATTAAATGAAAGCATGTACAAGAGATAAGTAAAATTGTCCGTGTGTAAATATCTTTTCATTAAGTGAAACACCACTCGCTTCTGTCGAGACCTAACCTTACCTTATGCCTACTTCTGTGTCTGTCGCTGACAACCTGTTGGTACCGTTTAGTTTGTCTCATCCCTCCTGTACTCATGCACATCTCCTTGGAGGCCAGGTTGGGGGCACTACTTTTTAACCCTCACAAGAGCACGAGGCCCTCATCTTCACCCTTTGCTTCCTCGCCATTCATGGTGCAGAGCCGCCGCATGTTCCTAACGAAGGACTGTTGTCGGGGACGGTCGGGCTCTCCTCAACCGCGACGGGATTTCGCTAGGGAGCGTCCCTGGGATTCCTCATCGGGCCATGGCACCTTCCCTTGGTTTTCACGGCCGCGCCTTGTGGCTAGATGGTCTACCTCTAGGTCCGGTGGAGAGTGGAGGGCGCGGGCGACTGGTTGGTTTCTCTCCTTCATCCTTCTCTTCCTCTCGGTGTCTGAACCGGGGACGACTAGGGCTTTGGACTGGCGCTCTACTGGTGGTCTGGGGGAGAGGGGAGGGTGCGAGCGCCAGGTATGGCTTTCTCCTCCGACCTTCCCGACCTGGGCTGTTTCTCGGGGCTCGGACCTGGGACGCCCTAGGGTTTCGTTTTGGCGATCTCCTTATTCGACTAGGGCGATGGGGTGGGTCCCTTCGCCCACCATCGTGTATCGGCCTAGTCGGGTCCTTCCTGCTGCATGCACGGCAGGCCCACCGACTCGGACTCGATTCTCGTACGAGGACTTTCCGCTGGCCCATAGAGGTTTGCTTTGGCGGTCGACGGTGACGGGACCTAGACCTTGACGTGGAAGAGCATGGTATCTGGGGCGATCAAGGGTGGCTGGTGTGCATGGAAGGGACCCAATGTCCTTGGATCTATTACCTAAACCTGGGGGGTATCGGGTGTTAGGTACCGGGGTATCCCCGGATCCATTACCTAACCCGGGACCTGGCCCTGGATGGGGGCGAGCCCTCTGGGGATGTTCTATGCTGGTTCGATTGCTACGGGCCAGTGGAACGAGCTGGGGGGGGGAGTTGGTGGAAGAGGTCGGGAGTCCTTCGACTCTTGACCTATTGGAATGCTATCGTCCTCTACAACAGGGAGAGGGTTCCTGACAAAAAATATTATTCATTTTATTTTTCTCGTAGATAGAAACACGTGTGTTTGAACTGAAGGGTTCCTGAAAAAAATAGATATAGAATGGAAAAAAAAATGTTTGAGTGATAGGAGTGAAAATGAAACATTATATTTGAACAAAAGAAGTAGCAAGCTCAAGCCTTGCTGAAGAAGAACCGTTCCCGCCAACGATCAGGAAAAGTGGTTCGGAACCGAGCCTAAAGGCCCGGATGATAATAATTAAGAATTCCTGGCCTTTATTAATCAACAATGTAAACCCCAAGCCCAGTCCGTATTTGCAGAAAAGTGGGGCTCAAATGCTTGTTCATAATTATACAAAAATAAATGGTCCAAATTGGAGGAAACATTTTATAATAATTAAACTGTTATGAGTTTAAAAAAAGTCTCGAAAAGACACTAAAGTAACAACTTGAGTTCTAGAACGCATGCAAAAATCAAATGCAACAAACTCAAATATCATAAGACAATTAAGAAAATAAAACCTACTAGAAAAACATGACAAATCGGTATGCTCGACCGCCTCTAAGGTATTGCTAGTGTAGTGGTCGATATCATCGATGCAGTTGTTGATGAGGATAAGTCTGGCCAAAGTCAACAAGGTATTTGAATCAGGGTGCACGATCTGACTAAAACATCCTTCCTGGGTCAAGTGGGTGTCGTCCTCCCTCTAATAAACAGTGAGGGCCCCAAAAACGCTAAAATGTTGAAACCGAAAAGATCAGGGGCACTCGTGCCAACACTTGGTGGATCCTCTTCCATCTACAACCCAGTAAAGACGAGGTGTTAACTACCCTCTTACCGGAACCAATCATACTTGTTGAGACAAGCATGGGTGTTTACCACTCCCCGCCTCTATCCTAGGAGTAGTATCGGAATCCTCAGAGTTCCTTACCTCTAACCTTAAGAAATTCCCATTGATCATTTTCTTAATTTTAGGACGGATCTTGTAGCCTATAATGGTAGATCCTGGGTCTGATCCGTACTCCCTCCCAAGGAGTATGTGTGGGTAGGCTAATGGGAGGTTGTGGTGCATGGGAGGGGAGTACTTATACTCTAGATGCCTCTTCCACCGGACCCTGAAAGATCCCTTATGATGGGATGTGACACTCCTTGTGAGGCGGAAAGGGGGTGGCACGCGGGTTCCTTAAGTGATGTGACTCTTCTTGTTGTGATAGATTCTCCTAAAATATCTCTATTATCGTTCCCTTACATGTTTGATCCATTAGTATTTAGGGGGAGATTGAGTCTCATGCATACGAAAGTCCGGAAACAATGTAGTTTTCCCTCAAACCCGAAGAGTCCTAATTGGGCCTCTCTAGGTGCCCCTACTTGGGCCCAGACGACTCATATCAGTCCTCCTCAGCATCCAACTAACCTGAGGTTCTACTATGACCCTCATCGAAAAAGCTTGGATTGGAGCCGATGAGACACACTAACTATGTGTCACACACAATCATAGTCCAAACAATAATCTTACATTAGTTTATAGCAAGGTGAAGTAAAGATCGTACCTTTGAGCCCATTTGTCGAAACCATATATGTCGTTGGAGAGGTAGACGAGAATCTAGCCGTACCCTAATCCGCATACAATCTCCCCACCTCATTCCATCTGCATCATCGTCGATGTCTAGATAGACTCCCAACTCTACGATGATCCAGAAGCCTACTCCAGACCCCAACGGATGAGAAGTGCGTAAAAACAATGTCTTGGGGGTGTATCCACAGATGCAACTCCACAAAAATCACCAACAACCGTCAGAATGACCAGTGTTTACTTGCCAATACCAAGGCCATATCCTAAGCAGTCCGGAAAAAGAACCCCACAATTCCGCCTTCTAAAGGACGTGCCACTAACTCCGGAAGTCTCCAGAGCTCTGCTAACCATCCACCAGGATGACCGATGAAAATTCCAGGAGATTATGACCCGTATGACTACCGCATGAGAGAAATTAAGCCCCCTCACACAGATTTCTATTGGGGGAACTACCACATACCTTACGGAGAGTCGACGGGTCGTCGAGTCGTGTATCGAGAGACTCCAACTCAATAAGAGGACTCGCTGCTGTGTGCTGCCCAAGATGAGCCTCACTACGCGGATCGTCTAGGTACTGTCTATGCCGAGGGCCGCTAATGGTGTCGGTAACACTAGGTTGGACGAATTCCAATTATGACAACCTGCTCCCTGACTGCGTTTACTTTACTAAAAGTCTTTGTATTTTTTTATAATATTTTCAACAAATTTTATTTTTTTGCACTGCACACCAATGATTAAAAATTTACATAGTATAACGTTGTGTTACTAGATTTTAATAAATCGAACAAGATGCAAGAGATAAACAAATTAAATATAAGTAGGGGTTACTCCATGTCCTAACGCCCAACTTTCAAAAATTGTTAAATCCAAACCCTATACAATTGAAATTGCCATGTAGTAACGGTCAATTAACTGAAATTGCCAATTGTTTCTAATTTTAAACGGACGTTAACTTGTCCAAGTGAAAAGTCGAGTTTACCCTCAAATATGTTCTTCCTTCGGACGTTAACTTGGCCTAACTTCATCTCTTCGTGACCTCATCTCTTCATCTCAGCTCTTCAAACTTCATTTCTTTGTGTCCGAGCTTCGAATTTCATCTCTTCGTGACCTCAGCTCTCCCAAGCTCCATTATAAAATGAGTCACGTGAGACGCACGTGATTCACTGTTCACGAAAACAGTCAATTTAAACAGAACTTTTTGGTTTTTAATAATTCAGCTTTGAAATTCGTTACTATTTGGCAATTTTCCAAAGCTTGGGTGCGGATTTTACAATTAAGTGTAGTAGGGGGATAGGACTTGGAATAACCTCATATAAGTACTATTTTTTGTAATAACTGAGTTCCATTGTGATGTGAAAAAATATTTGAGAGAAACCTTAGCTACCGACGAAGGATTTTGTTGTCGCTTCCATCGCCGATCGAGGTAACGTTGAGTCTAAGAGATTATAACGAGCATTTAGGGTTGTTCTGAATCTGCACCGCCAAACACTGTCCGCCATTTGATCGGAACATACGTCTCCGACTTCACATTGCTATCGATCTCCAGGTACGCGTTACTGTCGCCACACTTTTGTCCTCTAGTATTGTTGTGCACTGATTTTTGGAGGTTTCGATGACCAAGTTCATGATTTAGAATTGTCGAGGTGTGAGTTCGGATAAAAACCACCAGCAGCTAAAGGCTTATCAACCGAACACTTGCACGAGCCGATTGAAGAAAGTCTTGGAGCAATTCAATTAGTGAGTTTGGGATCCGGGGGTGGGACGATAAGATGGGGTACTGTTCCACGCCACACAAGGTCGGGTTACCCCGACATATCAAGACAGAGCGACGGTACAAGGACAACCCACTACGAAAGTTATGAGGTTCAAGAGATTTGACATTATAGGCTCCTTAGTTTTGGTATTCTGTTGTACTGTTTGCTTCGTTATTTCATGTTTTTTTTTTTGCATTTTTTGTTTCTGTTTTTAGGTTTCAATTATAGTTGTTTGGTTTTATTTTGTATGCATGGTAGAATCATGGATCTCTTCATACTAATCTAAGATGTAATTTAGACCGTTTCTACGAGTCTAAGAGCGTTGGGTCACCTGTAGCCCACGAGGGACCCATTCATATTCTGGAGCTCAAAACCTATAACCTAGCCCTAATAATTGAAGATTGACATCATAGCATGTATAGTGAAAAGAACTGTCGTATTCGGAAATTGTATGCTGATTGTGCAAAATAGTGGTTTCCAGCCCATGAATTTAACTGTATTCTACAGTTGTGAGAACTAGGTAGGGGACTGGATTGTGAGTTAATGTTGACTGAATGTTGAATTGATATTTTGTTGGTTTTATTAAATTCTTTATTAAAAATGTAAATGTTATATAAAATTGAAATAAAGTTGACAAAAATATTTTATAATAACATAAATTAATATAAATTGAAACTTATAATTTTATTTATCCCTGAATGATATCATCAAGTACACAAGTGTTGCATATAAAAAGATATCGATGCCTAAATATATCAGACCCATATGTCGGCTGATCGGCAAAATAATCTTGCATCAGTCGATCATGGGCTTCGAGACGACCTATGTGAATTTGTCGTCGGGAAGGTTCCCCACGTTCGATCCTCTACCTCAGTGCGTTGATCCTTGGCATTACTCTCTCTATGCAACTCTCAACCCTTCGCCGGAGTCGTTCTTCCACTAAACGCATTTGAACTACCAACTCCTCATACGACGGACCCTCCTCGTCAGACATTTTGTATCAAAATGTAGGAGAGAATATTATTTTGAGAGAATATTGTTGGTGGTATTGGAGAATGAGAGGAGACGGTACTTATAGATGGAATTTGTGGGTTTAATGAATTAAAAAAGTTACCGTTATCAATGATCGAATTTTTTTGTCCCGACAAGGACACGTGTCAAGCCACCATTGGCTGACGCAAGAACGGCAAGACGCGAACCAACGAATCGCAATTGCAATGCATGATTTACGTCCATAACCGTGATTTAACGATTCGTGGTTCGTAAAATCCGCGTTCTACAATTTGTCCTGATCGTCAATTTCAGAAAAAGTACTCTTTCGTACAATTTAACCCTTTCGTTCAAAAAAAAAAAAAAACTCACATCCCGTAAATGAAACGAACATATATTACATACATCCGTAATAATCTCATCAATAGCCTGACTACAAAAATGACACAATTGACCACCAACGTGACACAAACAAGACTAGACGATGACAACTGTATTTTGATTTTAAAAATCATTACATTTACTAGTCATTGATTTATTTCCAAATCTAAAAAATATCATATTTTAAGAGACTAATTAAGATATTACGTTAAATCAATTTTAAACTTAAAAAGTATGCTTAGCACATTCGTGGCCTTGTATTTTTATTTTATTCTTATTTTTCAACTGGATTCTCCATGTAGTCAATATGTAGCGGGACTGAACTGGACTGTTCTTCCAATTATGCGTCGCCGATCTGCAAATGGAGGGCCACGATTCATCCTCATGATGAAGCTGCTCCACCTCATCACAATCCTCACACACAAAGCAAAAAAACCAGGGGGGTAATATAGGAAATTCGGTTGTGTATCCACCATTGAAATGACCGAATTGCGTACATACACGCGCTTTGATAAAACAAAAATTCGTAATAATTATAAAATCTTAACATATTTGTGTCCTCAGCAGCAGTTACTTACTTCCTCCTCTCCGGTACGGCCTTTTCATTTTTTCTGCTTTTAAAATTTATTTTACATGAATGAATGTATATGAAACTGAACTCGCCTATTATTTTTCTGGCTTTTTTTGATGATTTATTGGTATTTTAGATTTTGCCATGGAAATTTTATGCTTCTGTTTATCTCATTTTCTTAATGCCAGGCTGATCTGTTTTTACTCATGAGATCGGTGGAGGGAAATATTTTGGAGTTTTGTGATTTTTTATTTTGCATTCAATTTCTGTTTGTGTCCCCAATTGGATTGGAGCCCTAACAGCAAAAATTAAACAAAGGAAAAAATCTTTCGATTTATGGAGGTATGTTTTTTTTTAATTTATTTGTTGATGAACTTGCAGAGTGTTGCTGATCATTTTTGTTCTCGAAATTTAGATTTTTGTCAACTGGGTTTTTTTTGGGTGCAAGGACAGATGGGGAGGGGAGGGAAGGTTGGTTGCAAGCCCAATTTTAGGAGAAGGTTTAAGGGTTCTGATGATTCAGATGAGGACTATGTTGTTTCCAATGAGAAAGATGTGGTGTCTGATGATTCAGAGGATTGTGGCTCTTTTTTAGACGTGTGTGTATCAGAAGAGAGTCTTGGGAATCATGTAGAAGAGGAAGGTGATGTGGGTGAAGATTATAATGATGATGTGGAGGTGGTGGAAGAAATTCGGAAGGTTGCTAGACGGAAACCGAAAACTATATCAGCTCCTCCCAGGAAAACAGGTGGTAGGGCGTCCCGAAAGAGGAAGAAAGCATTGAATGGTGATGATGATGAAGAAGAAGATGATGAGGATTATGATGTCAATGATGATGTTGAGAAGGAGGAGGATGAGGACTTTGCACCAGATGAAGATGAGTGTCTTGATGAGGAACAAGAATTTAGGGTACCTAGGAAGATGCATAATAAGAAGGTAGGCAAGCAGAGTTTGCAGAAGAAGGGTCCTTTTAAAGGACGAAAGAGGAGGAAAAAGTCTAATTCGTTTGTTCGGAAGAAGGCATTGCAAAACAAGGGAAAGAGGAGCCGGAGGTTGAGGAGAAAAGGCAAGTCTGATAATTTAGATTGTAGTACTTCTATGTATCAGAAACCAGTTGTGAGTGAAAATAGTAGGACAGTTCCAAGTCGGGGCAGAAGGAGACATATTGTGCAATCAGATTCTGATTTAGCGAGTTCCAGGTCATCTGATTTTGAGTACACCATCTCTGAGGAAGAGAGGGAACAGATACGAGAAGCCAGTGAGTTGTGCAGAGACATGACTGATAATTTGAGGAGTTCAACTTCATCGAGGAAATGGGGGGATAATTTTCTGGGTCGGCTAAAATGGCATCCACGAAGAAAGGGCAAGGAAAAGGTGGAGGAAATGAGGAATGAAATTGCAAAGCAGATTTGTGGGATATGTTTGACAGAAGAAGATAAAAGAAGAGTACAAGGAACACTTGACTCTTGCAATCATTATTTTTGTTTCACTTGCATCATGGCGTGGTCCAAGGTGGAAACTCGTTGCCCTTTGTGTAAGCAGAGGTTTCATTCAATTAGTAAACCTGCAAGGTTGACCGCAGGAATCGACATGAGAGCTGTGGTTGTGCAGGTTCCTGAACGTGATCAGGTGTGCTATTCTTTTCACGTGCATCCTGTGTTATTTTTTTTAAATGGGTGGAGCTGTATTTGAAATGTGGTTCTGAATGGATTCAGGTATATCAACCGTCAGAGGAAGAGATCAGGGGTTATTTTGATCCTTATGAGACTGTACTTTGCACAGAATGTCACCAAGGTGGAGATGATGCCCTAATGTTACTATGTGATTCTTGTGATTCACCTGCACATACCTATTGTGTTGGTCTAGGGCAAGAAGTACCAGAAGGTAACTGGTATTGTGAAGGTTGTAAGCCTGTCGCTCTTGGATCATCAAGTTCTCAACCTCAAGGTTTACCTGATCAGAATATGGTAAACGACTTTTCTAATAGTGCTAGGGAAGGAATAGACCTTAATTCACTTCCTTCACCTACTACAACATCTGGCTTAGGATTTGGGCCATTTTTGTCTCCAAGACATTTGGTTGGAGATGGTCGAGGGGCTTCTCCAATTGGTGGTGGTGGAGCACCAACTTTATCAGGGAGACGTTGGGTACACCGTCAGATTCAAAATCTCCTAGCTTTGAATAGGACGGGTTTTGTAGCTGGTAGAGGCGATGGGTTATCACCAGTAAGTTCAAGCAGAGGTTCATTTGGGTCTCAGATTTATCTGGGTGAAGAAACATCTTTTCAACCCACAAGGACTCAAGATGTTGGACTGCCCTGTTCTACCATTTATGAGGAGAGGGTGCCCATTAATCCTTCTCCATCGGTTCAAAACATGAATATTTTTTCTCTAAGAGTGGACCATTTGAGGAGGCAAGCAATTCAGAATTTAGATGTTGCAGTCACTGAAAGAACCGTTAATGGAACATTATGGAATGGATTTTCTGCGACCAATTCTTTTCCAGGCTTCGGGCAACCATATCACTACAGGAGCAGACCAAGCCTTGGTTCTAATGATGGCGTGCATCCCTCAATAGTTACAGAAGACGATTGTCTCCAAAAAGAACAAGTACAGTCAGTAGTTAAAAATCACTTGCAGAACTTTTCCAGAGAGATTGGATTAGGTACATTTACAATCTTTTATGCTATCTTTTTTGGAGCCCTTGGTTGTATTATAATAAGTATGATTCATTACATTGTACTTTTCCCATATATGATTGAAAATATGCCGATTAATATCCCAATTCGATATGATGCAGACCATACAACTTTGGAGGACATTACAAGACAGTCAACACATACCATCTTAGCAGCTTGTGGGCTTGAACATATGGTAAATGAGGTTCATATACAGCTCCAACCATTTAAATGCCCACACCTTGAAATTGTGGCAGCTGGACAAACAAGTCTAATGAAAGGCTGTTGTCGATCTTGTTTTGATTCCTTTGGAAGGGATGTAGTCAAGAACATTCTCAACACAAAACTGCCACAATGGTTAGTAGGGACTAGACTTTAGTTGCTCTACCCATTTTCTACTAGGGTTTTGACAAAATTTATAGTCACCTTGTTCATCGATTTATTTGTATCTTACATGAAAAGGGTTCTCATTTTCATTCAAATTTACTTAATTTGTTACTTGTTTAGATTGCTTTCGTTTTGATTACTTCAAGGTAAGAAGATGCATTGAAAGTTGTTTTATTTCATGTTTTGTTTACCCATTTAATAACATAAAAACCTGATACATAAACAACATATTTTGATTAGAACCATTTTTAAATTTTTTAAAATAAAAATAAATTACACATTTACTTATAAGCTGAAAATATTGGAATGTAGAAATCTATTGAAGCCGCTTCTAAATATAGGTATAAGTCCACAGGCCAAGTAAATTACACTGCTTCCTACTACTATTACTACACCTTATTCCACTCTCTATATCATTCATACATTGGAATAACACTACAAACAAACAGCAGAGCTCCTCTCAGTTGGAGATGGATCTCATAAATTATCACCAATAATGGTGGATAACAATAGACCTTGAGTAAACTCACACCTCTTTGCCTTCTCTTGCTGATCTTTAACCGACAATGGAGTTGACTTCACATTTCTGTCACCAAGAAACCAAACGTATAGCCATATTAACATCTTGGATTATCAATATTAATGAAATATTCATGTAGTAGACAGTACCAAACTACGTAAGAAAACGATGGTATATCACTGAAATGGCAGTCACAGACAACGCCAACATAAAGACAAATTACCACCATCTCTCTTTCTCCCCCCGCCCTATGTGAGTTTTGACAACACCAACCAAAATGTTTTCTTCAACAGACACACAAATCATGTGCTTCTGATAATCGCTTTCCATTGTTTCATCAAAAACCAACTTCCTGTTGTTGACAGTTCTTAAAAACCACTCTAATGCATCCAAATATCCAATGATCCAAATATATCTCCTAGATGTACAAAGACCTACATAGCATACTTTCAACAAAACTACATCGAATAAGGTCATCTTCTCTGACTTGGTTTCATCACCTCCTCATAAAAAAAATGGTTGCAAACAGCTCTGACTCTCTTATAGCTATGACTGGTAATTCTTGGTTGTCCGTCTTTATGACACATTATGAAGAGAAGTAACCATAACAATGAACATTATAATATACTAAAAATGTGCAGTCCACAAAGGACGCTGATTAAATACCTGTGTGATACATTCTCGTCCGAGCTTTTCTTCACCGAGCTCATTTCGGATGAAAAGTGAGGCTGACTACTGATCAAATCATCAGCCATAGGCAAAATGAAGGATGACAACAGAGGATCAGGAGCCGAATTGGAGGAAGAAACTATGCGGGAAGACCCTCCAAAAAGAGACTGTAGATTTCCGTCTCTTAGTTCTTTCCTTAATAAAGAAAGTGTTGAATGAGATCCACCTTTACGTGATTTCCTCTTGCGATGGATGTACTTATTCGTCAAGGAATTCGAATAATTGGATCAACTCAAGATAATATTTTTACGTGAAGAAATTATGTCAAACTATTGTCAGCAAAATCTACACACAGAAAAACACAGCTGGTTGTACAATGGCTTAAGGTTTTGTAAGCATTTCAAGAGGTTTAACAGGAAAAATTAAGGACATAAGATCCAATTTACCCAGAAGAGATGAATTGGGTTGATATCAGTATAGGTAAATCAACCTTAACAGATCGTGCATTTCAAGAGGCAGAAAGTTATGTCAAACTACTAACATGCAACCTCTCTTATTGGTTCATTCAATGAGCTAAGTTATTCCACGAGCCAAAACAATTTTGAGCCTTATGGTGCAAATGACAATGGCAGGTGGAACGCCTAGCCACACTAAATTGCACAGAGGTGCACCAAATATTAGTGTAGCGGTACATATATTGATTTGTGAATAGAGCTAGAGAAGGCAATAGCAATTGTAACAGTAAAAAATCAAGGATATCTTGAAAATGTTTCCATGTTGAAGGGTTATGTGCGCAACCATATCAGCCCCTACCCTTGTTGCACAAACTGGACATACCTGCAATATGAATGTCCCACAATAAGAGAAATCAAAGTTCCGTAAGCATCTCTAGATACTAAGGAATAAACTGCTTGTCTATCACATGTAACAAAACAAAATTGCATAACATGTTATTTACTTTTAAACATTAAAATTACAAGAGTATTGGTCATCGCAAAATCATAACAGTACAGAATCATTAAAAAAACATTTACTGTTAAGACATGACAATATCATCAGAGTATTAATCAGTTCTATACACCCCATCAAATGTTTAAATAACATCATTACTTAAAATGGACAATGCATAGTGTGCCAAATACCCTTTCTGAAAACAAGTATAACATTCATTTCTCGGAGGCATGTTCATTCAAAAAACCAGAAATCCTCAATTCAATTATTTAAGTCAAAACAGTTTGAAGTCCACTGAGTTGGGAACATAACTGAAGACACTACAAACAAACAGCATTCCAACCATGATAATATCACTTGAAACCTATGAAGAAAAGGAGAAAATTAAAAAAAAATCCATTTGTGGTGTACTTAAAACTCTAGCACAAAGAAAATAATTTGTTCCGAAGTTGGCAAGAACCCTCAGCTGACACAGACATATATCATATAATGTAGAGATCAAAGAACATAACTTGCTTCTGGCACAAAGAAAATCATAGCATTCTATTATAACTAAATAGCAAAGACGTACCAAAACAATTAACATCCCAAAAAACAGAATTTCTTATGTAGTTATGGACTTGTATCTCATCAGTGGATGTTGACAATCATAAGGTGTAAAAAAGAGCAAATACCCCATTCTTAGCATCCACAGGATGCTCTTCGTCAATGTGGCAGCATAAACCAACGATATCAAAATACTCCGAACAGAACGGGCATGGAAACTCCTCCCTCATATCATCGTCTGCATCAATTTCCTCAAACCCCATGAACATATCTGTAGTGACATAATCTTGTATCAGCAAATGTAATGATGAAGGGGCATATATCCCTGTCTTACATGCTCTAGAAGTGCAACACTTCCTTATCTCTAGCCTATCAAATTTAGGAAACAAAGCTCGAAAGAAAATCCAGAATCTTTACCCGCATATAAAAATATCCACTGAGATCCAGAACATTAAAAATGATACAGATTAGGGGCAGTTGACTGAAACTCTCCGTGTTATGATTGCAATAAAAATACAAAATTTATCTTTCCTTGCATTAAAAACTTTTAATCAGATTAATTCTGTCAAGTTTCCTTCCCCCCCTTAAATTCCCAGCAATCAAACGGGGAAAAAAAAAATCCGAATAGGAACTTCAGGGGAATTAAAAAAACATGAGTTTCACCCCCCACATACTCGTACAGTCTAGCTCGAAAGAGGATATTAAAATCATAGGTTTTAACGTAAAGGACGAATTTCATGTCTGGGTTCCAACAAGCTCAGCAAGCTAGAAAATTTTGCAAATATTTCCGGAGCCATACCGAACAGGAAGGAAAAGAGGGCCAAGCGAGCTCACCAGATCGCGATTGAAGAGCTGATTGATACCGCTTTGAAGCCGAGTTCAGACGCACGCTCCACGCATCGGCATCCATAACTCACAATCACTGAAAATTTAAGAAGTGTTTAGGCGTCCTTCAATCAGCGCAATGAACAGTTAGGGTTTCAGCCGATTCCGATTACAGCCTATGGATCTGTGGATCCCGAGTCGGGAGCAATTGGAAATCGCGAAGAAATGGGAGTGTGAGAGAGGGATAGCAGAGGAATGTGATGATGAAGAGGAGCACAGAGGCCAATTTCACTGGAAAAAGGACACTGTTTATCTATATGCTCCTTTTCTCGTAATTTTGTTCTCTAATCAACTTTCTATTTATGATTTTTCTTCCATTTATTATATTTTACGAAATTAGCCGTGTGAATATCAGACTTGTCCAAATCACTGACATGTCACAAAAGACACCGTACTAGGGTGTGCAGCAGGTGACTCACATGCCTATTCAAGCTTTAGTGGATCCTGAGTCGCATGTTGTATCGTTGTGATTTACGATCCGTGATTCATTAAATTACGATTTATGAATCATAGGTCGAATCACGACTCGCAATTATAAGTAATTGGGGGTGTGTATTGCATGTTGTCGCAGACACACCAATCAAACGTAGACGCGTGATGTTTCAGGAAAAAAAAAATGATTAGATCATTACCTCAACGTTACGATAACAGTTATAATGTTTTTAATTAAAATTAATACGAAATACACTCAAGTTCAAGTTTAATTTCATTTTAGCTAATTTCATTTTTTTATTAATTAATTTTAATTTTATTTAGTATTTAATGTTTTAAATCAAAACTTAACAAATGTTGTACATCAGTACAAAATTGTGAGTTGAGCCCTTTAAATTGAGTTGTGTTTCACATTGTGTGACTCATGTATGTGACTCATGAGTTGCAGGAATACTGACTACATGTTGAATTGATATTTTGTCAAATTTATGAAATTAAACTTGAACTTTTATTAATCCTCGAATAATAGATTGATTAATGATTGACGAGACAATTGTTGCATAGAGAAATCATCTCACTCGTCGTCTGATTGGTAAGTCGTTTCAAACCGATCTCATATGTGCTGAACAAGGTCCTCTTAGAGTTTCCGGTGAGTCAGATCATTTGTGACACTGAATCGAACGGCCAAGTGTTGTTGGTAGGACAAAGACCCTCCTTGATGCCATCGTTCAAGTGATGTCCAATCTGGTATATCCAGAGGAGCGTCGTAATACAAGTCGTCGTCTCTTGCTTCGTATCGGTCGCGTTCATACTCAACAATCATGTTGTGTAGATAGATACAAGTGAGCATGATATTAGCCAAAGTCATCCTCTTCCAAACACGAGCGGGCCGAAAAAATATGTGCCGCCTTGCTTGGAGGACTCCAAGAGTCCGCTCAATATCTTTCCGGCGACCTTCGTGAACTTTAGCAAACAATTTGTGTTTGCGAGTATGGGGATGACGAGTCGACTTCACGAACCGACTCCATGACGTGTAAATGTTGTCAACCAAATAATAAGGTTCCAGTGTCGTCGAGTTTACTCGCGTCTACCATGGCCAACCTCTAGGACTGCCTCTCTTCTTGTTCTCTTGAGGAGGAGATCCTGGTTCCATATTTACCAGTAGACCCGTCAGTGATGGCGCGCCAACAGTTCAGCATGGTGGAAAAGTTGTGAGCTCTGAGGCCTCTTCGGAATGAAGTCCTGCTCCACATCATCACCAATTCATGGGGACGGTCCGCGGAGGGTCTGGTCATCAAGGACATAGGCCCGAGGGTCTTTGGCTTCTACTTCGAATCAGCGGAGACACGAACATGAGTTTGGGATAACGAGTCCTGGTGCTTCGCTAGTCGGCCTCTCTACTTAAGGATAAGGATCAAATGGTCAGAGAGCTTCCTACTCTAAATCATCTACAGTCCATGACCTCCCTCTGGGGAGATAATTGGTGTGTCATTGGGACAAGGATTGCTAGTACTAGTAACAAAATAAATATCCCGTCAACTTTTCACTTAATGATAGTATTTACTAGTCATTACCGATTTATATTTATACTAATCAATTTATTAAACTAGTTAGTTTTAATATTAATATATTATATATAATACAAAACACGATTTACCAAGTTCTTCCCGTTATATTAAAATATGTGATCTCACCGATATTTCACCACAACTGGTGTTTAGAACCTTGCTTAGATATAAACCGTACTTAGTCTATTGGCAAGGAACGGACAGAAAACGTATATGCTATATAGAAATAAATCAAAAACTTGTTCACTACATCCATAAATAACTGATTTTCCATGATACTTCACTGAAAATAATGAATAGTTACTGCCACAAACGATTTGCAACACAGGTAAATTACATATTTGATGATTCCTGATAGAGTTCAAGTGCCAAAATCATTCAACAAACAAAAAAGACATTATAGAAACTCAATTTCTATAGGAAGAACAACCCTCACGCACGACTCCTCAAATATGATATAGCTGCAGTAAGACCAAGGCCTTAAATATATATATGAACGTTTTGCTATGGCCCTTCCTACTGAACTGGCCATTTTAAATAAACAAGTAAAACCTTGCTCCCAAACTTCTAATATGAGCACCATGTGAAAACTAGATGCCTGACCTGACTCCAACAATAGCTCCAACTAAAATTTCAATCAACCGGCTACAAATCCTGCATTGTGTATCATCAATATTTGCCAGTCAGAAGGGAAAATAAATATTACCCATAAAAGTAATTAATGTAAATGATATCCCAGACTTAAGAATCTAGGTGTTATATAATTTTCTGATACCTTCAGCTGAAGTTAAATCCACCAGAAGGCACACCGGGAACAGCATCCCCACCAAAATGGAAGCCACTCTGGGCATTATCACCGGCTGGCATCGTTTCATCCTCCTCCTCCAGCCAGTAAGTCTCAAGAATCTTCACTGCCTTTTCATAAATTTCAGTGTTGTCGTGACTCTGTAAGTTCTCAATTTTCTCCAACCCCTCAGCATCATCTATCATCTGTGCGTAGGCATTAACATCCCCAGAATTACCCAAATTTTTTTCTGATTCTCCTACCTTCAAGATGTTTTCAAGCCCCTCCAGACAGACTGTGACGATCCTTGGATCAGGACAAATGAGAAGATCACACAATGGCTTGATACATCCTTGACTAACTAGAAACCTGGCCAAGCACAAAAGATAAATGAATATGCTCCCAAAGTACATTTTATGAAATATAAAGGGGGGAAAGCAAGAGAGATTTTTGCATACTTGATTTGTTCATGGGAACCACTGGATGTAGCATTCGAGACTGCCCAAGCAGCTTCTTTCTTAATGTCAAACTCGGCATTTTGAAGTAGTTGAACAAGAGGATTGATTATATTAGCCCCAATTACCGCCTAAGGAGTTTCAAAGTTTACAGTCAAGCAGGATTTAAATATATAAACAGAGTACCAAAACTAGATCTAATTGAGACAGGTGAAATTACAATCAACAGACAATAGCAACTTAAGTATAAACTAGAGGGTAACTAAAGGAGGGTTACCTGAATCTGCTCCTTGTTGCCAGCTGTAATATTTGAGATGGTCCAACAAGCTTCCTTCTTGATACTCTTCTTATGATTATTGGTCAATAGGGCCAACAAACAAGGCAGCGCTCCATGGTTGATGATGCACTAAGAAATAAAGAAGGGTTATTTAAAGCAATCCAGTAACAACAGAAACGGTGATCACAAACATCATAGATTTGTTATTGCAAAACATGTGTACTGGATTCGTTACAATTTCCCACACTATATGCATTGGAGAGCAACAATGATCACAGACATGCACAACTTGTTATCACACACACATATGTATGTGTTGCAATACCCTTTATGATGCACTAAGAAATAAAAAAAAGCTTATTTAAAGCAACCCAGTAACAATGGAAACGAGGATCACAAACATGATCTATTTGTTATTGCAAAACATATGTATTGGATTTGTTACAATTTCCCACACTATATGCATTGGAAAGCAAGAATGATCACAGACATGCCCAACTTGTTATCACAACCTTTTATGAGTGTGTTGCAATATATTTCTAGCACTTCCAGTTACAATATAAAATGGACAACAATGACGAATTATCTATGTTAATAGTAGGCTTAATTACCTTTTGTACCCCTTTTCTATTGGTAACATACCTTTTGTACTCCTGTTTTGTAACATTCAATAACAGTCCCTCTGTTTTGGTAACTGTCATTTAGTACCCTTTATGAAGTGGTCACAGATCATTTAATACCCCTTATGTGTTGATAACAAAACATTTAATTGGTCACAGATCATCAAAATGGCGTAAACTTGACCAAAATTTTGTCCAGAGCGTTACCAATACATCAGGGTACTAAAGGAGTGTTACCAATACATAAGGGGTACTAAAGGTAATCAACCCTTAATAGTAATAGTACATGATTAATTCATATAAGCAGAGGGAAATGAGTTTTTCCACATGTGCTGCAACTTTGAAAAGAAGATAGACTACAGCATATCACATATATTGAAAGAGAAATCACTATGCTTTCAAACACTGAATACCTGAGTCTGTGTATCATCTCCTGTCACTATATTTCCAACTGTACGGAGAGCGGGAACGAGCACTGAAGGAGATGGATGGCTGACATGAAAGGGGATATGAGATGAGTATGATAAATAAAAGACCGGGTCATATCTTCCCAAACATGCATTAATCGGTTCCGCTAAAAGAACCTTAACACTCACCCTAATAGATCAACAAGCCTAGGACAGACATTAGCATCAATAACAGCTTGAATTTTGTCATTGGTACCATCAGAAAGGTATGACAGTGCCCAGCATGCATCTGTCAAGACCTCCTCATCATTCGAATGAATAAGACGTGCAAGGGCAGGAAGAGCAGGCTTGACCTGTGTAACAAAACAATACATAAACTAACCAATTAATGCAACGAAATCAACATCTTAAGGTCATGCCTCTACATAGATTAATGATAACTATAACTAGAGTAAGGAAAATCATAATATGTTGTAAGGCTCAATCTTACTCAATATTCTAATCCATTGCCAAAATGAACCACATGACAAGAAGAGTACAAAATGAACCACTCAATGCTGATAAAACCACCACAGGGACATGCCTATCAAGAATATAGGAATTTAACCCAAACCAGAGAATGACAACCCAACTTAACGTTTTTATCAAGTTTCAAGTTAAACATCACAAAGATATATAACCTGATCAAAAGCAGGCTGTGGCTTTCCCCTGCAGAAGTTGGAAAGTGTCCAAGTAGCATTTCTCAGCATAGAAAGCTTAGCGTGCTCATTCAACTGTGCCAACAAAGGAAGTAGGGCACCATTCCCAAGGACAAGATCACGACATCTAGGAGAATCACCAGCAACGTTTCCCAATGCCCAAACAGCCTAAATATTCAAACATATAGATAAATAAATTATAACTTATTCACAGTAAACATTGCATCCACAAAAAAATTAATACATATCACCCTTAAATTAATTAGCATCTGACAACACCGTGGCAAGGTAAAAGAGCTAATCGATTAAACCAACCCAACCTAACCTAACAAATTTACCTGCTCACGAACATCATCACTTGGAGAAGCAAGAAGTTTAACAAAAATAGGTACTGCCCCATGATCAATGACAACCTTCGTGTGATCTGATGTTCCAGAAGCAATATTTGTCAGTGCCCAAGCTGCCTCAAACTGCAGAAAATTCAAATCAACGATAAAATGAAAATCATATTGTATCCAAAATTAAAATATATATACACACATGAAATACCATTAGCACACCTGAAGCTGAGGGAAGTCTTCCCTAACAAGAAACTCTATAAATCGAGGGACAACACCAGCTTGAATAACCTCTTCAATGGGAGGGCTGCGTTCTGGTAACAAAAAATTACACTAACCTATTAGTTCTTATTAAAACAAAATTGATCTTTCAGTGTTTATCATCCAAGCAAATACACATTCATCACCTATTGAAAGCAACTTTCTAAATTGAGTAGTTGCCTCAAGCTGCAGGTTTCCATCATCAGACCAAACACCTGCAACCATAGCTGGTAGATGTTCCAACTGCAATGAAATAACGTAACCACTGTAAGAACAATACCTTTAAGCTCAATAAGTGTCACGAGAGCATACCCATTAACCAGTAAAAACAACTTGAATTCGTAATGTTAAAAACAAAATGCTGTCAAAACAACACAGTTATAAAGATGACATCCCCAACTTATATCTCTATCTAAACTTCAACTTGTATAGATAGCACTGACATTTATGAAAACCAACCCCCAACGCGAAGAAGAATCTACTATTAAAGTTCAAACCTTGTTGGAGACATAAGGAAAACAATATTATCTTTAACTTCTGCTATAATAGTCAGATGTTTTCAATTTATTTAATGTGAAACTTCTAACAATACTAGATTGAACTTCTGCTACATGAGTTTGATGTTTCTAATTATTCAGAGAGAACTTTAGCAATACAAAGGCAAAGCATGAAGAGAAATTTGAACAAACTAGAACAACATAATATCAACAAGTCTCAAATTCTACAACCTACAACTTGATAACCCACAAACTACAGGTGGAAAAATTTACAATATAACTGTTGCAGAAACCTAAATCCTGAATCCTAAAAAAAACATGTATTATAGGGGGATTGAATGAGAAATTGTTACATTCCCAAGCCCTCATAATTATAGGGAATTAAGCCTTGACAAATGACAAACTCTATCATCCAACCGAGGGATGGGAATGCGAATTTTCAAATTATGGCATTTCACGATTATGGGTATCATTCACATACTCCGAAAATCAAAATCTTCAGGCCGCAATAGGTTATTAACACCATCGGAACTCAACTCAAGTGAGATCAAAAGCATAAAATCGTATTCCAAAATGGGCTAATTACAGCAGAAAAAAGAGAAATTGACCTTCTTCTCAACAGCTGCGGATTGAGTAGAACCGGAGAGTTGCTGCTGAGCCTGCAGCCCCTCGCGTCGCTTCTTCTGCAAGCTCTCTTCTCGGCGATTCTTACGGATCTCGACCATGTTGTCCTCCCGCCGGCGCCGACCCTCTTCAGCGTCGACGGAAACCTTGTAGCGATTCCGGCGGACATCAGTCCTGGCACTCGGACGCAGCGACATGACGCACTAGAACTCGGCAGAGAGGGACGTTGCGGAGTAAAGTGAGAAAGGGTTCGTGTTCGGAGGAGAGAGGGAGGTTTTCTATTAATTGAGACGTGTTGCCTCTCGGAACAAAATAGGACTATCATCGACCATTATTTGCGGAAATGCCATTTGGTTTTAGTTTGTCATATAGTATAAGAAAAACGCTATGTCAGTGTCACAGCACTATAACATAAGATCAATTATCAAATCATAACTCGAATGTATGAAAAATATTATATAATAATAAATTTAACAAATTAATCCTCAAAATATATCAAAATTTGTTAGGTGTGACTGACGGGGTGAAATACTAGTCACATGCTTGTCGTCGCGTGTTTTAAAACTTTTCTAAAATGGCATGAGAAAACTTGATGTCATAACGTAAACCTTTCGTTTATTCTCAAATCATAACCCTGACCTATCAACTTTCCCTTCACTCGCTAAACGACCGTTAAACTTGAGGACGGAAAATGTAATAGGTTGTGGTCAACGTTACTACATCAGAATGAACATTTGCTTGCATTAGGATTTAGTAATAAACGAATGGTGGGGGTTAGGACATTGAGAAACCGCTATATATAAAAAAAAGTAAGGATTGGTCCATCCCCGCCAGATTTTGACAGAAAACGACCACGATCGCCAAAAAAAGCTGAAAACGAAGGTCTTCGGTACAACTCCAACATAAAAATAAGAAAAACTCTTGTGTAGTCTCGTTGTACTATAGTCAATTTTTACATCATAACTCTCAGCTAATAAGTTTCTTACATCATAACGGTCAATTATTAGAAATTGTTGACCGCCCAAAAAAGGATGGGAAAAATTCATCATGTTGGACTCCGATCGCAATCGACCAGTATCAGAGATATCTGAATTAGAGGTTTCTAGTTTTTGCCTGATTTTATGGACCCTTCCAAATCATTAAGAAAAGGAAGTTATTGCTTACAAATTCAGGTTACTTGTAGAATCTAAGATCTACTCTGTCTTCTATGTTTCCCTCTTGAAATGTCAGTTTGGCCACAAAAAGAAGCTTCATCCCACATTGTCTGACATTATTCTTGAGGTCCAGTTGAAGCTTTCCCCAGCTCATCACTTGAATACAAGGATCATCAAAAGGAACAATTTGATTGTGGTACGCTATCTGATACAATGGGACATGTCTACTAACCAAGATGCAACCTGGAGAGATGCCACAGTCATTCATTCCCAATTTCTTCATTGGTTTCGCACTTTACAGGCTTGTGGACAAGTCTGTCCTCAAGGGGAAAGCACTGTCATGACCATTGTCTTCTAGGAGCGTTACCTTCATCCGCAAGTCATCTTTTGAATCGAATAAGTCATTTACATAAACGCAACGTTTCGTGAATTAGTAGTAGCAGCATTAGAGGAGCTCTACAAGTTTTAGTTCCATTGGACCTTAACACAACCGTTGCTATTACTGATCATCTTCCTCAAAGTGGTCCCGAGCTGCAACATAAATCGTGGGCGAGGACAAGGCCAACCAGCTCACCAGACATATCATTTGATCGATATAAATAGCTAGAGATGCAGTAGGGTGTGTTGTTGAATGTTTTGTCGAATTTCTTAACTTAGCAAAATAGAAAAGGGCCGATTAACGACGTCTCCTCTATAAATCGTTGCTGAAATTATCAGTCTATTTCTACTTTTGCTTGAATTCCTTCAAATATCTCTAGCTATATGCTTGACATATGTGAGGAGCCAAGAAGAAGAGCGTTCGGACAATGTTTCTACTTCCATTGGTTTTGCATTGAACTTTTATGGTACCACTTCAGCGGATTTCCACTCTTAGACCCAATATGATGAATCAATTTGAGATGGTTCCGATTTCATATCTACATATAAGTTTTTGTAAATGTTGATTTGGTTCCCTGATAAAATCTGTTTCTTATACTTGAGTATCTCTACCATATCGGATAGTTAAACATGCAACATATCTTAAAACGGCCGTAATTTTTTGAAGCGTACTCGGATTTGGACCTTTAAGATATCAAAACTAAGCAACTTAAAACTCTTCAATTTTATACAAGTTTTTCAAATCCGTCCTTGATTCTGCCCTGAAACGTTGACTTGAAATTTGTCAAACTCATTTGACTAGCATCATATGGTAAATAGAAACTAAATGAACTTTACACACACTATTTAATAATCAATCATCATACTCTTAACAGCAACTCTTCACAGTTATTTACAAACACCCAAAGTGAGAAAGATTGCAAGGAGGAAGAAGAAAAAGAAAAGAAAACACTTAGAACCTTATCTTATCTCCTAAAGCTGACTTGCCTGAACTTGTTTAGTTCAGCTGAGCTTGATTACTTGACTTAACAACTACAAATTCAGTAAAACAAAGGAATAAATGGAATGAAAGAAAGACCCTAGAGTGCTGTGATTTTGATACAGTAAGACTTGCTTATGCCAATCTTGTTCACTTCCAGTGAGCCTAATAGTACCTCAGGCTGGCCATTCTTTTGGCTGCCACCCCTTGCTTTGCTGTTATCCTCCACTTTATGGCAGCGCGGATCTTGCACCACCCGGCTCTGCTCCTCCTCCTCGTTATCGGGAGACAAGACAGGAACTCCAACCCTGAACTCTGCATAAGTCCATTCCCTTGTCCCCATGTAACTGCAGGGGACCAAGTTGTTGTCTGAACCTCAGACATGTCCTGACCGCTTGGAGGCCAACAACTATGGGTTCCAGGTGAAAACCCCAACATCCTGAAACTGGGGTTCCTCATCATTGGACAAAACATGTTTGCTGGAATGGGATCATAGTTGTGTGTCACAGGAACTTCCATTATTTGATCACCAGCATATGATGTTGAGGCTTCTGCATCATTGAATCCCACTTGTGTTTCTGGATCATACCAAAAAATGAATTGTTTCAGATGCTAAAGAACTTACAGAGATTAGCTACATCTAAACATATTCAACTTCTTGTACCTTGTTGGATAATTGGGTAGTCAAGATGTTGCAGACTCAAATCCGTTACACTAAATGGTTCGGGTTCAGGTAGGCTTTCCAGGGGACTTCCAAAGTCACCAGTCAATGTCAGATCCATCGGGATGATGTCATGTACATTTTTATATGCACGCCGCTTCAGATCTTCCATGAACATCTGCAAATCGTAAAGGAGATCATTAAGTTCAGGAACATGTCCAGTAGCTTAATGTAAAGTGGCAATGATTATGCACCTTCTGTGAAGAGCTGAGTGTGTCCAGAGGCATGCAGTTTTGGCCATCGAATGTTAATCCAACAGCTTTGTAGACAGAATCGAACACAACCCCAGCTTGGTCGAGATAGTACACATACGATTTGTTATCGTTTACAACACAAGCCTTGGCGTGTTCCATGATTATGTCCCATACCCTATTAGAGATGCCTCCTTCAATAATCTATAGTTGCAGAACAAAACATCAGATAAACCCAAAACAACAATGCTCAATGATCATCATATATGTGACATAAACTCTTGTTCAACAAAAAGGAAATCTTCTCTTACCCGGCGTAGCTTGGATGAATCAATGAAATACATCCTGAGGAAGTCCATCACAGTGTTGATTCCATATTTAGCCAGTCGCTTGTGGGATGCCCCGCCTTTAGCTATCCTCTCTAACCTCCAAACTTCACTGTCCAACTGTGGAGGATGGTGCTTCTTGTACACTTTGAAACAAAGAAAGAAACAAAGTATCAGTCTCAGTCATATGTATGTAGTCCTAATTGGTGGCTAGTTTAAGGAACCTACGCTCTCCACGGTGATCTTTAACGATGAAAGCTTCACTTGCAGCTTCTCTGATCCTTACTTCACCGGAAGCCCTCTGCACAACTCTAGCTCCAAGCTTGAACTTTCTGCTTCTTGTCCAGCTAGAGTTGTCTGTGAAAGATACATCAGTAATGTATCCAACGCCATCTTTTAGTGTTATGGTGAGCTCTCCTGTTATCAATGGCCTCTTCCCTTCACGTTGGCACGAAATGCTGCTGGTGAAATCGTTCTCTGTCCAGTTCTCTTGGTCATCTGAAGCAAAGTCACTGCTGAGGACAACAATCTCGATCTTGGCCGATGACAAGGGACCAGATGTCACTATGGAGTTGGTTCTGGCATCAAACAGGACAACCATAACAGGAGTGTTCTGTTCTGTCTCAATTCTGCCTCCAGTGAAAATGGTAGAGGGGACGTTGCTCTCGAATCGCAACTCCAGCCCTCTTCCTCCTGATGGCACGATTCGATTACTCGCAGATCTACAACACCATCAACAATGAAATGATCAGCCACAGGCTACAAGGACTAGAATTTCTGAAACAAAATCCATAAAAGATTGATGTTGAGAACCAACCTTGATTGCTGAAATGTGTGTAAAAGACATTCCATTTCCTCTCTCACCTATTCCACAAAGATAAACCAGACAAAATTAACACATGAACATGAAAGTCAAAGTGACAACATATTCATCATCCCTTTGACTTAAACAAGACAGACAAACACAACGAACACATTCAAATGTCAGAATCAAAAGCCTGTAGCAATAAACAAAACAAAAAACAGAGCATGTAGCATACCACTCTTCTTAGAAAAGGTTCCATCTTGATCACTATCTCACTCAGTGAAGCCCCTTTCATAACATTCCAAGCAGCGCTGTACAAGAAACACACAAAACCCACAATCAAAAACCTCGTTACAGAACCAAAACCTCAAAAGAAACAAAACCCAATTCGTTAACTCACTCAGAGAAAGCAAGTCTTCTCTTGGGAGGACCTCCCCAACCCTCGCTCCCATCGTCCTCATGAAAGTTCCTCTTCAGCTCCATTTCTCACTTCTCAACCCCAAATGAAACAAACCCAGAACTAGGAGTCACCGAAACACTGTAACAAACACACTATAAATAGAAATTTCGGAGAAGAGGAAGGGTCGAGGAAGGTTCAGTAGAAAAAAATGGCTGCTACAGAGCTACGCGCTAATATCAACAAGTCAAGCACATGATTTCAAAAGGGTATATACCAAATACCGTTTGTATCAAAGCAACTAACAAGAACATGAGACAGAAGAGGAGTGATCCTATGTTTTTATAATTGGATACTCCAAGGTATTGGAGCCTAGGCTTCGTCAAGAGATCGGATAAAATATTCCGGGTAAAACAAATATAATTCAAGATATAGAATTAAGTGAACGCGTAGCGATTGAAAAGTAGCGATGGAGATCGAGAGAAAGCAATGTTACACGGTGGACTAACGCGTTGCTGAATAGACATAATTATAATGTAGGGTTGAAGAAGAAGAACTTAATTGCCCAGAAATATACAGACCAACGATTAGGTTTATATGCAGACGCGTTAATTTGTATTCGTACTCATTGATAAGGACTCGCTGCAACTTATGCATACTATTTGAAGTTGACTTCACCCAAGTCGTCGAACAAATCAATATATTAAGTTTGGTATACAAGGAGTAGTGAATATTGTTATGTACATATACACCTGCTTATTGTGTGTCTCACAAGGCATTTATTGATTCTTAGATTACCCAAAAACTCAATATGGTTAGTGAGACTTTAAGACATCTTATTAAAGATGACTTGATCTGGTAAATTTTTATGTGATTGAAAATCACACAATATTGATGTCATATTATAATGTAGAGTTAAATATTGAAACATACTTTTAAGTATTGGTTACGAACACCAACGTTTCAAAATGACAAATGCATTACCTTAAGTATTGGTCACACGATTTTATTAGTAAAAATTGACGAAATATTCTATTCCGTTGGTCATATGACCTCAAGTGTCATATAATGGATGGTAAAATAACGTTTTCTGGTAATTATTTGACTTTTATACATTTTATAAAGAACATTACCATCGTACCCTCGTTATTGTTGCTTATAAAATGTATAGAGATCAAATAGTTAAGGGGAAAAAATGTCATATCTACCATCATTATATGACACTTGAGGTCATATGACTAACGGGATGGAATATTCCGTCCATTTTTACTAACAAAATCGCGTGGTCAATACTTAAGGGAGTGCATTTGTTATTTTGAAACGTTAGGAAGTTTAGTGTTCGTGGTTAATATTTAAGAATACGTTTCGATATTTAACCCCTATAATCTAAGAAAAACTAAAACCTCGGGATTATGAGTGAAAACTCCAAAACAGTTTATTGTTTACGATTCACGTCTTGCGAAACTCTAAACATCATTAGGTTGCAACTCTGTTGTACCAAGAAAATAATTGTATACTAGGTCTTATGTAACGTCAAATGGTATTTGGTGAATAACTTGGTGATTCTACAAATTTAACAATTAGTCTAGCGACACTATATTTAAGGTATGTGAATCCATGCATGGATTTTGAAGATCGACTCATTTAAAAACTTAACATGATGTCCCGTCGTCGACATGAACTTGAAGGAGGAAGATGAGTGACAGATTCCTTAACCCGCTAGGTAGGCTACACTAACCATTTTCACCGTCTACATTTCTTCTCGATCTGCCGGGAAAGTGATTATGAGAAATTATGAGGAAATGTCCTTTTCGAAGAGATATGAGAGCAGTAAGAAATTCATGTGCTGCAATAAAATGGAGAGTGGTTAGTAGCTTCTTCTGAGTAGCTTCTTCCATTTTTCTACTTCTTCATAAAGCCCATGCCCATTTTTCTCCTATGAACATTCTCGGAACCTCGACTAATTCTTTATTTATGTCATTTGATCTGAACATCAAAATCCTAACTCTCAACTACTTCTTTAGTTGCTTGACTACTTATTAATCACTCTCTTATTCTTTCTTTTTTATTTGATTGATATGGGGGATGTTTATATTAATTTCTAATTATACTTGACAAGAGTTTTGAATTTTCATTATATGTTTATTACGAGATTTTAGTTGGACTGCATTGGAGAATCTCCTTAAATTAAGCAATGGTGATCTAAGGGAGGGTAGGTCTTAGGCAAGAAGAATATTAAATTCTTTAAGAGAATATATACTTTTTTTGGGTTAATTAATGTTGAAGTATCATAGTCCATTTATTACAATGTAAAGAAGTTTTCAAGTGAAAGTCACTTGATTGACTTGAATTAGCAAGTCTTGATTGGAATGTTTTAATCTCAGATGAACCAACCAAATGTTCTTCGACAGTCGAAGCAGGTCTCTTCAATCTGAAAAATTGATGGGGCGAGGGGTTGTTTCCTGTATGATAAAGACAGTCAGAGGAGATAGTGAGTCACCTTCCTTCTCTCTTGGAGGGATAGGTCCGGAAAAACGCGTCGGGCTTCGACCTTATTGTGGATCCGGGACTAAAAGGAAGGTGGAGTCCTTCGGGACCATTATGGGTGAAGGCGGAGACCGGGAGACGGAGTATAGGTGGGTGAGACGCTTGGTTCTCCAGGGACGGTACCGTTTTATAAACTCCCGAGTGGATGCCAAAGACATGACGGAAGGTGATGGGACAGGCTGTGGGTCTGGCTCGAGCCCAATAGGCATACGGTAAAAATTAAAACGTTACCAATGGTTAATTACCTTTTGTACCTCATTTCTATTGGTAACATACCTTTTTTCCTCTGCGTTTTGTAACGTTCAATAACAGTCTCTACATTTGGTAACTGTTATTTAATACCCTTTATGAATGGATCACAAATCATTTAATACCCTTATGTATTGGTAACATAATATTTAATACCTCTTATGAATTGGTCACAGATCATCAAAACAGTGTAAACTTGACCAAAATTTTGTCCAGGACGTTATCAATACACCAAGGTACTAAAAGAGTGTTACAAATACATAAGGGGTATAAAACGTAATTAACCTTTATTTTAATTTAGTTTTTTTTATGGGTGAAATTGTAATTCCGAATGAAGAACAGAAAGACAGGGTTATTTTCTTTCTTCGTTGTGCTGTTCTAAGAAAAGATAACATTGATGTCTGGGAGACAATCTCCTTTCTCCGATTCAATTTAGGCCAACCGGAGACCTGCCATGGCCACCAACCTCCCTATACCACAGTCCCAGTCCACTCTCTTCGCCGCCATTGACATGGGCTCCAACTCCTTCAAGATGCTCATCGTCAGCTCCGACTCCACCGGCAAATTCTTCACCGTCAACCGCCTCAAGGAGTCCGTCGTCCTCGGCCGCGATGCCGCCACCATCTCCTTCCAGTCCCAGAATCGCGCCCTCACTGCCCTCCACAAATTCAACCAAGTCCTGCGCTCCCATCACATCCCCGCCGACCGCACCCGCTGCGTCGCCACCGCCGCTATCCGCGAGGCCACCAACACCGCCTCTTTCACGGATTTTATGCGCGAGCGGACCGGCCTCCAGATCGACGTGCTGTCCGGCGAAGAGGAAGCGCGGCTCTGCTATCTGGGTGTCCTCCAGTTTCTCCCAATTTACGAGAAACTGGTGCTGAATGTGGACATCGGAGGCAGGTCAACCGAATTCGTGATTGGGAAGAAAGGGGAGGTTGTATTTGGAACTTCTCTGAAGCTGGGGCATGTGAATTTGACCCAGAGGTTTGTCAGCAAGGGCTTGATATCAGAAATGAGAGAGCACATCAGGTCGGTGATTCAAGAGTCAGGGTTGGTCGAGAAGGTTCAGGAGTTTGGTTTTGAGGTTGCTGTTGGCTCTTCTGGGACTGCTAGAACCGTTGAAAAGGCTGTTTTTCATGGTTATGCACATGATATCAACAATGGGGCTGATGAGTTGCTTGGTGGGCAGAGGAGGGATTGGAAGTTTAGCAGAGGAGAGTTGAAGAGTGTTGTTGAGAAATTGTGTAGCGAAAGCGTGGATAGGAGAGATGGGTTATTTAATAGGAGATCAGAGTTTATTGTGGCTGGTGCTGTCTTGTTAGAGGAGATATTTGAGATGTTGGGGGTTGAGGAAATGGAGACTTCTGGTTACTCCTTGGGAGAGGGTGTGATCGCAGATACTTTAGCCAAAGTTTATGATGGCTATGATTTATATGTCAATGCAAGGTGGCGGTCCATTGTGCGTCTTGCCAGCAGGTTTAATAACACTAAGAGGATGAGAGCTGCTGCACAATGTGCTGTTATTGCAAAGGTATTATAAGCTTGTGAAGCTTAACTGCTAGATATTGTTTGAATGAGACAAATTTGGACGCTCTTATAAACATTTATCATTTGCAAAACCGCTGGTTTATCAGTTTGCATTTCTATCTTATTTAGCGGAAATTTCTTTACAAACCTTCCAAGTTTATGACGAAATGATTTTGACAGGAGATTTTTGAAGGTTTTCGGAAATGCAACGAGCTTGCAAGTGATCAAAATAGTTCTGCAGTCTCCGTGGATGATAGGGATCTTGAGTATCTTGAAGCTGCATGCATGCTCCACAATATTGGAGTTTATACTGGTAAAAATGGTTACCACAAGGAGTCATTCCATATTATCATGGTATGTTGTTTTTTCATTTGCATATAGAAGTATTCACTTTATGGCTTTCTGTTTTGTATAGACAAGTTGCAATCCATCATAGTCTTTTAAGTAGTTCATTTCAGCATGAAGTGTTTAAGCTTACGAATCATTTTAATAACTATTATAAGCACAATGAGGATGTAAAAGAAGAAAGGGAAGGTTTTATAGATTCTAGACTGAATGGATAAACTTTGAGTTCGGTTTAGATTACCAAAGTAATAGAAAATTTGGCTATTTAATAAACTTATTATATTCCTATAGAAACAACAATCTGAGTCCAGATGTGGTTTGTTATGAAAATTTATATAATGTGAGATATCTCTATGTTTCAGAAAGATTTCCACGATCTGTTAAACTCTGATGTGTGCACTTAGAGTCATATATAGGCCCGTGATGTTATTACATGCCTTGCGATCTTGCCTTACATTTGAATTATTGTGCCTTTATATGCACTCAGAATTCCTGACACTTCAATCCTATTGTACAGAACGGTGGTCATCTTCATGGTTATGATGATTATGAAGTCAAGGTATATCTTTTTGAACTGTATAATCGCAGGTTATATGTATTCTGATTAAAATTTAATGACTTTGCAGCTAATAGCGCTGCTTGCAAAACATCACAGGAAGAAATTCCCAAAATTTGGTCATTCTTCTCTTAAGGAATTTCCTGAAGAGGTAATTTACTTTAACTGTTACACAAGATATAGTCATTTACTACTGTGTGGTAGTTAAAAGTAGGGATAATTGTAAAAACAGGCAATGTGGTTTCAACTTTTGGCAAGTTGGTACCATAAACTACAATTTTTTTTGCACCGGCAGTTATGTTTAACGGACAAGGGTAAATTTGGTCACATGACGTCCCCATTTTTTTTGAAAATTTCAATTTTACCCTTGAATGAAAAAATTACAAAAGAACAAAAAAAATCTCAATGTATCTTCTAAAATATAAATAAATTTATTTTCAAACATTTTAAGTATTAAATTTTGCTATTTGAAAGGGTATTTTGTCTTTTCCTTTGTTTTTTAACAATGTTATTCACGGTTCAAAAAATTTATTGTTCAAGGTACCCACTTGCCAAAAGTGTAGACAACACAATCAGTTTTTGCTATCATCCCTTAGAAGTGTTATATCATGTCTTTAACATACGATCCTTTTTTTATTTGTTACAGGCAAAGCAGAAATTTGGAATTCTTTGTGCAATTATACGTATCTCTTTTATATTACGGCAGTATGAATGCATGGAGCTCCAAGGGATAGAACTTGCACAATTTCGTGAAGGTTTCAAACTGGTATGTTGCAGATCGGCTGTAGCTAGCTATGGATTGATTTTGCTCTTGTAGTTTATAGACATGAAATTCTTGTTTATCATACTCAGTTTTTGGAAAACACATTGTTTAGCCCACTGATAAAAAGAGAGATCATGTTGAATAAAGCATGCAGCATCTGAGAGCTGGATAGACTTCAAATCCTATAGTTTGAATAAACTTTCTAGTTAACTCTTAGAAATGTCCTATGGTAAACAAATCCTATAATTTCTTTTGTCAAGCCCCTTGTTGTATTGACACGAAGGTTTCTCACAGGTATTCAGGGAGCTAAAGGATCTACCTGGTGCACATGATAATCAAGAACTTGTAGCTGAGGACATTGAGGCAGAGCTAAGGAAAGAATTAGAACGGTTTAAAATGGTAATTTTGTTGACATTACACTTGAATATTTCATTTTTATTATATTATTGCAATGAAATTTCGGATATACATATTTGTTACCCAACAAGTTTCTCCGTCTTCAGGTGTCCCGGCAAGACTTTCAGGTTGTGGTTCCTTCAATAATTCAGAATCATCAGAGAGATGAACGAACGTCAAAGGTATGACTCCGTAATGATGATTGAAGATTTCAAGGGTCGTCATTTGAAACCATGAATGTTTACATTGTGACCAGGTTAGAAACAAACTGTAATTCATATATAGATACCATTGTTCTTCATAGAACATAAATGGTTTTTTCAAGACCCGGTCGTCTGATATGGTGAGAAGTGTTCTTTTATTGTAGGATATTGTGTCACACTCCAAGGAATAATTGTTTCTTGATTCAATTTAATTCGTGCACCTAAGGTGGCTTGCTTGGCGGATGAATCTTGTATTGTTTACTATTTACCAGAAATGCAAATGTCCAAAATCAGGGACTTGTCTTCCAAAATCAACAACAATCATATGGAGAGTGGTTGGGTCTGAATATTACTCCAGTTCAGGTGACAATGATGCATTTTTTTTTATCAGCAACTTATTTTTATAAGGTCCAAGTTTTTGAAAAAAAGACGTGGATAAAGGTAAAACCTTAAATCCAAACATACAACACATTCTAACAAAACAATCAAACTAAGGATGGGTCTAAAAATTATATACTCAAATTTTACAGACGTGAAGCACACCAGACCAATTAACGGGTCTAACAGGTCTTAATACTAAGATTTTACAACCTTGAAGCACAAAATGTCAACAAAGAAGCAACCAATAAACAAAAACAAGGGAACGTATTTAGCCTCCTAAACTAAACGAGTAGGTCTAATTATCTAGATTTTACAACCATTAAGTCCTAGAAAAACCAAAGGTCTAAAAACCTATAATGGAATCCTTGAAGCTTAACAACACCAAGTGTACGCCAAGCCAACACCGAAACATCATGAGGTCAATCAAGGGCGGAACCAGTAACACCTTAGGGTATTCCACGGAATACCCTAAACAAATTGAAAAACAACTTGATGGTTAGAGACATCTACTAGTTCCCCTCCACTCGAGTTCGAATCTCATGTCTGGAATACCCCGAATTTTGATTCTTTTTCCTCCTATTTTATGCTTGGGCTAGGCTGTTTTGCTTCCTTTTCTCCTATTTTTTGCTTCCTTTTCTCCTATTTTTATATACTTGGGCTTCTATTCTTCATACGGGGGTAGGTATATATGCACGAAATGTCCACTCTCATTCCAACACTACAAATAGCTTTACGTGATTTTCTCTCTTATATATACTATTCTATTTTTGTCTATATATTAATAAAACTGTGTAGTAACTATTCCATCACAGAAATTACACATCTTTCACAACATAAAGATAATTATCTTATACTATTTGAAAATATCAAATTAAACATAAAATTCTAAGAATAATAAATATATTTATCCATAACATGTATTAATTCGTTAAACACTTTTTTTTTGGCGAAAGGTGCAGTTTTGTAACTTGGAAAAGATCACATTATGGTGTCTTGGGGAACAGACTCCCTGACTACCAGAAGGCCAGTATTAGCGGACAATGGTTCACTGATTCTTTTAATATCGGAACCGTCACAGACGACATTTTGACGTCCCTTGGGAAATGAGATCCTTTGAGTATCATAACCGTCATAGACGGTATTTGGACTCCCCTTGGGCACAAAAAGAAGACGGTGAGGAGGAACGGAAGACCGGATATCCAACGGGACCTTGACGGTAAAAGTGAAGGTGGGAGGCAAAGCATCGTCTTGGTCGGGCCAGTCCCCGATGCTCCCTCCCTGGAGAACTCCTTGATTCTCTCATCGGTAGGTAGTGATCCTGCAAAGAAAAACTCAAACAACATAAAAGAGCCCATTTCGATTAGCCAGAGCCATAATCGTGAAAGGGGACGAGGCGGTTGCGGCAGTGGAGGACATGGCGAAGAACGCGCCGGCTGCGATAGAGCCGCCTGCTGCAAACTCAAGGACGTCTCTAGGGATGGCTGCGACATCAGAGACGGCGACGACATCAGAGGCGACAACGACTTCAAGGACGACGACGGCATCATCAGGGACGACGGCTGTAGAGACGGAAACCTCCGGTACAGAGGGGAAACCGAAACAGAACGGGAGGTACTCCGTTGGTCGCGGGAGACATCCAACTTCGCGGTGGCTAGAGGCGGCTTGAAGGAGACCTGAGCAGAGAAAAGCGGCGCAAGATCCGAAGGTGAGGTGCAAATAGGAGATTGGGAAGAAGGGAGAAGAAGAACCATAACATAGGCTATGACAATTTCCATAGTCATAGTCACGGAGGAGTGGGCGACGACAGGGCTCTCAAAACCCTAGCAGAGCAAAAAAGCTCATGTATACCTGTTTAATTCAGTATTGTTCGTTAAACACTTTGTAAACATAATAATTGAATAGATTATCAAATTTAAATTATACGTCAACATTATTGACTGATAAAACATTATAAAAATTAACATGTTGTAGAATTCAACTGGACCGATCAACATGTTTCAATTTTTTATCTTCCAAAATTTTATTATCCGTATCGATATGAAGAAAAAATAGCTATATTTGAAGTTGAAAATTTATTTGTTTTGGTGTATCTAATTGTTATTGACGGAATACCTTGAATTATATTTCTAGTTCCGTCCCTGAGGTCAATCATCGGTACTATGCTCACCGTAAACTCTAACATCCACGTCAAAACGCCGAGAGCAATCTCCAACGCAACAAAGCCTAGTAGGCATCACCGAGCACTGCTAAACTCTTACCAGTAGGGTCCGACCGAGGCCAACACCATCGATCGATTCAAAAGAGGAGTCGAACCTGATTAATCTTATAGCCTGGTTTCTTATTCCAAATGTCATTCAATTACAACAGTCGATCGGTAAAGCAATTGAGCCGTTGAGAGAGACTTGTTGAGGCAAACATTTCAAATTTGGGTAGGTTTTAGCATAAATGCGCAGGCACGTGTATCTTGACGAAGGCAACAAATGAATTGTTTCAGATTGTTACATTATCAATTTGAATTCTCATAGATAAGTTTGTGACTTTTAATTATGTGTTGTTTCTTCTTCAATCTCTGGCTTTACCTCTGTGTTATATATGTACACTACATACATAATTCAATTCTAACCACCAATTTGTAACTCTTATTGTTGAAAGAGACTTCCATTCCATCTTCTTTCAAATCAATCCTGCTTCATTTTTCATTTTATTACGCATGCACGTGGAGAGGATACGCGTGGTCGGCGTCAATAAATATTTATTACTAGTTGTGGCTGATGTGTATACAACAACAACATTGTCACATCCATTTATAACCTATTCTCAATTATTGTCTAACATTTCAAATATTTGCCATGCATCGAGATCTTCGATCAGACAACAACAACCCATATGGTATGGGTTCACTCTAAATTCAATCAACTGTTATCGTTACTTTTCTTTTCGGTAAATACTAAAATGAGCATGCAGCTGATGATTTGTTCATATATATCACGTCTTAACCGTTGAAGATGAACACACATCAGGAAAATATAAGAATAATAAGTTGCTTAGGTTAGAGTGACACCCAACTAACAAGGTTACCATTTTAGTTGTGGAAGCCCGATGCGAAATAAGTGGCCCGTTTTAAAAACAAAAATTTACATTAACTGTGATATTATTATCGCCAAAGTTAGAAAAATCCTCTCTCGCGTGAACGCTCTCAAACCCTAAGTTGAACTATTGCTTCTCTTTTTCCATTGTCGTCAGTGACGACCGAGGCTTAGTCTCGCTTGTTATTGACGGAGACACTCCTATATTTCTTCTCCTCTTCTTCTCCTCCTTTGCTTGAACCTTTTTCCTGCTATTTCTTACCTTCTCACCTCTGGCTGATCCTTGTTACGTGCGAGTTCGTCGATGGTGTCCACTCAGTAGTTTTCGTTCAAAGCTTGCTTTCCAGTAGTCCTTCCTTTGATCTCGGTTAGTGGCTTCCTAGGGGGTGCCTGGTAGCTGGTCTGCTCCTTCACAAACCGACTCTATGCTGGGTAAATGTCGTCCACCAAATAATAAGATTGGTCGTGTGGATGTCCGTTGATCTCGTACTCCACGACAAGCTCACGTCCCAAGAAAACATTTGCTAGGGATATAGTCTCATAATAAACAATAGCTTGACGTTATGACATCAAGTTACCCCTTAAAAAACTGAACAAACACTAACAAGAAAAACACACCAACAATTAAGGTAGTTATTAGATATCGAAACCCACCACTAATCAAAACTCAACAAGCTGAAGACGAGTTGAAGATGGAGGGACAAGCCCGAATCGGAGCAGATGCACATCTGCACTAACTTAGACAGTTTTGAGTGATGTCAACAAAAATTAATGCGGAGAAGATCCACGAGCTTTGTTTCCTATGGGTCTTGTCGGATAATCGATTCATGGTGGTTGTACGTACTACCATATATACATACCACTCGCCATCTAAGTTACATCTCGCCTTGATTTTGACCCTCGAACCAAAGCTATCAAAAGGAGGAGGTCATGGCTGCATGGATTGAAGTGGAAATAACGCGAGTTAGAGTTGCGACAGTTTATAACACTTAAAATAGATTAGATGAAGGGTAAAATAGATATTTAATAGATATAAAATAAGTTGTTTTGATTGATAATGATAAAATGAGAATATAACTCTATATTAAACAATTTACGAGTCACATGATTAATATAATAAAATATTCTATCCATTTTTGTTATAGATGTTTGATATCAAAATTAACTAAACATTCTTAAACCTAAAATAAATAAAGGTATTTGACTTTTTTTTTTTTTAGTAAGTGCAACTTTCATTCCTTTAAAAAGAGTTAGTACATGTCTGAAAGTCCTGACGGGACAAACACAATAACCCTGTAACTACGTAAACGTCTAGGACATTTTTTAACGGAGTGTCATTAAGGCTAACTAAGACATAAACTAAAAAAGACTAACGAACACCGGTCAAAGTAAGGTCTATATACCGTTGGGTCCCCCAAATGCGACACACTTCTTATGATATAAAATCGAACCTGTGATCGTTGAGTTCTTGAGTAGAAAATCTAAACTATCTCTCTCGAATGATGAACCGTGCAAATAAGAACATAATATGTAAAGTAACCCAAAACCCCTCGAACATAGTAAACCAGAATCAGGATAGAGAACGAAGAGGACGAATACCGCTCATAGTAGGGCATGTATACCGTTGGGTCCCCCGAATGCGACACACTTCTTATGATGTGAAACCGAACCTGTGATCGTCGAGTCCTTGAGTAGAAGACCTAATTCATCGCTCGCGCGTGATTAACCTTGTAAAAAAGAACAGAACATGTGAAACCCTAAACCCATTGATCATAGTACCCAAGAATCGGAATAGCGATCGAAAAGGAGGTCTCGGTAGAGGCCAAGGAGGTGGGTACACGGTTGGCAGCTTCAATAGAGGCGGGGGCCTCGGCGTGGGCAGAGCCAAGGATTCGGACATAGGCCAGGAGCGAATACGGTGTGCTAAGGCCAAGGAAAACCCTAACAGTCGCGGGGGGGGGGGGGGGGGGGGGGGGGGAGATGGGACCGAACACGATGTTGGTGGCGGAATGGAGCCAACACTGTGGTGACTAGAGATGAGAGAGAGGAGCCGGACATAGGCCGAAAACGATGACGGCGTTGTACCTACCCTCAGGAGTCGAAACATTAACAGAGGGGATATTTTGACTAAATATTTTACTTGACTAAAACTTAGGGCAACTAAAAGTTAATTCCTCTACTATTTATCTGTATTTTATTCAATGTGGAAATCAAATTTGCACATGGCCTACAATTAAGGAGATTGGGGTCACTTGGGCTGCAACTCCACCCATTGACTTCATTGCTGGTTTATGGTTTCTGAACCTATGGGCCTATAGGCTATATAGTAGGGGATATTTCATGCTCCTTTATCATCCAAATCCATATAAACATTTAGTTAACCATCTAAACTTTTATTAATTATATTCCCTTCTGATACCTCAAACTTAAGAACTCAAAATAACTAATTGTCTGTCATTAAAATAATAATCGAATCCACTACACATGTTTCCAAGGAACACTTTGTTTTTGTGTACTGGCAGTGGCAGCACAGTGCGGGAGGGTATTTCAGTAAACTTAAATTATTAATTAACTAGGATTCACATCCTGATTACAATAGATTCTGATTTATTTTCATAACCAAAAAAGGAATCCAAGTACAGTGGCAATTTCGATATAAAAGAGAAAGGTGGAGGGTAGGTTCGAACATCCAACGCCAGCAATCTATTTTTAGGCACCCACATGGGTCAGCTTCTTCTTCTCCACCATTGCACTCACCATTCTCACTCCGCAGCTCTGATTTTTCTCTCAACCCAACAAAAATGGAGCTTCAAGATCCCGACAACGCTTGCAGCTCCAATAATGCCGAAAACCCAAACCCAGAACCCAGCAATGTCGAATATTTCGGCTCTGCCCACGACGACATCGACAGCTCCTGCTCAACCCCTTACGTCAGCGCGCCTTCGAGTCCCGGCCGCGGGAACTTCGGCGGAGGGTTCTTCTACAGCGCTCCGGCGAGTCCTATGCACTTCACAATGCTCTCCCTCTCGAAGCAGTCTTCCTCTGAGTCTTCCCTCTCCAAGTCCGGCTCCTTCGAGTTCGAATTCTCCGCCAGGTACGTGTCTTCGGGCTCGGGCTCCACCGGGTCCATGAGCTCCGCCGACGAGCTGTTCCACAACGGCCAGATCCGGCCGATGAAGCTCTCCTCCCACCTGGAGAGCCCTCAGGTACTCGCTCCTCTGCTGGATCTGGAAGAGGAACAGGACGAGGAATCCAGACCGGGGAGGGGGAGAGATTCGAGGCTGCGCGACGGATCTGTTCACCGGAGAGCCAGATCCATGTCGCCGATGAGAAACGCGCCGTTTCTATGGATAGAAGACGAGGACATTGACGGAGCTAGCTGCTCAGCAGTCAAGGAGTCGAGCAAGAAGACTAAAGGGTCTTTGAAAAATGGAGAAGACGACTCCAACAAAGCCGATGAGACCACTCCCAGTGTGTCGGCGTCCTCCTCCCGGTCGTCCTCCGCCGGACGGAGCTCGAAGCGGTGGGTGTTCCTGAAAGAGTTCCTCCACAGCAAGAGCGAAGGAAGGAGCAACAACAAGTTCTGGTCCACGATTTCCTTCTCGCTCGCCGGAAAAGAGAAGAAATCCGGGAGCCCAAATCTCGGAACTCCGGAAACAACCCACAAGTTAAAGGGAGCCGGGAAGAAGCCGGCGGCGGGGAAGCCGGCGAACGGGTTGAGGAAGCGGCGGGTCCCGCTGTCGGCCCACGAGCTGCATTACACAGCAAACAGAGCTCAAGCCGAGGAGCTGAGGAAGAAGACTTATTTGCCTTACCGGCAAGGCCTGCTTGGGTGTTTAGGGTTCAGCTCAAAGGGGTATGGAGCCATTAATGGCTTTGCCAGAGCTTTGAACCCAGTCTCTTCCAGGTAAAAATGGAAGATAAAAATCTGTGCTTGATGGGATCTCAATGACAACTGTACAGATTTATTGCTGTAAACTAAACTAGCTATTGTTGTTGGGTCACAATTGAAGCTGGGTTGATGAAATCAAATATTGATTGACTTGTTTCAACCCTTGTATTCTAGTGTCCCCTACTGCTCTACTGGCACTAGTTTTATTTTCTCTTCATATCTTTTATGAGAGTATGTGGATCTTGCATTAATTTTTAAGGAAATGCACTGGCTTTTCACATCCATTGGCTTAAATGTGCTCAATCAATGTTATCTGCTTTTCACATCTACATGTAATGAAGCACTTTACTATTTGGTGTGTTGTGATCTGGAGGAAGAGGAAGATCATTTGAAATTGCAACCTTTTGAAACTCATCTCTTTGTAAATGGATTGCTCAACTCCAACACTGTTTATCCCTAAACAGTTGCATGAGGATGTTCCATGACTGACCTGCAATGAACTCTTTTGTGTGTTTTTGGTTGTATGTGTGTATGCACATGTTGCATGATGTGGTTGTTACTTGTTAGGTGGGTTTGGGAATAGCTTTCTCTTTCCTTTGGCTCTAATCATGCACCCTATTCCTGGAATAGGATGATCTAAAATTCTTCCCTTTTTTTTAAAACCCTCGACTTTTCCTCATCATCTCCAATCCATGGCTCATGACAAAGTTCTCCCCTTTTGCTTTTAAATCACAGATTCTTCAGTAAAATGTTCCAATTTAGTGTTGTATTAGGACATCAGTTACTGTATATGTTTGGTATAAATTGAAAGCATAATAATCTAAATTGGAACATTTTGCTTCTTTTTTTTTCTTTTCTTTCTAGACTTTGATTTGCACTTGTGGACAAGTTAGATGAATATGAGTTTCATGTGATTATGGATTTGTAGTGTCTCCTAGACATTGACATAAAGGTGGTGCTGGATTGTTTCTAGTGAATCTAACATTTTTCCAATTATTTGCTCCCTTTCTTGGTTATTATGTTAATGCTTACACAACCAATTGCATGTAATGGACCCTGTTTCATGGAATGATTAGGTAATGGGATGATGAAAGATTACCATCTACTTAATGCCCTTTCCCTGAAGAATCCAAATCCCCCAAAACCCTACCAATGGCAAAGGGTTCATATTATAAGACTTGGTCTGTAACCCTCAAGACATATTTTCAAGAAAATGATGCAATCTATTCTATAATAATACATCTAATCCCACCAAAACCAATAGAGGCTCATAAACCCAATACTAAATGATAAAGCATTTAAGAACCAATACTCTACTTTTGCCCATTTTCATGATATTTGATAATTGAAACCCTAGAAAGAGAGAGGTAGAGAAGAAAGTCCATACTTACTTAGGTCCAATCAAGGGGATGGGTCCTATCTCTCTCTCTCTCACCCCTCCAACAACTCCTCCATGATTCATATCATGTCATGAGGATGATAATAACCTTATCAAAAGAAGTGATTGATATGAGAGAGGCTGAGATGGGGTCCTATGCAGAGGAGTGAGTTCTCATAGTCATAACATATTGTTTAGTCACAATCTATACCTACATTTTTCTCACAAGAGAATGGAAACACAAGTGCACTCTCACCCCTCATAGGTTTTGCCCCCAAAAGTAATAACAATCATCATTCATGGTCCACAATACTCCACTTTTCCCCTCATTTCCTAGCAAACATTGACATGGTAAAAGAAAACATTAACTGTAAATCTTTGGAGGAATGGACTTGATCAAATGCTTGAATCATCCATCTATTAAGTATAATTTGTCATAACCATTACTTAAAAATTATTGCTAACAGTTACCAAAACTATCATCTTCTACAGTTCTGAACTTGAGATGCAAAAATGTGCAGGCACTGCAGATAAAAAGGCTAAGGTGGATTCTTCAAAAACTCCCATTTGATGCTCAGGTGAAAGTAGATAGGATGTTCCTCTTCACAGCAAACTCATCTGACTTGGTGTCACTGATTGTCTGTCAACAAAGCACACTTTTAAGGAACATGCATAACAATTAACAAAGCCACCAAGGTTCAAGGTTCAGACATGTTCCAATCTATTCAATGAAACACTAGTGATATCAGATTGCAACTTCATTTTGTAATCTCTAACCTTGCTACTTGCAATTCGACTTATCCTTTCAATTTCTTTCTTAGCATAATCTTGACCTTTATCCATGGAGCTTTTGGCTGCTTTCAAGTAAATCTTGCCATGTCTGAAAACAAATACACACATAGAAATGGTGTTAGCTTCCTAATAGACACTTGAAAACCCAATACAGTCAATTACCTTGCAGAAGTATCTGTAAGCTTATCAACTTCCTCCTTCATCAATGAGTAGACTTTCTTCTTCTCTTCACTACTGACACTGATAAACTTCTTGACCAAGTTATCCAAAGATTCAATTATACCAGCCTACATAACGGTCTATAAAGTGTTAGAAACTAAAACCAATTAATTTGTGGCCCGTCTATGTACAGAGACACTAACTTTGCTTGTAAGCTTGCCATCTGCATCACGATTAGTGCCAGATTTCTCATTAATGAAGGCCACAAAGTGACTTAGCTCTCTGGCGCCACTGTAATCTTCTCCGGCTTTGTTGCCCTTTGGGAAAAACTTCAAGGTGGGGAATCCGGTTATACCATACCTGCATAAGCGATAGTAATTGTTGCTAACTTAGTTTTAAATTATAACGAGACATGCAATAAAGACTATGATAACTCACTTTTCAGTCAACTCCCTGTATTTGTCAGCATCACAATTTGCAATCACTACATCTTCCTCCAACTTAAATGCTGTGGCAACCTTTTCATATATCTACACAAAGGCAAGTATATGAAATCACAAACTGGCTGTAAAGTTGCAAGGAAAAGATTTGCATGAAAAGTAATATATACATACAGGAGCAAGAGTTTTGCAATGGCCACACCTACCAGAGAAGAAGAAAGAGAGACAATTAAGAAAAGCATTTATCTCTTTACCCTTAACATCATGGTTTCACAATATTTGGATTGAGAAGGTAAGAAGCTAGTATTATTACCAAGATGCGTAGAACTTAACCAGAACATCTTTTGTTTCATCCAAGACAACTTTGTTGAAATTATCAGATGTTAGAACCACTACACTAGATGGTGGTGTAACTATCTTCACCTTCGTTCCTGCATATAAGCAATAAGATGGATACAAAACAGATGTTTAACTTGTCTTTGAGTAAATGGACAGTGTCAGATTATTAACAGTACCTGCTTGAGCATTCACATACTCAGCAATATTTTCTGCAATAGGCTTCCCTATGTACCTGAAGCACGATTAGTATCAAATACTATTATCTAAACTGATATTTATATAGGTCGCAACAAGAACAAAATCACTTCATTTTCAGAGTTTAAGAGAATGCGTGTTGGCATGTATTTTGAAGACTCACTCTTCAGGTTTGAGGGATCCTTTGGGAAACCATCTAATTGTAGGGTAGCCATTTAAGTCAAATTTCTTGCAAAAGCTCTTATGCTTATCACAGTCAACCTGCATAAAAGAATCAATTCATGTAACAATTGAAACAACTGCGACTCATGTGACAATGCCAACAAGCTCGTGACTTGAATCTTTAACTTAGATTTAATGTCATATGTAACAACAATATGTAAGCGCATAATCGCTATGTATGATTGATGTTAGATTAATCATAAAGGTACAAAATACATCAATGAATAATAATGAATCACCAAACAAGATAATAACGTCATTCAAATTTGGACCAGAGCTAACCTTTGCAATCAACACAGATTTCTCCTTCTTGAATTGTTCAGCGAGCTTTTCATATTCGGGAGCAAGCTTTTTACAGTGTCCACACCTTTGAACAATAAAATTCTTTCAGGTTACACTAAATAGAACACAAAGATACAATGAACAAAATAAATAACTACAAAGACCAAGAGAAAACTCTTGATAATCTAAATTGCATATCCTGACACCAAAGAATACCTTCAAAATCAAATAATAATACACATAATTGACGTGCATGTGCCACAAATACAACAATGTATAATGTACATTCTCCAAGAAAAATGATACTGGGCTTATATCTATCTATAATAAGAAGAACAAAATAAAGAAATTGGGCAACAAATTTATCTATAATTTCGATAAAAAAACAACAAAATCTGAATCATACCCAGATTCACATTTTTGGACTCGCAAATGAAAAGGGCATCAACGATCTTGATCAGTAAGCTTAAGTTGATTCCAAAAGATTAAAAAAGCCTCAAATCACGCATCCATCCCATTTTGTGTCCGTCATTTGATTATTTTCTTGGCAACCAAACAGGAAAAAGATGGGAAATGGGGTGTACGAACCAGGGGGCGTAGAACTCAACGAGGGCGTGTTGACCTCGGCCAACTTGGTTTTTGAAATTGTCGGGGGTCAATTCGACGACCTCATCCGCCAATGCCGACGAGATGAAGCTGCAGAAGAAGAAGAAAGCTATTGCTGGACAGGCCAATCCACTTGTCGTCGTCGTCATGTTTTGAACACTGATGTTTCGTCTCTCTCACTCTCCAAGTTCGGACACCATTTTTATATGTTTAGAGTAATTACCAGATTCTAAGTAAAAATCGGATCTTTCAGCTCAGTTATGGCTAGTTTCAGTTTAGTCAGTCTTCTAAAATGCGATCCATTAAAGCAGGTTTCTGAATTTCTTCATACCACACACATACCCATTAAAATATTTTAAGCATCAAAGACGTGTGAAATAATAGGCCTTTATTTTATTATTACTATAGATGATATGTAATTGAGTTCATTATTTCATTTCTAATGAAAACGGATGTTTAATTTGAGATATAGAGTGATGGTGAAGAAGAAAGAGTAATTCAAAGAGCCCAAACTTTTGCACATTCAACATCAACAATCAGAGTGGCGCAGCGGAAGCGTGGTGGGCCCATAACCCACAGTTCCCTGGATCGAAACCAGGCTCTGATAGTTTTTTTTTTTGGTTTTTTTTGACCAAAACACTATATTACCCATCACCCAAAACAGTGAGACCCAGAATTTGATAAATACACTTTTGCTTTGCTTGTATACGATTTACAGGCTTCCTAAGCAAACATACAAGACTGCAGAAGAAATATAATCCATTTTCATGTAAAAATAAGTAATTGTCTACAACCAGAGACTAAAACCCTCCTCCAGCCTCATCTCCACAACTCAAACATGATCTCAATGTCTCCTCTCTTGCATTCTTCATTACTCTACCCCCACCTCCTTGATGCACCACAACTCTGAATTTCACCATATCATTATCCATCCAGACTGCAAATGGCAAATACTACATACCCTTTCGCCATACCTTCCTTTGCTCCTGATGTTAACTCTCTGCCATAACTTTCAATCCTACAGTCGGAGATAATAGTGTTAAATCTTTCTCAAAGATCTGAAAACTAAATAAACATATGAAATTATCATGATTTTTGTTTTGCTATTTATACTGTTAAATCACCCCAATCTATAAGAATATTGAGGAAAGCAACTTATCATTGGTCAGGTATTCATGTGCAAATGCATAGCATAATCATGGATGCCAAACATAAAAGTAAGAAACATAGAGAATGAAGCAAAGGTCATAGCTGAAGTAACTCAAAATACACAAGTTACTATCTATCATCATCATGAATACTAGAAAGTGAAAGATAGTTTGTCATTTTTCAGTAAAACTTTAGTAATGAGAATAACCAGAACTCTGGAGTATCATATACAACAGAGAAGATTTCAGTTGATTAAGAGACTCAGATGATTAGACCTTGTTGTCCCTATAACAAGTATTACAGCAAGTAGCCAAACCCATCTTCTCCTGATTATTGTCATTTGAACTCCATATGAAAGTGATAAAGTTTTGGTTCATTTGAGCTCTAGAAACCAAGTGGGTTGCATGATTTCCCCTACAACAGTGAGAAAACAGTGAGAAGGGTCACTCAATTGAGACCCTATGGACTGCATAACCAACTTTTGGTATCATTGTGAGTAACAATTTCAATCAAATTATGCTTCAAGGATTAGTCTCCCTATGCAGTTGCTTAAAACCCCTCTGAAGAAGGCTTGATTGATTTTCCACGAGTCAAAAATCTGCAATTGCAGTTTGCACCATCTTTCAAGGCATCATCTCAACTGCCTCCACCAGTGTTGATCTAGTTCAAGCATTTTCTATGCAGTCTTTCATGGAATCAGGTTACTAACCTTTTGCAAGCATGAATGAACTTGGATGATATATTTTGAGAGATTAAATCCATTTGGGAGTCCGTCCACTAAGAACATGGTTAATACTCCAAAAAGGATTTCAACACAAGTGCAAAATCATGATGCCATTTTTCTAACTTGCACCATTACACAAACATTTTCTTGGTAGCCTCATCCATATCTTGCACCTCAAGCACACCGTACTCGGTTCCCATGTGCTCTGCCAAACTATCAACCACAAAAATAATTTCAGCCACTCTGATATTCGATTTATCTTCTGCCCTGAATCTGCAAACTTCATCTTTAATCTCTATCCAGCTATACCCAGGAATAGTTTTTAGCCCTATCTCTTTCATTGCTTTTCGGACTCTTGCTGCCTGATCCCAGCATCCTGCACTGGCATACAGATTTGCCAATTGTATATGGGTAGTAGCACACCCCGGTTCCAGATGAAGCCTGCTCTCTGCTGCTTGGATCCCAATCCATATGTCCCCATGAAGCCTACAAGATGAAAGTAGGGATCCCCATATGACCGCATTTGGACAAACAGGCATGTTCTTAACAAAATCTAGAGCTTCTTCTAGCAATCCAGCCCGACCTAGAAGATCAACCATACATGAATAATGATCAAGTTTTGGTTTCACGCCATGTTGGATCATTGAGCTGAAGTATAGTTGGCCTTCTTTAACAAGACCAGCATGGCGACAAGAAGAGAGGACACCGAGGAAGGTGATGGCATCAGATTTCATGCCTTGCTTCTTCATCTTCTCAAAAAGATCAATTGCCTGAAACGCAAGCCCATTTAGGGCACAGCCAGTGATCATAGAGTTCCATGACACGATATCTCTATTAAACATGTTTTCAAATAAGAAAAACGCATCTCCAACACTCCCACACTTACAATACATTGAGATGAGAGCATTAACAATATGTACATGTGAATCAAAACCCATTTGAATAATTTGGCAATGGGCACTTCGACCTTGCCCAAGAGCTCCGGTGACTGTGCAAGCACTCAAAAGACTTGCAAATGTAAAATCATTGGGCTTTGATATTGAAATCCTCATCCGGCGATAAAGCTCCAAACACATATCAATCTGGCATTCCTGCGCAAACCCAGAAATAATAGCCGTCCATGACACCACATTCTTTACAGGCATTTCCTCGAACACCTTGTGTGCACTTTCCAGCTCACCGCACTTGCAATACAAACTGATCAACGAACTTCCAACATAAACATTAGAAATAAACCCAGTTCTTATAGCCAAGCAGTGATATTGAAGACCAGCACATAGATCACGAGTTGACACACTAGAACTCAATGATTTTGACAAAGCAATAGCTCCACCATCCACTGAGGACTTATCATGAAAGCCCATGTCCAATTCATGATCAATCATTTCATCAAACTCTTCTACGACCTCCATTTCCTCCCTTGATTTCGATCGATCAAAATCATCACCAAACCGTTGTGCGCCGAATCCACTCGTATCTGTTTGTAGAAAGTCCTGAATGAGACGGAGATGGCTGTGGCTACTTTCTGAAGCAGGACTTGTTCTGGGAACAACAAGGTCTAATATCTTCAGTGCCTTAGCTAAGCTCTTCTCTCTTGTTGCATCAGTGACCTTCAATTTCCGGAAACGACTCTAATAACAGAATTACCAAAAAGCTAGCTTCCTCAGTCGAATGAAAAGCGATCTATGTCCATTAATTGATTTGGGATAGTAAGTACCAACCTGTGTGCAGAGGCTGCGGCGGTTTCCGCATCGCCGTCGAGCGCCGAGGCGGGTCTCCGGCGTCGTAAAAGAAGCACGGTTTAGCCGGTTACCGGCTTTTTGGAGACAAACGTTGGATCGGCTTCTGAGCAGATTCATTCTCGTTCATGTCTCAGTCTCAATCCCAAAGATAAAGGTACGTTTGGGGATTTCGGGCCCAGCCCATCTATATCCAACCCAATCACAAATCGGGCCCAATATTGGTCCGAGGCTTAAGTCCACGTCTTCTGATCGGTCCACAAAAGTCGACCGGTGCCGCCGCCGGTGAAGTGATGCACAGTCACAGTTACAGTGACGTTTTAGCGCAAAAAACAAACAGAACGGTACAAAATGAAGTTTCTCTGTTTATCTCTCTCTAGATTTCAAGTTCCGTCCCCTCTTTCTCTCTCTACAGACTCAAGCTTCTGAGGCTCGATTTGGTAGATCCTCTCGCTGAAGTGAGGGTCGTCGAGGCAGGTTTTGCTTGGATCGACTCGATTGTCTGACGGAACATGTTTTTGTTCGATTGGTTCTATGGAATTCTATCGTCTCTCGGATTGTGGCAGAAGGAGGCTAAGATCTTGTTCTTAGGGCTTGACAACGCCGGGAAGACGACGTTGCTTCACATGCTGAAAGACGAGGTCCGATCTGTTTTGTTTTATTGGCAGCTTGGAAAATATTTATCTATAGGAAAATTTGAGTAATTGAAATTGAAATTATTGCTATTTATTGATACTACAATATGAGTGTTCTGTTTACTCTGCCAAATTAAATTGTTCTTGTTAGGTGATACTTTGATGCACTCCAATTGAAGGGATTGTAATGTAATAGTGTTTAATTTGCTCAGTAAGTGTGTATTTCTAAATCTGAGGTCTTTATTCTTTTGCCATTAAGAGGAGGAACTTTTTATTCAGTTATGTATTCAAAATCATGACATAAGACCATTTAAAAACTATGTATTTTTTTCCTCTGTTTTCTAACTTTGTAGTGTTGAATGTTCACTCAAAAATGTGTCTTCTCAACTTTTTTGTACTGTGTGTGGCAGAGATTAGTTCAGCATCAGCCAACGCAGTATCCAACATCAGAGGAGTTGAGTATTGGGAAAATCAAGTTCAAAGCTTTTGATCTAGGTGGGCATCAGATTGCTCGCAGAGTTTGGAAAGATTACTATGCCAAGGTAGAGTCCTAAACTATGGTTTTGTCATTCTGTATATCATGCAAAAGAGTATTCAAGGATTTCACTGTCATATACTGGTGTTAAGTGTTATATCAGTAAGATGTCGATGTAAAATGCTGTATTGTCAACAGAAGAAATAACTCAAAGCTTTGCAAGATAGGAAAGTAGAACATTAAAATATCAAAACATTTTTTTGCCATAGTCTGCATTAGGTTTAACGTATTATAACATGGAAGACAAGGCTGTGATTTTGCAGTTCTGTTTGTCATGATGATCTGGATTTATAGAACATTTTCTTCCCTTTTGTTCTCTGGTAAACAGGTCCCATTTGGCATACGTTGTTTCATATGAATGTCATTGTTTTTAGTGATTTAGTCAGAAAAGTGATATTGAATAGAGAAATTTAAGAAAATGCAATTGTTGGTGAAGTGTACAACTATTTGGGCTTTGCATATAGAAGTTAAAAGGTTGAAGGTATGTGATGAAAGAAGGGGATAGTACCTCGTAGTTGTAGTTGAGGAGTACTATTATTTTTTAATGTAAAACTAAAACCTTTTTTTAATGAAAAACATACTATTGTTTCTCTATGCTCTTTCGAGCAAGTTGCTTCCAAAGATTAGTACCTAAACTTCAAGTGACCCGTTCTACCTATCGTATGTCCATTCAGTCTAGTTGTTCAAGAAAATGGTTGAAGTTACTCAGTATTATAACAATGTGGATTATTTTTACCGTGCATGCTTCGGCCAATTCATCATATGTTGTCATTTATTGCCAACTTGCATTGACAAGTTGAGCAATAAAATTCTTTGCCTGATCTCATGGTTGTTGATGTTAATTGAGTCATTGAGTGTCTCTGGCAACCAATACGGAGCTCATATTGTGAGCTCCGCATTATTAAATTAAACACGTTTGCCTCAATAATCCCGGGTATAGTTGTGTTTCTCTGTATCATGGGTGGGTGGACGTGAGTTTGCTGATAGCATCTTTATAATATTTAGAAGCTCTTCTAATAGTACCCCGCCTTACACATTCTCTGTGTACCGCTTTACTCATTTGAATATAGCTAGAAGCGAAAATTGTGAAATTCCATAGCCTTAATAGTTAAATCTACTTATTGTCTTGTTACTTGAATTGGAACTAAGATTCTGAAATTTTCAATCCGAACTTTAGACATTCTGTTTCCTCGCATGAGAAAATGGTACGAAAACAATATGTGATGGCATTATGGAAGTTTAGATACTTGTTTTCACATATCATAAAAGATAAGTTTGTTTAGTATTCAGCTGTTTTTGACTATATTTCTTTTTTTGTGGGATTTATAGCAAAGGGTCCTTTTCATCCATCTTCTGTGTTGGTTACTTTATTGTTTTTCCCCTGCGCAGGTGGATGCAGTTGTTTACTTGGTGGATGCTTATGACAAGGAGAGGTTTGCAGAGTCAAAGAAAGAGCTGGATGCCCTTCTCTCTGATGAGTCATTGGCCACTGTTCCTTTCCTCGTTCTTGGCAATAAGATTGACATACCATATGCTGCATCAGAAGATGAGTTGCGATACCACCTTGGCTTAACCAACTTTACCACTGGCAAGGGTAAGGTAAACCTAGCTGATTCAAATGTTCGGCCTCTTGAGGTATTTATGTGTAGCATTGTCCGCAAAATGGGGTATGGAGAAGGTTTCAAATGGGTCTCTCAATACATAAAGTAGTTGGAAGATTTGGGTTCACTTTTTAATGTCATTTCTTACTGGATAGTGTTTATATAGTTATCATAGACAATTGGTGATAAGTTCCCTGCAGAATTTTACATATGTTGTGTTTAGTCTTGTAGTCTCAATGCTGAACTTGAGGAAACTTCAACTATATACAGTGATTTGGTGGTGACTTTGTTGTTTTCTTGTAGTCATGTGAATCGTGATATCATAGAATCACATCTTCAGTTTGCTTTGCTAGTAAACTTGAATTCTTACTCTGCCATGTAATTTGCCTCACAATTTCCATCTGGTTAGATCAGTAAGATACAGTTAAGCCTTGCTGGTTTAGGTAGAACACGGTATCTGACTGGAAAAGTGTAGATCTAACAAGGAAAAAACTGGGAATGATTCCAACAGGCAATATGATCTTAACAAGTCATATGTTTGCTTTTCTGCTATATTGGTCTCTACCATTTAGTTTGTTGTCAACCAAATCTCCTAAAGCTAGAATTTACCCTCATAGCTCTTCGCTTTTGACATTGATGCCAATTGGTGTCTGGGATCGGAGTTGGTATGAATTGATGAACTGTGATGTGGAATCAATTTGGATTTCCGTAGGTTTTAAAATCTTTTCATCGTTCATGTTTTTGTTAACACACTAAGCGAATTCATTCATTTCTAAACTACTAAGCATGACTAAATATGCTTATGTCACTACTTTATACAAAAACTGCTTAAAACAAGTCTTTATTATTGCTCCTTTTTCTTACAAGGCAGGTGTTCACTCTATTTGTTTGTCCGATAGTTCCAACAGTAAAAAGAACAAGCAGGTGAACTTTTCATGACATTGGATATGGACGAACAACTTATTTATGTTTCATGACATTGGATATGGACGAACTTTTCATGATTTGTCTTTTTCTGATACACGCATTTCGTAGATCAACATATTACTTGTGAACATATTTACCGTAACCAAACTTGTCGCACAAGACACCATTTTAGAGCAAGTTGAAGAGCAAGCCTGGACTGCACAATTTCAACATCAAAATCAGATGTGGCACAATTTGGCATCTTCAAATGGTTGCGAGTTGCCCTAGACTTTTACTTGTTGCTTTTTGTGTCTAATTAAGAAATAGAAAACAAGTCTGATTAACTCGATTAAATTAATAAAATGAAATTTTTGTTTATGATAGTAGAATTCGAAAACCAAAAAAATGGTTTATTTATTTATTTAATAAGTGCAAAAATTGTCATTTTGAAATAAATGGACACAAATACAACAAAATATTAGATTAGGGTCACAACCTACAAAATTTTTATAGTACAAAATACTTTTGTTACCATTATCCCTAATGAGAAAAAGAAAATAACTTTCACCTATAAGCATTGCTTGTATAATATTCTGTTGTAACCCAATAACAAGTCACTTGATGACAGCTTCACGACTGTCAACACCCTCTTCCTCTTCCTCTATTAGCTTTGCGGTGATGCCATTGTTGGCACCAAAATCATCTGACACCTTCACTCGAGACCAAGAACCATTGCCCAATACCAGTCAAAGCAGAAGCAGGTATCAAAGCTTGTGTAAGGGTCTCACTCAACAACTCAAAGCTCTATCAAGTTCTTGATCAAATCTTTTTATCAGCTTCGTGGGATTTTTATGTGAGTAAAACAGAGAAAAGATCTATGAGCCTAATAAGTACATTATCCAAAAGGTGTGATTCAGATAGGAGGGTGCATGGCCATGGCCATTCAAACGAGCAAAGCTGGTTAGTAATTTGATTGGCAGATGGGAGGAAGATACTTAAACTTTGGAGCAAAGGCTACTTGGTTTGATTTATAGATATGGGTTGTTGTGAATTCCAAACCATATATATATACAAACCAATGGCTCTATGTGTTTTTTAAAGTTGCTTGTCTGATTTGAACACACTTAGGGTCTTAGTCTTGGTCGGCAGCTTGTGTGTCTAAAACAGCACTACTATGCCAAGGATAAACATACAGAAAATTGCACCCAATATCTACTTAACAACTCCCACTTCATTTATATGATTTAGGATAAAAGCCCTCCAGTCATGAACAAGACCAAACATTAGATTTAACCCCAGATATTATGAATCACTGGTCGGTCTATACAATCTTGTTCAGAACAGCATAAAGGCTACTTGTCACTTACTAAAACAATGACCTCCAAAACTTATAATAAAGCAATCAACTTTAGAACCAACCATTTCAAATTTTGGGCTAAAACATTCAATGACTCATCATTTGTCATTTCTGGTGGAGTAATGAACCATCCTTTCTTACCCAAAACCAGCAGCAAATAACCAAATATACAAATTTAGTTTGAAACAATACAAGGGAATATCAGGGAAGCAGGTCAAAGAATCAATGCACACAGTCAAGTTTCAAACCTTGAGCAACCATAGTCTTGACCAATTACCATTATTTCTCCCCAAAAAATAAGACAATTGCATGGCTGAATATATATTCAGATATATACAGGGTGTTTCTTCTTTTACACGCTAAGATTTGTTTACAGAGTGTAACTGTTAACAATATGACCATTTCTCACATCAGTTCCATGTAAATAATCTGCTCATAATAAAAAACAAATAGTTGAATCTCAATGGCAAAACTATTCTCCAGAAAACATTAAAAAAAGAGTGAATACATGCACATCCTTAGATCATATGGCTGACTAATTAGCTAATTGATGCACAAAAAAACTACCCGTACAACTATACTAGCACATTATCAAACTGGTTTTCTAAGTTCTTACATAAAGGGTTTCATCTTCTTCTCCAGAGTAATCTTCTCAACTGCACTCTTTTTCATATCTCAGTTCAGAGCAGCTGATATCAAGGTGGTAAAGGGTTGTTAAGATAACTGGAGAAATGTACCTTGAACCTCTGGCTCTTTGGCGACCAATTTGCACTAACAGTATTTTAGGGCTCAACCTTACATTATAGGAGAATATATCAAGCACAGCAAGAAAAAAACATTCACCATTCTATGAATCAGAAGAAAGGTTAATGATGATGATTCAATCCATCATTAACTTGCTAAGCTGCCTCCTTGGAAAAATTAGCAAAAGAATAACAGTACCATACCACACTGCATATTTTTCATGGGACTTCTGAACTCTGAAGATGAACAAGGCCCATTTAATTCAATCATGGTGGCAATGCATTGCTTGCCCACAAAGGTAGAGGAGCTTGAAACCTGACCGGAGAACCAGTAATAGGGTGCTCAAAAGACAAGCTCTCTGCATGAAGCTCATGGCCGTCATAAACTTTATCTTTCCACTCATAGACACCTTCATACTTTACATCCCCTTTGATAGAAATTCCTAGATATTGGCAATGCAATCGTATTTGATGTGTCCTCCCGCTCCGAGGAGATGCCCTCACTAAAATCTCATCTTTCCTTGCATCACCATCAATTATAGCCTTTTCTTCAACTACTATTGTTTTCTCCTCATCTTTCACAGACAGCTCTTTGGACCTCCTTTGTCCATTTACTGATAGTACTTCAAACGAAGTTTCCATGTCCCTAACTGCAGATCCACCAGGAAGTGTTCGACCTACATCTGAAGCAGCATAGACACGCCATGCGCCAAACTTTGATCGACCGTGACCAGATTTAAGGGTAATTTTCTCCCAGTTTGGAGCTGAGCCTACACAGTGAGCTATATATGTCTTTCTGACCTTGTGATCTGTAAAAGCCTTCACGAGCTTTGCTGCAACTTTGTGTGATTTGGTAACAACCATTACACCGGTAGTATCACGATCAAGCCGATTAGCCAGATGAAGTTCTGGACAGCTGATTTTGGACCCTGATATATAAAATCTCAATTATTTCCTTCAGGATGGAATCTATTTTATCTCAGTTTGACAATAAGAAAATATACCACTCAAGTCAATAAAAAAAGAGTTGTTCACAATTTTTCCAATTACTCAAGTAGAAAATTTAGAGTGTTCAAGCATAAGCAAATTCAATAATCAATCTTATACAATATGTACTACTACATATTGTAGAATGTCAGAAGAAAAGAAAACAAGAATCAACATATTAGAAAATAGTACACAACATCATGATATGATCCTAGAGCAGCCTGTAACTCAGAGAAACTGGACATCCAAATGATAACTAATAGTGTCCTTGTACAAAATAAGGTCGTTCGCCCATATGAATTGCCCAGATAATCATGCCATATAGGCTAGGCACTTTTTAAGTCTATAAAAGATGACGGGTTGAACAATAAAATATGGGTAAAACCTCTTCCACCCCAACCCTAAATTTGGTTGATATGTCTTGGCAAAAATATCATCTAATAGAACACCGTGAGCCTAACATCTTTCAAAGAGAGTGCTCAGTCCTCTCTTTGTGTCTAACACGCTCTGCTAGGACACCTCGACTCTAAACACTAGAAAGCCATAAACCTTGTTATTTAAAGAACTCATTTCTAGATCACCAAGATCAAATTTTGAAGGCATATCACCTGTCTCAACTAAGCAAAATTATAGATAATTTCCTCTATTGAAAAAAAAAATGCTCAAGAACAATAATCCTCTAGTTTCAGCACCTAATGTTATTCTGCACTCATCTCTTCTATATCCCCTCACCAAAAATCAGCACAACCATTATAAGGTTTCTGATGTTGGATGCAAAAAGCCCCAGGCATGTAAACAGTCAATTACATGGTAAGATTCATACTGTATAAAACTTCCACTGATAAACAAAACATCAACTCAACGAGTCAAAGCCAAACCTCCGAGTTCTGAAGAATCACCAATCACCCACAAAAAGAGAACCCATTCCCACCCGAAAAACAATCGAAAAGGGCACAAAAGAATTCCAAATACCTTGGCCCGATTCGGTGGAGTCGCCGAGAAGCTTGGGAACCGAGGCTAGCACGGTCTCGCAGTAGACCCCCTGAGGCTTATTAATGGCAATAAGCCAGTCGTCCTCGTAAACAACATCAGTTCTGTGGAGTGAAAACAGGCTCGATCTCGAGGAAGCGGACATGGCTCTGGCGAGTTCTATGTCCTTGGAAATTGAGGGCAGGGGAGGAGACAGTGGCACAGGGTAATTCTGGAGGGATCCTGGGGCATTTCCGGAAATAGCCTGGTCCGCCTCTGCCATGGTAGCGGCGGAGAAGAGCCTGAGAAAGGGCTTGGCTTTGCGTGGGAAGAAGAGGATGGGACTGGGCGGAATCGGAAAGGCCAAAGCATGACTCAGGAGGGTCATTTCGGTATCTATGCCGGGTTTGCTCTATTCGCCTCAATCTGCAAAGCATCGTCAGTCGTCAGACCAGCAAAACGACGCCGTCTGTTTCATTTACTTTATTGAACAAAATATTTCACTTCTGAGCCACACATCACCGAGTCGTTGTAGTATAGTGGTGAGTATTCCCGCCTGTCACGCGGGTGACCCGGGTTCGATCCACGGCAACGGCGTTGTTTTTAAATATTTTATTTATTAAGTTAAACGGTGGCGTTTAAGCAGATGTACATATCCGCGCACTGTGCATGCCAGTGGATGTAAATTTCATTATTTTGAAGGCTCACCTAGCATCAAGTCGTTGTAGTATAGTGGTAAGTATTCCCGCCTGTCACGCGGGTGACCCGCGTTCGATCCCCGGCAACGGCGTCGTTTTTCAATATTTTATTTACTTGTCCAAACGGTGGCGTTTAAGCATAATTACAGCACCGTAAAAGTAGACAATTTACTTTTCAATATTTTGCTTTCTTCTTCATGTAGAGATTTACTACTCCGGTCCAACTTGAACTTGCTTGACAATTTATGCACCTAAAACCACTGCCCTCCTTCACCTGATGGACTTTGATATGAAATAATTAAAGGTCAATATCTTTGAGTAGCAAAAGAGGAAACATGAACTTAATTGGACATGAACTCTTGAATGACCGATTGATTTGTGGCAGTGCTAGGATGAGTAAATCCATGTCTGCAACTTTGGAAACTATGCTACATTGATGATCATCACCGGCTAGACTATACGTTGTGCTATTTTACACCCTCTTCAGTCTTGATAAATAAGTATCTATGAAGCATATCTGTTTCTTACAGCTTGAAAGTATTTTCATGCAGTTACATTAGAAGACCGCATAGCGCAGTGGGACTTCGGATCAGAAGGTCGTGGGTTCGACTCCCACTGTGGTCAGTTTTTTTGCAATCCACAAGCTGTGCTGTGTTGATAAAGTATTTTGTGGATCGAGTGGCCAGGCATATTTGTGACCCTCCATCCATACCCCACAAGATTCTAGTAAATAACCTTTTAGCAAGTGTCCATGGTTGTCACTGGCTGAGATTGCTGCATTTTACTATTCTCATGCCACACTTGCTGTTTAAGTGGATAGCAGAAGAATATTATGTATAAAAATAAAACTTATTTACAACTTTGGTGTGCTGATCTTTTTTCTTAAAAAAAAGTGTATTAAAAAAAACTCATTCTCTCTTAAAGATATTATCTCTGATAGTTAGGGTTTAACCGAACATTGCAACTGGAAGTCTTTCTAACTCTGATAGTCACGACACGTTGAACGGCGAGGGTCCGGATACAGGAATGGTGGGTATCTCTTTGTCGATCTCTCCCTTCTTGTGGTCTCGTGATTCAACACGGTCTCCTGCAAAGGTATCGCCGGCCTCGAGAGGGGCGGTGATGGAGAACAAGCACCACATATTCTTCCAAGGAGACCGTCTACTACATCAATTTCTGTTGGGAGAAAGCGCCTGGAGATGGAGGAAGGGTTAGCGGAATCAGAATATTGCACTCACTCGGAAGGAGCATCACACAACGGCGGGGGCTTTAAGCACCCTCGTCTCGCCGAATGAAGCCGAGGTGGTCCAGAGGGGGTTTGGCCGGTTTCACCACCCCTCTGGATGTAAGGTGACAGAGGTTCCACCAAGAACTGACAAGGTACTTCCCTACCTGTTCGGAGGTCAATAATCCCGCGTTTTGGAGCCCTACCATTGTCAGTCCAGGGAGGACGACACACACTAACAACCTGGGGGAGTATTCAGTCCACCATAGTTTTTCTCCGACAATGGGTATGTTCTACCCTAACTTCCAGTTTGGACTCGTTGTATCGGTGTTATCAGACGCTACCGTAGTATCTCCTTACAGACATTTCAGTGAGGCGGTTCGGTGCCTTAAGCTCTTTACTTTTCTGTCGAGATCTTCCATTGTTGGAAACTCATTTTCATTTTTGTCATTTAGGTGTTTTATAATTTATTGTTCTTTTGGTTATGAACATTTATTATTTATAATATCCACTCGTTTATTCTAAAAAATATATATTATATATTTGAAGTTCTGATAATGCAATGCTGTGGGTTTCTGGTCTGTTAGTCCCAACTTGATTAGAATTCTATGTGAGATGTGAATCCAATGATCCTAAACTCTTTATTAACATAAATCTCTACACGAAGAAGAAAACAAAACATAAAAGAAATCTAATACCACTATTTTCAACATTCTGGCTCATCGAACTCTCTTCATATTGGGCGCCAAAATGATCCGTGTGTTGCATTATTACTACTAGTTGCAACATTAGCTCCCTCCACACTCTGGCTCATCAAACTTTCCAACGAGTTCACCCTCTCAATGCGGCTATTCTGATACATTTGAGCTTCAAGGTTGCTATAGATGTTGTTATGAGATCCCATTCCCACCATCTGGTTGCCCAACCCATACTCTTGATTCGAAAACACTTGATGATTGATCATACGTTGTTGCTGTTGTTGTTGCATGCTAGTAAGTTCGTTTAAGACATTGTTGATATAACTTGATTGGTACCAATTCTCCATGTCATTGTGTTGCTGGTAAAGCGGTTGAGAAGGAAGCAAAGGCAAAGGCATAGGCATAGGCATACGGGGAGGAAGGATGGAGCCGGTGTAAGGGTCTCTGATGAAGAGAGGATAGGGTGAGGATGGGAATGGCCGTTGGCTCAACTGGTACAACCGCCCATCAGCTTGAAGCAACTTCAAGTAGGGCTTCTCAAGTGTCCCTTTTGGAAATATAAGACAATGCCTCCTGAAAATCATCATCCATACAAGATTAAATCATGTGTTGTTATGCTATGTGACATGTGATTAGTTTGTACCTGTGAGTAAGGGCTTGGCCTTGTGTGAAATCTGTTGTTGTGTTCCAAATAGTATGCTTACGTGGCTGCGGATCTTGCTCCAGGAAGAATGTAGGTGGTCGTTCTACCTGCACGTTATGAACGATTCTGTAATCATTAGCTTGAGCTTTTAGCTGATAACAACTAGAAAAGTGAAATGGGTATGGAAATGTTGCCTCGACCTCTAGCATTGATGGTTTGTCTTCGTTAAAAGTGGCTTTGAGGGCTGAGATATCAGACCATTGAATCTCAATCTTCCTCTTCAACTTTTGCTCAGTGTCAAGGATCTCCCACACCAGTTTTTGCTTGGCAAAGTAACACTTGGCCACCAAATGACCTTCGTTCTTAGGTACAACCTATCAATCAAGTCCAATCAAACATGTAAGTGTGGTGTGTGGACTGAAACGATAAGTGGAGGGGCTGAAATGGCACCTTCCAATCACCGATTTCCAGAAAAGACGCAGGAAAGTTGGAAGCTTTGAGCTTCTCTTTATCGCTGTCAGTCCTTTGAGCCACGGGGCTGCTCCGGCTGGACTTCACGGCCATGTCGGCGGAGTTGACAAGCTCGGGTGTCTTGGGCAGTCTCAAACCGATAGGGACCAATCTAATGATCTTCCCTGCAACTTCCTGCGATTTGGAAAGGAAAAAAAAGACAAAACCTTATATATATTAAAGAAGAAGAAACGCAGAGGGTGGAGCCGAACCAACCTCGTCCATATCAAAAGAGCTTTCTCTGATTTTGTCGAGAACTAGACGGTTAACGAGTTTGTTGATCCGATCCTCCGAGTTGTTCTCGTTTTCAAAAGAATAGTCATCATGATCACCGCCCATCCCATCATTGGATGATCCTGAACCTTGACCTTGGCTGAGCATGTTTCCAATGGCCTCTCAGAACACAAGTAGAGAAGAGACCACGTTGGATAGGGATTGTGTTTTAGAGTGTAGCCTAACTATATATATATATATATATAAATATGTCTAAATACATCCATTAAGAAGTTTAAAGGAATGATTCTAGAAGAATAATGACTTTTTTTATAAGAATAATAATTAATTTATGAGCCAGCTTTAGTCTCATAACAAGCCCATTATTTTCCTCTCATGTATTTTCTCTTAGAAAATTATAAACAAAACCCTAGCCTCGAATTTAGTATTTCATGTTTTGAGTGGATTTTTAGGTAATTGTACTTGAAACGGATCAGATCCGATCCATCCATAATCCGCAAAATATTTTGTTTTATGGATGATTTCGAATCCAAACTACAGCAATCCACGTCCGTGCAAACAAATGAAAATCTATCTATACAGACCAATCACCCGCCCAAAACCACCCCTACTAACGCATACCGTTCTCATTTGCCAATATTAGTATGTGATTGTAATAGACGCTTATAATAATTTGGGTAATGGATAAACAAAATCATTGTAGCGTATGAAAATAAAAATATTATTAGAATTAAAATTAGCACTTAATATTTACAAACAATTTGATATATATTTTCATGGACAATTTATAATTAGTTTTATCCAAATTTTTCTCATCCAAGTACTCCCGACATTAAAGTTTGAATAATATTGATCAATCTTATCATCTCCCATTAGCAACAAAAACATAATTTTATTTGAGAAAACTTAGAGCATCTCCAATGGTTAGACACTGCACAGTGTCTAAGAGCAGTGTCTAACCATTGTTTTTGGCTTCCAGACACTGCTTCTAGACACTACTCCTCCAATGGTGCAGTGTCTAAAGCCATGGTTGGAAGCATTTTTGGAACAAAATGGCCAGTAGACACGACTTGGCGTCGTTGCCAGATTCAACAACCACCTGTAGACACGACACCGCAGACATGACGGGTAGACACGACCCGTTGGAGGTGCTCTTAGGATTCGCTATTTATTTCGGTTTTCTCATAACTGAATTTTTCGGAGCCACAAAAATCCTTAATTAAAAATGACACATAATTAACGGTGTGTAAATGTAATATGGTCCAAAACTCGCGAATAATCTACATGAGCCCCTCAATTCCTTGATTTTGTAAAATTCTCTTCATATATGATGAACTAGGTCAAGATTTCAGGTCCTGCTAACCGCCCAAAATAGCGGAAGCCAGAAGCAGACGCAGCCAAAAGTGTACAAAATGACACGAGACCTATCATTATCAATAGCTACTGATCAGCAGACGCGTGATTTAATATGGGAAAATCCAAACGAATACTAAGAGAGCCATAGCCATACGTTTTGTATGCATCCCCACTCACATACTGTTATTTCATATTTGTAGGGTATACCCTACATTCCAAGGACCCACAAAGTGGATATTTGGGGTAGGCGCCGCTATTCTATAACAAAAGCAAGAGATCGATATGCATTTCTACTTCTCAATGGCTCCAATCATTATTCATTGAAGAAAAAATAAAGTAAGCCCATCATGTAAAATACTCATCATTTACAACCAGCGTTGAAACGGGGAGGGTGATGCAATCTAAATTGAAGGCGTATCGGTAGTGTTTAAATCCGATAAAATCTTAGTATTTTTCGTATCGAAACGGTCTTCTAAATAAAACTTATCGTTCTGTCATGAGCTTTGATGTTCTACGGCCATCCGAGATCATCTAAAGAAGCGAATTTGTACTTTGGTATCTAGACGTTTATTTTCTTTTTTGTTTTAGGGTTTTGAGATTATCTTATTTGTATTAGTGCTTTGAGTTTAGTTTTGTTATATAAGCACATGGTGCTTTGATTGTAAATCAAATTTTGAAGTAATAAACACAAAAACGAGTTTGATGCTCAATTATCTTATTCGGTATTCTCTGTGAATCAACGAATTCGATAAAGAGTTCCCCTTTCCGTTACACACTCTACATCAGTTGGTATCAAAGCCTATCCGTTCAGGAAACCGCCTCATGACAGAAAAAACGCCAGGCCGCCACCTACGATGGTGCTAGTAATGCTGAGGAGATTACTGTAGTTCGTCGTGAAAATGATAATCTGAGTCGACAGGTCGAGTTACTGACTTAACGAATGGATGATGTTTTCCGCCGCGATGACGTAACTGTCCGGACGTTGATAATCCTTTGGCCCCGGGTACCAGGGATCGTTTTCCGGTTCACCGTGTCCCCGATAATTGTTAGGAACAAGGGTTCAAGGTGGAGATTTCGCAGTTTGACGGTAGTCTCAAACCTAAGGAGATTGTCGACTGGTTGTCCCAAGTTGAGGAGATTCTGGACTTCAAGGATGTTCCAAAGGATCGTCGGGTTTTACTTGTTGCAATTCACTTGCAGGGTCGTGCGTAGGCTTGGTGGAAAAAACTGAAGCAAACTAGGGTTCACCATGGTAAGGAGAAGATCCGAAATTGTGAAAATTTTAAGAAGCACATCTTGGTTGCGTTCTTACCCTAAAATTTCGAATGAGAATTGTACCAACGGTTCCAGAATCTTCGCCAAGGATCTCGTTTACTTGAGGAGTACTCTACTAAATTTCATACCTACTCAGCCCGTATTGATATTAACGATTCAACTCTCCAATTGGTGTCTCGTTACATTGGGGGGCTTTGTCTCCAACTACATGAGGTTTTGAATATGTTCGACCCTCTAACAATCGCTAAAGCACAAAAGCGTGCTTCCCAGGCAGAGAAACAGCTAGCTAGGCGTGATACCAGTGGCTTTTGGACCCCTGCAGCAACTATTGGTGTGGGTTCATCCTCACAACCTACTCGTCCAAGCACCCCACAGCCTGAAGTTCTACCAACACGAATTTCTTCACCCATGTCAAAGCGTATAAGCGGCTTGCACTGCTTCAATTGTGGCGAAATGAGCCATCATCAAGTAGACAACCGGAACGAGAAATCTACATCTCGTGGCCTGTTCACTAAGGTCGGTTATCCTGAGTCCGCCCTCAACATTGACTTATCTCTGGTTTTTTATGAATATGATGATGATTCGGTAGAGACAGCCACTGAAGAATATGTTTTGGGTGATGTGGGTCTCTATTGATCCTCCGGCGTTCCTGCCTAACCCCTCGTGTCCCTGATGACGAGTGGTTGCGGAAGAGCCTGTTATGTTAACGTGCACCATCAGTAACAAAGTTTGCACCATGATCATTGATGGTGGAAACTGTGAAAACGTGGTTGCAGAGGTTGTAGCGTCAAAGCTTGATACTTTGACTGAACCACATCCTAAGCCATGTCGTATGTCCTAGCTCACTAACGGTACGGAAGCTACAGTTTCCAAACGCGTATTTGTTGCATTTCTAGTGGATCTGCTTACCATGATGTTATTTATTGTGATGTGGTGCCAATGGATGCTTGTCACCTCCTACTTGGTCCTCCTTGGCAATATGATAATTATGCTATTCATGATGGTTGTGCAAACACCTATTCATTTTGTTCTGGGGTACGAACATTGTCGTGCTTCCATCCAAGCCCAAAACTGGTGTGGGTCCGGATTCGAGGACAAATCTTCTCTACCCTAGAGGGAATGATGTAGTCCAAATTGAGGACATATCGTCAATATCCAAATCCGACAAAACCCTAGCATTTTTCGGGTCGAAACGACCTCTCGAGCAAAACTCATTACTTTAGAATGAGCTCCGATGTTTTTCGGACATCCGAGGTCATCTGGAGGGGTAAATTTGTACGTTTGTAGTCCGGGCGTTTATTTCATGTTTTGTTGTAGGGTTTTGAGATTTTATTCGTATTAGGACTTTGGGGTTTAGTTTCCTTACTGTATTAGGACTTTGGAGTTTAGTTTTTCTACATAAGCACATGATGCTTTGATTGTAAATCAGGTTTTGAAGTAATAAACACAAAAACGAGTTTGATGCTCAACTATCTTATTTAATATTCTCTATGAATCAACGAATTCGATCAATAATTCCCCTTTCCGCTAAGCCCTCTACATCAGATGGCAGCGAGGCAGGGACCCTACACCTCGTCTCCGCCCCGTATTGACCCCGCTCCATTGGGAACGGATTCTACATCTTGTTATCTCCCCGCGGAGAAAAAAATGTACATTTTAAACATCACTCAATTCTTAATCCATAGTTTTGAACAACATGGATATAAAACAAATATCACATGACATTCATAATGGTATTTGCAAAACTGATAAAAAATAACATATTCATATGTTGATGAAATAAGCAAAAATCATTATTCGGGATATTCGAACTACGTTTTCTATCTTTTAGATATAAAATATAAATAAGAAAATATCATATGTAAAAACAAGATATTATGTGTCCTTTAAACAAGATGAACTATTTAAAAAAAAATTAATAGTACAGGGTGCCTCGCGGGGCGCAAGGAGTGCTTTCCCCGCCCCGCCCTGACAAAATCCTTGTTTTGTTTTTATAGCAATTGTTCCAAGAAACCGTTCCGAGTAGTTTGTTGTAAGTTCGTTTGATGGTGAGGAGTCTTCTCGCTAAGGGTGTCCATGGATCGGGCCCCGACCTCATAGCCACATTTTGGAATCGGTCTGGAGTGATCTGGTTCAAAAAGTTTAACCCACTCTCGACCTTAGACCCAAAAAGAGACCTTTGAATCAGCTTGTCCAGATTATGGGTCGGTTCATCAGATTGGACCAACCCATCCGGATTAATTGATCACATTAATAATAAGTAGTAATACATGTACTTTCAAAATATTTTTTTATTGGCCAAAAAACTATTAAATGTCGGGTAGGGCAGTCTGCATACGATTTTTCCTCTTCTACTATTGAATTGATTATTAATTGTGCCTTAATTATCTAATTGAGCTTGGGGCCTTGCCGCCTTGTGCCTTAAACTTATAGCATATGTGGATAATCTGGGTTATGTAAGAAGCTATGTCATAGATCCGTCATCTGGACTGCTTTCTCCAAATTTGATAATTTTGAACACATGCATGTCCTCGTAATCCATTGGAAAAATTCAATGGACTTGATGAGCCGGATTGACAGAATGAATAGGTTATTGGTGAATTTTGTACACCCCTACTTCTCACAGTTATATTTTATTATATAATTAAATTATATAATAAGTATATTTGTTTAAAGACATGTGTGGATGAAAAATGAACTAAATTAAAATAAAATTTTCGTATAATTCTTTATGACTTAAGAGACTTTTCAATGAATTCAAGACCATCACAATATGATGCAACACTTTCCTCACCTATTTATGGAGATGTGACATGGATTTGGTATCAAGTGCCTATGCCCATTATGTGAGGGGTATGTGATGGTGATGAATGAATCATCAAACGACGTCTAACTTTTCTTCTTTTCAACTACTTGCTATTGGAATACACTATAAAACTTTGTCCCATTTAATTCACGACAAAATTAAGATGCTTCCAAATAACACGTTTGGGATTGTGAGAACCTTAATTTGTGGGAGATTATCGTTCCAAGATATGATTTTTTTTGAGGAGAAATGATGTTATTATAAATTTCAAATATTCTGGTGTCTACGAACGTAAGAATCAGCATAGATAAACCAAACTAATATAATTGGAAAGACAAGTGCAGAAAAATAAATTTTGCTCTTAGACATAATGGCGGAGGGGCGGGAGTGCGGTAGCATCAAGGGACACCGATACAGTATACTCCAACCATAAGAAACTGATCAAGCAGATCAGAGGATAAACATGCAGTGGTGGACCGATTACTCTCCCGGTAAGTCAGCGTGCGTCGTCCTCCCTTGACTGATAATGGTAGGGCTCCTGAATGCGGGATTGCTGACTCCGAAGTGGTAGAGGAGTAACTAATCAACTGTTGGTGGTACCAATGCCACCTATACACTAGGGAAAAGGTACAGTCGACCAAACCTTCCCTGGCCCCTTCCATACTCATTCCTGGAGGAGTGGGTGCTTGAAGCCCCACGCCGCTGCAGATGACGCCCCAATCGACGCCGCAGATTCTTCTCGGCCCAGGCCCACTCCATCCGAAGCCCGAACCTCTGAAACCCTAGCAGCATCCAGCACCGCCGGCTCCTTCCCCTTTCTTCGACGCCAAGCAACCACCTCCGGCGTCTCCTCCGTCATGATCTCCAAATCTGACGAGATCGGGATCAGGACTAATCCATCTCCCTTGCTCGTCGGCACCACAGGATCCCATCCACTATCATCGGCAACCCGAGCCACTCCCCGCCGTCCTGCCCCACTCCCCAGACGCCGAGGTCTCGGCCCTTTCGTCGGCGTACGGTGGAGGTTAGTCGGCCCTGGTCGGACCCGACCTCCCACCACCCATCCTTCCTCCTCCACGGGACGGGCCGAGAAGCACATCACCGGCGACCCCGCAATGTTTTCTGGCAGCACCCCCTCTGATAGCACCGGGCTGTCCTCCTGCTCCGGCTCCTCCTCCGACCACGAGAACCTCGCGTCCCCTGCCTCCTCCGCCGGCCCTTCTTCCGGCTCCATCAAAACCGGACCGTGAGATTCGTCTCGATCTTCCTGAGACACGTCCCGGTCCTCCAGCTCCGACAGACGAGGCCTGCAGTGCACCCCGCCGTCGCCGCCGCTCTCCCCGCCCTCCATCTCGCTCGAAAACACCATGAAGTACGACGAAATTCACAAAACCTCTTAAACCCTAGCAGAGCATAAAGAGGCTGTCGTTCCAAGATATGATATAGTGCCCACTTGTTTCACATATGTTTTTTAAAAAAATCAATTTGCTTGTATTCAATTAATAAAGATTACCCGATAGAGTATCTAGAAAAACGGAAGGAATTAATGTAATTCTCCAATCAATAGTGTCCCAATTATAAGCATTATGCGCAGCAGCGGATCCAGCTTTTCTAACGAGTGGGGGGGGGGGGCACCAATTTTTCTCTCGTAATGGATCCTATTTCTAATGATTGGTCTCCCATTTGGTTTTTCAACCTAGTCTTAATGATATTCATAGTATAAAATATCTTCTCAATAGTTGTGGTAGTAACGAGTAAGATCAGTCTTACTAGCACTACATTATAACTTTTATCAGAAAGAGCGGTATCTAATCTTACTGATTTCTCCTTCTTGTCAGAATTGATGGACTTGAAATCATTTTTTGAAATATTTCTTCATGGCTGTAGTTAATTTCGTGGAGAATAAAATTCAAAACTTAAATCGATGTAGTCTCCCATTTTAGATTTTTTTTAGAGGAACGGGAAATATTATGAAGATAGAACGATAACTAGGTGTTCGTCTGTCGACGAAAACCTTACAAAACAGTAGTTCAAAAAGAAATAAGCTGAGACAGAAATGCTGAGAAATAAATTGTGCTCATATGCATAGAGGCGGTTGGGGGGTTGACTGTGGTAGCATCCTTGGATACCGATACAGTATGCTCCAACCAAAAACGCTGATCGAGCAGATCAGTTGAGCGTTGAACAGTGGTGGACCGATAGCTCCCCCGGTAAGTAAGCGTGCGTCGTCCTCCCTTGAGTGATACATTGATACGTGTAGGGCTCCTGAACGCGGGATTGCTGACCCCGGACTGGTAGGGGAGAATCTTGTCGGCTGGTGATGAAACCATCGCCATCTATCAGCCAGGAAGGTGGTACAGCCGACCAACCCCTGTCTGGGCCTCCACGGACTCATTCCTAGAGGCGGGGGTGCTTGTGGCCCCCCGCCGCTGCTACATATGACGCCCCATCTGACGTCGTCGCCCCGTCTGGCTCCTCTTCCCGCTTCCTGCGTTTCTTCACAAACAGAGGTGTAACGGGCTCCTTTACCAGCCATTCAGATGGTATCTCCTCGGTCCAAGTCTCATAAGTCTTGGGCCCAGATGGGCCGACCCACAGAGATCTGCTCCGGCCCGTACCCGGACCACCTAGACCCGGACTTCCAGACCCGAGATCGCCGACCTGCTTCCCAGTCAAACCCAACCCAACCCTCGTCCTCACTGCTCTAGCAAAAAGGCCTCGGCCCACGACCATGTCCTGGATGCCCAACCCACACCCGAGACGGACTCGGTCCCGACCTTGACCAGCGACCCAGTCCTCCTCGTCTCCCTCGCCGTGGCATAGAACCCTAGACGTAGCCTCCACACCTGTCACCCTCGACGAGATCTGCACGACCTTCCCCACCTTGACCTGATGCGGACGTGGTCGTTCCCCCCTCATAGCGAGGAGCCCTTGTACCTGCTGCTCCTTCCACGACACCCCATCAGAAAACATTGATGGTGGATCGTCTGTTAAACCAAGACAACGGATGCGGTGACGGAGGTGACACCCATGGCGATCGTGATCCTTCCCCATCGTTTCTCGACGAAAGGAGGCTGCCGGAAACCGCCGCCACCCTTGATCGTGAAACCCTAGATGTATAGAGCCGCGTGTCCCATGAATACTTGGATATGCATCGTGGGTTGAGTTGGACACCGCCCCATGGCATATTGGCAAAGAAGAGAAGTCAACCATGGAGGAGAACAACTGTGGTCGTCGTTACCGCCAAGAGAGAATAAATCATGACGGCTTGAACAAAGGCATACAGTAGAGACACGACCCTCTCCTCGTGCTTGCCGGCTTTCCAATAGGCATAGGCCATGGTGAATTGCAACTGAACCGTGATCAGCGGCGTGACCATGAGATTGGTGGTTCCTGGTACGGCGGCGCTACTCGGCGCTCTCATAGGAATAGGGTTTATAAATCCTCCCATTTTAAATAATACCTTAAGTAAACATAAAGTTTTTCTAAACTAATTAGAATTGCGAAATTTAAAAAATAGAAATACAAAACAATTAAGAAATATATTAAAAGAATACAAATAAACAACACAATGCACCTGATACTAATCCACGGCTGAACTTCCTCAAAAAATACATGGTTGAATCCTATTTGTGTTGAATAATGGGGTTACTCCATGTCCTAACGCCCAACTTTCAGAAATTGTTAAATCCAAACCCTGTACAATTGAAATTGCCATGTAGTAACGGTCAATTAACTGAAATTGCCAACTGTTTCTAATTTTAAACGGACGTTAACTTGGCCAAGTGAAAAGTCGAGTTTACCCTCAAATATGTTCTTCCTTCGGATGTTAACTTGGCATAACTTCATCTCTTTGTGACATAATCTCTTCATCTCAGCTCTTCGAACTTCATCTCTTTGTGTCCAAGCTTCGAATTTCATCTCTTCGTGACCTTAGCTCGCGCAAGCTCCATTATAAAATGAGTCACGTGGGCAACACATGATTCACTGTTCACGGAAAAAGTCAATTTAAACAGTACTTTTTTATTTTTAATAATTCAATTTTGAAATTCGTTACTATTTGACAATTTTCCAAAGCTTGGGTGCGGATTTGACAATTAAGTGTAGTAGGAGGTTAGGACATGGAGTAAACCCTTGAATAATTACATTGATTAGTTATGTTTGTAATTTTTTTTTTGATCAGCAATTTTTTTTATATAAAAGTCCAACAATTTCGAAGTGAAACTGAAGGATAAGGGAAAGCCCTCAAACATACAACCAACAATGGCCAGAACACAGCCACAACCAAGGATCCCCACAAAGGGGTCCAAACTTTTACAGGTCTCTAACCTAAATAAGAATTCAGCAAACATACACACGTCCACATACACGGGCCTCGCCCAACAAACAACAACAGGGAAACACGGCCCAAAACAGGGGCAACAAAGCCCAACAAAACAAGAAAAGAAAACAAAACCCTAAAGCTGCAACGAACCCCGCTCCAAGCCAACCTGAAGCCGTATGAGCCCAACTCCCACAGCACCGCACAGTTCCTTTCGACGACCACCGGCCGAACCAAGAGTAAACCTCAAACAACGTCAAACCAAACGTGCAGAGTGAAGAAGCAGAACAATGACAACCCCAAATCAACACCACCAGACGATAATAGAAACTCTTCCCCATCCAAACCCCCAATCCCCAACTCGTTCAGCCCCAATAGGAGAATCCGAACTTTTTCCACAATACTACACCAACCATTTACCCATTACCCAAAGGTATGGATAGCTCGCCCTCACCCTGTGATACCGAGTCCAACCCCCGATCCATTCACATCCACCTTTCAGTCGCTGTTAGGTTGTACCCAATAATGGCCAACACCAGTATATTGGGTCTCGTACTCAAAATCGAGTCCGAGGTAAGGAAGGAACTAATAAGAAGAGGGAGGGAAGGGTCAGCTCGATAGGGTAAGGAGGGTGAGAAAAAGATCAGGTCTGTATCTCTCAGATCTCAACAGAGATCTCGTCGGTGGCCAACACCAAGCCGACGACCCGAGGGGAGAGGCTAAAAGCAACAGACAAACAGATCTGAAAGGGAGGAGTAGGAAAATGAAAAAAGAAAGAGATTACAGGAACCCTTACCGTAGACTAAGACAAGAAGAGGAGAGGGAAAATAGTTACCGGCAGACTAGTGCCGACCTCCCACAAAGAATCTTCCGGCCACTTCACCAGCTCTCCCAAACCAAGGCCAAACGAGACCAAAACCTTCGTCGCTCCGAAGAGGCCCTGATAAACCGAGAAACACGGTGAGGAAAAGAGTGGATATGAACCGAAAAGCCTCATCGCGCGAGATCAGAACCCGGAGAAGACAAGTACCCAAACGGAAGGAATGGACCCAAAGCTCGTCATCCACAACAGGGAGGAAGAACGTCCCACATATATCTGGAGTCGTCGCCGTCGATTGAAGAGAGAAACCACCACAACGCCGGTGTGAGACGACAGGGAAACGAAGAAAGTAAAGGGGCTAGAGACAAAAGGATACGATTTAGAGGGTGAGGGTGACGCCGTCAACCAACCAGCCACAGGGGCAAGGCCGTCGACGGCGGCGAAACGAAACTCAGATCTAGGGTTTAGAGAGAGGCGAGAGAAATGCTAGAGAGAGAAAAAAATAAATTTGATATAAACAGTTATTTTGATTAGTTATATTTTTAATTAGAAAAAAGGGAAAGAATAGGGTGCTAAAATAACTGAAATTATTTTTCACTTTCTCTACAGAGACGTACTTAACTGATATTTTTTTTAAATATCAATAGCACAATTAGTTTTTGGAGAATTGAGGGGGGGCACGTGCCCCCTCTAGGTCCTATATAGATCCGCCCATGATTACGCGCTAACACATGAGCAATCTTATTATCCTGACGTCTGACAAAGTTAAGTTTAAAACCTGTCAGAGCCTTCAGTTTTGCTCTGCAATCCTTAATATTTAGGCTAAACGGGAATAAAAGCTCCATATCACCATTGACAACTTGCACTAACCTCAAACAATCACTTTCCTCCGTTCTACCCAACCATCCTTCCTCATAGACCCAGGAAAGAGCATCGTTGAGAGAGGTAGATTCAACGAGCTCTTGTTCTACAATACCTAGAAACGCCACACATTTTGTCAGAATAACCATTCCATCTGCCCCCCTGCTGACCATACCTCCTCCTCCCCATTGAGGTCCTAACACCGCCCCATTTACGTTGATCTTGACCTGACCAGCCCCCGGTTTTCTTCATTGCCTCTCCCGAGCAACCACCAACAACTGATTGGTCGTAATGTCCACCTTTGCTTGAGCCTCGGTCCAATCCCTCAGAACACAGGATGCCTCACTCCATATCTCCTCCACACCCTTATCAACTTGATTCCAGACTCTATTATTTCGAGCTCGCCAAATAGACCACCACAACATAATGAACTTCTCCAATAATCTTGGCTTACCCAACGCCCAACACATCTTAAGCCACACACTGGGCTTTACATCCCCTCCTTGAACTATCAGTCCAAATTTCCCCCATATGTCTCGGATTCCTACACAATAAAAAAATACATGTTCCTCCGTTTCCAACCTACTACACATATTGTACACCGGGTCAATCAGAACGTATCTAGCATACATATTTGTATTAGACGGAAGTGAACCTGTTAAAACTCTCCACGACAAATGTATGCTCTTCGGCGGGGCATTTAGATCCCATAAACGTCTCCAAAAAACGTCCATTTTCTCATCATTCCACTGCCCCTCATTACGCTGAATTGTTCTGTATACATCCCACACTCGGAACATGCCAGCCCTCGAATTACTCCAATACCAGTCATCTTCTAATGGAAATACTGGGAGAGGTAACCGGGTAATTGCTCCCGTTGTGTCAGTAAATACTGTATGAATCAAACCCTTATCCCACCTTTGACGTCCCTCCACCAAAAGATCCCCCATGTCCTATTTTCCTAACCCACTAGCGCAACATGTACTCTTCCTGACGTCGTGGGTAACCACGTGTCACGCCCCAAATCCGGTTATCGCCCGGACCCGAGGCATGACGAGTAATAGAGGACAATAATTTAATAAATCGACATTTAGTTCCTGAAAATCTCGAATAAGAACTCCAAACCACAAATATCTAGTTTAAACATGAGTAACCCTCCGGGGGTGTAATAATAATTCATCACAAAATCTGGTTCAACTGAAATAAAGATAAACACGAAGTCTCTAAGGACACCCACACCGAGAAGCTCCCGATCCTCTACTCCTCTATCAAACCTGTAAACACAACAACAAACTCGAAGGGGTGAGCTTGCGCTCAGTAGGGAAAACACATAACAGGATAGACCTTCAACTCAATAAGATCAACAACAGAGTCAACCACAAGCATCTTAACAAACACAGGTAACAGATAGATCAACCAATGCCGTGGCACATGAAGTCTCCACCCTCCGATCCACATGATGTGTCCTCTCGGATTTTCCCTCAAATCCAGAGGAGACGCATAACATTGAGGCGACCGGAAACAACCCTTCGGGGCGCTTATCATCGGGATTCTCAGAAACGTCTCCAAGGGATTTTATGTCCTCGGGAACCAAGTGTATTACTCCCATGGAGAGCATACACTTGGACAATTTAATAATAAGCAGTTAATAATTGAATAACGTACTCAACCGAAACACGAAATAATACAAGCTCAACAACCACCAATTCAATGCCCCACTTGGCTCACTCATCACCAATTCACCACAACAAGCAGTACACGAATCACGCAAACATAGCACACCAATCACACAATTCCAACTTACCGTTCACTTACCAGTTTCGAACCACCGGGGCATCGATCACCTGATTGCACCGCTCGGTACAACCAGTCATACTCGATCCTCCAAGCAACCATTTAAGCAAAACAAGTAATCATTCGAATACAATCAATGAGCAAGCACGAGTATAAACAACTAATCATAAAACCTTCAAGAGAGCATTTACCCATGCAAATCCACTAGTTTCATTAGACTCTTTAGCCTATCCCCCAAGCAATCAACAACCAAGCATGTGATCCTAACACGCAACTAATCCGAGGGCTTTGCCAAGGCTCCTCTACCAGACAATCATATCCCAAGTATTGAAAGCGAATTACACTAGTGATTGGCATCCTAATCGGTCACCACTAGACACTCTGGTTATTAGAAAAAAGAAAGACGATTATGCTAGTTATTCGCATCCTATATGCATATCTAGGACCTTTTCCAATTTTATTAACCTCGCATGCATACTAAGCATCATAAAGGAGAGGTTAAGGCTTTCCCTACCTCAAGGTCCTCCTCTTCAACGCTTTGATGAAGTCCGGTGATCACCACTTTGCTCCTTCCTCGGTTCCCGGCGTGATCCTTGCTCCTCTAGCTCGACCCACAACGTCTTGGACACAAAGAAACGCTACTTAGGCTCCACTCAAACAGTAAGAAAGACCCCCAAAACCCTTCCAAAGTTCAACTCAAAACCAAGATGCCAAAACCCTCAAGAACCCTCAAGAAACCTTCACCCTGGTGGGTCACGGATCTGGTCACGGATCCGTGACGTTAACCCTCACGGTTACCGTCACGGAGTCGTGACGAGTGCCGTCACGGACTCCCTCACGGAGCCGTGACGTCGCCCGTCACGGGATCCGTCACGGATCCGTGGCGCACCAGGGCAGTTTCGCCCTTCTTCAACCTCCAGCTCCAAAACTCCGAAAAACCACCCTTAAACCCAGAAATTTACCCCTTCCAACTCCCAAACCAGTCCAAATCCTTCAATACTCCTTTACCCATGGTAGGAATCAACACACAAACAAGCTTCCAAGGATTCATCAAATCAAACCCACTTCAAAATCTCCAACAACTATTGATTTCTCAACCAAAATCCAACAAGGTTCATCATCAACATCATCTCCCACCATCTCTACTCAAACCCAACATCATCTAGCACTTTTCACCTAAACCCCAAGAAAAATAGATGAAGAGAAAAGAGGATTAGAGAGTTCCATTACCTCTAGAATGATGAGATGAAGAGGATGCTAGTGATTTTGAGGGTGGATGGCTAGGGGAAGACCCCAAATGACTCCTTCTTCTTTGGTTTTCCTTCAAACCTCCATGGGAGCTCTCCTTCCTTGCTTCCCCTCTAAGTTTCGGCTACAACAAGAAGAAAATGACTTGATTTTGCTTCTCCAATCCAATATAATACCTAGAAGAAGTAAAGACCTAAAGACCCTTGAGCTAGATTCCTTTGTAGTAGCTTTTGGGAGGGTAAAAGGGACAATGACCATCCCTTTTTCTCTCCTTCAACCAAAAGAGGACAAGTGTCCCTCTAGCTCATTTAATTTTCCAATTTAAAATTCCAGCACTTTTTAAAAAAGAAGCTTTAGTCGATATAAAGTCTCGTTTTGACCAAAATTGACTTTATCCGATATTATACTCAAACGAAAGGGTTTTCTCCCCTGAAGCCAACCGTGATAATGGCTAATCCGTTTGGGTTCCGGAAAAGTCCCGAGTGGCTTCCGGAGTCACCGGTTCGACCGGAAGCGGGTCTTACACCACGCCATCCCCATAACCTGGGTCGACTTACCATTTCCTATTCTACGCCTCGCACACTGACAGACTATGTCTTGACTGAACAGGATACTCGTCAAAACATAGCTCCGACCCGCCCCTACCTTAGCTTCCAAGAAAGATTTCCCATGATAATATTTTTCCTGTAAAACTCTTGCTACAAGACTATCTGGGTATTTCAGCAACCGCCATCCCTGTTTGGCTAACAGAGCCATATTAAAATATTTCAAATGTCTGAATTCCAAACCTCTTTGCAGCTTATGACTACACAATTTACTCTAGCTCTTTCATTTGAGCCCTTTTTCCTTTCTTGCATCATCACTCCATCAACACGAGTTTATTACTACCTCCACTTCCTGAATCAATCTATCTGGTATCTTATATACACACAGTATAAATGGGTAAAGCTTGAATAACTTCCTTTAGGAGCATCTCCTTAGCAGCTTTACTCAAGAACAACTTATCCCAACTTTGGAGTCTCCTCATTAAACGGTTTTTTTTTTAAAAATCAGTTTTATTTTTAAATGATTTAAAAAAAACAGTTTTATTCAAAAAATTCATATATTTTTAAAGATCAGTTTTTATTTTTAATTCAGGTTTAAAAATTAATTTTTGGATTCTTTAAATTAGTTTTATTTAAAAAAAAATTTAAAAATCATTTATTTTAACATAAAAAATATATTTTTTTGAAAATAAATTATTTTTAAAATAAAGTTTAAATAAAACTAATTTAAAGAATATAATGGCAAGCCTTTGAAAATTAGAATGATAATTAGGGGTATTATGGACTTTTCTCTTATTTTGGGTGGAAAGTTAACTGAAATTCATGGTTGGATAGTAAATTGTTGATAAATGTTTGGTTTGAGTATTAAACTGTAATTTTTTTGCCAAGGTACCATTTTGAAAATAAATGTTTAGTAGGGTGTTAAAACGAAATTTCCCCTAGATATAAAGAAGGGAACAAATATTAAAACCTAGTTCTTTATTTTTTTAACGGTTAAATGCACGACTTTTCTTAGACCAACTTCAATGATTATCGAACATTTAACGAGATGCTTTGTCGAATGCATATAAACCGACGAATAAGTTTGTCGATCATCATTATAGTCATTCGCCGATCGTCAAATTATATATATTGTTGTTGATTTTTGCCGGTGATTAAAACATAAAGTTCACCGGACGAATTGTCAAACACCTCGCATGTCACAATCAATTAGTTTGTGACATGTGCCCATGAAATTGATCTTGATTAAATAAACAAACAATGAGCAACTGTTGGAAGGAATGTGATGAAGATGGACACCCACTATAATAGTGTGGCGATGACAATGCATGATCCAAAATTTAGGCTGCTATTTCTTGGGAATGCCATCTTGACTGTGTTTATTAAAACATGTTACAACTTTATCATTTATATATTGAAGTTTAACTATTCATGTGAGAAGAGTACACTTGGAATAGTGAACCAACGAAAAAAGATCTACTTATTTTTTGTGTCAAATGTTTCAAAGAAGGGTTCAGTGAGTGGGTGTGTCAGTGAGTCGTTTTCAGCATGATTGAATGAGTGATTAAAAACAGACCAACCCACTCACTCTTCAATACTTGACTTCCATCCACCTCCAATGATCGATGATTCTTCTTCCTATATTGGATTTGGGATCCAACTTGCTAATGATCATCTCATATTTGGGAGATTTTATTTCAAGCCATAGGAGATTACTCCGGCCTGCTTATTAGGAGAGTCCACCCGATACAAATAATCAATTTTTCGGAACATTATACTAAGTTTTGGATCCAATACCAAGTCTAAGACCCGAGCCCTCAATCAAAAGGTTGTCAGCGTCCCGTCCTCAGATAGCGGGTGGTATCAGGAAGATTAGAGGTAGTTGTTTTGACTGGATGACTCTAGTCGTTTTTTGTTAAATGTTTGAGCCTATTTTCTCCTATGGAAACTTTTGTAATCGTGGTTGCTTGATTTTTGGCTTCTCCTCCTTGGAGAATGACCATCAAATAAACTTTTTAGCGTTTATCCAAAAAAAAAGTTTTGGATCCAATAGATAATGATCTGAAGAATTAGTCAATAAAAATAAACCAACATATAGTGATATGAGATAATTAACCAACATATAGAGATATAAGATAATTATGTGGTTCGACAAAATCTACTAGAATCAAAAAGTACAATAATTTGCATAACCTACCAATTTATCTAACCCAAAAGTTGTTGACTTAATTTGATAGAAGATTAACCTCTTGCTTTTACAATCAATCGAGCTCACATGTCGGAAATCTAGGTAGGATATGTACGATCGCGGGATATCTTGAAATGTATTAAAGTTGAAGTCTTTAATTAAATATTATATTTTTGAAACTTTGAAAAAGAAGACTTTGATTTTGAATTGTGATATTTTACAGTGATACGAAACCTGTAGAAATGTCGAAAGTTCAAATATAAATAATAAGCTTATTTGTACGTAAAAGAACTAGTTTTTTGTAAAATAAAATAACTACAAACATTAAAACAGACACATTTTAGTTCATTAAACGTTTAGGATTACACCTGATATCTTACACATTAATTAAGACAAGGAAAAACGTTGTTTCCCAATCCAGTGCAACCTTAAGTTATCACTTCCTAACTTATGTGACATTCAATTTTCACTTCTTAACTCAAAATTTTTGTTTTTAACAATTCTTAACCCAAAGATGGTACTTTTTTATTATACAAAAAGTAGCTGTTTTTTCTAGGTTATGAATTGTAAAATACATACCACCTTTGAGTTAAGAATTGTAAAAAAAACATTTTTGAGGTAGGAAGTGATAACTGAAGGTCACATAGGTTAGGAAGTGATAACGAAAGGTCACATAGGTTAGGAATCAATGTTATCCCTTAAGACAATGACCAACATAAATTTGAAAATTGTTAGTCCAAGATCTTTCCGGGTAAATAATAAAAAATGATAAAAATAAACTTTATACTTCGAATTCGCCTATTCAAGTTTACTATTGAGGTATGCTCGTCGCTTTTACCACACCTCAAACTCCACTAGAATCACAGAGGAAATGTCTTTGTCCTCTAAGTCCCAAGTTTCGCGGCCAGTGTGTTGTGATACTAAACATTCAACGTATCTTTTTTGGCCTCTGCAAATTCTCTCTCTCTCTATCTTGAGGCATCTGTAGGCTTTCTTCGAGAATCGACCTTTTTTCTTTGTGTTTTGGCCGTCTTCTGTCCCGGAGGACGGATTTTCTATAGTGGTGGTGGTGGTGGGGATGACGAGACGTCCACGGGGCTAGAAAACGGTTGAGAATCAGGGATCAGTTCAGATTGTGAATCATGACCGAACTCTAATTCAGAGCTGGTAGTTGAGGATGAACTATAGTTACCTCGTTCATTTATTCTCGCGTGTTTTCCCCGATGACACATTCTTTCGCTGTAAATTTGAGCTCCTAACGCAGTTGGCTCCACCATTTCACATGGGTGAAGACTGGTGGTTCGCCGCATTCCCGTGCATCTTGAGTGTATGCCTGCATTGCCAGGTCAATATGCATCACTATGTCCGCTAGTGTATGTACGCTGGATGTCGTCCATAATCTCGCTGAATCTTTTCACCCGAAGAAAAACTTTGTTGCAATGATTCTTCAAATGTTTAGCTTCCCGACTAAGCCCCTTGTACCCTCTATTGAACTCTATCGTGATTGTGTCGATTTCTTTCACCGCATCTTTGGAAGTGCTCAATCAACATGCGGTCAAGCAAAAATCATCCGCATCGGTATATGGTTGGGATTTCTTCGGTACCGCCCGTGGCATGGTCCAACCTCTAGAATAATCAAACGTTCAATTTGTCCTCTGTTCCCTTGCTTGTTCCTTTTCTTGGCGGTGTTGTTTATCAGATTTGTAGCTCCATTTGGTTTTACATACAAGGAAAGAATGAGTAGAAACCAATGCGCCACCCACACTTAGCCTTGCGACTTCCCTAATCTAATTCCCATCATTAATCTTTTTTTACACCCAAAGAAAAAGAAAAGAATCAAACGAACACACGCACGTCTTTAGATTCTTAACTTCATCTCACCTAATTAAGTTTATGATGAACTCCCCATTTTCCGATCTCAAATGCATATATTCTACCAAATCACGGTTCAGTTTGTGATCGGTACTGTTTGCTATGGATTTGTTACACAGTAATCGAATCCGTTTTGCTCTTGTACTCGCCAGCATTCTCGCCCTAACCATCACAAGTATGTGTTCCAACCTCAATTTATTGGCATAACACTACTACAAAAGCATTCGTTAACGAATATGATTGGGTCAGTCATGTTTATACCCGACCCACCATTGGATCGGTAATGAATCCATTTTCTGATTCATTACCGACCTATAATTACAGGGTCGGTAATAAACATTCATTTTCGACCCAACAATTGGGTCGGTAATGAACATTTATTACCGACCTAATTAAATTAAATCGGGAATGAAAGTTTCATTTCCGACTCACTTATTTAATTTGGTTGAGAATGAAACTTTCTGGTATCGTGTAATGAACATGTACATTTTGTTTAATTGTAAAACATTTTTGTTCTTCACAGCTGAAAAATGGCAAGAAATGGGTGGTAGAGGAAAATTGGTATCATGCACGGTGAAGGAGGGCGTGAAGCTATACTTGTACTTGCAGAGCGTTAGGGGCGCGTTCGTGGAGAAGGTGAGGCACAGAGCGATGGAGGGGGCGCTAGTGGAGGCGTTGGGACAAGGGGTGTCGCCTAGAGAGGCGGCTAGGCAAGCGCAGGGGGACGGGGAAAAGGCGGCGAGGGTGGCGAAGAGGAGAGCAAGGCACATAATCGGAGCCGTAGTGTCGGCAATGTGGGAGTTGTTGGAGGTGGGTTACTACGGAGGGAGCAGGGTGGAAGGAGTTGTGAGGGGCGGTGGGACTTTGTGTGGGACGTATGCGGGAGGGGTTGTGGGAGAGCGGAGGCTTGGGAGGCTTGGTTATGTTGTTGGGAGCCATTTGGGGAGTTGGTTTGGAGGAAGAGTTGGGCTTATGGTTTATGATGTGTTCAATGGAATCGACTACTTGATTCGATTTGTCGTTGGAGCTGAGAAGCCCAATGCTTCGGAAGACAAGTTGCGGTCTGGTGTTCACATTTGAAATATATTGTGTACAAACTGAATCTGGTACTGTGATTTGCCATCATTCGTGGATAAGTAAATCATAAAAACCTAATGAAATGTAAATAAATTGACCACAGTGGGAGTCGAACCCACGACCTTCTGATCCGAAGTCAGACACGCTAATCCACTGCGCTATGCGGTCTTGTTGTTCGCTTTTTTACATACTTTCAATACGACTACATAAATGCGAGTTAAACGAACCACCACAAACTATACACATAAACAAAATTATTAAATGACTATATAAAAGTAAAAAAAGTTTTTTTTTTACTAAAAAGTGCACATTTCATTAATAGCAAAGCATGACAGAAGTGCACATCAAAGAATTGGCTCTTTGGTCACTAGAAAAAAACAGATATAGAACAAAAAATTTATGATTCTTTTTATCAATATAACTGTCACAGACGGTGTTAAAAACATAAATGAAACATGTTGAAACAGATTTCGGGATACCTTTAAGACCGCCATAAAGGCATGAAGGAACGACGGGGGTAAGAAAGTGATACTGAAAGTCCCAATCCAATCCATGGACCAGGACTACATCAGTAATAGGAGGTACGACCTATACCAGGGAGCCTTCCAAGGCCAGTCTTTGAGGCCTAAAGAATCTAACATTCCTCTTGGCGGGATGGATCCTGCAAAGACAAACTTAGATAAAATAAAAGGATCCTTCTAATTAGCCACATGAAGAAGACAGAGCGTTGGCGTCGAAACTTTCGCCACGCGTTGGTCCAGAATTCAGCTGGGCCCAAATCCGTTAAATGGACCTACGTCAAGGTCTGAAGATTCATCGACGATGATTATTCGGTTCCGATGATTCGACATAGAACGGGCTACGCAACACGGATTCGACGTTGTTTTCCTAAAATCCATACGATTCGACGGTATGCACAAACTGAAAATGGACGCTACTGTAGACGGCCTTATGCTAGAAAGTCGAAAGTAATTCGGTTATGTTTTTGTAAAGGAAGAAGTGATCTAGTAATTATTACAAAATTAAGAAGTGTAAACGGCGTTTCAAATTGTCGTTCGGTTGTTTCTCTAATGTCTCTTCCTTCAAAACTTGTAGTAGACTTTTAAGAACTTCATAAACCTACTGAGATTCAACACACGCTTCAGATTCTTCCTCTATCAACAAGCATTCAAATTCCATACCTTTTCTCATCTTACATTGCTAGGCAATACGTGTGGCCTTAGATCTTAGGTTAATTAGTGCAATTTTTTCCGAAATCCATGGATTTGCTCGCCAAGAGGCGAATTCATGTTGCAATCGGGATCGTCAGCATCATCGTTCTCAGCTTGACAGGTATGTATGTATATATTTATGTCCTTCGTATACTTACATATGTATGTATCACTGTATGCAATTATTCTTATAATTTTGTTAGATTTGAGGCGGTTCCTTCCCACAAGAACTGTAGGAACCGGAAAATGGTGAAAATCAGGAATTGGTTGAGATGGGTTTTGTTTGGTTGCTGGGAAAATTGGTAGAGATTAAAAAACTTTGATATTTCACTTTGCTGTGTTGCTTTTAATGTACTGGAAATGGGAATTTTGGGCTCAATCCAGGAGTCAAATAAATGTCACTGTTCCAATTTGATTGGGGTGATATTCACATGCTTAATTACCTTAATCGTGAATTTCTTGTATTATCGTTATTGTAGGCATTCTTCCTGTAGCACTTCTGTACAATATTTAAAAAAAAATTGTTTAAGGTACCATGTTTTTGTCACTGATCTGTTCATATTTGTTCATATAAAGATGAAAAATAGAAACATGTTTTTGTCACTGATCTGTTCATATCCGTTTGTATAAAGATGAAAAATAGAAACCCATGCATTTAGAAAACTACTATGATATTCATGGAGCCAGATGCACAGTATGCTGATAAGGCAGTCGATAAAAAACCTTCACATTTACGTGTGATACGATTTGTCCATAAGTGAATGCCCGAGGTCTTGGTTCTCAGTCTAAGAGGAAGCATCTAAATTTGGTTATGAGGTAGACCTAATTTAGTTTTGTTCTTATTCAAGAGAGCAACTAGAGATGGTCATTGTCTCAATTATTAGAAACTCCTTGCCAAACTCTTTTTTTATCAGAAAACTCCTTGCCTTGTTCATTTAGAGATTTCTTCTTTTCTGAATCTCTTGGACGATCTGGAGGCTTGATGTGGAATTCTAATCTAATGTCATCTCAAAGTTGCTTAGTACAGTTGATAGGTGCTCGGTTGCAAGCGAAAGACCTTGGCCTGCTATCTACATTTAGTGTTTGTATTTAATATTAATTCTTGTAATAGGACTCATCCGAAAAGATTACTCATTAGGTTGAACTCAAAAACATTATTCTAAACTATTAGGGTCCAATATTGGTTTGTGGAACTTCCATTGGATTTTGTAATATCTCAGAAAAGAGAAGGTGTCTAAATCGGTTCAATATGCATCTGTACCATCTCCAAATTAAAGAGTCTCTCGGTTGCTAGTTCATGGTCATCCTTTATTAATTCGCAGCTTTGGATTCCGTCAGTTCTGGTAACCAGTTCCTAGTTTCAAGTTTGCTGTTTGCGGGTTCTGTAACTTTCTGCTTCAGGCTGGTCCCTCTTCTTTTCTTTCTCTGGCTTTGGTTGTATTATCAAATCCTTGTTTGGCTTAAGTTTATGCTATCCTTTTTTTGTAATTTATATCTTTACTTAATATTAGTTAATTGCCGATCAAGAAAATATAGCATACCTTTCTATCTTGTATATGTAATGATATAATCTTATCCAAAACTTGCTTATGGCCGAGTCATGGTGTCGGTATTAAATTCTTAACCTTAAAAATTCTATCAATCGTAGTATTAAATGTAACTGAATAATAATTCTATAAATCCAGTCTGTATCCATAAAAAAAAACAGTTAATTCTATCTTTCACATAAAAACATAAAACATTACTCCCTCTTTTTTTTAATATCTATCTTATTTTTAACCGGAATACTTCAGCATAACATGATTGGGGGAAGATTTGGATAGTTTTTTTCTTCTTCTGTAGATAGTAATCATTATATTTTCGGGTGTGTTTTGTTTTGCACCTGTGTACCCAGTTTATAAGTGGCAAGTTCTTACATTATATTTTCTTTCTGTAGCTGAAAAATGCCGGCAAATGATTGGGGACGAGGCTTCATCCCAGAGTGGGAAGTTTACATTGTTGAACTGCTTTGACATGGGCTCTGGAAGTGTTGCTTGCGGGGTGAAGGAAGGTGTGAAGCTCTACTTCTACAACATTAGAGCTGCCCATGTCGAGAGAGCCAGACATGATGCCATTGAAACTGCACTAGTTGATGCACTGGGACAAGGGATGTCTCCTAAAGAGGCAGCCTTGCAAGCCCAAAAAGATGGGGCCAAGGCAGCCAAGCTTGCAAGCCGGAAAGCCAAGCGCATCATAGGGCCCATTATTTCATCTGGATGGGACTTTTTTGAGGCCATGTACTATGGCGGTACCATGACAGAAGGGTTCCTCAGAGGCACTGGAACCTTGTTGGGCACTTACGCTGGAGGGTTTTCAGGGGAGCAAAGGCTTGGGAGGTTTGGTTATCTTGTGGGAAGTCATTTGGGCAGTTGGGTTGGAGGCAGAGTGGGACTAATGGTATATGATGTGATTAGTGGAGTGGAGTACTTGCTTTACTTTACTCAGTCTGAAGAAACAGAGCCTTATGGAACTCTAGCTGATGACAGTTCTGAACCTGTTGAAAATTCCGATACTAATAATGAAAGTCCAGTAGATATGAACTTTGAGGCCACCGAAGGGATTGAATCTTTTGAAAGCTCCTACAGTGATGAAAGCGTAGAGTCTCCTGTTTATGAGAGCTTCTTAACATCTGAAGAATCAGAGTTATGAGGTGAATACATTGAGCTTCCACTAAGTAATTTACTGTATGTATGTGCTGATACTAGCTGTACGTTTTAGTTGTTAACTTATATTTGTGTATGAACTGGTATTCTCTGACACATTATTCATTTTCTTTGAGTAAATTATAAATACTATGAGCCTTTTCTTGTTTCTCTTACCCTTTGTTTGGTAATTTGCAATCCGATTTCCCTAATATGAACAATTTTTGCTCTTTTCTGCTCACGTGATTGCAACCAGAACCCAGACCTCCAAGGAGATCCTGATACTAAACAGATCCCATTTACTTGACCAACACCTTTGCTTCACAAATCTTGAGACTCACTTCATCCAAACCTCCACAACCAGCCAACACATCAAGCTTTAGTATCCTACAACCTTGGTGACTCTCCTACAAAGCAATGGAGAAGCTTTCCACAGTTCAATAGAGAAGGACTGGAATCTCTTAAACTAAGCCCATTCCAGTTTGAAGACGCTCTGAACTTTTGCAACGATAATATGAGGAGCTTCTACCTCATTGCTTAACACCACAACATTTTTGGCAATCTAGATTTTTCATGGAGTAATAGCCAAAATCATCACCCATTGTTTCTCCGCCTGTTTAGCACAAAACCCTGGCCAAGAAGCCACAAGAAATTTTGTGTCCCTTGGGGTTGCCCAAACTATCTTCCACCCAACTTTACACATTGGTTACCTAGAGGTTGATCCATTCCGTACTAACATCTTCTGTTATTTCTCCAACTCCTTTGGAGCATCCACAACCATATAGCTGGTTGCTGGCGGGGAGTGCCGACGGGAAGAATAAAAAATTATTATTTTTTGTCTTATAGCTCTCCTAGCCAGCAAGCTACAATTGTAAAGCCTTTTTGTTGGCTTATAGCACCCCTTTTATTCACATTTTTGCTCCCCGCCAGCGATAAGTGCCGGCCTTAAGCTCCCAGCCAGCACTCCCCGCCAGCGAGCTCCCCGCCTGCTTCTCGCCGGCGTTTTCTCCCCGCCAACGCCTTACCGCCCACGGTTGTAGATGCTCTTATAACACCCATCAAGAACCTTTAGGAGAGACATGTAGTAAAGTGACAGGAACACCAATGAAGATGTTGTCAAGTTGATCATGCCATCAAGAGAATGAAATTTAGCCTGTCATGGCCTTAAAAGATTTTTTATACTTAGTTTTAATTGACTCCTTAGTCTTCTATCCCAAATTTAAATCCTAAATAAACCATTGGAAGATAGGCGAAGTTACCTCCCAGAATCACCATAATATCCTCAATAAAAACTGAGAAAGGGTTGAGAAAAACCACTTTAGACCTGAATTTTGAACTTTCTTTGATGAAGATTAGTATATTATCTGTAAATTGTAGATGAAAATAGATGGGTCATGTAACTCATTTTCACCCATTCAAACGTCCCATTCTCCACTCTTGCCTGAAGCATTTGATTAAGCCATTCATTAACTAAGACAAAAATCATAAGGCCAGTTATTGTAAATTATAGAAAAAAATATTTTAAATTTTGTTTTCTTAAGAAGAAACTCTGAACATTAAAACAATATTAGTCATTGATTCTTCAAAGGCGAATATAAATCTTTTCACTTCATTGTATTTGTTTCTCCTCTCATCAGCTTCTTGTTCAACAATTCTTGTACTCTTAATTTGTGATGCATATGGAGTTTGATCAATTAACGAGAACGCTACTAACAACGATATAATTGAAAATGTATACATAAAGACATAATTTGAAGTCGTTTCCTCACAGTAGGTGTATATTGTTACACGTTCGACTTCCACACACCACCACAATCCATTACTCACTATTATGGTATATTCCAACTTGGCTTGTCCTGCACGATGATCTACCAGTGCTTCCATCCGAAGTAGTGCTCGTATTGCTCGACGTATTCCTTCTATGCATTGGCCATGACCTCGACGTCGGATCGACCGGGTTGGCAAATGTGCTTCAAAGTAGACCAACGCAACTGAAATTTTTTCACCTTTCGGTTGGCGACGGTCCAATGTTATCGACAGTTTTCAGCGGACCGTTCCGTCGCTGGGGTTTGGTGGATCACGTGGGCGAGCTCCACACGAATGCTTTCCTAAAAGTCTTGGCCGGTTTGGTCTGTGTCGTCCTCCGCATTGCAACCTCTTTGGGACGACACCACTTTCGATACATACCTATCATCCTTGGCGGGGTGGATTAATTTGGACATACAACACTTGCGATGGATTTTGCGTTCTCGTTAGCGGGAGTTCTTGTAAAACCCGCTTCGATTTCAAAGGGGTATAAATTTGCAACCTGAAAACCGTAAGGTAGGTTTTTGAAACAAGTGGTAAAGCAAAAAAAAAAAAAAAAAAAAAACTGGACAGGCCAGGCCTGTTTCGGCCAGCCAACCGTTTGGGCCTTGGGCCCGTTTTTCAGCTGAGGCCCGAGAGGGTTCGGCCCAACGCGTTCTGATATAAGCTGAAACCCTAGGGTTTCAGCATCAGAAACGCGCAGCAGCCTCCCTCCCTCTCCTTCGATCCTCTCGACCCCTCTCTCTCTCCTCCTTCGTCTTCCTCGCCGAACCAGCTCCGTCCACCATAGTTTTCGGCCGCCACCTCCCTCACAACCCTCGTCCCATCCTCCTCCTTCATCTCCCGACCTATCTTCCCCGTCTCCGTCCAAAAACCGACCGTCCACCACCGGTTCCGTCCCGAGCCCTAACTCGCCACCGCCCCGCTTCCCGTCTCCGACCTCCTTATCTCTCTCTCCTTCGTCTTCCTCACCAAACTCCGACCGTCCACCACCGTCTCCGATCTCCCCGTCCGAACCCTAACACGAACCGAGCTCCCGCCGTCGCCGGCGAGCTCGTCAGATCCGGAACGGGACGAGTCGTCCGAACCCGAGCCGTACACCGCCGTACACCGCCGCAGTCATCACTGGAGGGTCCGCCAGTCGCGGACCCTACAGTGATGACCGCCCTGGATGAGCTAACCAGGACCGTTCAGAGTTTGGTGGCGGTCATCGCCAGCCGAGAGTCGGCTTCGCCAGCACCAGAGGCAGCCGCGGTCCCGGTGAGGGCCGCTCAGACAGAGGATCATACTTCCCGGGCGCTACTAGATTTCCTGAAGCTCGGGATACCTAATTTTGTCGGGGAGACGAATCCCGACCTAGCCGAGCGATGGTTGGAGCAGGTCACACGAGACCTGGACACATCAGGTGTCGAGGATGGCCGTCGGAGAGTGTCCTTCGCAGCCCATCAGCTGAGAGACAGCGCCTACCACTGGTGGGGGCGGGTGAAGGACACGGTCGGATACGACTACAGCGTATTCCAGGAGGTATTCATGGCACAGTACTTTCCCGAGTCGGCTCGGCTGGAGCGACATCGACAGTTCTTAGACCTGGAGCAGGGAGGGATGACGGTAGGAGAGTACGAGGCCAGGTTCATAGCCTTGGCAAGATTCGCGCCTGAGATGGTGACGAGCGAGACGAACCGTTGCCTGCGGTTCCATGACGGACTAAGGCTGGGCATCCGGAACCAGGTTCTCGCCTTGAGGATACGGAAGTATACCGACCTCGTGGACACTGCGGCTACAGTGGAGCAGGGCGCCCGGGATGCAGCCAGGGGCCGTGAGGTCCGACCTCGGTCGATCAGTTGGGCAGGGCCATCAGACTCACGAGATTCCCGGAGGCAGAGGACCGCGGGATCCTTCCGACCACCGCCTCATCAGAGTGGATCGAGACAGCAGGGGTCAGTAGCATCGGTAGGGCCAGCCGTCTTAGAGAGGGGGCCGACATGTAATCTCTGCGGGGAGACATGCCATTTGCAGCGAGGGTGCAGAGCCAGAGGAGGGCACACGGCACCACCATCGACCAGCCGGACAGGCCAGAGCTCAGGGTCAAGAGCCGATGAGGTCAGCTGTTTCCGGTGCGGCCGGATGGGACACACTATGGCATGGTGCCGCGAGCAGTTGGGAGAGACTTCAGCGCAGCGACCACAGCAGTCGCGGACAGTACAGTCGCCCAGGGGTCGCCCTACACAGAGTCAGCAACCGAGGTCGTCACGGCCGTCTACGAGCGCACCGATTCCGAGACAGCAGTAGAGTCACGGGTATCCAGCAGCCAGTGCGCAGGGTCAGAGGCAGCATGCCTCGCAGGGGAGAGTATATGCAGTCACCGACTTCAGAGCCCCAAGACCTAGCACGTACCGTGAGACCATCCAGGGTACGTGTTTATTGTATCATTTATGGGCTTTATTCTTGTTTGATACCGGGGCATCGCACTCTCTTATTTCGTCGGGCTGTGCCGAGAGGCTGGGGTTGAGCTTAGAGCCGTTGAGTCCACCCCTATGCCTGGACACCCCAGTTGGGGTGGTGTATCGTTGACTAGAGTATGTCGTGCCTGCGAGATTAGAGTCGTAGACTGTCCTTGCCTTGGTGATCTTCTTGTGTTGGGGATGACTACCTTTGATGTGATCTTGGGAATGGATTGGCTGTCGAGGTACCGAGCCAATATCGATTGCTACAGGCGACGAGTGACAGTGACAGTGGGTGGTACGAAGGTGACATGTGTTCTGGGTAGTAAGAGCGGGGTCCTCCAGTCGGCGTTGTCCGTAGAGGAGAAAGTATCGGTTGTGCAGAGCCGAGAGTTGCCGCGAGTGGTATGCGAGTTCCCCGATGTCTTTCCTGAGGAGTTGAGCGGGTTACCACCGGTTCGTGAGGTGGAGTTCGGGATTGACCTGGTGCCGGGGACAGCGGCGATATCGATGGCGCCGTACAGGTAGAGGAGCTTCAGCAGAAGGGGTTTATCCGTTCGAGTGCATCGCCGTGGGGAGCACCAGCACTCTTCGTGAAGAAGAAGAGTGGAGAGCTACGGATGTGTATAGATTACCAGAAGCTGAACCGGGTTACGGTGAAGAACCGATACCCGATGCCGAGGATCGATGATTTGTTTGACCAGTTGAGGGGGGCGACCTACTTCTCGAAGATTGATCTGCGGTCCGGTTATTATCAGTTGCGAGTCCGTGAGGGGGACGTCGCAAAGACTGCATTCCGGACACGCTATGGGCACTACGAGTTCCTGGTAATGCCATTCGGACTAACGAACGCACCTGCAGCGTTCATGGACCTTATGAACAACATCTTCCGGCCGTACCTAGATCAGTTTGTGGTGGTGTTTGTGGATGACATCCTGATATATTCGCAGAACGAGGCGGCGCATCAGTCACATCTGAGGGCTGTTCTGACACTACTGCGCGAGCATCAGCTGTATGCCAATCGGGAGAAGTGCGAATTCTGGCTCTCTGAGGTGAGATTCCTCGGCCACATCGTGTCCCGTGACGGTATCCTGGTTGATCCGTCGAAGATCGACGCGGTCTCGAAGTGGGCACGGCCCACGAGTGTTTTCGACATCCGCAGCTTTCTGGGATTGGCAGGTTACTATCGGCGATTTGTCCAGGATTTTGCACGACTAGCCGCACCGATGACTCTGTTGACGCGCAAGGGTGTCGGGTTCGTGTGGACAGATGACTGTGAGCGTGCATTCGCGGAGTTGAAGACTCGACTGACTACAGCTCCAGTTTTAGTGGTGCCCGAGCGAGGGATCGGTTACGATGTCTATTGCGATGCGTCCGGAGAGGGACTGGGCTGCGTACCGATGCAGTTGGGCAGAGTTGTGGCCTATGGGTCCAGGCAGTTGAAGACGCATGAGCGCAACTATCCTACCCACGACTTGGAGCTAGCAGCAGTCGTGTTTGCGCTAAAGAGTTGGCGATATTATCTGTATGGCGAGGGGTTTCAGGTGTTCTCGGATCACAAGAGCCTCAAGTACATATTTTCCCAGCGAGACCTGAACATGCGTCAGCGACGGTGGATGGAGCTACTCGAGGAGTACGACTTCGAGATACACTACCATCCGGGCAAGGCGAATGTGGTCGCCGACGCCTTGAGTAGGAAGTCGGTTCCGAGCCTCGCCAGCATATCAGTCCGAGAGTGGGACATGATGGGGGAGCTGAGCACGTTCGGGCTTGAGCTATAGGAGGTTACGGGTGACATGGCCATGTGCTCCTTAGTGGCTCAGCCCTCACTGCTTGCCCAAGTGTTGGAGGCGCAGACGGAGGACGTTGAGACGGCACAGATCCGAGAGAGGGTCGTCAACGGCGACGAGGTAGTGGGTTGGGAGATCAGTACAGATTGGGGACTACAGTACCGAGGAGGGCTGTTCGTGCCGGTTAACTGTAGAAACGACGTGATGCGAGAGGCACATCACTCGCGTCTTACGGTGCACCCGGGGGGCACAAAGATGTACCGTGACCTCAGACGACATTTCTGGTGGCGCGGGATGCGAAGAGAAGTAGCAGAGTTTGTGTCGAGATGCCTCGTCTGTCAGCAGGTGAAGGCCGAGCACCAGCGTCCAGCAGGATTGTTACAGCCACTACCGATTGCTCAGTGGAAGTGGGAACACATTACGATGGACTTCGTGTGTGGACTACCGAGATCGCCGAAGGGGAACGACGCAGTGTGGGTGGTAGTCGACCGGTTGACCAAGTCGGCCCACTTCCTGGCTCTAAGGATGACCGACCCAGTGGACAAGTTGAGCAGCTTGTATGTTCAGGAGATAGTGCGTCTCCACGGGGTCCCAGTGTCGATAGTGTCTGCAGGGATCCCCGCTTCACGTCCAGGTTTTGGCCGAGTCTACAGAAGGCATTGGGGACCGAGGTGCTACTCAGTACAACACATCATCCCCAGACAAACGGTCAGTCTGAGCGTACCATTCAGATCTTGGAGGACATGCTGCGAGCATGTGTGCTGGATTTCAGGGGATCTTGGGAGACCCACCTGCCATTGGCCGAGTTCGCCTACAACAACAGCTTCCAGGTCAGTATCGGGATGGCACCGTTCGAAGCGTTGTATGGGAGGCCGTGTCGGTCACCAGTATGCTGGGCAGAGGTGGGGGACAAGAGTCTGCTGGGGCCAGATCTTGTCAGAGAGACGACGGAGAAAGTCGCACTGATTCGCGATCGACTGAGGACAGCGCAGAGCCGACAGAAGAGTTATGCCGACAGGCGACTTCGACCTCTTGAGTTTGTAGTCGAGTATCACGTGTTCCTGAAGGTGAGCCCGAGGAAGGGGCTGGTGCGGTTCAGGCGCAGCGGGGGCAAGTTGGCTCCGAGGTACATTGGCTCGTTCGAGATTTTGGGCAGAGTGGGAACAGTGGCTTATCGTCTGGCGTTGCCACCGCAACTTGGGAGAGTCCATAACGTCTTCCACGTGTCTCAGTTGCGGCAGTACAACGCAGACCCCTCCCACGTCATTGAGTGGACAGATATCGAGATGGCTGATGATGTCTCCTATGAGGAGCAGCCGGTTCGGATCATGGACACACGGGAGCAGATTCTGCGGGGAGGCAAGATTATCCGCCTGGTATGAGTGCAGTGGAAGCACCACGGGGCTGAATCAACTTGGGAACGCGAGGACGAGGTTCGCGCGAAGTATCCCGCCTTGTTCGTTTCCCGAGGTACGTCTGTTTTAAATTTCGAGGGAGAAATTCCTTTAAGGGGGGTAGATTGTAAAACCCGCTTTGATTTCAAAGGGGTATAAATTTGCAACCTTAAAACCGTAGGGTAGGTTTTTGAAACAAGTGGTAAAGCAAAAAAACAAAAAACAAAAAAACTGGACAGGTCAGGCCTGTTTCGGCCAGCCAACCGTTTGGGCCTTGGGCCCGTTTTTCAGCTGAGGCCCGAGAGGGTTCGGCCCAACGTGTTCTGATATAAGCTGAAACCCTAGGGTTTCAGCATCAGAAACGCGCAGCAGCCTCCCTCCCTCTGCTTCGATCCTCTCGACCCCTCTCTCTCTCCTCCTTCGTCTTCCTCGCCGAACCAGCTCCGTCCACCACAGTTTCCGGCCGCCACCTTCCTCACAACCCTCGTCCCATCCTCCTCCTTCATCTCCCGACCTATCTTCCCCGTCTCCGTCCAAAAACCGGCCGTCCACCACCGGTTCCGTCCCGAGCCCTAACTCGCCACCGCCCCGCTTCCCGTCTCCGACCTCCTTATCTCTCTCTCCTTCGTCTTCCTCACCAAACTCCGACCGTCCACCACCGTCTCCGATCTCCCCGTCCGAACCCTAACACGAACCGAGCTCCCGCCGTCGCCGGCGAGCTCGTCAGATCCGGAACGGGACGAGTCGTCCGGACCCGAGCCGTACGCCGCCGTACACCGCCGCTCCCACCGCCGCTATCCACCGTCTCCCCTGCCACCGTTTCGGTACAGTGAGTTCTCGGCCGATAACGGCGTCGCCGGTGGTCGACCGGACCCAAGCAGAACTCGTTCTTCTTCTGTTGTTTTTCCCTTTCCCGAGTTCGTTCAGATCTGGTCGGGGATGGAACGGAACTCCCGAAATGGAAAGGAACAAGAACAAAGCATGATTTTGGGCTTGTTTAAGGGATTATTGTAAACGTTGTAAATCTGAAATTGTAAAGAAGAACGACAAAATATAAGATATCGTTATTATGTTCCTTACGTTTTTGAATCTGTTTAAGTGTGAAAAAGAAGGGTTTAAACTGTTTGTAAAATGAAAATCAGTTTTAGAATAAAGATTAGATCTTTATTGTTCGGACGTAAAAATTGTTATCGATAAAACTAGATCGGGTTAGGTTAAACGGGTTTTAAAACGAAAGTCGGTTGTTAAGTTTAAACTCGAGTTAAGTTAAATCGAAAAGGGGGAAAACGAAATCAGATCGGCTTTATAAGGGTTTTGGACCAAAATATCGAGTTTGGAAACGAGTGGAAGGAAATCGTTTGTTTTAAATTCGAAGTCGGAATTAAATAAAGGAAAGGCGTTTCAAAGACGGTTTTAAGTCAAAAATGGGTTTAACGGGGTTTAGGTCAAATCTGAGTTCGGTGCACGGGTGCTCGAACCCGATCCGTCGTAAATCCCACTTTTATCCCGCTCGAGTGTAAACGACAACTGTCGGATTTAAACTGGATTAATTGTAACCTTTAACTTAACGGCGGAACCGTTATTAAGTTGTGGCTTCGGGTTAAATTTAGAGTCCGGCTCCGATCAAAGGGGAGCCCCGAAAAGCAATTTACAAAACCCGGGCAGATTCGTCGTGTCGGGCGAATCGGGCCTTTAAGGGTCCTTTATCGACAATGTCTGGTATTTGGGAAGTTTGGAAGTGAGCGACATTGTCGGGGTTACGTTTGGGCGTTGAGTTTATTTAATTTCGGTCTGTTCGTACTAGTTTAAAAGTGAGTTAATTGTGTTCTTTTAGATCGTGCTGCGGACCGAGGCAAAGGGAAGCTCGGCGAGTGATTGGGATTGCTTCGGGGTTTATTGGAGCGCTTTTGGTTTTATATACGAGGTAGGGAAAAGTAGCCGGATCTCAGCCCTGATTAGGGAAAGTTAATAGTAGAATTGCATGTGACACCGGGGTGTCGTGGGTTGAGTAGAATTATTAAATTATTAGAAAAGCATGTTACGGGAACTTAGTATTTATTGGGAAGGCATGTGACACTTAGTAGTGTCATAGGAATAGAGAACTTAGCGATAATTGAATTACCGGAGGCATATGACCATGCCCGGAGGTTGACTGTTTAATTTCTGTTTTGGGTGGCCATGAGAGCCCGTGTTATTTGAATTGGTGTTTGGGTGGCCATGAGAGCCCGTGTGTTATTATTGGCGTCTTGGGGTTGTTGAGCCGTGAGTTAAGTGGTTGTGTCTTGGGAGGCCATGATGGCCCGTTAGGTTGTTGAACCCGAGTCTTGACTGTTGAGGTGTCTTGAGTGGCCTTGAGTGCATGTTTGTTGAACTTGCTTGTGTTGTGGGTGTGTTTGCCCGAACCGACTGTGTGTCGGGGAGTGGTGTGGATTTTGGCAGGTTACGAGCATTCTTGGGCTGGCCTGACCAAACTCGAGCCTCGGCAGGTTCTGAGCATTCTTCGGCTAGCCTGTCCCGTGTCCGGATCCTGAGAGGTTATGAGCATTCTTCGGCTAGCCTGATCCGTGACCGGGTCCCGGCAGGTTACGAGCATTCTTCGGCTGGCCTGACCGCGTACGAGGCTCGGCAGGTTCTGAGCATTCTTCGGCTAGCCTGATCCGTGTTCTTGTCTTTGGGGAAGGTCATTGTTGGCTGTGTTGTCTTACTTTGTGAGTTTGAGGTTGAGTTTGTTGTGGAAGGTAATGGGTTGTGGTTAAGTTGAGTACTTGAGTTGGTGTTGGTTTTGGTGTTGGTTCTAGCGTTGGTGTTACTGGCTTTGTCTGCTAATTATGCCATTGTCAGTCTGTTATCCGTGGAGGTGAGCGAACGCTCACCCCTAGCTGCTTTTCCTACAGGTACTGATCACCGGACGGAATAGGTTAGCTCTTGAAGCTTGTGGAGCTTGGAGCGGAGTCTGGTCTTTATTTTGTCGAGTCTAGTGACGGATATTGTACCTTGTCCACTTGTTGGGACGTTTTTGTATTGTAAATACTATTATTTTTGAGAATTAAATGGAAATGTCAGAGCTTTTATTCAAAACAGGTTCAAGTGTTTTTATGTTTTTGAATGTTCGCGTCCCGAGTTCGGTTCTCTGAAATTGGGGCGTGACAGTTCTCGTTGTTGGCCACTGATGGAGAAACGGCGGTAGTAAGAGATGGCTGGGTGGAGAAACGCCGATGATGAGATTGTCGTGGTTGGGTGGAGAAACACTGGCATCAGTTGCAGAGGAATCAGAAATACGTGAAGAAGACGAAGAGTTGACGCCAAACTTTGAACTCGAAACTCTCGTCATGCGTCGGCCTACAATTCATTGGGTTCGAATTCGATTGGTTCTGAATCCGTCAAATGGACTGACGTCAGAGTATGTAGATTCCTCGACGTCGATTACGCAGTTTCAAAGATTCGATGCCAAAAATATATAATCCGTACGAATTAGCGGTGCGAACATACCACGATTCTACGCCAAACTGGATGGCCCAACATACGCTCTCCAAAGTCCAAAGTAGATGCTCTTAGAGCATGTACAACAGAAAGGACCTTGGTCAGGGAGTGGGAGTGCAGACCTTGTGCTGACTGGACAAAAGTCAGGGAGTAGGAGTGCAGAAAAGTGGGTGTTTTGCAACAGAAAGGACCTTGAGGTCCTGGGAGTGCAGAACAGTGCTGACTGGATTATTATTTGATATTTTCCTGTTTTATTTAATCCGTTATCAGAAACCGTTTAATTTAGTCATCATTTAAACAATTTTGGAAAGCAATAATTAATGACAATCAATAATTAATAAATTCAACACGAATATAAATGAACTTCTAATTTTATTCAACTCCTTTTAATACAACCCAAAACAAACCAGCTCCAAGAGCACAAACGACTACTCGTCGTCGTCATGGAAACCGGCTCCAAAGCAATCCCATAAGTGCTCCATAAGATCTTGTTGTAGTTGATGGTGAATCTCAGGATTTATGACACTTTGTTGAGCATCCACTCGTTGCTGGTATGGCAATGGCCCTGGTCCGTGGTGCCATCGTTCCGGTGGTATCCAATTCGGCCTTTCTGGAGGTTGCGCCCACAACAACTCCTCCTCCCCATACTCGTACCGGTCGCGCTCATCCTCTACAATCATGTTGTGTAGAATTATGCAAGTGTGCATGATATCAGCCAAAGTGTGTTTGCTCCAACTACGAGCGGGACGGGAGATGATGTGCCACCTTGCTTGAAGTACTCCAAAATCCCTTTCAATATCTTTCCGAGCACCTTCTTGGCATCTAGCAAACAACTTCTCTTTGGGCTCGTAGGGATGTCGAATAGTCTTCACGAACCGTGCCCATGCTGGGTAAATGCCGTCCACCAAGTAATAAGGTCGGTCGTACCGATGGCCGTTAATGTAGTACTCAACAGCAAGTTCTTGGCCGTAGTAAGCGTCTTGGAATAAGTGGCTGTGGTTGAGGACGTTGATGTCGTTGTTCGATCCAGCCATCCCGAAAAATGCATGCCAAATCCATAAATCACGGGACGCTACAGCTTCAAGCATAATCGTCTTCTCCCTGTGGTGACTTCCCCGTCCATGGGCTCCTTGCGCTTCGGTTGGGCAGTTCTTCCACTTCCAATGCATACAGTCAAGACTCCCCGCCATTCCGGGAAACCCTCGACCATACCCTTCTCGGAGTAAGCGGTCCATGTCAGCAGGTGTGGGTGTACGCTGATACTCGGCTCCGAATACCTCAATGATGGCCTTGCAAAACTTACGTAAACATTCAAGTATGGTGCTTACCCCAATGCGCAGAGTTTCGTCCAATGAATCGGCCGAGGACCCATACGCAAGCATCCGTATAGCGGCGGTGCACTTCTGCTCCGTTGATAAGCCCGGCCGTGAGGCAGCGTCGGGCCTCCATCCAATGAAGTAAGGGTCGTGAGCCTTCACCGCGTTCATAATCCGTTGGAAAAGTGGTCTGCACATACGGAACCGACGCCTGAACATTTCAGGGCCATATAGGGGTTGTTCGTCAAAATAGTTCGCCATCAATTGGATGTGGGCTTCCGCACGATTTCTGTTAATCTCTCGGCGCATTGGTTCCCCACGGATGGCCCTATGGACCCTTGGCATTACTGCCTGCATCTGCCTCTCCATCATCCGCCGGAAACGTCGCACAACTGGCTGCATTTGGGCTGCCATCTCCTCATATGTCGGCAGTTGGGCTGCCATCTCCGCATGCGTCGGCATCCGGGGAGCCAGCTCCTCGTACGTCATCTCCTCAGCGTCGGACATAACCTCGTCGTCGGACATTTTCGAAAATAACGAGTAGGAAGTGAGAATGAAAGAGTGAAAATAGAGAATGGTGTGAAAAAAATGAGAAATGGGGTTGGGTATTTATAGGGATGATTTTATCTGATTTTTGAATTAAAAAAAAAATTAGCCGTTGGAGTGACCGTTGCCAACGGTCGGGACACGTGGCGCCACCAGGAGCTGCCAGCGCAGGCCAGGGCGCGTCCAACGCGCTCGGCCAGGCATCAGGGAGCGGGAGCGGGAGATCGGGGAGTGGGAGCGCGGAAATGGGGAGCGGGAACGCGAATTTTCGCGTCTGCAGCGGATCGGCCAGCGGGGAGCGTTCCCGGCGCGCGCGGGGCGGGGAGCGGGCGCGACCCGTTGTCCTTGCTCTTAGGGCTGTAGTATCTATACGGATCCACAGTGTCTGCCAACTTTGATATGTGGATCGGAGGTTTTCACTTTATCGTGTCACAGTGACTTTGTAGGCACGTCTATAGTAGATAATTAAGGACCATGGCTTGTTGCTCTAATATATAGGGGACATATACATGTTCGTGCTTCGAGGAGATGAGTTGAAGTTGAACCAACCAGGGCTGAAAGTTTACCAGGACGTGATTACCTCGCCCAAAGGTGCTCATTCTAAATTACATTTTTACATACAACACCGGTTTTTGAAGAAAATATAAGCACATATATTATATATATAATCATAACACGTACATACACCTTAACTTTCGAGCTAGTTACTAATACTAGCAAGTGTTAAGAATTATTACAGACTTAATAGTGCTTTAAGAAACAAATGCATGATAACACAATCCATGTTGTAGCTCATCTAGTATCTCTTGTAACCCTAACTCTAACCCTAACCTTGAGTCCATGTTTCATATGGAGCAAAACAGAGTTGGTTGGGGACACACACTGGCCTCCCACGACTTGGATGTGATATCTAGACAAGATAGACACTACAACCAGTTTCATCTGCACAAAACTCATGTCCTTACCCAAACAGCTCCTCGGTCCAGCGTTGAACGCTGTGAACTTGTAAGACGGCACGTGCACTATCTCACCCTTGTCCGAGATCCATCTCTCTGGCTTGAACTCCAAGCAATCTTTCCCCCACAGATGTTCCATCCTTGCCATGGAGTAGAACGATATGAACATCTTCGTGTTCGCACCGACCCGATGGCCACTAGGAAGAGTGTCCGGTAGCAGTGAAGCCTTGTGATTAAAAGGCACGGACGGGTACAGCCTCAGCGTCTCGCATAGGGATGCATGTAGATAAACAAGTTCGCTAACGTCTTGTGCACTGAAAAGGGTGTCTTTTTTGAGCTTTTGTTCCATCTCTTCCATGATCTTGCTTTCAACTGATGGGTTTGTTCCTATGAGCCAGAAGAACCAGGACATGGCTGCGCTTGTTGTATCTCTTCCGGCCACCATGAGATTGCTCACGGAGTCTCTGAGGAACTTGTCCTGTTCTGTGAAGCCTCCATTGTCCCATTCCTTCACAGCTTCTTCCTCCATCAGATAAGCCGTCAAGAAGTCAAAGCTGACTTCTTCTTCTTTCTCCATTATTAGGGTTCGGCTGTCTTTCTTCGCTTGGATACATCGGTAGATGAAAGCGTCGAGTATGTCGAGAGCTCTGCTCATCTTCTTCTCTTGTCCGAACTGAAGCCGTCGTTGCAGCTTCCAATACATCTCCGGCGTGATATGTCGGTGCAAGATAGCCTCCTCCATGTCATTGAAAGCCTTCTCGTAAGGAGCTTCGGGGAAGTCAACGGAGAGGCAGGTGGAGTCGCAGCCGAGGATGAGGGAGCAGATGATGTCGAAGTTCATCCTTTGAAGCACGTCTTGCAGGTCCACCTCAATGTCGTGCACGCGCACGTGCTCGAGTACGGGAACAAGGCTGTTGGCTACTTTGTCCTGAACGGTTCTCTGGAGGAAGAGGTGGAACTTGGTGTGCATGAGGAACCAATGGGTCAGTCTCCTCTGGAACTTCCAAGAATCCGATTCGGCGCCAAGAACCCCGTCTCCTAGAGAGTCGAAGATCTTCCTGAAGTCGGGGCCTTTGGGGTAGTTGGAGAAGTTCCGGCTGAGGATGTAGTGGATGTTGATGGGGTCGCTGGTGAAGATGAAATGGATGTTGGAGAAGCAAGGGCCGTTGAAGGAACATGTGCCGCCACTCTGGTTCAGAACCTTGGTGACGTAGTCGTGGAAGCAAGTCATGTTGCAGAGAAGCGACGGGAGCATCCCGAGAACGGGCCAGTTTGGGATCGGGGAGTTGCTGTTTCTTCTCCAATGGAAGAGGAAGAAGAAGAAGAAAGAGATGAGCAATATTGGCAGCAACATTGGAATAGTTGGGTGAAGAATGGGAAGAGGTTAGGTTTGGTTTTATGGGCAACACTCGATAGTGAGGAAATATCATAAGTACGTCCTTGGATAAGACAGGTAGAGAAAATTACGTAAAATGACCCTGGTTACATCACACAACACATGCACGGGATGATATATAGGGGTACCTATCGATAAGATTTGTAAAATCACGTTATCAGTTGTAGTGCATAGTAATAATTGAGGTTCTAACACTGTTGGGGAGCATGTGAAAAATTTAAGGTAGAGTGTCGTGATCTTGTGATATAGTAGCAAGAGGATGTGGGGTCGGGGTAAAAGTCGCGTGCAGCTGCCGGTTCGTGTTGCCAACCTTGGCATGAGCGGAAAGCCGGAGATGGTTGCCCGTTGCCGGGCCCAAAACACCCTATGGGATGATCACATGTAAGCCTTATTTTTGAATTTTTTTTTGTCAATTAATTGCTATGTAATTGTGGGAACATGTATAATGATGAGACTTAAAGTTTGGAGTTTATAGACTGATTGTGTAGAATAATGTGTCTGGAGAAACTTGGCAAGGGACTCATGGTTTGCTGGATTAGTATTTTGTTTAATTTATTAATTTTTGATTTAAAATAATAAATATTAAAAAATTGAAATATATTTAATAATAAAATAAATAAAAATAAACTTCAACTTTTATTCATCACAGAAATAATATAACCCCAAAAATATGAATTGAAGCATACAATCCAATCAACACATCATTCATCCGAGAGCTCATTCGTATGAGTCTTGATCCAACCACATGTTTCCCACAACTCAGACAATATTAATGTGTTTCGGTCCATCTCCTCATCGGTGAACCTTGACATGTCATATTGCTGTATTTGTTTGTATTTGTTGAATAATTCATGTCATTTGTTGGTCAGCATCATGATTTTGTCCGCCTTCTCGTTCGTTGTCCGATCATGCTTTGCCTTTGCTCGTTCCATGTTGGCCACTACATTGACTTGATCTTGGAGACAATTCTCCTTCCTCTTCGTGGACTTCTTGCCCAACGATTGCTCTTTTACATGTGAAGGGCCACTAGCTTCCTCTTCAGATCGGAGGATACCCAATTCGGTTGGGACTCACCACCAAGAGATGTAATATCTTCATCATCGGTGGGAGAACAATTGGGTGGGGTTGAGTTGTAAGCCTTAACTTCATATCCAACCATTTTCGGCGTACATAATCAGTCGTGCCTTCCTCCGCGTAAACTGCTCCTCGTACATCAAAATGTCGTACCAATGATCGAGATAGAAAGTCTTCGGTTCGTCCTTCTTCATTGTGTCAACGTACATCTGTTTGGCCTCGGTGATGTACATTTGCTCGTTGTAACCACTTTGGTTTTCGTCCTTCATCTTCTTCAAAATGTTGTGGTACCTCCGCACCCGATGACACCGTCTGTACCCAGTGGTTCTTTATTGCTTTCCATCCGAATTCCAGATAATGCCTCCTTCGTTGTATTGTCTAACAGTTGAGCCCCAAAAGGTACTACCATTTTGTTGGTTTCCATTCGAAGAGTCTTTGGACGTGCGTATAAACAGACATGTATAAGGTTCTTGTCCGCATCAGGGGTCCATTTTTTCTATAAGTTGGCGACCTTCATTGGAAGGGGACGAAAAAGGACGATTAAGACAATATCTAGGTGTCGCTGTGCTGTTGTGATCCATCGGCCTCGAGATAGCCGAAATAATTGGGACATAAGTTGAAATGAGGGGGGTTGAACTGGCATGGGTTGAAATTCATTTAACAACCTTTATAATAATAAAAAAATTGATACTTTACATCAAAAAAATTAGTAAATGAAACGAAAGATGAGGGGTTGAAAGTACCTGGGATGAATGAACCTGGGTTGAAACCATGTTGCATGTAACGATTGAAAACGCTTGGGTTGAAACTAGACCATATGAAAGAGTTGTTGGGAGTGTTGAGGTTCAACATCCGTTGAAACCCGTCGGGTTGATCTGCTTGATTGGGAACCCTCGGCCTCCTCATCTTTTGCCCTTGGATGTATATTTTTCAAAAGAATGTCTTGAATTCGTTTCGTTGTTGTTGCGGTCATCCTTCCCATCGTTTCTTCTATTTCTTCATGAGTCATTTTCTGTAACTTTGCCTATGTTCAAAAACGATCCATGGATAAAAGAAGAAAAATTAAAGAACTAAGTTTGAGAGAAGAGGATGTGAAGGAAAAAGTGTAGTGGAGAAATGTGTGAATTTGGAGTAGAGGTCTTTGTGTATTTATAGGATAAAATTATTATTTTTTTTAAAAACTAACGTCGCCATGTGTCGGCTTGGGGTTGGGCCGCCGACTAGCCGTTGGGCCAACGACAACTAGTCACGTCGTTGCAGAAAGCTGAGGCGACCACCTGCGACGGCACCCCAAACCACGCCGACTAGCCATGGCAACAAACTGTTACAGAGCCTACATCGACGTACCTACAACGACTAAACAATGACCGTTATAGTTGCTCTAACCATACGCATAGGTGCCCTGAGCCTGTATTTGTAACGTCACTGAGGAGTGATGGACCTCCTTCTGCAGCCAGACAATTTGGCCTTCCTCATCTCCCATGGTTTAATACAGTTCATGAAATTAAAAAAAATGATAAAAAAAAATGTATAAAAGCATGGTTGTAAAAGACGTTAGGCGCTAGTCGGGCGACAAGGTCCCCTAAGCGTTAGGCGGGGACTAATCGGGGCCTAGGCGGATTTTATTTTTTATTATTTTTAATAATTAATATATTATGTATATATAATCAAATTGTAAAATATATTAAAATTTTAATTTTAGGTATGAATTTTTCATTACAAATATCAAATATAAACATAATAAAATTATAGTAATATGTTATCCTAATATATCAGTAAATATTAAAACATAATAAATATAAATGGTCAAATATATTTGTATACAATTAATTGTATTAGTTACATACCAACTTTAAACAATAATTATAAATTTGTATTTTCATCAATTAAATAATAATTTATTACTGTAAAATTGTATAAGCTTAATTTTATTAATTACATAAAAAATTCAAAAATAGAATAGTATTTTATACAATTAATTTACTAACCGGCCCAATACATGGCTAAATCATGGGTATTTAATATTTATCTATGACATTAATTACCAATTTAAATTTATTGGTATTTACTCCCACTTGCATTAATTATATACCAGTTTTCAATGATATAATTCTTTCAAAATACTTGCCCTCACCGATTCCCCATAAGCCCGAAACCCACTAACCACTCATCTTATCCCTGATACTATAAAAGACCATTAAGTATTAAACCAACAGTCAGACAAATATAATCCTGGATAATTCCTCCTGGTACAACCAAATCTTCTCCCCGCCACTGAACCCAAAGAAGATATGGATGTAAAGTGAAGATGAAACTGGTGCTGCTCGCTATCCTGCCTCAATTAGTCAATTGGTGGGAACTGGTAATTTTTTCTGAATAGAATTGCTTCAATGAGCACACCCACCACCACCACCACAACTCTCTCTCCAGAGCTCGCCCTCACACCCACCTCCAAGCTCTCGCAGAAGGCACTCCTCAATCTCATCCACTCCCGATGCAGCAATTCTCCGCACCATCTCAAGCAAGCCCACGCCTTCTCCTTGCGGACCGGCCACTTTCAGGACCACTACTTGGCCGGAACTTTGCTCAAGTACTACGCCAATCGTCGCTTCTTCTCCTACGATTCGGCCTCCAAGCTCTTCAATTCCGTCCCCAAACCGAATGTCTTCGTTTGGAACACCCTGATCAATGCTTGCCTGGCCAACAACGAGCCCTGGAGGGTTGTGTACTTGTACTTTGACATGGTGGGTGTGGATTCTTGGCCCAACAAGTTCACCTTTCCGACGGTGCTCAAGGCTTGTGCCGAGACGGGGGCGGAGAGAGAAGGAGTTCAGATTCATTCCCATGTGGTGAAACTGGGGTTTTGTGGAGATGGGCATGTTAAAAGTTCCGGGATTCAGATGTATGCTTCTTTTGGGCTTGTGAGCGATGCTCAGAGGATGCTTGATGAGGGTGGAGTTGCCGATGCAGTGTGTTACAACGCTATGATTCATGGGTACATTAAAAGTGGAGACATTGAGGCTGCAAAGGAACTGTTCGAGAAAATGCCTCAGAGAAATGTTGGGTCCTGGAACGCTATCATCACTGGGTTAGCAAAATGTGGGATGGTTGAGGCTGCAAGGGAGATTTTTGATGAAATGGGGGAAAGAGATGAAATATCATGGAGTGCAATGGTTGATGGGTATGTGAAAAATGGGTGCTTTCAAGAGGCTTTAGAGGTCTTCCAATTGATGCAGGCAGAGAAAATGGGGCTTAAGAAGTTCATCCTTTCGAGCGCGCTTGCTGCTTGTGCCAACGTCGGGGCTCTTGATCAAGGACGGTGGATTCACGCTTATGCAAGGAGGAAGTCAATTCAGGTGGATTCAGTGTTGGGAGCTGCTTTGGTTGACATGTATGCCAAATGTGGGCGCCTTGACATGGCCTGGGAGGTTTTTGAGAATGTCAAATCAAAACAAGTGTTCACTTGGAATGCCATGATAGGAGGGCTTGCTCTACACGGTCGTGCAGCTGATGCAGTTGGTCTTTTTGAGAAAATGCAAGAGGAAAATATGAAACCAAACGAAATCACATTTGTGAATGTCCTAAATGCTTGTGCTCATGCAGGTTGGGTTGAAGAAGGTCTATCGATTCTAGATTCCATGAAGAATGTGTTCGGCATTGAGCCTGAGGTGGAGCATTATGGGTGTATGGTTGACCTTTTTGGGAGAGCAGGTCTCTTTGCAGAGGCAGAGGAGCTCATAAACATAATGCCGGTCAAACCCAATGCTGCTGTCTTTGGAGCACTGTTAGGTGGTTGCAGGATACATGGAAATGTGGAGCTGGGTGAGAAAATAGGGGAGCTTTTGCTCGAGTTAGAACCACAAAATAGCGGGCGATATGCATTATTATCAAACATATATGCCCAAGCTGGGCGATGGGATGATGTTGCAAATGTTCGGAAGCTAATGAAGGAGAGGGGAATCAAAACAAACCCAGGAACGAGCATGATTGATTTAGATGGAGTTGTTCATAAATTTCAAATGGGTGAGGGATCACATCCACAGATGAAGGAGATCTATTCCATGGTCAGTGAGATGCTTGAGAAGCTGAGGATGGAAGGGTATTCACCGGATTGCTCGCAGGTTCTGTTTGATATCGAAGAAGAGGAGAAGGAAAGTGCCCTTGAGCACCATAGTGAAAAGCTTGCAATTGGTTTTGCACTCCTTAACACTCCACCAGGAACAACCATTCGCTTAGTGAAGAACCTAAGGGTCTGTCAGGATTGCCATTCTGCAACCAAACTCATTTCAACACTATACAATCGGGAGATCATCGTTAGAGACCGTGTGCGTTATCATCACTTCAGAAATGGAAAATGTTCCTGCAACGATTTTTGGTAACTAGAATTGTATCTTCTGCATATTGTATGGTTCGACTTTGTTGTATCCTAGTGAGAAAATCAGTGTAAATTGTACATGCAGACTTAAATTATCTTCAGATGCCATAACAAGTTACCAAAATATTCATGTTTACATCCAACTTGTATAAGAAATAAAAGATCATGTTTCTCTTTTACCTATTTTATTCCATCTAAAGGGTTCATTCTGATTTTCTTTTTAAATTGTTAAGATAATAATGGTGATAGAGCCAGAAAATAAATACCTACTTCCCCACACAAGCAACTCAAGAAAAAAGAGTGGTCACCATGTGGATAACGAAACAAATTATAAAATATTATTGAATAAAAACACCTTTGATTCTTTTATTCAAGAAAATTCCTTGAACACGATAAATAAATATTTAAAAGACGATAAAACCAACTACTACACAAACACGATCCGCACACAAGAAGGGTAAATTCGTCAGTTAATTTGCAAGTAATAGCAAATCCGCTTCCCCCGCCACTGACGCCCGCACACAGAATCAACACAGAAGCTATGGATATGAAGACGAAACTGCTCTCTCCTGCCTCAGCTGCTCTCTCACGACCAGCCACCAAGCTTTTCGCTTTTGTCTCGTCCGGTACAAGGAACTCCATTTTCCAGACTCGATCGAAGAACTTCAGTTTTTCGCTTCCAGGAGGGAGGAAAATGGTGGTCACGGCCTGCGTGAAGGTGGAGGGGAGCAAAGCTCCGGGGACTTCTGGAATCGAGTGGGGGAAGGTGTCTGCGGTGTTGTTTGACATGGATGGAGTGTTGTGCGACAGTGAGGAGCCTTCGAGAATGGCGGGAGTCGACGTTTTCGCCGAGATGGGTGTGGAAGTTACCGTGGAAGATTTTGTGCCGTTCATGGGAACTGGTATGTTTTTTTTAATAGAGTTGTTGGATGATTGATTACTGATTCTATGGATGAGTTTTGATTGTGAACAAAAGCTTTCAGGTTGTTCTCTAATGCCAGTGTAGTAATAGAGCTCAATGTGGTTGATGTTTTTCCTGTGTGAGGATATGATCCAATTGAATGTCAAAATTAGAGATGGTTAGCAATGAGTAATCATTAAGTGATTCTGAGATAAAATTGAAGTAAAATTGCCAGTTTAGTTTGATATCCCTTGTGTTATTCCATCAATCATTGTCCTATTTTTGTTATGTGTTTCGTTTTGATGTGAAAGCTTTGTTTCTTCCCCCAATTGGGGCTTCTCTGTGCAATGTACCAGGTGAAGCGAATTTCTTGGGAGGTGTAGCTTCAGTCAAGGGAGTTCAGAATTTTAATCCTCAAGAAGCAAAGAAGAGATTCTTTGAGATCTATCTAGATAAGGTGATTGGCTTTATTATACTTGATGTGGTTTTGTTTGGCTGCATTGTATGATGAAGACATGTCTTCTCACTGTATTAGTTTTAAGTTATGAAATGGTCACTGGGCTTAAAATCTCTCTACCTCATGTAGTATGCCAAACCCAATTCTGGGATAGGATTCCCTGGTGCGCTCGAGCTTATTACTGAGGTATGCAGGCTCATACCCGCAAGTCTAATAAAGTAATTACTGTTTCATATCTCGCCGAGTGATATTATATAATACAAGTCCACTGCATTGTAGTGTAAAAGGAGAGGCCTAAAAGTGGCTGTTGCATCTAGTGCAGATCGTGTCAAGGTTGATGCAAATTTAGCTGCTGCTGGTTTACCATTGTCACTGTAAGTTATGCGAGCATGTGCTCCGCCTAGCTAGTTTATGAATCACATCAACCATCTCTGTCTCCATTATACTCAAATTTTGTTCACATTTTGTTGCAAGGGCCGTTGAGATGAGTGCTTGTTTTGCCATAATCAAGAATTTGATCTTTATCTTTAAGAGCATCTACACATCGTATTTAAAACTTGAAGAATTTAAAATTAATCTGTGTGTAAGGGTCGGGGCTCACAACTAAAGGTAAACCTTGTTAGTTGGGTGTGACCCCTGCCATTATATGCAGTTTTCCTTAAATAGACGTGAACTATTATCAACAAAAAACGAATTCTGGTTAGTCATACTGAAGTTACTGCTACTTAGGGGAAGAACATGTTTAAAAAGAGACAAGAAAAATGATTGTGAACAAGTTTTATAGCTTTAGACAATTTTTGTGTGTAATGTTACTGGATATATCAAGCACGCATTTTATTATTGTAATATGCATACTGATGTTTCAAGTTCTTGGGTGATAAATGGTTTACTGTATAGCATCACAATAGTGTGAGATCAGAATTGGGGGCCATTTCCCTTGTTTAGGTAGGCAGCTAGCTGTATGTGTGGGATGAGTAATCAGGTTCTTTACACTACAAAGCCTAAATTTTGTGTTTTTTTTGTGTGGAAAATTTCTTGCAACATACTTTTTTGTTCTTGTTATGTAGTCAGTTTCTCTTTACCAGGTTCGATGCTATTGTCTCAGCAGATGCTTTTGAGAATTTGAAACCTGCCCCTGATATCTTTCTGGCTGCATCAAAGATATTAGATGTGCCAACGAGTGAGGTATAGTAATATATTCAGCAATTATATTTTTGGGTTAAATATCGAAACTTACTCTTAAGTATTGGCCACGAACACTACACTACCCACGTTTTCAAAATGAACACTACACTACCTTTAAGTATTGGTCACACGATTTTGTTAGTAAAAATGGACAGAATTTTCCATTCCGTTAGTCATATGACCTCAAGTGTCATATAATGGATGGTAAAATGACGTTTTTTTCCCTTAAGTATTTGACCTCTATACATTTTATAAGGAACAATAACGAGGGTGCAATGGTAATGTTCCTTATAAAATGTGTAGAAGTCATATAATTAAGGGGAAACGTCATTTTAACATCTATTATATGACACTTGAGGTCATATGACTAACGGAATGGAAAATTCCGTCCATTTTTACTAACAAAATCGCGTGACCAATACTTAAAGGTAGTGTAGTGTTCATTTTGAAAACATAGGTAGTGTAGTGTTCGTGACCAATACTTAAGAGTCAGTTTCGATATTTAACCCTATATTTTTTATATGCTTTAGTTGTGAGGAATGATTAGTTTAATATTTAAGAATTGTTTTACTTAACTGATATTGTGGTTACTGTTGCATAGCTTTTCTCTCTTCATAATTCCGTTCTGAAAATATAAATATATAAAGTACTTTTATTAGTTAAGAGCAACAAAATGTCAGAACATAGATGTGATTAATTGTTTCACTTGCATATATCTATTGAGGAAGAGAGGCAATATGTTTCTTTCAGTAATCAAGTATGCTCTCCAAGTGCTTCACAATTTTTGTCAAATAAGCCTGCTGAATACCTATTACCTTGAGCTGCAACATTTTTTTCTTTCTTTTTCCAGCTATTTCCCTTAGTGTTTTCTCTTACCGAAGTTGCCCAGTGCTTGAAGGGGAAAGGATTTACAATTAATTTACCTGGAATTTCAAAGTCTTAAAAAAAAACTCAGCAGAATGTTGAGTTCTACTTTTTCACGATTTTGTTGAATTCTTGGAAGTAATTTATGTTTATTTTCTCTTAGTGTATTGTTATTGAAGATGCCCTAGCAGGAGTGCAGGCAGCCCAAGCTGCACAGATGAGGTAAGTATCTAGACATTATTTCAATGGTAAATCAATTCATAGGTCATGTCAATTTGTCAGAAAGTTATGCATTAATCATAAAGAGTCTTATGATACATATATTTTCTCGAAAATTTATGTATCAACTTGTTTACTGTTATTTTTCTTCTTCATCTTCCCCCCCCCCCCCCCCCTTGGATCTCAGGGAAATGCTTTGGCTGGTATATGACCATTCTCTGTTGCTTGCAGATGTATTGCTGTAACAACTACATTGTCAGAAGATACTTTGAAGACAGCTAGTCCATCGCTTATCAAAAATGACATAGGAAAGATTTCAATTGATGACATTCTCAGTGGTGGCTCGGGTTCCCATAGTATGTAGTCCTGGGAATCTGCTGCATGTACCTTTTCGTACCATCAATAATGTAGAATGGTGAAGCAACAGTTACGCCATTTTTTGAGACTAAATAAGACCTTTTGTTGTGTAATGGGAAACATCATATTGTTTTTTTCTCTAATATTGAAGTGTACAATTCACATCTATAAATTTGCTTTACTTTGGTTTATTGTTCGAATAAGATGGTGGGGCCACAATTACATTTAATAGTTATGCCACTCTTACCAACTTATTCATGGGAAGTGGTCATGGATTTATTATTTTCTATGACAATAATTTTTATTTGTGACTGTTTTCTGGCACAGTGAGTTCTGATTAAAACATACTATATATGCAGCTGAGAAGATGGCAGAGGAAACTCAGTTTTTTCAAACTTCTGCACAAACTTCATCAGAAAGCCCAAAAGAAAGAACAGATAATGGGCCAATCCTGGGTGCAAATGTTATCAATAAGGAGGTTTTGTCACTTGGGGGGTAAGCCAAGTTCTACACTATAAACAATTTATTGGGTCTGTACTCCTAATAGCCTTTTCTTATTACATCTCTTCTAATTCATTATTAGAATCTTATAATGCTAAAAGAGGAAAGATCAAATTTAAAAGTTTCCCCAATGCAAATGATTATTGGAGTAAGGCAATAATTAATTATAACAATTTTCAACCAAAGACTTTTAGATTATATTTTACTGTACCATCAAAATGTAATTATTTAAACCTGCATTTCTACAGTACACAAAGTTGAAAATGTAGTAACAATGTCAAGTTACCTATTCATATTCACATGCATTCCGATGCTATCTCTCTGTGTTGTTAACCTTGATAACGGACAGAAACTAACAGTTAATCAAAATAATTTCTTAGAAAGTAGTTGAAATACAGTGGAATAATGATCTCATTGTTACTGTGAAATATGTTTATGCACAATGATCAATTCTTGGGGCTATCCATTTGAGTTTTTTCCCTCTAGTATATATTTCCTTGATATAGTGGATCTTATGATGATCGCACCTCCTACCGTAGGCTTTCAGCCCCTTGAGCAAAAATTTATTCTTGCCAATACGAATCTTGAAATCTTTCTGAGCCTTGATCTTATGTTTAAGTGCTTGTAATCATGCCCGGGGATGGCTGTGGTTTCATTGTATTTTCCTGGGCTGTCATTTCCTCCATGGAACTTGCTTCCATTTTTAATAAATTTTGAATTGACGATAGCCAAAAAATGCTGGCAATCATACATTTTCATCTATGTCTTGTTAATGCTACTGTGTAAAATTAATTAGAGTATGCGTAGGATACAAGAGAGGTAGCTCTAGGAGACATCAGTATGAAACCTCACAAGCATTGTTCTAATATCAAAATAGAGCTTTATAGGTGACGGCTCTGACTCCCAAGCCATGGAAAATATTTACTTCTATCGTGTTTGGGATGTTGCTTTTTGAAATCTGTATAGGGGAGCACTTCCTTATTTGTTTAATATAAATGTGAGTATTTGTAACCTAGTTTTGTTTTCCAACAAAATAAAGTCTTTGCTCAACTTCATCAGTTCTGCACTAGGTTATAGCAATAATTTATTGACAGGTTTCAGGGTTCCCGGCGAGATATACTGAGATATGGAAGTTTGGCCATTTCTTTATCTTGTCTTGCCTTCGCCATCTCTAATTGGAAGGTTAGCTGAAGTATCAGATTTTTTTTTATGTGGTTCAACTTTATTCTGAATTGATCTTTTAAGTGAGTGAGTGAAGGCATATGAAATTGTTCTATCTTTTTGTTATTTAAATCCAGTAATATATGTGGATTTAAATGGCTTGCAGGCTATGCAATATACTTCTCCTAAAGCTATATGGAATCTATTTTTTGGAGCCAACCAACCTTCTTTCGGTCAGGACAAAGGCACTGGTATATACCATGGAATATGTTAGTAAGTTCTGTCCGAGTACACCATTGAAATCAAAATCTCACTGCTTTCTACTGGTTATAGATGAATCACGAAATGAGAGAATCAAACAATTTGTGAAGTATATCTCTGATTTGGAAACCAAGTAAGCAAACAGAATTCATATTCATTTTTAAATGTTTTAAATTATGATCACTTTTGGGCAGTGTTTAATCATTCTCATTCTCTCACATCACCCTATTTCCATTCCCATTTTGCAAAATGGGAATCAAAATATGACCTTGGTATGTTAGGGAATGGGAATTAAAATGAGGCTTAAATTACACATAAATTGAGGTGATTCCCATTCCCAAACCCATATCCAAACTCATCCTTAGTTCGCAACTTCTGTCTAGGATCAAGTTCAATATCTTTTTAACATTTGAAACATATGCTTAATCTCTTATGTAAGGGGAACTGCTCCAATTGTGCCAGAATTCCCTTCCAAACTTGATTGGCTGAACACTGCCCCCCTTCAGTTACGCAGGGTAACTTCTATATAACTTGATTTCCTCTGGTATGTATATGCATCACAACAATTTTATTGCCTTTTATGGTTTATTGTGGACTTGTTATTGATGTGTATACCACCTTCACTTCTAACAAGAAACTTCTGAATTAACAACCATTTATATTCGATGAATTTCTGCAGTTAAGTCTAATGCAATTCATTACTCTAGACATATTATATAGGTTAAAAATGCACTACAAGCTTACCAAAAACCACTTACTTGATCAACTACTAGGCTGTTGAATGTTATATATCATTTGCTAACAAGTGGTAAAATAGAGTAATCATTTCATATATCAATTGGCTCTTCACCTATTACATAACCTATTGGGTTGGTGTTAAGTTTAACATGATATAAGAGATGGTTTAGTCTTTAGCATATACTACCCGTTTGTGATTCCTCATGTTTATTCTAGGTCCAAAACGGGCATTGTGTCACCTGGCCTCCATGTGAGAGTAAGTCTTGAGTATCCTACATTGATGATGATCACTTAATATACTGGTTGGGCCGTCCAACTAAGAAATAAGACCTAACATTGTAGCATAGGTAGTTTTGTCTCGGGCATATGTGGCATGATTGAGTTTATTCCCTGTTTGATTCCTGATCCACATGAAGGGCCCGTTGTGTTGTTCAGTTGCAAGTATTCCACCTTGAAAGAATGTGGCATTAAGCTTAACAGGAACAGTTGAGTCTAAAGAAAGTATTCATTGTAATACCAACAGAAAATTTTCAAATATATAAATTTTTCTTGTAAGTGTTTTTTTATTTATTTATAAATTTATAATGATAGCAGAAATATGTTATCGGCTTTAATTCTGTAATGTTCTGATTTTATTCTACAGGATCTCAGAGGAAAAGTGGTTCTGCTGGATTTTTGGACCTATTGTTGCATCAATTGCATGCATGTATTGCCAGATCTGGAGTTTTTGGAGAAGAAGTACAAAGATATGCCAGTAATTGTTTTCCTGCATCCAGTTCTCATATTCTCGTTAATTGGCTTCTACTCTTGTTAAATTGCTCATAATGAATTACACCAACTTAACAAGCCTCAGTAAACTTGATAAAAGCTTCAGAATATGAGAAGTAAAAGTACCCTTGTGGAGTTGTAGTTAAAGCTTTCCTGTAGTGAATCTTGTCTTGTTAAAGTTGCTTGTGTTCCAGTCTTATTTGTTGCTATTGTACAAATTCTGAAACTAATCTAAATGTAAATATGTTTTTTTTTTCTGTCCAGTTCACTGTTGTGGGAGTGCACTCTGCAAAGTTTGATAATGAGAAAGATTTGGAAGCCATCCGCAATGCCGTTGTACGCTATGATATCACTCACCCTGTAAGTCTAATGTCTGGAACTTGGTCTAAGCAAAATATTTTCTTTTATTTTAGATGTGTTGAGGTAATCAGAACTCTTTTCTCTCATTTCATTTTGGGGATATATAGCGCCAGACTTCTTTCAATTGCTCATTTTGCTTGTAAAGAACAACCTCGGTTGATGTATTCACCACTTATTAGCTCTAATACTAGAACACAAGTACACATGTGCATGCAGGTTTTATGTTTTTGCTTGTGATGCATCGTTTTTCTCATATGCTGCTTTGGTAACAGAATATGCTGGGAATATTTTGGTATTTAGTTCGCATGTGAGATAATCGATATGAAAAATTTATTAAAACGGGCCAAGTATACCAGGTCGGGCTCCAAAACTAAAAGATCAACCTTTTTATTTTGTTGGATTTGGCCCTACCCTTTACATATAACAATTTTCTTTTATTTTTAGTCGATGTGGATTTACATTTCAACACTATAGGAAAGGCATAAGTTTCTGGGCTGTGCCTGTGCTGGTCTCTTTGGTCTCCATGCTATCAGAAGTAAAAGACTGATAAGAATTGCGTCATCTGTACTGCCCATTGGCCTGTATTTGACTAAAGCGCATATAGGCACTTAGGGAAAAGGTATTATATGATTCAAAACAAAGTACACACACAAAATAAATAAATCAGGTGTGAACTCCGACAATCAAAAAGTACATAAAGATCCTAGATGTGCGATATGTATCGTAATGCAGAATGAACACCCATTAAGATGATGTCTTATCCAAGCATTTGTTTTTCTCACTAAATACATGATCTGCTGCCTGCAAAGACTTGTATGATATGCTCCTTATATTTGAGTTCAATCTTCTTTATTTATGATTTTAAAATTACATATCAGCTTCCCCCATTTTTACTCTTAAATTCTCAGTGCTCGGCAAACTGAGCATCACCTTATTATTTTGGGTTATAATTTTTCATCTTCAGTCTTCAATTTTCGAAGTTAAAGCCTTTTATCATGGAACATTATTGGTCTCTTCCCATTAATATAGGTGGTCAATGATGGAGACATGTACCTATGGCGAGAGCTAGGTATAAACTCATGGCCTACATTTGCTATTGTTGGGCCCAATGGTAAGCTTATTGCTCAAATATCAGGGGAAGGCCGTCGAAAGGTACTGACAAGTTCCTCTGTGGTTTTCTTACAAATATGTTAAGATTCTGCTTTCTTATGTCATAACTGCAATGAGGTTATGCTTAAATGTGACACAACCACTGTCTATGTATAGCGGAGTGTTATACATCTTCTCATATTATAAAAACAACCATCTCGAAATCTAATGATAGCTAACATCATTTGCTTTAACAGAAACTAATTTGAAAATGGTCATCAATACAAATGGTCATATATAAAGCTAGGTTTGTTTTGTTGGTATTGAAGACACTAAGTTCCACGTGTGATATATTATCTGCATCATTATAATGATTAGGTTCTGAATTTGGATTATGAAACGAATGTATAACTTGGAGAAAAAAGATTAAAAAATATTGAATTTACTAGAACTTGGAGGGTGAAAGAGATGGACTTCTCAAAATCAAACTGCTTAAATGACGAAACACTTGAAAGGCAATTGACAAGGTCAGAGACCAAGTATCGGTAAATTTATGGTAATTTGGGATCCATTGAGATTGGTGGGATATCTATCTCCTGGTTAACTTTCCTCAACATGAAAAGTCTTTTTCTAATGATAGAATGCATATATACTTCCCAGAAATTTGAAATAACTCCCGTTTAGAATCTTAATTCCAATTATGGTTTTCAGAACTGCTTATGATTTCTACTGTAATGTAGATCATGCTTGTAGTTGCCCAAATTTACTTTCTAATTGTACAAAGACAAAAAATGGGAAAATATACTTGGATTCATGCAGGATCTTGACAATTTAGTGGAGGCAGCTCTATTGTACTATGGCCAAAAGAAGCTCCTTGACAACTCACTAATTCCCTTGAATTTGGAGAAAGATAATGATCCACGCTTAATTACATCTCCTTTGAAGTTTCCTGGGAAGTTGGCGGTTGATGTCGTCAACAATCGTCTCTTCATTTCAGACAGTAATCATAACCGTATAGTATGCTCTCTCTCTCTCTCTCTCTCTCTCTCTCTCTCTCTCTCTCTCTCTGTCTGTCTCTCTCTCTCTCTGAATATATGCAGAGACATATCCACTTTAGAGGCATGCTGCTTGGCTTTGAGAATAGTGAATAAAGTTTCCTTTCCCCCTCTGCTATTGTGGCATGAATAAGAACTTGGATTGGCATTCATCCATCTTATCATAATCTGAATTCAGGTGGTGACTGACCTAGATGGAAATTTTATAATCCAAGTTGGGAGCACAGGAGAGGAGGGTCTGCGTGACGGTAAATTTGATGATGCCACTTTTAACTGCCCTCAAGTAAGCTTTTAGTTGATCTTCTGGCATTTTAACTAGTTTCCTAAATTAATTTATATTTCTTATGTTCTATGCATGATGTTGGATGTGTGATAATAATCTCACGACTCTTCTGTAGGGGCTTGCTTACAATACAAAGAAAAATATACTTTATGTTGCAGATACTGAAAACCATGCTTTAAGGTATATGGTAACTTCAAATATTTATTATTTGATAGGACCTGCTTGCTTTTTGTTTAAATGTTTATTTACGAACATGTGATGAAAATTAACTTATTTTAAGAAAATACGATCAGATTCTTAGAGCTTAACTGTTATATCTGCGAACACCGATTACAAATATTATATACTATTTTTTTGTTTGAAGTCCGGCTTCTTGTGAAGTGCAAATAAACTTTGTGGCAATCTTGTAATAATCATCTATAAAAGTGCAAATAACAATTATTACATACTACTATTTTGTAGGGAGATTGATTTTGTTAATGAGACAGTGCGGACCCTTGCTGGAAATGGAACAAAAGGTTCTGACTACAAAGGAGGCGGAAAGGGTGCCACTCAGGCAAGATTGAGAAACATGAATTTATAAATTGCATGGACAATGGTTCTGACTTTGATGTCATTGGTTCTATTGCTTCATTAGGAATAAATAATTTACTCTGGATATTTAGATTTATAGTTAAAACTTGATATCGAGTTTCCTGGTAAATATCATTTTCTAGACATCAACACATTAATATATTTCTTTCAGCTCCTCAACTCTCCATGGGATGTCTGCTTTGAGCCAGTAAATGAGAAGGTTTACATTGCAATGGCTGGTCAACATCAGATTTGGGAACACAATACAGTAGATGAAGTCACCAGAGCTTTTAGTGGGGATGGTTACGAAAGAAATTTGAATGGATCAAGGTAAGATATATAGTGGCATGAGAAAGAAAAAAAGAGAGGAAGAAATCACATTTAGTAGCTGTTATTTGCATGGTGTTGCATATTTAATAAGAATCCAATAAGGGACAGAAGAATCTAATTCATAAAATAAAAATGGCAGCCTAGGGCATGGGGCTTCCATCTTTATGAGGTTATGAGGGTCATTTATGCAAAGATTAAAAAATTAAGACAGTTTACTTGTCAAATAAATCCTGATGGACTTTTTCAAGTTTAACTCATACTTGTTAGGGGTATCTGTCTGTTTGGTTGATTATTAAGTGTAAACAGCATGTCAGTTTTTTCCTGACATAACTGGGATCGAAAAGTTGGTTTATTAGAATTTCAAGCTTTATTCTCTCCTAAGGGGTTTCGATATTTGCTTTGGCAGATAGATATTTTGAACTTCCTTAGTTGGCATTATATTTGACCTGATATCATCCCTCGTCACTTTGATCATTGTATTGAGCTAAAGCACTGCAACCAGTGCAGTGATCAACCTCAATGGCTAATGGCAGTTGGAGGTCTATCATTACTTATGTTTGCACAAATATGTTAGACCAGTCTTGGCAGTTGCTGTGTTATCTCCATTCAGTCCCTTTTCCCATTTTCTCTACTTGTCTGATACTCTCAGTGCTTTGACATTGACTATTCTCATTTCATTATTTGGATAGCTCTGCTAGCACTTCATTCGCACAACCTTCTGGCCTCTCATTATCTCCTGGTAATATTTGGAAATTCTCTTGTCTTCGGTGACTTTAGCCATTACTAAAATGTTTCATATCAGGTTTGACAGTAATATGAAAAATATACATGGATTTGTATGTGCAGATTTGAAGGATATATACATTGCAGATAGTGAGAGTAGCTCCATTAGGGCAGTTGATCTGAAAACTGGAGGGTCAAGACTACTAGTTGGTGGTGATCCCTTCATCGCAGAGAATTTGTTCAAGGTAATTCGAGGAACATACTTTCTTGAACAAAACTCTTATATTTAATTATAAATCCTTTTCTAGTTTGGTGGTATATATTCACATCAAGCACGTGAATAACCTTGAAATTTGGTTTTGAGTATAAGTATAATTTCAGACCGAATTTCATTATTGTTACACTTTTAACTGTTGCAGTTTGGAGACCATGATGGAATAGGATCTGAGGTGCTTCTTCAACATCCGCTGGGTGTCTTATGTGCAACTAATGGTCAAATCTATATAGCAGATAGTTACAATCACAAGGTAGTTAGTGATCATTGAATACAGCATATACTTTTAAGGACATTGAAGGTTTAAGTACTTATGATTTTCTTTTGTTCTGTTATGTTTAAATCCTAGATCAAGAAGCTAGATCCAGCTAGTAAAAGAGTTAGTACGTTGGCAGGAACAGGGAAAGCTGGTTTCATGGACGGAACAGCACAAACGGCTCAGGTTGGAAAGTTTTCTTATCCCACTTGGTTACCTTATATTTAGCGAGTAGGGGTATTGTTGATGATAATAATTGTAGTAGTACATAGTAAAATAACGTGTTTAACAGAGAAGCCATCAACAGAAATGCATCCGATATAACCTAAACATGGCTAGGATATGAGAATTTGGACAGGATCTCTGGGGCAGTGATAAAATGGAATTCAGCACGTTCCCTTTACTCGGGTAGTTTAAATCATCAAAATCTGTTTTTTTATTTCTTCAATAACTGTTCACAAGCAACAAACAAAGGAATGAAAGAGTAATTTTTCTGGAGTTGTGTATCTGATGCCTAAAATTGAAGTTCTCTTTTTTATTGAATTGCCTAAAAAGACACTGAGTTTTAAGAATACTGAATGTCAGCAAGAAGCAATCATGATTTGGAATGCTTCTCCTTTGTCTATCTTAGACTTGATGTTGTCAAGGTACCTTTTTAGTTTTTATCCCGACATTCCTTCTTGAAGACTAAACAAAAGATTTGACTGGCCATCCTGTTTGATTTTCTGAATGAAATAAAAAGGGATAGTGGCAGAAATATGTGGTGTATTTTAAACTATTTGCAGGTTGGTACTGTTACCTTTATTTTGTAGCAGACCTTGTACTTCTTTTAGTTGCACCATTAGTTAAAATCTGTTAAAGCTGATGGAAAAAGAAAGTACAGAGTAACAACCTGCTATTCCTTCTTCCTGGATACAGTTTTTCTGTGCTTTTTTTTCTTTAAAAATGACAAAATTGACCTTCTTCCTCATGACCCCCAAGATTTTATTGGGGGTAGTATAGTCTTTTCCATCAGACTTTAACCCCGTCACAGGCGGTGCAACTAAAAGAAAGAACAGGGTAATAGTGTTCTAAAGATCACAGTAACAACCTGCAAAAAATTTAGAGTACACGGTATATTTATGCCATTATCCCAAATAAAAATTGGAGGACTTCATTGGTTTTTGCTTGGTCAAAATTTTGGTTGTATTCCTGCTTTTATTTGGTAACCTGAAATTTTATTACGCTCTTGCAGTTATCAGAGCCAGCTGGAATCGTCGAAGCAGAAAATGGTAATGCTCTTTCTACTTTTGCACAACAACTAGATCTTGAATTGTCATAACTGGATGTACTAATAAACTGACATCAAAATTAATTTCTACCATCTGTTCTTTTAATCAAATATAAACTGTTTTTACAGAAATGAATGATAATGAGGCATTTTCTCATTCTCGGTCAATTATAACCTACCCTCTTCTTGAGTTCTGAATCTGATATTGTTAATTTGTTTTTTTTAATGACTTTTGGTTTTGCTACCGTGTATTGATTTGTTGGAAAGTTACCATAACACTAATCTAATGCAAAGTTTCTGTGTTATCAATGATCATTGTCATTGTTCTGCTATTTGGTGATGCTGAGAGTGACTTTACTGAATTGGTATTTAATTCTGTCTTTTACTGAATACTGTGTATGAGTTTCTCTTATTTTAGTCTCCTAAGGCCTAATTTGGTTTCTAGCCTTATGTTTACTTTCACTGTTTGCATTGTAACATGTTAGTTTTATCAAATCATTCATCTAATGCAAAAGGCCTTGCTTCTTGCAAGCTTTGGATCTCACATTTATACTCAAACAGCCCTAAATAATTAGGGATGTGCCCTTTAATTTAGTCTTCAAGTTTATTTAACCTGAAAATGACCAGGGTTATTTGCACATTATTTGATGAGTATATATACATGTTACAGTTAATTGGAATAATCCTTATTTTCTTGCAGGCAGACTTTTCATAGCGGATACAAATAATAGTGTGATCAGATTTATGGACTTGAACAAGGAAGAAGGTGAAGTGGAACTTCTTACTTTAGAGCTGAAAGGAGTTCAACCTCCTAATCCAAAGTCTAGATCTTTGAAACGACTAAGGAGGAGGGCATCGGCTGACACACAAACCATTACCATCAATGGGGGTTCATCCAATCTGGGAAACTTGCACCTTAAGATATCATTACCTGAAGGGTACCATTTTTCAAAGGTCTTTCACTTGGTCCAATTGTACCCTCACCATTGTTGCATTCAGTAGTAGTAAAACAATCTATACACATTGTCCTCATGGTTACCAATGCAGGAAGCACGAAGTAAATTCATTGTTGAAGTTGAGCCTGAAAATTCAGTAATCATTAATCCCTTGGATGGATATCTTAGTCCAGAAGGATCTGCAACACTCAACTTTAAGAGGTCATCCCCCTCTGCTGCAATGGGGAAAGTAAGTTGCAAGGTATGCATCATCTTGATTCATATATTATCTTGACCACAAAAGATAGAATTTGAAATAATTCCTTAAAAAATTACCCTTGGCACATTTGTCAGTTCATTTCATGTGTTTTGAGGTATAACAAGCAAGAAATAATCTCTTGCCTGGCAAGGCCTTGTATTCTATAGTAGTGAAGGGTTCTCTGGTAACCACATGACCTTGTACTAGCAACAATACCTCGGGTAGCTGCCTAAAACTGTAGCATTCGAATGAAAGTTTCATGCTTTGCACTATAGAAGCTGTCTCATCTTGATTTTTCATTCCTCCAATCAGAACAGAATTTATGGGCAAATATATGCGACTTATTTCAGAGAACAATTTTTCTGTCTAAATGGTTTTTGAAGATTAATGAAAATTATAAAGCAAATCAGAATCCGAAACAAGATTGAATTCGAGGCTAACTTCATACACATGACTTATTTGACTGGTCTCTGCAGGTTTATTACTGCAAGGAAGATGAAGTCTGTTTATATCAATCCCTACTATTTGAGGTTCCCTTTCAAGAGGAAATACCCGACTCTACCCCGGCAGAAGTCACACTGGCGCACATTGTGAAGCCCAGAACTTCAACAGGTTTGAGCAGCTTACCGCTACCTGTTGGGCCCTGAAAGAAGCGGCATGTTCATAAAATTTGTAAGATTTCTCCACAATTTTATGAGGAAAAAGGAAACTACTATGCATTATAAAATTGTATATGTTTCATTTTCTTTAACAATATAATGTGTGAAGCTTAAAAGCAACTGACACCGCTGGACAAGAACAACATATCATTCTTGTTCTCTGTGACTGTAGCAACATTTGTAATCTCTCTCTACAGTTACACTAACACACAGCCCTTATGAATAAACCAATGTCTCTGTTCATGGAAACAAGAAACGCTCAATTATTATCCAGGATGTGTTGTTCCAATAGTACAGATTTAGTGCAGTTTGATAATGATGGCTGCTTGACTTCTGATGATTAAAGTTAACCACTTGTGGTGCTTTACACCGGATCCCTCCATTGTTAAATACAATTTAGAATTTAGATTTGGATATCATCCAATTATTATTTTGGGGATAAGCAAGGGATGGATTGCTCAGGAAGGTACTTAGACCAGTGTCATGGCTTGCCTTTTATTGTTCAATGATGATGTTTGTTGTAGATCATTTGGTACTAATGCAATGTTCATGATTGATTAGCACCCTACATGCCTAGCAGCACAATAATTTATCAGATCAATTGAATCTTGGAACTGTGCTTTATTTGGCTTACTAAATAATGCAGGATCAGCTCACATATTCAAGTAATTTAAGCTGTAAGTTGCATTATAAAACTCTGCAAATTACAGCTGGAGATGTGTTGTATCTCTGATTATTTTTTTGCAAAGAACTGTACATGTTATCTGGATTTATATGCACTGACCTGTTCCATTCCCAGGCTCGGTCTTTGCAGTTCATACACGTGTCGCCTTAACCAGGCTCGTGATTTAACCAGGTATTAGTATTAAGCTTTCTTGTGACTCCAGATGAGAATCTTGAAGCATTTTTTAATCTAATCGTGTTTTGATAGCTCGATTAGTAGTGTTTGTTTAATAGAAAATGAGCTGCAGATCCATTAAAATTGGAAGGACTTGTGTTACATTTTATAAAACAAATTAGGAGTCAACGATCCAACTGCTCTAGAAACTTACATGTGCTGCAGATGAAAATGAAACACAGATTTGTTTGCTTATCCAGTCTAATCATTGGTAAAGTATTCAAAGACCACATGTTGGGGATTATATTTAGTTATTTGTATGCATATTAATAAACCCACATCGGATAAATAGAGAAGATATAAGGCCGTAGTCACACTCAACCACGGTTCTAAAAGTCGTTAGGTGCTAGTCGGGCGGCTATAGTCTTCGGAGACTAATCGTATTTATATTTTTCTATTTTTATTAGATATATTACTATATATAGAAACAAAAAAAGAACTTCATTATATTAAAAATGGTAACAAATATTTAAAATACCTAAAAAATAACACCAAACAACTTAGAAGCACAACCCCTAATATCATCAACACCGAACAACTCTGTACAACCATATAATTATTTAATTTAGTCACTATAATATGCAAAATTGGTTTAGGCGCCTAGCTGCCTAGTCGGGTTGCCTAAGCACAAAATGGGGCTTAGACGACGACCAGTCGGGATTTTTAAAACACTGACTCAACTAATAAAATTGATTTTCCAGTTGTGGTGTCTGATTTTAATACCATATATTTCATCCTAAACAGGAAATATGTATGAGAGAAGCAACCATAAACCAGATTAGCAGTAAATCTCAGTTAGTTGCCAAAGATTAAGAAACTAAATTGGTGCCTCAGGGAAAGAAAATTCCTGTCATAAAACAATATGAAATGAGGATATATTTATTATTGGTTGATAAGCTGAACTTGGACAATGGATGTGCACAGAATCGTTCTTTTTATAAATATTTAAAATGATCACTGGCTTTGACATTGAAGCTTGTCTGGCTCAAGGAAGCAACCTTCCTGGCATGTCATTGGTGATAAATGGGACTGCTGGCTTACTTGCTTCTAAATGTCTGCAATCGTTTCACAGACACGAAATGAAAACAATATATATATAAGTATGGGCTAAAACTAAATAAAGGATGGGTGATATTTCGGATCAATAAGCATGATTAATATATGATCTTCCATCAAAATAATGTACAAGTTCAGTTTTGTTCAAATAAAGTGGTCAAGATTGAAGTTTCTGAAGCAACTGTAGATAGATTCTGAACTGAAAAATGACATTGATTTGACTCCCTCGTGGATGAACTTACATTTCTCAACTTGGATAAAAAAAACAAAAGACTGGACATGTATTAACAAAATGAGGACTATTATAAAGTCATATGCAATCATTAACATTTTCTACTAAGCATAGTGAAGCTAGTAATAACTTGTCGGAGGAGACTGAGTCTTCTTAGTTAATACAAAAACAATCAATAATGATCATTATGTCATGGATTTAAGATTTACACACGTTTTTTTTAATCTCTTGAATTAGTGGATTTGAGATGAAAATTGACCTCCTGAAATCAAGTGAGAATGAAGGTGGGTGAGATGCATAGATTTGGGGCAATGTGGATGAAACCTGTCCACACCCCATAAAGCAAAAAAGGGTGTTGTGTTGACTCCAAAGCATTTGATAAAGCCAAAGAAATGAATCAGTGTATAGAAAGTGCCATCAAGACAGGCACATGCACTTTCTCAACACACCCACTATTGCTAATCATTGCTCTCTATATCAAACCCCACCACCCAATCATCTCTCCCCACATCACTCAAACCCTTGTTAATTAATTACAGACTAAACACAATTAAGAGATTAGTACATGAATATTATAAGACCAAGCCGGCCTTGCAAGACAAGATAAGGAGACAGGTGTTCTTGCCATGTTTCCTTCCTCCTTATATCATGGCCTATCTGCACACATGCATCCCATTCTCACTCATGTCTTCTAATTCCACCTCTAATTGTTTACTCTAACTCCCTACTAATCTAAGCCTATGGTTAATTTTTACTATTATTGCAACAACAATTCGTATTTTGTAAGTCTTTTTAAATTTACCATCCTTCAAGACAAATGTATCAAAAACATTTGAATTCATCACTCTTTTAAATCACGCATCAATTAAAATTGATAATAAAAAACCTTCCCATTTCAGTGTTGAGAAGAAAGTCGATATCGACTTGATCACTATAGATCGGAACTCACAATATTAACTAGAACAATGAATAAAAACAAAAGGGTAATTTTCACCTCAATACTCTAACTATCGTTTTTTTCCACCTCAATACCTTAACTATTTTTCGTGGCACCTCAATACCCTAGAATGACATTTTCCGTCACTTTGATACCTACCGTCAACTTTCCATCCATTTTGGATGCAAAATCCCAAAAATTTCAAAAAATGACCCTATTACCCCTATCCCTTAAAACCCTAATTCCTTTTTTTACTTTTCTTTTTTCTCAGTTTCTTCTCTGAAACCACAACTCCTCGTGCTCTTCTTCCTCCCTCTCTCAGTCTCTCACTCTATCCTTGATATTTAGAACTCTACAAATATACTGATTTCTAATTTTTGGATCTCTCATTCATATTCATCAACAAAGGAACTTGATGGAGATGTCATAGACGCGGATTTCACAAAAAAAAAAAAATACCAGATCTGGTCATGGGGTTGCGAGATGAAGGGGCAATGGCGAAGCGAGCTCGAGGCTGAGGTGCGACGGCGAAGCGAGCTCGAGGCGGAGGTTGTGGTGGATTCGCCGGAGGCCGGAGCACACCGAGACCTCTCTGCCCAAGGCCGTCAAGCTCCGCTGCTCCCTCCGCGAACTCCGTTGCTCCTTCAGAAGTGCTACGAAGGCTTGGTCATGGTTCCAGATCTATATATATTTTTTTAATTTCACTACTCCCTTCTTCAACAAGTTCTTATTCTTCTTCTTCTCAACTTAAAACCTTAGTCATGTTCTTCTCTCGCAACATATTGTGAACTCATATTTTTTTTTGTATTTTCATATGTAATTTTCAGATTATGATTTATTAGAAAATAAGAAAATTTGTTAGGATAGATTGGGTTGTACAGATAATGTTGTGTAGATCTGAGTTTTGATTCGTTCGAATATTAATATGAAATGAAGGATATGTGGTCGTGATTGAGAATCTATTCCAGCTAATGGTAGTGATTAAGGATTTGTGGTCTTGAAGAAGGATAGTGAATTGAAAAAAAAATAGGATGTGTTCTGAGGTTGAAGAAGGGTAATAAATTGAAAAAAAAGAATTTAATAAGATATGAATTAAACAAAAAAAAGGTTAAAAACAGTAATTACAAAAAGAAGTGAATTAAAAAATAGAAAAAATATGATATATATCTGATTTTTATATTATTTTTTAAATAAAAACTGTTTTTTAAAATAAAAACTGATTTTTTAACAATAAAATATGATTTTTAAAAATAAAAATGAATTGTTGTAGTAAAAATTGATTTTTTTTAAATAAAAAAATATTTTTAAAAAATAAAAACTGATTTCTAAAAGTAAAAATTGATTTTTTTAAATAAAACTGATTTTTAAAATAAAAACTTATTTTTCAACAATAAAATATGATTTTTAAAAATAAAAATGAATTTTAATAAAAAATTGAATTTTGAAAAATAAAATCTAGTTTTTTAAAATTAAAAACAGATTTTTATAAAATAAATAAATAAATATGATTTTTGAAAATCAATGGCATTAGTTTGAAAATTTGACTGTTAGTGAGGGGTATTTTGGACTTTTCAAGCATTTTCCATCCAAAATGGATGGAAAGTTGACGGCGGGTACTAAAGTGACGGAAAATGCCATTGTAGGGTATTGAGGTGCCACGGAAAATAGTTAGGGTATTGAGGTGGAAAAAAAATGATAGTTAGGGCATTGAGGTGAAAATTACCCAAAACAAAATGATAATCACATAGAATAATTTTAATTGACCGTGCAAGTTTCAATTCTATATATATTATATAGAATTCCAAATGGTTGATTTTTCTTATACTGTAAATATGAAATTCTTTTAAGGAACAAAAATATATTGTTTTATCCTTTGACGTGAAATCACCATAATAATTAATAGAATTCTTGTTGTACTTTGATATCAGACACCTAGTGTGTAAAAATGCTAGTTGAATGATCATTGTGTATAATTAAGTACTTATATAATCAGTGTTGAGTCAAGAGGGAATCCATCAACTCAAGATAATGAGTTTGAACTCTATGTTGTTATGAATCTTATGGTAGAAAAGGATCGTTGGCCAAGGCAGAAGAATGATTTAAGAAAAGAGTTTCTTAAACTTATTCAACAACCAGTAACGATGAACATGAAACATAGTAGTTATCTATTAGGGTTTGACAGTCAATCCATACCCTAGGATAATCCGGAGTTGCAATGATGGAAGTAAAACATTTCATTATCCTTAACCAAGTTCGTCTTAATTGCATATTGGTATTCACGTTATCCGATCGTCGAGAAGTGTTGTTAAATGTCAATCTCGATTGATAGTTAATGATATTAATTACTACTAGTTTTGCTTTGAACATATGTGGTCACACACTTACGAGTGACGTTTAATGTTTAAGATCAATTAATTATTATGAGATAATTTATTGAAATGAACTAGATAGCATATTTGTTATACTTTCAACTGACACGGAAATATGATAAATATTAGAGTTCTTGACTGATTGGATCTAAGTTAAGTGGGAGATCATTGAGTTATGCCATAGGCCCTATTGGGTTGAAATCCCAATTGAGCCTTGAAACCAATAGTTATCAACCTATAAAGTTAGAGGTTAGAGTTAACATAATGATGATTCATCTTATTCTCTCTAGGCTCATTTTCTCTTCTTTCCCCAAAACAAAATGAAGAATCGTTCTTCATCTCCATAGTCGTCTCAAGTGGGTGAAAGCCTTAGAACGTCACACGGTGTAAATACACTTATATCGAAGCTAAAATCGGATTTTCTCTACAGATCAAGTAAGTAATCTTACAATTTTATCATTTATTTAAATACAATATATTTGATTTTGGATCAATTGTTTCTTTTTGCTACGAACAACTAAAGTTTAATCGATCCTTCACTTCTTACGTCTACTTAACCGTACCCGATAATTGTGTTTCTCTAATGTATCCCATCTCGCCTAATAATTTTCTATTACCTAGCTTATGGAACGTCTATACGCTTATCACTGGTGGGGTCTCGAATTGTAATATCGGCCTTGGGGGATTACCCCATATGCTATCATAATTGGTTGCCTCCATGAATGAAGTTTATCGAGTCTTAGCAAAATATAATTACCTAAAATTTGAAGCTCATGTACCGTGTTGATTACAAGTTTTATATCATGTCGATACTAACATAAGGTAAAGAAGTAGTGTCTCCAAACGAATACGCTTGGTGTGGTAAATTTGAATGAAACGTATCATATGCAAAATGTGACTTTTATTGTAGATGATTACATCATAAGACACTTTCCCCATGGTAAATTGAGGTTTAAGTAATTAAGATTGTTTAGCCGTCTTCATTGACTTAATTATCCTTCGAGTCTACTTATTTTTTCACGTCTTGTTGAGAAAGTTTAGATTATGTCACGTGAAATATATCGTTTCATTCCAAATTAATGTACAAATTTAGAAACGAATTATGTGAGAACGACATTCAAAAATAGAAAGACATGCTAGTTATTGGATCGATGACAGGGATGACACGTGGCCATTTATAATTTGTCATGTTTTATATGATTAAGGATATTTTTGCCTTTTGTAATCGTAATTGTAAATTCTGAGAAATAAACGTGAATAAGAAAACGACGCGTCATCTCCCTTTAAACCCCATCTTTCCTTTCATTTCTCCCCCACATTCCCTCATTTTCTCCTCTGCCAAACACCAAATTCCTCTCTACTCTCTTCTCAGATCCCTATTCTTCCCCAAATTCGCTCTCGCCTCGACTCCATATCAATTGAGGTACACATCCTTTACCTCTTTCCTCCATTACTTGAATTTGTTCATCAGATCTCTCGCTTCAGTTACGTGATTGATTGTTCAGGGCATAACGAATTCGCTTAACCACCTGATTGAATTGAATCCTCTGAATCTCCTCAGTCCATGGATTTTTCGTTTTCGAATCCGGATCCGTCGCTCGACTCTTCACGCAAAAAGCGGAGGAAAGTCGACGCCGGCGCTGGCTCCAGCAGCCAGGACTGTGCCGCCTCGGACGGCGCGATCCTAATCAACCGTGCCAGGTGGAGAACCGATGCGGCGCAGCAGATCTACTCGTCGAAGCTCGTCGAGGCGCTCCGCCACGTCTGCCGCAACTCGCCACCCGCCGCCAAGCCTCCCGCTGCCGGCGGCCGCCTGGTGCGAGAGGCCGCCGATCGAGTTCTCGCCGTGGCCGCTAGGGGGAGGACCCGGTGGAGCCGAGCGATCCTCACGAGGCAGCTTAGCAGAAGGCTCAGCAAGCACAAGAAGGCGAAGGTCACCGCCGGAGGCCCCAAGCTGTTGAGGAACCGGAGGGCGGAGGCGAGGCCGTTGCCGGCGGTTCAGAAGAAAGTAAAAGTCCTGGGACGGCTCGTTCCCGGCTGCCGGAAGCTTCCGTTTCCGAACCTTCTGGACGAAGCGAGCGACTATATAGCGGCTCTGGAGATGCAGGTCCGTGCCATGACGGCGCTGACGGAGCTTCTTAGCGGCGCCTCCAGGGTGGCCTCGGCTGAGTAAAATGCACCCAGCATGTGGCTTGTCATTTTTTTTCCCCTTTATTATTAAATATTTTGTTTATTATGTTGATTTTTAAAGAATTTCACGTATTCTACCGTATACAGGACATTTTTTCGTGCTCTGAGCTTCTTTTTTACTTATCATTTGTTTTTTTTCCTTTAAACATTAATTCATTAAATTTGATTATGCAAATTGCAATGAGGATTCGGTAAAAAGCTTCATATATAACTTAAAACCATGATGATTACAACTAAGTTTTCTTTTATGCACCATTTGATTCGATTAGCTTAAATAATCTAACGCATGGTACACGTATGAAGTTGAAATAACTTTGACTATCCACAATGGAGGTTCTTACGCGTTGAATAAGGGCGTCGATTAGACACCTTTTTGGGAAAAAAGCCCAAGACTTACGATTTCGTCGATTCGACACTCAGTTGAGTCTGTGGATTTGTCGACCGTTTATTCGAGTCAAAGCCCGATTCTCCTATAAAGAATCGCCATGTAGCCTAAATAATATAAAAATAATTTCAGCCCACTTTTTTCCACGAATCGGGTCTATCTTTTTTTTTTGCCACCTATTCAACTGGAATTAGACCTACCGACCCTATTATGGATAAATCACTATTTAGATTAAATCAGTTAATGATGATGACAGAGTGAGAGAGGGTGGTATATGGATTACTGGTGGTTCAATGAAGAATAAGTTTATTCTCGTATTGCTCAAAATTAAATTCGAATGAAACTCACATGATACAAAACTGCTATAACTGTTTGTAGGTAAAAGGCAAGTAGTTGCTCTTATGATATTTTCATCTTATCCTATGGTGCTCTTGTCAAGTTTACAACTCATCAACTTTACTATTAATAATAGAACATTGGTAGATTCGACTGTCTGTCCATACTTTGGTAGCTCTATTGGATCTATCAACGCATTGCAAAGTCTGATGGACTTGGTCAGGCAATGATCTACGGTCATCTTCCCCCACTACCAATGCTTGTGGAGTTGCCACCAACTATCGAACCTAGTCTCGAATGCTTAATGAGATTCAAGTCTTTTATTGTAGCAAATGATCCACAACATAACAGATTGTTGAGGTCATAATGAAAGGCCAAGAACATCTATGCATATGGGACCACAAGATGATAAATATGAAAAGCAAGAAATATAGAGTAATTTCATCCCATGATAAAGACACGGGATGAAGCTCGCAGTATAAAATACAGGCATACCAACAAAAACACCTCAAACAGTACCCAACAATGGGTGACCAAAAATCTAACAACCTAGATTTTCTTACCGTGAAACAAACTAAGTCAAGAGAAAAGGGAGGAAATAACACGCAAATACAGAAAATAGAAGACTTCTGCCCACACAAAACTATAATTGAACCGAGTAGTAACCCTCTTAGACTACAACTGATACATCTAACAAAACCAAATAACTGCAGCAAAACTAAACTGTTAAACACCCAAACAAATTAGAGAGCCAAATCTCCTAAAATGTAAAGGAGAACAGGTAATCAACAGCTTGATAAAAAACAAAGAGTGTCCCAAGAAAAAATGAGGGAGTAAAGACCTCCAACAAAACATCAAATAAACCCCATCAGAGTAAAACAGATGACCGAAACAACCAAACCCTCTTGTAGAAAATAAACACAAGAAAGACATCTTCAATAACTTCCCCACAGAAATTGCACAGAGAAACAGGAGCTGAGATAGTAACCCTGTAAGAAATTTGGTTATCTTCAATAATTGTCAAGTTCTACCAATAGCAGAGGTTTTAAGATTCTTGTTTTAATAAGAGAGGAAAGATTGAGTGTTGATCTAGCCAAAACATATCTTAACGGTTATATTTACAAGTATCATATTGGTAGAACTTGAACCCTTTCAATGTATGCCTTTTGAATCTTTCATAGCCTTCATTGATCATTATTGAAAGTCTGAAATTTTCCTTGAATATGTAAAATCCGTGCACAACTTGATTGGACACGCTGCCAGAAATTTCAATTTGACATTTTCTTGTTCCGATAGGTTTTTGTGCCACAGGACAAATTCACATTGATATGTTACAAATGTCCTAGTAAGTTAATAAATAAGTTGGCATACGTTTTATAATCATTAAGTTGTAATGTTAGTAAAACCGTGAGTATACTACTCTTTCGAAGGTATTGGGGAGCAGCTCCATAATAGTAGAACTCTTAGAAACAAAGGAGTAGATTCATTCACATGTCCCTAGTCTGAACCAATAGTTAGAGTTAATGTGATTTTGACGAGACGATCATATTTTACTGGAACCAAGTATTTTCTTTCAATTTTGAGATCAGTAAAGTAGTATATAAAAGCTCAACCTTTTCAGAGAATGAAAAAGGAAGGCACTAAACTCGAAGGGGAAAAGCCCGAAAACTCTATGGATCGTACTATTTTCAGCCCAATAGAAATACCACGTGGACTGAAAAGCTCTTAGCCACGAACCAAATACCAGAACCAGAGTACATGAAGGTGGATCACAATACAAACCCGAGCACTGCGCTGTAATCTCAGCCTCAACACCATCCCAACAATGGAGGAAAATACTGAAAAAGGTCTGAAAATCCAAAATTTATAAACATTAAGCACATAGCAGTAAACTAGGTCTGAAACCCTGATTTTCCTACCATGAAGCACACAAGAATAAACAAGGTCAAAACCCAAAATTTCCAACCATTATGCTCAGGACGATACTGACATAATCCAACCGAATGGAAAATAAAGAAGAACCTCGTGTCTCATCAGACCATCAAACATCACAAAGACTAAAAGACGGTCACTAATTAGTCGACGACCAACACCAAAAACGACAGAGACATATCAAAGGGTAAAACCCACCCGAATACATTAAACCCAAAATCGAAACTGAAGGTAAACAATTGAAAGACATAATGTTCAAACCACTCACCAGCGGACAACACCTAAAACCAGTGAGCCATAACCACGAGAATGGAAGGAAGAAAGTGCATACCAAACAGATAACGATAAAGGTATAATATGGGGACACAACTTATAAGCAGAAGAGTTGGAGAACCAATACCAACACCACATCAAACCACCAGACCCACGACGATCAACACCCGAGTAGATGAAGAAACGCGTCCCACGACCAGATCTAGAACTGAACATCAGGCAAGCAAACGAACCAACAGAAGCAACTAGATCAGATCCTTAACGATCAACACCCCGGAGAATGAAGAAACGTGTCCACGATCGAAACTGAAACTGATCACCTCCGATGAAACGAGAGCGGCTTTATAGACACCATCTTTGAGAGCAGAGTCGGATATTCCAGCATCCAACACCAAAACTTGACCAAGCTCCTTGAGGATGATGTCACCACACCTACCACTCCTTACTGAAGCAGCGATGATAGAACAGCCGCCACAAAGTGATGAGCTGGAGATGACACGATAAATATCCAAAAGCGGGGGTAAAAAACTTCCCAACTCCAACGAAAAGCCTACCGACCCAACCTCGATCTCAACCTGGTAGAGGTTGTGAGGGAGGCCGACAAACTTCCGACAACCCACCACAAACAGAAGGAGACCAAGCCTGCAAGCCTACAGTCAAACGAACTTTCGATGACATACTCTGGCAACCCACCACAAAAATACATGGAGAAGATTTGTAGAGGAGGAGCAACGTGGACAACGAACCACCATGACCTCCAACGATTAGCTTCAGCCAACCATCCACATAGGATGTCGAGAAGCCAGATCTGGCCATGAACAGATCCATCCTCCGGCGAACAAACATGCAAATCGAACCCAACGATTAAATGTCCAATAGAATCGAGGTCTCTGAGCAACCAGCGGCGGGAGCTCTCGATTCCTCCGGCGAACGAACCCCACGAAGCCAAAAAAGGGCGAAGCTGGCAGATCGATGAGGACCCCACGAGCAGAACTAGCGAGCTCGAAAAAACCGGACGAGCTCTAGGAAACAAACCCCACCACGAAAGAGACAAGTTGTACCTGCTCCCAAACCGTCAGACAGAGAGGAAGGTTCAGATCGCGAAGACGAGTCTGAAGGGAGCTAAGCAACAGAACTAAAGAAAGAAAAGAAGAGGGTTGAGGGAAGGAGGGGGGAGAAGCCACCACCGTCAAGAGCTATGGCCGGAGGCTACAACCTTATCGGTGGAAGCACAAGGAGAGCGACAACTGTAGGATCGCAGTGATAGGGTTTGGGTTTGGGAAAACAGATAGTTTTTTCAATGCTTTTTGATTGGTTGGTTAGCAATTTTGAGGGTATTTTCTTTCAATTAATGTAACTGAAGTTTTGAACAAATTGTTCCCGTCTATCCGGGTGATGCAAGGTATAAATTGAACAGTATTTCTAACACTAAAACGAAATTAGAGTACTTTGTTACAGTCCAGATCAAATTGAAACAAAATCAAGACGTATCGTATGTTTTAATTAGAACAAAACACTTGTATATGATTCAATTAGATCAACTTCATTCTAGTGCAGTTAATATTTCATGCTTCTGTACATTCTCTAGTGATCTCAACGTGCTACCATTAAATAATTACAACTAACATTTTAAATAAGAAATAGAATAGTCTTTAATTTGTAGGGCCAAATTGATAGTAGTGGCTATCGAAAGATCACAGGATTGGCGTGCCTTCCATTTGATTTTTCACCTGAACAAGATAGGTCCCAATCATGTCCTCTCTATTGTTATTCAATGCATGCATGTGCTTTCTTTAATGTAACTTCAACTTCTTTGCATGCATGAACCCAAACATCTCAGTAAATATCGACTAATTTGGTTGTTGTATATACATTCAATTTCGTAATTTTGCTACACTCCATCAATCCCACAACAAATTAAAAATTGCCCTATAATATTATAATTAAGGCACAATATAAGTTTATAATGGATTTTATTTTCACATATGGTTTGTGAGTTAGATTAGATAAGATTTTCTTGTGGATTTTCTGAGTTGATTGTTTGAGTAGATAAAGAGGAGTGATAGAAGTAAAAAGGCACGTGTAGGTGAGAATAGGTTTGGAGGAAGCAGCAATAAGCATGTGGTAGAGAAGCAAATCGCTTTCAGGGTTCACTTTTGGTCATAAATACAAAGAGCAAGGCACGTGCTTGTGCTAATCACTTTCAGACAATAAATTCCACATCTCCTTTCATTGCATTGCATGTTACCCTCTTCATTATTTGGACCAGCATATTCTCTTTTTTATCAACAGACATTCAAATCATTGATCCTTGTATTTGATAGAGGTAATTATACAAAGTAATTTCAAGTTTTCCGTCAAGTTATAGTAGATTCTCAAATAAAATAACAGTATATATAAAAAACTCAAATTAATAGTTCATATTTTGTACGAAAGATACAAATTTATATCTAAATTGATCGGTCCTACAAACTTCTTCTGGGCCCGACCATCTTACGCCTCCTACAAATTTATATCTAAATCATTGATTCTTGTACTTAATTAAGGTAATTATACAGAGTAATTTCAAGTTTTCCGTCAAGTTATATTAGATTCTCAAATAAATTAATAATATATATAAAAAAACTTAAATTGATAATTTATATTTCGTAGGAAAGATATAAATTTATACTTGAATCTTATCTTATTTATATATTAATTTACTTTTGTAATCATTTTCTATTAGTAACATATCTTTAATATTTCTATGTTTGGTAACGTTCAAAAACGGGTTGTCTGTTCTGAACTCTCCTTAATATCGAAGTACTTCTCGAAGCTTCCTCCTCCATGTCAAAACCAGATTTGACCCCAACCTTCTCCTTAGGCATGCCCGTAGATACAGGCCATACGGTTTGCGATCCTCGTCTTGACCCTCCACATATAGTTTGCAATCCTTCACCACTTGCCCCAACCTCCCACACACGTAATAGAAGTCTTATATTCTCTTACATTGCAGCGACACGCAGGTATGGACCATATTTTTGCTCAACAAAGCCTTAGAGCATGAACAGCGAAACGGCCTTGCTCCCCGCTCCGCGCGTGCACGGTCCGAGGACCGCGGTCCAACCCGTTGTGGAAGCAAAAAAACACGGTCCGCGCTCCCAAAACACGCGCTCCTGCTCCCGCTCCTCGCTCCTCGCTCCTCTCTCGCTGGCCGAGCGCACGGTCCGCGCTCCTCGCTCCCTCGCTGCGCTGGACGTCTCCGGTGCCGCCACGTGTCCACCCGACCGTTGCCAACGGTCAAAAAACGGCTAGTTCTTTTTTTAAATTAAAAATCAGCAAAATAAAAGCGTATAAATACCCAGCCCCTTCTCATTTTTCCACACCAATCTTCACTTTCATTCTCCAACTTCACTCTCTCCTTCCCAAATTCTCCTCTCTCGTTTCAATTATTCTCGTGAAAAATGTCGGGCGACGCTGGGTCTCGTGCACAGTCAGCAGGTGACGAAGTCGGATTCAACTCTGAGGAACTGGCACGGGATTTCCAAGACATTCTAGCGGATAATCGAGACAACTCCGCTTTCTCCGCATACTCGCAACCGGGGTCGAGTTCAGGTAAGTGCAAACTTATTATTTATGTAACGTAATTTTTTAATTAATTTATTATATTAATGCATTGTATTAATTTTTTAAATTAATGCATTGTATTAATTTTTTTAATTAATTTATTATATTAATGCATTGTATTAATTTTTTCCACTTAATTTATTGTATTAGGGCAATACCGTCCCCAACAATTTCAAATGGCGCCAGGGTTTTAGGTGCATCACAATTTGGTATGCACCCACAAGGGTTCCAGATGCCACCGTTTGAAATGAACCCACAAGGACAAGGGTTCTCGATGCCACCCCGATTCTACAACTACCCCGGGTACACACTACCCGACGTAGACCTCCCCCAACCATCCTCTGTCGGACCTTCCCAATGACGACCCCAAGCCCCTGCCCGAGCCCGAGCCCAACCCCAAGCACCAAATCCGGAGGGCCGGACATTCAGCAAGGAGGAGGACCTCCACCTCATAAATTGCTGGTTGAGTACTACAAAAGACCCCATCAAGGGCAATTCTCAAACCGGCAACACATTCTGGTGCGCTGTTACGAGGAAATACAACTCGAGAGGAGGTCTCCCAGAGCGCGCCTGGCCAACTATCAAGAAACGTTGGCTCAGAGGTTCCTCTCAGACAAGGAGGTTCCTCGGCTATTTGAAGAGGTCCAAGGACGAGTATGCGAGCGGCGCCAACCACGACGAGCACATGAGACGTGCGAAGCAAATGTGGGCGGACGCAGGGAAAGTGGGTGACCACCCACTAAAGTTCGACCTGGATCATTGGGTGATGAAGCTCGAGGGCGTCGACAAGTTCACTGCCGAGGAAGGCACAATGGGAAATGTCCGCCGTCAACATGTACGCCAACAACGACAACGGTTGGATGAGGCTAGGGCTTACAGCTCAACCCCACCCACAAGCACATGGGGCGAGTACACACCTCTCAGTGGTGAGTCCCAAACACCAGAATGGGGAGCTCCCGACAACTACGAGGGGACTGAGGTCCCTCTCAGCGACACACCCCCATCCCCTGAGCCCGCCCCAACTCCCCCTACCCGAACCCGACCGCAAGGAAAGAAGGCAGCGAAGGCCTCAAACAAGTTGACAATCCTCACGGCCCAAATGTCTGCCTTCGTCGACCTGGAACGTACACGACTGGAGGTTGAACGTACAAAGGAGGAACGCTATGCAGAAAGGACCCGCTCGCTAGAGAAGATACACGAGAAGTGGGAAGCAAGCATGACCTTGTACATGACTTTGTATAACACTGATACCTCCAGTTTAAACGAAGAACATTTGGCAGAGCACAATGCATTTAAGAGACGAACGCGAAGAGTCTTGGATGCCCTTGAATATGAACTTGATGGTCTTCGACGACAACCACCACCATCGGATGCTTCTTGAGCATGTACTTTTTTATTTGTGGATTGTATTAAAAGGGGTTGAATAAAATTATAAGTTCATTTATATTCGTGTTAAATTTATTTATGAATTATTTATTGTCATTAATTATTTATTTCCAAATTTGTTTTAAATTATAAATAATTTAAACGGTTTCTGATAAAGAATGAAATAAAACAGCAAAATATCAATTAATAATCCAATCAGCATCCAGTCAGCACTGTTCTACACTCCCAGGACCTCAGAGGGCCTCTCTGTCGCAAAACACCCACTATTCTGCACTCTCAGGACCTCACTTTTGTCCAGTCAGCACAAGTTATGCACTCCCAGGACCTCACCAAGGTCCTTTCTGTTGTTCATGCTCTTAACTCTTCTCTTCAAAGGCTTGGAAACATCTAATCTCACCCGAATTCAGATGAAATCCTGCCATGCTCGCCCATCCTTCTTGCACTCAACATCTGGAGTACGTCCTAATCGGTTCCCAATATAAGTCCCAACCTTTTTCGTCATTGCTTTGAACGGTAAATTTGAGGCCTGAACACAAAGAGAAATCTCTGAGAATTCTAAAAGTTTTGGATTGTCATCGTGATTGAATTCTCGAAAATAGGTCGGGATTTTATTTTAAAAAAACCATGGTTCCAACTGCATGAACTTCATCTTTTACCTCTCTTGAGAGAAAAAAGAACCCAAAGATATCTGGTGCCAGAGGTTCGATCACCAGACCTTGGGTATTACTAGCATTCAACATTACTTCCATGAATATGGTTTTGTTAAAGTAAACTTGTATTTATCTCCCCCTTCATTCAACTCCTCCTCTGAAATAAGCAACTCCTCTTCTTCTTCATCTATGGTAAAACCTCCAAACCGATCACCCAACACATCCAGACCCTCCTCTCCTTAGGTCCTCATGCTTGAATCTCACCGGAATCCGAGCATATTAGAAGCAGAGATACTGCCGAAACTACACAGCCAAATGAAGCCGACGATGTCTTTGCACCTTTGAAAAAAGTCGGCAAGCACCCGAAAAAATCGAAACAGAGTTCTCTATGATGCGACTCCAATTCTCTATTAAATATAAAGAAACAGGATGGTGAATACGAGGCTGAGAATCAAAACCGAGAAAATATGAAGCTGAATTGATAGGAATAGAGGACACTGAAATGAAGTGTTATGAATAAATATTTGTTTTAGAATGGAAGAAAAATATTTATATAATTTCAACTTGATTTCATCATTCAAAATCAGCATTAAAAATTGGGAAGGGATTGAGATTACAGTGGTTACTTAACGAGTTCAGTTTCACTGGAGTATGGAAAAATATAAATATTTGGGCAATAGCTTAAATGCTTAATACAAACCTGATCAATCTGGGCGAGTGACTGAATTGGGCGCCTAACTAAGAAAAAACATACTGGGCTACAACAAGTGAAATGGTCTTTTTTTTTTTGCAAAAACGAGAGTTAGCCCAAAACTACAAGGATAGGATTTGCATGTTAGTCTATTTGTTTTGATCCTAACAAGACTTTATGCTTCTTTATAAACCGAATTTTTTAGCGCTTACTCAATCATCTAATTAACAAATTAATAACAAGTGCATTTAACAGAAATTACAAATTATAACCGGAGGTATAGAGATACAGAGCAGGGAGAAAGGGAAGAAATTGATGAATTCCAACACAAATTTGTTCATTATGTCACATTGTAATTGTAAATAATGAGGCTAACCAGCCTGTTTCATTGAACTCCGCACAGTTGATACTTCATAGTACTAACTTGTCAATACTAAATAGAAGTTCAGCAGCAACATTATGCAGCAGCTTTGGCTTATCACATGTAGCGCTGGTGATCAAGAGACTAACCAGTTAGGATTTTACAGGCACAGCTCGAGGCCTCCAGAGTCCTACCCTATACTTGTGGGTGTATTTCAAAATCAGCTTCCTCTGCAAAACCAAGTTAGAATTGGTTTTTGTAAGAGTTAAAAGGATAGATGGCGAGCATTTAACCTAATCCCACCAGAAACCATGAGAGCAAACTTCATAAGCCATTGCCAATATTTGTATCCCTCAGTTAACATAGTTCATCAGTAAATGAACACACAATGGCATCAAAATTAATGTTAATTTGGTCAACAAAGCAAGGCTTCACTTTACAAGACATGCAGAACCAGACAAAGTCCAGCCATGCAATACCCCACTATGAAATGCCTAGGATATTATTCAGAATGCCCCAATCTTTTCTACTTCACAGCCTAACCGGGCTTATAAACATCAAGTCAACTCCAGAACAGCAAGAGCTTATTAATAAAACAACTTAGCCATTTTACCAATCAATGGGGAAGGCTCCATGAATCAAAATGCAGATCATGTTGAGTCATTCACATGAATACTTGTTCTAAATTTCCAAACCTTAGTAATACCCTTATCTTTTAAATCCTTATTAATAACTTCAGCCTAACTCTATTTTAGTCGTCCCCGTGCTCTCTTAAAGAAGCTAAGACCAAGTGGATATCCATATTTTTGGATTGTAAAGTGTAAAGTACAAAGCTCTTCTTAATTACTATCTATATCTACAAATGAAGTCCACTATCTTATTTAATGAAGGACCAACGCCATTACCAGAAACTGAGATCTTTACTTACTTTGATAGCTATCGATTAATATGTTACATCAAATTTTACCCATATTACATGAATCTATTTATCATCCTGTGCCAAAAACTCAGTCTAAAGGACAAATCAGAGTGATGATGAGCTTTTCTGGAATCTATTTTAAAATTGTAGGCTTAAATAGAAAATGCCACTCAAAATATGATAGCTCAATCAGAAGAAACAGGATACAGAATACATGCTACATCATCACTGTGTAGTTCTACAACAAAAGCAGTAAGGATACTTTTAAGTCTTATCTAATCCTATGTAATCTTAAGACTGTGTAGTGGAAACCTTGCAACGATGACATAAAAGGCCCAACTAGATATGCTAACCTTGTACCTTTAACCTCTACAATCTCTACCACTGACAGATAAGTTTGCTCATGTTACACTCTGACAGCAACTAAGTGTCCTCACCTTCGATACAATTTTGCATGACAATTGTAATTTGCAATTTAAGTTACTTCCCAAAATAAATTGGGGTAGTGATTAATGAATTTACCAATTGGGATAAATCAACACTTGAAATATTATTATCTGTAAATTTTATCTTGATGAGCATTTGAGGAAAACTTTCTAGTACGAAAACAATCTCTTTTCAAAAGTGATCACTCAACAATGGTGGAACTTGGGAATTTCGTGTGCAACAAGCAGACCCATTTTATCTTAGGCTTTATCAACTGATCAGAATCAACAAAAAAACACCTACAAGTGTTATTTATCAATATCCCCAATCCTAAGCATTACAAGATTTTTCTGCTGCATATATTTGGTGTGGACCTATAAACATATGCATGTATGTTAAAGAGTGCAAGTGTAATTAGAGAGGAATAGAGAACAATTACATGTTTGCAAGGGATGCCAAGTTTCTTGAGCTTGAGAGTGCGAGTAACAAGCAGCTTGTTGAAGTCCCCTATCTCAGATTCGAGCTTGGGAATATGAGCTTCTACTCCTTTCCCTACTCCTTGAAGAAACTCGGGTATCCCAACCTTTTCTGTAACAAAACCAACCCCTCTCTTAGACCCATTTCGCGAACTTATCAGAAAAGGCTCTACAGAATCTCAAAAACAACAATGGAGTACTCATTCTTCCACACAGAAGAAACATATGAACCTCATAACATAACTGGCATAGGTTAGTTCAGAAATACAGATTATCAACCACGAGATCCGATTTCAATCTCATCCTTTTTATCATCACTACGACCCAATGCCCTTCACCCCCTCTATTTCTCATCTCCCATCATTCTCGGCCAAGAAATTCCACATTGAAAAAGAAACAAAAAAACATTTCCTCCACCTTCCTCAATTTCTTCGGAAACCAAACAGATGAATAAAATTAAAATTAAGCAACAGAATTACGATCCTTGTCAAAATATGAATTGGATCACGAAAACCCTCAGTGGAAGTTACCAATATATTCAATGTGTTTGGAGAAGAATCTGATAAGCCCTGGCGTTGACTGCGGTGGGATTGGGCTAGAAATCGCCTTCGCGCTGAAGAGTAGTTGTCTCCACGCCATCTCAGTCTGCAACTTCTTCAACCTTCTCTGCTCGGCAGGGGTTTTAGGGTGACGTCCAAATGAAACGGTACCGTTTCATTTCTGTAGTTTGAATCAGAACATGTCGTTCCGGTTCAACGTGGTCTCTTTGCCTCTTTAGTTCGTTTCGGAATATTTCGATATAAATGAAAATTGCCTATATTTTTTTTTCTTTCTGAAAACAGGTGATGAGGAATTCCATTAATTTTTCCAATCAATATTCAATAGTTATATAAATTGGATGCTAGAATATGTCCCATAGGTGATCTGTTGTTCGTGGACTCATAAAAATCATTTAATTTTCATCTTCGACAATTAAAATACTTTCTAAGTCTTACCATCAAAAAAACGTGAATCTAAAATGTTAGAATATGATTCCTGCTTTCTCATTAATTATATAGAGTATATATACACTAATTATCATGTTTCAAATACATGATAAATGTAATCTCTAAATACAAATTACAAATATATATCTTATCTAACACACCCCCTCAGTCGGAACGGGAGGAGGCAAAACGTTAAGACTGGATTCGAAATCATAAAACAAGACCTGCGGGAGTCCCTTGGTGAAGATGTCGGCAATCTGAGACCGAGAAGGGACATGAAGAACCCGAACTTGTCCTTTAGCGACCTTTTCCCGAACGAAATGGTTATCTAGTTCGATATGCTTTGTGCGTTGATGTTGCACAGGATTCCCGGATAAATAAATGGCACTTACATTGTCACAATAAACCAGGGTGGCTCGAGATACTGGACAATGTAGTTCCAAGAGTAAGTTCCGGAGCCAGCAAGATTCTGAAACAACATTCGCAACGCCTCGGTATTCAGCTTCAGTGCTAGAACGAGAAATAGTCGGTTGTCGCTTAGAAGACCACGAAATGAGATTATCACCCAAAAACACACAATATCCTGATGTAGAGCGGCGAGTGTCAGAACAACCGGCCCAGTCTGCATCTGTGTAAGAGACCAATTCTGAAATCATGGATGAGTATAGGTGAAGACCTAAATGTAGTGTTCCCTGAAGATAACAGATGATGCGTTTGAGAGCACCCATATGATTGTCACGTGGATCATGCATGTGGAGACAGATTTGCTGAACAGCATAGGATATGTCTGGGCGAGTGAACGTGAGATACTGCAATGCGCCTGCGAGACTGCGGTAGAGAGTCGAATTAGCAAACGGAGCACCGGATATGCCGCTCTCTTTAGCCTTCGTATCCACTGGAGTCGCAGATGGGGAACAAGAGCTCATTTCTGCTCGATGAATAATCTCCTCCGCATATTTTCGTTGGGAAAGGAACATGCCTGTAGAATGACGATCAACTGCAATACCCAAAAAATAAGATAAAGGCCCAATATCCTTCATGGCAAACTCCGAGCTAAGTTTAGACATAATGGAAAGTCGTAAAGCTTGACTCGAAGTAGTCAGAATGATGTCATCCATATATAAAAGCAGAAAGGCAGTGTCGGAGCCTTGACGGTAAACAAACAGAGAGTGGTCAGATCTGCTATGGGAAAAACCAATGGTAGAGACGAAATCAGTAAATCGCTGATACCAGGCCCTCGGGGCTTGTTTCAAACCATATAATGAGCGCTTCAACAAGCAGACATGATCCGGATAAGACGGGTTACGAAACCCGATAGGCTGATACATGTAGATCGTCTCGTTGAGGTGGTCGTGGAGAAATGCATTCTTGACGTCCAGCTGATGTATAGGCCATGACTGAGAGACAGCTGATGTAGCCAGTTTGACAACCGGGCTAAACGTCTCATCGCAGTCGACACCAACCTGCTGAGCACGACCATCACCTACAAGACGAGCCTTATAACGCTCAAAAGAACCGTCAGACCGTCTTTTATGACGAAAAACCCACATTGACCGAATCACATTAGTATTATCAGGACGAGGAACTAATTCCCAAGTCTTATTTTTAATCAAGGCATCATACTCGTCAATCATTGCTTGGTTCCAATTAGGGTCTGATAATGCTGCCTTAGGATGTTTGGGTATGGGAGATGGAATAATGGAAGAGCTAAGGTTAAAAATGACTTTTGGTTTGGATATACCTGCTCGGCCTCGTGTGATCATCGGATGGATCACGGGTGGTGAAGTTGGTGATGCATGTGAAGGACGGGCCAGTTCGGTTGAGCTTAAGGGAGATGAAATGCGAGAGGAGGCCGGTGATGATGGGCCGGGCGTAGGTGAAGATGGGTCGGGCGCAGGTGAGGATGAGCCAGGCGCAGGTGAAACTGGCAGGCTAGCAGCTGAGGGTGATGGACCGGTGGATGGATTGGGAGATCCGAGCAAAGGTAGTGTGATCAACGGGGAGAGGCCGTCATCCAAAAATGAGTAAGCTGCAGGGACAGGGTGAGATAAAGTAGAGAAAGGAAATGTCGTTTCATCAAAAATAACATGCCGACAGATAATTACTTTGTTTTGTTGAATATCAAAACATTTGTATCCTCGATGCTGTGAAGGAAATCCAAGAAAGACACGCGGTAATGAGCGAGATTGCAACTTGTTCCTAGCAGTAGAGGGAATAAGAGGATAACACAGACAACCAAAAGTACGCAAATGAGTGTAAATGGGAGTACGATGATAAAGAAGTTGAGTAGGGGATGAAAAAGATATATTTTTAGAAGGAAGAATATTATGAAGATAAGTAGACATGTGAAGTGAGTGATGCCAAAAAGAAAGAGGAAGGGAAGCATGAATAAGCAATGTTCGAACCATATTGTTGACAGTTCTAATTTTTCTTTCAGCACGACCATTTTGAGATGAACTATGGGGACAAGAAAAACGAAATACCATTCCAATAGATACACAGAATTTATGAAATGGAGTATTATCAAATTCCTTCCCATTATCACATTGAAAACTTTTAATTGATCGACCAAATTGGGTACGAACAAAATTGTTAAACATAGTGAATATAGAAAACACATCAGATTTGGCACCCAACGGAAATGTCCACAAGAAATCAGTGTAATCATCAAGAAGCAATAAATAATATCGATGACCAACAGAACTTAAAACAGGGGTAGTCCATAAATCAGCATGAATAATGTCAAATGGAGAATATGTATTGTTTAATGACTGACTGAAAGGTAATTTAATATGTTTGCCAAAAACACAAGACTGACATGAATGTAATTTGCTGTTTGTAGAACATGAAATCAAATGCTGACTACGAAGAGAATTAAAAACAGGATCACCAGGATGACCTAACCGAGAATACCAAAGTTGTGGAGACAACGCAGCTAGAGCCAAAGGAGAATTAGAAGACACGGACGATGAGACTGGATAAAGATCGCTAGAACTATTGCATCTCAGAACCGGGGTGCCTGTCCGAAAATCTTTCACAGAAAAACCATAAGGATCAAATTCTACTGTAGCATTACCTATCCGTGACAAAACGGCGGACAGAAATAAGGTTCTTAATAATATGAGGGGTATGTGACACATTTTTCAGACATAAATTTGGGTGAGTAGGTAATAAAGCAGCATGACCAGAACCAGTAATAGGGATAAGCGTACCATCACCAACAATAACTTGACGAGCAGAGCTTGAATTAAAATAAGGTTTTAGACTACATGAGTTGAAAGTCATATGTTAGATAAGATAGATATTTGTAATGTAATCTCTAAATACAAATTACAAATATCTATCTTATCTAACATAAAATAGATAAAACAAAATAAAAAGGTAGAAAAACAGCGACAAACGAATAGCATCTTCAATCATTAATATTTTTGTTGGCTGAAAAAGGAGGCTGATAAAATAAAAAAAATAAAAAAATATGTTTATCTCTTTTTCAGTTAGGCTGAAAGAATTTCATTTTCAGTCCATGTTTTTTCTGCTGGCTGATAGCGTAAACAAATAGTATAAAAGGAAATTTAAATGCATACAAATTAAGTGGAAATGACATTTCATTGAAAATAATTAAAATGATAATATAATATCGAAATAAACTAGAATGAAAGATAATTATGAGTAATCGCCAAACTTATTCCAAATGTGTTCGATGAGGTTTGTTTTTAATGCATGAATAGCACATTGATCATGCATCATTTCGGTGTCTGATACTATGACATTGGTCGGGACGAAGCTTCCTTGCGTGAATGTTGGTTTGTTTGACCCACCCTCATCTATTTGTTCAGTGTAGCCATCATACGTATGACATAATGCCTCGACAATCATATTGTGCATGATAACACATGCATTCATTACTAAGTCGAGGGAAGATGGTTTTCACATTAGACTCAGTCGAGTGATAATATGAAACTGAGATTGGAGGACCCCAAATACTCGTTTCACATCCTTCCTACAAGATTCTTAGACTTCAACAAATTTCTTATGGTTCGGAAGTTGAGCCAATGAGATTGTTTTCACAAAAAACGGCCAAAAAATGATAAATACTATCAACGAGATAATAAGGAAGTTTGTATTGATGACCATTTACCATGTACTAGACTGGTGGTTGTCAACCATTGTCGACGCCTGAGAATAACATGGAATGGTTAAGCACAGTTAAGTCGTTGTTGGAACCCGTCATGCCAAAAAAAGCGTGTCAAATCCACAACTCTCGCGTGACAACGACTTCAAGAACCACGATTGGTCTGTTACCGTGATCCCTCCTTGAATGAGAGCCTTTCAACGCGTTGGACAATTCTTCCACTCCCAATGCATGCAGCCAAGACTACCCAACATCCCGAGAAATCCACGCATTATTCAATGCTAAAATTTAATTCATATTAGCCTGTGTTGGCTTACGTAGATATGTCAGGCCAAATATAGTAATAACTCCCCTATAAAATTTTAACACGCACTCTAGAGTCATGCTTTCGTCAATTCTCAAATACTCGTCCATGCCATCGGCTGCAATTTCATAACACAATTGTCTAATGGTCGTAATACATTTTTGATACGAAGATAATGATACATGTCCCAAAACGCCTATGCGTTGCCTGAAGTATCCATCTTTATCCTCCAACTCACGAAAAATATAGGTGAACACATCCTTCGGCATTCAGAAACGACTTCAAAATTGCGTTTCAGTGTAGACGGGGTGATTATTGAAATAGTCATGCATTAAATGTTCGTTAGCAGCAACCCGGTCTCGCTTGATGTATTTTATCTTCTTTCATGATTGTTGTACGAGCATGGCTTCGTCTAACAAGATCGCCTCCCATGTGGTTTGTATTGGGGCAGGTATCCACGATGACACGATCCGTGACAACATGGTCATCACCCGAGGTGATCGGTTGTTGCCCTGCTCCTCTAGACCCCCACTGGTCGGTTCACCAAACACCCTCTCGTGGTGGCGGAGCAGCCTCCACGGGTGAGGTTCCCCTGATCGGGAGCCCCGATCCTGCATGGGTGTCGTGGGTAGGGCAGATGCCTCTTCTCATATCCAGTTGTGCCTCATGCGATCCGGGCGACAAACAAGGTAGGCTCTGGTTTTAGGTCCTTGTCGGTAGGGGTGCAATAGTGGTGAGGTTGTGGGTCGAACCCGGTTGGGTCCCTGAGCCCTAGTTCGCATAGTAGCATCATGTGGCCGCCATTAGAGGACGGGACCATCATCTTCCTCAGTGTAGTACCTCTAGATTGGTGTCAGCGTTCAAGGAGCCGTCATAGGTTGCAACTTCCATATCCGGGAGTATGTCATTTTAGTAGAGAGGAGGCGGTAGTGCGTAGTTAAGGCTGGGGTGTCTTCCCGTGGCGTAACCAACGGTCCCCATCGCAACGGTCGACGCGTGAGTGGTCGACGGGCAATCATCCGGAGAGCAACAAGAGTCGTCGGGCGGGGCGACTACTAGTACATGGTGTTCGGAAAGAGACGAAAATGAAATTGGTTTTGGGGGGAGAAGAGAGCATTTGAAAAGAATTCTAAAGACAGATAGTTTTTTAACACCGTTTACAATTATATATGTTTCTTCGATAGAAAATTATAATTTTAAAATTTATTAACGACTATAATTCTATCGTATTTTAATACTAGAAAAAGACGAAACAGGTTGGTCATTGGACAAATACGTTTCAACCATTAAACTTTCGTCCGACTTGAACGATACACCAAGGGATGCCCATTTCACTCGTACAGTTGCTCTCCTTTGTTCCATCCAGCTATTGGTCTACATTTCAAGGTTGAGTTCAAACACAACCTCCAAAATTCCAGATTTAACCAACGAAAATCGCTGGGGTTGAAACTGCTACAGGATCAGTTGATCTAGAAATGTCAATTCAATGGACTTGAGCATTAATATGATGAGATACAGATATAATGGCTTCTCCTTCCAACTAAATAACAAGTGTCGGTGATTGATTGGGCATATCTTAACCCCACCGCTCCATCTTAAATTCCTCTACAAATGTCCAACTGCACCATAAATGCATGTGGAGTTGACAACCATATTTCCCATTTCTCACCTAAATCCATTCCACTGCTTTCTCGTGTCGTAATATTTACCACAAGTGTTAATTAATAGAGCCATTGATTCACTCGTGTGCGTACCCGTATGGGTTAAGGTGACATTGAGTTACATCCTTCTCTGTATATAAGGCTATTCACGGTAGTGTTTCGGACTTGTCTTTTCGTGCGCTAAATCGGATAAAATATTTGTTTTTCCCTTCAATTTGTCGATTTTGTGTCTCGTGTGTAGTAGATTCAGAGAATTCGCTTTACACGGTCTATAGACTTTAAGACTCGCAGGCCCGTCGAGTCGACCGAAGCGTTGCTGACAACACAAATTATAGTGCTACACCTGATGACGTTTCGACAACCGAAGCAAAAAAGACGTGCTACACGTACAAATACTTTCGGAATAGACCGAATCGGTATATTCCTACTGCAGCTTTCCCAACCCACAAATCGGGTCCATTTATGCCTCATTTTTTTTTTAAAATTTATGGCTTAAACAAACCGAAATTAAACCGATTCGATCTAATTCCATTACAGATAGTCTAAAAAAACGCTAAATCTTAATTTTGTGGTTTTTAATGGTCATTGTTCAAGAGTCGTGTCGTGGTCTCCATCTCCCATGTGGTTTAAATTTTCCAGTAATAAACCGGTGGGAGATAGAGTGGGCCATGATCAGCTCTCCTCCGGCAACGCCTCACCTGTCTGACGGATGGGTTAGGTGAACGTACCCATGATCCAATTTCTGACTTCTCATTTGAAACGCCTAAATGGCATTTCAGTAATTCTTCGGGACCCAGAAGGGCAATCACACAAGCTCCCACCTATATAACCACCTCCTCTTCCCCCAATCCATCTCCCTCATCAAATCAACAGAAATCGAAAATGTCTCCGATCACAGACGAGATGAGAGCCAAGGCAGAGTACTACCAAGGAGACGAGATATGCCGAGTCAAATCGAAGGAGCTTCTGGTGGAGGTGGGTCTTCCCAACGGGTTGCTGCCATTGAAGGACATAATCGAATGTGGGTACGTGAGAGAGACTGGGTTCGTGTGGCTGAAGCAGAAGAGTAGCTACACCCACAGGTTCGAGAAGATCGGCAGGCCCGTCACCTACGCGACGGAGGTCACGGCGGTGGTGGAGCCCAACAGGATCAAGAAGCTCACCGGGGTCAAGACCAAGGAGCTCCTGCTCTGGGTCTCCCTCAGCGACATCTCCGTCGACGACCCTCCCACCGGGAAGATCACCTTCAAGACCCCGACGGGCCTCTTCAGGACCTTCCCTGTTTCGGCTTTCGAGCTCGACGACGATGTCAAGGACACCAAGGAATCGGAGGTCAAGCCTGCTCCTGCTCTCGCCGTCAAGGAGGCTTCAACTTAAAACCCTTACCACTCTAAACTATACTTACCCAATCCTCTGTTTCCTCTCTGTTTCTCTTCTTCTTCTAGTTGTTGCTGCTCTGTGTTACTCTCAATGAAATAAAGTTTCCATCTTTACTACTTGAATCTTATTCTTATACATATATCTTTGTGGGTTTCATCTCGTTTTATATAATGTTGTAACAATTTGTAGAACTTGTGGGACTGATCGAGTGAGTTCTTTACATACAACTCATCTACTTTTGATCATTTTTAATGTGAGTGTCACTTTCTGGGAACCCACTGTCGATGTCACTTGAGACTGTGAGCAGTAAAGATTTATTGATATCAATTCCGTAGCAATAAGGACCTTTCCATTTATGTGTAGAACTGAAGGAGAGATAATCACGAGAAGTTGTTATGTCTTGTTAAAGGGGGATTAGTTGATTTTGATTCAGTCTGTTAATTAAAAATATATCAGGTAACGAAATTGAAGGAACTGAAATAGGTATATGAGATGATAACTATCTGTTAGTATCACATGGTATCTACCACTCTACTTCTAGAGCAAGTGGATGTAAGTATCACTTTCATGAGAACCCACTGGCAATGTCATTTGCTTGGGACATCTCTCTTTAACTCTTGCTTGCTAACTGTACTACATAGACATCTCCCATCATACTACTCATACCCTCATAGTAGAGGACCTTGCCAACTATTATTACCATGGGTATCCATACATATTGACCTTGCTATTAACCTTTTTTTTTTAAACACACGTACTGAAATTTTATTCATATATATTAAAAAGGTCGTAAAGACCATACATGAGTGAAAATAAACTAAACAGGATAAGATATAATTTGGGGAAACCCTGTATCCGAACCCCATTTGAGCTTTGTTTTTCAATTCCTAACCCAAGTTTACCTTTGGTGACATTTCCCAACTGTCACCTTTCAATTTTTTTGCAGAAAATATCGTTTACCGTTTATTTTGACGATTCCGTTAGTTTTTTGCCACGTGTCACTTCACCGTGACGACACGTGGCCGACACGTAGGCAAAAAAACTAACGGAATCGTCAGTTTTGACGATTTTTGATACTTTCTGCAAAAAATTGAAAGGTGATAGTTGGGAAATGTCACCAAAGGTAAACCTAGGTTAGGAATTGAAAAACAAAGCTCAAATGAGGTTAGGATACAGGGTTACCCCATATGACGGCCGAAATACTGATCTTATATCTAAGTACCGGTAAGATCTAGGGAGATGGGAGATGCTAGAGGGCGGTTCGTTATTCCAACTCTATTGAGTGGGATGAATCCATTGTACTTTTCCCGTCTCGACTTAATCGATACATATATGTCTTATCAGTCGATCAAAGAGTATGTCAACGAAAGGAGGAGGTTGGGAGTCGGAAGGCAGCTGACTCACAGAGGTCGGAGTGTGGCTCCTCAGAGACACCTCGAGATTCCCTAGGTGATCCATGGCGACCCGCGAGGCAGCCAACCGTGCTTCGCTGTTGTCCCATCGGGCCATCGTCCTCAACTGTGTATGTGGAGTCCAGACTGCCCTTAGTGGGGATATCAGATCCATCCGCCCCTAGAGATGAGAAGTACTAACATGGCTCCTATATCCTCTTGGAACAGTGCCGGATCCAGCTTTTCTAGTGAGGGTGTGAAGACCGCCTCGGTTTAAAAAGTTTTTAATTTTTTTAAAAGTGTTCGATCGGAACGTCGAGGGTGATTTTTGGGTTAATCTCTTTTTCGTTTAAAAAAATGGCTTTTTGAAACAGTTTTAATTTATTAAAAAAAAAAGAGTCGAACCGGGTCGGACCTAACCCGACCAGGAGACCCGGCCGAGCCAGGTCAGACCCGACCAGCTTCACCCTTCCTTTTGGGCCGGTCCTTATTCCGAGTTTTGGGCCGCTCCGCCCAGGCCCGCCAGAATCTGTTTGAGCCCAAAGGCCCGTGCTTTATAAGGAACGATTTAGGGTTTCGAACCCCAAATCCTTCTCTTTGCGCCTCTTCATCTTCGTTCCTCTATCACCGAAACCGACTTCCCCTCTCACCTTCATCTCCTTCCTCCTTCGTCGCCACGCCGTCCCCGACCTCCCTTCTCCTCCTCTCGCATCACCACCACACCGAGCCCGTCACCGCCTCTCCGTCCTTCCCCATCTCCGAGACCGATCCGGCCGTCCTCTCCCTCGCCTTCTCTTCTCTGGCAGCCATCGCCGCCGCGCCCCTCGCGACCCCTCTTCTTCTCCGTCCAACCGTTCCGGCCGCCATCATCCCGAGCTCCTCTCCGCTCGAGCTTCGCAGCCACGCCCTCGTCCAGCCTCCATCTCCGTTTCCCCTCTCAGATCCGAGTTCCAGCCGCTGTGAGTCGACGCGTCGACGCCGTCCCGATGCAGATTCGTCACTCCCGGAACAGTAACCACCTCCCCGCATCGTTGTTTTCTTTACGGTGAGATTCTCACCCTGGAGCTTCGGCCGGCAACGGCATCGCCGATGGCCGATCGAGCTGCAAACCAAGCTTTCCTTCTCCTCTTGTTTTTCTGATCTCTCCCGAGCTTCTCCTTCTCTTTATTATTTTTGTCCCGAACTCTTCTCGGATCTGGACTGTTTTGAAACAAAATTTCACCTTAGATCTGGAATCTGACGAGTTTGAGACAGAAAATCAAAAGAAAAAGGAAATTCAAACGAACAATCAGTTTTTAAGTATTTTGGGTTTAATTGAAAAAGGTTTTAAGAGAACATATTTAATTTAAAGACGGTTTTGGACTTGAAGCGAATCTGGAACGTTTTGGAACGATTAAACCGGATCGTAAAACGGACCTTGAACGAGATAAAAGTGGAACGCTGAAACGGGTGCCTCGGGATTCGTGCACCAGTTTCGGTGCTCGGGTGCTCGAACCCGATTCGTCGTAATCCCGCTTTTAGCCCACTCGAGTCTAAAAGACAACTTTGAACTTAAATCGAAACCGTCGTTTTCTTTTAAATTAAATTGTGAATCCGGTTTTGATTGTAACTTTCTGTGTAAAGTAGAGTCCGACTTCGAACGAAGAGAAGACCGGAGGTAGGGAGCCAGGACGTCAGCAGCTAGGAGGCGTAGCTGTCGATTCGTCGTGAGGTAGGGAAGTAGCGGATACCAGTTTAATTGCGGAAAGTTACTAGTATGCATGCTAGGATTAATAAAACTGGAAAGACGTTCGTATCAGATAATAACCGGACGAGTCATAGTAACATGTAGGATGGGATTCACTAGTTAACTGTTTTTATCTGCTTTCAATACTTGGGAAATTGCCGTGCTGGTAGATCGGCCATGTCGAGCCGTAGGTTGTGTGTTGTTTTGGAATTGCCTGTTATTGGTTGAGATGCTTGTCGTGTGATTCGGTGTCGTTAGGTTTAATAGACAAGATTTAGTATATCCGTTGAGCATGTTGTTGTTATGTATGGGCGAGTGTGCCGTGGTTGTGTTGATCTGAACCCTTGGTTGTGTGATGGTCGGGTGAGTGATAGACCGACGTGACTGGTTGTGGTAAGATTGTTGGGCTTGGTAAGTCGTGCTTAATTATGACATTTGCAATATTATCTTGATGTGTGTCCGGGAGTTGTTTCCGGTATGGTACCTATGACCGAGGGGGTACCCCGGTGTAGGGTAGTACCTAGGCCGACGGTGTGGTCCCATGTATTCGCGGTCCCCCGGGTAGTGGTTCCGGTACGATAGCCAGCATCGAGGGGGTACTCCGATGTGGGACGTCTAGGCCGACGATTACGTATTCTGCGCTTTGCTCGAATGAGTCCTGAGAAAGTTGTTTCACCTATCCTTTGCCCGAAGGAGTTCCGGGAAAGAGGTCTAGGCCGATGGAGATTCCGGTACGACTATTTGAGATTGGCCCTGGTTGTTTGACGGGAAGATATCTAGGCCGATGTTGTGTGTTCCGGTGTGATATGATAAAGTCGGGCTGTGGACAGCCGGCGGAGTAGGGGACTCCGATACGGGACGTGTTTGAGCTTTTACAGTTTACTTTATGGTTGATGACGTGTTACTTGGTGTGCTGGCTGTTGTTTGTGCGGTTTGGTTGATTATAGTTGTGAGTGTGGTGTGGTATTGAGTTGAGGATTGTGGTTACGAGTTCCGTTGGAAATTAGTTGTGTGTTGTACTAGTATGCCCTAATTGGACGGTTACCCGTGGTGGTGAGCGCTTGCTTATAACCTTAACTACTTTTCCTACTGAGCGAAAGCTCGCCCCTTACCTTGTTGTTTTTCAGGTTCTAAGCGGGAAGTGTACTAGCTGGATGCTCGATGCTTGGGAGCTTACGAGGGTCCTAGGCTAGATAGTCTAGAGACGTACCGTTTTATTTTGAACTGTTTTACCGCTGGATTTTTTGCAGAGCTGTGACTCGCGTGGTGTTTAAAGTTTTAAAATTATGAGTTTGAGACTTGTTGGATTTATTTTCGATTAAAATTATTACTGTTTTGGTTCACGTCTCGAATCCGGTCAAAACCGGATTTGGGGCGTGACAGAGGGGGGCACCAATTTTTTTTAACGAATAGTATATAACGTTCAAATAATATAAACTAAAATTACAATTTTTAATATCGCGTAAAAATAATAAATTAATACTTATTACTTATTACAATATGTTTTTATTATAATTTTTTAATGACAAATATAACATTTTTGCCTGAACGCTTATCCTTAATGTAAATGTCGAATTTTTTATAGTCTTAAACCCGAAAAAAGGTAAATAAATATAAAATTTTGTAAACTAGATAAAATTAAATGAAAATAGCAAAAAACATATAAAAATTAAAAAATTAAAACAATACAAAATATAAAATAATTAAGAAACTTAAATACTAAGAATCATAAAACAATTAAGAAGTTTAAAGTTTGTGAAGGTAAAATTAAGAAATTTAAAAGAATTGAGTGGCATAATTACAAATTAAAAGAATTCTAAGGGTACAATTGAATTTTTTTTAAACTATAGGTAATAAAAACTAAAAAAAAGTAAAATCTAAGGGAGGCACACTTGCAAAATTAAAAAAATTCTAAGGGTATAATTAAAAATCTTAAAAATATATGGTAAAAACTAAAAAAAATTGAGGGGGGTGGGGGCTGCCCCTGCCATGGCGAAGTCATTTGCCCTATGAGAAGATGGATACTAGCGGGGTTCCCCTCGCCAAGCCCTAGTTGTAGCCTCGGGTTGAGGCTCAGACCTTCGGGTGTCGTGAGAGTGGTTTCTCTTAGTCCCCATGTGATCCAGGTAGGGATAAGTGTCGAGCACTAATCGAAGCCGCAGCAGCATGACCATCACCTGCAATGATCGGTCGTGTCCGTTCGTCCAACCCAGCATCGATCGGTTCAAAGAAGATCTGTATGTGTTGGTGGAGCGTTTCTATTTGGAGGATGTGTCTGTCTAGGACCAGCGATTTGGACCGAGTTGTGGTTGTGGGATAGGTATCCCATTCCGAGGTCCGGCTGGATGCGTGGGTGACCGATTCTCTAATAAAAACTTGTTTTTCTAATTAGAAATTGATTTTTATAAATAAAACTGATTTATATAAAACCAATGTCATGTGTTTGAAAATTTGATTGTTATTGAGGAGTATTTTGGATTTTTACGCTTTTTTGATGGAAAATTAACGGCATAAGCTAAAGTGATATTTTTATAGTTGGAATATCTTTTTAGCGATTTTTTTAATTAGGGTACCTTATATGTTAAAAGTGAATATTTAAGAGTACTAAACTAATATTTCCCCTATAAATAATGTTAGGTAGGGTGGAAAAAAAGGACATGATTTCGATATTGCTTGAGTTACAAGCATAGCCCTCAAGAAGCAATGCGATTGGAATAGTCGTAACAATCAGTGGCAAATTTAGACAAGAAAGCTCTCCTCCCATTCTTGGCAAGTTCCCTCCTTTTCATACACTAATCATTACATTTACATAGCTTCATCAATGAAAGTTGATTTCATGAAACATGTTCTAATCATCATTTCAGTAAGACACATTCATAGACCATAGTAGACATCATCTGACTACAAAATTGATCAGCCTACAAAGCAACAATTATTATTCCACAATGCCGTATATAATTTTCTAAAAATCCATTATACATATACGTGTGTACAAATGCTATGCCAGTTTTCCTGAGCTGACTCATCAATCAATCAAATTTCCAGTTCAAGACTGGAATCAATAAGCAATTCTACAGTGTGTATGGAGAACCTATCACTATCAGGTTATGAATTCATGCTAAAACTTGCAACCACACTTTTATCAGCTATCCTAGTAACTTTTAGCTGTACAGTACACACCTTCGATGCTTTAATGGTATATGGAAGTCTCATTAAACAAGAATCTGAGATCTGGCAGCAACCCGAGAACATTTCTTCCTACCAGTCTTGCTGAGTCCACAAACACAGATCTCAAGTAGCTCATAATCTTCCTCCCAAAACAACATGGAGGCCATCTCTGGATTTTCCACCAGTGTTTTTGATGTCAGGTACCCCGCAATTGTCCATGTTTGGTAAAGCCGAGATTGCTTTCCAATGAACTTTCCAGCTCGGGTATCATAGTACTCCGGCCAATGGTCATCAACAAGTCTCTTCTCAGCCAATTCTACCGCCTTCTTCGCTAGTTCGTGTCTACCCATTTTTATGCATGCTAATGTAAACTGAAAATACCATAAACTGTAAGTTAGAAAACTCAAAATGCCAACAAAAACCCACCACCAACTCTATTTATGCTCTGTCATTAAGGTATGATCCCGTATATATATGAACTATAACTATAACCCTATACTACCTTTCTTGTCCATCTTGACATATAAATCCTACACACGACCAGACTACATCAATTACCATAAGAGATAGGGATAATTGCAAAAAAAGGACTGAGTTATTCACTTTATGAAAATCATAGCGCTCTTCTTTAATAATTGCAAAAAATTCCATTGTTTCAAAATGAAGATTTTACCCTTTAAAAATAATAAGTAAAAAAACAAAAACAAAAATCCAGAGATTAAGGGAAGTGAAAATTATGGATTTTTTTATTCATTGTTTTTAAATTTAAAATTTTCAAGGGTAAAATCATCATTTTAAAACAAATTTACCCTGAGTCCAACAAAAGGCAAGTTTATAGCACTTTTTTTGCAATTATTAATAGAGAGGGTTACAATTTGCAAAAAGTGTAGGAGTACTATTTTGCAATTACCCCTAAGAGATGCTTCTAAAAAATTTAGCCAATAAAACATCTGCATGCTTGGTCTGTTTAACAAATGACTACGGCTATCAATGCCCAGTCTGGCAGTCTCTTATGCCATGAATACTTAAATAATAAAGCGAGAAACTGGTTCCACTGAGGACATACATCACAACCTCCAAATAGATATCCTTCCCTATTGTGTTACCCAGGAGTATGATCACTATAAAACTTTACCTGCCACAGAAGTGTTGGCCAAGACCCACCATTATGATATGACCAAGGGCTGCAACAGCAAACAAAGACATTTTAATGTTGACGAATCTATAAATATTGAATAGTTTATGAAATCTATGTGTAAATACACACGGGTATGCAAAGAGATTGTGCAGAAAACTCACGTATTCTTTGGATCACTACCAGTGATTATACGCCACTCCTCAGACTCTATTGCAGGGTAACATATTTTAAGAGGCATATGACCCACAAGATCATCCCATTTTGTCTCAATTAGATTCAGCATAGCTGTACTTTGTCTTGGAGTGCTGAGAGATGAAACAATGGACCAAAGGTTTCCAAGAGTGAAGAATCTAAAATCCATGTGAGCTGGCTGTAGATTTCCCATCATATATCCACCTTCCTCGGGAATCCAATCCATCAGCCAGGAAGGGATCTGCTCTGGATAGATATTGAACTTGTTGGTGGCATCCATTGAATACTCTTCTGTTTTGTATCGGTAGATCTCATTTATCTTCTTCATATCAACCCAGTAATATTCTCTGATATGGAAGGACAGAGCACTCAGCCTATTATTGATGGCCCTCACCAAATTCTTAGATCCCTCATTTACAGTTACCATCTCACGAGAACTCCTGAGAGCTGCATAAAATAATGCCTGTAACATCAAACTTGTTAGTCCAGATGTAGGACAAGATAATAGAAACAAGACCAAAGAACTGAAGCAAGGTTTTTGAATCTCTACATGTTTCTTTCTTTTGTACAAGAAGTCCAAATTCGATTGTGTACCATAAGGCGTGCTATGCAATGCAAATATTAATTACATGTCATCAAGCCATAGAGTACTACAGTCCCATTTTTTTCTAAAGAACTATGTATAGCACGTTGTAAACTGAAACTAATATTCAAAGAGGTAGAGTTGAGAAAGGGAGATAAATCAATTTTATTAAACTTAATCTTAATCAGTAGTTGATGGCCTAAGCTCCATTCTGCATTCTCTAAAAATAGTTAATTTCATAAACCCCTAATAGATGATTCACAATCTTAATTTCTAAGTATTAAACTTACTCCAACCCTTACTTAACTTCTAAGTTGAACATGGCATCAGAGCTTGAGTTGGTATTGTGTTTGTGGCTCATTTGTCTTTCCTCCCCATAAATATGTTATTGGTTCACGTGTGAATCACTTAATGTTGTTCAGCCTGCAAGTGAGGGAAAGTGTTCAAGTGTCCCACAGTCTAGGTGATCACTTGATAAACTAGTTAGGCTCTCCACCTAATAGCCTAAGTTTTAGGTTTGGAATAAGTCTTAACACTAAAGAAAATAAAAACAAGACAAAAAACACCTTGCTTCGTGAGTGTTAAAACCTTAAATAGCCTCATGATTTGGACCATAAACTCTTGAGGTACTTCTAACTACAAATGCACTCCTTAGTATTAAGAGTTTCTATATTTTTTTTCATCAAAATATTCAAGATCATGCTAGCATCCTCACTTCATAGGTTAAACATAAAAATGTGTATAATCCAGACAGCCTGCTAAAGCAGTATATTTGAGAGAAACTAGAAAGACTATCAATGGTACTGAACTTACTTGGATCTCAAGAGGGTGACCATGAATCCCCATGCGTCGGTCTATCATACAAGAGCCATCAGTAACCAAGAGAGAAGGGAACATATCAAATCCATCAGTTAAACACAAGTTTAGAATCAGTTTTATGCCCGTTTGAACATCAACCCTTTCTTGTAATGCATAGTCACCAGTGATCTTTCCATAGGCCCTCAATAGGATGATCCACCACAAGCCTAGTAAATAAGAAAATATTAAAATGATATCTTAGCATCATTGAATGATGATGATATTAAAGGTCCAAGAAATTTTGGTAAATACTATTTGCAGAAAGTATTAAAATGTACTGACCAGAATCCACAGGTGCAACCCGGCCTATAGCTGACTCCCCAAAGTCCGGATCAAGAACTTCTTCAAACTTATTTTCATCCAGAGGCACACTTCTAACTTTGAAACTTGCAGGCATCAACCCCTGCCCTGGGCTGTAGCAGTCTACTGTTTTCTCCCAACTCTAACAAACATAAATGAAAACATTAGACAAAACATCAAATATCCACACATGCACGTTCAGCACGAATAGAAGCGCAACCTATCGGACACCAAAAATTAAAAACTTTTCTTCACTAGTAAGACAGATAAATTGCCATATAAGAGATAAGTAACATAAATATGACCACCTAAAGTCCCACATAACAAGGATGCATTAAATTAAATACATAACAAGATGTCACCCCTAATGTTCCAATCACCAATAATCACAATATGAGTTTTAGTGTACACATATCATATAGAGGAATTCCTCATTTACAACAAAAAGAATATAATAATTGGTTTTCTTAGGCACACCAAAACGATAAGGAAATTACTTGAACTCAGAACAAAGATGTATCTAAAAGCACTTGAACCCACTTCAACTGTTCAACACTAAGGCATCAGCAGTTTGAGAGAGCTTCAATAGAAAAGGAAACTTAATTCTCGTCAACATCATATAAATATTAAATGGATAGGTAAAATGCAACTACATTCATTTCTCAAATCCACAATTAGCCATTCCTAAGTGAAACAACAAGGAACTATCATCAATCAAAATCCATATGTATAAACATAAATGTTTTTTCAAATGAGAATCATCATCATGGAGTACAAAAACAACAAAACTAACATACATATTCAGTAAGGGAAATAGAAACTAACATAATAAAGAAAGACACAACTAAGAGTTGGAAACTGGTTACCTGCAACTGCAAGGTATGAAGGAGAAAGTTTCTCACAATCTCTCCCTCTCCCCTCAACAGGAATGCAAGTGCTGAGGGAACAAAATCTCTAATGAACACCTGATCATAATTCAATGGTTGCTTGTCCCCTGGATCATTGGCTGCCACGGTACCAATCGGGCTCCCACAATACGTCACCACCGAATCCTTTAACAACTTCCAAGCTTGCCTCTCTATCTCTGATTCCTCCCTCTTGGGAGCACCACTCCCGACCTCAGCTCTCACATTTACTTCCTCAGAAACTTCTGTATTAGCCCCAAAAACACCCGCTTCAACCCTAGAATCTTCAGAATTCTCATCTCTATCAACCTTCCCAACCACCAATGGCTTCACATGTATACCCCCTTGAACATATATCCTCTCAAAATTCGTGTCATTAACATGGGGTTCTACAGAAGTTGAATATTTCCTACAATTGGAAGCGACGCATGGAATAACAGAAACACCATTACAATTAGCTGCAACACTGGAAGGCCAAAAAAGATAGGACCTTTGCACAAGCCTAGATTGCCCAAACCCTAAATTCAGCATCCCAGAAGCGGAAGCCTTGCGGGTATTATCGATTAGGCTCTGAGAACTCGGAATTAGGACAGGACAGGCCTGGGGATGGCAATTCTGGCCGAAATTGAAGCGGGAATTCGATAAATTTTTGGTGGGTGAGCTCAATCTTGCATTTTGTAATCGAAGAAACGCGGAGTTCCGGAAAGTGCGGAGGATTCTTGTGGACGGGTTCATGGCTGAATTTTCAACAAAAAAAATGTTAGGATTGGAATCTGCAAAGAGATAGATCAAATGGGTAAGGAAAAGAAGCTTGAATCTATCTCTGTCGCGGTTGAGGAACCGGATCAGAGATTGATGAAGCGATAAGGAAACACAGCGAGGTAATGAAGTAAAAGAGAGATTCAGAGCAGATGGTGAGAAGGAAAAATTGGGGAAGAGTGGCCCAAATATCAGAAAAGACAGGCGACGATGAAGATGGAGGCGCAGGACACAGGTTGTCTTCCCAAAACATGTTGTCGCTTCTCACTTTCCTTTCCTTCTTTATAGTAAATATCATATGCCTCTGTAGTTTAATATACCATTTTTAGAAATTGAGATTATTACTGACAGATTAATTAATCAACTAAAATTTAGACAAATACTCGTGTTGTGACATGTTATCAGAAATATCACATGCGTTTTCACAGATGGTGGCTAAATTGTGCGTTAAGCTATCTGCTTATGCAAAAAAAAATTGAGCGAAAGTTGTAACTTTATTACAAATCGAAATCAACGATATATTGGAGTACATCATATATAAGGTCTGACGACTGAAGAAGAAACATAGAACGAGTTTTTTTAACTAGTCAGTGGGAAGCTTTGTTCGTAGTTTTTTTTACAAATTAAAGGGTTGTTCCCTCTTGTTGAGAAAGAAGCTCACGGATATCCCTAATCAGTGTTCCAATAGGCGAGACCGGAGGATCACCATGAGAGATCAGGTTGAGGAGGACCTGAGCATCAGAACGGATGATAACATTGGATCTAAAACGCAGTACATTCTTCAGTGTCGTTGCTAAAGCGCAAGCTTCAACATGATCGGAGACCATATCAGACGAACCCAGTGGCGGAGCTAGGTTTTCCGGTGAGGGGGGGCACCAATTTTTTTTTAATACTAACACGTAGTGGCGGAGCTAGGTTTTTCGGTAAGGGGGCACCAATTTTTTTAATACTAACACGCAGCGGCGGAGCTAGGTTTTTCGGTCAAGGTGCACCAATTTTTCTTTTAATACTAACACATAACTTTAAAATAATACAAAGTAACATTAAAAATATTAATATTGTATAAAAAACAATAAATGACTATTTATTTTATAAGACGTGACACCGAGATTTCATATTTTGAAAATATTGTAAAACACTTTTGTTGTATATTATCATGTTATTACTCATCAATTGCATCTCAATCAGTTTCTCAATCGAGTCTTAATCATATTTATAACATAAAATACTATTTCCGCAATCGTAATAACGACAAGTAAAATCATTACAATAAAAAACAAATTAATAAAAAATTAAATACGTCAATGTCAATATAATCGACAAAAAAATTGATCAAAATAATGTGATTAACACATTTGATCCCTAAACGCTAATTTAAATAAAAATAAGCTTTTATAGATTGTTAATTATTATTAAAGATTTTAAATAATAAATAATATAACATGATTCAAAAGTTAGTTGCAATAAAAAAGTTTTAGAAAAAGTAGAGGTTATTTTGTTGTTGAAGAAATTAAGGGGTAAAAAGAGACGGTAAACAAGGTTTAGAAAAATTGAGGGGGGCACTTCAAATATTTATATAAAATAATGTTAAAAATTAAAAAATTAAGAAACTAAGAGACGGTAAACAAGATTTAGAAAAATTGAGGGGGGCACTTCAAACATTTATAGAAAATAATGTTAAAAAATTAGAAAAATGAGACAGTACATAAAGTTGGGGAAGAATTTGAGGGGGGGCACGTGCCCCCCGGGCACTGAATAGCTCCGCCCCTGGACGAATCGATCCATGGGTGTCCCGAGCAATGATATGTTAAAATTTAAAAACAAAATAAAATTTATGAGAAATTATAGAAAGTGAGGGTGGTGTAAATCTTTTTTGTTTTGGGCTCCAATATTTGAGTCACGATATTTATTTGGTTTCCAAAAAAAATTAATACTGTATTTCTAGATTTTAAAACCATGTTTTATATTTAAAACCAAGACCTCGATTGGATAAGAATTGGTAGTGTGGGGTAGGGTGTTCATTTCTACAAATTGTTCATTTTTTTTATTTCGTATAAAAGGTCTGATTCCATAAAGAAAAAAGAACAAATTGTAGCCACATGTAAAAGTGCACTGACTAGGAAAATGAAAACCAATGATATTTGAAGTAGAAGCCTTATCCACATAAGCAGAATCAATCACCAGAAGGGGACTCTTGTTTTTGTCATTCTCATTCCTTCTAGTGATCCAATATTATACATTTGGGCCCCAAAATTGCACATGTTTTTTTCCTTTCCATCGACAAAAAAAAACATGGTCTTTTAAAACATTGCAATAGGGTTTCTGGGTAACAAACATATCTAGTTATGAGGTTGAGCCAAGTATATAGGACTGGTTGAGTTGGCAATAATCTAATAATTTCATTTCCAAACAATCAATAGTATGAAAGAACCCTATCGGTAATGGGGGTAAGCCCCCACAAAAAAATTATATAGCTTACAGCAGCACACAACACAACTAAAAGGGGAGGGGGGAAGAAGAAGGAATATATATATTTAACAATCATAAAGAAACATTACACTTGTGCTTATCAGCTTTTTTCTGAAATTTATCGTACAACCATCCAAATTCATGTTATAAAACATCAATAACCTGCCTCCATACCTCACAGAAGTCCATTCCAATAGCAGCTGAGATACAATGGTCAAGTACAAGCCACCACCACCTCACATCACCATCAAAAATGTATTTTTTGTCATCAACATATTGATTCAGACCATGCTGAAGGCCGATTGTAATGTGGATGAGAAACGATTAGCAATGGTCTGGGAGGCAAATTGCTGGATCTGCTTCTTAGCATCTGTATGCAACACCATATAATTTTTCTTCTTTGTAAGTATCCAATTAACATATGTCATTAAACCATAAAACAAATAGAGTAGCCGTAAGGATAATTACAGGCATCAAATATTTAGTCCTCAACTATCCCATTTAATCTGATTTGGGATCCATTTTAGAACAAGTCCCCAAATGATCTATCTAATCAAGTTCCTACTGGGCAGAATCAAAATAGTAATAGTTATTTAATATTTAGTTTATTAGCTTAAAATTTTATTTCTATTAAATATCATTTTGTTCTTTACTCTCTCTCCCCCTCTCTCCCAATATCCTCTCTTGGACTGTTCCTCTTCAAACACAACTGAAGCAAAAACTTCCCAGTTGCCTAAGCTTGTGAGGTGCGGTGACCCAAGTTTCATGGCTCCCCAAAAGAGAAAAAGTGAGCTTCCATTTTTCTTCCATCCTAGAACAAGAGAGCTAGACATTTTTTGATCAAGGATTCAAGGGAGTGCCAAGAGCTTCTAGTTCAAGTGGAGGAGCTTTGGAGGATCGACTGGTTGACGGACTAGAGGCTTCACATTGGAGAGCTTACCTATGGGTTGCATCAATTGTTGATGAATTGAAAAGAAACTTTGGTATTTTTCTTAAACTCCTCTAGCATGCATGGTTCTTGATCATAATTAAGTTTGATCTTTTTGGGTTGTTTTTTTTCATTTGGATGAATATAATAAATAAGAACTGTAAGCTTCTAGATGCCCTACCAACCATGTTATACATATTTGGCATCACTCTGACCCAAAAGAATCGTTTAGTATGTCATAGGTCAAAGATATATATTAACACTTCTTTGACACAATGCTTACTCAATACAGGATAAATAAATACTCACATAGGATTCTAAACGGTTGTAATAATAAGCAAAACTTATAACTTGAAATAAAATGTCAAGTGGAATAATAATAACAATAATATAACAGCAGAAGATGGAAATATGTTCCAAGAGTTTCCCAGCTTTAATGTACTACTGTATAAACCATGATAGTGCCTTCCTTGTACTATTCAAACATAAACCAAGTTCAGTTTGACCTTCCAAATTAACTCTGAACCATATTAGAAATTAGGTTTGCCTTTTCTGCTACAATTGTGTTAGATATATTTAGTAACGTGTATATTAAGTTAAGAGGGTTTGATATACTTAAAAACCAAAAATAATTAAGGTTATGCCAAGCTAAGTGAAGAGACTTATATCGATATTGAATCCTATAGAAACCAGTTTCTCATAGTCTATTTCAGAAACATTAAAAAACGATTTACTCACCTTTGCGGCATTTGGTAAAGCCAACTATATTTGCAATGCTCAAGGTCAAACAAACTCCAACAACTAGGAGATAGTCAGCTTGAAACCTTATAAGAGAGAATATTCCCAACACAATCCATGCCACCGCCTACAAAACACAGGACAATCTAAGATGCACGCAAATATAAACATTAAGACAAGTTATTGCTTATAATGTATAACATGATAATAAATATAAAGTATACACCTAAACCCCAACGAAGGCAATCGACGGTACCCTTACCTTTGGAAAAAAATTCGTTAGTTCTAAACTTTGCACATAAATTTTAAGATTCAATCTTTCAAGTGCTTCATACTCCTCACCAGATCACTCACATGACATTTATGGGGCATTAACGGTTATCAACTAGTGTTCCTTGCATGCCTTGCCTTCTATATAGTATATAAATGTTATATATGTTCTGGATTTCGCTGAAGTTATGTGACGGTGTTGGTCTGTATAGTACATGTCATAGTTGATCCATGCTTGCTTACCGTGAGGTAGAGGGTCCACCAGAATAGCCATGAATCTTTCTTGTTCATCCGGGCCAATGACTGACAAAGAAAGAGCACCAACATGAGATATAATTGATAAACACCCCAAAATGTAAAGAGTAATGTTAATATGCTATTGCTATATGTCTCAGACTTTACACTTTTTGTACAAAGTGATGTGTTCTCAATGGGTGTGAACTTGGCACAATCACAATTAGCTTAGTGTACCATATGTCTTATAAGTTGGATACTTTAAGCCTAAAAACTCAGGGCCAGGTGATCGTATTATATGTGTCACTCTATCACTCATTCAAAATTAAATTTTCACCCTAAAATTATGTTGTGTAGCTTGCCACATTATTTTGTATGACTTGTGGGACACTTGGTAGTTCTCAAATAAATAAAAAGGAATATTAGAAATAGAAGTATATTGATATGAAAGGACAAAACAAACCTCCTGGTCAAGGCATTCAAATTTCCATACACTTTCGCCAAGATCATTGATCTCATTCCACCATCTCAAACCAACTAAAATACGCCCGCTCACATTCTTTACCACCCAAAAGTCCAAGGCAGCAAGGATAGCAGTCACAACGAATATAATGACAAAGCTATCAAAAAAGAGGGCAGAAAGTATGTAAAATGCCAAAGCTGCTGCCTGCAGGTACCAAGGAAAACCCTTCAGTATAGTGAAACAAGTATGGAGATCTCAGAGCAAAATTGAAGATCAGTAAATCATGAATAACTAACCTTGAAGAGAACATGAAAGAAACATGTCTTCGGATTTGAGTAGTTTTCACCAGCAGGCTGTGAATAAGAGAGAATTACATCATATTCTAATGCAAAATAATTGTTGAACCATAAGTGAAAGAAGATGCAACTCCCATCATAGCCCACGAGAGATTAGGAAAATATCATAAGATGCATTCACTCAAGTTTCAACAAAGGTTTCTCAAGCAGTTCTTTCATTTGGTTGCAGTGATGCATCAAACCTCAATTTGCAGATTATGATCCTAAACACTGAACACAAGATCATGCATGGAAACCCAAAATGCTTAAATGGGGTAAACAAAATAGCATTTGATCTTCCTTAGTAATAAAACTCTGACATCTGAAGTTATAATTTTATCTTCCTTCCCTACATTTTCTCAACAACCAAACAGAACCGGCTCAATGAGATCTAAGGAACCAACAAATGCGCGGCCTCTATTCAACTAACCCTCATTTCCCCCATTTGACTAAATAGTTAAGTTGATTCAATTTCTGGTCCACAGTTCATGCCAGCATAAATAAATAAATAAGAAAAAGTTGCAATCTTCAATGTTTCCTCGCAATTTAAAAGAAATGGTGACTTTCTTAGTAGCCAAACAGAGGGCTTAAGCTTACAACCGACAACCCAGAGCACGGATCTGAAACAATTTAAACGAATCAAGCTTGTCGACTGCAACAATAAAGAAAATGGAAAATATGCAGGAAACAGAAAGGGTCAACTCACCGCGTTTAGATCCATAGTGACAGAGTCTAACTCAGGCTCAAGAGCGTAGCAGATCTGTCTATCTTTCTTCCTCCTAGAAAACTAAACATTTGAGGCTCAATTTAGTATAATTGTGAAAAGACCCCATTATTTGAGAATATATCTACATTACACTCGATAGATCTATGTATTTGCAAAATAGACACATATCATAGATCGCAAAATGGACCACTTACTGATCGCAAAATGTATTACTACGGTTTGTTGTACTTGTTCACTCATAGTCTCATACGCTCTTCTTGTGTTTTTTTTTTTTTTTTGAGTCTTACTTGACTTCATCTCAGTTTGACTCAATCGAAATATAGTGAGTTTCTATTTTTGAAAGACTATTCTAGATCATATAAAAAAAATTAAGAATTATTTATTTTATTTTATTTAGGACAGGACATTTCATCGGGTTCAAAACATTTTATCATTTCATATGATTAAAATCGGAGAGGAACCAAAATTCTAGAAGCCTGATCAATAATGAATTAAACCATACAAAAAAAAATTCACTTAAAGTTTTACGCATTGTTCTTGCAACTGAGATGAGAAAGCCCATGATGTCGGGCGGGCTTTTTGCAATCAGATGCTCATGACCACCTCTACTAAGACAGACCCAACTATGTGTAAAGGTTATCAACCGAGGGCTTCTTTAAATCTTCTCTCACGGCCACGCGTAAGACTTGCATAGGTTATATTTTGCACTAAAAACTTATCACTATCTAATCTCGAATTAGTCGGTTAGGTCCAAACATTACCGCAATATTAATTCCCTCTATTTGGTCTAAAGTCCCTGCCTACCATAAAAACAAACATTATCCAAATATAATCTTAATTTATCAATACCTTGCATTATAAGTTAACGACTAACCAGGGTATACGTCAACTTTCACAACATTAATTACATGCTTACTAATTCTACCATGCCTGCCAACCCATAGTCAATAAGAGAAAAAGTCAGCAAAACATAACCTTCTATTCATAATTGAATTCCAAAACACACAAATTATATAAACACCCTATTTAAAGACTTCAAAATTAGAAGTTTTGTCTTGAGTCCCTCACCTTACGTTTTTTTTTTGTCATATGTTTCGTACGTTTCTCTTCTTTTACTTCTAAAACGGTACAAATAGCATCGAACTCTTCCTTTCCTCCCCTCTCTACTCGCCAAAGCGCTTTAGTGCTCCTTTATCATTTGTCCACTTTACCGTCTTCATTCCTTCCACCCTTATCGCCTTCAAAACACCACCACATAAATCATCTCCACCGCTTAGTGCCTCTTCGGCCATGAATCCTCAAGCTCCAGCTCCATCTACACCTCAGCTACCGCCACTCCTCCCGTACCCCCTCCCCACTTTGTCCTTAACCACTTCTTCCCTCAACACCTCTACAATTACTGGAGTTCTCGGGACTCCAAAGCAATATGCAATGGGGCTCTCTTGGAAGAAAAACCGAATCTCCAACTCCGTACTTCCACTTTCACAGTTCCCCGTCCTCTAGCCGAGAAGACCAAACCGAGCTCGGTTGAGGATATTCAAACAAAACTCACAGGTGTAACAATCGGGGAGGAGCAAGCTGATGACTTCAACGACGATGACGGGATTTTTAAGGTCCCTGCTAGCGTTGTTCCGACCATGGACGATGCTCAATATCGTTCGCCCTTGCGGGTCGTCTGCTTATCGACAAACGGGTAAGACCACAACCCTTTGTGGTTTAATATCAAACACTTGGGACGTCCGGGGCCCTAAGGTCCAACCCCTGACGGACAATATTGTCTCGTTCTTCTTCCCTTTCCAAGTTGCGTTGGAGGGTATTAGGGATAGGAAGCCATGGTCCTTTTATGGTACTATGTTGCTCCTCATGCCGCTCCCACCATGCACTCAACCAGAAACATTGATCTTTCAGTATGTTTACACGGCGATAAGAGCATACGATTACTGGTTGAGGCTAGGGTTTCCCACATAAAGGGGTTTCTCGTCTCTAAATTGGGGATGGAAATGGAAACGGGCGAAACATACAACCTGACAAAGCCTAGAGGGTGGGACGTCTTCATGTGGCTTCAGGTGGAAATTGATGTTACTCGTCCTCTCCAACGACATCTCAGGCTCTGGTATGAGGGGCTTGCAGCGCCTTTTACAACCTAACTCTAGTGTGAGAAGCTACCGGATTTTTGCTTATAGTGCGACCGACTTGGCCATCTTAATTGGGTCGGCATGGCGGTCCTTCTGGGGTGGACCAATTTGCAATCAGATACAGGAACTCCTTCCATGATCCATCAACCATATGAACATATGGTTACATCCGACCTGATTGGGAAGTCGTGCCACCTCTTGCTCCAAAGTCTATGATGAGAACCTCGGGGTCTCCAGAAAAAAAAAGTGATGCTTGCAGGGGTACCAAAGTCAACAAGGATACCTCACCCACGGACTGTTGTGGGGGGAGGGGTTAGTCGAAGGGAAGAGGAAAACCCGACACGAGGTTCTAGTGAATTTCAGCCTACAAATTTGCCTAAAGACCAATGTGCTAAGCGTGCCTCAGTGCTGGCACTAAAGGGACATTTGGAAGTAGGGAAGAGATCGGTAGTATCTAATTGAACCCCGATAACCATTTAACATGTAATTTTTCCTAACCTGGGCCAGTTGGGGTTCGTATCCCCTGGAAAACTGAATCCAAACAGGTAGGTGGGGCCACTCTGCCATGTGAGATTCCTAATCGAGGTTCACAACTTGTTGTTACTCTCTAGCACACGATTTTAAGGGATAATGAGCTAAAGAAGAAAATTCCAATTGGGGTTTGTACGGAACAAGAAGGCACAACCAAAAATCAGTCAAGAGGGGCCCACGAAGAGCTAAAATTGTGAAAGAACTAGCTTGAGAGAAATCTCAACGAGCAGTTGCTATGAAGGACATAATCAAGAAGAGAGTTTATGAGCCCATGAATGTTGACCCGGACGCCAAAGACATACATTCATCCCTCTCCTCAAGGAAATCGACGAAGGTTGTAAAACAGCCTCGTTGGGAGCCATGATAGCCTGGGGGTATTTTGGAACTATCCCCTCAAACTAGGTATGTCGCTATCTAGAGGGGTCATGTTCTTTGAGGTAACTCGGGTCATAACTTCATAAGTCAAGACAACAACTCGTATAAGAATTTAAAACTTTGGTCTTACATGATTGATCTAATCTCCTGTTGTCGAATAACTTTTATTGGTTATTAAGAAGTATGTCGTGTAGTCTAGTTAGCCGGAATACTTGTGATGAACGAGTATTTTCGGACTATATATTGACTGTAAGGGATTTTTCCCAAAATGTTGTTTGTGGTTTTAGGAAATGATTAATGAAATAATTTAAAAATATATATAAACATCCCATTTGATACATATTATAATCACTCTACTTCAAAAAAAAAGAAGAGGATATTAACTAATCAAAATTTGGTTATCACTTAATAATGGCTATTAAGTTAAGATTATTGCCCCGTGAAAATGGTCTCAACATAATATATTACAAAAAAAACTATATTCACAACTAAAATATCAAATGGTCTATCTAGACCCTTATTTTTAATCTCAATGTATCTCCTCAATTGGACCAACTAACATAACCATATGTGTCGGTTTGATTCGGTAAAAAGTATCTGAATAAAAATCATTATCTTCTATAGTCTTGTATTAATTTTCAACCATGATAGTATAAATGTGAATTTGGACCAGCTTCAAAACCGCTCAAATGGATAATGGGCCCACCACCGACGCTGATGGGCTGAAGGCCTGGTCGCTTCAAAGAAGGCACCCTCGTTCCCCGGGTGCCTCTCCACCGTCCTTCCAGCGCAGTTCCGACACGTGGACCCGCCTAATCAACACGCAAGAAACCCAGCGGCTCCGCAGCAGAAACAGACACGTGGCAAAAGTGACGCTCTTTGGCCGCAAATTTCGTGTCACCTTAAATGCAAATAATAAATAACGGGCATTTACTAGGACGCCACGTGTCCCGAAACTTGTACGTGTCTTCTAAATGTGTGTCTTTCGTGTCACCTTAAAAAATGCGAAGACAAAATAACGGGCATTTGCTAAGACGCCACGTGTCCCGAAACTGTACGTGTCATCTAAATGTGTGTCTTTCGTGTAGTAGGGCCAGGTCGGTGGTGGTGTAGCGGTGTGGTAGTTAAGCAGCAAATCTGTTTTCTTATGCGCACTTTTACAATTTAAGTTTTTAATTAGTCGGCAATTTAATCTTGGGAAGATATCTTGACACGATGTGTGACACCAGTTACTGTAAGCGCGTGGGGTTTCATCTAACCGTTAATTGTGCCTTCCGACACAGCACCATGATGTGGGGATTTTGTGAACTTGATACTAATGACGTGAATCATGGCACTGTTCACGTATAATTTAATACTTTCAGGCATGAGTCAGAGTTAGAAACTTCCTCATTAATTGGAGTGATTGTAGATTGATAACAAAATGAATCTTTGCAAATAGTTTTTCTTATCATGCTTGTTTCGAAACTTTCTTTGTTACCACAGAAGAGGGAATGTGTTAAGAAAAAAAAGTATGGATTTCGAGATGACAACTATATACTGCCATATCAAAGTTCAACAATAATTTAAACGGAAAAATAATAGAAAACAGGTAAAACAAAAGAAAGGTCATCTTAATTCGACTTAACAACCACAAACCTGCTAAGAGAGACCAGAGTAAAAAGATGTTAGAGAATAAAATGAAGAACTCTTCAAACATGAAGATGCAAACTTTAGGTGCTCTTAATCATCGTAGCAGTCAGAGACTCGATCTATTCGAGAAATCTAAATTGTCGCTCAGCAACTCTCAGACTGGTAAAGAACCCTTATTGAATCCTATCTAGAAGAATGTTCGTGTCAATGACATCAACTCCAGAGAAAACACGTTAATTGCCATATAGCCAGATATGTCAAAGATAAAGAAGCTCAATGCCGACCCACTCCAACCTCAGCCTCCTAGGTACCACTAGGGAGATTCAAGATTAAAAGAAAATAGTAGACAAGATTAACATAACACCCACAACACCCCACCACCCCAAGATCAAGGAGCAGACTCTCTAATTAAGTTCACAAGCAAACAACGGACATGTACCAATTATTCTCACCACTTGAACCATATATAATACACTTTCATCGGGCTAGCGAAATCGACACACCCCTATCCACAAGAAGAAAATAATAAGGACCACGTCGTGAGAAAACAACCAAGAAATAAACTAGATCTTGGGCAGAACTAGGGCAGACCAGATCACATAAACCCAAGGCACGACACCAATATCCACCCAACCAGCTAAAACCTAGATAGCTCTAACTGTAGCGAACCCTCTCCAATCTCAAGACCAGACCAGTGCATTCGAGTGTTTACGCACCAGACGGACCCTGATCTCCTCCAAAGCCACCTCATCCCGAACCAGGAGACCCCTCGAAAACAGGAAAGCCCACTCCCCTTCCACAAAAACTGTACAACCGACCCATAATAACCCTCTGCCAACCTGTATAGACGTCGATAACGAATCGCTAAAGCGGTATTAAAGAGTCACGTGTGTGCAATCTTTTACCGAATGGAATGAACCCGTTTGTGCACACGACAATACGGATGTTGTGAAAATCTTTCGTGAACTATGTATATTTGTTGTTAAACTATTTCCAAGATTCATCGTCAGTTGGACGCTGTAATAAGACCGTATCTTCTCAATAGTATGTGCCCAACTAAACAAAGGGGAACAAGGGCGTTTTAGTCTTTTGGAATAAAAAGTTTGGCGGAGTATATTTGATTTTGAGCGGAATATGCTTCTTCTACCCATGTTTAAAATTGTTGCCGTTTTAAGGACAGTACCGCGATCCGTCCGGGAACCTCCACTGGCCGTAGGATCGACGTACCCACCACGTGGACAGTCGGATGGTAACCAACCCAGTTTGACTGCCTAACTGACACTCACACACCGAGGCCCAATCTGGTCCAAACGTCAGTAACACGACGCCGTATCGTAACACGCGTTTCGGAGCAAGCGTGAACTTCTTACCATAGGTTGATTTACTGACCATAGTCCTCATTATCTTTTGTTTATCACCGTAATTAAATTTAAACCATCCCCATTCCCCACAACAACATCTATATATACCACCCAACCCTCGACACAATTTCCTCACACCAAAACCTTCAAGCAAAGCTAATCACTCAGTTAAACACTCATTTTCTCACTAATCACTCTCATAACCCAATTCGATATCCAAACATGGCCCCAAGCATCACAAAGAGCGCCGGACTCGTGAAGGCTGCGAGCATCTCGAGCTGCGCCTACGTGACATTCTTGGCCGGAAACGGCGACTACGTGAAAGGCGTGGTTGGTCTAGCCAAGGGACTGAGGAAGGTCAACAGCAAGTACCCCTTAGTGGTGGCCATCCTCCCCGACGTCCCGGAGGAGCACCGCCAGATCCTCCACAGCCAGGGCTGCATCGTCAGGGAGATCGAGCCCCTTCACCCGCCGGAGAATCAAACCCAGTTCGCCATGGCTTACTACGTCATCAACTACTCCAAACTCCGTATATGGGAGTTTGTGGAGTACAGTAAAATGATATACTTAGACGGAGACATCCAGGTGTTTGACAACATAGACCACCTCTTCGACATGCCCGGCGGCCACCTGTACGCCGTCATGGACTGTTTCTGCGAGAAGACGTGGGGCCACTCTCCTCAGTACCAGATCGGCTACTGCCAGCAGTGCCCCGACAAGGTCCAGTGGCCCGACCGCATGGGTCCTAAGCCCCCTCTTTATTTCAACGCCGGCATGTTCGTCTACGAGCCCAACCTCTCCACCTACCACGACCTCCTCACCACCCTCAAAACCACCGCTCCCACTTCCTTCGCCGAGCAGGTACTTTCATATATATATATATGTAACAGCTGGTTCATACGTGACTGTACTCCTATATATATATTTGATTAAGGTTCGTTGTGCAGGACTTTCTGAACATGTTTTTCAGGGATGTGTACAAGCCGATCCCCAACGTCTACAACCTTGTCCTGGCCATGCTCTGGCGCCACCCTCAGAACGTTGACCTGAACAACGTTAAAGTTGTCCACTATTGTGCTGCGGTGAGTACTGTAAATAGATACAACTCTATCAATAAATTATGAAGATTTATTTAATGGGTTTTAATTAAATTTGGTTGATTAATAGGGGTCAAAGCCGTGGAGGTACACGGGTGAAGAAGAGAACATGGAGAGGGAGGACATAAAAATGCTGGTGAAGAAATGGTGGGACGTGTACAACGATGAGTCCTTGGACTACCGCAACACTTTGACCTCTGCAACTCCGAAACCACTGATTGGCCTAATCTCGGACTGTGGCGTGGTCCAGTACGGTAGTGCCCCATCAGCTGCCTAGACGGGGCCGTTTCATGATTAAGATATGATTATGATTTTCAGGTCAATAATATGTGTATAGGCACGCAGAGGTTCAAGGTTTTATTATTTGGTTGAGACCCGCGTGTATGTGTGTGCTGTGGGTTTGATAATCCTGTAACTTTGGAACACACTACTTTTAAGCAATATGTGTGAAAGTGGAAATATAGTATTACTGATATTTGCTATTAATTTCTTCAAACATCAATTGTAATTACATTATGGGTTTTGTTCTACTGCTATAGGAGATCGTAAAGAAGCTAAGCACAGCAACAGCAGTGTACAGACGCATACAAAGACCAATTGACAAGTTCAAGAGAGACAAACATACTCTGGTCCAGACATTTCTAAAATGAAATGTCACTTTCATTATTTGCTTTTTTTATCAACGTAATACAGTTTATTAATCCTGTTTTCTAAATTAAAGAAACAAGGTGAGAGTATTATCTCTCAGGATAATAAAGTATGTGTATTCCGGTATAAAATCTCAATTAGCAAGTGAACAAGAGGCCTGAGACATGTCTCAACCTCGATCAGAGGGTCCAAACTTAAATTTTTCTAACTCACAGCTCGGACAAGAAGAACCCCCGACAAGAGACAACAAACTGTATGACAAAGCATTCCTATAAAAAGATTCTCGACAACCCAACAAAGGGTGCAGACCAGACTATGGAGGTCTAAAACCGGATTTCTCAACTATTAATCAATAATAAAAAAAAAAAGACAAAGGGTAGAATCCAAATTTTACAACATTGAAGCACACAAAAACAAAGGTGGAGCCACAATGCGAATTTTCCAATAAGTTTCATTGTTTGAGTTTTGTTACATAGATTTTTTTTCTAAAATAAAATAATTATTTTGAATTTAGATACGAATGTATACAAATCATATGTGAATCTGTAACTCAATTGTGTACAATTAAACGTCTCAGAGAGCAATTCTTTTAGTGGTAATTTATTATCATTAAATCACAAATAACTGAATAAGTTCCATCCTCCCTAGCATCTGGACAATTATTTCTTCAAATCCCTTATTTAGTCAAAGATCCGCCATAATTATTTACTATAATACAATCCTGGAAATCAGCTCAATCATTGGAAAAGCAATATTATTCTCTTTCTGTTCCTCCGCCAGAAACCCATTTGTGCTTTCTCCACCACAGTACCAAAATGAGACCTCTCACAATTCTACTATGTGCTACACCATTTCTGTTACTATCTTCTCTATTCATGTCACCGTCTTCAGGGGTGACCCAAAGCGTCCTAGCCACCATTTGCAGCCAAACCCAGAACCAAAAAGCCTGTGAAAACATATTGCAGAGCGACAACCGAACGAGCTCAGCAGATCTCCCTCAGCTCTCTCTCGTATCCCTCGACCTCTGCATGAAGCAGGCCAGTGGCAATTTCGATATTTTCGAACAATACAAGCGCAACACATCGGAGCCTGTCCTGAAGGGTGAGTACAGCAAGTGTGTAGGGCTGTACCTTGAGATGAAGGGCATAATCAACAAGGCCACAGCGCTATCACAGAAGAAAGAGTACAAGAAGATCACTGAGCATTTGGGTCAGTTGACGACAATGACTTACAGTTGCGCGAACGGGCTTCCTCTGGACTCACCCACTAATGGTATCAATGAAGATATGCTCTTAACTAGTCAAACTGCTGTTAGTGTCAATTCTTTTGCTTCAGACTCTCCTTAGAGGGATCTTTTTCTTGGCAAGTATTTGAGAACGGTAATAAGATTGTTATAGCTCCTACAAACTGTGTTAGGTTGATGTCAAAGAGCTCACACCTAATAGGCATCTCCATTTCATGAAACGGGTTCTTCAAGACATAATATGTGTACAATTCGTAGATAACTTTCAGAAGACCGTCCATATGTTGTGTTCTAGGTTCACAAACCACAAAGAACTTTGTCCCTGCAACCAAAAATAACAAAGGTAACTTGAGACTTTCATTCAGCTTGATGCTAAAACACACATCCAGTTTCAACCAAAATGTGAATACCAGATCACAGCAAGCATCTGATGGTCAACTTCCACGTGTTTCTACACACTGGTTTATAAATATAGATTTGGCATATTTCAGTTTTACAGATAAGCTTGTGGCCAGATAATACATATATTTGAAAATTTTAAAGCCAAAACCATATGAATTGCAACTGATAATTCTTCTGAATGCGGTTTACGCATTCCTGGTTCTCTCTAGATTGGTTATTTAATTAAAATTAGCTTATGACCCATGTAGTTTTATAACTTTTTAAAGGCATCATCGAATATAAAAGACCTCATAAAACTAAAGGTTGCCTGAGCAAAGTTGACTATACTGAGAAAACAATCACACAAATTTCACAAAAAATGGGCACTGAATGATAAGAAATCAGATTGAAATGGAAGAAACCAGAGTTGGGACTTCAATGCCAAAGCTTTTTGTCCAAATTAAAGAAACAAACAGCTAAAACTCAGACCATGATAATGTTCTAGCAACGACCTTCTGCATCATATATTTCACCATGAACTACTCTATACAGCATTATATGGACTAAGCATGGCCATATGAAGGATATATCTCTTTTTGGGAGAGGTTAAAGATCTTACTGGTAACTTCCCTAACACACCCTCGGCGACCTTTGATTCTCAAAAAACACACTATATAGGTGAAGAGTTAACAGTAACACACTAACACCTTTCGTTATCCATCAAAAACCCACTGAAACGGAAATGAAAATGACAATAGTTTCAGGCAAAAGGAATAGTTTTCGAATAACACCACTATTCCATAAATGTTGGAACAAACATACTTACATTTGCAAGACTCTATCCTCTGAAAAAACAAAGGCCCCAAATACCCACAAATCTAAACTCTTGCATAGAATTCACTATGGAACAAAAGACACGCAGAATAAACACCTTACTGAATATGCACAATCGAAACAACCCAAAACACAATCTATCATGAGGCGTTCGAACTCTTCTCGAGGATCATTAAGGAATTTTGATTGTGGATTGATTTACTGTTTTCTGTGTTTTATTTTTACTTCAGTTCTTTGTATGTATTAGTTTTGTCGTCTAAGATGGAAATTAGACGTTTCTATGGTTCCAAGAGCGCCTGGAACCCTACGAGGATCTTGGACATATTCTAGGGATGACAAAATAACCCGAACCCGACGTACCCTACCCGACCGGGTATTGTTTTAATCGGGTAGGGTATTACCCGTTGACCGGGTATATTGACCGGGTACGGGTAGGGTTCGGGTTTGGCCTTACCCGCCCCGAACCCTACCCGATCTTTTATATATATATAAATAAGTTCACAATTATAAACCTAATAATTTGTCAATTACAACTAAAAAGTTGTATGGTCATAACTCATAAGTCTATAATACCATACAATTCATTTGGGTTTATTGATCATTGAAAAGAAAAACATGAAGATGATTACTTTTGCTTAGGTATTACTTGATTTTAAGATCGTTGTATGCTGAGACTTGAGATGAGGAAAAATTTCTAAAATTTCATATTTTTGGCTACTTAAATTTATATGGAATTGTTACTTAGTTGCAAATTTTTGTTGTCTTATAATCCACATGTCATATGAACAAGTCGGTTAGGGTAATACCCGACCCGAACATGTAGAGATTAGGTAGGGTATTGACCGGATATAGGTAGGATACGGGTATTGGGTATTTAAATCGGGTAAGGTACGGGTATCACAAAACCCGACCCAAACCAGACCCATTGCCATCCCTAACATACTCTGGTTCCTAGGGTCCTTGACCTTTTATGTAACGATTGATTGGAATTATTAATAAAATCATATGTCTGTCACATTTCAAAAAAAAAAACTGAACTAATTAAACAATAAAATTCACAGTCAGTTGGAAAGAAGGAAAGCAATAAATTGCACACGAAAAAGAATTACCCATACCAGTAAGAAATCGGAGATCGAAAGTGTTAGCTTCAAGGAGTTCGATTCCGGCACAACCCACGACCGGAGACAATTGCTGAGAAATGGAATGCCACAGACTGGCCACTCGCAGAGAGTCATTCGTATCCATCCGTGCCGCCGATCCATAATCCTGATGAACACACGCAGAGAAACCCAATCGAGAAATTGAATTGAAGTGAGGAATAGGTGAGCACCTTGTAGAAGATGAGGCCACCTGATTTGTTGATGACTGCCATTTTTTCCAAGAGGAAATCCGCAGGAACTGGAGTACGAAGCAATTCAGGATCGAAGTTGCTTCATCTCCGAATAAAGGCTCAAGTCAAATCAACGACCAAAACGTGTTAATAATGCTTATTTATGGCACATTGACCAATAGGCCCATTAGCTCAGTTGGTTAGAGCGTCGTGCTAATAACGCGAAGGTCGCAGGTTCGAGACCTGCATGGGCCATTTTTTTTTTTGCCTCTCGCCAGCAATTACTCAATGACGTGTAATTCATTTATTGGTCCCTTCAGCTAGATGACGTGGACCATTCCGCACCGGATATACAACGGTTCTTGACAAGTGAGCCAGACATAGCCACGACTCATTCGACTCAGTTTCAGTCGCCGGTCGACTCACCAAATTCGCTTTCGCGCTCTATTAAGCTTACCCTCTCCGCGATCAGTTTGCTTCACAACAAGACAATGGCCGTGAAAGCGAACACAGAGCCGACAATTGTTATCGACGGCCTACGATTCACGTACCCGGGAATCGACGGCCACCCGCCGCCGGGCTCCACCCCTCTGATCCAAGACTTCAATCTCACCCTCAACTCAGGAGATCGCTGCCTCCTCGTCGGATCTAATGGCGCTGGTTTGTTTTGTTCCCTTGCTGTTTCACTTTTACTCGTTTCTTTGTTTGGTTGCTGTGAAATAGAAAATGCTGGTCCTTTGTGAGAAAATCTATGTTCGTTCCAAAATTTGTGATTTTTGTTGGGTTTCAGTGAGCAACTAGGGTGTAGTTGAAACCCATATTTCAATTTTCCGTTTAGTGATTTGGCCCAGCTTTGGTTTGGATTCTAGGTGCAAATGGAACCTTAAAATGGTGTTCTCTTTGACTGATTGATTGTTTTATCTTAGTTTCGATTAGTAAGGAACCGCATTTTGTGAGTTTTTCTTTTTTTCTCTTTGGAATTTGTGTTTGGTTGTTGATTGTAATGTTGTAATAGGGAAAACTACAATACTGAAAATATTGGGAGGGAAGCACATGGTAGAACCCCACATGGTTCGTGTGCTTGGAAGATCAGCTTTTCATGACACTGGTTTGACCTCTTCTGGTGACCTCTGTTATCTTGGAGGAGAGGTTCGAATCTTTTTTCCCCTTTGTTTCCGCTGAATCAAGTACATTTTTTGATGCATACTGAAGTTTCAATTATGTGGAAGTTTGGTTTGGATAATGGGGATGTTGCGGGAGGAAAATAGGGTTAGATGTCATTTGGCTTAGCCTTGATCTTTTCCAAGATGCCAAGACAGGGCTGTTTTTTTTTTTCAAGTGGCATCTATTTTACACGTTTTATTTGGCTGCATAAGATTTCTTGACTATGGCCATGATGAATTGAGTAAGACCTATCGTTTCTTGGATGGTTGAACAAATGGAATTAAAATCAAGAATTTGCTTGAAACGTGACTGCCTACAAAAACATCTTTCATTTGGCTAGGTTCACTTCCTAGTTGGTGCCAATTTCCATTTCAATTGGACTTTTGTTCTGTTTCACCTCAGAGTCTAGTCTGAATCTGCATTTTTGTGATACTTAAGTTGGTTGGACAGCCACTTGTAGCGTAAATAGATTGTTTTCCTATTGGGATTTCTTTTTCATTAATAAATTTGTGTTTGCAGTGGAGACGTGAGGTTGCTTTCGCTGGTTTTGATGTTCCAATTCAAATGGACGTTTCTGCAGAGAAGATGTTATTTGGGGTTGCAGGTGTTGATCCTAAAAGAAGGGATGAACTGATCAAGGTACTAATTAGACTACTTTTCATGTATGCAACTCTTATCTTGTTTGATATTTGCTGAAGTTATCTTACTGCAAGAGATTTTGGGTTCAACCTGGATAGGAAACCATTCCTATGTTGTGCTATGAGTTGCAGTGGAACGTTAAAAGATTTCATGTAAATAATGGCTAGATTTCAGCTATTCTTGTATTATTTTATGATGTTTTTACTTAAATAATCTGTTTGTTTGATTTACTCTTCTTTGATGTCTCTTATGAAATTGCCTTTGAAGTGATAACTATTACCTATAAGTGTTATTTCAATGCAAATGTTGCCTGCTATTTACAAACTACGTGTACAAATATACTTGCTTTGTGATCTCAAGAAACGGCGCAGGTATGCTAACTGGATTTGGGTTATAGGACATCCATCTCCTCTGATACTTCACTTGACCCTGAAAGAGAGCATTATATTAACATTACAACCACAAATTGTTGTCCCAGTCTAACTTGGGATTCGCTAAGTGAATCATTTTGCAGATTTTCCGATTGAGTATTAACGTTACGTTGTTATGCCTGATTGAATGTGAAAGTAAAAATATGTTGTGGAGTTTTTGTATATGTGATAGATTCTCGATCTTGGAGTATGATATAAATAAACTACCTAGTGGTGCTTCATCTAACCCAGCATAATTCTTTGGTTATATCAGTAGGAAAGTTGCATATGTTGGATAACTTGATTGATCATTCAATTTTGGTCAGCTTTACTTTTTTGAGTGTAAAATTTTGTGGTGGCAATATGCATGATTGCTTAATAATATTTTATTTAATTGTATTTCATGCAGAACTAATAATAGATGAAACACATGCTGGGCTTTTCATAAGATTAATGAAATTAGTTATTACCATTTGGTAGCTTGCTATTCTGTGCTTGAGCAATTCATTAACTAAACTAAGGGCATTACAGATTACTTAATATCTATGTCTTTCAACTACTTATTTAGAAATTATAATATTTTGAATGGTAAAAGGTATCAACTGTAGATTTTTTTTTTCTGGTTTTACTCAATTATTCACCCATCCATATAATTCAAGAATATTATTTGTTGCTATCTTCACAAATTTCCAAGTTTGCTGTTGTAGATTTGCATTTTTTTGCTATTAAATTGTAACTTGTTTGTAGGTACTAGATGTTGATCTATCTTGGAGAATGCACAAGGTGTCAGATGGTCAGCGAAGACGAGTTCAAATTTGTATGGGTCTCCTCAAACCATTTAAGGTATCTATTCTGCATGGTAAATGTATATCCTACAATCCGTGCTTTGTACACCTTTGGTAAAACTATCAGTATTTATGTATCTTGAATTGCTCCCTGTGTATTAGGTGCTGCTTCTTGATGAGATTACTGTTGATCTTGATGTGCTGGCAAGGGCTGACCTTCTAAAATTTCTAATAAAGGAATGTGAAGAGCGAGGTGCCACAATTATATATGCAACACATATATTTGATGGTCTAGAGAGCTGGCCATCACATATTGTATGTGACCTTTTGGTTAACATTAATCCCAACTTGAATTGAGTTTTCCCCTCAATTATGGGTGGATTCTTATCTCACCTTACATTAAAAAAAATTGTTCTGTTGTCAGGTTTATGTGGCTCATGGGAGGCTACAATTATCAAAGCCAATGAGTACTGTTAGGGAAATGAGCAATTTGTCACTAATGGTTAGTCTTACCTCTCTTGTCACAGTTCAGATTAGTACTCTTTAGGTCGACAACTTACTGATGAAGTTTCTCAAATCTGTCTATTCTATTTGTATGTTTGTTAGATACCTATATGACTTTTTTCATGCTTTGAGCCTTTGAGGAAGTTGTAAGAGTGTTTTTATCTATTAAATCTGGTGCATCAAAGTATTTGATCTCAAGACCTTATGTAGAATTAAGGGAGTACAAAACATTTTTTTATCCTCTATTTTTTTGTCAAGCATGAGCCCTCTTATGTAGAAGATAGCTCTAAATTTTTGTGACCCCCCACCTTGAGAGAGGTCTAACAGAAGTTGTGAAGAAATAATGACTGAGGTACCACTCTCAGGCCTTAAGGCTTAAGTTTAGTGTTTGACCAGTTGGTCAAACAAATTTTGGTAATTGTATGATTTACTGTGTGGGGTTGGGTGCTCATGTTTGAAAGGGGCTATAATTGCAGAGAACGGTCGAGAGTTGGTTAAGGAAAGAAAGAGACGAGGAGAGGAAACGAAGGAAAGAAAGGAAGCAGAACGGTCTTCCAGAATTTGACAAACAGGTTGAGGGAAGTCTTGTAGCTGGGGGCGATCCAGGGCGTGTTGGCGGGCGTGTGCTGAACAATGGCTGGGGTGCTGGAAGGTTGAACTCCACTGTTGCTGGGGAAGAGAACTTTGTCTTGAGCTCAAACAGGGTTCTAAGATAGTAGTAGAGCAATGAATGTATCCACTCAATATGCACCTGCTTTGTATCAGTAGAAAAGTTCATTTTGTGAACTATTGTAAGTTTCTGGCCTTCTTTTTGTTTTAAAATTTATCCCCAGCATGTGTTTCTTCCCATTGGCTATCTGAAAAGTGGAAAATGTATGCATTGTTTTCCACACACAGAATGAATAAATGATTGCATCTTTCACTTCCATATCATTTGTCAGTGAAGGACTGTCCCTTTCTGACTGGACAAATCACAAGTCCTCAACAGTGTTACAGTGGTTGCATATTTATGATGTCTGGTCTGGGTTGTCAAATGGCCTCTTGCGCTCTGTTACAAAGGCTAAGGGCATCCACAGTGCAATAGTCGGTTGTTGATAGAGAAGGGTTGGCGGGAAAAATAAAAAATTATTCTTTGTTGGCTTATAGTCAGCTCTCTCAACCAGTACCCTACAATGTTAGGTGACTTAGCTTATAGTTCTTTTTGTTCACATTTTTTTCCAGTCGGCGGTAAGGAGAGGCGGCCAGCTACCGGCCAGCACTCTCAGTCAACATTATTTAATTAAAATTTTTCTTTTGTACTCTCTCCTACTTTTTGCTCCTAACCTCTCCACTGTGGATGCGGGATTATGATGTTGTATTTGTCACAATTATCAAGATTGTTAAGTTGAATTTTATATCTTGTTTTTCTTAAGAAATGAAATTAAAATCGACAAATATCTCGCATCCATATCTATGTTCACAATTTCTTTCGTTTGACAACGTTTGTTCTGATAATGTCCTCAAATGGCGTGATCTATGCGATCACAATTCACTCAAAACTATTTCTCGACATTTTTTTCCATGTCCCATGATTAAGAAAGATGAACAGAGAAATGAAAAAAAAAGCTAAGGGAAGAAGATAATCACAAACGACAATAATTTCGATAATCCACTTCAATTTTGAACCGACATCTCAAAAAATCAATAAATTATAATGATGTCATGTGAATCTTATCCGTCAGTGGGTTTGTAAATATCGTAATCATTGTATGAAGTAGCTAGTAGACAAACACTGGACACTAGGTGCTTATGCTAGCCTCGTCTACTCGCAACATGCTACACTGTGATAAACAAATATGACAATATTACTTGTCACACGTTCCTCTTTTCGCCCATACATATTCATCCACATTAGTTCTACTCTAACACTAAAATGCTAATAGATTCAGAAATAACTTGATGTTTGTCCAGGTTACATGATTCAAGTATCATTATTAATTTCAAAATAGAATGAGTTCATTGTTCACTCATTTGTTTTCAATAAGAAAAGAAGCTAGTTTTTTTATGAGTTATATATTTATAGGAATACAACCAGATGCAAATCAGTTGTTACGGTGTAAATCTACGAACTTGTGAAAATAGTGTATACGGCTTGAGAAAAAATTTACTTTGGTTTGAGATGAATATTCTCAGACAAAAAAAATCAAACCAGAAACGTTATTTTTCTCAAACTGCATTTTTTCAAAATAAAATATTATTTGCTCAAACTTCTTTTTCTCAAACTGAGATGTTGTTTTTTCAAACCATATTTGTGATTTTTCAAACTAGATTTAAGGTTTACAAGTTCACATAGTAAAAAAAATCACATGTGATTGTCTCTATATATATATTAAAGAAAAAAATACTTTATTTTCTCCGAAAACCAGAGAAGATACACAAGAGGGACCATCTCTACCCCAAGGAGATTATTTCATCTACCGACATTAACTTAGTTGATTTCAGTACAATGTGCAATAGACAGGTTATATGTATAATCTAATATATGACTTGTTACTAAAGTACATGACTCTTCAGCCATGACCTTTTAAAAATTTCTATGACTCTTCGTATACATGTTGAAGCAACTTAATTTAACATGCCAATATAAATAGTTGCTTTTATCAATCACCTGGATTTTTTAGACATACAAACATCTAGAAGTTGATTAGATGATCATGATATGCCAATAGAAATTGTTTCCTTTTATAGAAGATCTGGAAGTCTATTAGATTAGTACAAGTTTTGTGTTCACATGGGTTAGTCCGGTGGTGAATATTTTTTTACATCTCATTTTTATTTGAGGTCATAGGTTCAAATCTCGGTGAGTATACTCGCTTAGGAGTAAGTGTGAGTGTTGGGTGATTAGATTAGGTTAAAATAAGATTTCCTGTATTTCTATCCGATATAAAACAAGTATAAGTTTCGCAATGTGTTGATAAATTGATACAATATTTTTTTAAATAATAGTTAAAAAGGAAATTCCAGTTTTCACTCTTATTAATTTTGTTCTCTTTTGAGAGTACAAAAATGAAGATAATTAGAAAATATGGAAATTTTAGATTTTGTTTCTATATTATTTTTTAAAAAACGAAATCGTTATTTAGAAACATATTTCACAAAACGTAAAAAAAGGACAAATTCTCAAGAGTATGCAATGTTGTGATATTTTACCTTTTTTTTTGTTATGAACAGTTAATGACATGGTTTTGAAAATTTGATTGTTATTAAGGGATATTTTATTTGTTATGGACGGAAAATTAGACGGAAGGTATTAAATTGAGACAAACAAAAATATAAGATAGCGAGATGACACGAAAAAAGTTTAGGATAATTTAAATAGAAGTGAAACTTTTAAGGTAGTGAGGTGGAATTAATCATTTAAACTATATTATTCTTTTATTAAAATAGATGGAGTTTACAATTCATTATTCATTAACCCTTTTAGTTATTCATTATTTTTGTACGTGGAACAAGTCTATTAATCAAGGTTGTAAATAACGTCAGATGTTAGTCATACAGGTAGGGATGACAAAATAAATCCAACCCGACGGGTAGTCATACGGGTAGGGAAGTACAATCGGTAAGAAGTCAACGATGGCGTTGCGTTGCTGTGGGTCAAGAACAATAACCATTGAGTACCAAACGAGAGATCAGGACGCTGATGGGAGACATGTCTTGTCTCAACGAGATCTGAAAGAGCTCGATCCCAAGTCTCCTCATATTCTTAAGGACCTCATTGGATGTCTAACATCATATTTATCTCCTCCCAAAGGCCTCTATCGAAGGACCAACGTGTTCGTTAGACAATACAGGCCTATCCGAGTTGAGCTAAGAAAAAAAGTCTGGATATTCAGCGCGCCTTACCAAGTGAATAGGGAATCTCCCTCTAGCTTTTTTACCAGGATTAGCCGGGCACTGTAGTTAGAGGGTTAGTGTTTTGGTTTTGACTGTTTCGATCTTGTCCAATATATGTCTCGCCCTTCACGTATTACCACTGTGGTTATAACTGTTGTTGTTTGACGCTTTTATTCAATAAAACGACCAGTTTAATACTAAAAAAACACCTTAAGTTAAATCTAGAGGGAACTCTAATGACATAACCCTCATAACTTTTTATTCGTAAAAACACAATGATGCTCCCAACAGATAGGACTGAATTTGATGTTATTCAGTCCGGTTCTTTAGCATTGCAATGCATAGGGTGAGATCGTGCACGATGAAAATTGAGGTGGAGTGGTATTTATAGTGAAACTCAGAAGGAACATCACATTTATGTGTACTAATACTACAAGATTGATTCAGTACAGCAACGGAAACAGGAAACTTTGAAAAACATGCACACGTTTGAGTAAACAAGACAAAACAAAGAACAAAACCATTTCCCAACAGATAGATAGATGAGGTCTGTGTTGTCTCTGTCTCTGCCCCTCCTTCCCCTTCAAACTCTAGCAGCAACGTCGCCGTCGCCGCTTCCCTTATGTTGTTTCAGTTCCAGGTGGTCGTTTTCATGGGACTCTGTCTCAAGCTCCATTTCTTTGTCCTTCCCCCACAGAACCGCATACAGCCCGGCCACAATCAGGAACGACCCAACAACCCTGCTCAATAATAATAATCACATAACACAATTGATTGGTTACTGAAATGTCTCACACTAATACCGATACACACATATTAATGTCACGATCAGTGAACTTACGTTCCGATGTACAATTTCTCGTGGAGCATAGCCCAACTGAGAACGGCAACGATGACGAGCAACAAGGGGCTGAACACGGACACATACAGCGCGCCTCTCTTCTGAATGCTCCACGACATGAGGCTGAACGCTAGCGCCGAACACACCACAGCCTTCACAACCAAACAGACAGCAACAACATTGATTTTTTTTATAAGCTCGAAAATTTATTAATAAGACCGATACCATGTAACAACAACAACAACATTGTTACATGGTACTTTTGTCAGAGATTAATTCATAGTTGTCTTGTCGGGATGCCATACCGCGTACAGAGCAGCGACCAGCCTGATGCTAGGGATCAAGGACCACGAAGAGGGTCTGTGGTCGACAATCACACCGATGCCAGCGCACTGGACGCTCGACAGCAAGCACATGAGAGCGCTGCTGGTGTACGGAGCCGGGAAGCTCTTGCTCACCTTGGCCTGCACAACCATAAAAATCGAACATAATTACAAAGGGTCTTTCGATTAACATCAATTGGTCAAAATGGTGTGTTAATTACTTGGATGATGAACCAAAGCGCCCAAGCAACGGCACTAGCAATGAGAAAAATGGGTCCCAGGATGGACTGTCCGTTGCCGGAGCTTGTGTCGGTCATGCTCTCCAGGTATCTCCAGTGGAAGTTCGATGATCCGATGCCAATGATGTGCCCGTGGTAGAATGAGAGCAACATGGCCCCTCCGACGCACACGATTGTCCCGACAACCTTGGCCTGCCCCGCCTTGGTCTTGATCCTCACGCTCTCTTGTCGGAACAGGACAGCCAGGACAAAAGTGAAGGCTGGGAGTATGTTGGTGAGCGCACAACCAATGGTGGGCGTGGAATTGTTGAGCCCGACTAAGTAGAACATCTGGTTCATGGTAGCTCTGCAAGTTCACCTCTAGTTAGTAACACCAAATTAATAGGGTAAATAATAAATATTACAAAATTAATTAATTACCCGGTGAGGGAGCATAGGAAAATCAGGAAAAACACGTGCTTGGAGAGCTTGGGCATTGTTTTCCTGCACAAAACATACATAGAGTTCAAAACGGCTTCGAGTGCAGGTGACGTGCAGATGAATCAAAAACCCAATGAGTGATGGGAAAAAAAATCACATGCGTGGTAGCGTCTTCATGTACATATATAGAGAGAGAGTTGCAACAGAAAATGATTGGAAAAGAAAAGAAGAGTTGTTGAGAACTCAAAACCAGGAAGGCCAAAGCACAAATGGCATGGGTCGAAGTTGAACCAAAAGGACTTGTATGTAAACTTACCCGAACCCATTTCTAGGTTATTGGTTTCTGATTCAGCATAATAAATCCCTCATTTTCGTCAAAAAAAAACATAGTACATACATATTACATAGTAATTAAGATACTCACCATTCGAGGAAATAGGCAAAGGGAATGATGGCAAAGGTGGCCAAGATTTGTCGGTAAGCGACGAGGATGACAGGGTTCATGCCGGTCTCCATGGCGAGCTTGGAAGTGATGTTCATCCCTGCATACCCGAATTGGACAAGGACCATGGCCAGAAAGGGCATGTAATCAGCCAACATTTTGGTATTATATATATCGAGATGGATGGATGGATGGATCTTCTTCTCCGACTCTTGTAGAGAGAGGTTTGTGTGAAGAAGATGAAGAGAATGAGAATGGAGGGAGAGGTATTTATAAGAGAGGAAATAAAATAAAATAATGATAAATATTGCGGAAAAAAGGAGTGGAAGGATTTCTTGTAAAAGCTCGAAACCTGGTGAAGGAAGGTTAGTGCAAATGACATGTACACACTAAGGCCAAGGTGTTGCAAATGGCACAACCACTACTACTACTACACTACAACTAGTACTAGTACTACTACTACATTACATTGCTCATTTGCTCCATTATTTTCATTAAAGTTGCTTTCATCACCTCCTTTGTCTTTGCTCTTCTTCTCCATTACTACCAAATTTTCCTTAATTTTAGCCATTTCTGCAAAAACAACCCGTGGGTCCCACTCCTATTCGTTGGATCCTCCTCACCTCGTCTACTCGTTTCGGCTTATTACAATTTTCGGCCAGATATTATTGCAAGCCACCATTCAAATAGGATTTGTGTTCGATTTTTAGTAATAATTTGAAATCTATCATTAAGGCTAACAAACTGATTAGCATCCCTTAAACGCCTATCCTTCTCTCTGGTGGCTGGTGACTGAGCTTAATTACAGATGTATACTCAAATGAATTATCCACAAATAGAATTCCTTGTTCATTTTGCTTCCTACCTGTATAGATCATATGTTTATCATCAATTCAAGTAAGAAATTTGTTAAGAAAAGTGACTATCAGTTCGAATTTCTAGTTGAGTTGGTGAGAAAATAGTTTCGTTTATTTGATGATGATAATTAGACCTTCAATGAATTTTTAACTAGGCCTCTAATAAAATCATATGCAATTAGATGTTTGAAAAGGTAACTTTCTGTCCATGAGACAAAACCAACAAAGTAGTAGTTAGGTTCAACTTTACTGACAATGCTAGGGATTGACAACTTTCAATATATTATAGATTAACAATCATTTATATACAGTGTTCTTTATAAAATTCATACCCAACGAGTTAGAATTAGTTACATATGTTTTATCTTCATAAACACCGCGATAAGAGAAATTGACAGTATTCAAATATCTTATATCTACTTTTATCGTTTTTAACTTATAGCGACAGCGAGTGGAAAAGTTTGTTTTGTGTGATCGTATTAGAAGCCGAGTATACATTATTTAGGTGTGTGATTGTTGCTTGAGAAAGTCCAAAAGTTAAAAATACATTGATAGTAATAGGGTATGAGTTGGCATGCATATTGAGGAATTGCCTTATATTTGGGGTTTGGGATCAATGATTGATATGGGTGGTGGATTGGAGTAGATGGATGAGATCAAAGATTAGAGGGCGTGAAGTGTCTTTATAGTGTCCAAATCGAAAAAGAAGCATGGAGTGTTGCTAGTTATTTTAAACATAATCTCTTAAAAGGTTTTGATGTGAATGTGAGGAGGTTCTGGTTTTGATTTTGGAGTTTATTTCTTCTTCCTTTTTTTTTAATTTGGTGGTTTGCTACGTAAATAAGGTGCGTGTTTGCTGTGAATTGCTTCACGCCATTAAGGAGTTTCAAACTCAATCATGTGATCGTCTTTTGAATTTGGGGTCACATTTTTTCGGTTACTTGTTCAACAAGCAAGTTTTATTTTCTGCGGAACCGTTTCCCGTGTTTACTGCTTTTGAAATCAACCTGCTTTCCCATCTCAAATACTGCATTTAACTCCCAAATAATATTTGAACACAAAAAATAAATCAAAACCATTATGTATGTTTATTTAATTAGTTGATATGATTTCTGGGCATCCCAGGAATCTAAAACTTTAAACGAATGATGATTATTGGAAAGTTCTAAACTAAAACAACTTTATTTTTTGGAAAGTTTGGTTGCTCAAAAGTAACTAGAAATTGGAATTTTAATTATAATGTATATAGACATGGGAAGACTGCTAGAGATTCTTTTTTTTATCACATTAATAATCATTGGAATTGTTAGAACCTATTACGTATTGTGTCCAAAGTTATAATACATTGTATTAGAATCTAATCGTATTTGTACGTAGTGATAATGAGCAATCCCGAATTATACGTCATCTAGACATAAGTGTTCCATAACCTTAAAGTATTATTTACAGTCATCTAAACATTTATGTTTATAATTGTATTAAAAACGGTCATTGTATAGTGGTATTTTCTAAAGACGCGAGATCTTTCTTAAATTTGGAAAACCGAGTAGAAAAATTTTAAGTTAAAAATATTTAATTATAAAAGACTTACAATTATAAGTAAATATATATCATTACTCTTTATATATATATTACTTGTAACGAGTTTCAACACAACATATTATAAGTTTCAACTGTTTCATTGGTTGGTACTTTGTACCACAAGAAGGGCATACATACGTAGACATTAAGGCAAATACTATTATTAAACTGAAAATTAAGAACTAGTTGTAATCATTGGCAATAAGATCATTTTGATATCATTAACAATGATGGAAACTCACGTTAAAAAATTAATTCCAACCGAAATTCCTTCTTAATTTTCACTCCGAGAAGTAATTTTTACATGATTATAATTCGTATATAATACTCAACCCTCTTTCTTGGCTGACAGATTCATATTTGTGGGGAATTCTATCGAATGGCCTCTGACAATATTGTTTAGAAGAAATATATTTGATATACATGTAATAATATGTTGTAGAAAAATATGGACAATCCGGTTAGAGCCAATAGAGGTAAAGGATATATTAAAGAGATATGTTATATATGTGGAAGACTATTATTGAGGTTTGGCAACTTACTATATTTTTAGCTTGATTAAAATACCAACAAAACTTACTAATATTATTTGTTTAATCTCGACTCATTTATGTTAGGGGTAATTCCATTTTAGTACCCTAAAACTTTCGGATTTCGTTCACTTGGTAAAGATATATAAACGATTTTTCACAACTTATAAATGTTGATCGCACAAGCACAATGGTAAATATTACAGACTCCAGACAAGCTAGACTATAATATTACCGACCCTAATCAAAATCTACAGCGCAACAAAATGCGCCCAAAACGTGCGATCATACCATGCACACCAAAAATGCAACAAAGTGCACACCATAAGTGTCACATAACGGGCACACCAAAGTACAATCGGTCCACACAAACGTGCAATTGATGCACACCAAGCTGCAGCAAGTTCAGTTATTTAGGATTAAACTTATACAATAACGACAAATAACGAAATAGAAACTTGAGACGTGCCACACCACCGAGACATTGCCGGAAAGCGCCTAATAGCCCTACAAGGCTACGAAACACCACCAAAGCTCGGCTGGAACAACATGTCGCTGGCCAACACGATTGAAACGGCTTTGAGACCCCAAAACCGACACCAACTTCCACCTCGAACGCAAAAAAAAACAAATCTAGGCATGAGATGTCGTTTCCCCGTGCTGAGTCAAACGAGCACACGGTCCACCATCAACTCGCCATGACAGACGGAGCGGAGCGTCATCGACCGGCCGGAGCAACACGAGGAGGCTCAGTTCACGCACCACCTGAACCCCCCTGAGCTGCCCCCAAGCCACACACAGCCGGATTTCCTACCTCATCAAGTATAACTGGACAGTAGCCAGACGTAGAGCCACCATAAGATCACCAACGAAGCATTGGAGGGAGCACCATAAACGAAGGTCGGTTGAAGGAGAAGGCATGGGAACGGACGACGAGAGGGAGGAGAGTGGGAAAAGGATAAGTAAGGACTGTCTCTGCCAGCAACAACCAAGACCAAAGCCTCGGTCGTCACCGATGGAAACGAGAAAGAAGGGTAGGCGGCGGTTGTCTTAACAAGGCTGCACTAGGGTTAAAGAGAAAAAGTCTAGGGTGATAATCCCAATCTATATAACATGTTCGCAGTTAATGATTAATTTTTGAGCTAATTTCATCTCACTATCCTAAAAATTCTTAAGTTTTATCTCACCACTCTAAAAACAATTAGTGGCACCTCACTACCTTAACTATGAGTTAAGGAACAGTTTAGTACCCAGAAGCACAACTATACTATTAAAAAATAATTGTAAGTCCTAAGTTAAAGAATTAAAAAATAATAGTGTACTTATGCAACTATATGTATGGTCTTTAATCTAGAACTTGCATAATTTATTAATAGTGTAGTTTTGACTCCAGGTACTAAACTAACTATTCCTGAACTCATAGTTAAGGTAAGATGCCACTAACTATTTTTAGAGTAATGAGATAAAATTTAAGATCTTTAAAATAATGAGATGAAATAAATCCTTAATTTTTCAAATCATTAGTTTTAGGGAAAATTTCATTTTACCACCCTGTCAAACATTTAACTTCAGTTTGATACCCTGACATAAATTTTTATCAGTTTCATACCCTAACCAAACTTTTAATTTCACTTTCATACCCAGCCGGGTAAAATGTCCAAAATACCCCTAACTATTACTCAAATTTTCATCTCATGCCACTGACTCAGAATTTGAAAAGAAGTGAAATGACAATAATACCCTTCATTGTTTAGGGTGTTAAACTGAAAATTTCAATAATTTTAAAATAAAATCAGTTTTTTTATAAATTCAATTTTTAATTTCAAAAAATCAGATTTTAATTTTAAAAATACATAAAAAAAATTATATAAAAATATTTTTTTATTAAAAACAGTTTTTATATAAAAAATTATTTTTATTAAAAAATAAATAAATAAAAAATCAGACGCGACTGCGTCTTCTCCGGCTGGTCTCCGGCCACCCCTCCTCCGCCGGCGTCGTCCCCGACCCCTCCCACCTCGTCGGCGTTGTCCCCGACCTCCTCCCTCAAACCACGCCGGCGATCTGAACCAGTTCAGATCTGAACTGGTTCAAATCGCGAACCAGTTCGGGGTTTTGTTGGTGGAGCTCCGCCGCCGATGAGGCCTAAGCTCCGCCAGAGACTAATTGCATTTGCTGATTCAGGGACAGAACCGGCGCAACGGCGGCAGAGGCGAGGTGATTGATCGGAGGCTTCGAGACCCAGTACTGATTTGGGGCCGAATCTGAGAAATTCTCGAGCCCGAAGTCCAGATTCAGCTTAATCTGATCGGGGACGACGCCGGCGTGGTTTGAGGGAGGAGGTCGGGGACGACGCCGGCGGAGGAGGGGTGGCCGGAGACCAGCCGGAGAAGACGCAGTCGCGTCTGATTTTTTTTTTTTAATAAAAATAATTTTTTATATAAAAACTGTTTTTAATAAAAAAATATTTTTATTTAAAAAAAACTTTTTTATGTATTTTTAAAATTAAAATCTGATTTTTTGAAATTAAAAATTGAATTTATAAAAAAAAAAACTGATTTTGTTTTAAAATTATTGAAATTTTCAGTTTAACACCCTAAACAATGAAGGGTATTATTGTCATTTCACTTCTTTTCAAATTCCGAGTCAGTGGCATGAGATGAAAATTTGAGCAATAGTTAGGGGTAATTTGGACATTGTATCCGGCTGGATATGAAAGTGAAATTAAAAGTTTGGTTAGGGTATGAAACTGATAAAAATTTATGTCATGATATCAAACTGAAGTTAAATGTTTGACATAGCAAGAATTTGAAAACCAGAGAAACAAACTCATTCATGAAAGAGAGTGTTCGGTTGATACGAGAAACTTTCACATGTCTATACATCTTTTGCAACGCATATATGCTTGTTCAATAGGAGAAGAGAATGATGATGATACAAAATTTATTATCACTTGTTTCTTTCTTTATGTTTTGTGGTTATAAACCACATTCTGGGAAGCATAAACAATGAGATATCATCAGATAAACAAATTAAACAATTTGAATTATACATTTAAATGAATAAATGTGTTTGCGCCTGCTCTCTCTTATGAATAACACCATTCCATTTCCATGTTCCATGTGTAGTCGGTGGTGTGTGTAAATATCTGGTGGAGAAGTGTGGTTACAAATACAAGAGCATAAAGTTAAGTGTTATTTTGAAAAAATATGATCTTTTTTACGTGGAAATTGAATATAGACGTGTTCTTGGCATGTAAAGAATACTATCGATACGGATTTCATCTTTATCTAATTCATCGAATGTAGTTGTTGACACTCCACAAGTTTTTTTTTAAACACGGTTTTGTGTACTTGATTTTTTTTATTAGTTTGTATAGATTATATTATAATCGCTAAAGTATTCAGAATTATTAAAAAAATACAATCCACTTGTGCTCTATTGACGGGGACATTCATATGTTTATGCATGTTGGATGGAGTTGCATGGATGGCGTTAGAAAAATATTCTTTACCTTTTTGTTTGGCCAACCATAGATTTGATGTATGAGTTAATAATAACAGAGGAACCAAATATAATCGTTGTCATAAATTGCACAACGTATAGGAACCAATGGCTTTTTTTTTTTCAACTTCAAGTCTTTTGTCAATTATATTTAACACACAAAAATTGGTCTAAAACCGCATTACGTTGGTTATTCTATGGTATCAAGTTCATACATTTGCAAAGTATTAAAAGTCGGTCTGGCATATATAGGTGTAGTTTGAAAACCATTAATGTTACTTCTTCAACTTTTGTAGGGATTGTTGTTTTGGCCGCACTCACCTTTAACCAATCTATCATTAGACTTGTAAAATGTTTCTTCTCAATTGTATTCTCTCTTTGTGGTTTGCAGCCGATTATTATTTAGACAAAAAATTTAACTTAACATACATTGACGATTAGTTTTGATGAATAAATATTTAGCATTTGTTCATGAATCTATCAATTTATGTGTATGTATCTAGATCGTGATTGTTGTATCGACACAAACTGTTTTGACTTGTTTTTTTAGCACGAGCCCCAATCTTCTTCCGGCAATGTTCTAAAACATTCGTCTCAGAGTGAGTGGCAACATTGAATTCATTGTTTCACGTGGACAGTAAACAAAACGGCATCAGTTATGCAACGTTTTGTTTGGTACTCACTTGTTAACATTCATCTCAACACAAACCATACATTACTATTTATTCATGGAAAAAATACAAATACAATTTATGGATATTTCCTTCTTACCTAGTTCTTTTCCAAAATGATACATTTTTGCTCATGTTGAGAATCATCGATGACGTCGTGACAGTGATACATATTTGTGCTATTTTGTACACATGTGATTACTAACCGTGTAATTTATCATTTCCTGTAAATATATATCCATCAACTCGTAAAATCCAACTATTGCACCCGCCTTTGAACTAATTATATTCCTAGAATCATCCCGATAAGATTGCTTAATTATTTGAGTCCTTGTCGTTAATCAACATAGTTTTTTTTGTGGTTGAAGTGACAATAAGAGGTAGTTAGATAAAATATACATATAAGAAATGCACGATCATAAATGATGCAACTTTTCCGCGATGATTAACATACTTTATTTGTGAGAAACATCCTTTAATTCGAGCAATCAAAGAGAGCAAGTAAGTGTAATCGGACAAAACGACATGGCTCTAGGTAGAGGAGCAAAGAACCAGAGAGACACTTGATGAGACAAAGGTGGTCTAAAGAAGCTTTACTTGACCAGCTAGCTGCTAACCTTTGACCACACATTAAATCAACAAAATAAATATATATGAATATCACTTTTGTTATTGTGATAAGATAGTGCTTGTGCTTTAAAAAGAAAGAGTGACTAAGGTTCCACGATACACTAATGGAAATGGTCTCAATCATATAATGCACGATTTGTTGCACCTTCCTTTTGGTAATTGGGTGACTCAGTCGCACGAACTCTTGCCTTGCTCAGCCAAATTTGATTAGGCCAATCAACCCCCAAAACTATAAAGGACCAACAACATTATAGGTTTAATCAAACTGCCTACGATATTTCGGATGAAAGCAAACATTAACAAGTTCAATTATGTGATTCTGAGAGATTGACTACAGAATTGTCTTTGTTATACATGATGCTTTGAAGCAAGCCTTGTGTTTTTAAGGTGTCTTTTCATAAATGTCTAAGGCAGTGCCTATCAAAGTAAGTGTGGTGATGGGTATGAAACGAGAAAAATGTGCCTACATATCCGATATTACTAATATGCTTTCATAATGTTCATGAAGATCTTCTTCCAAGATTTTTGACATATGTTAAAGGATTTACGTCCCAAACATTCTTGAAATTATTACCCTAAGAAAATTTAAGTTTTATCTTCCAATCCTAAAAATAGTTACCAGAAACACAACTACACTATTAGTAAATTTTGCAAGTCTTATGTTGAAGACCATATACATAATTGCACAACTATATTATTATTTTTAAATTCTTCAACCTAGGACTTACGATTATTTTTTAATAGTGTAGTTGTGCTTCTGGGTACTAAACTGCTCATTAACTAATAGTTAAGGTAGTGAAGTGCCACTAGCTATGTTTAGGGTGGTGAGATAAAGCTTAAAAACTTTTAGGGTAGTGAGATAAAATTAACTCTATTATAAATGATGGAGTCACGTTCAACTAATATGATTATAATTCAACCCAATAAGAATGAATCTTGAAATGAGTTGTATAGATTATACGGAATCTCCTAGATTCATTCTTTTTTTCTTTTCAGCTAGGAGTATATGGAATGTGTGGGGGATAATGTCCATTGTCGGGTTCCAAAAGACTATATAGCATAGTCATGTTCCTTTATTGTCGCCAATACAACTAAAACAATAAATCTAACTTTATTTTTAACAAAGATTAACGTAACATAAAGCTGGTTACTCCCAAACGGGTGATCCACTAGAATTGGAATCTTTTACCTGAGTGAGGTGAGAGAGGTCATTGGAAATTCTTTAGCAGGCTCCTTAAATACCCGGGAAGTATCCAGTTTGTTTGCGTCAAACTATAATGTTCTGTACAAGTGTCATATAAAGGCTTTGTCCGTTTGTGAAAAAAAGAAGAAAGGGATTGTCCCTCCGAGTCATGGTCAAGGCCTCTGACGTCCTATCCCTCCAGAAGTTCCTTTGCCCTGTTACTCAAATGGTCTCTCAACGTAATCAAAGGCTGCTGGTTAAGGATCAGCGGGTGCGAACACGGTGGCCAAGGCCAGCCAATGAGTTTTATTCTCATGGATAATTATCAGGCAACGTCATTATGGGTTACTCGTAGAAAAAACTCCGTCTCCAACTACGCTTGTTTTGTTAACGGAAGAAGCAATTTCTATTGATGTAGGAATATTGAAACAACAAGAGAATGGGAGAATAGTGCATATGTAGACAAACTATAACTAATCTTTTTTAAAAACCTAAGCATAGACGAGATTTTGAAATAATGAACATTTATCCCTAAACAGTAAGAAACTAAACCCAAAAAACTGAAAAATAGAAAAGTAATACTCGTGCAACGTGACTCAAGGCGACTATCTAGACCTGACTCAAAAACCATATATGGTTAAACCTGAACTCACCCATCATAGTCGATAAACTTGTGGATCCTTCTGGATGGATCTCTAGCTTGTGGAAGACGTGTGTGGTATAGGGAGGATCACATGATAAGGTAGAGGGGCCGTAAAATAGGACGGGCTTCCAGTCCTCCATTGTAGCTCATTGCAAAAGGCCTTTATGGATTCTGACGACACTGTTTTTTAGCCCTCGCCTGAATTTTTTTCATTCCTTCAAACTCATTCTCTCTTCTCTCCCTACATTGATCCCCCCGGAGAAACCATAAATACTCTCCTGGAGGAGTGGTTACCGATTTACCAATCCCCAGGTTAGGCAGGACGGAGGACGTCACAGACCCCCCCTCCCCTCTGTCTCCTTTAGAGGATGGGTGACTCGGGTTGGGTTGGACTTCCCAATTGATTCTCTCGGTTTAAGTAGGACGTCAGGCCTCAAACGTGGAGTCGGACGTAAGGAATCAGTTGAAGTAGATGGTGGCTCCTCGAGCCTCAAAATATCCTCATGTAGATCGTCTGTCCCCTATTAGCAAAGGCGCGATAGACTAGGTTTCCATGCATGAGCATTGGCTGGCCCTTGGACTTTAGGCGAGGGCTGAGAGGAAGTCGACCCTTGATAACGTATCCAAGCGTCCATATAAAATGTCTACACCACACTGGGAGGGTGGATATCGCATATTTTTGATCGACGTAGCCCGGGGTTTGTCAGGTTTGGGAGGGACAAGAGGACGTGGTCGGATCGTCGAGAAACCTACCACCACCATATCTTCTCGCGATTGTGGAGAGCCAAGGATCATGTGGTAGCATAGTCTGAACTTGTCCTCCATTAGGGTTTCGAAGACCCGCCTCTTGCTCCAAGGGAGGTGGGAGAGCCCGAGGCGACGAATAAGCCATCAGAGAGGAGGATTTCCCAGAGAACGTCGGGACGACCTTATGTATAGGGTGAGGACGAATGTCGTCGTGTGAAGGACGGGGGAGGGGGGAACTTGAGACAACTGAGGAACCAGGATCGACTGTGGCCTCGTGTGTGACAACATCAGAGAACGTCCTGATGAAGGAGGCGATGAGGGAAAAATGGAGGCCGATGCACTTTTGAAGAGCATCCTTGGACGTTCTGGTTTTGTAAACATTGTGCGCAGATATGACAGGGGAACCAACAGTGGTTGATGGTGCGTCAATCGTACTGTCAGGGGAGAGGGCAGCACAACAGGGCATGAGTTGGATGAAGGAGACGATATAACAACCATTACGCATAAGGATATAGTAGTTAGGCTAAGGTTACTACTACCGAGTTGTTCACAATAAACGAGTGTTAGTTTATAAAACAAACAAGTAACAAATTAACAATGATAATTAATCATAAACAAAACAACAAAATTGGTAGTAACCTGACAAATGTTTTTGGTAAATAATATTGGATTAATAAGACTCTCGATAATCCGTTTTCTTGTTATTGCATGTATGATAAAGGTCTTCGATGATATAACAATTTCATAAATCGAACTCTAACCGTGTAAAAGAAGTCACCGAGAATAAGAGGAGAATGAAAAACATAAAGGGAGAGAGCACAATAATTTTCGATGTTCGATATGTTTTAAAATGAATAATGAAATTAGTTTATGTGTGCTCTCGATTAGAGGTAAATCAGTAATATCGCGAGATAAAAAGAACATTGACATGTTATAGTTGAAGCATCTCCCAAAACCCTAACCCTAGGGTCTCTGCGAGTTTTGCGATTTTCCTTCTGCACGGCAGCTACGATGGAAACGTCAATGGCGGAGCAGGCAGAAGGTGATGGTGGGGTTGACGTAGAGCTTATACGTGAACCAAGCAGCCCGGAATCCGGGCGCTGCGGAGGAGTCAAGCGGAGGTGGTTCACCGAAGAGGGTCGTCTTGTCTTGGGAAGAGTCCCTCAAGGAACCGGCTCTGTTGACACCTCGTGTGGGTGGTGCCGGAATTGAAGCGGCAGGTTTAACGTTCTCTGTAATTAGGACGGAGTACGGAGAACGAGGTGGTGGAGGCGCGGGGCGATGATCTCAGGCCATGGCAATGGGCATCCTACGCCGCACTCCGGCATTAGGGCCGAGACCACGGGAAGGTCGCAAGCTTACTTGGGCGACACCAGGCGAAGAGGAAGACGGTTCGTCGTTCTGATGGACTACGAAGTTTGAGGTGCAGAAGGAAGGTGGAGTAGGGGTCGAGAAGTTGCCGGTGGCTGGTGGGGCAGAGGCGTCGGTGGCCATCTCGTCGGACACGACCACGACGTCGCGGGAGAAGCCGGAGGCGGTGACGTGGCGCCGAAGGAAGGGGAAGGAACCCCTTAGGGTTTCCATGGAGTCGAGGGGGGAGCTAGGTCTATGCATGAGCCGGGGCCTGATGGCAGACGCGCGTCGGGCTTGGGGAACGGGCTCGGTCGAGAATCCAAGGGCTGGCACGGGCCCGAGGAGAGCAGACGGGCTGGGTAAGGCCGGGTCAAAGGACGATGTGTGGGGTCGTACCGAGGGCCCGGGCCCAAGGGAAGGGGTCGCGGGTTGGGGCTCTAGTTTGGTTGCCGGTCCAAGGGGCTTCAATCAACAAGTTGGGTCTGGATCGGGTAAGAAGGCCTATTAGGGTCCGGACCCGGTTCATGGAGGGCCCATGGGGGATCTGGGATTCAAAATGGGATCGATACGATCAGGGAAGTTATATAACCGGAGGAGTCGGAGGGCTCTACCGGATCAGATGTAGCGTCATATGCAGCGACGGGGGGCTATAAGCACCCTCGCCTCCAAGAATGAGTCCTCAGAGGTCCAGGGAGGTGTCGGTCGGCTGTACCGCCTCTCTGGATGTAAGGTGGAAACGGTTCCACCAAAAGCCGACAAGGTTTTTCCCTGCTAGTTCCGAGTTAGTACTCCCGCGTTTAGGAGCCCTGCCAGTATCAGTCAAATGAGGACGATGCACGATGACATCCCGGGGGAGTTATCGGTCCACCTCTACAAAGATCCACACTAGATCTACTCGATCAGTGCCCCTTTGGTTCGCTTATGCTGTATCGGTGTCCACGGATGCTACCGCAGTTCTCCTGTCCAATCAACCTTTATGTCTAAGAGCAAATTTAATATTCAGTTCTTGTTTTTTCAATTCCATCGTAGTTTCATTTTTGTACTCAAGTATCGACAGTTTTGCGAACATTTCAAAGTTATAATATCTCTATTTTCGATAAATAAATAAAAAGTAATATCCCGAGATGGGTTAAAAGATGACCCAGTCTGGCTCCATGATCCGCTCACTGACCCGGTTGTAGACCCGCGAACGGCACACGCCCGACCTGCGACCTACAGCAGAGGAGACCAGCGGCCCCTTTTGTCTTGGGCTGAAATTAGTTTGGGCTTCACTGGCAATAAAAGGACACGGCCCAACAGAGGCAGGCCCTTAGGGTTGCCTTGTTTTCTTTTCTACTTCAGTCGTGTTTCATCTTCAACCTTTAGCAACCATTCTCCAGCAGCGAAGACGACAGGTAAGACTCAAACCTTGTATTTTCCAACCTCCGTATAACTTGTACCTGTGAAGTCGTATAATAGAACTCTAGACCAAAGTCAGGCACTATCAGATGGCAGAAGAGGCGGAATTGGAGGAACAAATAGCGGTGGAGGAACAGATAGCAGTGGAGGAAGAGACGAAGACATTTAAGGAACTAGGTGTATGCGACCAGCTGGTGGAGGCTTGCGATGCTCTGGGTTGGAAAAACCCGACGAAGATTCAAGTCGAAGCTCTTCCTCATGCCCTCGATGGTCTCTCTCTTGCTCTTCACACACTTTCAACTTGGTTTTCGATTTTGTGTTCCATTGCAATATTTTTTTGAACGGTTCATCTCTTTGTGTTTTGGGTGTTTACAGGTAAAGATTTGATAGGGCTTGCCCAGACAGGTTCTGGCAAGACGGGAGCTTTTGCTATTCCAATACTGCAATCGCTCCTAGACGCTCCCCAAGCTTTCTTCGCTTTGGTGCTTTCTCCCACTAGGTTTTGCCTCCTTTTCACTTGAGTTCTTACGTTAATCTTTGTTTTTAAATTGTATGCATCATCATGCCTTGTATTGTGTTAGAATTAATGGTTCTCACTTTAAATTTTGCTCCAGAGAGCTTGCAATCCAGATAGCTGAGCAGTTTGAAGCTTTGGGGTCAGGAATTGGTGTCAAGTGTGCTGTGGTAAGCTTTTTGATAAATCAATTGGTATTCTCCAGTAGAAACTTTATGTGAAAAAATATTTTTTATGAACCTAATAATGGTTGGAATATGCATCTTGCTCTGCAGCTTGTTGGAGGAATAGACCTTGTGCAACAACAATTATCCCTTGGGAAGCGGCCTCATATTATTGTAAGTGGTTCAGTTTCTTGCACTTCATTCTGTTCCTTGAGTATTTAAGGATTATCATGATGTCAATTATTTGCCCGTCCCATTTCCATGTTGCTCCCGCAACCACATCTGATGCCTAAACATTACGCTTTTGGAGTTTGGTTCACGCTTTCCCGGTTCACTTAGTTTTAGAAGAACAAAAAATCTATGGCTAAATATGTTTTACCCCCAAAGAGCATGGAAAAGTTTTCAGCATGTATGTGCTCTATAGGCATCTAATATAACTTTGCTTACGTATCCTAAAGCCAGTAGTCTTTGTTTTTCTATTTCCCGTGTATTTAGTAAAATGTCAGATTTCTCATACCATGTTGATATTATATATTAGTGTTGCCTGGCTTCTTATGTGGCTTTTCATTTTGTTTTGTCACAGGTTGGTACACCAGGACGCCTAATGGATCATCTAAAAAACACAAAGGGTTTTTCTCTTAAAATGTTGAAATATTTGGTACGTTTCTATCAGATTGTGTTCTTCATTACCATATCGATTATAAATGATATGGAGGGAAACAGATGAATCAACTCTTCAATATAGTTTCCTTTTTTTTCATATGACCTAAGATTTTCCTGTTCTGTTGAGGTATATGCCTTTTTTCTTAGGTGTTACTTTCATGTCACCTTGTTAAAAATCCTAAAGCGTTTTAAATGTGTTCTTCTTAATTGATTCTGTTGCCATCATTATAACAATGTTAATTTGTATGTTGAACAGGTCTTAGATGAGGCAGACAGACTGCTGAATCAAGAGTTTGAGAAAACAATTGATGAGATTTTGACTGAAGTCCCCCGTGATAGGAGAACTTACTTATTTTCCGCAACCATGACCAAGAAGGTATTTATTTCATAGTACACAAGTGTAACTGTCTTTTGCGGCTCTCTTATGTCTTGTGCTTGAACTGTTGAGAGTTATGCAAAACAGTGTTTATTATGTATATTGATTGCCCCTTAAACAAGTAATGGCCATGTTTGTTGCCTTTTTGGTTTCAATTGTTGCATTACAAGCTTGTCAATCGAGTCAGTTAATCTACAGGATGAAGGTTGATTCAACTGCTCTACTTTATACATGAACAGAATGTAAATTTTGTTTGTTTCACTTGCAACACTGAGGTTTTAATGAAAAGAGAACATATGACTAAAAACAAATTAATGCAGAATGCAGTTCCAGAGATAGGTTAATGTAGTCGGAAGATGCAGGAATTCTGAATTCCTTCACCTCTTCTTTATTTTTTCGCAAATGTCTTAGTCTTGACGGGCAATATTGCACTTATCTGTAATAATGTTTTCTATGAGCTAATATTTTCAGACCCTTCTATGTCTAAGAAAGTGACCCAGTTATAATTTTACTGATGTAGGTGCGAAAGCTCCAGAGAGCTTGTCTAAGGAATCCTGTAAAGGTATGATCTAAATACATGGAAAAGGCTTTTATCCTCAACTCTTTATCACTAATTAGTGTTGTTTGTAATCTTTCAGATTGAAGCATCATCTAAGTACTCAACCGTCGACACACTCAAGCAGCAATATCGTTTTGTTCCTGCCAAATACAAGGTTTGTCTTCTTCAGAATGTTAAGCTACTCTACCATGATCCTTGAGAACTTATATTTATTTTGGGTGTGAGCCTGCTTCTATGAGTATTGTTTACTTTTGTATGGAAAACTGGTATCTATTTGGAATATTTTTTTGTGGCCAAACATATAGACGTTCAGACTTCAGACCTAGAGGAACATATTGATTAATAGTATTGATTGTGCTGCGAGGAACATCATAACTATAATATGAGCTAGTAGTTCAGGATTTCTGTATTACATTCAATTTTAACCAAAAATTTCTTATGTGAGAAAACTTTGCTACAGTTTCTGTAGGCGTATTGCTATTAATTAGGTCTATAAAGGATTAAATTTTAAATACTATTTATTATTTTATTGACATCCTAAAGGCTCAGTGTGTGCCTTGAAGCAAGCAATGAATAATGTTAAGCTCCAACTACCCGTGCCTTCCTGAGGGCTTCTCAGGCACATGCTTCAATTCCTTCTCATTGAGTTTGCTCACAGTATCCAGTATATAGACTTCTTCTCTATATCAAATACAAAAGGATGGCAGCAAGAGATATACAAAATTTAATCCTTTATAGACCTAGTTAATAGCAATATGCCTACAGAAACTGTAGCAAAGTTTTCTCACATAAGAAATTTTAGTTAAAATTGAATGTAATACAGAAATCCTGAACTACTAGTCTACTATGGCTCAAAAATCAGGACTTTTGTTTGCTGCATCTACTGGTTAATGTCTTCTGTCCACCTGAAAATGAGTGAAGCGAGATTTGCTATTGGTATTCTTTATAATTTGGTTAATTTATCTTTGTTTCTATTGAAATGATTACAGGATTGCTATCTTGTATATATTCTGACCGAGATGTCTGGATCTACATCAATGGTTTTCACTCGAACATGCGATGCAACTCGCCTCTTAGCTTTGATTCTTCGAAATCTTGGTCTAAGAGCCATTCCAATTAGTGGGCAAATGAGTCAGGTGCTCTCTCATGCTTTTCCATTTAATTAAATCACTTACAAGCACACACAGTGTATTAACGGAAATACTTGTGACAGGATAAGAGACTTGGAGCCCTGAATAAATTCAAGGCCGGAGAATGTAACATTCTCATCTGCACTGATGTAGCAAGTAGAGGACTTGATATCCCATCTGTTGATATGGTTATTAATTATGATATTCCCACAAACTCCAAGGTCTGTTTTCTGTTCATATACACTTCATTGTTTTCTGGTTTGTAAATTATTCTCCTCACTTTTTTCCATCATGAAACTAGAATAGTGTTATTATCACGAAGTAAAAGTTATATAGGTAAGGTAGAATGTGGAAACAAACTTGTTAATAATGTTTGTCACAGGACTATGTCCATAGAGTGGGAAGAACTGCTCGTGCAGGGCGATCTGGGGTTGCAATCTCACTGGTGAACCAGTATGAGTTGGAGTGGTATATGCAGATAGAGAAGCTTATTGGTAAATAAATGGCAGTTGATATATTTTACGAGTCATTTCATGGGGGAGCTCTGAAAACTAACCATTTATCTCAGGTAAAAAGTTGCCCGAGTTTAGTGCCGAAGAAGAAGAAGTTTTGATGTTGTTGGAGCGTGTGGCGGAGGCCAAAAGAATATCCATTATGGTACAATTCGATCTTATTGTTATCTTTTTGCCTTTTATTTTACTGCTTCCCAGCTTTGGGGTTATATTATATTATTACATTTTCGATTAGAACCCACACCAGTTTCTTAATATGAGTATGAGGTAGTGGTCTTTTTTGCTGTTATGACTTGTAACCATATGCATCATAGGAAATTACCATACTGTATATATGTGGTTGTGGTGGATCGTTTTTCTTGATAATTAGCAAAGCTAGAATTGGGTGTGGTCTCCTAATATTCTTTTCAAACAAACAAATAAAAAAAGTTGGGTTTCTTCCTTGGGGCTTTCCAAGTAGAAAAGTTTTGATCCAAAATCGGTACATAGATAGCATACACATGTTGGATTGGTTCCTTACCATCTTATAAATTTGGAACTTGTTTGTAGGAAATAAAAAACTCTGGAGATAAGAGGAAGAGGAAGGGAGGAGATGAGGATGCAGATGTGGAAAGATCTTTCGGTCTTAAGAATGGGAAGCAATCCAGAAAAATGAGAAAATGATACCCACAAAACCTTGAGAAAATTGTCAGTCTTGTATGTTTTTTGATCAACAATTGTTACTGTAACTCTAATCTAGTTTGTGTTTATCAGGCTTCATGCACATGGAAGTGAGTTTCTTAGTATGGTGAATTTTACTTTTGTTCCATTGATTTTCTAGAACTTCTGTTGTCTTCTTAAATTTTGGTGAAAACTTTAATTGAGTGACTGTCACTACTCTCTAGAAGATAAAATTTTAAAATTTGTCTTGACTGAGATATGCCCGGACACGACTAAACGTCATCAGAACACTACCTTCTTCCTTCTCCGATAGTGCCTGAATCAACCCGATAGTTTTCGATCTTGTTCGAGATTATCTCGTTTGTTGTTAACATAAATTATTTAGATGTACTACACTTCTCCCCCACTTCGAGTTACCTCTAACTACCATCCACCAATGTTTGCAGATGAAAGGATGGTTTTTCTTGTCTTTTGCGTCATCTCCATCACCATATCGTTGAAGTAACCCCTAACACAAACTGACTTCATCTACACCATGCTCCATGGAAATGTGAAACTTTTTGATTCACTTTCTCCGATAATCCTCAAGTTTTTTTTATCGAAAAAAAATTAATGCATTAAAACAGTTATGAGGGTTCCGAGAAGGAAACTACATGCCACCAAACAAACAACAAGATCCAAAAGGTCTATAAAAAAAGCAAATTGTTTGCTTTACTAGTGTGGTTGCGTTGAACTCATCTGTCAATTTCCTTCAATATTGTTTGGATTTATCGGTGGTGTTACCCTGCACACAATCACTCGAATTATTTAATTGAGCACTTACCAATCTTAAGTAGTCCTCCTCCAATTGAGATATCGTTTTTCTGGACTTCACGAGACTATTTCTTTCTTCATCTCTGAGCCCCACTGTTGTTTGAGTATACCCGATGAAATTGTCGGATTGGGAAGAAGCATTGGAAAATTTTCTAACGAGACTACGAAGAGAATATTGGGAGAAATTAATGTGATAGGAGAGATTACTTATTTTCTGCATCTGATTACCCTTTTGTTACTAACACACTTGCACCTTGCAGTTCGATTGTTAATGAAGGGAGAGGATTCCCACCAAAATAGACAAGGTTAATTATGTGCCATACAAATCCTTGAAACATTCATTTAAATGTTAACACAACTTGAGAACGGCCATATAAAATTTCAAGCAATATGTTCATTTGAAACTGTTTATTAAAAATATAAGCAGCTGACACATTAAAACAATACAAATATATTTATCAAAGCATACATGTCTCTACTGAAGATTACGATATATCGTGATGATACATCAAGGTTTGTATCTCTAAACCTGCTTCTACAAACATAAAATAGTAATACATATAGAAAAATACAATATTAAATACAAAGGATCAATCATAGTATTAGTGGCCGTGGGAAATACAATACATGACAGAATCACAGCCCCAGAAACTGACATTGCTTTCTTGCATGCTCTGGGATCAACTTCACCAACATCTCAACTGGCACCCCTTTCAATTCTAGCAACCCCAAAAAACAGTTAGTCACGCAGACTATCGATAAAGCGTTTAGGAGATTCCAAAGTCATTATATTACCATGAGACTTAAAATTGAACAGAGGTGGAAGGAAACGCCCATTTGGCAGACGGCAGTTTGGGTCACGCAACTCATCAAAGAAAGGATGAACTAACACATCCAACTGCAATTCAAATATATTATCCAAGATTACAAAGATGAGATGGTCATCACAAGAACCTATGGCAGCTGTAAGCTATTCTGAGCACAAACAAGTATTTAAAACTAGCCAATATGGATCAGCAAAAAAGTATACTCACAGCTGTGCACCGTAAATTTGGGGAGTACTGCAGAAGTCTTGAGACTAAATCAACAGCTTCTGAAGGCATGCGCTTGTGAAAAATCTGGTAATGTACAAATGATCACATTCCATGCAGAGCAAGATGGAAAACAAATATAAAAAGAAACGGCTCTCTTATTCTTCATACCTTGTGCCACGGGTGAGCCTTGATTTGAGGGAATTTGAATTCTGTATAGTTAGGGTTCATGCATTTTATTTCCTCCCTTGTTGGAGTGCCCAATACCTGTAGATCACAACATTCGAACTACTTTATACCCTACAACTAAATGGTAATGGTCCCCGAATTTAAAGACAAAATCGACACTAAATTTGAAAGTCCAAATAGTTGTTGCCTTGCCATATACAATATATACAACCCCTACCCCCTCAAAGTGAAAAGTGACAACCCAGACAGAAGAAGAAAAGTGCCTAATGTAATGAAAAATATCTTATCACTCATTTGTATCATATATCTACAGAATTGGGGCATCACAAGTACCTTTATGATTTCAACAAGCTGATCAACTCCACTTTCACCAGGAAATAATGGCTGCCATAGATTAAAGATATATGTTAAACCTCAGTACATGAGTGAGAGATACAGAAGTAAAATCAAGTATATCATTACCTGTCCAAGAAGCAGCTCTGCAAGAACACAGCCAGCTGACCAAACATCAATAGCTGTGGTGTACTCTGTTGCGCCAAAAATAAGCTCAGGTGCTCTATAGTATCTAGAGCAGATATATGATATATTTGGTTCCCCCTTCACCTGTTAAGATATTGGCAGAGATAAATTAGCCAGTTAATGCCAATTCAAAGCCATCAGATACAAAAAGGCCCAAAAAGTTCATATGAACATGAGGATGAAGAGTAAATTAATCATCACAAAGAACAAAACGTACCAAAACTTTTGCACTTCCAAAATCACACAATTTGACTTGGTGAGTGTGTGGATTCACCTGCATAAAGATAAGGGCATAGATAAGTAAAATGTCAACTAGGCAACTTACATAGGGTACAGGAGATCATATCAAATTATCAATAACTATGGTTTGATCATTTAAGCCAAAAGATCAAATGCTATGGATGCAGGCCCTCTGAAATTGTCAATAGTCATTGGTGGAATTGCAAAAAACATAATATGATAGTAGCTGGCTACATTAATCCCTGGAATTAAAATACGCTGACTTTTACAGGCATGCACATTTCTACCTATCCTCTAGTAACACCCATGATTCTAGATATACATTAGCCAACATATTTGTTGTCAACGATTCCATATACTTTCTAACCAAAAGAAATTACTTCACTATATTTTGAACTTAATTTGGTTTGCATCTCAACGAAAATGAACGACAATATATACTCATAACCATACCAAAAGATTTTGCGGCTTGATGTCCCGGTGACACACACCAATAGTGCAATGAATGTAGGACAGTGCCCTGAAGATCTGTCGAAGTCCAAGGAAAAGGGTATTAGTCACAGCAACACAAACTGGAGATTAACTTAACAAAAGAATAGAATTGGTAAGAGAATACAGCACGGAGTATATGATGGACTATAAGAGAAAGATGCCATTTTTCTATTAGCTTTGACACTATTTGAGCTTCACTACATATACAAGTTTATCCATGGATACCACATATCGATATCTGACATTATACCTGATATGTATATAGCTTGACATATATCAAGGGCATCCGTTGATTCAACTTGTTGTAGTGTTTAATCACGCGATGAACTGTCTCAGGAACGTACTCAAGTACCAAATTCAGATAAAGTTCATCCTTTTCAGTTGTTGAAAAGAAGCAATGCTTTAAAGAGACAACATTAGGGTGATCAAGAAGACGCATTGTTTGCAGCTCACGGTTCTTGTACCTCTTGTCTTGAAGAACCTTTTTTATGGCTACAGTTTCACCTGTCTCTAAGCACTTTGCCTGGATAAACAAAGAAGATCAACGTCTAACATCATTCTAATCATCCATGAAAATCACAATTGAGAAATTAGCAAATTGTAGGCTCAAAGAAATGGAAAAATAACTAATATGGATTCCTAACCTGAAAAACAACTCCAAATGATCCATGACCAACAACCCGCTCAGCCATGTAGCTTATAGTCTGAATTTGTACAAAAGATATTGCATTAGAGGAATAGACAAGCAGTGTAATTACTAATTACACTGACAAAAAAAACAATTTCATAGTAACTGGGCTGTTGTGTTGTGAGTAACTGTAAGATCTGCTGAGAGAAATAAAGTTACCTGCTTAGGCTGGCCAATTCTACCACCAATGGTTGTAACTATTATATGACCTGCCTCAGTGCCATTTCCATCAACTACTGTGGCTTCCATTTCCTAAAAATTGAAATGTACTTTGAGTATCAATAAAGAGACCTCAACAATCTAAGTTGGGAAATAGAAATGAACCATTTTAATTAATGTTACTGGGTGGTGACTGTGGAATGCTAGAGCTCTGAATTAGTGTACGCTTCATACTTACTTTGTCATCCCTGATTCTCATGTCATTCATCTCTTCAGGTAGCCTCTCAACACCAACAGTATGGCCACTAGATTCTCTTGCACTAGTAGGTGCCAAACCCACTGAAGCCATTTGTTGCAAAGATCAATGTGTCCTCCAACTCAAGTCAATAACTTCACAAAACCAATCATGTACCTGCCCAAAACCATTTACTATGTTATCTAACAAGCTCTGATATACAACATGTAACAACAATATATAATATAAAATACCAATGCTTGTTCATAAGCATCTCAAAAACAATACAAAACATATGAATCCATATGAGCAATCACATAAACTCCAATTTCTTAAATTTCAAAGACAACAAATATGCAACACAATCAAAAATCTCAAATGAAGGAACTTTTTGCTTGAAACAAAAGATATGCATAAATGCGAGATGAACGCAACATTGGAGTTTTGGGGAAACAAGCAAACTATCCAACTGAGAAACCCATCAAATCCAGATGAAAAAGTTAATAATTTTCCCCATTAAAGGCAATCCAACCAAAATAGTAACAGATAGCCTAAATCAAGACTGCAAAATCCACCATGAAACAAAAAAAAATACATCAGCTAAAACGGAACGACCCAGAGATCCGAAATCAGAACATCCAGATCATGTAAACACACAAAAAACAACAACGGAGAAATGAACAAAATTTTGAAAAAATGGAAGTGCAGAAGTCATGCTAACGCTCGAAGATAAAGGAATCAGATTTACATACCTAGATCAGCGGAATCAGGAGACTGGAGAGATCGGTGGATCGGACGTACAAGGTCGTCGGAGAGAATCAGATGCCGTAGAAGAAAGGGGGAGAAATGGGGGATGAAGATGGGTGCATTATGGGTCTCTGTGAGCTCCTCTATGGTTTGGCTCTCTCTTTTGTTTTGTGTGAAAGACTGTTTTTTTAATGCTTTTATCATTTTTATTTACTTATTTTCACCTGCTTGTGTGGTGGTGTGCTACATGAGATGCGTCAGCGTTAGTGATAGTCAAACGAAGAGAAAAATACCTATAAAAATGATCCTACTCAGAGTGAGGAATGAGCAAAAAAAATGAATTTTTAACCGCTTTTCTCTCTCTTTTATCATGTGTTTCTGTTTGAAGTTTGTTCAGTCTTCATTAAAGGTGCATTATATATATATATATATATATATATATATATATATATATATATATATATATATATGTTATAATAGCAAGATCCAAATTGTTTTTCTGTGATTAGGATTGTGGGAAATGAGTAATCTCTAACAAAGTATACATTTATGATGTAGGTGTAGTTGGGAATTTTGATAACTTTTCTCAATGCCACGACTTGTGGACAAAGGTGAAAGTGGTAAGTCCATATTATGACGACATTTATATTCAAGTCCTGTCAGAAAACGACAATTAATTTTCAAAAAATGACGAAATTTGTTAAAGGTGACGCTGACATTTACAAAAAAAATCACTAGTAGGACTTGCATACAAAGGTGGTTACAATACGTACGAGTGAAAAAAAAATCATTTTACAGTATGGAAATGGGGTTTACCCATAGTAACTTACAAGTTCACCACGTTAAATTGTAATTTTGAGATGATAATTTACAAGTTGGCTGCATTGAACAGGAAGATGTACAATATTCTGACAAGAACATTGGAATATCCAACAACCAACACCCTGTGCTGTATTTCAATTTTCAACCATATCCAGTCCTTACCTACCTTCCTTCACTGTATAATTTTCATGGCTAGGTACGCTGAAGCAGACCAGCTTTAGTTATCTTTATCCAGGTCAGTGATGTAGCCATTAAGACAATAAGGTCATCTATTCATGTCTTCATCTCCAGACAACAGCAATTTCAAGATTCAAAAATAAATAAACATTTGTCTGATTCAGAGCGCCGTCTAGAATCTAGATGACCACCAAACATATAGTAATGCAGAAAATTTGACCAAGTTTGATCCAATACATATGTATTTTTAAGTATTTACAGACTGCAACAGTGCTTGTAGTTTGCAGGAAAAATGGTTTGGCCCTTAATTTGTAGGGTTCAGTTCAAGCTCCGCTCTGTGCAGAAAAATGAGGTGCTCGACCAAGTGGGATTGTGAGATCCTTCAGAAGCTCGTACTCTTCCCCAGTTATCTGGGCACCATCCCACACCTATTAGCCAACACCAAAGGAATATATGCAGTAATTAATCTAAACATCGATTTCCAATAAAGTATATATTTAGACAAACATTACATGCTTAGTTATCTAATATACAGCTAAGTCTGAGGCATGTTATGACGCCTTGTGAATCGATACTATAGGTTTTTAGAGGTAAAATATCATTGAACCACATCCTTATTTCTTATTTGTTTGTCTAATTTCATATTCTGGTGAAATCAACCCGCTATGATGAATCAGATGGAACTAATTCATAACACTTAAGCCACAATGAATGCAATTTCAATAAAGAAACCCCATGACAGACATCACAAAAAATAGAAAAATAATCATGTAAGCACTTATTATACAGATCTTGGGGACTCACCTTTTGAAACAAGGTTCTCTGGTTGGTCATGTGTGGAGTGAGTGCAAGGATCCGGCTTACTGACAGAGCTTCAATGAACAGAAGTACAATCAGTTGCCACTGTTTCATACGGAATGCTGGAAGTGCATCAGAAAAGGACATGGTCTCCAACAAGCGCCCCTGTAAATGAAACTTCTTAGTAACCCTTGGCCTATGGATAACATTTGCTCCAACTAAGTCTGAGATTTGTGATTAATACCATTTCAGTCTCGAGGGTTGAAACTGGTGTTGGCAGCCGCAGATAAGCAATAAGTCCAGGCAAAGCTCGAGCAAGGCAACCAGAAAGAGTTTGTTTGATTTCAGAAGAACGACCATCAGCCAAGATATTCTTTCGGGGGTATTCCCTCCCATTGATGGTTAAATACTCTTCATAGAAACTTTCATCTTGTCCATATATATATGCAAGAGAAGAAGCTGATATCCATGCAAAGAGTGCCATCCACATTGTTGCAAAAGGTGATAGCTGTTGAATCAATGATTTTATGTAGCCAACATTAAACAGAAAGGATGAAATGAAGTAATAATATTATTGATGTTGAAAGGGAACTTACATCCAAACTGAATCCCTCTGGTGGAGCATCATACCATGAATCCCCAGAATCAAAGAAATCAGACTGTGGCACACCGGGATTTACAGGCCACTTTAAAGAGGACAGTTCTGATTCAAGCAAATCATCATCATCGTCGTCGTCGTCATCATCACCATCATCATCATCATCATCATCCAAGGACTCCTCTTGGTCAACCTCCAAAGGAGGTGGCAAAATAATAATTCCAGATTCAGACACTGAAAATTATTAAATAAAAAGCACGGGTAAGAAAACCTCAACTATCTGCAAAAGCAACAATTACGAATTTATTACTCTATGGTCTATACATGTTTGGTGTGCTACACAAGATACAGAAACTTACCAGCATCAGAGGGGTCACACTCTCCAGATGCAACAGCTTCAGCAGCCTGTGTCAATGCCATTGCACAGGCTTCGGCTGATGCAAGATGCAAAATCTTATCTTCATCTTCTGTAGCATTGCCAGTTTCCAAACTAACTGACACAGCCGGATCATGTACAGTATCCATTTCTCTTTCCATACCCTTGAAGATATTTCTGCTTGAAGCATTATCACTTCTCTCACCAGTCCAAGAAAGGGAGTGACTATATTTTCTGTCTTCAATCTCTCTAATTACACAGAGATCTCCGCCCCCAGCACTATCACTTTTTTCATCCGCCCATGTAACAGAGCGACTCAATTTCTTTGAATTTTTAGATTTAAGAGAGGGCTTGAGTATGGTTTCACTAGATTTGACAGAATTATTGGCACATGATCCCCCTTCTGCAGGTGCATTTACACTACAGATAGTCTTGGAAGGGCTTGAAGTTGAAGGCATTTCCAGGGTACTAAGTTGATCTTTCAACCCTTGAACCTTACTTAATGAAATGTTCTGCATGGAAGAAGATGTTTCTTTAAAGTATAACTGCTCCCCAAGATTTTTGTCTGTGCCCTGGCCTGCTGGGGCTTTCAGTTTTCTGTTGGAAGCTGTATTCGTTGATACTAAAGATGTTTCTAAGTGGGCATATTCTTCCCCAATGATTATGGTGCTCATGAAGTCCACGTCATTAATTGGTTTATTGTGATTAGCCTTAGACCCTGCGGTATGCACAAGAGATTTCAAGTAAGTCAATAGAAAATGTAACTCACATATTCAAAACCAGCAGGAATTGACGTCAAAGCTAGCTGCAAAGTATTCCACTCAGTGGAAAACAATCACAACCACTTCGGTTAGTTGAGCATAAGTTCAAGATTAAAGTCAACCACATATTAAGCAAAGTTACCTTCTTTAGGAGTTGCTTTCCCTTTTGATGCTTTCTTATCAGAAGCAACCTCTGTTGATCCTGGGGACGTTTTTGAAATGCTGTACTCGTCTGCCATGATCACAGGCCCCGTCGAGTAAACCTCATTCAGGATTGAGTCCTCCCCGAACCTCAGCTTGCTATTTTTAGCTTTAGAGGCTACATTATTTGAAACAAGCTCAGTTTAAAGTCAACCATAACAAGCCAGATAAGCCTATCACATCAAATTTAATTCAACATCATTGCTTGTTTTAAGTTTTAACAGAAGAAGCATTGCAGTTCTTAGCAACCCAAATCCATGAGGAGATTTCAAATTGGCAACAGCGCATACAGCAAGCTGATTCTCTGAAAAATCTCACCTTTTCTCCGATTAGAATTCCTATCCCTCCTTGGCACATACCCTTCAATAGCCTTCGAAGAACCACGCCAGTCCTCGAAGGAAACCTCCCCACTCTCGCCCACCACATTCTCCTTAATCTTCAGCTCCGCCATACCCAGATCCCCATCCATCTTCTCCAACAAGCTCAAATCCTCGAACATCCTCATCACCTCGTCGAGCTTCTCAGAGTTCACCACCGGGCACCTCACATCGTGCAAGCTCCCGGCGAAGGCCTTGCTCTCGACGGCGCAGGCAGAGGAGCAGTACATGTCGGTCTCGGTAAGATCGTAAACCTTGTGCTCCTTGAGGGAGATTCGGTAGCGTCCCTTGCGGGGATGATCGGAGGGGAGAGTGCTGCGGCAGAGAGGGTAGCCGCAGAGGTTGGCGATGGAGCGCTCCTTGACGACGTCGCCGTAGTCGGCGCGTGATAGGATGGAGCCGGCGGCGAAGAGATGGGCCTCGGTGGGGAGTTTTTCCAGGAGGGATAGTTGCAGCTTGTACACTGCATCTTCTACTGGGATTGGCTCTGCTTTTCTGGACATTCTCTGTGGAAGAATCAATTTCAGATTACCGATTCGAGTACAGATAGAATCTTGATCCGATTGCAGATTCTGTGCTTGGGTCGATGGGGAGAAATTCGCTTATTGGAGGTTAGGGTTTTGAATGACAACAAGTTGGGGAAACTGCAGTTGGTGGAGAACTGAAAGAGCTGTGATCGCTATTGGATATGCAGACGACGTCGTTTGTTTACTTCGAACATGTGCTTATCCACGATATGAATCTCTAGCTATATTATAGAGAGGTGGATCCCATCATGTTCACCTTGTCCGGTCAGTTTGGAGTTGCGTGTTGAACTTGGTTTTTAAGGTCATGTACAGTGCGTCTACTCGTGTCTGGATTCACGATTTACGATTTATTATCTAGTGGGTTGAATATGTGAATTGTATGGTGTGGCGTATAGCTTCTATATTATTTAGACGTTGATTCCGCATGTGCTGACCACTTTTTCAACGGGTGATGGACAAGGTAGTGGAACATGATGATTACTTCGTTTGGAAGCGAGAAGCTTGGGGTTATCAACGCACCAAAAATACACCGTCGCGATACGAATGCTAGCGTATGTGTGCTCGGCCGATTCATTGGATGAATCCCTACGACTTGGTATAAGTAGCATACTCCAATGTGTACGCTAGTTTTGCAATGTCGTCGTTGAAGTTTTCATGTCTAAGTACGAGCGTAAACCAACAACGGAGGACTTGACTCGGTTACTCGAATCGGGGTACAACCGAGGGTTTCCCATCATGATTGGGAGTCTTGACTGCATCCATTGGGAGTGGAAGAATTGCTCAGTCGCAGTGTAAGGAACTTATGTCCGGGGAGTGAATGATCGATTAAACATCATATGTTCACAGCGGAATTAAAACATTCGATCTGAAGCCAAATATATTGCATCTAAATCATTGTTAAAACTATAAAATCACTTACTTGATATGTAGAACAAAACTGATATAGCTCCGAAAATATGAAGCCTCTAGTGTATGCACACCGAGCAACGATTTGATGCTTTCAACTTTTGAGATGACAATGGAGGAAGAACGATTCTTTCTTTTGTGTTTGGGAGAGTAGAGAAAAAGGAGGTTGTAGAGAATAATTTGAATTTCTTCTCTTAACCCTAATTCTCTCTTTATATACTTCTAATTATTGGGTTCAAGACTCAATTGGGCTTGAAACCCGATTGGGCATAGGGCAAACCCAACAGGGTGAACACCATGGGATTCAACCGTTATGTTGGAAGCTGTAGCGTACCGTGATTTGTGGATTCGGCATTCGTTTTTTGGGATGGTTGACTCGAACAATGACATCAACGTCCTCAACGTCGGCCACTTATTCGACGACACTTTTGAAGGTCGTGACTTTGTCGTGGAGTACGAGATCAACGGGCATCGCTACGACCGACCTTATTATTTGGTTGACGGTATTTACCCATCATGGAGTCGGTTAGTGAAGTCGATTTTCCATCCTACTACACGCACACAAATTATTTGCTAAAGTCCAAGAAGGTTGTCGGAATATATTGAATGGGATTTTGGAGTCCTCCAAGCACGGTGGCGCATAATTTCGCGGCATGCTCGTGTTTGGAGTAGGAAGACTTTGGTTGATATTGTGCAAACATATATCATTCCACACAACATAATTGTAGAGAATAAACGTGATCGGTACAAAGCAGAAGATGAAGACTTGTATCACGACGCCCCTCCAAAAATACCATATTGGACACCACCTAAACAATGACACTTTGGAGGGCCTTTTTCATACCAACAACGCTTGACCGCTCGACTTAGTGTGACAAATGATCTGACCCACCGGCAACTCCAAGATGACATTGTTGAGCACATATGTGGTAAGTTTTGAGCATATTACCGATCAAACGACGAGTGACAAAGTTTTTTTCTCTATAAGAATTGTTTTGTCAATGTGTTTTGGGTTGTATTATTCAGGGATGAATAAAAAATAGAAGTTTCAATTCATCTAGTTAATTTACTTAATTATTAATCTACTTATTTTAATTTTATTTAATATTTACTGTTTTTAAATCGGAATTTAATAAATTCAGCAAAATATCAATTCAGCATCTACTCAGACACATGAGTCCCAACATGAGCCTCACCGTTGTAGAACAGAGTTAAATCAAGGGGTTCAGACTCACTATTCTGCACAGTTAGTATATGAGTCTCTAACATGAGATCCTAACGTGAGTCTTACCACTATACATGCTCTAAGAGCAGTTGCAACGGTCGCGTTTGATCAATCAAAAACGTCTGACGTAGTTGAAACGTCGAGCTAAACATCGAACACTTGGGTATCAACGTTCAAATTTGAGTACTTGGCGCAACGTTGGTGTTGATTACAACAACTAGTTAGCCTCCTATCCAGGCACCACCATATGTTTGTCATGTGAGCCAAAAAAAATCAATCAACCCCTAATTTTTTGCTGTAAACCTCTATTTCCCCATCATCTTCAACGCACAGCCCTCCCTGTCTTCTCTCTACACAACTCGTTGCTAGATAGTTTCCTTTTTCAACGGATCCAGGCCAAACTATGAAGCGTCAAATAAACAAAAAAACTCTAGAGAAGTGTTTACAGCGACGTCTCATGAAGCCCTCGAGTTCGAATCGAAAAGTAAACAACTGACATTTCATACACAAAGTTCATGATGAAGGACATACACGTCTAATAACCTTTGAGAACCTCTTCCACACAATGAGCCTCCACCTATCGTTTATGGGTAAAGCCCCACGAAGAGAGAATTTCTTACAGGTGACCGAGGATCTAGAGATGACTCTTTACGCTTGAAGGGAAAAGTTATTACCTACCCACACGAACCTGCCTCTCCATCCACCATTTTTCCTTTCCCTTGCGGTCCCGTCTCTGAGGTCAGAGGTAAAACCCTCGTAATCAGAGGGTAGGATGCCTCCACCATTTGGGCTTTGTTCGTCTCTACGACCCCACGACCATGAGGAGCTAGAGACCATACTGCCCGAGGGTCAACCAGGGACTTCGGGGAGAGCCTTAACACATGGTCCTACAGGGCAAGCTACGACCATATGTTCAACACAACTACATCTGAAGCAATGATCGTGAAGGTACTCATAAGACAGATAAAAAAGGATATGTACCTCAGGTTCCGATAATTGAAACCATAACTGACTTTATAGAGGAAGTCGGGACCGGATCCGTATGAAATCACCCCAGCTCATCCAATCAGCATCATCATCCATCGCTAGGCAAGTTCCCAGCACTCCCCCGAGCCAGAAGTTGACTCCCAAATTCCTTGCCTCCACCGGGAGGTTGTTTATCCAGCCCTACACCGAAAAGTGTGTCTACTGGATATCCTTGGGGCGTATGTGCGATTTCAGATCCGCGAATAACATAGGGAACAACAGAAGGCCCAAGGCTCCCCTACAAATACTCGAACCCTCTCCCGCGCCATCCGAAAGAAAAAACCCATAATGCAACCTTTTAAGGGCCTTGCCACCATGTTCGACATTCGCTTGAGCTCCGTCAACCAGTCCACTAGAGATTGCCAGTAGAACGTCCTTGTGGTTAGCACCTACCCGACCACCGCGTAGCCAAAGATGAGACCTCACCCACACAACTCCATGGGAGGGATGACGACCTCCCGAATCGCCAGGTCCCTCATACGAGAGTTCAGATCCTCCATCACCGACGACCTAAGACCTTGAGTGTCGGGTACGCCACCCCAATGTCTGCCTCATACCTGCGAAAGCCTCCACATGTGCACCCGAGCCAGCACCGACAAACCCCCAACCGTCTCCTCGGACTCCTCAATGCTCACGGGCGGAGTACGTCACTGTCACCACGAGCCTCTCGGCCCCACAAGTAATTCCTTCAAGCCCACAACAGTCATTTCATCACCACCCTGACACGAAGACTCCTCCTCTGGAAGACTCTCTATCTCGTAATTTGGTGTATGTTCCTTGGAGATCACCACGGGCAATGCCTCCATGAGCCAACCCCGCTCCACATTGCGGTCATGCATGGGCACGATCGACCCCCGCACGCATGTGTTCAAACGATGTGTTGCCACGCCAGGCTGGATCCACGCCCCCGACGTCGCCTAAGGTCCATGATTGACTATTTTTGTCATAAACTCTAGATTCGTCTGAGAGAGAATAAAGAACGATGCACTTTTAATTAAAATGTTTAGTGAAAACTCGATACGAAAGGAGGTTGTTATTATTGTTTAGGGACAATATTAAATTATAAGTATGGCTTTATGAATATACTTGTTTATCGTATAAAGGGAATATCAATGTTCTGAAATTTCCGACCAAACTTCGTTTAGAAGTCATTTCCTCGTCAATCAACTCGATTAATTTTTAAAAAGCTCTAATCGTCCATCTAACACCTAACGATTTTTAGAACTTTGACAAATATACCAACAACAGCCACAGAGTAAGGGCTGAGTGGTCGATTATAATCTAAAATACATGCAGAGTTGAACTCCACTAGTGGATTTGTAATAATAAAAGACAAGTGAAGCTTTAACCTACAAATAATAAACCTCTGCAATCATGTTCATACATTATTAACATAAGCAATTACCAGAAATAGAATAGTGTAATAAGTGTACGGATACAATCATAAAATATGAATAGTCCCGGCGGGGCTCGAACCCGCGACCTTCGGCTCATAAGACCAACGCTCTAACCAACTGAGCTACGGGACTTCACATTGTTTACCCCACCCTTGTTTTTATACATAAACTATATTCCTACAAACAACAATTTCCCTTACAAACTTATAAACAACTAAACGGTGATATAGTATATGGGAAATATGATTTGTGTGACTAAATCCTTTCTATTTGTTGACGAGAGTATCTTCATGATAAGGTCTACAGCCTTAAGACAAGGCCTAATCCTTTCAATTTCGATACTCTTTTAAAATTCATGTACTTTTATTGTAAAATATATAAACCAATATATTAATATATTACTAATATTTCACCTTCTTTTTGAGAAACGATGACTTAAAATCATTTTATTTGAATAGACAAAAAATACATAAAAGCACATCCGAGATAGAGAAATTGGACCACGATAAGATAAACATAGAACGGGCCTCCCGAGCCAACCAATAGGTTGTATTGTTCGATGTCCTAGAAACATAGTCGAGTTTAACATCCTCGAGGGTGAACATGATAGAGCGACATTCTTGGATAATTCATCCCACCGGTGAGTAAAGCGGGTTGGACCACAAAATCAGACTCATCACATACTGTGCATCACTCTTAATGATGAGCCTGGTACGTTCCTGGTCTCGGGTCCATTGTAGAGCCCGTAGGATGGTCATGGCTTCAACAAATTATGGGCCTAGTTTTCCTAGTAATACACCATTGTTTCCCTCCACGACACAACCCATGTCATCCCTGCATAACCAGCTCTATCCCATCCGCTATGTATCTAAGAACACTGCCCCATCAACATTTATCGAGAGCTAATCCCGTGGTGGAGGAGACCAGCCCGTCTCCCTCTATGGTCGTGGGGTATTGCTTCCCTCAAGAAAGCCTCCAATTTCTTAATAGGCGCATCCAAGATCGTTAGACAAGACATGCGCGATCATAAAGACCTGTGACCTAGATAATGTGAGCCGGCGGATGATCGGGAGGCGTAGGACGGGAACCTCAACTATGTCAATGGGAGCCCCACACAATCATGATTACCTTCTCTGGAGGGCTCTCAATTGGAGGTTGAGTTTCCCCCTCAGATAGGGAAGAAGAAAGAGCCTCAAGAGCACATAAGAGGCTTGAGTCACAAGCGCTTGAAGATGGTGAAGGCCAAAGGATAGAGCAAGACGGGGCAATTCTACACCCGCACGAGCCAATTGAAACAGGTCCTCGATATGTCGGGGCCCCAACCACAATGTACCGGCTCGTCAATGAAGAAGAAGACGACTTTGATCAGGCGCAGACTGCAAAAAAGCCCCGCCAGGAACCATGAGTTGCCAAGGAGCACGGGGGGTAGAAGGTTGGTGATCTACCCCTCACGACCCGGGACTGGTCCTCTCTGTTGTGTCTTGGAGAAGCATGCCTACACCAAGGTCTTTCTGTTGTTTTTTTGGCTTTAATTTGTTGCATTTTGATTCAGTTGTTTATTTTTTTTTCTTTCAGTTAAAGGTAAGACATATGAATTTATATCTTTGTCTAAGATGAAAATTAGATTATTTCAGCGGGTCCAAAAACGCCGGATCACTTACGGGAGACCCGGTTTATTTTAATTCCCGAGGCATTTAGCCCTCTTTATATGTTTTTATTGACATTATCAATGCAATTCTTCGTCGTTTGTTTCAAACAAACTAATTAATCAAAATTTCCATTGACAAGTTATGAATGCTTTTATATGAAGTGTCATACATCAAACTATGAAAGATACTAAACCAAGTGAAAATTAATACTTCAAATGGCTAAATAAAAAAGTAAAAACTGAAATTTATTCATAAAAACAAAAAAAAGGTAATGTAACTCAACTAAAATTATTTGACACCAAATGTTTTTAACGAAAAATAACAGATCCTAGTATTCATTTTAAAAATGATTTTTACTATAACTCATTCCTACATTTGTACAGATAAGTTTGTAGAAAAAATAAAATAACATAAAAATAGTCACGCCTCACGGCAAGAAAGATTAAAGATTGTATATACTTGGTAGTTACCAACGGGCTGAAAAGACAACAAAATCAATCTTATACATCCGTATTTACAAGAGTTTCTTAATTTGGTAAATACCATAAGTTAATCAGTCTTACGTTACGGTTACAATTTTAGAACATTTTTCAACCATAAAACTTGTTATACAAAAAATCGTGAGCGGCAGGATTCGAACCTGCGCGGGCAAAGCCCACATGATTTCTAGTCATGCCCGATAACCACTCCGGCACGCTCACGGTATGATTAAAGCTCTTCACATAGCACATATCTATACACACTCGGCTTATTATTTTTCATACAAATACGACATTCTAGCTGTTTTATCGAGCTATCTGGAATTTTTACTTGTTAAAACATCAAAATAAATCAGCCAATGTAATTGAATCGTGACTTCGTGAGAAGGAGATTGACTATCATTATTATCGAATAAATAGGTAATTGTGTTATATATTATACTGAATAACTGTTTTTTAGCCGCTTGGCCTCTTCTTCTCAGCATCACCGTTCCCTTGCTCCGTCGGTGCTCTCCTGGTCTTCTCGACCATGGAGGTCGCCGGCGGGGCCTTTCTTCTTCTCCCCTTCGTTTTGTTCTTCCCCCGAGCTTGTTTTAGCCTTTTATCTTCTCATATCTGGTTTTCGTCTCAGATCTGACCCTCTGTTGTCTGTTTCTGTGGTTGTTGGTGAAGAGTTGCCGGAATTCGCTGGTGTAGGTCTCGTCCACGCCGGCTCTTTCAGATCTGGTCATCTTAGGCTCAGATCTGAATAGCTACGGCCTCTGGTGGTGCTGGCCCCAGTAGGGCTCTTCACATCGATCATCGGTGATGGTTTGGGGGATCTCTTGGTGAAGATGAGGGATTTTTCTTCTCTCCTCCCTTTTCTCCGCCCTCTCCTCCTTCCCTGGCGAGTTGGGGATTGTGGCCCCTTTCCACGGCGTTGATACTCAGCTCCGTTCCGGCCGTGGGACGTCCCTTCTTCCCCTTCACTAGAGTGGATAGATGCGGTTCGGAGTCGGACGTTGGCGGCATGTGGTGGTGCGGCTCGGGACTCCTCTCTCCTCGTTAGATCTGGGCCTTCTACAACCAGATCTATGGCCTTGGGGGGCTTTCCAGCTTCGGGCGTGGCACGATCTACTTCTCCCTAGAGAGGTTCTTCGCGTTTCTGAAGGCTTCTCCAGCACCGACAGTGGCGACTTCGGAGTCATGGTGGAGGGCTTCTGTTCCTCTTCAATCGAACAGCTCCTTTTCTGGGTGTGGCTCGCGTTTCCCCCTAGGATCGTGCAGAAGAGAAGCTTGGAAGCTGTAGCTGGTGGGTTCGTCTTCTTCGGTGGCGCCTTCTGAAGGTCGGGTTCTCGGATCTTTGGAATTGAGGTTGGGTCAGGTATGGCTTCTCCCCTTACCCTTTTGTAAGGAAGGTTTTCATTTCCGTTTTCTTCTCCTCTACTATCAATCGATTTCCTGTGCCCCCCTCCATTTTTGGTCGGAATCGTCGGGTTGGTGTTGTCCTCCGGTGATGGCATGGGGTCTATGACCTGGATTTTGATTGACTGGTTGTGGAGTTAGATTAATGTCCCTACCGTTTGTGGTCTTGGCCCCGGCTCTTGCAAGATCCCTCTCTCATTGGGGGATTTTGTGGACAACGGACATGATGTCAATCCTCCTTAGATTAGGGTTTGGGGGCTTCGGGTTGGAGCTCTCTACTGGACTCTATTTGGGCTTAATGGTTGTCAAACTCGGATGTTTAGATCTTTTTTCTGAGCTTATTGTTAGTCAAATCTAGTTTCTAGAACTAAATCATTTTCAGTCCTTGTAAGTGTTTGTTGGCTGTTTCATCTGGGTTCTACCATTTCATGCGGTTGGTTGTGTAATCCTCTGTTTAAGGTTGTTTATGAGGTTCCATTGATAGAATGCTCTTCTTGTAATGCTTCACCCATGTTCTTCATTTCGAAGAGCAGGTTTTATAATATGTCTTGCTGATAAAAAAAAAAACAAAACTTTTTATTCAGGTTTCGACGTGTCCATTGTCTATATAAAAAAGTCGATAAACTAAACTAAAATGTAATTTAAATAATCAAATTCGTGTGTAGTTTTAATTGTCGAGTCAAAAATCTGTAGACCTAGTTCCTCTCTTTTTTTTGCATGTTGTCATTGCTCTGTTCCTCCTCAATTTTTTTTGGTTAACTTCCTTGGTCCCCTCTCTACTGAAGCTTTTGTAGCACTGTTCATATGATGTTCTCCAATATATTAATTGATCCCTCCACATCACACCACCATATGAGTACCCTCCTCTCATATCATCAGTTGTGTCATTGGGCTTTATCAAACTGGTACGACCGAAAAAGAAACGACACCGTCCGCGTCCTACGCCACCTCTGCCTCTCCCTTCGTCTCCGTCACCGGATTGTACAGAGCTCTCTCCAATGGCAGTCGGTCCTAGTCCGCTCATGGGAGTTCGAACCTCAATTGCTATCTCATCATAAAAGCTTTAATCGGTCCTCGTATATCAGTAGTGGCATCGCAATATGCCCATGTCGCCGTTGTCATGCATCTTGCTATTGACGGGGACCAACCCCGTCTCTCGGACTTCATCTCAGCTCTCCTGCGGCTTGTCCCGTCTCCCCGTCCTTGTGTGAATCTTCTCTCCAGTGTCGTTTTCAACGTCGTCAATAGCGTCGCCGCCTCTGTCTCCACCAGCGTCGCCACTGCCACCGCCGCCAGCTCATTTCTCAGCAAAGTCGTTGTCATCCTTGCGTCCTTCACTAATAGAGCCGCCACTACAACCACCTCCTCATCTGTCATCAGAGCCGCCACTGCCACCGTCTCTGGTGCAACCCGAGCCGCCGCCACCACCTCCTCTGTCACTAGAGTCATCACCGTCCTCGCCAGACTCAACAAGGTGATGAACGAGTAACAGGGTGTGGATGGGGATACACACCTCCCCCTACAAAGGTCGGGCCTTGACCGACACCCTGATTCCCTTATTCCCTAGAGTTCTCCTGGATGGCTACCCTCCTTCAACCGATCCATATCAATCGGGGCAAGAATTTTCAGGTCGAATCAGGAACTAAGCATTGATTGCGATACCTCCAAGGCGTGTGTGGGGATGCACACCTCGGCATACCAAGATCAGGGCAAACACGACATCCTAGGTCCCATGTTTCCTAGTGTTCTCTTTAGTTGTCCGTTATATCATGCGGGATTTCAGGTCGAGTCGAGAAATGATGACTGTGAGTTGCAGCTAAGTATCCATCCGCGTAGAGACAATCCACTATTAGTTGTCCCTGATTTAGTCGGGTATTTAGTAATAGGGTTAACGTCGGTACCTACGGGTCATAACTTCTGTCTCACCCTTTTACTTTTCACTTTAAATTCGATATTATAATTCCGCTTACATGTATACATCAGAATTTTTAATTAATAAAGATTGGGTGTTGTTAGGTGTAGTTTTTAAATTTGAACCGCCTTTTTATCATCTTTGTTACCGCGCATCTAATAAGAACATTAATGACATGTTTCTATGTATGGAAAGATATCGATGAGAGAGAGCAATGAGTTGAATCACTAATAAAATGCAAGGAAAGAAGTGTTGAAAACAATATTAATGAGCTACTGTCAGCTTTCTTACAAGAATATTAATGAGCTGAGTGGTCTTAATTACTACATGTCATTTTGTGTTAGGTAGGACGTCTTAAATTCCTAGACTCTCTCACCATAAATCCTCAGCATATTGTTCAGTTGGTGGCCCATATTGTAGTACAATATATTTTATCTAAGACGTTGATGCTAATATAGAAAATCCAACACTTTGGCATAATCATTGTGGTAGCCCAGCCAAAAATAGGTGTAAATTAATAAAATCTCCTATAGCAATGTGACATTATTACTAGTGTAACCATCAACTTTGGGCATGGTTTATTATAGCTGACATAAAAGAGGAAGTGTTTATTTTACTAGCCCTAGTGTGGGTTATGTGTATTGCGAGGGGCCTTCCACGTGAGGGTACTATAAGAAGGGTCCTTATTGTAAGTGGTGGTTATTACTTATTAGATAGGTGAGAGAGAGAGATGGAGAGAGTTGCAGGTAAGGTGGTGGTGGTGGTGGTGATGTTGACGATGATGGGTGTTTGGGATGTGGAAGGAGGAAGAGTCCTGAAGGAGAAGGTAGTGCAGCCAGAGAACGTGTATGGAGGAGTGGTGGGAGGGTTCGATCCTGGGTTCGGTGTTCCCGGAGCTAGCGGAGGACTCTACTGTGCCTTCCCGGCTGGTGGTTGTGCTCCGTTCCCTGGTGTTGGTGTTGGTGGTGGTGGTGGTGGTCTTGGCTCATCTCCCTTGCTTCCATTCCCTGGTGTCGGTGTTGGCTCACCCCCCTTGCTTCCATTCCCATGATCGGACCTCTCTTTTGTGTCTCTATGTTGGTTTGTTTGTCCACGTGTAGCTCGTTTTAGGGTCAAATAAGCTTTGAGCTAGGTTAGTTTCTATCATGTTATGATTACATATGTGTGTATGTTTATGTTGGAGGCTTTGTCGTGGAGCTCTCTTCTGCCATGAAGCTAGCAAGGACTGTCGGTGTTGTGGTTTCGTTATAACAATGTATTAAACGTTAGCTATGTTGACACATGTTTTAGTTCTTTTGCTTTGTTCATGTTTTACTCTTACAACTTTGACCTCATATGGCTTTTCAAACTACAGAAAAGATATGGCGGAAAACATGCTATCTTTTTTCTCCTTCTATTCCTCTCTTTGTTTCCTTCAACTTTAATCTCCATCACCTATACATATCACACCATTCTGATCAACATTAGTGCTAAAAGTACTATACAGTCATGTCCACAAGGGCTGTTGATATCTAGTGGTCAATATAAGGTCTCTTATTTTCTTGAGATTAAGAGTTTATTTTTGTCCCTTTTTTTGCAATCTTTCACTATAATTGTTATGACTGATGACACCCTTGTTTGTAAGTCTGTTTTGGTAGCTTATTCTTTTTTATGGGTTTTTCAGGTTTTAGTTCTATGTTTGTAAGTGCAATTTATAACTGCTAATAGAATTGACATTTTTTTTAAACGGATAACCGGGAAAGTGTATTATTGCAAATAATAAACCATATAATGTAGAGCATAACTGCTCTGGGTTCCAGATATGTGTTTAGGCCGACCGTAACAAGCCCAGTGCTCATGGTCCCGTAGAAGATAGCCTGCTTTTGATCGCAGACAAAACTCAAGACATCCCCTTACCCACATTTCAAAGGTACTAAACATAAAATACCTAATCCAGCAAGCGAAAAGAACTAACCAACCCAAACTAAAATAGTAAAAAACATAACGCAAACTTGAAACTGGTGCTCTGATTGCGGCTTTTTCGAGACTTCCCAGTACTAGTAGTCCCGGGTTTGTGGGTATAGTCCGTAGTCAGACCCTCCCACCCCCGCCGGGTCTTCTCATTCTGTCGAAGGAGGCCCTAACACCTCTATCTGTGGATCCTTGAGACGATCCATCTCCCTCGAATATTCACCTGCGGTTTCCCGTCGGCTACCTATCCCCCTAGGGTTCCATCTACCGAGATGATCCGGTTTCACCGCGAGCCCACCTTCATCAGGCAGAGGTTGTGGCCGAGACGGAGGGACCTACCTATCCTTCGGGTCTGCACTGATCCCTGTGGTGTGATCGGTTTGGCTCTCAATCACCGGATCAGGAGGTGAGCGGACCGGTTCCGGGAGGATGACAGCCATAGGATGAAAAAAGGTTGTCGGATCCGACATGAAAGCCGATGGGGGGAAGTTCCTGTCCAGCAAACTAGTGGAGGAGGATTGGGGCGATGATCGGTAGAGGAGGACGTCGAGGTGTGGCCGGCGTGAGGCTCCTGCGTGGGATCGAGGCCGTTTGTGGTGTTGCCGCCGGCGATAAGGTCAACCCTTTTAGGGTTCAAGTAATACCCCTATTAGGGTTCTCCGTGAGCTTTTTATGATCCTATCTTTGATTTCAAAAGATAGGATGAAGAGAAGAGTCACAGGCGAGGAGAGAGGCTTTGGTGTGAGTGGAGATTGAAGGAAGCACAATCGGCTTCAACAGTAATTGAAGGAGGGAGCGACTTCGCATAGATAAAACCCTGCGCACCTTTTTTTGTTGGAAAGTAGAATTGACATTTTAACTGTGTATTTAACATAATATATAACTTGATTCAAAAGACTTGGACTTTAATTAGAATAATCTCATTCTTTTTTACTAGGACTGAGGTGTATTCAATCTAACGATCGAAACTTAAAAAAAACGCTTAATAAGTCCTTTACTTTGTCTTGTTTCAAGGTTTGGCAACTTTGTTGTGATTTTGTCCCAAAATAATATGATCTAAGAATATGTACAATAGTGAGATTTACTAAAAAGTTCAGATTCGAGAGACTGATGCATTAACTATACATAATGATAAGTCTCAACATTTTAATGTAAATTGTGTATCACACTAGTGAGACCTACTAGAGAATAAGTTATGTGGATGTTGAATGGATGTTTGCTAAATTTATTTAATAATATTTATAATAAAAAAATTGATACTTTACATCAAAAAATAATAATCAAAGAGTTGAAAGACGAGAAGTTGAAAATACATAGGATGAATGATCTTAGGTTGAAACCAGGTTGCATGTAATGGCTTAAAGTGATAGGACTGAAACCAACCTGCATGAAAGGGTTGTTGAGATTGTTGATGTTCAATATCCGTTGAAAGTCACCTAGTTGATCCGCGTTGAGCTGGAGATCATCTGGGTTGACTTCATCCAACATGTAATCTTCTGCCTTCGATGAAGACCCACGTTGAGTTTCACCGTCAGATATTTTTGATCGAATTTTTTGAGAGAGAGAGTTGAGAATTTGAGAGTGAAAGTAGAGAGAAAATTGAGAAATGTTGGTGGTTTGATGGGATGAAGAAAATTTGATTTTTATGTTATATTCGGGTTTAATTTAATTAAAAAATATATAACCGTTTCTGACCATTGCTTCAACGGGCAGATTTTTTTCCCGATCTTGCCATGTGTCAGCGTGGGTTTGGTTGGTGCGCGACCCACCGACCCATAAACGTGAGTCGCGAACCACGACCCACGACTCACGTTTAATTAGTTGGAACTGCGAGACATACACGCCACAGCGTGCGACTTGCGGTTCCAACCTACTAAGCGTGGGTCGTGGGTTGCGTGCACGAATCGTCTATTATAGATGCTCTAATACAAAGGTATATGCATTGATTGTAGGAAAATGTTAAACGATATGCCGTGTTTTTTGTGGGGTTTCGATTCTCTATTTAGTAAATTGATTCATGAATTCAAGGGTTTCGATTCACTAATGCGAATCAAAATCGCACGATTCATGAATCGTTAGTGACGAATGAGGAGGCGCCACATCGCCTTTTAAAAAAAATACATTTTTATTTTATTTTTATTTTATTCTACTTTCAACTTTATTTATTCTATGTTCTTTTAATTCTTCACACAATTTTTTTCTTTCAACTCCGATTAACTATTTTATATTTTTTTGTTCTTTGTTTTTATATTTTCTTTATTAATTTTATTATATTTTTATATATATATTTGTTTTATATATATTATTCAATCATTTTACGTTTTTTATTTAATAAATTCAACTAAATAATATTACTTATTTAGTCAATAGACAATACCTAATGAACTTTATCTAAAAATCCGCAATATGAAAATTAGTAGTTTTTAATTCAAATTCATGGATCTATTCTTCAGCACAAACTATAATTTAAATTTTTATAAATATGAATTTTGTTGACTACGTTTTACTAATTAAATAAATATTACAACTTTCAATTTTATGAGGTAGAAAAAGTCTAACTCCCACAAGATTAGGCTCCAAATAAAGACACGCGGATACACTTTAAATGATACTTTCTCTAATCTGAGAAAAACTTATAGTTTAGAGCACCCACAGTCGTGGGCGAGTAGCAGCTGGCGAGATGATGTCGTCGGTGAGGATGAGGCGGGGAGCTGGCGAGGAGGAGGCGAGGACCGCTGGCTACGTGCTTCTCGCTGGCAGCTTACTCCGGCGAGATGAGATGATGATCTTCAAAAATCTTTTTTGTCCAATTAAAAATGCTTGATTTCAATGCTATTTGTTTTGAAAATTAAACCCCACGTATATTATCCAACAAATATCTGTACGTCCAATCGAATAACCTTGATCGTCGCTCACCATAACTACAATATTTATGATAAACCTAACCTAAAACCTTATATAAACCCACCCTCACAAACTAAAAATGCACACACTCTCTACTATTCATCCTTCTCATAAAGTATCGTCCCGACACTCATCCTTCTTTGTCCGTCATCATGGAATTCAATCCTGATGATATGGAATTCGATTCTATTTTGAATGACATGCTCGAAGACTGTCTGTCAACCGAGGAGATGTTGGACGACGCTTTGGTGGATTCTCCACCAAAGAAGCGCAAATACATTCGACGTGACCGGGTAGCCGCAAACGAACGGTTAATGAATGACTACTTCAACACCAACCCTGTGTACACCGAGGTACAGTTTCGGCGTCGGTTTAGAATGCCTAAGTCGGCGTTCCTCCGTATCGTTCATGCATTGGAGCAGCACGACGATTACTTCAAGGAAATGTTTGATGCATTGGGTCAAGTTTCATTATCTCCTTATCAGAAATGTACTGCCGCCATTAGGCAATTATGTTACGGAATTGCAGCTGATGCGTTTGACGAGTATGTGAAGATAGGGGAAACAACGGCTTTGGAATGTTTGCGCACATTTTGCAGTGCACTGAATAAAGTCTTTGGTGCTACATACCGGCGGAAGCCTACACAAGCTGATATGGACCACATTTTGGCGATTAATGAAGCGCGCGGATTCCCGGGCATGTTTGGAAGTCTTGACTACGTGCACTGGGAATGGAAGAACCGCCCAAAGGCCCTTCGAGGATCACATTCCCGAAGGGACCACGGAAATCGACCAAACGTTGTCCTTGAGGCGGTTGCAACTCGTGACTTATGGATTTGGCACTCTTTCTTCGGCATGGCGGGGTCGAACAACGATTTGACGGTCCTGAACCATTCGAAGCTGTTCGCGGACGTTATCAACGGTTGGCAACCACCGTTTGCTTACACGATAAATGGTAATGATTACACACTTCCTTATTATCTTGCTGACGGTATTTACCCTTCGTGGCAAGTGTTCATAAAAACAATTCCATTACCGTCAACGCCGAAGCAGAAGAAGTACGCTGAAGTCCAAGAAGCGTGCAGGAAGGATGTGGAACGAGCTTTCGGCGTACTACAAGCTCGGTTTCACATTATCAAACAACCGAGCCGCTTGTGGGCTCCCAAGTCGATCGGTTTGGTCATGAATGCGTGCATTATACTGCACAATATGATAGTTGAGGCTGAACGTCATACGTACGACGGGTATCGTGAACAAACAGAATAAGGTAGTCCAAGTCAACCACATATTGCACGAGGAGGCTTCGTCCCGACCAATGTCATACTTGGAAACACTGAGAGGATACAAAGTGAACGTATGCATTACCGTTTGAAGGACGATCTTGTCGAACATCTCTGGAATAATTTTGGAGACGCCTAGATGTTAGTTGGTGTAGTTTCCTTTGTGTTACTTTCCTTGGTTTTAGTTTCCTTTGTGTTGGTTTCTTTTTATTTGCGTTGTTTTAATGAGTACCTATATCCTTTTATGTTATCGGGCGTTCCATTTTAGTTTCCTTTGTGTTAGTTGGTTTCTTTTGTGTTTCTCTCCATCTTAATCGTCTTCTCAGTCAAGGCAAAGCTGTGTTATCGATCTTCTAGTATTTTTTGTTTTTCTATTCAAAATCTGGTTTTAAATAAAAAAACATTAAAAAATTAAAATTCTTTGCATCTCGCCGGCACCTCCCCGCCAGCCCGCTGCAGAGCTCGCTGGCGGTGAGTTGGCGAGATGATTTAATCCAATTACTTTATTCCATCTCGCCGGCGCCATCTCGCCGGCCGGGGATGCTCTTAAATGGGATGATGGGTTAGGTGGTGGGCCCACGACATGCGTGCATTACGGAATGGACTGTACAAGATTATCCGGAACATGTCCGAAACTAAAATTGAAAATAAACGCGGGCCCGAAAAAAGCCCAAGCCAAAGCCCACCTTCTTGGTTTCTCACCTCACGTATGCTATAGTATATATATACAACACATTTCCATTGCTGGTCTCTTCTCCTCCCCTTTCCTCCTGGAATCGGATCGCCTAGTTGATGACCTGTTTGGTTTCCTGTAAAATTGAACAAACCTGGTAAGAAACTAAATCTCAACTCTTGTGCTGCATTTTCGAACTAAATGTAATAATCTATCTGACCATCAACGTTTGCGATGAAAATAAAAACCCTTCTCATTGTGAAGTGTGGTATGACGTTTCGATTTCTCCTCAAAATCGATCTCTCTTAAACCCTAATTAAGCGCCACTGTTGCATGTTCTTCAGATCTCGTGGCCGTTACTGACTCAGTGGCCACTCTCTTTCCCTACCAAACCCTACTTCAAAGTTCAAGGTATTCAATCAAAACCCTAACTGTCCCTTTTACTTCGCGTTGATTAGTTCTGAAATTGTGAAAATGGATTGTTTTTCTTCCTTCTATATTCGTTGTGAGGCCTTGAGAGGGGCTAGTTTTTGTTTATGGAATCTTACTTCTGTAAAGAGTCTCGGTTCCTTTGGGTTTTGTGTTGGTACATTTTGGAGTGTGTGATTTGAAAGTTGTTGAATATGTTAGCAAATTGTGAAGGTCGAGTTTATAAATGGACCAGCTGAAGAGAAAGTTTCAGACAAATTTAAGGCATAGGAGTAGGTTGCAGCAATGTCATTATAAGATTATAGCTGTTAATTGTTTTTTACATAATCATTTGAGAACTCTTTTGTTGATCTTGTTTTGCTCATGTCTAGATAGACTGATATGTTTCATTGTTTTATATCTAAGAAATATCACGATTTTAGGCTTCTTTATTGATCAATTACATGTTGTGAATTATAGTGTTTCCGTATTCAGTACACCATTTTGAAATGTGATGTTTAATAGCCTCCAGCGAAGAAGTATAGGAGGTGCACTATTCTAAGTAATATTTCAGAAACCATATACTCATTATTGCTATTTGAAGTGGTTTTCCTCCTGTATGGTTAGTGCTAGGTCCTTTTGTGGTAATACCTATTTTTGACTGTCACAAGGGTCTGCCATTAGAAACCAGTGGCCCTCCCTATTTGTCATCAATATATCAACTTTCCTAGGAAAACATGCAAACCAAGGCATATATTTGGTCCTGCCTAGACTGCTATTAGAATAGAAGATACAGGCATATGTTTCTTTATGTTCATTATATTAAAGGGGTTTCTTGTTAAGACCAGAATAATAATTGCAAATTTAGAGCGTTTAATTCCTTCAGAATTTTTGGTAAACTCGTGCTTATATTAATTCTTTCTTTGTCTCTCTTCATGGAAGACTATGGATGATAGTTGTGCTGTCTGTGCTGAAATACTCGAGTGGGTTGGTTACGGGTCATGTGGCCATCGAGAGGTCTGCTCTACGTGCGTCATTCGTCTCCGGTTTGTTTGTGATGATCGGCGTTGCTGCATTTGCAAGACTGAATCCAATGTTATATTTATCACCAAGGTCAGGCATCATTGTTTTAGTTTTAATATATCAAGTATTAAAATAAGATTGTTATGTTTGCCAATTCTCAAAGGATTGCTATATTTGTAGTTATGGTATTTCATGCAAAATGACAAGCTTTTTCCAAGTTCAGTCGAACTTACGTATTATAGAGGCCTTTGTTCAGAATAAAAGTTGTTTATCTGTACTACACAGTCTTCTGCATGAAGTAAATATCGAAAGAGTTAAATTTTAATCTTTGACTTGATTAAATCGTTGCTGTATTTTTTTTACTAAGTTAAATGTTAATCTTTTACTGGATTAAATCCTTGCTGTATTTTTTTACTAATCTGTTCAATGATATACTTCTGATGCTCTTTTCCTGATTGCAATACTCGTTTTCTTTGGCCTATCTCTGCAGGCTTTAGGGGATTATACGAGGGTGATAAATGACTTCTCAGTTTTTCCAACCAATGCAAAAGAGGGTCGAGTGGGGGAATACTGGTACCATGAAGGAACGCAAGCTTACTTTGATGATTTGGGTCACTACAAAATGATTAAGGCCATGTGCAGGCTATCATGCAGTGTTTGCGATAATAAGATAGACGAACAAAGAAGTGAAAGGCCCAAAAGGCAAGAGGAGTATACGAACATTGATCAGCTGAACAATCATTTATTACACCGGCATAGGCTGCTCATGTGCAGTCTGTGTTTGGAAGGTAGGAAGGTGAGACACATTTGCTTACTGTAAATAATTCCCCCTTTATGTTTGAGTCAATTACTGGTTTTGTATTTGAGAAAGAAGCATTTGAGGATTGTGTTACAATGGCACATCCAGATTTGTCTTTATCTTCATCTATCATGTTTGATAACATGCCCTGGATATCCAACATGTGAAAGAAACACAATGGAGGCCGATGTCTGGAATTTACCCTTTTGTTCAGTGATTTGTTTCTGGATCTTCCATATTTGGAGGAAATACTGTGAGTTCCCTTGCCATTTTTCTTTGGTGGGGCAGCATGGAAGTTTCATAGAAAGATCCGTTACATATACATCTACAGTTCTTTTTTTCATGTTAGAAGCATTCATGCTATGTGCACATTCATTTTTTTCACTCTGCTTCAATTTTTGAACCAGATATTTATCTGCGAGCACAAGTTATATTCCAGATCACAGTTGAATCAACATATGAAGGCTGGTGACTCAGAGGTTGACGGGAGTGAAAGTGAAAGAGGTGGCTTTTCCGGACATCCCTTCTGTGAATTTTGTAGGGACCCATTCTATGGGGATAATGAACTGTATACACACATGTCCACTGAACATTTTACTTGCCATATATGCCAGAGGTTAGACCATTTTCTTTTTCTTTAGGAAGATCATAAATGTTATTGTGAAGTTTACATGTTTTCTCTATAGTCCTAATTAATTAATTATTTAATTGTGTTGCAGGCAGAACCCTGGAAAATATGTTTACTATAAGAATTATGATGACTTGGAGGCCAGTAATCTCTATTTTCAAAAACTTGTGATATTGTGATTTTCCAGTCAATGATCGTTTTCCTACATTTTATTCACATAAATAGTGTATGCCACAGATCCATTTTCGCCAACTGCATTTCTTATGTGAAGATGAATCATGCCTTGCAAAAAAGTTCATTGTGTTTATAAATGAATCTGAAATGAAGGTAAGGGCATCTGGCTTTTAGTTTTAATAATATTCAGATACCGTTTGAATTTCGATATTTTGATATGCAGACTATACCATTTCTTAATTATACGTTTACATCTGTAGAGGCACAATGCCTTGGAACATGGAGGGAACATGTCTCGCGCCAAACGCAATGCCAATCTACAGGTATTGTTGTTTCTTCTATCTTCTTAATATAGTCTACTTATGGTCATGTGCGTGGTCCAATCAGTTTTATCCCTTTCTCATCTACATCAGATACCAACAAGCTTTCAATATCGGCGAGATAATGAACAAAATCGACGTGGAAGGCGTAATTTTCATCCTGATTCATCAGATTTCCAACTTTCCTTGGCCATTCAAGCTAGTCTAGAGACAAACACGTCTACAAGGCCTCGTGTCACTTCATCCACTGTAGCAGCATCGTCCAGTCACCCTGAGAGAAATGCAATTGATTCAATTGTAAACCCTTTCGAATTGCTATCAACCAGTGATTCTGGAACTTCTGCTAGTACCCATCAGTCACTAAACCTTGGTAATGGGCGACTGGCAGAATCCTTTCCTCCTCTACCCATGGCTTCGGGCAGTAGTCGTCATCATTCAAAAACTGAATCAGGTAACACAATGGCCGCCCGCCTGCGATCTAGAAACTCTGTGAATATTCTTAACAAGGCGAGGCCTCGATCTACTTTCGGGCCTACATTACCATCCGTGCCTCCAAGTCACTCCCAGCAGAAATCTGTAAGTGTCGGTAATGGTGAACATGTAGGATCTAGTTATGCAGTCTCTACGTCAACTGTATCTGCAACAGCTTATGGACATGTGTCATCTAATTCTGCAAGTTCATCAAGCAATTTGAGTGCCATGAGTAAAGTTGGCCTATCTGCTTCAGCATTAAATCATGGAGGCACAGGAAATTCTATTTCCAATTTCCCTCCTATATCTTCTGTTCAAACTAATAGGTCAGCCGATGTCCAAGCCGCTAACAAGTCTCTGATAGAGAAAATCCGTGCTGCTTTAGAATTTGATGAGGAAAAATTCAAAGCATTCAAAGAAGTATCAACGAAGTTCCGTAAGGGGGTGAGTGATGCCAGTGAATATCTGGCATCTGTGCAGCAGTTTGGATTGTCACATCTCGTTGTTGAGCTAGCTAGTCTTTGCCCCGATGTAGAGAAGCAAAAGGACCTTCTGGAAACTTACAATTATAATGTGAGGGGTTGCTTCAATGGAAACAGTCCTTCCATTGACAGTGGTCAGTCTAAAAACAAGAAAGGTAAGAGGAAAGGTAAGGAGAAGTGTGAAGGCATTGGTGTCAATTTAGTGAAGGATGATTTGGCAGTGAATAGCAAGCTAAGTTGTGGAGAGGAACCGGATGTCTTGTCAATAAAAGGGAAGTCAAAAGTTTTGGTTAACAACGAACAGATTGAACGAAATCCTTTGCAGAGGGAGTCAAGCAATCAGAATGGTTCTCTGTCAGCTGTTGGTAGCTCAAAGCAAGTGTTGGTGAGTGGGGGAGCAGGAAACAAGCAACGAAAAAAGAGCTCTAAGTTTCTCAGAGCCCGTCTTGGTGAGACTTCAGCTGTTGCATCCTTTTCAGATGCAGGTCATTCTGAACCCAGTTCTGTTCCTTGTGAGGCAAAAACAAATGGAAACAAGGGCATATCGAATGGGTTGCCAGTTGGTGGAGTTTGGGGAAACGGGGGAGGTAGAAAACTTGTTGCTATGACCAAGAGGGGCACTCCAAAATGAAGTCGCGTTGAAGTGTGAATGTGATAGTTGGTCTATACAAAGCCTTATATAGAGGAACATGCATCCAAGTTATGATGTTGTGTTTGCTATTTCACCCATATGTTTTTGTGCAGTTGTGGTCAGTCCCTTAGAAGCAGTTGCAGGTGCAACAACACAGCCTTTAGTGAAGTGCAGGATTTAATTTATCCAAAAGCTACAGCAAGTGTTTTGATTACTGAGGTTGTGTGTTTGTAAGTAAGAACAACTACTTGGGGGATATTTTAATGTTAGAGAACTTTTTTTGCTATTGATGCAGTTATCTCTTTTGCTTTTATTGTATGTTTGTCAGTGCACATCTGGATTTAGGTTTTTAAAGAAATGATTTTTGACTAACAGGTACATGTTTTCTTGACAGGATCTTTTAAAACATAACTTACTCTCAACTCGTACTCGCTTTTCCTTCTGGATGGTATGATTCTTATACGTGATGAACTCGTTGACATTCACAATCTAAAAGCTTGTTGTGATCATTAATTTGAGATGAAAGGTGTGGGCAAGATTCTTACATGTTGATGAACTCGTTGACATTCACTGTTGTAAATAGAACCTCTGTTAGGAGGCTGTCCTAGTGGAAGCTTTTATACTAGTTCATCTTCTTTGAAAGAAATCGGAGCATGATGTTTTAAATGGTGACAATCTTACTTACCTTTAGTTCATAACATTTTCTAGACACATGCTTGGATTTATATGCAGAGTTCCCAGTTAAACAGTATTTCCGTAGACAATACAGTACTTCAATTTGTTGACTTGTCTTTACTATAAAATATTTGTTTCCAGAAAATCCCAGACTTTCTACTATTTTCTTACAAGCCAAACACTTGAAAATGTCCAACAAAGCTGTAGTTGGTCCCCCATAAGCCCCTGTTATTAGAAGTGAACAAGTTGCTACAAATCCAAAAGAAAATGTATGTGATACAAGAAATGATAATCAGTAACGAGCAAATCCAATTGGCCCCGTGTTTGTGATGCTAATCTATTGAAAATAAATTAGTATAAACAAATATGTTTAAACTGTATAACCTGCTTTCGGCAGAGATTATCTATACTCCCACATGGGTTGTTTATAATTCCGGATTACGGGATAAAAAGGTGTGTCAATTGAGACGTTATCCCCTTCTTTTACACTCTTTTTTGCTGCATTTTTATTTCACATCTTATTTGTTTACTATTTGAATCTTTGATTTCAGTGTTATCTTTTTCTATAACGTCAAACGATTTCATATCTAGAATCGTCAATGAATGGTACAATTCAAAAATTCAAAATCGAAAAAAACAATATCAGAAACCCAAACGATTTTTATCCGTTCACGTGTTTCTAAAATGAAATTACAAAAATGAAGTTGAAATTACACATCAAAATTCAAAATATAAACTACAAATTAGTTAGTCCTCGGACGCTTTGAAATAATTAGCTCACAACTTATTGATTATCGGATAGTATTTGTTTAGTTTGTCATCGGTCATGTGAAAAGGGTCCTGTCTGTCAAAATCTCGCTACGAAGGTTTGAACATACTTCATTGGTCTTGTGGAAGGAGAATTGCTGAAAAGAAGAAGAAGAAGAAGAAGAAGAAGAAGAAGAAGAAGAAGAAGAAGAAGAAGAAGTATGTCCATAAAGAAGAGAAATAGTTATAGACCAACAACTAATTTTTATAGACGAATCCAACACACAAAGATGAGCAACGAGTTAAATTTAAGTGACTTTATGGAACAATGTTCATTCTAATAACTTTGGTAACAAATTCATTGTCTTGAATTTGTCGAGAGTACTAAGTCAAATTGTCTGACGAATTGTAGGTCGATCGACGATTTGGATAAAATCGACGAAGAAATCACCATTGAATCGTCTCGTGTTTTGAATGTTATAGTCACTTTGTTATACACCTATGTATAATTTACTTGGACTTTTCTCACAATCATGGTTGAGTGATGAGAAAGTTCCTTAGGAACTGAGCAATGTCCGGGGACTAGCTTGGCTTTGGAGTGTAGGTGGGATCGTCTCGGTGGTGACTTTGTCTCGTCGTGGAGGTTGCGAGCCCGAAGGTGTTGTTTCGTCTACTGTGGCTGATTGGCTTCGCGTGCTGCGATTGGGTTTGGATGTGAACTTCAACTACTTCGTTTTTTTCTTTTACTTAAGTTTTGTTCTTAGATAGTTTGATGGGCCTGAAGCCATTTGTATTTTGATCTTCATATTTGGGAAATCTGAGACTTAGCCTTCTGTTTCTTGGTTGTTTTTAATTTGTTTTCTGGGGTTTAGGTTTGTTAGACCTTCTCCTAGTTTGCTTAAAGTCTGAAAAATTTGGGTAATATTTAGACCCATTTCTAGTTTGTAATGGTTGTAAGATGCTGGTGTTTTGTGGTTTGTATCCATGCTCTGATTTCCTATTCGGAAATCTGAGTCTTTTAGTAAGATTTGCTGATAAAAAAAAATGGTCGAGTGACTGGACATTCATTAGAGCACCAACAACTCTTAAGAAATAGTGATGCCTATACTGAATCAGGACATCAAAGCAGCAACATAGAGATGATGTAGGAAGAAAATTTGGATGAATGCCACTTGTTGATGTTGGTTCGCAAAGCTTAAACTATGTACAACGCGCGATCTGGGGAGCGACCTACGAACCACGACCCACACTTTAATGGGTTGGAACCGCAAGTCACACGTTGTGGCGTGCGTGCCTCGCGGTTCCGACTCACTAAACACAGGCTGTGGGCCTTGACTTGCGACTCACGGGTCGCATGCATGTCAATGGTCGGCTGCCACGTGGCCAGGTCAGAGGAAAAAATTATTGTTGGTCTCAACCAACCAGTAGGTCATCAGGTGCGACGAGGGAGATGGAGGAATCCGAGATGACATAGGAGCCACCGGTGATGAGGATTTCTTTGGCAACGTCAACGCTGGCTTGCTTATAGTTCGTCAAGGACGAACGACTTCCTGCGAAAGTCGTGGGGGAGGGACAAGAGGCGGCAAAAGCATCAAGGCAAGAGACTCCGTTCGAAACAACAGAGACGAGTGGTATGGCGGAAGAGGCGGTGTTGGGGAAGTAGGAGCATAGGGCCTTTTAAAGGACTTCCTTCCATGTTTTGGTTTTATGAAAACCGTGGGTGAACACGAGGGAGGAAGCAGTGGAGGGGCCACGTCAGTCGCACTGACGTGGTGGGGGTAAGCGCAACAGACGTTGGATTGAAGGGAAAAAACAGGGGGAAACCATTAGTATACAAAAGAGAGAGTAGCTAGGTTCCTAGAGTTCCTACTATCGATTTATGCGCTTTCGGTTTTGGTGACGACTGATAAATAATTTTGATGGTGGGAAGGCTTTTCAAAGATAAGTTCCAAAATCCATCTTTGGTGATAACATGACAAGCATGTGTATCCACGGCATTTGCCCGTTTGCCAAGTAGGCAACTTTACTGAGCTAACATAACATGTCTTTGGGAATCAAAGATAAAGAAAACCAAATCTTGTAAAGCAGTGGACAATTCTTTGTTCTGTGCATGTGAGAGAGAGTGCCATTCTCTGCTCCTTAGTCACAAAGTAACATCTTTTCTTTATCATCACCAACCTTTTACTTTCCTTCCTCTTTATCTTCACATCTCTCTCTTTTTTCTATCCCAATCCTATGTGCACTGTCTTTTAAGCTCCTACTATATGAATCACATTACAAATCCAACTGGGTCTCTTCCCCAAACCCCTCCTACACACTTCTCATGACTCTCCTTATAATGGCAATGCCATACCCCAAGCTCCTCTTCTTCTTCTTCTTCTTCTTCCTTCTCCATCCCCTCTTCTCCTCCGGCGACCTCACCCCACCAAACACCATCTTCCCCACAACTCCAATATCAACCACACCCTTTGTCACTGTCCCTGCCACTAACCCTGTCACCATAACTCCCACCAATCCTGCCAACACTCCTCTTCCTCTCTCAAATCCAGTCATGTCGCCTCCAGCTCCAGCAACAGTCACCAATCCAGCCATGGCGCCTCCTGCTCCAGCAGCACTCACCAATCCAGCCATGGCGCCTCCTGCTCCAGCAACTCTCACCAATCCAGCCATGGCACCTCCTGCAACTACAAATGGGCAGAGCTGGTGCGTTGTCAAGAGTGGAGCGCCTGAGAGCTCTGTGCAGGCAGCTTTGGACTATGCCTGTGGGATTGGGGGAGCGGACTGTGCACAGATCCAGCAGAGTGGGAGCTGTTACAATCCCATCACACTTCAGAACCATGCTTCATTTGCATTCAACAGCTACTACCAGAAACATCCATCACCATCAAGCTGTGACTTCGGAGGAACTGCAACCTTAACTAACACAAACCCAAGTAAGAAATTAAACTCATTTTCTACATACCACCACAACAACAAAATGTATAGCCATTTCTAAACATACTGCTCAATTTTCAACAGGTACAGGTTCTTGCATCTTCCCATTATCATCATCATCATCATCATCACCATCATTGAAGCCACCGCCAACTCCATCAATTACTCCACCATCAACTCCATCAATCCCTCCACCATCAACTACATCAATTCCTCCACCATCAACTACATCAATCCCTCCACCAACTTTTTCAACTCCACCCCAGATCTCAACACCAATAACAACTCCTACACCAACACCATCAACATCATCATCCTCAGGTGCAGGTGCAGGTGCAGGTGCAGGAGTTTCAGGGTATGATGATCTCTACCCTTGGCTCTGAATTTCTTTACTAGTTCCACTACAATTTTGATATGCTTAGCTGATTTTGTTGCCATCCATGTCTTCTACTCACAGCTCTGGTACTCCACCAATGCCAATGATACTAAACTCTAGCGACCCAACATCAGGAACCCCAACTGTGTTTGGGTCTGAGGTGCCTCCCAGTGTTAACACCACAACATCCATCTCAGCTACACTGCAACCCGTTCTGGCCTGCATTTTTGTGGTAACATCCTTTGCTACCCAGATAATTATTCAGTAGTTACATCATTTTGCAAGAGTCCAGAGGACCGGGCTTCCGCTACAAGCTGTTGTGCAGGAAAATGGTGATTTTCCCCAATGGCTGAATCAAGAAACTCAATGCTATAGATAGAAAGTACTACAAACCTTGAATGAATTTGCACTGTGTAAAGTCCAGTTCCTGAGGCATGACATCTACAAGACAATATAGTTCCATTTCTTATATATCTCATGTTAGTATGCAATGGAGAAAACTAGAATCTGTCTGTTGATCAGATGGGATATGTATAATAATAGGGGTTTTAGCTTTTCAGAATCTTGTACATGGTTTGAAAGTTGTAGATTCTAGTTCTAGGGCATTTTATCAATACAATGAGAAATTCGCACAACACGAGATAATATTAATTCCATTTCGAATCAAAAGAGAAAAATAGTATACACTTGATGATTTTAAATACAAAAATAAAAATAATACCAGCCCTGTAGTAGGCAGTAAGATAATATTGAATTTTAAAGTGGATAGAAGTAAATAACATTGAATTGAGAGTAGATGCAAGAACAAATGAATAACGCATTCTTAACTGCTGAAATAAGAGAAATCTTCTTAAGTTACATATTGCAATGTAATGGCCATTCTACAAGTCTACCAGTGAGAACGCATATGTTCTCATCTAAGCTAATACTATACTAAGAAAGAGATCATCCTTTATACAAGCATTTCTACTAGCCATAAGTCCCTAAAGCTACTACTGGAATATACTTATCATCAGCTTTTACATAATGATTTTACCTCTTTGAGAAAATCACCAAAACCAACATTGACATGGAAACAACAACCTTGAAATTTGAGGTTTCCCAGAAAGTTTGTTTTCCATTACTCATATCTTCAGTCAGTTGCTTTGTTGCCAATTGATCTTTGAGTTCCTTCAGAGCTTTGTCCCTGCGCTCTCCTGCCTGTTACAATAAATAGAATGAAAAGTTATGAGTGGTGGTACAAACAACCAAATTAATGCTGAGAAAAAAAAAATGGGTTGACTAGTGTGTGGTTCGCATTATTATAGAAACTATGGCGCCTCCAACCAAGGTAATTTCTGCACAATAACAGACCAAGCTACTCAATTTCTACAAGAGTGGACAGTCAAGAATTGAAATAATTGAGCATCACTTACCTATAAGAGTTGAAATCTAACCACATTCCATAAACTCGTTTTTCTGATATATAAGGCATGATTTTGTCAAAGCAGTAGAATTAAAAAAGGCCATTTTTTGTTTGTATAACCAAACAATTCTATTATTTCTCAGAATGGCAGGAAAAAAATCATAATTATTACCCTTTGTAGCTTTCGTGTCTGTGAACGGGCTTCCTGGAGACAGAATTCCAACTTCAGTACCCTCTTTTTCAGTTCTTGATCAGCTCTCCTTCGCTCCTCTAACTGTTCCAATGAAACAAGTAGAAGCTTAACAATCATGAATTGATAAACAGTACAAATTTAGAAATGAAATGTAGGAAAGAGTAGAGTTAAGTAAGAAAAAAAACATACTTGTGATTCCAATTCTTCAGTTTTACGCTTCCAGTGGTCAGACATCATCTGAATTTCATCTCTCAGTTTAGCTATTTCTTCATCCTTAGTAATTAAAAGCTTATTCATCTTATCAATATTCTTAGGAGATACTTCATCTAATATTCTTCTTAGCTCACAGTCCTTGCTGGCTCCAGCTTTAGAAATTGCTTGCATAATATCATGCTCGATCCTCGAAACATCATCTCTTAGTTGGTTTTGGGAAGATTCTCTTGCTTGAAGATCCTTCTGCAATTGACCTACCAGCTCACCAAGCCTATTTACACGATCTTCGTGTTCTTTCAAACAACTATTCTTCTCATCTAACTCTTTTAACAAGGCCATGGACTGAAGTTTGGCCAGTTGAGCTGCTGCAGAACTTGCATCTGCAGTTGCTTGAGTGGTTACAAGCTGCGATCTAAGGTCATCCAATTCCCTGATATACTGCATTAAATAAAAAATAACAAAAATTGTAATGCAGACGCAAACACCTAAATAATAAAAATATCAGTTTTTTTATTAGGGAATAGATTAGAGGATCAAAAATTGCCAGATTAATTAATGCAAGAAACAGGACACTGAAACAAATTTAATGTGGCACCAGACTACTTTAATTTTTCAAAGACTATTACCAAACACATTAAGTTCTAATAGCGGCTCTTAAGGGAGAACTTCAATTGGAAATTGAAAGATTCACTAGTTACAAGAAAAACTAACAACTCAACAAGGTTTAGAGTGGGTATTCTAAGTAAATGAGAAAAGATGGCAAAATATTACATTTTACACTACATAGCCCTAAATAACACAAGCAAACACTTACAAAATTCCATCTTAAACTTGTTCAATAATAAGCATTCATTAACTTGTATTTGTTTCACTGGTAATTAGGAAGATATTGTACCCATAAAGAGATGGGTCACTGCTGGTTGCCTGCCCCTGCCACCTTGAAAGGTAGAAAAGACTTGATGCCTCCTTTTCAGGAAGAGAGTATCCATTGCAATGGGACAGGGAAGACGGTCCTAGCTAAATTAGGAATTATAAGGACATAATGAATAGTTGACTAGGGGATTTACTTCTAAAAGCCCTATTCACTTAAGACTAATATTTATGGAGCCCCTCACTTCCACAGTAATAAAGCATAAAGTTTTCAATTATTCAAGCCATGACAATAGTATCAGAACATATGGCCTCTTTTCCTCCAATGGGTTCCACCAAAAGAAAATAAATAATAAAATCCAAAAAACATCCCTAAAAGTGATGGCAATATGCATGGATTAAGCCTAACTTCAACACACCAAGACAAAGAAGCGCGGAAGGGGGGAGCAGACAAAACACCCGACAACGAACAAGCATATTAGACAAATCACAACATCTGAAGTTTGAAACAACAAAAACGCCAAAATAACAATGGCAATTGGCAACAACAATAAAATAAAAAGGCAAAACTAGTATATGAGTAGGAAACCTTTTCAGCAGTAGATGCTGAAGCTAGAAGCTCCCCATTTCTATCCTCCAATCTCTTCTGCAATCTACATATCTCCTTCCCCATGTCCTTAGCTTTCATTTCAGCTTCCTGCTAACAAAATACCAGAGGTTTAATCAAAATAATAATAAAACCCACAGAAATAATACTAACAAAACCAATAACAGAAAATATAAAGAGAAATTATGTTCAAATCATTAAGTACCCAAAATAATACAAAGAGAACCCATAACAAAACAAATTATTTCATGCCTGTCTAGTTAGGGTTTCTTTAGAAAAGACTTGCTCTTGCAGAGCAAGCCGGTTCCGGACATCCTTCAGTTCCGCCGCCAACGACACCACGTTGCGCCGGAAGTTCTGCTTCTTCTCATCCAAATCCTTCAACAACGGATCAATTTCTCGAACGGTCAGTTTCTCAGAGACTGACATCATAAGAAGACCCAAAGATTGAAACTCAAATCCAACACGAGCTGTGCCTTTTTCTCTCCAAGTACTTCCCTAGAATCAGATCAACGGTATAGGGTTCTTGTTTTCAAAGCTATCAACTCCATTTCTGCATGTCAAAACCAGTAGTTGAGCAAAAATGGTCTCCAATAATTTGAATTTATAAAGGAACTGTTAATCTGGATAGTAAATTTTTAGAAATGCAAGGGAAATCGGAAATTTCCGAACTCGAAAGTATAAAGAATCAACTTAAATTTGAAGTGAAGTAGCCTATCAAATTGTCATTTTCTCGTGAAAACTCTGTGACTCATTATGAGGGTAGAAAAATAAACACGCAAGGATGTCAACTTCAACTAATTAACAATGCATTTATGGGAGAAAGTGAAGCAACGCACCATGTGAGTCAGATTGCAATGAAAAATTCAAAGTATTGATGCTCAACCAAAGCAATCCAGTCAGAACAAAACTCCCATACTCAAAGTTGAAGCTAAACTCTAAACACATTTGTTTCTAGAATAATCACATTCAGACCCGAAAAAAATAAAAATAAAACTGTTCTAAGAATGCAAATCACCATGTCAAGACCTGGTTGACCAGTAGAGAAGAAGGATCTGGTAGAAGAAGAGAGAATGTTACTCAACCCCACCTTTCGGAAGCTCAAGCTCTGAGTCTTGGTGAGTTACAGAGTGGTTTTGGAGAAGACGAGAGAGCTATTTAAGGTGTGAGGATCCAACGGCTGAGGGTGGGAGTAGAGATGAGATCGTGGGGCTGGAGATGGTTATGCTTGGCGCAGATTCGGGAGGGAAGTTGTTGAGGGAAGTTAATTAAAAATGGTAGGTTCGGATCTGAGGATTATGCGGTTTGGTTCGGGATCCTCGAGCCTCCATGACAAGTTCCGAAGCTACGGTTTGGTTGTTTATTGGTTTGATTTTTGAACTTTGACCATAGCGCGGCAAATTCAATTGTCTTTGTGCTTATGGATTCGTGACAGGTGGAAGTGTAACGATCGTTCGATAGACGAGTGTGAATATGGTTTGTGCTTCGGGAGTTGTTTTGGGCTTTGGGAATGGGCCGAATGCAGATAAGATACCTATCATTTCATGATGAACTATGTTATTTTCTTTTTTCTGGGTTGTTTTGATTTTAATATTCTCGGTACAAACAATTTTACAATGTAATTGTTTCCCAGGTCCTGTTTAATATGAGTTCCGTGATTATGTTTTTTAGGTATTTAAATGGTTATTTCACAATTATTGTTTTTATTTAATATCTCGTTCAACAAGTATCGAACTCCTAAGAATAAAAATCATGTTTAATTAATAGGATTAGCCTCTTTTTTAATGGTAATCGTAACCAATATATTAAAATAAAATAAAATAAAATATCGACTCAAAGCGGGATAATCAAACAGTAATAAAGTAGATAATTAAAGTGAAACTTTCAATATTGTGGTTTTTAAACTCGATATGAGTAAGGTATGTGATCACCTAGAGATATCTTTTCTTCTCGCCATGATGTGTGCTTTTGGTTTTAACCCGCGCACACTTATTTTGGCATGTCTCCAATTCATTCAATATTCAATTTTCTCCGCACACATCAACTTCGCAAAAAACCCTAATCTGATCTAACCCACACTGCTCATTTATCAAAGATAACCCACTAGCGACTAACACACGCAACTACTCCGACTCCTCTTCTCCACCAGTAGAGAAGAGGAAGTAGACCATAACTAGATGAGGCAAGCAAAAACTACAAATGAGTGCAAAGAGGTAGAGGACAACTTAAAAAGCCCATACCAAAAAGCATCTCAAAAAAACCTCCGAGCGAGAAGAGCTTAGAATACTCGAGGCCCTATCAAACTAACCCCAAAACACCGAGAAATGACCATTACAAACATCGGTGGCAATCCAACCACCAAAAAACCAGCTTCACCGGTGGAAACACCACACCAAAAGCCAATTACCATAAAACAGAGGACATATGTAAATGTTAAAACCGATATCTGAGTAGGATAGGGCCTCACCGAGCACCGGGACAGAATCACGGAGAGCCAACAACACCGACAAGGTCTTCACTCGTCGGGACAGACTGTCCGTGCTTAAATCACTACTGCAGAAATCGACTTAGGAGACGGATAAAATGGGTCTGTGGCCTAAGTTTTGGCACTTAGGTGACGGATACAGCAATCCGTCAGCCAAGTGGTGAAACTAAGGTCACGGATCTTGCATCCGTCACCCAAGTGGACCACCTGGCCGACACATAGCTGGATCCGTCACCCAAGTGAGATAAGGTAACTAATATCCGTCACCCAATTGAGAAAACTTTAGCCACGCATGCTGGATCCGTCACCCAAGTGAGAAAAGTTTAACCACGCATGCTGGATCCGTCTTCCAAGTGAGAAAACTTTAGCCACGCATGCTCTATCCGTCACCCAAGTGGGCTCTATCCGTCACCCAAGTGGGTTGACTATTTTACAAAAAAAAATTTGACCACAATATTCAAGATGAATTAACCGTTCGATGATAGTTTTTTTTACATACGTATACTAGTTTGGATAGTACATACGAGATGAGCGGTCTTGATTATATAATATGCGAGAGACCGACACGTATTGATTGAAATCGCCAATTCCACTATGTGCATGAACATATTTAGCCTTACGGTAGTATAACGTATGACGTTGTCTCGTTCATTTTTTGTATGCGATATGTATGAGTACTATACGATCTTATGTTGTATATGAGGCATGCTAAATACTTATATAGTTCAATTATCAATACTACGATAGTCGGAAAAAATGACGGGTTTTGGGGTTTTGGTCAATATAAGTCAACTTCTGCTGGCCGACGGATGCATATATCCATCATTCAATATATATATATATATATATATATAATTATTTCCACTATTTTAATTTTATCTTTGAACTTGGGCATCAAATTGAAACCCGACATTGAGCGACCGGTGTCCATAATTCACAAGTTTATAATCATTAGATTGATATTGTTGTAAAAAAAGTTATATAATGTATTTGATCACAAAAAAAACAATATTTTGTACTTCGAATCGAGAAAACGATCAAGAAAATTTGTGTTATCCTTGTCTTAGTATTATATAAAGGGTAAATTACCTACCCCTAACTTTTTTTAACTAATTCCTATCCCGATGTGTAGTTATATGACAAATAGCTCATTTTTCTGTTAACTTTTTTCTAAAATGACGAACATACCCTCAACCACACTTCAATAATTGTTTTTAAAAAATCACTTTTGTTATATATATATATATATATATATATATACTTACTTAATCACTTCAGTTTTATTTATAAAAAAATATTTAAAAAATCACTAAGGGCGTTTTCGTCATTTTAGAAAAAAGTTAACAGAGAAAAAGGGTCTATTTGTCATATAACTAAACATCTGGGTAGGTATCAGTTAAAAAAAAGTTGTGGATAGGTATCAAATAAACGTGATAAGTTAAGGGTACATATTTGTAATTTATCCTTATATAAATATAAACAATGTAGCGCACATGAAAAAATTAACTTGCTATAAATAACTAGTTGACAATAGGTACTAAGTACGTTGATAACAAAAACTATTTAATTTAATTATATAAAGCTATTGAATTTAATTATATAAAGGTATATATAATCAGTTAAAAAGTGTATATATATTTTCTAATCATACATACAACACAAAAACTCCCTAGCTGAGTTGGTAAAAGGCACAGCTTTGGTGCCATGAGGTCAGGGGTTCGAACGTGGCGGGTGACGTGGCGGACGCTGGTTAGATTGATATTTTTTTATTAATCTATTATTACACTTGAGAGACGGATACATTTGGCTGACGGATTGGATCCGTGGCTAGAGTGAAAACCTTGGGTGACGGATACACTTGGGTGACGGATTGGATCTGTCACCTAAGTTTTTACCCTACCGACGGATGTACGCATCCGTCGGCCAAAGACTTGGCCGACGGATGCATCCGTCACCTAAGAACTTGGGTGACGGATACGTCCTCTTAGGTGACGGATCCAATCTGTATCCCAAGTACTTATTTGCAGTAGTGAATCTCTGACCAAGAACGTCGAATCTGGAGAACGAAGAGGTCGAGACAACGCCGAACCACCATAGGTCATCACCATCAAGAGCCATCAGTCCGAGCTCCAAGTTCACGCCGCCAACAAACTTGGTCAACATAATACACTCTACCTACGGTCAGCCACCACCGTAATAAGCCGCGTCAGAACAACCGCAACCCCGAGACGAGGACGAAGATCGGACCCTCAACACGAGTAGATCTGTAACCGTAAAGGCTGGATCTCGTGAATCACGACAAAATTTGACGCGAGTCCCACCTGGAAGCCACTGTTGAGGTCAAAGCGAGCACCACCAGAGAATCTTAAGAGGATGCGCCAGGGTTGAGGGTCGGTCGAAGGATAAAAATAAAAATGAAAGCAAGAGAAAGGACCGTGAGAGGGAGAAAGTATATGGAAGAGGGGTGTCTCCATCGGCAACAAACAAGGATAGAACCTCGTCTGTCATCGACGGAGACAGGAATAAGGTGACAAGCGATTTAAGGTTTGGCTGAGACTAGGCTAGAGAGAAAAATAATTTGTGACTATAAGTACAATTGAACTTAAACTTTTAGTTGAGTTTGTCTTCTACTATAGTATAGTTTTTTTTTTGAAACGACTATAGTATAAGAGCAACCCGTAAAAGAATTTATCCGTAAAAATACATGTTAAAACATAACCATAATTAAACATTTAACTTACCATTTCAAAAAAAACATTTAACTTACCATTTCAAAAAAAACATTTAACTTACCCATTTAAGTTTTTAGTTGAATAATTCAAATATTTTAAAATAGATAATTTAACTAGATTACCCATGGTATACAACATTCCCACCTAACTACTTTCAACTTAAAAAAACATTGTTCACAACCCTTTAAGATTGAAATGCTGAAAGTATAATTGATTCTTATTTTGTTTATTTTTTTGACGATATAATTTGCATCATTTCACACTATTAAATTGCATCTTCGGTGTACATATGGAATACGGATCAGGGATTGACTTTGTTCTAATGGATTTAAGCAGCAAATAAAAGAATCTACAAAACAATACATTCTTTAACGTGACATTGTATATGCAAAACACGATGATTTTGAGGAAAGGATTTGAAATCTAGCATTAACCAATACGATGTTAACGCAAGCTATCCACGATATGTCTCTTCCCTCTTGTGTCCATTGGAGATGAAGCTTACATTACATGTTATCTTTACCCCGATCTTCACGTTGCCACTTAACTCAAGGATTAAGTAGATTGACTCAAGTCAACCATTGCACTCAAGGACATGTTTGGTATTTCCATAATGACCAAGACCAAGACCCATACAAAGTCTGACCCAAGCTTTGGTTAAGGTGATAGAGAAGAGTCATGTCGGAAGGTTCTCAGTTCTGTCATGAGCGTTATGTGATGGGACCCATACAAGAAGAAAAGAATATGTGTAAAGCCGCCAGGGTCAGAGTCGTCATTTCGAGCTCGGTCCTCGACAACACGCCACGAATTTAGCTAATTAAATACCTCTAACTGTCCACACTCTCTAAACAACCTTCCGCTTTCCCCGATCCTCTTTCTCCTCTCCCGTATCGACGCCGCCCACAGACCGAAACCCTCGCCACCACTCGATTCGTCACCAATGGGCGGAGGAGGAGCCACCACACACGGTGGAGCCCAGGCGCAGTACGTGACGGCCAAGACGTCCGTCTGGTGGGACATAGAGAACTGCCAGGTCCCCAAGGGATGCGACCCCCACGCCATCGCCCAGAACATCAGCTCCGCTCTCGCCAACATCAATTACTGCGGCCCCGTCTCCATCTCCTCCTACGGCGATACCAATCGCATCCCGGCCTCTGTCCAGCACGCTCTCTCCAGCACCGGCATCGCTCTCAATCACGTCCCTGCCGGTACATTTTTTCTCCCTTTCTATAAGCATTCCAGTGTTTGTTCAGTTTGATTGAACTGAATCGCGTTGATTGTATGTATTCTCAGACATTTTGGTGAAGATGATGACCTGACTGGTCTTCTTGTTTCCCCGATTTTGCAATTCTATTGATTTTGATCGATATGCTTCTGCTTAAATCTTAATCAGATGATTGCTTTTATTTGTTATTTTTAGCTATCCAGTTCGGATTAGTTGGTTCCTGAGTTGGATCGTAGTGTGTTGGGGTTGGATTTGGATTTGGATTTGGATTCTAAAATGCCACCTGAAAGTTTTGGTAGTGTTTTTTCTTATTGATTAGTATGCCTTTTTAATGGTTATATCTGTGTCCAACACTGAATGAAGGCGTCAAATCTGGCTTTAAGTGACTTGGTTATTGTATATTCTGCATATGGCTTTTACATTAATTATGTATCTGTAATTTTTTGCATGTGTTTATATTGCATACATGATCACTCCTCATGTAATTTAGGTGATGATTTCATTTCCAGTTTTATTGCTTTTCTAGTGGAGAAATTCGTGTTTTTCTAAACGTAACTTTCAATGCTGCAGGTGTTAAAGATGCGAGTGACAAGAAAATTCTTGTGGATATGCTTTTCTGGGCAGTGGACAATCCTGCACCGGCCAATTATTTGTTGATTTCTGGTGACCGGGACTTCTCTAACGCTCTCCATCAGTTGCGTATGAGGAGATACAATATCCTTGTAGCACAACCTCAGAAAGCATCTGCACCCTTGCTTGCTGCTGCAAAGAGTGTGTGGCTTTGGACAAGTCTTGTTGGTGGAGGACCACCGCTAACAAATGGTGAATCACTACAACTTGATAATAACAACTTCGTATCAACTTCTGACACATTACAGTTTCCGGTTTCAAACTCCATGCATCTCAGACAACCAGCGGATTTCTGTTCTGAGAACTCTCACTTTGGTAATCCCAAGTTTCCTAATTCAGGAAGGCCGGTTGATCCTAAACCCAAAGGAAAGCCTAATCGAAACAACTTGGGTTCAAATGGTTCGAGACCTTTGAATTCCCAGCAACATGGTAATTTCAATTTGAGAGCCAGTGGAGCTGCCCCAAATTATGTGCCTGGCAATCTTGATCCTTCATGGAACAATACCAACAATTTCCAGAGCAATTACCAAAATTGTTACCCACAGCCTATAAGGCCAGACAATTTTGCTATGCAACCTGCTCTTGCACCAGTTGGTTTGCATCCTAAACCTAACATCCATTCGCCCCCTTTAATCCCTCATAGGCCTGCTGGTCCAGCCTACTTCTCTAGTTCGTCTACAAATGTACTTAATCCTCCTACCTTTCAGCACCGCAATGGAGAGACAAAGCAAAATTTTACGAATGAGTCTATGAACTCTGGTGTACAAAATGGACATATGGCACAGAACATGCCACCATTTTATCGCCCTATGTTGAACAATAGAAACCTTCATGGTTCAGAATATGCCCCAACATCTTCTTCTGAAATGTCTGTTGCTGGTAATCCTCGTAACGCCATTTGGGGTACTCCAGGATGTCCAAAACCTTCCGAGTATGTTCAAAGCCTTATGGGGGTAATTTTGTTGGCCCTGAACACACTCAAATCTGAAAAGATTTTGCCAACTCAGGCAAATATAAGTGATTGTGTCCGGTATGGAAACCCTAAGCACCGGAATACTAATGTAAAAAAAGCGCTAGAGAGTGCAATTCAACAACAAATGATCGTAAAGCAGAATCTAGGTGCTGTGCAGCTGTATGTTAGTAAGAATGACAAGCTATGGAAGTGTGTGAACCCTATAGGAGGTAATCCTAAGCAGTACTCTAAAGCAATATGGGCTGATCTCGAAAAGTTTTTATCATCTCCTGGTGGAAGATCTGCAATGATGGCCTCTAAGTGCAGGTAAGACAGCTTTACTCCAGTACTTATGTTTGCCTCTAATTTTGTTTGACTATAATCCACTGCTCATATACCTTTCTATTTGTGGTAAAGATATGAAGCAGCAACTATCGTAAAGAATTCATGCTTGAAAGAGCTTCCTTTGGGAAACTTACTCCAGATTTTGAATATGGTTGTTAACGATAAGAAATGGATCACACACCACCAATCAGGTTGGCAACCAATCAACATTGTTATTCCAGAGACAAACACTGTGGTAAGGCTTGCGACGCAGGCTGAATCAGGGGTTATGGCTGAATCAGGGACTGTGGCTGAGTTAGTGGTTGAACCTGAATCTGTAGCTGTGGCTGAATTAGGGGTTATGGCTGAATCAGGGACTCTGGCTGAGTTGGTTGAATCTGAATCTGTGGCTGTGGCTGAATTAGGGGTTGTATCTGAATGTGTGACTGGGGCCGTGGCTGAGTTAGAGACTGGGGATGAATCTGGGGCTGTATCGGAATCCGGGGAGGGGTCCGAGTTTGATTCTGGGGCTATATCTGATTCTGGGGATGAATTGGGGGCTGTGGTTGTGACTGAATTGGAAGCTGTATCTGACTCCAGGGGTGAATCAGTTGTGGCTGAGTTAGGGACTGTGGTTGACTCTAAGGATGTATCTGTTGTGGATGAGTTAGGGACTGTTGCTGAATTGAAGGCCATGTCTGACTCTAAGGATGCATCAGTTGTGGCTGAGACTGTTGCTGAATTAGAGGCCTTATCTGGCTCTAAGGATGTATCAGTTGTGGCTGAGTTAGGGACTGTTGAATTAGAGGCTGTATCTGACTCTAAGGATGCATCAGTTGTGGCTGAGTCAGGGACTGCTGCTGAATTATAGGCCGTATCTGACTCTGGGGTTGGGGCTGAGGTATAAGTTCAAAACATGCTTCTTATGTTAGCATGGGTAATCTGAATATTCAATAGGTGCAAAATCTTATCGTGGGTTTACCTGGTGGCATATGGAATGAGTTTATATTCTCAAGAATATAGTATAGTAGCTTAGATTAGATTACAGTGGTGGGACAGTGTTGGTTTTCATGTTCATCGGGCCTGGCCTGCTTTGAGCATCTTATGGGAAGTTTTCACAGGGATTCACTTTGGTAGAAAGACCCCATGTTACACGCCTATAAGATGAAACTTTTGCAGGAGAGAGGAAGAGAAACATTCTTGTGCCGTGGATATGGATCTACATGCGGTTATACAATGACCTGGGTATGTTTTTTTTTACGTATTGCATGGAAGGAACACTCTTTAGTTTTTACACCAACCAACTGGTAGAGCTAGATATTGAAGTACATCCGGATCATTGGGGTCGATTTAAACTAGTAGAAAGTGCAACAATGTTGTCTGTAGATGAAGGAAGAAGCATGCAAGCTACGTAACGAAGTTTATTTACAATTTCAGCAACCTTAAAATTCTCAGTGGACATTGACAAATACCCTACCACTATATTGCATCGTATGATAGTATTGGGCAGGAGTGAAAGTGCATGTTTAGGTCTTTTGTTGCAGCACCATGTACTTGAGTCTATGAGAAGGCAACTAGAAGAATTAGGTTTCAGTTCTGTCCGTATGTAGATATTTTCATCCATGCTGTGTAGTTAAACCTGTTAATTTTTATTTTTGTTGTTCCATTCCTATAAATGGTTGTGTCCATGGTTGGAAAAGCTAGAACATGGGATGCTGTTTAGGGAAACTCTGTGTCTTAATCCAGTTTGATTTTTGTTTTCGCAATCTTAACTGTAGCTGATCTTTATTCACATTTCCTACCTGTGACCTTTTTATAATTTATAAAAACTATCAATTACCGTCAAAATTAATAGAATTGTTAGTTTTTTGTGTGTAAAATGTCGAAAATACCCTTCAATCGAACTCAAATTTTCAAAAATAAAATAAAATCATTAACTCAAAAAATATCCATAACATCCATGGACTCATCATCAAGTGATTCACCACTTCAATATTTCAAGTTCATGACATTTCACCGATCTAAACATTAAAAGCCTCTATGTTTGTCAAACAATTTATCAAATAAATAAGGAAGTAATCAATCTCTACCGCGTGTTCTACATAAAGAACCCCGATTTGTTCCCTCAGATTTCAACATTACAGCATGTTCTACAACCAACAAAAAAAAAAACAAATCCGCATTTGGGTATGTGAAGAAATCGAAATTAAAGTTCCAAATCGAATTGGAGGAATTGGGGATAGTATGTGTTCCGGGGAGGTTTCGCTTCTTTTTCATTGGAGGATTTGGGTTTGTGTTTGGTTCCTGAAAAAAATGAGGAAAAAGGAGAATTGGCCATTATTTTCGAAAGTGGGTTGAATCTGAAGAAAACAAAAGGAGAGAAAGGGAAGTAGTGGTGCGGCGGCGAGGAAGTGCAGGTTGTCTTTGAGAGAGAGGTTGTGTTTGGGACCGAGACTAAGCAAAAATGGAGATGTGGTTGGGTTCGGGTTCAAGAATTAAGGCTTGGGGTATTTTTGGTGTTTAGGGAAATATTACTGTACACATGACCTACACATGTCCAAAACACTAATGGCAGTGTCAATTTGGACGGTAATTGATAGTCTGCGTAAATTGTGGAAAGATCACAGATAGAAAATGTGAAAAAAGATCAGCCGCTGTTAAAACGGCTAAAACAAAAATCAAGTTGGGTTAGAACACAAGACTTCCCTTACCTTATCTCAGAACCAATTGCTACAAATAGAAGGCTGCTTTACCAAATTTAGTAGAGTCCATCTTGAATCTGCAGCATAATCCTGAATACTGTATTGATATAGACTGAACTTTAAACGAAAAGACTATAAATCTAATGAAGTTGGTCACTGTACAATGAGGATGGTCACTATACAATGAGGATGGTCCGGATCAGTTCATCCATAATTATCACAATCCTCAATCAACAAGACACACATAAATGTTTAACAACTCAGGCTTCTCTTCTACTGATCCACATTGATAAGGTCTACCACAATTGTTCTTCACTTCCTTTACATGCTCGCGTTGCTCACCATCTCGGAGTTCATGGTACCAAAACCATGACAACTAGTTTTCCATGAAATCCCCATAGAGAACAAGGGACGTTATTAGTTTGTGCCTCCCCAAACCAATCTACAGAAAAATATAGAGCTATAGGTCAAATGTTATCCTGATGGGTAAGTAATGATGTTGATCTCGAAAGAAGTCTCAAGTCTGTAATGCAGTTCATAAGCTATCGGATTTGGAAGTTAAAGCGACACCATAACTAGACATAGGTTTAGTTCAGCAGTCCAATAATTCCTAAGAATAATTTGAACCTCTTACTTAATGCAGTCCAAGCTTTAATGCATGTTTGAATCGAACATATCACTCCACAAGTTATCCAACTCTTGTGCATAATTAAAATAAAAGCAATGATTAAACATTAGTATGAGCAGCAGAGCATACCTTGAATTCAATCATAGAGGCGAGCACAAGTGAATCCGTTAAGAACTAGTACATCAACTGCATCCCTAAACTTGTAATAATCATCAACTTTGTTGTACACTTGATGCGAGATCCGGGCATACCCTGTAACTTGCCTAACCTCACAACCCTTAGCCTTAGGTGGCTGATAATAAATTGGGACCTCAACACCAAAACTCTCCCTCAAATGTATCCTCAACTTGGAAACATCAGACTCACTTGAAATCTCCAAACAACAAGGCAACCCAACCATGATCATGCTCGAGCACATTTCGGGCGGACAGCCAAGGTTTGTCCCCCAAGCTTTGACCAACATTTTGCCCATCTCAACAACCATTTCATGATTCTTCTTCTTGATCCCTTCAATTCCACCTTCAAACCTATTCAGGAAGCGTAAAACCGAAGGGATCACCAATTGGGCACTATAGTCCCTAGTCCCAACCCACGAGCTCTCCAGAGGCAATCCACCACCATACTGATGGTGCAACAAATCACTACCTCTTGAAGAGTACAAAAATGCAACAGAAGGTGGGCAAAAGAACCATTTATGCAAATTGCTGGCATAAAAGTCAGCCCCAATGTCTTTCACATCAATGTCCACACACCCAATCCCATGAGCAGCGTCGACGAAGACCTGGTCAACGCCTTCTTCTCTACAGATCCTCACCAGTTTCTTCACCGGAATCACCACACTTGGCATGGAGGTGACGTGATCTATCACAGCGAGCACAACCCTCCTCCCGTTGGCCTTGGCCCTCTCCAGGGTCCTCCTGAACTCGCCCACGATCTCGCCGTCGGACCCCACCGGGAGGGTCAGCGGGACCTCGATCACGCGCCCGCCGGAGCGCGTGACGTAGGCCTCCATGGACTTCTTGACGGCGCCGAACGCGTAGTGGAGCATCACCACGGCGTCGCCTTTCTGGAACCTGCCCTCGGCGAAAGCCCACGCGATCTGCCGGAAGACGACGGCGGCGGCTGTCGTGGCGTTGTCCACGATGGAGATTTCGTCAACGCCGTCGGCGTTGACGAGTGTTTTGATTATGTTCCGGGACTCGAAGATTCCGTTTTTGAGCTCGTTGGAGTAGAAATTGTCGGGCTGGCGGAGGAATTTGAGCTGCCATTGCTCCTTGGCGGAGATTATGGAAGCTGGGCAGCAGCCGAAGCTGCCATTGTTGATTCGGGCGATGGAGGGGTCGTGATGGGAGAATTCGGATTGAATTTCGGAGTCGGTGATGAAATTGGGAGAGATGGGTTGGTGGGTTTGGGGGTTTCCGCCATTGGAGGTGAGTGTGAGGTGGTGGTGTAGCAGCGGAGAGGCCATAGAAGAGGTGGCGATAGAGAGACAAGTCGTTTTATTTTCTTGGTTAGTGGAAATCAAGGTTGTGAAGGAGACAAGTGGATTTGGAGGAACTAATAATCATGGGCTAATGAGGATGTTGATGTGTCCCATTTTGATTTTCGGTTAAAACATTTTTGTTTTGTGTCTAGTTGGGTGATTAAGCTTTGTAAAAGTCAAATATTTCTATTTTTTCCCTATTTAAAACATATTCATTTAATATTATTGAGCTATCGTGTTACGTGTTCATGACATATTGTGTTTAAAAGAGAGAAACTTAATTAATGGGATATGAATTGACCAAGCCCAGAGCTTATATCAGTTACTAAATTTAAGAATTTGCGGATAACCATTGGTTTTATTTTAAATCTAATAGATTTGCGCATAACATTCTGCTGTAGCACTTGGCAAATTTCAGTTCATATGAAGTTCCGGGTTCGATACCCGGCAGCAGAATAATTTTTACTTTTATCGGATAAGTACTTTTTGAGCCAATGTGCGGTTCAAGACCCATCAACTCGGGCCTAAGCCCAAGTGTATGTCCACGACTATGGAAGCCATAGCCCTGCGGGCCTGTGACAAAAGGCCACGAGAAACAAAAGAAAAGCCAATCAATACGGAATGATAGTCTCCCTCTTTATCTGGGGACTCAACCCCCAACCTTCTTAATTTTGGTATGAGAAAATAAGATTGAGATAGGCTAAATTTGACTTTTTTTTGAAAATGCTAAATTTGACCTTTGGGAGCTTATAAATTTCCCTTGTGATATAGTTTTATTCAAGGTTCTAAGAATCGTTAGACACTGGTCGGACGGTTAAGATAATTTGAAGATTAATCGAATTAATCGCATCGATCAATTAAAAAATGATTCTTAGACGAGACTTAGTCGAGATTTTTAGAACATTGATTTTATGTGGTCTCTACTATCAGCAAGTACTAATAAAAAGAGATGACCGTATAATAAAGAGTTATTATCATCCGAGTACCCTAAAAATACTTGGTTTTCATCCGAGTACCCTAAAAATACTTTGTGACAGATAAGTACCCAAACGAAACATTATTTTCAAATCAATACCCACCATTAGTTTTTGTCTCTTTTCCATCCAAATACTTAAAAAGTCTAAAATACCCCTCACCAACAGTCAAATTTTCAAACCCATACCCCTCAAATTTTCCATCCATTTAATTTTTTTTAAATCAGTTTTATTTTTTAAAAATAAGATTTATTTATTTAAAATCACTTTTTATATAAAAAAAATCAGTTTTGATTTTTAAAAATCAGATTTATTTATTTTGAAATCACTTTTTATTTCAAAAAATCAGTTTTTAATAAATAAATAAAAATCATATTTTATTTTCAAAAATTAATTTTTTAATAATATTATTTTATTTTCTTTGATTCTTTTCATTTTGAAACCTTATCTTTCCTCTTCTCAATGAAAATTTAATACCTTCACATTTCTCATGGCTTTATTCAGCCAAAATTAAATTCATACACGAACCACCCATTATTTTCATTTTGGAGCTTCACAATTTAAACTCAAATATTTGTTCAAGCAAACACGAAATTCTAATATGCATAACATGAAATTCTTTGTTTCTTATTTACTTTTGTGTTTTGTTCAACAAGTATGTAGATCTGCATAACATGAAATTCATATGTTCAAATTCTTCATTTGAACAACAGATCTGAAAAAAAAACTAATTCCAAAAATCAGATCTGAACAAGAAAAGGCTGTGACTGGTTCAGATCTGAAAAGAAAACTAAATCCAAAACTAAATTCATATGTTCAAATCATTTGGAGACGAAGAGGCTGTGACTGGTTCAGATCTGAACCCTCGCCGGTCGGAGCTCGTGGTGAGGATCAGTAAGCCAGAGCTCGCCCGCCCCATGCTCTGCCTCGCCGCCTGCAAGGATGTCCGCGCCCTTGCTCTGCCTCGTCGCCGTTGCTCTCCTCCGCCATGTACCCGTCTGCTCGGCGAACGCCCAGACCTCGATGAACACGAGCTCCAACACGACCACTATTCCTTGTCTGGGGAAGCCGAGACCCACAAGCCATCGAACAAAGGAGATGGAGAAGGAGTGACGGCGTACAGGGATCGAGATCAGGAGAGCGAGGAGGGCGGGGACGCGATGCTGGTGCGGACGGCCATGAAGAGGAGCAAGGAGAGGCAGGTGAGCGAGAAGAGGTGGGTTTGTTACTCGGAGGTCGTGGAGCTCCTCCGGCGGCGACGACGGGAGGAAGATGTGAGGGGTTTGTAGTAGTGGAGGTGAGGGGTTTGTGGTGATGGCTCGGGAGGAAGAAGTGAAAGGTGTGGCTGAGAAGAAATGAGAGAGGATAAAAGGATAGGGTTTCAAGGCACCAAGGGCAAAAACAGAATTTAAAATTTTTTTAAGGTCATGTGCATAACACATGACCATTTTCCATCCAAAATGGATGGAAAACTAACGGCGGGTATTGATTTGAAAATAATGTTTCGTTTGGGTACTTATTTGTCACAAAGTATTTTTAGGATACTCGGATGAAAACCAAGTATTTTTAGGGTACTCGAATGATAATATCCCTATAATAAATGAAGGATGCTTAGAAAAAAGAAAAGGGGCAGCTTCTTTTCTCTTTGATTATGAAACTTATGGGATCTTCTTCTTCCCACGATCGTCATCATCGGCGGCCTTCCGGGCTTCGGCCTAGTGAGTTTCTGGTAGAGGCCTAGCTCGATCTCCCTCTTTTCTTTGGCTTTCTCCCATTCCTTCTCGATCTTTGGCCTAGCCCCGAACGTCGTCCCCTTTTACTGCCGTAGTCACGTCTCAGCCTTCAAACTCCAGGTCCCCTCCTTCTGTGCATGTCTGCCTCATCTCTGGTGGTCTGGCTTGCCTTGTCCGGCCAAAGCAGGTCGCGACATAGGCCCCAACGGGGACCAATTGTTAGAAGTACCCATAGCCCGCTGACCCTCATTACACCACGACCGACTATACCTCTGAGTTTTCCCTTAGCCTTTCCAGCTCCAGCCTTGATGCAAAACCTCCCACCTAAGACACTGGCACATACATGGAGTAAGTTGATTGGGCTATATCCCCCACTCCGTCTCAGCTTGACCTTCTGAACACGGGATGGACCACGATAGGAAGGGCCACCCAACTCGTACCAAAGTAGGGAACTTTCCTACTTGGCAAGGGGGAGGCGACTACCTCTCTCACTTCCACTAAGGCCCCAATCACCTACTTCAAAGATGAGAGAGTTCTAGCCACATCATAGGCCCCGAAGAAGAGAATTCTGGACGACCCCACACTGGCTAAGGTACAAGCTTCCTCAGAGCAAGAAGAGGCGAGGTTTGCGAAGCAGCCTAACCAAGGAAAATGAGTGGCCCTCTGTGCAACGGAGTGTGTGGGGGGACGCACACTCCACCATGCTATGTTCAGTGCAAGCTCGAAGCCCTGACTCCCCCCCCCCCCATTTCTTGGAGTTCTCCCTAACAACCTGTAACTTCCCCTAATCTACCTCCACGGGTGTTAGGTCAAGTTAGGAAATATGTTGAAGTCTCTCAGTACCACCCAACAATAAGAGTCCGTCTCTTTCTTTTAACCTCTGATATAGCCTGATACTCTGTTATCGGGTCGAGTATTCCACAAATACAGGTTAGAACATAGTCTCACTCTTTTGATTTCATGTCCTTTGTTTTATTACTGTTAAGTGTTGCCTACCTATTTTTCCCAAATTTCGGAGCTCATTACTGTTTCAACCCCAAACCGTTTCTCTCTCACCTTCCTCAAAACCCTACTTTCACCTAAGCCTCCGCCTCCCTTCCTTCTCCCTCATCGCTGGTGACGGCCGTGGGCTCCGGCCTTGAGCGTTGCCGGTGACAGCCTCCTTCTCCATCTTCCTCCCTTTGTTGTTCTCTCCTTATTCTCTTTCCCCTTCCCCTTCGTTTTCCTTTGTTATGGTTCTTTGGCTCGCCGAACCATGACCTTCTCGGCTTTGTTGGGTCTCGACCTGGCAGTGGACTTCTTCCTGCTGCTGTTGAGGTCCCGACCTGTGGTGGAGTACGAAAGCTAGGACGTGCCTCCTTCACTCCTTCAGTGCCTGGTCGGTGTGAGTTCTCGACGGAGCTCGGTGGTTCCGTCCGGGCTGTGGAGGTATCGGTTGGTCGTGTTGTTGGCTCGGCCAGCGAGTTGCGACTGAGGAAGTCGTGGTGGTTCTTCTGCACAGATCTCTCATGGCTTCCACGATCCAGATGTAGACTTTTGTCGGTGTGAGTTCTCGCCAGAGCTCAGAATTCTGTCCGGGCTGTGGACGTTTCGAAGGGCCGTGATGTTGGATACAACTGCGTGTTGCAGCTTTGGAAGTCGTGGGGTTCTTTTCAAAGACCCCTCATGGCTTTGACAATCCAGTTCTGGACTTGTGCTGCTCACAGTTCCTGGTTTGCCGGTGTTTCTTTGACGGAGCATGGCCGGTTATATTTGTTGTTATCCAGTTCCGTTCGAGGCGGCTTTCAGGCGACTTGATTCGTATTCACCGCGGGAAACATTTCTGTTCTTGTATTCGTTGTGAAGCTGATCTTGTTTCTATCTTTTCTTTATCAGTGGCTTGTAGAGTCCCTGGTCAATCCCTAGATTTAGAATTCTGTCGATTTCCTTTGTTTATCCCCCGATGATGGTGGGGACCCGTCAATCTTTAGGCATTGGCCTTTGACGGGTTGTTATTAGTCTATTGGCCATTGTTGGATTTCGTGGAGTCTGCTTTATTGGGTTTTGAGTTTCAGTGAATTCTCACCGATTTATCTCTGTTGATCTGCGGTGTTGACCGCCGGCGTGTTGGTGCCCCTCAACTCTTTGAGTTTGGGTATAGATGAGATACATGGTTCTCCATAAGTTTGGGTAAGGTTTTGGTTGATTCGAGCTTTGGACGACAATCTTTTCTGAGCTTCAAGGTTGACAAATCTGGGTTGCAGATTTTTTTCCGATGTGCTTCATGGTTGCTAAATTCGAGTTCTAAACTCTTTGTTGGCTTTTTGTTGTGCTTATTTGATTGTCTATCGTGGTATTTCTGGTTTTAGACATGTGTTTGTTAGATTGTTGCCCCTAGTTGGGCTCTCCCTCGAGTAGGGTTTAGTTTCTGTTCAGTTTGGTCTGCCCTTGTTGGCTTAGGTTTGCTTCATGTTAGTTATATCTGGTACTGACCATGTGTCTGGTTTCCTCCACTTGTTGAGATTGTTATGAGGTTGTGCAGTTTGCCACTGCTCTTGTTTGTACTAAGGGCTTATTCGTCAGTTCCTTGTCCTCTCCCTTCATTTCGAAGGATTGGATTATATAAAAAAAAATTGTTGATTAAAAAAAAGTGTTACCTACCTATAGTTTTGCTCTTTTTGTATCAATAAAATTTTCCACAATATGCTAAAAAAATATAACATACAATGAAAATATAAGGTTAGTACAATAACATTTTTTTAACTGTCATCCTTATTATACAACATTTGAATTTCTCTATATATATGGTAAAGAATTTCTTTTCCTTTCATCTTGCGAATGGGAATATGGGACGCAAATTACATCCTACTAAGTTGGTTGGTTCTCATTTGAGTATATCCTACATGGTAGTATAGTATGCTTAATGAGAAAAGAAAAGAAAAAGAGAGGACCAAAAGCCATGTGCTTTGTCTAAGTTTCACCAACCAAAAATATGTCCCATCGTTGCCAAAACAGTGTGTGTGCAATGTGCACCTCCCAACGTGAACTTACTTAGGTAGTCTTCAAATACCTCAGATTCTCTCCACAAGTACTATAAATTCATTAAACCCCCCAAAACCTAATAATCAACACAGCACACTCCGAAACCCAACATACATAGTAACATAGCTGGTGAATCAACCATGGGAAGCAACAAAAGGGTGCAGAAGAAACCATCGTTGTTCTCCTTTTTCGGGTTGTTTAAGGCGAGGCGGCCTCGCAGGTTCGAGGATACTGCCGATGAAGCAGTGCGCGGGAGAAGAGTCTACAAGAGCGACGAGGACAAGGGCGCTCGGTGGTTCGGGGAGACGGATATTGACAGGAAAGCTCACACTCTCATCACTAGGTTCCATGAAACTCAACGTAAATTCTATCAAGCGGCCAATTGATTACATATTGTTCGTGTCATTTCCTATTGATGTATGTGATCGTTGTACCAACTCCTAGATATTGCACTTAAATTTACATGTATTTTTCGTGATTTCTCTTTAGTATTTGCAATTAGTCCTCTATGTTTTCTCAGTTGTGCTATTTGTGATCAATATTTATAATGCATGTAGATATTTGTTTGTTTCCATATTTACTTTCCCACTATTTTAATTTCATACATGGTTCCTTCTGCTACCCCGACAAATTCTCTTTTCCTTGTCATTTTTTTTCTTACTTCTCTTCGCTCCCTCTAATATTGGTATATAAGCTCATTTGATATTTCATGTCTCCGTGTGATGGCGCGAATGGTAAAACCATAAGCACAGGAAAACTACGGCTAAGGGATAAAACCCTCCGAGTACAAACAAGGGTACGATGAACCCGACACCTCAAACCAATGAACCAAGACCTAACAATGGTATGTCTAATGTAGGAATAGAACATGATTCTTTAATTGCCAATATGATTTAATCCATAAGAGCAACCACAACAAGCGGACCATCACGTACACCATGATTTGCGAGTTGTGTTTTAATAGTTCGCGATTTACGGTTCGTATATTGTGGCGTGCGTGAATCACAAACCACTAAAACGCGACTTGCGAGTTGTGACGCGAACCGCAACTCACATATATGAGTCGTTCGTTCGCGATTCGTGTTTTGTAGGCCAGCCAATAAACGGGCAACACATGGAGTGGGAAAGGAAAAAAATTTCGGACCGTTGGCAACGGTCCGATTTCAACAGTAATTTTTTTAATAATTAAAATTAAATACAAAAAACCATTTTTCTCCACTTATAAATACTTCTCCCCCCATTCATCAAACCCACGACACTTCTCCCAATTTTCTCTCAACTTTCACTCTCAAATTATCCACTTCATATCTTAGAAAACAAACAATAAAAAATGTCCGACAATTCAACTCAACCGTCGTCCTCATCGAACAACCAAGACTACACGTCGGACCACCTAGATGATCGGGTTAATACATCTCTAGCATGCGACTTTCAAGAGATGTTGAACACACCGGGAAATCCTCCGCCTTTCAACCCAACTGCTGGTTCTTGGGTGAAAAAATAGATGAAAAGTTAACTATAGGTACTAAAGTGATACAAACTTAATTTTAAGATAACGGAATGGGAATTTTTTGTTAAAATAATGAAAATAAAATCCAAAAAATATAAGATAATAAGACGAAATTCACTACTGCTGATAACTACTTGGCTGACGGATTGGATCCGTCACCTAGGTTAACATATCCGTCGGCTAGGTTCTTGGCTGACGGATGTATCCGTCGGCCAAGATCCGTCGGCTAAGTTTTTGACCAACGGATCCAGATATCCGTCACCCAAGTTTAATATCAGATTAAAAAAAATAAAAAATGTGCCTATGCCCAACCCGTTCTGGAGCCCAATCCTGCCGGACCCGGCCACGTCCTGGAACCCCAACCCACGTTGAACCCCGACAACCCAAGCCCACATCAAAGCCCGATCGCTCAAGAGGAGTAGATGGCACTTATCTGCCTTGCGTGACTCGAATCCAAGACCTCATGGTCAAAGTGGTAAGCCCATACCAACTCAGATGTTGAATCTTTGTGATGTATGGTTGTTTAGAAAATATACATACAATTTTTAAGTTTCTTTTTAGTTTTTTTTTTTGTTTTAATTCTTATATATATCACTACTTATTGCACAAATGGTTTGGCATAATTAAATTAAATGAAGAGTTTTTGTGACTTTTGATATGAACGTAGCTATTGTCTACTAATTATTTATTCCAAGATAATTTTATCTCGTGCGCTATATAGTTTGTATTTATATAATACTGAGACAAGGATACACAAATTTCTCAATGGCGGGTTTCGTTTCGATGAATACTCAACAACGACTAAATCCAATTCACCAATATCTTAAATATGGTGACACCCATTTCAGCAGCGTCAGGAATGAAACTTTCCCTTGTAAGTGACACATCTCTCGCCTCTCTCACCCGTTTCTTAATTATTTATGGTGCACTTAATTAATATATATATATATATATATATATATATATATTAATTAGCTTAGTGTCGTCCTAAAATAATTAATGAATGCAAGTAATTACTAAAAAAATGTTTAATCCATGGGAGAAACGGTTGATAATAAGATCAAAACAGTAAGATGTACATCAAGGGTAAAGATACAAAATTTCTTAAATATGAGTAACGTTGCATCGTAAATTAAGTAATCAAACCCGTCTATGTGGTACATAATGTTGTACATACTATGCATATGCAAAATAGGAATCATCTGACGGTAGTAGGTGCTCGATCGAGGTGGTCAACTAGTTGGAGAAAAATTGGTCAACACTCTTGGGCAACGGATGTATAAGACTTGGGTGACGGATGTAGATCCATTGCCAATTCGCTCACTTGGCTGACGGATGCAACATGTGTGGCTAAAGTTCGCTCGCTTGGCTGACGGATGCAGTATGCGTGGCTACAATTATCTCACTTGGCTGACGGATACGAGTGACCTTATCCACGAAAATATTATCCGTCAGCCAAGTGGCAACTTGGCTGACGGATACAGCATGCGTGGCTAAGGTTTTCTCACTTGACTGACGGATATGAGTGACCTTATCTACGGATATTGTATCCATCGGTCAGGTGTGTCACTTGCCTGACGGATGCAGGATCCGTGAGCTAAGTTGTTTAACTTGACTGACGGATGTATGTATCTGTGACTAGAGTGCCAAAGCTTTAGTGACGAATCCATTTTATCCGTCAGTCAAGTAGATTTCTACAGTAGTGATTCACCCTATTATATAACATACTAAATTCAAAAAAACAAACATGATCGAAAAAGACCTAAAAAGAGAAGAAATTTTTCCTCAGCCCGCACTCTTATTTCCTTACTAAATAAATAGATGGAATTCTCGTAACTCATTGTCACGTGATAATCACATATTTTGGTTTCAGATATATAACAGATTCTTGTTTTATGATTGATCCGAAAGGAAATGAAACAGAGTTCACCAGTAGTGCAAAAAGGCAAAGCTAAAAGGAAATGACAAAATACATTTGGGTCCATTTTTGTCTGGCTCTCTTTTGTAGCTGCAACCTACATCAAATGGTGACCATCTAAGTTAACCAAAAGTTTTTTCACTTTGATTATCCGATCCCTTTTCATGTTCTAGAAATTCCTGTATGATTCCTCCTTTTCTTCTCCACTATGTAATGGTTCTGTTTCTCTATCTTTTGTCTTTTCTAGTTATGTCCCAAAATTTTATAGTAACATTGTAGATGTTTTAACAACCGTTGATCGAACTATCTAGTTAAAATAATTTATCACCAACATCATTATTTCCCTTCCGTCAATGGTCATGCTCGTGCCTTTGCAAGTTTTACATAGAAATATGTGTTAAGAATTTGAAATAACAGTTTTCATAATAGTACTAAAGTAAGAAAAGCTCTCGTCTTTCTTAAACTTTTTTGAAACCTTGGTCTCTCGGAAGTGTCGTTCCACTGTCAGTGCTTGATCCACCAGATCCGAGTATACCTGGATCCTCAGTGCGGTGACCCGATCCACAATCGCGGGGCGAAGCCCTCCCTGAAATCGTCTGCAGCGATGAGCCTCGGTCAGCACCATCTCCGGGGCGAAACGGGACAAGGAGGTGAACCTCGCCTCGTACTCGGACACTGCCATCCCCTCCTGACGCAGTTCCAGGAACTGCTGGTGCCTGTCGTCCTGTGCTGACTGCGGGAAGTACTGCCCCAGGAACCGCTGTCCAAACAGCTGAAAATCATCACCAATCCGGCCATGCTCGCGTTGCCACCAGTGATAGGCGTCATCCTTCAGCTGAAAAGCTGCAAAGGACACCCTCGTGCACTCATCCATGATCTCTGAGGTATCTAGGTTGCGCGTGATCTGCTCGAGCCATTGCTCGGCTGCCTCGAGGTCTGGCTCCCCAAAAAAAGGTCGGCGTACCTAGCCTCAGGAAGTCCCTAAGCATCTGAGCTGTGTAGCTCTCAGCCTGACTCGGCCTCACAGTAGTAGCTGCTGTGGCAGCAGACACAACCTTTGTTGCCGGGGCCGTAGCCTCTCTCTGGGCGATGACCGCCGTCAAGCCCTGAACAGTACGAACCAACTCCTCTAGGACTGTCGCCTGGGTCAGCTCTGTGACCGGCCGAACTCTGGGCGGAAGTCCTGATGGTCCAGTCTCAGCTCTCTTGTGCCCCTCAGCGGGTGCACCTTGGGCACTTGTTGCCCCTGCCGACTCAATGGCAGATGGCTGTCCTCGGCCCCCAGCTGGCCGGCTCCTAGTGCCTCGTGGTTCGTAGATAGGCGTCATGTCGTATATCCGCTGCACGGATAACACACGTGTTCAGTTTCTTAAATTCGCATAATGCGACACGCTTAAATAACTAGCGTTCACGCACGTTTCATAAAAGTCGCACTCGAACTAATAATATACTTAGTATAGTATAGTCATACTAGTTACACACAACCAAAGAAACCCGCACATTTGTGCACCACACAAGTCAAACACACCAATCAGCAATTTCACACACAAGTCACACAATCCACATTTCATACCACATAGCAACTCCACAATGACCAAACATCAACTTCGTTTCAAGTTCTTAACACTTCCTCTTTCTAACATAACATTCATGTCGACATCGTGTCGTTACAACCCGGTTCAGGCGTCCCCGAACTACGTTGTAACCACTTGACATCCCCCCATCACGTTCGACTACAGTGGCGTCCCGGCAGTCGAGTCGTCAAACACTTCAGTTTTTGCAGAAATTTGGGCATGACCCGTTTGAAAATTACACTAACCATCCGCTTACATGAGACATTCAAATCACAACCTGCACAAAGTACTCAACACAATCATATCTCACAGCGATCAGCAGACTCAACATCGGTACCAATCACAGCGGTTCACCACAAGTTCACGGCACTAGACAGACCTTCCACCAAACCGAGACTCTCTTCGTCTCGATTATACGCGTAAGACATTTCCGATTTGCGTAACCGACACACGGAAACCTAGCGACTTAACTCTACCCACCTAATTGACGTACGGTCCGAAGTTATTGAAAAACCAGGCTCTGATACCAAATTGTCACGCCCAAATCCGATTTTTGACCGGACTCGAGTCGTGAACTAAGAAACAATAATAATAAAACAAATTTTAAGAGAAATAAGTTCCAAAATGATAATTCAACCAATAAATCTGACTATACGAGTCAACAACTCGGAAATCAAGTAATAAAATTGTTTAGTACAAAACTGAAAATACGTCTCTAGACCATACTAGATTAAGACTCTCGCTAGCTCCCAAGCTCCGAGAATCCCGCTAGACCATATCCCGCTCAAAACCTGTAGAACAGTAAAGTAAAGGGATGAACTTTCGCTCAGTAGGAAAAAATAGTTAAGATGATGAGTTATCCGCTCACCACCACGAGTAACCGTCCAATTAGGGCATACTAGCAAGGCATAACGACTAACGACATTCACAGAATTTACATAATCACAAACCACACTCACATGACTATAACCACACTTAGTCACCTCACATAACCAATCATCAAGCAGCTACATACAGTAGAACAACCATACGTCCCGTACAACAATCCCCGAACGTCGCCGGTTGTCCACAGCCCGGCTCAACCATATCGTACCGGACCACACATCATCGGCCTAGATATCTTCCCAGACCACACATCATCAGGGGAAAGCGCACAATACATCATACCGGACCACACAACATCGACCTAGATGTCTTCCCGAACCACACATCATCGGGGTACGAATCACACCATCCTCGACCTAGATACCCTACATCGGCATACCCCCTCGATGTAGGTATCGTATCGGAACTAGTAACACCGGGCGACCGCGTACGTGGGGCACCACCCTCGGCCTAGATACCCTACACCGGCATACCCCCTTGATGTAGGTATCGTACCGGAATACCTCGTCTCGGAACACATCGTATCAGATCACACCCACGAATATCTCAAACATATCACACAATCATAGTTCAACTAACAGTATACCACACCAAACAATCTTACCGAAACACATCATATCGGTCTATCAATCACTCGATCATATCACAAGCATCCGTTCACATCATACCAAACATACCACACTTGACATAACCTACCAACATATCATACCGATCATACCATATCATGATCCTCAAGCTAACAATATCGGTCTATCAATCACCCGATCATATCACAAGCATCCGTTCACATCATACCAAACATACCACACTTGACATAACCTACCAACATATCATACCGATCATACCATATCATGGTCCTCAAGCTAACAACGGTTAAACCACATATCAAGTATCACAAGTCATCAATTATAGCACCATAATCAACACGCAATCCTAAGGGCACGACATGACCCACATGCAATTCTACAGCACGTCAATTCCCAAACTTACGGACACGACATGGCCTGCAACCTATCCCTCATTACACCCGTTCCTCACATCATTCAATTCTACAATTATATCAAGTATTCATAACCTATATGCATACTAGTAACTTTTCGCAATTAAACCAGTATTCGCTACTTTCCCCTACCTCGATCGCTATCCAAACGCTTAGTCACTTCGAGACGCCTAAAAGCCTCCTCCGCCGTGCTCGGGCCTAACGTCTAAGATCACAAAACAATCCGAGAATTAATGCTAATTCGATTGCGGTTTAACGAGACAATAACCGAATTACGCCTGAAAATCAAAACATGGACCAAAGGTAAATTTGGGCCGGAACCAGGCCCATTCCGGGCGGCCCACATGCTCGGTACTCGGCCCGGCCCGTGCTACACACCGACCCGGTACCCGGCCTGGTCCGTGTGGCACACCGGCCCGGCACCTAGCACAGTTCGTGCGGCACACCGGCTCGTGCAGTACACCGGCCTGGCACCTGGCCCGGTCCGTGCGGCACACCGGCCCGGCACCTGGCGCGGTCCGTGCGGCATTTTGGCCCGGTATCAGGCCCGGTCCGTGCGGCATTCCGTGCCAGTCTGGGCAGACACCTTCTTCTTCCTCCCTCAACTTCGTTTCCACGAATTTCCACCTTCAAACTCCATTGATGACTTCCCTAACCTCCAAAACATACCCAATAACTTCAACACTTCAATAACCAAGTTGGGTCTCCTCAAAACACAACAAAACCTACAAGATTTCTATCAAAACCTTCACCTTTCTTCACAAAACCACCATATAACCATAAAAACCCAATCTACTTCAAGTTTTTCTCTATCAAACCCATAAATCAAATTCAACAAAAAACGAATTTGGTTTGGATATTTACCTTAGCAATGGAGAAAGGAAGAAGAAAACGATGTTTTTGAGACGTTTTGAGGTAGAATCAAGCTAAAGCCTCCTTTTTTTCCTTTCTTCTTCTTCAAGCTTCCATGGAACCCCTCTCTCTCTCTCTCTCCCTTGCAAAATTCGGCCAGCACTATAGATATGAGCTGAAATGCCTTCCAATGTTGCCTTAAAACCTAGGTGAGAAACATCTAGTTTGTCCTTTAGCTCCCTTCATCCTATTTTGGTCCAACTAAGGGTAAATGGGTCTTTCTATACCCATTTCTTCTCCTCCAAGCCACCATGGACAAGTGTCCATATGGGGTCCACTTCCATCCTTAATAAAATCCAGCACATTAAATTAATTCGTTTTAGCCTCAATTTAGACCCTGTTTGACCCGCGGTTGACTTTTTCACAAAAACAGCCGTTTGAAAGGAAACGACCCAACTAAGCTAACCGTAACAACGACTAAGCTTTTGGGTCCCGGAAAGGCCCCGAATGACTCCCAGAGTCATCGGTTGACTTTTCCGGCGGAAAGTCAATTTTCGCTAGAATTTACCGGTTCGACCGGGATCGACCGGGGCGGTTCTTACACCATCCGGTTGGTAAGGTCCTTTTCTTCCCCTTTGCACCCTTTGTTTCTTGTAGAAGCACTACTCTTACTCTAGACCTACATTCAAATTGATTTCTCTATTTCCCCACCTTAGTTAGTAGGGCCTCGTCAATTGGGGTGTTGACCGTCGACGAGTGGTTTTGGTCTTCGGACCTCTTTGTGAAGTCAGTTGAATTTAGTGTTTTTGATTTTTTAGAATTCCGGTGGTTTTTGGCCGCCGGACTATCTCTTCTGTTTTATGGTGTTAATCGTCAGCGTGTCGGTGTCCATTCAACTCTCTAAGTTGGTGGTCCCGATGAGTTAGAGTGTTTTTTACAGGTTCAATAATGATTAGGGGTGTTATGTCTGGAGGTTGGCAATTGGTGACGTTTCTAGTCTTCTGTGCTTCATGGTGGTAAAATCTGGACATCAAATCCTTTTTTCAAGGGCTTCATGGTGGTAAAATACGGATATTAGATCTGTTTTTTCATAATTTGTTAAGTACTTAATGGTTGTAAAATTAGGGTTATGGACCTATTTTCTTGTTTTGGACTTCATCTTTATAAAATCGGGTTATTAAACCATGGTTGTCTGGTTTGGGCCCTTGTTGGGTTGCTGAGGTTCCTATCATAGGAATGCTCTTTCATTATTCATGTTCGATCCTTGTAGGATCCCTTCATTGGTTTTAACCTGAGATCTGTGCATTTCTCGAGTGTTTTTTTGTTAAGACCGAAGTTAGTTCGGTGCTCTGTTCTATATGGGCTTTGCCCTTGTTGCTCGTCTCTCATCATCTGAAAGTCGGGTTTTTATATGTTGCTTTGCTGATAAAAAAATTGAAATAGCAAAATTGTATTCATGTATATTTAGTAAATATGGTTATAGTATTGTAACATCAGTAAGTGAAGAAATGTCTCTCTTCTCATCAGTAACATCCGTTTTTGGGATGACCCATGGGTTTTTGATATCGCTCTGGCGACTCGTTTTCCTCGGCTTTATAGGTTGGTGGAAGGCCATCATGGGTCAGTTGTAGAGTTTTATGCAGATGGGGATTGGGCTTTTCTATTTGGTCGGGATCTTCGAGCCCGTTATGCTGATGAGTTGGAGGAGATAAGGGTCCGCCTGGTTGAGGTTCGACTGGTATGCGAGCTCCCAGATTCGTTGGCCTGGTCTTGGGATTCGAGAGGGTTCTCTACAGCTAGGGCATTTCAGGTTATTGCTGGGTGGGTGGATTATGGGTCGCTCCTTGGGCTTCTGTGATCTGGTCTGTCCCTGTTCCTCCCAAGATCCATTTATTTGCCTGATTTTTTGCTCATGACGGGGTTCCCACTATTTCCTTCTTGGTGGATAGGGGTATGTCGATTCCGTTAGCCCAGTGGAGGTGTATGATGTGTGGTTCAGGTGGGGAGGATTCTAGGTACTTGTTTGTCGCTTGCTCATGGACCTGGAGGGTCTGGTCTCTGGTCTTGGGATGGTGGGGAGTTGTGGGTGCTCTTGCCCTGTCGCCATCTTTTTTTCTTGAGGCTTGTACCTCTCTGGTGGGATTACGTAGGCTGAGGTTTGAGTGGATTGGTATTGGGTTGTTGTTTCTTTGGCATATTTGGTTAGAGCGCAATCGTCGTGTCTTCTCAGGGTCTGCTACTATTGAACCAGACATTCTCCTAGCTAGGGTTGAGCATGGATCTTTTTCCATATTGAGAGCGGTTAGTCGTAATTTCACCTTCCTCGAGTGGGTCGAGTCCCCAGCTGATGCGCTGACTAGGAGCGCCTAAGGATAGACTGACGATTGTTGTATCATGTTTAAGGAGTTCAACACCTTTTCCCCCGGTCCTCTTCGGTGGTTTCTCTTGCCAGGTCTAGTGAGTGCTCGTTCAGGAGTCGTTTTGGGGTTGCTTTACCTTGATGGGGTCCGGTGAGTACTTGTTCCGGGGTCGCAATTTGGGGCCGATCTGCCCGTTATCGGGTGGAGGGGCATGAATCACTTAGCCTTTTTAAGGCCAGACGATTCACCCATGCGGTGTCATGTGGTACTGCTCACTAGTCCGATCAAGGTTGCCCGAGCGGTCTCCTGAGGTACTGTTCGCTAGTCTGGTGTGTTAGTAGTTGTTGTGGTGGACCGGGGTGATTGTTTTCTCTTGTTTTTTTTGTTGCTTTTTCCTTTAGGCCGGTTTTGTTGGACTTTGTTTTGGATGTTGTGGTTTCTATCCTAGGACCCACACTTTCTTTTTTAATGCATTTCTTTCTCTCCGATAAAAAAAATGTGCCAATTATTTAACTTCTAAGAGTACCCGTTTGAATGCCAAATTATACGCTCTATTATAATACATTTTTTACGCGTTTATTTGATATTATTATTAGGTAGTTATTGACATATCATAACAATCCGAAATGACTCATACAAAGAACAATTTGAACAAGTTGGGGAGGTAAAATGATGCTATAGGGAAAACAAATAGTACAAAAATAAGGGAGATATTGCATGTGTGCTTGTTTGTTTGAGTAACTATATATTGGCAAACAAATTAAGAATCTAAAGGTAATATTATGTCCCACTTTTGTCTCAACTTTACAATTTACCATAGTTTATATAGATCAAGTTATCAAGTTGTCGATGAGTTTGTTGATTTTAGAGATAAAACTTTTATTAAAAGTATGATACCACAATTCTATTCAATTGGTCAAGACCAACCTCCTCCATTAATTTCATAAAATGACTAGTTAAGACTAAGACTATACCATTGCCTTGGCACACATATGTATGCTCGATCACCAAGCACATACAGAATATAGTATCTATAAGAGAATTTTATTTGGAAGAATCCATGCAAATATGTAGATTTGATATTTTGAAGGGTGAAAATGACACTGAACTAAAAGTAGGGCTACAAAGTCTATAGGGTTCAATAAGTGGCAATGCTGTGATTTGTGGGAATAAAGGTGAAAGTTGAGTGGAAATGATCCATTTGAATTGAAGGATTGGGAGGGAGAGAAAGAGACATTACCTGAAAGCAGGACAGAGAATCACAATCAATGGAGTGGAGTTCATCCTTAACCATCGGGCTCCTGACCATAATTGACTTTGGAATCTTCTTTGTCACTTTCATCTCTGTGCATATAAGGTGCTACACATATATAATATTCTTTATTTTTTGCAGGTGTTTAGTTTCCCCCTCAAGTTGCTTTGGAAAAGTGATTAAATTTGTTGATCAGACAGGTCTTTGATTTGCTTAATTTAGGACTAGTCGATGTTCTTAGATTCAGCTTGTTTTGTTAGATAATCCTTACACTTTTCAATTGAGAATGGTATGTCTTTTTTCTTAGCGTATGAGTGACAGTTTTTATCGAAGAGAATGGGCTTAACAATATATAAAACACTGAACTACAAAGGAACCAGAAATAAAAGGTAAGGTATAGTTTTAGACACATCCGAAACACTGATTCTGTAAATATTTTGTCTTGACTACTTCACCTAATTGTTTAGGGGAAGATTCGTTGTTCTCTCGGGAGTACACTCATAAAGTTCTTGTCTCGACTCGGACTAACTCCTATTTTCTAAAGAACACGCCAATCCCTCGATGGAGACTCTTGGGGGAAGTGAGGATGATGTCAGTTTGCTGAGGAGGACATAACCTTCCTCCGTTGACCCGGTAAGGCCCTCCAGAAATCGCGCCAATGGGAAGGGAAAGTTGTGGCCCGGGTTCTAAGGAATTGGATCATGCCCGAACCAAGGTAGGGTCCGAGGCCCAAAATCAACGTGAGGATCCCCGTCATGTCCAAAATGAGATAGAAGGTACTTGTGCGGGTAGTCGCCACGGTGGGCGTGCATCTCCTTATCCCCTAGGCTAGACAGATGTTGTCGGACAGGACGGATGTCTTCCTGGATACAGACTTTGATGTGAAGCTCCCGGTCTTGACGGTCCATCTGTCGCCTGGACAAAGTTGGAACGACGGCATGGAACGACCTGGTCGGATAGCCTTGGCGGCAAAAAGATAGCCAATGCCCTTGTCCGACTGGTGGATCGCGGTAGATACGAGTCTCCTCCTGGTGCGTGGTAGAGACCTCGCCCCTCTCCGGTGCTAGGACACGTTCCCCGCCAGGAACTTTGGCCTAAGGGACAAACTTGATCAAATCAAAATTACATGAATTAGGTCTTCACAAAAGTACATGAAACACACAATTTGTGAAAATGACCAACATAGACACGTTGAAAAAAATCGGTTTGATAAATGCGGAAGTAATTGGTAGTATCAGCTTCCTTATAATAGTATCCGAAAAGAAATATCATTATTTTAACTAATTATGACTGGTGATTTTAAGACTTATTGTGAAGAAATATCAATACATGTTATATATAAGAGAAATATAAATTTGCAGGATCAAGAATAAAATAAAAAATAAATATTTATGATGAACCGAAATATTTGGGAATCTTATTACGTATATTTTTACTAAATGACAGCTATTGACACTTTTGTTTCTTCGTCCAAACCATGGATTGAGAACTACATGACCTGAAATCTTAAATTCAGAGATTGCACTCACGATACAAAACTATCATGATCCCAAAACAAACCTTAAATACACATTTCTTTGTTTAAAAAAATGGACCGGACCACGTGTTATTGTGATGATCATTATTGTACTTGGTGTCCCCAAACGGTGGCAACACCATCTCCTCCGCAGCACCGAACACCATTTGGTCTTGTGGGTTCATCATCAAGTCCATGAACCACTGCTGCTGCCTTTGCACTGCCTCCACATCATAGCTATTATTATTACTATCCTCCGCCACCGGCCTCAACGGCTCATTCAACCACTTATGTCTCTCCATGTTCACCTCATAAGGCCTCACACCCGCCTGTCCATGAACCACCGGCGGCGCAGCTGGGTCGGCCCCGACGGCTTTTTTGTTGATTGCTTCGGCCCTGTTGTGTATCTCCTTCAACTTCCGATCCACTAGCCACCCGATATCGTTTAGGTCAGCCATGTTCAGCCCCTGCAGCCCCTTCCCCACCAGACTTTGGTACATGACCTGTTGGAGTATACAATATAATGGAGCGATCGTGAGTTTAATTTCATAACCTAAGAATCACCCTACTTGCAACAAAATCGAAGCTTTCAGTTTTTTTTTATCAGAAAATAAATAATGCATATAACAATAACATGGATTCCTAAAAAGAATTCACAAACCACCAAACCGAACATCCAGATCCAATGAAGGTCTAGTATTGGTCAACAAAGAAATGACACCTACATGAGATCTGGTCGGGATTTTTAGAACACTGGTTGATTCAGTATTATGATCACCTGGGTCATCTCTTTTTCTCTATTATCCTTGAGCTGCTTCTTGAGCTGCTCGGTGTGCTTCCCTATCCGCTGCCTGAGGAAGCTTTCCTGATTCATCATCTTCTTGCCTTGCTCGAGGTCGGATAGTTTCGTGAAGTCCTCAAGCACCCTCTGAGCCCCGAGAGGCGAGGGCCAGACCTCCGGATGGGAGTCATAGGGGCTGTAGATGATGGCGCAGGCCTTGACGTCGCACAAAGTGCTCAGCTCGCTCACCTTCTTCACCAACCCTTTCTTTCTCTTCTTGAACGTGGCCTTCCTGTTGGACTCGTTCACGATGTACTCGAGCTTCACTTTCTTCCTCGTCATTCCAAGGAGAGAAAAGGGAGTGATGATGGAGAGCTAACAATATTGGTTGCTTGCATTCTATTTAACATTCATGGAGATGCCAAATTTAATGTTAAGAGATTATGGTATTGTATCTCTCACAAAGTGCATTGCTCCTATTAATCGTCCTCATCAATTTCATGTTTATTTCGTATTCAACCAAATCTTTGTCCAGTTGGTGATATGCTTCTCATGGTAATGTGATTTTATGTGACAGTTTAATATAATATTAATGCTAAATCTACGATTTGATCCTTACAATGGATTGTGTGCGGCCGAGGAACGAACACGTTCGTGTATCATTCTCGGTGTATCCATTAGTAACGAAGTTTAGAAGACATTACGGTTGGTTGTCTATGTTTTTACCGGTAATTCATGTACTTATTCCTTATTGTACTTGAGTTATACTCTATATTTTACTCTTTTGGTGTAGCATAGGTGAGAATTGCACGAATAGAAAATGGATGGAACAAACCCAAGGATCAACCTACCCCTCATCACATCACTATTATCGAAGGAATGCCCCAATCTTGTTAACGAAATGATCAAAGAGTAGTGACCGACCCAAATCAGCGAATGCACATGGACCGTGGAGTTCGCCACAAGTTTGTGATCAACCCACACGAATAACCACTCGAAAACTATCTGGACCAGAGCCCATGTCACATAGCCCAAACCCATCCAAATGAAGCCTAATAGATATGCAACCCACAGAGATTAAAGCAACCAAGCCCAACCTTCGGTTCTTGGTTGATATATTTGCTATTTTTTTTTGTAGAGAAAGAAGCAGTTTTATTGAACTAAAAATAACTTTAAAGGAGAATAGTGGGACAGTGAACCATCTTAAAATAATCTTTTGCCTAATTCTATAATTATAACTAAGGTATAATCGGTTATGTTGAAATATCTAAAAATTAATGGAAAGGTAACAAAAACATAAATCAGGAAAACCGATCTCGGCTAGACCTAAGGCCAACCAAATGTGCCTAAATGCTTGTGGAGCCTCCTATGAAGCTTGCTGCCCGTCTAGGTGACGCGCATGGTTCAGGGAGGAAGCTCTAGAATCGGTGGAGAAACCCCAAAAGGGGCTGGGTTGCCAATCCTTCCTAGCAACCTGAGACCTCCAAGAAGCCTCATGGATGCTAGCAGGGCTGCTTACCAATCCTCACATGATATTGCATGTGTTAGTCCTCCACTTTTACCCTTTTCCTCGCCAGGGTTTTCTTAGGCTCGCCGCTTCTAGAGTACCCTCATGAAAAAAATTTGAAACCATCCTACTTGCTCAGAGGTTAGGCAGGACATTGAGCGTATCCATAATTTCCTCAATGTCCGTCGATAAGTGAGTGGGCCATACGTGGTTGTGGAGCCTGGTGGATGTTGGTGACTTAGACAAGACGTTGGTCATCAGATGTTGTCCTCTAAGATGTAACGACGACAAAATAGGGAGAACTTTTGGGAGAACCTGGGACAATAAAACCTAATAGTCCCTGTTTATTGTCTTGTCCACCTTGAAAACTCAATCTATAGCAAGAGAAAGTCGAACCTTGGGGTGCCTGGGATCGGTGTGTCTCACTCATGAGCCACGTGCCCCGGGACATCCACAATTGAAACAAAGAAGTCAAAAACGTTCATACTTCAGAGTAACCCAGACCGGTTGAGGAAGCTCCTTGAACTGAAAGACCATAGAGCGTCGTCGAGGGTGGCAATGTTCTGTCAGAAACGAACCATTATCTTACCCCCTTCCCCCGTAGAGGCCCCAATAGTACGATTCTGTTTCCATTGTGGTTCCCGCAACTACTATTATGACCTTTGGAGGGATCTACGATAGAACAACACAACCGTCGATTTTCTATCGACTGTTTTCGACGATCCGGAAGGGACACCACTTCTTCCATCGCCGACCACGCTTGCAACTCTATATGTCTTCTTGGGCCGCAAGCTCAGCAAGGAGCTCAGTGCTAGCCCACTTTTGTGGGTCTGATCCAACAAGTAAGGAGTCAGTTCGTGGATCGGTGATTGGGCCCAGCCAAAGTCCATTTGGTAAGGCCCAAGATTTGGGGCCTGGTTTTAATGGGTTGGTTTCCGACTTGGTGACCCAAATTCCACCATCTCACCAGGTGGATAACGGGGATTCGACCGAGGCTCATCCAAGTAGTCCGTGGAAGGAGGCTCTCCTCCAACCTCCAAATCCCAAACCTTTGAACAAGGGTCGGCTTCCAAAGCAACCTGTTAGGACTTCGAACCGTCAAAGTCAGCCTCCCAAGTTCCTAGGGGATTACTATACCCTTCACATCAAACCAGCTCAATCTAGGAGTCGGGAGAGAGTTGTAAATCCTGTGGACTTTGGGAAGCGGGTCTTACACCATACTCCAGTTGATCAACTGACTCATGCAGATAAAGCCTTTGATGATCCAACGTTGACTTCGGAGGATGATGAGTGGGTCACTGATGGTTAATTCTGTGTTTTTTCGGGGTGTGTTCCCGCAGCTCCTTCTGAGAGCTCCCGTGTAATGGTTGCCTTTGGTTAGACTCTACTTGGATCTAACTTTTTTTAATAAAAAACTGCGCTTATCCAAAAAAAAAACTTTATATGTTGATCCCAATTTCCATGATTAAGATCAATGGGCTAAAAGGACCCCGCGCGGAGATCCACAGCAGTAGGACATGACCCTCTTGTTGTCAGAGTCATTCCCGTCGGGACCTAAGAAATGGAGAGTCCCCCTTTGTGACCTTCTACCGTCACCCACATGCCCCATGGAAGCCCAAGTTATGGAAAAGCATGGCGATGTAGTCATCTGCTTGCATCGTCTTAGAATGAAAGAGGATTTACAGGAGCGCGTACAGAATTGTGCATGTAGGTGCTGATCATGGTAAGGAGTAATGACTTTCAAGTAATTCCAAACGAGAATACGAAGAAGGATTGGAATGACAACAACATGGTGATCAGAGATGACCGAAACGGTGTTTGAAAAAAACGTTGATTACAATATGAAGGAATAGGGCCGACCGAGAAAAAAGTCATCCATTCTCAACGAGCTAAAAAAAATTGGGGCTTAATTCCATCCTTCCTCGTTTGATGGGAGGGCTCGGTTTGTGGGGCTTCGATATGGAGTTGAGTGGAAGTCATATTCAACTAACTTTCAGGCTCTGCTGGTTTGCATTATGACTGTTAGCTCCCAGACCATTTCATTTACGGATCCTCATTTTATCTCATCCCATGTCCAATCATTCATAAAAAAATATTCTCATAAATGCATTTTTGTGTATCGCAAATGCTTTGTAGCCAATTATTCAAATGATAGCTCTGTATCGCTTACTTACAATGCAAGAATAGTGAGTTGTTATCTGTAAGCCACTTGTTGCGCGCCATGTGTAGAATTAATGATATTTTTATTAATGGAACTCGATATTTCTTCTTTCTTCTTCCTTTGACTTTGGGCTACCGACATGAAGCAAAACAATATGTATATTTTTCACTACAGGCCTTCACAGCACATGTACATGTTACTTAATTTGTTGTGAAGCGTAAGAAAGAACTTCAAAAGCATGAACCATTGTAGTACCTCTACGCAAACATGCATATTTTTCATATTTTTCGCCTTGCTTTTAGGCAACTAGATAATGAAACTTCACAAATGAACATTGAACGGCTTAACATGTGTGCATTTCCTGAATTTACGAGGATTGGTATGAGAAATGGTCGAGTACACACCTTGATGATATTGCCACATAGCCATGAAGTTTTGGTGAAAGCAGAATGGTGGCCATAAGCCAACTCAATGCCAACTGGTATGTATAGAGACCCGTTGGAACATATATCAAAGCATATTAGATAGACCAGTCACCAGATACATTTTGCGTTACAGGGAATATACATTAACATACAAAGTATTTACAGGTGATTGTGTCAACAATATCTAATTGAACGAATTATTTATGTATAGCATGACTATATATGTTGCATTTGTCTAGCAAATTCAAGCAACCTTAACTTATAATATGTTATGGTTTAATTGTTAAAGATTTTTTTTTAAAAAAATGTCCCCTTGTTAGAAAATTACATTGGATTTAAAAATGAACAAAACATACAAATATGTGGACAATGCCGATAACATTGAAATATATCGTAGTTCAAATATATAGCATTGAAAAATGAGGTGGTCAAAACATTTAGCTTTGGTTCATTAATACTGGAGATAACATGTAACGAGATGGAATTGGAAATGATAACATTGATAAGGGAGAGACATAGTCTCGAACAACACGTTCGAGACACGAGGCTTATGACTGATATGCCCGGCTAATCTAGATAACAGTTGAGGGGGTAGATCCTCTTGACGATGAGCGTATGACCGTAACTCACTTCACTCTTTTCTTGATTCGACCTGAAAATGCTCGTGATGTCTGATTAACACACTGGTCTTTCTGTAGAGACCATCTCAGACATTTGGGGGGATACCGAGTATCTAGGTAGAACACCAAAAAAGGGGGAGGCTTGATGGATTGGACCCGAGCAAGGTGAGGTGTGCGTCCTCAAACACACCCAGTTACTCGATCTCGCACTCATTGGCCATGGAAGGGATGCTTTGCAGTCCTCGACCATCGTCGTCACAAGGGTGAGGGAAGTGGTCATCCTTGCGTTAGGAAGTCGGAACTTATCTGTACTCTTGCGAGATAGCCCTACGCCCACAACAGGGACATGAGGAGTCGAGGCATGCAATTTCCTAGAGCTCAACAAGAACACTTTCTAGTTAGGCAAGAGGTCTTTTGTTGTCCCGACCTCAAGCATGTTGCGATCGGTGCTGCATGCCCCAGAATAAACATACAAACCGAGCAGTGAACTAGCATGGCTAGGTCCTTCCACAAGCACACCTTAAGGGGGAGGTTGAAGAGTTGGGACCATATCTGGATGCGGGAAAATAAGATGGTAGCCGGGTTGATGTGAAACCGAATATCTTCCAGAACAAGAGACGCCTTCTTAAAAAAAATCAAGGCTCCCCTCTACAGATATGTTCCTTCTCCACTTAAGAGGTGAAGTAAAGGAAGAGATCCCCCATCCGAGGTCCTTGATGACGAGATCGTCATAGTGTAAGATCTTCATCATCAGGCCCTCCATAGACGACCGATCATACAGGCGAGACGTGAAAAGTCGGTCTACCAGACCAAAAGTTGTGTGAGCCCAGGCATAGTCCGCTCTCGGATCATGTGGGATGGAGAGATGACTTTGTCCTCTTCCGGTCCATGGTGAGTGCGCCAAATTCCTCTAGAAGGGCCAGAGGTCCTCCATCAGAGGTAGAGGTGCCACCGCGGGGACAACCCTAGAGGATTGTCCAACCATGGTGGGAGCGACGGTGACATGGCCGAATCACTTGTTGCGCTTCCCAAGACTCGTCCATTACTTTTCAGTGACAATAACAATGCCATCTTCTTAAGTCAAAATCTAATCGCTCATAAATGGGCGAAACACATCGACATTGATTATCATTTTGTTCGTGAGTTGGTTTCTTCAAGAAAACTGACTACAAAGTTTGTTCCATCTGAACTCCAAATAGAAATTATTATACAAAGAGTTTTGATCGGTCTTTTTTTTGAATTTTTCGCTTCAAGTTCCGCGTTAGTTGCAACCCATCGCTTTGCTTAAGAGGGATGATGGCGTATCACATTAAGTGATTGAAATGTACATATGGTATTGATGTGCTTTGATTACAAAATCCATTAGTTTTATTTTTTTGAGAATAAGAAATAGCTTTCATTAATAATGGGGAGAATCATTACAACGGTCAGTGCCCTCAAGAGGCCAGCGATCCAATAATCTTCAGATACGAACTGCTCCAAAATGGACCCGATTATAGCAATCAGGACAATACATGAAACATAACTAAAACAGGAAAAGTAACTAAAGCTGTAAAGGAAACCAAAGGGTGCCATCTTCCAAGAACAACTCAAGATGGGGCCTAAACGCTGCTTGGTCCCTAGTTTCCAAGGACTTGTCTTGTCGACTGGTGGGTCGATTGAACCACCGAACTTGAACCCAACAATACGGCAGGGAGGAATGGCTCTCATTAGGGACCCCTCCCAAGGTAGATCCCTAAAGCTATGAAATCCTTTCATTCCTCATAGCAGGGTTGTCACGCCCCAAATCCGGCTTTGACCGGACTCGAGACGTGACTTAAGTAAAACGATTTTAAATGCGATAATTCAACAGTAACTTCCTGAAAATCTCCAATATAAAACTCAGATCCACATAAATCTGTTTAAAACATAAATAACCCTCCAGGGGTGTAATAATAATCCTCCAACAACTTCGTTCAAAAAGACAAATGAAAATCAAAACATAACCGAAATCTCTAATAGACACCCACACCAAGAAGCTCCCGAGCCTCTACTCCTCAATCCTGCCTGTAATCACAACAATAAACTCATAGGGGTGAGCTTGCGCTCAGTAGAGAAAGTACATAACAAGGTGACCATTAAGTCCAACAGTTTCTTAATCAAAATCCAAGAGGTGAAGCTTGGCAATTAACAAGAAAGAGGCAATTCAAACAATGTCGTGGCACATGAAGTCACCACCCTCCGATCCACACCTAATGTGTCATCTCGGATTTTCCCTCAGTTCAAAGGAGACGCATATCATTGAGGCTACCGGAAACAACCCCTGAGGGCGCTTATCATCGGGATTCTCAGAAACGCCTCCAAGGAACTATATGTCCTCGGGAACCAAGGTATAACTCCCATAAGAAGCATACTCTTGGGCAATTCAATGATATTCAATATAAAAGAATAACGCACTCAAGCAAACACGAAGTAATCAATCCTCAACGAGTCACACTTTCATCATAACACACAGCACACGAATCACAGTTTCACCACAATACACAACACACGAATCACATAACCTCAACTTACCGTTCACTTACCTGACATGAACCTTCGGTCTATCGATCACCTGATTGTACCGCTCGGCACAACCAGTCATACTCGATTCAACCAACCAAAGGATCGCGCAAACAATTAATACAATCTACCATCAAGTATAGTCAATCCATCAATCAAGTAAACCTTCAACCGAGCATTCAAGCACGCAATTCAACTAGTTTCATTAGACTCTTTAGCCTATCCACCAAGCAACCAAGCATGTGATCCTAACACACAACTAATCTGAGGGCTTTGCCAAGGCCACTCTACCAGTAAAACAATTCTCAAGTATTGAAAGCGAGTTACACTAGTGATTGGCATCCTAATGCATTACTAGACACTTCCAGTTATTAGTAATTGAAAGACAATTATTCTTAGGGCTGTGCAAATATCCGCCCATCACCGAAAACTGACAGTCACCGACCGTCCCCATCACCGAAATAACCGGAACCGACGGTCACGGGTTGGGGACGGACATTAAAATCCCAAACCGACTACCTTTTGGGCGGGTCACGGTTTTCTAAATGAAAACCGGTGGTGAACCGAACCGACCGGTCATAGATTGGGCTTAGCTAACCAACTTGTAGTATGTTGAAGCCCATGTACAGTTGGTGTCGGCCCATACCGTGAAGACCCATTTCAAGCAACATTCAATCCATATTTTAACCCTAATTTCATATGTTATTTCCTATAAATAACACCATTACTATACACATAACGCGTAAATCTTTCTACAGAGGAAGTAGGGACTTTAAAAAGAAATATGAAGACAATTTTATAGTGTACAAATGCTTGTGTTTTTTTTTTGTAATATAGGTTGATTGTAGTTTAGTCAAAACTGTATATTTTTGTTCTTCAACTCTTTGTGTTGTACAAAAATGGTTTCTGAAACCGTGTTTTTGAAATTGTAAGACGATAAATATATTATTATGAGATATTAGTTCTAGGAATAATTGTGTTTCAATGCTTTAAAATAGGTAGGTTTGTAAAATGAAGCTAGAAGATTGTAAAATATGTTTCTAAAATGTTGTATGTGGGTTTATATTTTTAAAGGCCCAATAGAAAGTCCATTGGGCCTGGTTTGATGGTTATAACCGTCACCGCCCGGTAGTATAGCTGGGCGGTTATCAGTTTTCCCTTCGGCGACCGGTGATGGGTACGGGTACGGGTTTTACGTAACCGGTAATCACGGTTTTGGTAATGGGTATGGGTTTTAGGGCGGGTACCGGCCGATGCCCAACCCTAATTATTCTAGTTATTCGCATCTTATAGGCATTTCTAGGACCTTTCCGATTTTATTAGCCTAACATGCATACTAAGCAATTAAACAAGAAGTTAAGACTTTCCGTACCTCAAGGTCTTCCTCTCAACACTCTGATGTCAGAAACGAAAGTCACCACACCGTTCTTCACTCGGGTACCGGCAAGGTCTACGGTCTTCAAGATCTTCGTTCTTCAAGGGCTTGAGGTCTTGAACACAAACAAATGCTAATTAGACTCCACTTAAACAACAAGCACGACCCCCAAAGCCCTTCCAAAAGTTCATCCTAAAACCAAGGTCAAACAAGGTGAAAAACCCTCAAAGAAACCCCCACCCTGCTCGGCCACGGACCTGGTCACGGACCCGTGACGCCAACCCTCACGGTTACCGTCACGGAGCCGTGACGAGTGCCGTCACGGACTCCCTCACGGAGCCGTGACGTCGCCCGTCACGGGATCCATCACGGATCCGTGGCGCTCCAGGGCAGTTTCACCCTTCTTCAACCTCCAGCTCCTTTTCTCCGAAAATCCACCTTCAAACGCCAAATTTTACCACTTCCAACTCCCAAAACAGTCAAATACCTCCAATACTCCTCTACCCATGGTAGGAATCAACAAATAAGCAAGTTTCCAATGATTATCCAAATCATAAACAACTCAAAGTTCCAAAAAACTAAGGATTTCCCACAAAAAACCCAACAAAGCTTCTTACCAACATCATCTCATACCATTTCTACTCAAACCCAACAATATCTAGCAATTTCAACCAAGACCCATGAAAAGAGATGAAGGGAAAAGAGATTTAGAGAGTTCCATTACCTCTAGAAGAATGAGATGAAGAAGATGGTGAGGATTTTGAGAAGGGATGGCTAGAGAATGACCCTAAGTAGCCTCTTTTTCCTTGCTTCTTCTTCAAGACTCCATGGGAGCTCCTCTTTCTTTCTTCTCCTCCAAATTTCGGCTACACCACCAAAAATGTGTTGGTTTTGCTTTTCCAAACTCATATAATACCTAGATGTGTTAAATGACTAAAAGCCCTTTAGTTAGAATCCCTTGTAGAGGCTTTTAGGAGGGTATAATGGTCCAAGACCACTCCCCTTTCTCTCTTTCAACCAAAAAGGGACAAGTGTCCAAGTAGGTTCTTTTAGTTTTCCAAAATAATTTCCAGCCCAACAAAATAATGCTTTAGTCGATAAAAAGTCCCGTGTTGACTAAATTTGACTTCCTCGAACATTATACTCAAACGAAAGGAAATTATTCCCTTAAGCCAACCGTGATGACGGCTAAGCCTTTTGGGTTTCGGAAAAGCCCCGAGTGACTTCTTGAGTCATCGGTTGACTTTTCCGGCAGAAAGTCAAACTTGCTTTAAAAGTCACCGGTTCGACCGGGAGCGGGTCTTACAAGGGTTGTTTCTCAGCCCTCTCCTGATCTTCTCGCGACTCCCCCGCTGTGCTCCTCTTCTGACCCTCAGGGCTTTGTAGCGTCCCAGATGGGCCAGACCCATGGAGGCATATCTCTGAACATCCAGGTGGCCTATCGTTGACGACTAGCCAAGGCCCCAAGTGGATGGCTCCTTACCCAACCAAAATTGGGCCCTTAGACCCGGGTTAGGTATCGAGTCCATGGTCATGAGGGGAGCCTTCCCTCAGGGCAATCCAACCCTAGGTATCCAATCCAAGGTCAGCGGTGCGAACCCCGACAACGGTGGTGGAATCGGGTCCCATCCCCAATCAGTAGCATACGACCTGTCTTCCTTCTCTGTTTTGAACTCCAGTATGGAGTCATCATATCGAGGAATCTGCCCACACCTCCCACCTGCATGCATGGCCGCCACCTGTTGCGTGGACGGGGGCGTCTTTTCCGAGAGGGGAGTCGTCTTCTCCGAGGAGTGGGCAGGCGAGTCGAAGCCGGAACAAGAGGTGTAGGAATCCTGGCCTTCATCGGCCCGGCCCGTTTGATTTTCACCGGTGGAGAAGCAGAAATAGTCCCTCCAAAAGAGAAAATCACCAGGCATTGATTCTCGGGGACCGGTTGTTGAAGGAACTCAGACGATGAAAGAGGAACCATCGTCGATAGAGGAGCTTCGACTAGAGGGGATTTCAGTTTGCGTTTTTTCCTCTCTCACGTGTTTGGTGAAACCTGTGGTTAGTTTTAGGGGCATGACAAGGGGGAGGGGAAGTTGAAGCACTTGAAGAGAGAGATAGGACATCAATGAGGGACAACAACGCGACTACCAAAAAAGATATAATCATATCAATAAAGATAGAGAAAGACTCTAGAATTACGGTTCTAAAGAGACCAAATTTTTTTTTCCAGAGATCCGTTTGTTTTCCTTGTATATATAGGATCACGTGTATTTATGTCCTTTTATTATTTTCTTTATACGGAAAATATATATTTTATCAGTAAAAAGATCATTGTAGTGTGAGTTGAGTCGAATACAATTCAGACCCTAGCAAATACGACAAAAACTTAAACGGAGAATAATAAAATTTGCAAACAATTTCAGTATAACTAGATCCAGATGAACGGTCGTGAATGCTCCCAAACACACAAATCAAACATATAGCGTAAGACTTTTAGTTTTGGCTACAGTCAAAAGCACTTGCACTTAAGATAAGGATTTAAATCTAGGAAAGGACGTCGGTAGAAGGTAATAGTCATGGTTTTATTTTTATATTTATTGGTACGTATGAAAGCTATTTGTAGTTCACCACGTACACATAGAGCTAAGTCACAGAAAAATATTCCCAAACCTGTACAATGTGACTAATTGGTGAACGGTATGTGGTCCAAAAATGAGAAGAGAGGATCGATGCAACGAGACAAACGAAGCAACGGTAGCCATCAGCTGAGCTGTATCAATAATAATGAACCGTAACGAACACCGCACGTTAATAAGCCTCACCTCCTGGCTCCTCTGCCTATAAATATCTTCACCCCTCACAAGTCACTCCACTCCTTAATTATCACTTCCCAGCTCACAACTCACACAAACACTGAACAGGTTTATACTTTTAGTTTCGTAAAGAAGAAAAATGAGTACCGCAACGTTCGTAGACATCATCGTCGCCATACTCTTGCCTCCTCTCGGTGTGTTCCTCAAGTTCGGTTGCAATGTTGAGTTCTGGATCTGTCTCGTCCTGACCTTGCTTGGTTATCTTCCTGGCATCTTATACGCTATCTATGTCATCACCAAGTGATCATTTACATCTTCGGTAAGCCCTCTCAGTATATTTATTCTGATTTGATTACCGTTGATACTTGTAAAATGAAAGTTTTTTTACCGGATCTAAACAATTATTTATATGGGCAGGTGGAGATAGCAATATGATCATCATAACCTCTGTCAAGAGTCTGCTCCTACGGGTTGTTTCGAGTTTGATTTGGATGTTCTGATTTATAGTATATAGCCCTTTGTTTGGTTGGTTTTGTTAAGTGTTTGTTGTATTTCTCATTTGGTGTATATTAAACTAAGAATTTGCATTCCGAAAATCAGATTTGTTAGTAATGTATTTGTGGTTTTTTGCTATTTTACATGTTTGTGTATAATAATATTCGATGAAGATTTATGCAATTTACAAATCAGCATGCGTAGATCAACAAATGCTAATATGTTGATCTAATCTCGTCCATGATTTGTATGATTGCTGGAAAAGAAAAGAACAAGAGGTAGATAATGTTTGTAGATATTAGTAGAAATACAGTAGAAAACAAGAAAAGCAAAAGCAAACAAAGTAGGAATTGGATACCCACAAACCTTACCTAAAAAGCATTATTATTTTTCATTATTCTCTAACTTTGATCAACCATATCACATCATGTTTAATCAACTCTTCTTCCCAATCCCTATTTTATTTTATTTTTGAAATCACCCATCTATTATTGATGTGTTGCCCTTTCACTCTCACACATAGTAGTTAAAAGCCCCACCACATGAGCCCTCTATATATGGCCAGTGCACTTGCCTAATTCAGCAAATTGTGCAATGGTATTTTCGTTGCTGTGAGTCGAATTTAAATCTTAAACTATGAATTATATTTGAATAAATAAGTTTTGAAAAAAAAAGAAAGATAAAACACCTTTTAGTTTCTCTCTCTCGCAACTTGAGGGCAAACCCTAGTCCTAACCGTCGTATCCCTGTGACTATGGTGTCTTCTAGCCCTGTTCCTGATGTCGTCGATCTCGCTGACAATGTTCTGCTCTCCCTGCCAATCCTGTCATGGCGTCTCCGGTGCAGGCTTTTCCACCGAAGCCTCCGTCGTCTCCTCTTGTGAATCCGTCTTTGAAGGCCCAACGCGGGAGGACGTCGAAGCAACCTCTACACGGGATTTCTTCAGCGCCTCCTTCTCCTCCGGCACTACCTTTGCAGCCGCCGCTGAAGCAGCCAGTGTTGTCCCCGCCGCCTTGGCCTCCACCGATAGGACGGCCCACACGGCGTCCCTTGGTTGCGTCCTCCTCAAGCAACGCCCTTCCCCCACCAAACCCAAGGCCGCCGGCCCCCCAAATTTGCCAAGACCTTGCTCTGGCTCTTCCTCTCCCGGGCGTCGCGCTTTCTAGGGTTGCGCCTTCACCATGTGCTGCTACGACCCGGGCCCTGGTTCCTCCTCTCACTGGCGGAGCGGGCTCTAGGGTTGCCTCATCTTCACAACGCGAGCCTTTTCTCCCTACCGCTGCGTGGTCCAAGGTTGTGACTAACGCCAACCGACGTGCCCCTGCTTCTATCCCAGCGGCCCTCGCAACTCCGGGAGGGATGTCGAGGGACCCATCAAGGCACTTGGATTGGGACGAGCTCTCCTGTTAGGGGCACATGTAGCTTTTTACCGTATAGATAATCTTCCACTTGCATTTTCCAGAATGCGAAATCGGTACCGTCGAATCTCCCGATCCCGTGAGCAGAACCATCGTCGCCAGCCATCGTCTTCCCAATCGCGAACACAAAACCTAGTGCTCTGATACCAGTTGAAAGAAATTAAACCCCTAATTCCTATCCCTGAACAACGATGAAACAAAATAACGATGAAAAAAAAGACACTAGACAATACCGTGCTTTACTGATTTGTGCTATACACCACACAAGACTACAATTGGTAGTTTTGGAATGATATACAAATGAGGGGTTAGACCTCTATTTGTATTCCTTTATCTTGGATAACAACAAGATTATATATCTTTATCCATATTCAATCCATATTCTTATATTGGATAGTTCTTATCCATCTTATCTCTATCTCAGATCAATCTTTATCATCGTCTTGAATAGTTCTTATCCTTATCTTGGATCCTCATTATCTCTATCTTAGATATTTCTAGAATGGGCCAACGAGGCCCATTAGGTTTCACAACCCATCCAATTTCATAACTTAAAAAAAGAAGTCTAGCTCTTTCAAGTGGCTGCTGATTGAGTTGCTTGATGATCACATTAGAGTGAAGCAAAATAAAGAACATAAATATGAAGAGGCTCTCTCTCTCACATATGGATCCCAACTTTGCCAGAAAGTGGTAACTATAAGTTTATAGTAAATAAATAAAATAATAAATTGGATAGGAAACAAAATGAAACCAACCTCAATTTTTAATAGCAGAAGAATCAACAAATTACAAAACATTCACACAACTGAAACTGGGTGATTATAAATCCATGCAATTACACTACACATGATGGAAGTAACAAGGACAATTTTGCTATAAAATAAAAACGACAAGTGATTCATCGCGCGCACACGTCTCCACCTGCCCATTACAAAATCAAACAAACACGTCACTAATATAACCACATTATTATCGTATTAAAACCAAGATAATCACAGATATTGAGTTATATATACTTTAACATATTGGTGTTTGGTTTGAAAAGGAGCATATAAATAACTGTGATACCATAATATTAGTGATGAAAGTGATATAGTGATTCTAAGAGCACCACCAACGGGTCGTGTCAGAGGGTCGTTGGAGGCGCTGACACGACGCTGACACGACTCGCTGGCGTGTTAGTCGGTCGTTGCTGATTCTTGCAACGACCCGACGCCGTGTCAAGAGGTAATTTAGAGGAGAGAGAAATGCTAATTTGCTTGAAAACAACTACAAACCATGCTTCTTTGACACAAGTAATGTCAAACCATTGAAGGTGTCATGTCACTGTTCTTTGACACTACTAGTGTCAGCATCATTGGAGGTGCTCTAAGAAGGGGTAACCATAGGTCCTAAGAGCATCTACAGTGGTCGGCGAGGAGCAGCTGGCGAGATCATCTCGCCGGCGAGGATCAGGCGGGGAGCTGGCGAGGAGCAGGCGAGGAAGCAGCTGGCGACTTGGGTAGCCGTTAAGGACCTCGCCAGCAGATCTCGCTGGCAAGGATGAAGCTGATCTCCTCGGGTGGCGCGCCGGCCGTTGGCGAGGAAGCAGCTGGCGACACGTGGCCTGGGTCGCTGGCAGCATTAATTTTTTTTTTCACTTTTCACCCCTATAAATACATAACCCAAAATTCATTTTAAACACACACAAATTCTCTCTTCTACTACACTTTTTAGTCCAATTCAAATTTCTTTCGCCATGTCTTCTTTCGATCTCAACGAGTGGGTTCTCAACTATAGGTCGGTGACCGATGAAACGTTGTCCCAAGAGTTTTTGGAGCCTTGCTTTTTCCCCCAACCCGACTGTCCAATCCTCTCCAATCCTTTCCGAGCCCGCCGAAGTTCGTCCGCCCGTCCGTCCGTCCGACAAAGGCCAAAGCAAGGCGTGTCTTATGGACCGACGAGGAGGACTGTAGGTTAGTTCGAGCTTGGATGCACCACTCATACGACTCAGTGCATGGCAACCAGAAGCATAATTTGAAGTACTGGGGGCCATCGGTGAGGAAATAGAAGCCACTCGGGGCCTGGATGATCCGGTGAGGTCGGCGAAGCAGTGCAAAGACCACTGGCAGGGGACAAATCCCAAAGTGACGTTCTTCAATGGGCTGTTTGTGAAGACCTGCAGGGACTACAGGAGCGGCCGGGACGATGCGGCGATCATGAAGTTGACCGAGGAGCAATACATAAAGGCATGTGGTCATACATTCACATGGAAACACTGGTGGGATCTTGTGAAAGGAGAACACAAGTGGACTTCTCATTACTTTGCTGTTGACGAGCCCGTTGTACCGACACCGGTTACGGAGTTCGATGTCGAAGATTCTACCGACTCCGGCAAGCGCCCTCGTGAAGACACGCCGGGCTGTGAGGACAGTCAACAAACGACCGGTGCTAATACGGAGGGTCAACCCCAGTACAAGAGGCCTATGGGCTGCAAGGCTCAGAGGTAAGGGCTCAGCATCATCGTCTAAGGAAGCGGTTGTCGATCGTGTCGAGAGGGCCCATATAGCGGCCAAAGAAGCAAGCCAAGCCAGGACCATTGAGAAGGCTGCGCAGCTGAAGCTGATGGCATACCAGCAGTGGGTCGAAGCTGAAAAAGCCGACACTTCGGGCATGGACCCGAGCAGCTACAGGCCCACATGACGCAGCTTAATATTTTGCGCAATCTGATGGCCCAGTGACTTGTTTTTTTTTCCAGCTTACCGTACTTGTTTTTTTTTGTTGTAATTCAAGATGCCTATTTAATGAATGGTTTTTAATTTTCATGTTTTGGTAATTTGTTTATTTTAATGGCTTGTTTGAATTTGGTCAAAAAAGATTTTTTTTTTTACATTATGAGGCCTCCATTATTGGGATATGTGCCATTATTGCCACCACCACCCCAAAATGACCAATATGCCCCCTAGTGGCCGGCGGTTTTGGCCTATAAATGGCACCCTTCTCCTCCATCATTCTTCACATCTCTTCTCCAAATCTCTCTCTATCTCCAATACTTTTGTTCTTCAATTTTTCCTCACTTTCTTCGAAGCACCAATGGCCGGCGTAGGCTCATATCCGTGGACCAACGAGGAGGAGATGGTGTTGGTCCTATGTTGGTTGCAAGACGCCGGGCCGGGCCCAAATCATAGGTATTGGCCGGAAGTGTATGCCAATTTTGTCCACAATGCTCCGGCCAATTCCCCGCCGAGAACCCAGAAACAGTGTCGAGACCACTGGCAGGAACTCGCCCGGAGAATCTACCGGTATGAATTGTGCTACCGTGCAGAAGTTCATAACGCCCCGCCGGGAACTTCCGAGACTCACATTCGCTCTCAAGCAGCCACTGCCCACTACAGTGCCCATCGCAACCATTTCATGAAGATGGGTCTGTGGGAGATCGTTCGAGACCAGTACAAATTCCTGCAGTACGTTCACGAGCTGTAGATCGTGATCGTGTCCTAAAATTAGATTTCTTTTAAGTATGTACTAACTTACCATCTGCGTGCTAATTATATGTATAATTATCGTTAAAGTTTTTTTAAATTATCGTATGTGTGGTATATGTATAAATATAATAAAGTTGTGGGTTATGTTGCAAATTTTTTTTCATTTTTTTAATGTTTTTTCCTCCTTCTCGCCGGCTGCTCCTCGCCAGCAACACTTAGACGTCGCTGCCTCCTCGCCGACGAGGTAATTAAATTTTAATATTTTAAGTCATCTCGCCGGCGCCATCTCGCCGGCAACCGGCGAGATGACTGTGGATGCTCTAACCCCCTTTTAAGGTTTGTATTGGCGATTCTGAGTTTGACCTTTTTTTTTGCATTTTCTAACTGTGACATTTTCATTTTTTTCACAAACTAACAATTTTCGTTTATTTTGACGATTCCGTTAGTTTTTTGGACATGTATTGATCACGTAGCATTTTTCTAACGGAATCTCAAAAGGGAGTTAATTAGGACCCATGATTTCCCTTCTAAGAAAAGAAACATTTGACATTAATTATATGTAAATGATTTGATTGAGAAAGAAAGTAAGATTATTACAGATGAAAGGGCAATGGATGGATCATTTGGTGATGGCATAAACAGCATAGATGATTCCAGGGATGTATCCGAAGAATGTCAGCACTAGACAGATCCAGAATTCAACCTGATTAAGAATAAGATCATCATAGTCAGTCAACTTATAATCTTAAATTTCTCTCCAATAATATAACATATAAATTAGCAAATTAATTATGTTGTGGAAGAAACAGAACCTGGCATCCGAATTTGAGGAAGACACCAAGAGGAGGCAAAATGATAGCCAACAGGATGTCGATGCAGTTGGTTGTTCCCTCGTCCGCCATTATTACTATTTTCTTTTCTTTTCCTTTCTGCCAAACAAACAAAAGAGTGGTCGCAAAGTAGATGGATGGAGAGATGGTTTGAGTTTTGAATTCAAAGTAGAGTAGTGGTAGTGAAACTGAAATGCTTAGGGAGTGGTTATTTATAGCCACGCGTCTCTCGGTGGTTCCTTAGCCAACTCATGTTTCTTGTTTCCTATTACGAATCAAACAGCTCACCTCACCCGTGCCTAGTCACGTGCATCATCCCGATTTAACGCTTCCCTTTCGCAACAGAATCACCAACTAGCATTTCCTTGATTTACTGCTCTTTACTTCTTACCCTTTTAAACAATATCTTCGGTTTCTTCCTCGCAAAAGAAATCAAAAAACGGTCATACCATTATTGTTCTTTACTATCTGTCATAACATAAATTAAAGGGAGTTATCCTGTCCTCGATATATATGCAAGGGGTGATTATAGAAAACCACTCTCAATTTTTCTTTTTTGTTATTTATTATCCTTTCATTTGACATGAGAGAGAGCTTCAGGTTTCTACTCTTTCCTTTTCGACCATTTCTCATGTAGGTGTGATTTATTTGGAATGTCTTTTTTACGAGGAAGAGATTCGCTCCGCTATCTCCTCGTGCAACAGAGATAAAGCCCCAAGTCTGGTTCAATCTCCTCTTTTTAGGATCGCTTGACACATTATTCGGGATGATTTTATGAGATTTGTGCACTACTTTTTTTTACCACGGGTTTGCTCGGTAAATGGCTAAATTCGAGCTTCATTGTCCTCATCCCTAAAGTTGCTTGCCCTAGGGAGTTATCTGAGTTTCAGCCCATTAGTCTTACCACTGCCACTTATAAGGTTATAGCCAAAACTCTCTCCCTCCATTTTCGCTCTGTCATTGGTAGTCTTATCAGCGATACTCCGTCGTCTTGCATTGAGGGTCGCCAGCTTGTCGATAGTGTGATTTTGGCCAATGAGGTTTTAGATGATATTCGCCGTAAGAAGAGGTGCGCAACTAAGTCAAACTTAATTTCGAGTAAGCCTTTGACAAGGTGGATTGGTTGTATCTTAAGTAGGTGATACTGTTTGTGATAAAAAAAAGTAGGTGATACTTGCTATGGGTTTTGGGTCTCATTGAATTATGTGATTTTTGCTTGCCTTGAAGGCCACTCCTCAGTCCTTATTAATGGTTCCCCGTCTACTCAGTTTTTCGTTCTTCGAGGCGTTCACCAATGTGCCCTATCTCCTCATTCTTGTTCCTCATAGCCGCTGAAGGCCTCCATCAGCTCTTTGAACACGGTCTTAGATTGAGCTTATTCATTGGAGCTTGGGTGGGAGCTGACACCTGCGTCTCCCACCTTCAGTTTGCGGATGACACGCTTCTATTTATGGAGGCTGATACCCAACAACTTTACCATTTTCTTTTGTTGCTTCATTGTTTTGAGCTGGTATCGAGGTTGCATACCAATTTTGACAAGCCCATTCTTCTGACCTTTGGTATTGATATGTCTTCTAGCTGTGATCTCTCCTCGGCCTTGGGTTGCGATTTGGGTCACCTTCCTATTACTTATCTAGGTTTTCAGTTGGGAGCTAACCCAAGACATGTCTCCTTTTGGAGCCCGGTTATTGCCAAGTTCCGGGCGAGACTTGGGGTGTGGAAAGCTCGTCTTCTCTCTTTCGGGGGTCGCCTCATGTTAATTCGGTCTCCTCTAGCCAGCCTCCCGATCTTTTACATGTTAGTTTTCGAGCCCCCCAAAAAGGTTTTGCTTCTCATGAAGAGAATCAAGCAACGAATCCTTTGGGCTTCCCTTTCGACTGGGGGTTGTTTGTCCAAACTCGGTTGGGACAGAGTGTGTCGTTCTAAGTTAGCAGGAGGTCTTGGTATCCGTAACCTAGAGGCCATCAACAATTGCTTGCTCCTGAAGTGGTGGTGGCGGTTTACCACGGAGCGTACTTCCTTATGGAGGAGGGTGTTATGTGCTCGTCATGGCTGGGTCGAGTCCGAGTGGAATCTCTCTTGTCTTCCGCTCACTCATCGCTCATCCTTACTGGTTCTTCGTCATATTGCTCATTTTCCTCTCGGTGCTCTAACCAGTCACTCTCTTTTCTCGGTGAATCATCCATGTCTCCTCTCCCTGCCTTGTCCCGATCATTTTCTATCGGTGGTGTCTTATCTCACCAACTATCTCACTTCTACTTCTCCCACGTCCAGCTTCACCATCCTTTCCCTTACTACCACCACACCCACCCAAACTGCCTCCATTTCCATTATCGCCTCCGCCTCAACTGGTGTTGATTGTAGCACATCATCATGGCCCGCCTTACCTAGCACCTCCCGCGTTGGCTTTATTGTGGTCTCACGCCTCCTCCCTCGCTATATGGGCCACCAATTTTATGGGATGACGAGAATGTCTCCAACGAAAAGGGAGGGCCGATTGGGATCACTCTGGATCTCCTTGAGAGATCCTTTCATCCTCTGATATGAATTATGGAGTTCATCGGCTGGGTTTTCAGGCGTGGTCGATGTTGAAGACGGTGGTGTCCCCTCTTGAGTGTCAGAAGCAACGGGTGGAAAATTGTTGGCGGCACTGTGTTGTTGTGGATCACGAATAAGAACCCTTGTTGGCCTCAACAAATATGCAAAAGTCTCAATGAGTACTAGACGAGAGAGTGTGACGTCTTTGTGGTGATACGCCCCGTCCCAATGAGATTTGACACAACTCGATCCCAAGCCTGCTCCTTCTCCAGGAGAACTCTTCATCTATTTGGTATTATTCATCTAGTAGGGTCTCCACCGCAAGACCGACAAACATTTAAGACACCATAAAGCTACCCAAATAAAACCGAGAGAAGTGATAACAACACTTCAATCCAAGAATAAGGACAGATCTTTTAATATTTTACCTGAATTATCCACGACTTCTACTCATAGAACTAACATTTTGAGTATGTCCGGAGTTATGTCTCGTCCTTTTTTATATCTCCATAATAAATTATCACCATTATCAGGCTCAATAACATATTTAATAAGGACTGGATGATTAAGGAACCATCAGTTATCGTGCTATGATATAATTCAGAGCTTAAGTTGACTTGTTGGAAATTTAGGGATTAAGGTAATATAAAAAATGTTGATGAAGGTAGCATTTAAAAAAGATGAAAGTGGGGTGATTAGTTGGATCCAGGGAGGATTAGAATTAGATAGTTGATAAAGAGTGGGCGAATATGCATGGGAAGCTGTAAAGGCGCGAAAAAGAAAGAAGGTCGGTCGGTTCGCAGGTTGCAAGCACAGCGGCGGGGAATCAGGTGCTTCAGCAACAACACTGTCCATGTGATGCACCCACGTGTGTATGTGTCTGCCCTCGACACAAGAGACTGCCATCCATTGCTCATTGATTTGCTTCTATTTTGGATGGTTTCTATGGAATTATGCATTTACTCCGGCTGTAAATTGAAAATTTCCATCAAAAACTTATATGCTCTTCTAGGTTAAATTAACCCATTGACGTGATATAGTCATAAAATTATTAGAAACCCTCTCAAAAAAAATAAAATTATTAGAAACTAATTAATTATTAATTAGCCGGTAAGGACCTGGATCCCCAAAACTAATTCCTACTCGCTTATGTCGAGACCCTAGCCTCTAAACCCTAATCGTCATGTGCATCCGTATCTCTGCGTACTTCACCGAACAAGTTGCGTGTTCTGTTTCTCCACTAGCGTCTCCCTCTCTGCCTCCTTCCATGTCTGCTCCACTCTCACGCCCTACCTCCCCGAAGGTTCTCGCCTTGGGTCCTGCCCCATCAGCCGCTGGCTTGGGCGCAACTCCGGAGGATTTTGCCCCATTAGCCGCTGGCGTGGGTGCGGGACCAGTGGGCATCCCTCCCCCTTGCCCGTCGCACAAAATTGTGCGGCCTAAGCGGGCACCTCGGAAGAAGAAGGCTTCGGCACTGAAGTCAGCTTCGACCCGAGAGTCGCTGCCGCCCCCGTCCTCGGGTCCTCCATTGATGTTGACAATGGCAGCCTATACACCCGGGGATAATCATTCGGTGTCAGCACCGCCTGCGCGGCGGGGCCGCCCCCCGAAACAGACGGCTACTTCACCGTACCCTCAATCTCCGCCTAGGGTTTTGGAGGCTCATCGGTTGCAGATTGCGGACGGGTTATGGTCGGCGCCTGGTAAGGCTTTCGCTTTACCTAACGCCGATCACACCCCGTCTATTCCCCGACCTCGGTTCCTCCAGATGGGGCAGCTACCAATAATAGCGCCGGCCGAGGACCTCGTCCTCCCTCACCCCCCCCCCCCCCCCCCCCCCCCCCCCCGTACTCCTCGTCCCACGTCTCCGCTACCGGATCATGGTAGCCCACTTCAGGACCTTCAGCACAACTTCTTAGGCTGCTCTCTAGGGTTTGAGGAACCCTTAGAGATTACAATCACGAATGGGGTGCTTGATCCGGCTACGCTCTCTCGCCAACAATATGGGATGGTGGGTCGCCTGCTCACGGATTGCCAACCACACAAGGATACTCTCCTCCGTGTCCTCACCAATGCATGGGGAAAATCGGCTATTGGTTTGGTCATCAAGGACGCATCTCCTGGACTCTTTGGGTTCTACTTCGCCAGGAAGGAGAACCGGGATTGGGTTCGGCTGAACGAACCATGGTGTTTCGACGGAAAGACCTTAATGCTGGCACTGGCAGAGACGGATCCCTTCGTCCAAGACCTCCCGGCCATGGATAAGATTCAACTTTGGGTACAAGCCAAGCTATCCCCCAGATAGTTAGCACCAAGACTACGGGTACTAGGATTAGGGAGGCGCTGGGTGGGACGATGGACATTCCTTGTGTGAATTCGACCAATGTTGGGGGGTGGGGGGGGGGGGGGGGGGGTGGGGGGACGGTGAAGGTATGCTATTGGCACTCCCTTGACCGACCTCTGTGTCGAAATATGCGCCTCAGATTCACCGAGTTCCAAGATCCGATCAACTGCGCTCTTACGTATGTCAAGCTACCGGTCTTCTGTGGGAATTGTGGGTGTATAGGGCATACAACTACGGCCTGCGACAGGCAGATGCCAGGAATTCATACTTTTGGCAAGTTATTGAAGCACTATCGGAAGGACCAGATAGAGAAGGGATATGCCACGACTTGGAAACAGGCTGCTAGGGTGCCTCCGGGATTTGTTTGAGCTCGGAGCTCGTTTAGAAAAAAAATGAAAATACGAGGACAATAACTAACATAACAAAAGAAAAAATTGGAAAAAAAATGAAGGAACCATAGGTACTCAACCTCTTGGGATCTGATACCATGTTAGATATTGTAATCCCTTATCTTTGTATTATTATCAGAGAGATATAAATAGGATACAGAAATGGTTATGAATAACTGAACAATAACTGACATATGAGGACAACATTAACTGACAATAACTATTAATATGTATCTGCTAATAATTACATGCATATCTAGATTTGGGCGTTGTACCACTTCTATTTGCTAACAATCACATGTGTATAGAGAGTTTATCGAGAACATGGTCGATGAGTGTGTTTGAGTGGAGATTGAATCCATCGGGCACAACTGGGGTCCTCACCTCTTGATGAGAGTCTGACTAGATTTCATCCACCCTTTGAGGCGTTTCACGCATCTCATTTTCTCGGGGATACCCAAACTTTTGATGGTGACGATCTAGGACAAGCGCCTGCCAAATATATACCCATGATGTGGTCGGCTTGGTCGGACGATTGACGTTGGAAAAACATAGACGGATAATAAAAAGTGGGCCTCATGTCTCCACTTTGACACATACGAGGGTTGTTAAGCGGCCTCATCAGGAGTTATGAGTTGTGTTGTGGGGGTGGCTCTTCCTGTTTGGCCACCCCTTTCCGTCACTTATTACAGTCATCACAAGCATATTCTTGGACCCCATGACCCAAACGCTAACACTCTTAATTCTTAACCAATATGGTAACCATATCTTATTTAAAGGTCTTGCTGTCTTTTTAGTGTACTGTAATGGTTTAGGGCATGTTTTGTTCTGTAATAGGACAATATGTCGGTTGTTTTGGTTTTGCTAATTATTTAATTGGGCTCTTGTTTACTCAAGGATTTCTAACATGAGCGTTGAGATTAACCAATTCGATATGTGTGCGCTGGATTTATCAAGGCCGGCCACCACTCCCACTGGATACTAGGTTATTGTTTCTGGTTTAAAGGCGAGTTTTCTCTATATTTTTTTTCCGTATCTATAAAAGCGTTGCTTCCCGTTGAACAACAAAAGCTCTCCATCTATACACATAGTTTTCAGTGTTAAAAATAAAACATCTGTAAGTTACAAAATTGAATGATATAAATATGATTTTATTTGAAGATTGAAAAGTAGTTACATAGACAGAAAGTTAAGACTGAAACTGAAATTCCCATAGAAAATCATAAGGGAGTAGATAAATCTTGTTAAAATAATCGTGTTCTTGATTGAGGTTGAAGTTCTTGTTCATTACTCTATGAAGCTCCTAACGTTATGTCACTGAAATGTTATTTTTATTATTTCAATCATAAAATCATTATGAATAGTTTGGTCATATTGCTCATGTTTGTTCACGAGAATGACCAAGGCAATGTTCTATTTCTCTCTTTTGAACTCATATCAATATGTAGCTTTCAAATTTGTTAGTGGACAAACAATTTGAAACTTCCACGCACCTAAAACATAGACATCGCTCTTAAACCAAGGTTTCCAAACAATCAATTGATTTCTGGGTTTGGAAAGAATTCAAATCTCTTCTAATCATGTGCTGTAGGAAGGAAAGTATTGTTGTGTATGGAAGTCAGGTCAAAATATGTTGATGGTCTCTTATATTATGGGTCAAGCCCGTATTAATTTTTGTTATGGATTATATTTGAGATTGGACCTTACTTGTCCTCGGATAATACCTACAACAGTTGGGTTCAGGCCCATCATGATAGAATTATTTGCTGCAAGAAATCATGATTAACACACCAGCTCATGCTCATGTCTGGTGCATAAAGACTCTAATTATTAATATTTTAATGTCTGAAATTATTTTTAAATCTAAACACTATTTTTTGGATTAAATTTCAAGAGAAGAAATTAAATAAAAACCTAGCTTTAACTTAAAAACAGTAAGAACCCATCAAAACCATTCATTTTATAAATTGATGGATTAGATGTAATTGAGTTGTTGATTGAAAAAACACAACATTTTTTTATAAGTGGTATGAGCTTTTTATTAAAACTATCATTTTTTTTACTAATACACTAATTTAATCATTTCCGCTTCGTTTAAGCTCCGAATGACTTTAAACTTGCGTCAATATTTTTTTTCAATGACTTTCTATTAAGATCAGTGATGAATATATTTTGAAGCATGGATTTTTTTTATTCCGGGGTTGATTTAAAAAAAATATATGTGGGTAATTTTTATCAACACTTTACACTGGTTTTATCAACACTATATTATTAAACCTCTTTAGAAGTAGAAAAGGAGTACGTGATAAGGTCTAGCTACAGACCTATGAGTGAGTCGAGCGATGACCTGTCAGCTCAGCCTCATGAGAGTCCCAACAAAGGGAGTAACCTGATACATGAAAGAGAGTTCCTATGCAAGGAACATCGGCATCCCAACATGGGAGCAAATCATACAAAGAAGGTCTAAAAAATCAGATATTACAAACATGAAGTGTAAAAAAGAAGAAGAAGAAGGTCTAACACCCGAATTTTAATCCCATGAAGCGCACAAAAATGGGTTTGAAACCCGGATTTTCCAACCATTAAGCACATGAGGAACCAAACGGACCACCAGAAGCAGGTAGAGCCGTTCTGCAACGATCCACACCCGGTAGGATGAAGAAGCACGTCCCACGACCAAAGCTGAAACTAGACACCTCCAAAGACTTGAGAGACGGACTTAGTTCGAAAGAGAACTTTCCGCGGACATTGGAGCTCGAACTCAGCCCTCCGAAAACCAATTCCGGCCAACACCAAGAAAAAGGCCCAAAGGAGAGGACCGATATTTCTACTAAGAACGAGCTCAAACCTCTAAACAATCAGCATCAAGTTAACATGATCCGGAAATCCGAGACTGGAACTTGAGCTGAGCGTTCAGAAACCGAAACCGATAAGCCCCACAAGTGAAACGAAAGACCAGCTATCCCGATGGCCAACACTATAAACGGAGATCATAGCCAACTCAGCGTCAAAAGACAACCACTCCATCTAGCCGTTCCACAAGTATCCCACCTTCTCAAAGAGGACAACGAACATCGAAAGAAATCCTTTTGAGCCATACCCGGATTTGGAACAACCCAAAAAGCGAACCCGACCCGCCACGGTTCAGATCGGGCCCAACCGACCCACCCAAGACCAGCTTCATGACCAAGAGATCCACCGAGCTGTCAAGCTCAGATCTGTCCGCCAAAAGACCGGACGCTCCTCTGACCGGAGGTCCGACGAGTTGGCTTCCAAGGGCTAGGACCCGAGCTCACCCCTCTCCTCCGGCAGACTACCCCACCACCTTAGATGATGAGGCGAGGAGCTGGAGCAACCCACACCGGACGGAGAGGAAGTTGAGGCGGATAAAAGGACGAGCTATAGAACTCCCAAGCTCTGACCGGACTAAGCCTTCACGATCCAACGCCAGCAGCTCCAGGAGGAAGGAGCAGCTCCGTCGCCTGGGAGCAAAAAGAGCAGATCTAAAGAAGAGGCAAGTCAGAGCAACACGAAAGGAGAGGGAGGGGGGGAAAGAGAAGGGGAAGAAGAGGGAGAGAGAGGGAAGAAGCGTCCGTCTCCGCAACGACCGAGGCCGGAAGCCACGACCTTCATTGGCGAAGGGGGTGAGAGAAGGGTGGCGGCGGGTTACAAGGCAAGTAGTTTTTTTTTTCGAAAATGGAGAGTTTTTTCCAATTTTCCTATCTCATGTCATCCTCGTTGTTGCAGTTAGGTCATTATTTTGTTGGCTTGTTTGGTTGCGGTGAGATGTTTTGTGCTTATTCATTATTGTTGTTGTTTCATTCCTATTATGTTCAAAATGAATTGTTTGTGTTGGTTAAGACGTCGATGCACTTATTTTCAATGAGGATCCCGAATTATAATCTCGACTATAAAAGATTTATCCTAATATGTTTATATTCGGAAAAAATATTGATCCATGAAGATAGATCCATTTAAAAAACATGATTATTTGTAATTTTATAGATTGAATTAGTTATGTAAATCTGGTTAATATCTGGACTATAAAAGATGTATCCTATTATGTTTATATTCGGAAAATATATTGATCCATGAAGATAGATCCATTTAAAAAACATAATTATTTGTAATTTTAGAGATTAAATTAGTTATGTAAATCTAGTTAATATGCCAGTATAATTATTGGTAACTATCCCCGACAACATAGAAGGGTCACCTGGGATTTCACCTCTTACTTTTATAAGGAGCCAGACCTAACGAGAGGTGATAGATAGGAGTGGGCGCAAGCATCTATCGTTGGTTTAAGAAAGTACAGACACAAGACAAAATGACACGTGAAGTCACGCTTGGTTGCACGTGAACTCCACACCCAATCTGATGAACTTGGATCTCCATTTCCACCAGACCAGTTATGGGGTTGAGAAGGATCCACGCACACACTGCCCATTCCCATCCCACGGGATGTGGGCTCCATCTCTTCACAATATTTGGTATTTGTACTGTTCTATTCCCATGACTTCCAACTTTTCGAAAACAACAATTCATCAACGTCAACCTTCAACTCAGCTCGGACAACACAACTAATTATTGGTTTGGACATTACATATTTTGATTATTATGTTACAAATATACGAGGAATACTATATTAGTTGGCAAATACGATATTTTGCCGTCTCGTCGACATCATTGCCCGTGTATAATTTGCTAATCGAAACTCTCTTCTTTAATATTTAGCTTGCAATGTTTCGTAAAAAGGACCACAAAACCACTCCGCCTATGATTGTAACTAGAGCTATAGTGAGCTAGTGGGAAATACGGGTGAATATTAAAACAACATAGTACCATTGGAAACGTGATATGTTTCTGAGTGCTAGAATTCATTAGAATCCTAGGGAATTGGATAAACTTGTTCTCTATTATGATTTATGACCCCCCCTTGCTAGAAATACTTTCGAAATGAAAACAACCTTGTTTTTTATTGTAATAATCGAAGCCGTCAAGATCCACATACAAGACGAGCACGTGGATTTTGTTCCTTTTATCAACAAAACGGTACATAAATCTATCACTTTTTAGAGAATGAAAAGAGATGACCAAAAGGAGTACATGAAGATGGTTTAGCTACAGACCTGAAAATAAAACCAACAACAACAGACTCGAGCGTTGACATGACAACTCAACTTCATGACAATCCCGATAAGGGGAGTTATAAATCCGAGCACTGGCCTGAAAGCACAGTCTCAACACAAACCCTACACGGGAGTACCAAGGTCTCGAAACCGAAATTGACAATCATAAGCACAAGACAAAAAGACAAGAAAAGTGTCTAGAACCCGAATTTAGCAACCATGAAGTGCATAGTGAAAGGGGTCTAAAACCTTAATTTGTCAACAGTGAAGCTAAAAAAAAGTCGTCCACCACTCAAACCACCCAACACCTTACCTGAACTTGAGGAAAACACTGTATCTCATCGGAGCCCAAACTCAGAGACACGCCGGTGGTCAACTCCACTTGATCAGCAGAGATAATTTGGTGAAGAATCACCGAAACTCAAAAAACAAAGAAGTAGAACTCCTAGATTTACAATAGTGGTCACTAGACCATGGACAACTCGTCAAAAACCAACACCTAAATGAATGACATGTCCACACCATCACAGAGCAGGGAAACAAAGGCAATCGGGAGAAGCCTAAGTCTAGGGTATGAGCAGAATTCCAACAAGCCGTAGATAAAGCGGGAGGAAAGAGAGCCTTACCATCCGTGACAACGAGGGACAAGTTCAGATTCACAACGATCAACCAAGAACGCTTCCCACGGTAAATCTAGTACAAGCCGCTTGAGAGCCACCCTGAACGGACCTGGGCCATCTGTAACGAGGGGAACTGTCACGCCCCAAATCCGGTTCTTGCCCGGACTCGAGGCATGACTAGGATAAAACGATTAAAAAGGCAATAACTCAACAGTAACTTCCTGAAAATCTCCAATATAAAACTCAAATCCACAAAACTCCATTTAATACATAAATAACCCTCCATGGGTGTAATAATAATCCTCCAACAAAGATTGTTCAAAACTGACGTAAAAGCATAAACGAAGTCTCTAATAAGACACTCACACCAAGAAGCTCTCGAGCCTCTACTCCTCAATCAAGCCTGTAATCACAACAATAAACTCATAGGGGTGAGCTTGCGCTCAGTAGGGAAAATACATAACAAGGTGGACTTTAAACTCAATAATTTCATCAGCAAAGTCAACAAGGTAATTCTTAACAATCACGGGCAATAGGTAATCCAATCAATGCCGTGGAACATGAAGTCACCACCCTCCGATCCACATATGATGTGTCCTCTCGGATTTTCCCTCAAATCCAGAGGAGACGCATATCATTGAGGCTACCGGAAACAACCCCCTGAGAGCGCTTATCATCGGGATTCTCAGAAACGTCTCCAAGGGATTTTATGTCCTCGGGAACCAAGGTATTACTCCCATAGGAAGCATACACTTGGGCAATTCAATAATAATCAAATAATAATTGAGTAATACACTCAAACCGAAACACGAAGCAATCCATTCCCAACAAACACCAATCCATTATCACACATAGCTCACGCATCACCGTTTCACCACAACACACAGCACATGAATCACACAATCACAACTTACCGTTCACTTACCAGTCACGACCCATCGGTGCATCGATCACCTGATTGCACCGCTCGGTACATCCAGTCATACTCGATGCTCCAAACAACCATTTAAGGAAACAAGCAATCATTCAAATACGTTCAACAGTCAAGCACGAGTTTAATCGACCAAACAAGTAAACCTTCAATCGAACATTCTAGCATGTAATTCATCTAGTTCCATTAGACTCTTTAGCCTATCCACTAAGCAACCAAACAACCAAGCAACCAAGCATGTGATCCTAACACACAACTAATCCGAGGGCTTTGCCAAGGCCGCTCTACCAGTAAAACAATTCCCAAGTATTGAAAGCGAGTTACACTAGTGATTGGCATCCTAATCATTCACCACTAGACACTTCCGGTTATTAGTAATTGAAAGACAATTATTCTAGTTATTCGCATCCTATAGACATTTCTAGGACCTTTCCAATTTTATTAGCCTAACATGCATACTAAGCATTTAAACGAGAGGTTAAGACTTTCCCTACCTCGAGGTCTTCCTCTAATACTCTGTTGTCAAGCTCGGTAGCCACAACTCCGTTCTTCACACGGGTTCCGGCGTGATCTTCGTTCTTCTAGCTCGGGTCCAAGCCCTTGATCTCGGGCGAAGTCCCGTCTAGATTTGACAAAGAAAAGTCCAATCAATAAAGATAAAAGTCCAAAGGTCCTCTGATTTAACCAAGAATTACCCGTTCAAAATCTCACCTTGAGTTCGTTAAACCGGTTAATTAAATCTGATTTTAAAACAGTTTCCTTTACAGTCCGGTTGACCCGGATTCGAACCCGAACACGGTCCAGACCCGGTCCTGAAGTCCAATTGGGCCGAAGGCCCGTCTTCTGGTCTGTCTGGCCCGATCTTTCCCCCAAGCCCAAGGCCTTCTCAGCCCAGTTCTCTTCTGGCCCAAGGCCCGGTTTGCCCTGCCCAATCTGGCCTGGTGAGATCGGCCTGAGCTGGACATGACACCGACGAGCAAGGGTTGCTCCGGCGATCTTCCACGGTGGCAGGTGAGGTGTGACGACGAGAGAAAGAGGTGGAGGAAGGCGGTAGGTCCACGACGAACCCGAGGTCGTGGCGGCGGTGGCTCAGGCGAGAACCCACGCTCGCCTCTCGTTCAGATCTGACGAGGGCCCATGCTCTCCGGCGAGTGGAGCATGCTCTCCGGCGTGCGGGTAAGAGTCCTTTCTTGGAATCAAGCATTGAGAACCTACTCAATACCTTGTTCACATAGGTGCTTTGACTTAAACCCAATACCCTCTTGGTGCGATATCTATATATCTTAATCCCTAAGATATAAGCAGCATCGCCTAAGTCCTTCATTGAGAAACACTTCCCTAACCAAGCTTTAGTCTCGTGCAAGGTTGGGATGTCGTTTCCAATGAGTAGTATGTCATCGACATACAACACCAGAAAGGTAATCATACCCCCATTTGCCTTCTTGTAAACGCAAGGTTCATCTTCATTCTTGATAAAGCCAAATCCAATTACAGCTTCATCAAAACGAAGGTTCCAACTCCGAGAAGCTTGTTTCAATCCATAAATGGATTTCAACAACTTACAAATCTTTCCCTTATTCTTCGGATCGACAAAACCTTCGGGTTGAGACATATAAACGTCCTCCGACAAATTTCCGTTTAGGAAAGTGGCTTTGACATCCATTTGCCATATCTCGTAATCGTGATATGCAGCTATGGCAAGAAGAATTCAGATAGATTTGACCATAGCCACTGGGGAAAAGGTTTCCTCATAGTCAATCCCTTGGATCTGCCTATAACCTTTCGCCACCAGTCGGGCTTTGTAGGTCTGAGGGTTGCCTTCCATGTCCATCTTCACCTTGAAGATCCATTTGCATCCGATGGTTCTTACACCACCGATGGGATCAACCAGTTCCCAGACTTGGTTGTCCGACATGGATTGCATTTCCTCCCTCATGGCTCCCAGCCATAACTCAGAGTCGGGTCCGTCCACAGCTTCCTGAAATGTAGCTGGATCATCGTGATCCACCACAAGACACAAAGTAACCATATCTCGGAAGTGGACGACTAACCCTTTCAGATCGCCTTGGACCTTCTGGAATTGTTACAGGAACTGGTCCTTGCTCTACGACCATCTCAGGCTCTTCTACAGGGTTGTCCAGTGGATCAGTTGGATCTGTACCACCCTGAATTTCTTCTAGATGTACAGCCCTCCCACTGACGTCTTTGGAAATAAACTCCCTTTCCATAAATACCCCACCCCGAGCGACGAACACCGTGTTCTTGCTGGGTTTGTAGAAGTAGTACCCCATTGTTTCTTTGGGATACCCAACGAAGGTGCATTTATCAGATCTTGGTTCGAGCTTAGTCGGAACTAAACGTTTCACATAAGCCTCGCAACCCCAAATCTTCAGGAAGGACAAAACGGGCTTTCTCCCGCGCCATTTCTCAAATGGTGTCCCTTCCATAGCCTTCGTCGGAGCCCGATTCAAAATGAATGCGGCCGTCTCCAGAGCATAACCCCATAAAGAGATTGGGAGATCAGTCCCACTAATCATGGACCGGACCATATCCAATAAAGTCCGATTTCTCCGTTCGGACACACCATTCAATTGTGGTGTTCCGGGAGGAGTCCATTCCGAAAGGATCCCACTTTCTGCTAGATGATCTAAAAACTCTGTGGTCAAGTATTCTCCACCTCGATCTGATCGAAGTGCTTTAATACTTTTCCCGAGCTGGTTTTCTACTTCAGTCTTAAACTCTTTGAATTTATCAAAAGCTTCAGACTTATGTCTCATCAAATAGACATAACCATATCTACTGAAGTCGTCAGTAAATGTGATAAAGTAGCTAAAACCCCTCCTGGCAAGTGTGCTCATTGGTCCACACACATCCGAGTGTATTAGCCCCAATAAGTCACCCGCCCTTTCACCGCGACCGATGAAGGGCGCTTTAGTCAGTTTTCCCATCAAACAAGATTCGCATCTATCAATCGAATGAAATTCGAATGGACTAAGAAGTCCACACTTGTGAAGTGTTGATATGCGTTTCTCGTTTATGTGGCCTAAACGACAATGCCATAAAAGAGTTTGGTCTAAATCATTGGACTTAGACCTCTTGGTATTTACATTATATATAGAGCTTGAGGCATTGTTATCCATATCCAATATGTACAATCCTCCAACCATTTTGGCGCTAGCATAAAATATATCATTGCATAAAATATTGAAAATCCCATTTCCAACATCAAAATTGTATCCTTCCTTGTCCAACAAAGAAATAGATACAATATTCCTACTGAAAGTAGGTACACAATATACATTGTTCAAAACAAAAACTAGCCCACTTGGCAAAAGAAGACTTATGGATCCTACAGCAGTCGCCACAACTCTAGTCTTGTTATCCACTCTGAGGTCCACCTCGTCCTTCTTCAAGCTTCTCCTACCTTCCAGCCACTGCACATTAGTACAAATGTGAGATTCAGCCCCGGTATCCAATACCCATGAATCTTTGGAAGCAGTGAGATTTAGCTCTATAAAGAAAATACCTGATGAAGGCACAGTCCCACCGCCCTTCTTCAGATCATCCAGAAACTTCCTGCAATCTTTCTTCTAGTGACCAGGCTATTGACAGTAGAAGCAGACATTCTCGACATCCTTCCCCTTCCTTGAGGACTCCCCGGTCCTAGGAGGGTTAGGACGCTTCGGATGCCTCATCTTTCCTGCCAAGTGCATAGGGGCCTTGCCCTTACCACTAACAGTTCCCTTATTCTTGAAACTGTTTCCCTGTCTGACCATCAGAACATCCTTGGATCCCTGATCCTTGACGTTCTTTTCAGCAGTTACCAACATTCCATGCAACTCTGAAATGGTCTTGTCCATATCGTGCATATGATAGTTCATGACGAACGTAGCATATGAACGAGGAAGGGAACGCAGAACCACATCCGCTGCCATCTCGTTCTCTATGTTAAGACCCAGTCGATTAAGATGTTCGAGATGCCCCTTCATCTTTAGGACATGAGGACCCACGGAGACTCATCGGACATTTTGCAGAATCCGATGAGACTGAGTCGGCATCGAAGAAAGCAGAATCGAAAGACAAGGACAAATCTGAAAAGATAGAAGTGGCGCCAGAGAAGGAAAAGTCAGAGGACAAGGAAGAATTTGATGAGACAAGGACGGCGTTAGCGAAGTTTCTCAAGTGGTGGGATGAACCGGTCATGGGTTGAAGGTGAGGAAATGATATGCAAAATCAGAATTAAAGGTAGAAGCACTCGACGACAAATCCTGATGGAAGCTGAGAAGGATTCATGGCCGACTGAATGGAGCCTTTTGGCCTGAACGAACCTTTTAATTAAACAACAACACATATCGTAAAACCAAAAAATCGAAAAAAATATTATTCTACGAAAGCACTAGACTATGGAGTACAACATAAAAAAACGGAGATTACATATGTTGTGTGTGATTCATTACCTGAAGGATAGAAGACTAGAGTGCTTTTTTTTGGACTTCGACATGCGAAACCACAAACAAAACGTACTTGGGCCATACGACGAGGTGTCATTGAAGTAGTCGAAGATAAGCCACTCTTTATCTTGAGCACGATTGCGAGGAATGTACATCTTCCTTTACTTCTTGGGCATTGGGTTCAACATCCGTTTTTCGTCCCTCACAACAGTCTGTAGTGATAGGAGCAACTAATTTTCCACGTCCTTAAGTCATCTCTCGTATGGTCGATTATCTTCGGGTTTACTCCTCAACATTGAACGCATTCATCACTAATCAGATAAATTTAGTGTGGATAAAAAAATATGATCGATAAAGCGGTGAAAGAACTGGACGTGTGGTAAAAATTGTAATCTCGTTAACTATTTATAGCTAGAACTTGAGTTAAATCGGATTAATTTTCAACAATTAATAAAATAATCGATAGAATCGTTGACAACATGGCCGACTCTCCTTTGCTGGGATGAAACAGTACACTGAATCGCGTCATGTGGCGGCGTCTGATTCGCTGGTCAAAGTCATTGCTGTAGAATCGGGTCTATCACATGGGTAGTCGGCCTCGACAGACTCATAGACGGTCTATAACGACGCTTCCGATTCGACGCGAAAAAGACCGACCCACTCTACTCAAAAGACCCATTTTTTTAACTTTCGAAACGATTTCGAATTATGGGGACCGATCGACCCCACGACAGGATGTTGTTAGTGATTGACAAACTGATGAAGACTGAATTGGTGTAGGAGATAGTGAAAAAGGAAAAGAAGATTTTATTCTGGTAATTGATCCTGTAAAAGAGCACACTTTCCCTTTTATTTGTTTTTTCCCCCAAAATATATTCCACTAGAATTGTTTTCTAGTGGTGGCTTTAGCTTCCTATATATTCAGACACTCTCTCATGCCATGGAACTTCATTTGAATTTTGTGTTTTGTGTTCTGGCAACTGTACTTTTCCTTAGAGGGCACCCTAGGAATTGATAAATTGCTTGACTTGAAGTTTTGATATTGGGAAATTCCTTACAAGTTCTTCTTCTTGCTCATCGTCATGCCTTTCCCTGAGCTGTTTAGGTTGCCTAAAGGGAAGTTTGATTCAACCCACGACAAGAACACTAATACATGTTCAACCAATCCATCTTTTGTGTAAGTTGACTTCTTACTTTGTTGAATCAATTTCTCTACTCACATGTAAATTTGTGTTGTTTTTAAACGTTGGTTTGTTTTTGTTACATGATGCAGACCTGAGAATGACTTTGTTGACATAGTATGGGAAAATGGGCAGATTTCCATGTCCAGTAGAAGAGCTAGGAAGGTCCCAGCAACTAGCAATTATGCTAAATTTGGGACCATGGACTATGAATTTCGGACACCTGATGATAACATGGTACATGGGTTCAATTGTCCATTTGATGAATCATTGCCACATGGAAGCTGCTCTGATTTCATTTCTGGGGTCACAGCAAATCAAGTCTCTACCCAGAATCATGTTCCTTCAATCGGGAAGAGGACGATTAGATCTAAAGTTGAGGACATTGTTTGCAATAACATGAGACATCAGAAACAAGATCTGGTACCACCTAGTACATGCTCTGTTTCCATGAATTTCCCCCTTTTCTCGCTTCCGGCTGCTTTTGGGGAATATGGTGTTAGGCCGCCTGGTAAAGACAAGGAGTCTGCTGAGTCTACAGTTGTTCGGTCTCCGGCGCCGGAGAAGGTCAATTTAAGGCCAACGGAAGATATGGCCGTTGAAAAGCCGGTTGGGACAAAAGGATGCCAAGAAAGTATCTTGAAGGCGGGTGGTGCAATGGCTGTAGAGCCGGTACTTGCTTGTTCATCGGTTTGCTCGGATAGTAGCGTAGAGAGGCCTTTGGATGGCGAAAGGCGTGATTCGAAGCGAAAGTCCCGCCGTGCGGAGGATTTAGAATGGCCAAGTGAAGGAGAGTCCATGGACGTGAAAAGAGCAGCTAGGAGTTCCAAGAGGAGCCGAGCAGCAGACGTGCACAATTTGTCAGAAAGGGTAAATTTGATTAGTGTTTTAACGGTTTTGTTGTCGTTGTTGATGTTGTTGTTGTTGGTCTTGACGGTGCTCATGAACATCGGTTAACAGGTGAGGAGGGATAGGATCAACGAGAAAATGCGTGCCTTGCAAGAACTAGTCCCGAATTGCAACAAGTACGACAAAGCATCGATGCTCGACGAGGCCATCGAGTATCTAAAGACGCTCCAGCTTCAAGTGCAGGTAACATCTCGATCTCTATAAAAGGTTTCTCCTTTATTTCTATGTTCAGACTTCGGAATATTGACTTATACGGACGCGGGTTATTTACGCAGATGATGTCGATGGGAGGTGGATTGTACATGCCTCCAATGATGATGCAACAGTTGCATGTTGCTTCAATGGTCGGAGTGGGGATGAACTACGGGATTGGGATACCGGACATGATGATCCAAGGCGGGCATTTCCCGAGCCCGCATATGTTCGGTCCTCCTACGCTGGGATTGCCCTTGTCAACGCACCCGTTCGCCTTGTCCGGTGCCAAGGATTTGATGCACAACTTCAACGCACAAGCAAATGCTGAGCATTGGCACTAATAGCTCAATGAATCAAACTTGTCAGGTTTGTGTACATATCATGTACAGAATACCATTATAAGACTGATGTTCCCTCTAAGTTTTGAGGTAATAACTTCAATATTTTTGTGTTGGCCAGGTTAAGAGAGATGGTCCGTACCGTTCTTTTTGATCTGAGAATGTTTTTTGAGGCTTGAGTTTTGTTATTGACGGGGAGGCTAGGAGGAGTTCGACCAAATCTTTTACAGTAACCATAGAAATACACATGAAAATTTTGGTATTCATTTGTACATTCGCCTGTGTCATACAATTCAAGCAAAGTATGTATTAACTGATCAACTCAATTTAAAGTTGGAATAATTGTCAAAACATGAACTAATGTTTCGTCCACAAACGAAATAGTGCACAATGTTTTGTCCACGTCGTCTGGCTACCCTTATGAATCGTCCACGCACTTATGTTAGAAAAGTGTAACAGCAGAACCTAAATTGACAATTTTGCCCTTTTGATTTGAAATTCAAAAATAAGAATGAGTTAAAAGACTGATATACCCTCAATTTCGCCCTTTTGGTTTGAAATTCAAAAATTCATATTTTAATTTAAAAAATAAATAAAAATCAAAGGTTTTTTTAAAAAAATACAAAAAATCAGTTTTTTTTTAAAATTTAATTAAGATTTTTATTATATATATATTTTTTTTATTTTTCCTTTTTTCTACCCAAATATAATTAAATAAATAAAAAACTGATTTTTATGTATTTTTTTAAAAAAAAACTGATTTTTATGTATTTTTTTTGAAAAAAACTGAATTTTTGAAAATAAAAACTGATTTCTATGTATTTTTTTAAATTAAAATCTGAATTTTTGAAAATAAAAATAATTTTTATAAATAAAAACTGATTTTATAAAAAAAACTGATTTTATAAAAATATATATTTTATTTGTCTATTTATTTATTTTTTAATTTGTTTTTTTATTAGAAAGGGTAGAATGATAATGTCTCATGCAAAAGTCAAAAGGAAAAGTCAAAAGATTCATGATAAGAGTAAAATGGTCATTTCAGTTATACTTTAACTGCACATGTATAACAGAAATGGAATATTCCATTAATTTTTCTAACAGAAATGCATGGACGATTCATAAAGGTAGTCAGACGACGTGGACAAAACATTGTGCACTATTTCGTTTGTGGACGAAACATTAATGCATGTTTTGACAATTATCCCTTTAAAGTTTAACTTGATAATCGAAAACTCATATATAATTTTGTATTTTAACGTATCCAACATCCAAAAAAGAACAACAAACAATTCAAATGTTTAAGAAATAAATATCTAGATATGAGATTAGTCCATGGAAGGATGCCCTCCTTCAACCTCGTCAAAGTCGGCCTTCTATCTATACTATTGTTACTCGTTCAAGAGCTCGTTCTTTGACTCGGGAACGTACTATCAAGGCAGCGCCTCCTGTTTCGACTTTGTGGAAGTCATCCCACAAGGCTAGGCATAATTCTTCTCTTTAGTTTTTCAATTTTTGGTTTTGTTCGTGGTTTCCTGTTTTTGGGATTAAGGTCTTCTTTATAGTTCTCCCCATAGCAGAATTCCTATGTAAGCGTTGTACTGGTCTTCTGACCTTTTTACCCTGCTTCTTCTTGAATCAGGGCATATCCTAATAAACTTTTCGAGCTTATCAAACAAAAAAATTGATAGTGAGTAGACTAATCAAGTATTTCTAAGACTATCTACAATGAAAGCTTTTGTGCGTCGAAGAGGGGCGTCGATTCGGTACTTTTTTGAGAAAAAAATCTAAAACCTACGATTCCGTCGATTCGACACTCAACTGAGTCTGTAGATCTGCCGACTGTTTATTTGAGTCCAAGCCCGATTCTCCTATGAAGAATCACCACGTGGCCCAAATAATATAAAAATAATTTCAGCCCACTTTTTCCCACGAATCGGGTCAAGCTTTTTTTTTATTTTGCCACCCATTCGACTGGAATTAGACCTAACCGTTTTGACCCCATTGTGGATAGCCTAACACACCTCTCTCGAACTAACCCTTGTAATATCCAGTGTTTTGGTACTCTTAAATTGTTTGCAGAATAAGTTTTTTCTAGAGATCTCTTCATAAGTGAGTTTACTTAAGTTTGTATTCGAAAGAGAAATGTCTTAGAGAACTCTGTAACTATCCAACCTTAATGACGTCCTCTCATTCCTTTAACTAACACATGTTGCCGCTACTCTCCGACTACACACCATCAATATCTACGACCACTCCCACACCTCTACTAACCATAACAGAGATATTGGTGATGCATCTTTCCCATCCTCTGAGGTCACTAGACCTAGGAGGGCTTGGAAACCTAAAAAACTCCCCTATTGACCACCATGTTTCGTTACTCACGACCACTCCACCACCAGTTACCCGATTGTCCCTCGAGGACCTCCAGGAAGGCTTTTCCGCATTCATTATCGACCCGGACGAAGACACAGTCATTGATGTACTATACACTCCGTCAAACCAGAATTCTCCAGCATGTCGCCTCTACAACATGGTCAATCGTCTTTTCACTGCTCGGTCCTATAACCGAAAGGTGATCCTTTGGTTCATCTCTAAATCCCGTGGAGCTTCTTCTGACGTCCTTGTGGTGAAGGACATGGAGACAGATTTCTTCGTGTTAGTGTTTTGACTGTGCTCCTCTTATCCTATCATATGTTCCGACACACGATGGGATGACACCTCCTCATCTGGATCGTATCCAGCTGTTGGCTCAAGCATGGGATATTCCCCCGTCATTCATGACGGAGGCTACGGGAACCCTCGTGAGAGACGCATTCTAATACTCTCAACTTGGCACGATTATCTAATACACACTCTCGTGTTTTTTTGATTGATGCATACCCTCATGTTCCAACGTTTAACGATTTACCCCATTTCGTCAAACTCTGTTAGTCTTTTGTTGTAAAATGACAAAAATACCCTCAAGTACCCTACAATATTACACAATCCAACCATTCTTTTTCTTTAACTATTTTTTCTTCTGTTTTCTCACTAACTGATTTAGATTATACAAAATGGTTGTTTTATTTTATTTATTTTCAAAATCAAGTTTTAGTTCTTTTAATATATTTAATATTTAAATTTAAATTTTATTAATTTTCATCTTCTATGTTATATTATGTTTTTTCATAAATCAACACCTAATATCTAATTTTTTATCAATAAATTAACTAAAATCAATATTTTAATTAACAAAAACATATATTCTTTTAAAATATATTAACAAACAACATATTGTTCCCAAATTCACAGTAGATATTTTAAGAATGGATTTTTTTTCAATTTTTTCTCATGTAGCTAATGGTTCTATTCTGTTAGTGATGAATAAAAAATATGAACGATTTGTTCCCAATTCCACATAACTGCAAATCTACAGAGAGTGAGTACCGTCGAGCTCAAATATGTTAGTTTTACACTCAAAATCCCCAAAATCCATAGCTTGCAAAACCCCAAAATCGAATCCTAATTTTGATCAATTGATTTTGGGTTCGGTGGTATTGATGTGGGTTTAGGGTTGAGGTTGGTTTTAGTTTTAGTTGTTTCCATCTAAATCATTGTTGGGTTTTGGTGTGGGAAATATGAATGGTTGATGTCACGCTCCAAATCCGGTTTTGACCGGACTCGAGGCGTGAACTAAAATAAAAGGAAAACAATAATAATAAAGTCAATTTTCGCCAAAAACCATCGGTTCGACCGGGGGCGGTTTTTACAGTTGAAGAAAAGTTATGGGTTGGGTTTGAGTAGGATAAGGAGGTGAGGTTTTGCGGGGGCCTTTTTTGATTTGGTTTAAGAGGGAGAAATAGGCGAGCTTTCAGATATGGTGATGGGGGGAATATGGAGGAGACCGAGGACCCACCACCAGAGTCCGCAATGTCCGACCGAGATGAAGATCTATGAAAGTATGAAGATGAACCACGGGAATAGGCGTTGTCCGGCGACCTCACCTCCACTCGTTCTTAGCTTAGATCTGGCGTTTTCCGATGAGCTCACCTCTTCCAAAATCGAGTTCAACGTCAACAAGGAGATCTTGAACTGGAGTTGTCCAGATCTAAGCGCCTCCTTCTTTTCTCCATCTCCGCTTCCATCTCCATTTCCGGGAGCCCCGATGTATGCGTCCCGCGGGGATGTTTCCGGGAGTACCGATGTATGTGTGCCCTCTGGATGGAGGGGCTTTCCGTTATATTATATTGGTCCGTGTGTGGACCGGAGTCTTGCAGTCTTGTTTATCTATTTTTTTTTTGATATTTGTGTATCCCGTTAGTTGTTCCCTTTGTTGATTAAACTATCTTGACCCGTGGGTCGTTTCACTAGTTATTTTTATTTGTGGATAAACTTGTCTTCCGTTAATTTCCTTTGAGTTACTATTTTGTTAAGCCTTGTACCTATTATAAATCTCATATTTTGGCGAGTTGTGTTAATGATCCAAATCTTGATTTTTGTTTTAAAAGCGGGGGCTCTTTCATTACTTGCTACTTTTTCGTATTGAGCGAAAGCTCACACCCCTCTCTGTTTATTGTTGTTCACAGGTTTCAGTGCTGAGTAGGCCTTGAGGATGTCTCAGAGCTCGAGAGCTTGTTGAGGGTCCGGGATTGTTATGTTAGAGACGTACCCTCAACTTTGTTCAAACCATGTCTTATTTGTTTTAATTTTTTTTAATCTGTTTATGAGGAGTACTTGGACTTTAATGTTGTTAAAGTTTATCGATTTATTGTTATTTATCTTTACTTTAACTCACGTCTTGAATCCGGTCAAAATCGGATTTGGGGCGTGACAACTACTCAATTTCATCTCATCCATTCATTTATGAAATGGATGACTTGGATGGGTTCTCACGGTTTTTAGGTTAAGGGTGAGTTTCTATTTGATTTTTTTCTCTATTACAGATTATATAAATGAAAAAATATTTTTATAAATAAAACTATATTTTAAAATAAAATTTGGATTTCTTCAAATAAAATTTGTATTTTTAAAAAATAAAAATGATTTTTAAAATAAAATTTTGATTTTAAATAATAAATTTTATTTTTTTTATAAACAAAAACTGAATGAATATATTATAATATGATTAATATTTTTTTATAAATAAAAATATATTCTATAAAAAAATTGGATTTTCAAAATAAAATAAATAAATATTAATAAAGAATTAATTTTTTATATAAATAAAATTTGGATTGAAAAAAATAAAATTGTTAAAATAATATTTATTTTTATAAATAAACTGTAATTTTAAAATAAAATTTTGATTTCAAAAATCAAATTGATTTTTTTATAAACAAAAACTGAATTTCCAAAATAATTGTGTTTATAAATTATTTTAATAATTCTGATTTTCTAAAATATCATTTAGTAATTCTGATTTTTATAACTAAAGGTGTTTAGGGCATTTCTAAAAAGTGAACAGTAAAATAGATGATAAATTAGACGGAAAAGATAAATCGTTAAATGTGAAAACATATGTGTATATTTCAGTTAAAAAACATAAGGATATGTATTTGATAATCATATCAAATTAAGGTCTGTAATTGCAATTAACCCTACAAACTATACCCAAAACTATTGCACCAACTTACAGAGAAAGTGGCCATATATACAATGGGACAACCTGAATGGTACTGTAAATTGTGTTAAAAAAGTGTGATACAACATAAGTAAAGTAGGATTGTAGTATATATACTATAAGCCCCGTATCTTAGATTACGTCAATAATGTTATTGCTCCGTCACAAGAAAATTAATATAGTTTTGAATTGTATAATATATATACTTAACGTGAACTACACACAAGTGCATAATTTGTCTTGATGGTAAAAATTTATTGTGAAACTCGATCTCATTAGTCGTGCTTGGCGTGTTGTCTTCCTTGTGAATGAGATTTAATGAGAAAGGTGCCACGTTAGATAAATCCACATTATGATGCCAAGTTGTAATTGAATTCAATTAGCAGCGTTTATATGGAATTAATACATGTCAAATTTATGTCAATAACTTGTGTAATTCATCTAAATTTGTCTTCATTCAAGTTTCTGAAATACATACTCAAAGTCGGTAAAAGACAACCACATTATTATGATCGTCTTATTTATTTATAGGAACATTCTGGTTTTAGCTCTGCACAATACACACACCATCAATTTCTCAGCACTTGCATGGATGAAGTTGGAAAAGAAAAAGAAGTGGGGTGAAAATAAAAAAGTAAAATAAATGTGGGGTCTATTCCTTGAATTGGTGAACATAAATGATCCTTGAGCAAGTTAGTAGAATTTGTGTAGTATTCTAGGAGAATTGGAGTACAAGACTTTTGGTTTCTTCCCACCACAAATACATTTTGTTCCTTTTCCCCTATTTTGTAACTTTTCAAAGTGATCATGGGTTTTGAAAATTAGCCAAAACAAAACTAAAAGGGGGAACTAATTATCGTTGAATTAAAAATAAATAAAAGGAAGAAGAAGAAGAAGAAACTAATAGTAGTGTAGAGGGGGAAATTGTGCTGAGAGCCTTCATAGAAGATGAAATTTGAGGGGTAGCCTCCGTAATTTGGCAATCTGGGTTTGAGCATTTGTTTTTTATTTTTTTAATAGAAAAGCTATGAAATGACGAAAAAACCATTCCTACTTTACTACAATTTTCATTCTAACCCCGACCCCGCCTCTTCATCTTCTTCCTCCACTTACCCGATTCTCGGCATTCAAACACGAGAAAAAACCGGCAACTATCGACGTCGACTCCGTCTTCTTCGTCTTCATCTAAGCAGTGGGTCTCTTCAAATATCGACGGCGGCGGCTCCAACTCAGTCTCGAGGGTCCATTCAACTCGCAGCTACTCGTTTCAGGTTAGAATTTTGGGTTTGTGTAGGTAGAAGGTAGAGTTAGGTTCATCGCTGGTAAATGTGGGAAATCGCCGGCGATGATGGCCATTGCCGGGAAATGGCCAAAGCCCCGCCGAGTGACTTTAATTCGGCGGAGGATTGAACCCCCAGGGCGACCTAGTTGACTGGCCGAGGAAAACCTAAATCTGGCCGAACATTGGCCGATTTAGGTGATAATCCTCCAAACGATGGCCGAACATTGGCCGAGGATCTGTCAATCCTCCAGTGTAGTTAACACTGAGGAAATGGGTCAATCCTCCAAAATGTGGCCGAGGATGTGTCAATCTTCCAGTTGGCCGAGTCAATCCTCCAAAATTTGGCCGAGGATCTGTCAATCCTCCAGTGTAGTGAACACTGAGGAAATGGATCAATCCTCCAAAATTTGGCCGAGGATTTCTCAATCCTCCAAGGGGTTGTCAATCCTCGGCCGAGTGGGTCAATCCTCCGCCGAGTGGTGGAGGTGTCGAAAACACATGCTCTCTGGAATTTCCGATCGGCGAGGTTATTCGCCGATCGGCCAATGACACAAAAATGAGTCATTGTCAGATTTTAATGTTTTGCTTCTGGTTCACTCATAATTGAATTATGCAATTGGTATTGGAATTATAGGAGTATTTATTTGAGCTTGTTTTATATTGTCATTGGAATTGCAATAGCCTCGGTAAATGGCAACAGAAGGGCAAGGTGTTGAACAAAGCGATGCCAGTATCAGCCGGTCAGTTGCAAGTGCAACCCCGTCTGAGCACCCGAATAGGGTTCGTCGACTTCGAACTAAACTCGAAGAACATGAGTTGTTCGAATGTCGGATAACCGTGAGATGTGGGTATGAGAAGTGGATAAAGGACGTGAAAGAGTTAAGGGATGGTAATGAGAACATAGTTGCAGCTATTGAGCAGGGTCCTTTCGGTAAGTTCCTGAACTTACCGACGAAGTTTAACCAGTCAAACAACATTGTGTGGGCCCTTGTCGTGAGGAGCTCAGATGTTTGTCCATGGTCTGAGGTGTGGTTCGTCGTTAAAGGGACACCAATTAGGTTGTCCATCAAGGAGTATGCGATCATCACTGGGTTATGCTGCTCAGCTCCAGATTTGGAAGACCCAGCGTTGGTAGAGCAAATGAAGTCGACAGCATTCAAGCAAAGACATTTCCAAGATCACAATCGTGGAGTGTCGGTTTTAGACCTTGAGAAGAAGTTAAAAGAACTAAAGGACAACCTGTCGACAGGCCGCCGAAGAATCGCGGAAGAGCGAGAAATTTGCAAGGTCAAAAAAACACAAAGCGATCGATGCGAAGTGGTTGGGGCTTGTGGACAACATAGAAATGTTTGAGAGGTTCCCCTGGGGATATGTGTCCTTCGAACGTCTGAGGGATGAGTGCTTTCGAGACTTGAGAGCTAAGTCCGAGGGCTTGGGAGCAGATAGAAGGGGTGCGACATACACCTTCTCTTGTTTTATCCCTGCGTTAATGGTAAGTAACATCAGTCCAATTATTTATTAATAGTTTTATCATTTTCTAAATCATATTATCGCTGATAAATTAACTTCTGTACGTAATAGATATTGGCATTGGAGTGTATTCCCAAACTTGCCGAAGCATTTGTGAAGGAGAACGAGGGATACACAGATGAGTTGCCACGAATGTTCAAATGGAACATGTCGTGGGCAAAGGCACCGGCGGCGGAAGCAGTTACTGCAGAACTTGCAAAACCTGAGGTAATACAATTTAAGCAATTTAATTCAATTGCATGTATATATTAACGTACTTCTGAAGGACATCGGGAATATCAAATTCATGTAAATGGAATTTGTGTGCAGGTGCAGGTGGCCCAGAGTATCCTCATACCTACGGAAGCAGAGATGCAACGTCCGTGGATGCAGGATATCGCAGAAATACCGGCAGGGGAGAGGAATCCTAGAACGGACAGGATTTCTGAAATTCTAGAGAGGGGCGGGACAATTGAATGGGAGGATGATGAAGGGAACCCGGTTGTGGATGAGGAGGTAGGTGAGGAGGCAGCCAGAACGATGGAAATTGGCCAGTCGTCTCGTCAGGCTGAGGCGCAGGCAGATAGGGCCGGTGATCGAAACAGTGAAGAAGACCCCGTACACACTGCTCAGGAGGAAGGGGGGCGGGCTGGTGCTCAGTCGGCAGTCCCAGCTGATATCCAGGCTGTCCGGGATGATATCCGAACGGTCCGGGACGAGATCCGAGGTGTGGACGATAGATTACGAGCGGTTGAGGGTCAAATAACTGAGATCCTCAACCTACTTCGCGCCCAGGCCGGTGCCCGTGACGTGCCTCAGCGCCTGCCATCCGAGTCGCATCCACCCCCCAGCGAGACAAGTCGGGTCCCCGTCCATCTGGTTCACGCCACCATTCTGATGGGCCCCCCCGGCGATCCTCTTGCTGCCCCTGTGGAGGAGGTTGTTGATTGTCAGTCTCAGGCTCATTCTGCTAGTCGTCCATCAGGTACCTCGGTTGGAGGAGCGCACCAGGTGGCAGTGTCTGAGCCTCTCCCTGTATCTGTGAGGGTTGTTACGTCTCAGCCACAAGCATCATGTGCAGCAGTTGAAGAGGTGGGGGAGTCGGAGGATCAGCATCATTCGGAGCAGGTGGGGGAGTCGGAGGATCAGCATCATTCAGAGCAGGTGGCTGCAGCTGAGCCTGCTGAGGGTGCGTTGCAGACTGTGACTTCTTGGCTTAGGGACAACTCAGAAGAAGCTGCAGATGAGGGGGCAGAAGGCATTGGGGAGGTTCAGTCTACGGCCCAACATGGTAGTCCTATTGTCCGGGGATCTTTAGTTGATATCCTCGGCAGTCCCCCGGCTCCTAGTTCACGGAAGAGAAAGAGATCCCGAGTGGTTAGTACGATACTAGGGACTGAGGTGACAGAGTGGAAGCCTACAAAGACGATACCTCATCAGTTGGCCGTGGTTTCGAATGCGGTCGATGAAAGGCGTTTCCCCGCGGATGCCCCGATGCACAGCACTTATTTCATAGCCCTCGCAACAAGCGCTAGATGGGTCACCGAAGAGGTAATGCGTTTTAAAATATTTACCTTTTTCATGCTTTAATTTTGGTAAATGCTTATAAACAGTACTACGTTTGTGCAGCAAATGGATGATTCGTCGATTGGGATACGGTTGAGGCAACTTCGTTATCCTAGGGTTTTCAAAGTTCCGGGGCAAATAGTACTGGATGTGCAGTTCCATAAACTATTGGAGGCACAGTTTGAAGCCCGAGTTGAACCAGACCTCCGCTTGATGGAATATGCTCGGGGGAAGATGCCGGAGATGCATAGTAAGCCGTGGACGTATGCTCAGCACATTTATTTTCCAATGAGATTGGTGATGGGCCACTGGCTATTGCTGGTCGTTGACGTACAGGCGCGTAGGATCAAAGTGTACGACAGCTCCACAAAAGCTCTAGCCGCCAACAAGTTAGTGACTACAATGCAACCTTATGTGCATATGATCCCCAAGATGCTCCATCGTGTTTTACCCGGATCAGCCGAGACGTTGGCGCCTTATGAGCAGGACTTCCCGTTCGAGAGGGTGGCCCATCTACCTCAAGTTACAAAGTATGTCACAAGTCCTTTAATAATTTTTTCACTTAGTTTAAATAATTGTGTTGCGTTTGTAGGACGGGCGATTCTGGGATCTATGCACTTAAGTTCATCGAACTTGAGTTGGCGGGACTAGATATCGAGCCTAACGTGAGAACCAGCCTAATTCGCCAGTTCCGCAAGAAGTATTGTGTTCATATGCTGACGGATCACCAACATCTTTTGTAGACTTTTGTACTCTATATAAACTGAAACCCCAAAACGTGTGACTGTTGCAGTATCTGCTTTTTATTTTTGCATATATATGTGTTAGACCTTGAAAGTTTATTTTTGCATATATCGTAATTGGTGTCCCTTTAACGACGAACCACACCTCAGACCATATATCGTAATTGGAAGCCCTGCAACAGAAGAACCTACGGTGTCCTCCACCCCTTGATGGTGAACACCCCTAAATTGGATTAAATAAAATGAAATTATCTTATGTTTTGTTTTGTAATATACCGATGATTCTGGTCCCAATCCACCGCCGAATGAAGTCATTCCCCCGCCGAATGAAGTCATTCCCCCACCGAATGGTTCAATCCGCCGCCGAGTAGTTCAATCCGTCGCCGATTAGGACACAACCCAAATTCTCTAACCCTAAACCCTAATCCCTAAAACCAATCCTCAAACCCTTATCCATAAACCTCAACACTGGAAACCTTAAAACCAACCTTAATAAGTCAACTCTAAACGAGAAAAACCATAACCCTACAAGCCAAACCCTAGAACTCAACCCAACACTCTAACCCTCAAACTCTAACCCTAAGATTGTAACCCTAACAGGGTAACCCATACACCCAAAACCCTAAGAAACCATTTGTAAGAAGTACACTTGAAGCATAAAACTCTAACACTACAACTGTAACCCTAAAACTATAACCCCTACAGTTGAAACCCTAAACCCTAAACCTAATAGGTACAGTCTAACACTACTACAGTATCCCTAAACCCTAAACCTAATACGTAATGTTGTTTGGTTTTGAACATCCATAAGTATGCTGTTTGGATGAAATCAAATGAAATTAGGTTATGTTTTGTCATATACCGATGATTCTGGTCCCAATCCCCGGCCGACTGAAGTCATTCCCCCGAAGATTGACGTCAATCCTCCGCCGATCAATTCAATCCTCCGCCGAGTGAAGTCAATCCTCGGCCGAGCAGGTCAATCCCCCGCCGAGTTTGCCAAACCCTAACCCTAAACCCTAACACCCTAATCCGTACAACCAATCCTTCGCCGACTGATGTCAATCCTCCGCCGACTGATGTCAATCATCCGCCGACTGATGTCATTCCCCCGCCGAGTTTGAACAACCCTAACCCTAAACCCTAGTACCCTAATCCGTACAACCAATCCTCCGCCGACTGATGTCAATCCTCGGCCGAGTGAAGTCAATCCTCGACCGAGCAGGTCAATCCCCCGCCGAGTATGCCAAACCCTATTACGCTAAACCCTAAAACATATATCAATCCTCCGCCGAATATGTCATTCCTCCGCCGATTGGTCCTTGTTCAAAAATTCACTACTCTCTGGAATTTCCGATCGGCAGATTGCCTTGTGTAATTAGCCGATCGGCCAACTGCACTTACCTACAATTTGTAGGCTACAAACCTTGCCATCGGATACATTCAACACATCTAAGGAATACATGATACCCTTAAACATATATTCGAGTTACAAATAGTAGCATAATCGAAAACAAATACATAGTCCGTGAAACAAACATAAATTATCCTACACATTAGATGTAGAAGCAACCGAAGGACAAGTTCGTTTGTTGTGACCAACAGTCGAACAAATTCCACATTTTCGTGGACGCTTTGGAGCCGCTGCAGTCGCTCTAGGGTCCTCACCTGCTGAAGGAATTCTTCTCTCAACTCTTCTACCGAGTTCAACTACAAACTTTGGTGGCTCAACGTCAATAAGGTCACGAAGTTCATCAACATTCCACTCCGTTTCTCGTAACACTGGATAAATGGTTCCATGATAAGCGCGCGCCCATGCTTGTACCGAATAGTAGTCATCGCATAGCTCGTACATATCCATGTTAGCATCCTCACAACACGCTAAGGCATGAGTACAAGGCATTCTATCGATGTCAAACTTCCGACAACCGCATGTCCTCTTAACCAAATCAACCAAGACGTCATCGAAAGGACCGGTAACCCGATACTGGCCAAGTCTGTTCAGTGGTGTTATTTGCATTTCCTTCGCTTTGAAGATCCTCTTAGCAATGATACTCTCTACCTTCGGAACCACAACTTGGCGATCCGGTAATTTGGCCATCACATCTCGACGTAGCATGAACCATTCACTAACCTTTTCCTGTATGACGTTGAACAACGCAATAATGGGCCACTCTCTCTGTTTTCGTAATGCGTTGTTGATGGATTCACAACCGTTCGTTGTCATGATATTGTACCGAGCGGCCTCGAAGAAAGCTCTCGCCCATTGAGGACGTTCTATGTTCGTTGTCTCCACATATCTCGCAGCCTCGGGGTACAATTCTTGGAACTGTTCCCACCTAGCATTGAACTTTTCTGGTGTGTACGCATCAACAACTTTTTGGAATAACTGAGAAATACCCTCCCTGTCCCTTCCCCCATGATGAGATTTGACATTTCGACTCAAATGCCACCTACAATGGCCATATTTAGCCTTTGGGTAGTGTTCCATCACTGCCTTCCTGATACTTCCATGTCTATCGGAAAGGATAACCAAGTCATCCTCGTCCGGGATCTCCGGCCTCAACTTTTGGAAGAACCAATTCCATGAAGCGTCTGTCTCCCTGTCAACCACAGCCCAAGCTATAGGATATTGGTGACGGTTGCCATCTTCCCCGGTTGCAAGTAGCAATACCCCTTTATACTTTGTTTTCAACCACGTACCATCTACTAAGATCACCTTTCTCAAGGCAAGTTTAAATCCATCAATGCATGGTCGAAATGCTATAAAAACATAGTGAAATCTACCATGCTCATCCACCTTCAAATGAGTTACTGCCCCTTCATTCATCTTCCGAACTTGAAACAAATATGTTGGGATTAATCCATAACTTAAATCAGGATCCCCTACAAGTTTAATCATCGCCATCAACCGAGCCCTCCAACACTTCCAGTATTTATATTCGCCAAGTTTGTCATTCTTCCAATCGTCTTGAAGCATCCTTGGACAAGGAATATGTTTCTGACCAGCATATTTTTTAGCAATGAGACAGGCCAGTGCTTCTGAACTCAGTTGACCTCTTCGGGTGCTGCGATCACGGGCCAAACAAGTATGGAAAGACTCGTAGGTTCTAATGGAGAATTCATCAGATCCCCGATCTTTGGCTCCACGCACTCTCCATCTACAATCAACACCATGACATTTTGCAATGTATAGAGTTTTTGAAGATCTATCTCCGTCTATCCAAAATTTACCCTTCTTTGCAACCTCTCTCAGATACGTAACAAATGCTTCCTTGTTACGAAACTTTTTACCAACTACTAAATCTGACTGATCACTGAAACCGATATTGGTTTGTTCTGGATCCATGCTATCTAACGGAAACTGATGGTCTGTAGAATAATACTCCACCATTTGACTGTTCTCTTCGATACCATCCAAACTTACCATCACTGGCGTAGGAGCTGGTATACTATCCAAACTAACCATCACTGGCGTAGAACCTGGTATACTATCCAAACTTACCATCACTGGCGTTGGAGCTGATGCTTCTGCCTCAGTATCAACCTCTGTACGTCGACGCCGAATAACTAGGTTCTCAGCGTTCTCTACACGACTACAAATATCCAAGTCAAAATGACCATCGTACCCACCATTCTCATTTCCATCATCGTGGACCCTCTCTTCAACTGCCGCACCACTGTTATCTTTTTTTTTTTGATCAGCTCTACACGTAACATGGTTCTACGACATTCTTTCATGTTTTCAGCTACTACATACCGAACACCCATATCCGTTACAATCCAAACTGGAGAGATAATTTCTGTGTAATTGGGCAAATAAGGTTGGTAACTAAGTTTCAATTCTGTATCATTTTCATTCACCCCAATTTCGGAATACAGCAGTTCCTTTAATGTTTTCAATGTTGCATTGGCACCATCAGCAATAGCAAGACCAATAATTTTATTGTTTGTTGATGATATCCATTTATAGTTCCCATCCTCCTCTACCTTATATTCCCCACCGTAAGTAGCATGAATCACTGCAACTTCACCCATTTCCTGTACAATTACAACCTACTTCATTTAGGACATTACATCAACCATACACAGACCAATAATACTAACAATACTAACAATACTAAAAATGTAGGGTACTCTAGTATTATGCATCCGGCCGATCGGCGAGATGTGGCCGAAGGAGTCCCTGGCCGATGGCCGTAGGGAGTCACTAGGCCGATTACCTTGGTACGATACTCTGGCCGATTGACTCCAATCGGCCACTCAGGCCGACTGACTTCAATCGGCGACCTTCTCCTACCACATGCCTTCCTCTGGTTTCTTTCCCTAAACCGCATCTACTCTACTCCACCCTTTTCCAATCTACTCCGACCTTTTCCAATCTATTCCAGTCTTTGTGTGTATAGCCTTTGTGTGTATACCCTTTTTTTCTCAAAACCCTATGACTCAAAATTAAAGCTTCAGATTAACATTTCTGGTTTACTTACTTGGGCTCACTGCCTACGAGGAAGACAGGGTCGGGACGGTGGTGGACGACGCTCGGAACGGTCTGGCCGGCGATCTGGACGGCGGTCAACGTACGGCAGAGAAGGAAGCAGCTCCTGTCGGGTCAAATTGTGGGGATATTTGGAATTGGGTTTGTTTTGCAAATATAGAAATTGGGTATTTGGGGTGTGTTTTGTAAATATAAAAACTTGGGTTCTCTTTTTGCAATTAAAGACAAGGGTAGAAGAGGTAGCTGAAACTTTCATTAACTTGAAGGTTTTTTTTCAAATTCCATCTTTGCTTGAGGTTTTTTTCAAATTCAATATCCTATTAAGACTAAAAACAAAATTCACCCAGTGTGGAGGGCTTGTATTCAACTCTTTTTTTTGGTACTACTATTCCTTTTCCTTGATAAAAGCAACAGTATGTATAGAGCTTTTCTGTTATTATGTATTTATTGCATAATACTAAATTTGTGTGGCATGACTAATCAGGTCATTTCTTCTCCCTTAGAAACATTTCCCTTTCCAAATCTTGAGGCTCATCTTTTTTGTACTGTGAATCTCTTGGGGTTTAAACTTCAAAGTAGGGTATTGTTCGAACTCCATCACCACCCAAGACCTATTGTTGGAAGAGAAGGAAAATTCACCCCTCTTTCCTTTCAGCCAAATATGTTATAGTTATGACCGTTTTGATTTTTATGTACATCATGTGCATGTTCAATTTAAACGAAATAATAATGTAAATATATTTGATTGTATTGTCAATCGAATTGATACGATCAGTCTCATTACTTACAATTAATACATCTGTTTAGTGGATATCACTTATTGAGTACCTCTACAACCTGAAATACAAGAGTCCTTTAATGAAATTTGAATGCTTTTGTTTGGGTAATTGAGTTTGTCCCTATCACAATTCACAACATGACCAATTTCATTACTTACAAAAACACAAAGGTTCGCCCAAATACGCACCCCAGATGTGGTCAGCCACCAAAAGTCACTGATAAATTATTGTACACTTCCCTGCTTTGAATCTTGGCCATCCATCGGATCTCTCAAATTGGATCTTGGCCGTCCAATCATCAGCCTTCGGTGGGGCCTATCCAATGGAGAAAACCCAAGAAATAATAAAATAGGTCCAAAATCTTCAATCACCTCTTGAATGTGACTTTTCTCATGGAACCTCCACTCCTATTAAATGGATTCTCCAGCAGGCTTGCCACTTCATTTTCTCAAACCCTCCTTATCTATCACTTCTCTCTTTCTCTCGAGCATTATTTTCAGGTTGGTGGTGTTGGGCTCCAAATGGGGAGGCACTCTTGTTGCTACAAGCAGAAGCTCCGCAAAGGCCTCTGGTCTCCCGAGGAGGACGAGAAGCTCTTGAATTACATCACCAAGTACGGCCATGGATGCTGGAGCTCTGTCCCTAAACTAGCCGGTACCCTACTAATTATCCAATTCCACCTAGACCCATCAAAAAAAATCCTTCCTTTTTTTGTCTATGTAATGCAGATTCAAAAAACATGAAATGGGTCGATGTCAGAATCTTGTAATTCTCATTCTCCATGTCGAGACTGATCGATCATATTCATATACATGGTTGTGCAGGTCTGCAGAGGTGCGGCAAGAGTTGCAGGCTGAGATGGATCAACTACCTGAGGCCTGACTTGAAGAGAGGTGCATTTTCTCAGCAAGAAGAGAGCTTGATCGTTGAGCTCCATGCGGTCCTCGGCAACAGGTAGTTTTCGTGTACTAGGTTGTTTAATTTCTGTAAACTACTTTTGTATCAACTAACCATGTTGTTGTTGTTGTTACCAGGTGGTCTCAGATCGCAGCTCAATTGCCCGGGAGGACCGACAACGAGATTAAGAATCTGTGGAACTCGTGCATCAAAAAGAAACTGAGGCAAAGAGGCATTGACCCCAACACCCACAAGCCCCTGTCCGAGGTTGAGACACATGACATCATGAGTAAAGAGAAGCATCATCAGCTTCCCAACAACAGGTCTCCTGCTTCAATGACAACCTCTGCAACACAAGACCTGTTCCTCGACAGCTCCCATGACAGCTCCTCCACCAGCTGCCGAGGAGGACCTCCTGACCTCCTCGGCTACTTCTCCTTTCAGTCACTAAACAACTATGGACCCAACATAGGCCTCTCCGTCAGCAACCCCAACACCAACCTTTGCTTCAACCCCAATCCTGATCATTATAGCCCCACCAACATCGTCCCCTCCATTGATCATCATCAACAAGTCACTTGGGACAATGCCAGCAACAGCAGCAGCTTCTCCTGGGGACTCAACGGCCCCGATTGCGCCAAATTAGACAAGGACATGACCCAATTGGTAGGCGAAACAGCAGATGACATCAAATGGTCTGAATATCTCCAAACTCCATTTCTGCTAGGAACCACATTGCATCAAAACAGCTCCCAGTCTATGTACGCTGACATGATAAAACCCGAATCGTTGGAGTTCATCACAGACGGCCCAATGATTACTGGTTCCTGGCCTCACACCCAGCAGTCGAGTTCGCAGCCATCATCTGGTCCAGACATGACTGCTAAGGAGCTTCAGAGACTTGCCATGGCTTTTGGACAGACCCTTTGAATTGCCAAGGGCATCTATGGATTGTTACAGGTGTGTGTTATAGCAGGAATAGAAATTTTACTTTGATCATCATCTTGTAAATGTGGGTCTCATACTATGACAACAAAAAAAGACGTTCGTTCTCAGTCTTTTCTTCATCTCTTTTGTTATTTAAATATTTTGTAATCGAAAGAAAGTAGCTTATTATATATTATTATGCTGTCTGGTCCATAAAATGTTGTAGACCAGTTTCATGTAGATGTAGATAAAGACTTCTTCTCCAATGTCCTTCTTTTATCCAATTACCTATCTTCTTAGGTTCTTCAAAGTCTTGATGGTACCATTAATTTTTATCTCTTTCGCACCGGGCTCTTGTTCACATTTAGAAATCAAAACAAGATGTGTTTATCATTCCATATACATCACCATTTGAATCCTATTTTCCTTAATAGTTCCAACAAAAGATACTTTCATATTTGTCTAGCTTTCTTTGGAACACTCAACACATGCATGAAAAAAAACCAATGAACTTATTATATATCCGGTCGCTTGTATTTTTTAAAATGTTTAACTTTTTATATGTCAGATTGACTTAAGACGGCCGTTACCATATTTTTGGGAACCTATTTCAGCAAAAAAAAGTGGGCTACTATGGACATAGGAACTATGGCTTTCAATGGGATGGAAGAATAGGCCATGGAATTTTTGTCTCATACACAGTAGATTTTGCCTATGTACTTATTGTATCATGCCAAGGACATGGTGAAGCAAAGAATCTTCCAATTCAATGAAAGGTGGGTAGGATGATATGTGCCACAACTTACTTTAAAGCATTATTTTTATTGGACTTAATGTTTTGGGATTTTATACTTGACCTTTTGTAGAGGAACATAGGGATCGAAAGAGGACCCTCCGATGGGTATCTATCGATTAGATGCACAACAGAGACATTACCGGATAAAAAAATAGGAGAAAGTTAACAATTTTGATTAAAAAAAATGTTTTTATGTATTTAATCATATCCATTGTACTTTAAAGTCGCACTGTATAACATAAATCTTGCAAACAAAGCTAATTGATTATTTTTCATTGGAGGTATTTGAATATGAGGGGAAAATTTTGATGTGAAGTTGTGTTTTAGAAACAAAGTTATTATGCGTGATTTTCATAAATGAGTTCGTTCCAAATTGTATTTATGTTGGTAGTGTTCTTTTATGTATGGATCCTTGTGCTTAAAGCTTAAATTGATAGTAGTGGTGAGTTTGACATTATTGACAAGGTGCTGCACTTTATGGCTTTTACCTTGATTTTAGTTGCCTTGTGAAAGGTTTAGGATAGGGTTGGTTTGGAGTTTGTATCACACAAATAGGTCATGGGTTTTCACTCTTCACACTCTTTCTGTGTTTGCAAATATTGTTGAGATATATTCTGCAATTTTGAGTTCATCACTTTGTTTATGTGAGCTAGTGTTATCCTTGCTTTCGTATTGCACATTTAAAAAAAAAGTAAGAAATATAGTTACATTTAAAATCAAATAACTAGATAGCGATTTTGTCTTTGGTCCGGTTTCGTCGGTCTAAAAGTTAGGGTTCCGCCACCCTGTGAAGTGTAGAGAACGGTACGCTTTTTTCCGGTGATCCAGCAAGTGGAAGGGACGATTTCTGCATGCAAGGAGAAGGGGACTTCGACTAATGGACGAAATACCTGAGAAGTTGAGCGGAGTGGTAATAGACAGCGATGATGAAGAGGAAACCGTGATTCCAGACGAGGTCTTGAATTTGGGGGGAAGAAGTATAAGATCGGTCTAGCAACAAAGGTATTAACCGAGAAAAAGTATATGAAGGAGGTTATCAAAACGGTTATGAAGAACGCATGGGATGTAGAGGAACTGGAAATCCAAACTTAACTCCTAAATTACCGAGTTTTTATTCAAATCAGAGAAGGACAGGAACAAAGTACTAGAGATGGAACCATGGAGCTTCAATAACGCCCTGGTTGCACTGGCTAAATTCACACCGGAGGACGAAATCTCAAAAATCTGGTTTGAATCCACTGCAATTTGGCTTCACGCGTCTAACCTACCGTTTAAAGCCCTAACCAAGGTGGTGGGTGAGGTGATTGGCAACAAGGTAGGGCAGTTTGTCGAAACTGATTGTGCAAAGGATGGAAGAGCATGGAAGGATTACATTAGGGTTCGTGTATGAAGGAGGATTGGTAAGCCGCTAGCCGCTGAAGAATACCACAAAGATTACGCTAGGGAAAGACTTAAAACCAACAGTGGTGCGATTGCAATATAAGAGACTTCCCGATTTCTGTTTCCGTTGAGAGAGATTGGGACACAAGGAAAGGGGGTCAGATTCGGGTTCGGATTTCGTATCCGGGTCAGAACCGGGTCGGGCAGAATAAAATAATTATTTAATAATTTAAAATAATTTAAAATGGAGATTTAAAGGACTAAATTAATAATTAGAGGATTGATTCGGACTGTATTGGGACTGATTGTGAAGTTTACCTGTTAAAATCAGACTTTGACTTCGCCCGAGAAGACCGGAGGTAGGCCCGGACGTCAGCAGCTAGGAGACGTAGCTGTTGGTTCTTCTTGAGGTAGTGAAAGTAGGGAATACCGGTTTAATTACGAAAAGTTACTAGTATGCATGCTAGGTAATAATAAAACTGGAACGATCGTTTATATTATATAATAATCGGACGAGTCTTAGTGTGCATATATGATGTAAATCCCTAGTTCAGCCGCTTTCAATATTCTGGGAAATTGACGTGCTGGTAGAATGGCCATGTCGAGCCTTAGGTTGTGTGCTGATTGAAATGTCAGATCTTGATTGAGATGCTTATTGTGTGACTTAGTGTCGATAAGATTAAGAGTCAAGACTTATTATACTCAGTGTAACATGTGGTTGCTATGTGTGGGCAAGTGTGCCGTGACTGATATGATGTGACTCATTGGTTGTGATATGGTCGGGTGAGTGATAGACCGACGTGTCGTGTATTTGTGGTAAGATTGTTGGGCTTGGTGAGCCGTGTTTGATCTGTGGCATTACGATGCGTGGTATTATCTTGAGGTGTGTTCCAAGAGGAGTTGTATTCCGGTATGGTACCTGCACTGAGGGGGTGTGTCGGTGTGGGGTAGTACCTAGGCCTACGATGTGGTCCCACGTATGCGCGGTCCCCCGGTGTGTTATTCCGGTACGATGCCTACATCGAGGGGGTATGCCGGTGTAGGACATCTAGGCCGACGGTTGTGATTGGGCATGCGGGTCGTATTGGGCCTACGGGTCATTTTGGGCCTACGGTTCGTATTGGGTATGTGGGTCGTATTGGGCCTACGGGTCGTGTTGGGCCTGCGGGTCGTGATTGGGTCTGCGGGTCGTGATTGGGCCTGCGGGTCGTATTGGGCCTACGGGTCGTGTTGGGCCTACGGGTCGTATTAGGCACTAGGTGTCGTGTTTCTACCCCGATGATCTATGATCCTTTTGGGACATTTCCAAGAGCACCGATGATATGTGTCCCCTTAGGGATGTTTTCGGTAGCCTCGACGCATGTGTCTCCTCTGGACCGAGGGGCAATCCGAGATGATACAATGACTTTCCGGTATGATATGATGGAGTTTGGGGAATGCGGTACGGGACGTGTGTTGGTTGCTTTGTGTGTGATACGTTTTCTGTTTGGTTGATGTTTTATTGAGTGTAAGTGGTCGCTTGAGTGCGTTGTAAGTTTGGTTATGAGACCGGTTTGGCGGTTAGCTGTGCTGTACTAGTATGCCCTAATTGGACGGTTACTCGTGGTGGTGAGCCGATGTTCATTACCTTAACTACTTTTCCTACTGAGCGAAAGCTCACCCCCTTACTTGTTGTCTTTCAGGTGTTGAGCGGGATTTGTGCTAGCAGGACACAGCCGAGCTTGGGAGCTGGCGAGGGTCTTGTCTAGTAGGTCTAGAGACGTGCAGTTATTTTTGAACTAAACCCTATGTACTGGTTTTATGAGCTGTAGACTCTTCCGTTTTGGTTTATTATTATATTTGAGTTTACCTATTTTAATTCGTCCCTTTTATTAATTATTTATTGTAAGTTCGCGTCTCGGATCTGGTCAAACCGGATTTGGGGCGTGACAGAATCCGTCAAGTGGACTCTCTTTCACCCAACCTGTTTATAATTTGTGTTGAGAGGTTATCCCGTCTTATTCAAAAGGGTGAGAGGGAAGGGCGGATATGGGGTTGTAAGGTAGCGAGGCATGCTCTAGCTATTTCACACCTATTTTTTACTGATGATATTTTCAGGAGCTATAAGCCATGTGGCAGGGGTGGGGATCGATATGCTACAGAGTTATGAACTAGTAACGGAGATACTGGGAATGTGAGAGGTGGAGGATACATGTATGTACCTTGGTTTACCGTCTACTGAGTAGATGCACTCATAGATCCTGACGAGAGGTCGTTGCTAGTCCGTTGTCAGTACCCAAACAACCACCTCAAAATGGAGGCACAAAAACCTGAAGAAAACTCTATCACAAAACCCTAAGTCCCCATCAGCACTAAACAAGACACAGGATCCCGCAACTGAAAAGCGGGGTACAAACCCATATCGACATAACCCTAGTCTTCTCAAACAATGGTCGTTATGGTGTGAACCCTAGAGGTAAGAGAGCAGACTACGAATATATTTCATGTCTGACTTGGATGAGACGTATTATCTACGAATCTTGAATGGACTAACTTGGAATAGACAACTCGATCAAGAAAATTGAATGGACTGAGAAATAAAAACCGATAATTTAAATTTGAAAATTGAATTGATAGAAATAACAGTTCATTGCTTATAATTCATTACAATGAGAGTTTATTAATATACAAGCATTCAAATATAAAACAGACTAAAACTTTATGGGCATCATGTTGCTCTTTCTTCTCTATGCCGTCGACCCTAGTTTGTGGAGAAGAATGTTATCCCCTCTTTGTGTAGTCAGTCCTAAAACTCCACTCTCCTCATAGGTCTCAGTCTTATCCCTCGATCACACGAGCCTCTCGCATCCAGTGAGTACTTCCCCTTCGGTGCCTCCCTCACCAGGGCATCCTTCTCTCATGCCAGCTTCTCTAACGCCCACGAAGAAGGCATCCCATCCATCTCCTTTCCACTTCTGTCCTCTTACTGTGATGACGTCGGCCTCCTTTTCTAAGCTTCATCTGGGAGCACCTGTTTAGGAAGCATCATGCCTCGTGCTGGTACCAGAAGGAACGCCTACACCCGTCCCCTTCGCGTCGGATCCCCACGACCCTCGTCTAGGGTTTCCATCTCCAACCACATCTCTACCTTCTCCAAAGGCGACACATGCGGAGGAAACCTTCGTCGAGGACTGTGTGCCCACTGTGGCCTTGGAGGCTCACGATCTGCCCTGCCCTCGACACGATCTGAAGGCAAAGGCCCTGCTGCCATCTGTCCATGCTTGGCTGTTTAATTCCAGTGACTTTTGCCTCGCTAGGACGGATGCGAGGTCTGTCAAGCAGTCCTCTCGGGTCTCCATGAGTCACTTGGGGAACCTCGGGGTGTCGATGAGGAGCTTGACTCCAACCTTTGTGAATCAGACCATCTGATGCCAACCTTCTCCTTTCCCTAACATACTCCTAGGACGGATGCTACGACATAGCAAAACCACTCAGGTCGAGACGGAAAAAAGTCTCATGGATTCACAGCACCAAGTACAGTCCGAATAAGGAATCACTCCCTAGCATCTCCCTAGGCTATACCGAACATTTAGTTGTAGGATCAGTGTTTCAGTTGTCACTGAAACTGTATCGCATCCTATTAGTTGATGTCCATTTTTGTACAATACGGTCACTATAACCCGTTTATCTTTATATCAATAAAATTTCTTCCGAATGCTTAAAAAAATATAAAACAAACTGATACAACGTCTTCGATGAAAAATCCAGAATTTAAAAAATAGATAATAAAATATAAAGACAATTTTTTTTTATGTAATGTAACCCACTATGGCTGCTCTTAACGAATCAGGCGATCAAACTACTTCCTTCCTCCCCTTTCCTCAAAAAAAAAAAAAACTACTTCCTCCCCTAAAACCTCTTTATGCATAGTGGAGTTTTATTGTTCATGAAAACATCGTAATAGTCCAAGGCTCAACAAAATAAATACTCTCGCCGCATAAAACCTTAAATATGACCGTGTCTTTATCTATCCGGCAAGAATTTAAATACTTAACCATTTATGTGATTTAACTTTGGGAACCGTAAAACCAATTAGGGTAAACTACAAATGCATATCTTTAAGTATACACGTTTAACGATGAATACCATGAAGTTTAAAGTTAACTAATGCATACCCTAAAATTACGAGTTGTAACTCAAAACCCCTCCGTCAGCTAAAATGACGAAAATACCCTCAATTACATTTCAATAATTATGTTAAAAAAATTATTTAAAAATTACTTTTGTTATATATATATATATATTTACTTATTAAATGACTTCATTTTTATTTAAAAAATCACTTCATTTATATTTTTAAAAAATATTTAAAAAATCACTAAGGGTATTTTCGTCATTTTAGCTGGGTTTTGAGTTACAACTCGTAACTTCAGGGTATGTATTAGTTAACTTTAAACTTCAGGATAATCGTCGGTTAAACGTGACAATTTCAGGGTATGCATTTGTAGTTTACCCGACAAATTATCATAAGACATTCATTCACAATAATATAGGACCGGCTCAACGACTTATCCGTAGGTGTTTCCACATTAAAATACTCTCATTAGTGCCTAATCCGTGTTCCTATAAATAAATTAGTTTCATTATTACCTAATTCTTGTTCCTGGGCGACAACGACCCAATCAAGGATGATGATCAGATGGTAGGGTTCTATGTTCGAAATAATAAAATAAATTAATGCTCTGGAATCTTTTCATTTTTATTTCACACACCATTAGTATACAATTAGAAACAATTAACTGTACCATATGATATTTAAATAAAGGGGGTGAACGCAATCATGTTGATTATCAATTATACAGATGGCAAAATAACTCAAATCCGACGGGTATCCGACGTATCCGATCCGATTGGATATGTTATTTATCGGGTATTATTTTAATCAGGCAGGATATTATTCGTTGATCGGGTACGAATTTGGCCTTACCCACCCGAACCCGATCCGATCTTATAAAAACATATTATATATATAAATAAGTTGACAATAATAAACCTAATAATAAATCAATTACAATTAACAAATTGTACCGTCATAACTTATAAGTTCATAACACCACACAATTACAAAGAGGCACGCAACACTACAAGTCTACAATGTAGAATTTGTATAATGCTTTGCTGATAAAAAAAAATCTACAATAGAGACCATCGCCGACTGTTTAGCTTCCGTGAGACCAACCAGAGGCTTGGAAATGATGAGAAGACTTGATTCATTATGCATGGATAACTACTAGCTAGAGTTCATTTGAGTTTATTGATCATCGAAAAGAAAATTTTGAAATAGATTATTTTTGCTTGGATGTTACTTGTTTTTAAGATTTTTGTATGTTGACACTTGAGATATGAAAAGGTTTCTAAAATTTTATAGTTTTGGCTACTTAAATTTATATCATATGGTTACTTAGTACCTAATTTTTTTTGTCTTGTAATCCACATGTCATATGAACGAATCGGGTAGGATAATACCCGACCAGAACAGGTAGAGATTGGGTAAGATATTGACCGGGCATAGATAGGATACGTGCATTGGGTATGCAAATCGGGTAGGGTACGGGAATCACAAAACCCGACTCATACCCTACCCATTGCCATCCTTAATTATCATGACAGATAGAATGTGTCACACCCCAAATCCGGTTCTTGCCCGGACTCGAGGCATGACTAGTAATAAATGATTTAAAGGCAATAACTCAACAATAAGTTCCTGAAAAACTCCAATATGAAACCCAAATCCACAAAATTCGGTTTAAAACATAAATAACCCTCCAGGGGTGTAATAATAATCCTCCACAAGGTTTGTTCCAAACAGAAATAAAATAAAAGCGAAGTCTCTACAGAGACCCACACCAAGAAGCTCCCGAGCCTCTACTCCTCAATCAAGCCTGTAAACACAACAATAAACTCATAGGGATGAGCTTGCGCTCAGTAGGGAAAATCCATAACAAGGTGGACTTTAAACGCACTAAAATCAACAGTAAAGTCAACAAGATAGTTCTTAACAAACACGGGTAATAGGTAATCCATCCAATGCCGTGGCACATGAAGTCACCACCCTCCGATCCACATATGATGTGTCCTCTCGGATTTTCCCTCAAATCCAGAGGAGACGCATATCATTGAGGCGACCGGAAACAACCCTTCGGGGCGCTTATCATCGGGATTCTCAGAAACGTCTCCAAAGGATTTTATGTCCTCGGGAACCAAGGTATTACTCCCATAGGAAGCATACACTTGGGCAATTCAATAATAGTCAGATAATAATTGAATCACACACTCAAACCGAACCACGAAGCAATCCAATCCCAACGAACACCAATCCACTATCACACATAGCTCACGCATCACCGTTTCACCACAATACACCGCACACGAATCACATAATCAAACACACGAATCACACAATCACAACTTACCGTTCACTTACCAGTCACGACCCATCGGGGCATCGATCACCTGATTGCACCGCTCGGTACAACCAGTCATAGTCGATGCTCCAAGCAGCCATTTAAGTAAATCAAGAAATCATTCAAATACATTCAACAGTCAAGCGGGAGTTTAATCAACCAATCATAAAAACCTTCAATCGAGCATTCAAATACATTCAATTCAACTAGTTCCATAAGACTCTTTAGCCTATCCACTAAGCAACCAAACAACCAAGCATGTGATCCTAACACGCAACTAATCCGAGGGCTTTGCCAAGGCCGCTCTACCAGTAAAACAATTCTCAAGTATTGAAAGCGAGTTACACTAGTGATTGGCATCCTAATCATTCACCACTAGACACTTCCGGTTATTAATAATTGAAAGACAATTATTCTAGTTATTCGCATCCTATTGGCATTTCTAGGACCTTTCCAATTTTATTAGCCTAACATGCATACTAAGCATCATAAACGAGGAGTTAAGGCTTTCCCTACCTCGAGGTCTTCCTCTCAACACTCTGATGATAAGCCCGGTGGTCATCACTCTGTTCTTCACTCGGGTCCCGGCGTGATCTTTGCTCCTCTAGCTCGATCCCCAAAGTCTTGGACACAAAAAAACGTTAATTAGACTCCACTTAAACAGCAAGTAAGACCCCCAAAGCCCTTACAAAGTTCAGCTCAAAACCAAGATCAACCAAGGTGAAAAAACACCCGAAGAAACCCCCACCATGCTCGGCCACGGACCTGGTCACGGATCCGTGACGCCAACCCTCACGGTTACCGTCACGGAGCCGTGACGAGTGCCGTCACGGACTCCCTCACAGATCCGTGACGTCGCCCGTCACGGGATCCATCACGGATCTGTGGCGCACCAGGGCAGTTTCGCCCTTCTTCAACCTTCAGCTCCTTTTCTCCGAAAAACCACCTTCAAACCCCAAATTTTACCCCTTCCAACTACCAAAACAGTCAAAATCCTTCAATACTCCTCTACCCATGGTAGGAATCAACAAACAAGCAAGTTTCTAATGATTCATCAAATCAAAACCAACTTAAAAGCTCCAACAAAATAATGATTTCTCACAAAAACCCAACAAAGCTTCTTATCAACAACACCTCCCACCATTCCTACTCAAACCCAACAACATCTAGCAATTTCACCCAAAAACCCATGAAAAGAGATGAAGGGAAATGAGGATTTGAGAGTTCCATTACCTCTAGAAGAGTGAGATGAAGAAGATGGTAAGGATTTTGAGAAGGGATGGCTAGAGGAAGACTTCAAGTGGCCTCCTTTTTCTTGTTTCTTCTTCAAAGCTCCATGGGAGCTCTTCTCCCTTGCTCCTCCTCCAATTTTCGGCTACACCACAAGAAATGAGTTGGTTTTGCTCTTCCAAACTCAAATAATACCTAGATGTATCAAATGACTAAAAGCCCTTGAGCTAGAATCCCTTGTAGAAGCTTTTGGGAGGGTATAATGGTCCAAGACCACTCCCCTCTCTCCCTTCCAACCAAAAAGGGACAAGTGTTGTAAGACCCGCTTCCGATCGAACCGATGACTTCGGATGTCACTCGGGACTTTTCCGGAACCCAAACGATTTAGCCATCATCACGGTTGGCTTCAGGGGAGAATTTCCTTTCGTTTGAGTATAATGTTGAAGGAAGTCAATTTTGGTCAAAACGAGACTTTTTATCGACTAAAAGCATTATTTTTAAAGTGCTGGAAATTATTTTGGAAAATTAAATGACCTAGGTGGACACTTGTCTTCTTTTGGTTGAAAGAGAGAAAAAGGGATAGTCATAGTCCCTTTTACCCTCCCAAAAGCTACTACAAGGGAATCTAGCTCAAGGGCTTTTAGGTCATTGCTACATCTAGGTATTATATGAGATTGGAAAGGCAAAATCACCTCATTTTCCTTGTTGTAGCCGAATTCTAGAGGAGGAGCAAAGGAGAAGAGCTCCCATGGAGCCTTGAAGGAAAATCAAGGAAGAAGAGGCCACTTGAAGTCTTCCTCTAGCCTTTCCTCCTCAAAATCACTACCATCTTCTTCATCTCAACATTCTAGAGGTAATGGAACTCTCTAATCCTCATTTCTCTTCATCTATTTCATGGGTTTTGGGTGAAAATTGCTAGATGTTGTTGGGTTGAGTAGAGATGGTGGGAGAGGTTGTTGATGAGAAGCTTTGTTGGATTTTTGTTGAGAAATCATTGGTTTGTTGGAGCTTTTGAGTTGGGTTTGATTTGATGAATCATTGGAAACTTGTTTGTGTGTTGATTCCTACCATGGGTAAAGGAGTATTGAAGGATTTGGACTGTTTTGGGAGTTGGAAGGGGTAAAATTCTGGGTTTAAAGGTGGTTTTTCGGAGAATTGGAGCTGGAGGTTGAAGAAGGGCGAAACTGCCCTGGTGCGCCACGGATCCGTGACGGATCCCGTGACAGGCGACGTCACGGCTCCGTGAGGGAGTCCGTGACGGCACTCGTCACGGCTCCGTGATGGTGACCGTGATGGTTAGCCTCACGGATCCGTGACCAGGTCCGTGGCGGACCAGGGTGGGGGTTTCTTGAGGGTTTTGCACCTTGGTTTTGAGCTGAACTTTGGAAGGGTTTTGGGAGCCTTCCTTGCTGTTTAAGTGGAGTCTAATTATCGTTTCTTTGTGTCCAAGACTTTGGGGATCGAGCTAGAGGAGCAAGGATCACGCCGGGACCCGAGTGAAGGACGGAGTGGTGATCATCGGACTTCATCAAAGTGTTGAGAGGAAGACCTTGAGGTAGGGAAAGCCTTAACCTCTCGTTTATGATGCTTAATATGCATGCTAGGTTAATAAAATTGGAAAGGTCCTAGAAATTCCTATAGGATGCGAATAACTAGCATAATCGTCTTTCAATTACTAATAACCGGAAGTGTCTAGTGGTGACCGATTAGGATGCCATTCACTAGTGTAATTCGCTTTCAATACTTGGGAATTGATTGTCTGGTAGAGGAGCCTTGGCAAAGCCCTCAGATTAGTTGCGTGTTAGGATCACATGCTTGGTTGTTGGTTGCTTAGTGGATAGGCTAAAGAGTCTAACGAAACTAGTGGAATTGCATGTTTGAATGCTCGATTGAAGGCTGTTATGTTTGGTTGATTAAACTCGTACTTGATCATTAATTGTATTTGAATGATGACTTGATTGGCTTAAATGGTTGCTTGGATCATCGAGTATGACTGGTTGTACCGAGCGGTGCAATCAGGTGATCGATGCCCCGGTGGTTCGAAACTGGTAAGTGAACGGTAAGTTGGGATTGTGTGATTGGTGTGATGTGGTTATGTGATTCGTGTGTTGTATGTTGTGGTGAACTGGTGATGTGTGAGCTATGTGTGGTAATGGATTGGTGGTTATTGGAATTGGATGGTTTCGTGTTTCCAGTTGAGTGCGTTATTCAATATTTAACTAACTATTATCGAACTGTCCAAGTGTATGCTTCCTCTGGGAGTAATACCTTGGTTCCCGAGGACATAAAGTCCTTTGGAGACGTTTCTGAGACTGCCGACGATATGGGCCCTGAAGGGTGTTTCCGGTAGCCTCAATGTTATGCGTCTCCTCTGGACTTGAGGGAAAATCCGAGAGGACACATCCTATGTGGATCGGAGGGTGGAGACTTTACGTGCCACGACATTGGCTGGTTTACATTTTCCCCATTGTTATGAACTACCTTGTTGACTGTGTTGTTGAATTATGGATCTTGTTGACGTTGCCGTTGATTCTTTTGGAGTTTAAGGTTTACCTTGTTATGTGTTTTCCCTACTGAGCGTAAGCTCACCCCTGTGAGTTCATTGTTGTGTTTACAGGCTTGATTGAGGAGTAGAGGCTCGGGAGCTTCTCGGTGTGGGTGTCAGTAGAGACTTCACTTTTATTTCGTTTGTTTAAGAACAGATTTTGTAGAGGTTTATTATTACACCCCTGGAGGGTTACTTATACTCTACACTGAATTTTATGGATTGAGTTACTTATTGGAGTTTTCATGAACCTATTTTTGAATCGTTATCTTTTTATTCATGTTTTACTAAGTCATGCCTCGAGTTCGGGTAAGAACCGGATTTGGGGCGTGACAAGTGTCCAAGTAGGTTATTTAGTTTTCCAAAATAATTTCCAGCACAATAAAATAATGCTTTTAGTCGATAAAAAGTCTCGTTTTGACCAAAATTGACTTCCTCCAACATTATACTCAAACGAAAGGAATTTCTCCCCTTAAGCCAACCGTGATGATGGCTAAGTCGTTTGGGTTCCGGAAAAGTCCCGAGTGACTTCTTGAGTCATCGGTTGACTTTCCGGTAGCAAGTCAAACTTGCTTGAAAAGCCACCGGTTCGACCGGGAGCGGGTCTTACAGAATGGAATGTTGTAATATATAAATATAAACTCGACAATACGTGTGAAAAAGGTTTCAAATTTTTGGTATATATTTTGAGCATTTTTTTATAAGCACAAAATTTTATTAATAAAGAAACGCCAATTTCGAAGGAGGAAAATGGAAAGGCCCGATAGAGGACACCTGAAACGACATCCGGTTGTCGCTATTGTCGTTGGCGTTACATTGGGAATCATCGAGGTAAGCGTAAAATTGGAGACTGAGGTTGGGGTTCATTGGGATGAGGGGTTGTATGCAAGGGTTCAGAAAGAAAAAAGCATGGATGTACGTGCGGGTTGCTGGGAGGATTGATGTGCAACATCCGTTGAAAGCTGTTGGGCCGCTCTACTCTACGTTGAAGTCGTGTTTCTCCGGTGTGTACTCCTCGCTCTGGTAAAGTAGGTATCTGAGTCTCGTCGTCAGTCATTTTTTTTATCGCAAAACAAGCTTTGTGGGAAGTGAAATTTGAGAAAAAGGTGTTAGTGGACTAATGAAAGGGATATGGGTACTTATAAATGGTAAAAAAAACTGAATTTTTTAATGTTAATTCAGATTTCTTTTAATTAAAAAAAACTTACCGTTAAGATCCATTGAAAGGCAACAGCTCTTTTTTGCTCCACGCCAGCTCCACATGGCGGCTCATGATTGAGCGTATGCGGCTCGTGAACCGCAGTTCACGGCTCCAATTTATGTTTGTGAATCGTAAACCGCACGGACCACACGCTACAATGTGCGACTCACGATTCACTGAATAGTGAATCAGAATCGTAAACTCCTCACCGTTGCGGATACTCCAACAAAAGTATTGTGGGTGATTTTCAAATAGTTTAGAACATAATGTGACATATGATGAGATGAAGTGTGATAGAAACAAAAACAGAGGGTATGACTATCTATTCTTGAACGATCAAAGTGAATATATTCTTTTTTGAATTTTTTCATTCCGAGTAACAAAAATCTCCCAAAATTAGAATGGGATAAATATAGTTCCTAGCTATGTACTTTACATCAATTCTACGTTATAATTGTGCTTCACCTTTTATTTCAATTTCTAATCGTAACTTTTCAAAAATTTGTAAATCTTATCATAAAGGTGAGGGTTAACGTCATTTCTTAACCCTCACCTTTATCTCATTTGCACATCCTAACTATGGTTGACCTTCTTTTTTTTTTTACTAAAAAGTGCAAATTTCATTAATAGCAAAGTATAACAGAGATGTGCATCAAGGAACAGGTTCCCTGACCACTAGAAAAGTACATACATAGAACAAAAAGTTCGTAGTTTTTTTTATCAATATAACCGTCACATATGATATTGAAAACATAAATGAAACATGTTGAAACAGATTTCAGCATCCCATTAAGGCCGCCATAAGGCATGAAGGAACAGAGGGGGGGGGGGGGGGGGGGGGGGGGGGTAAGAAAGAAAGTGGTACTGGAAGTCCCAGTCCGACCTATACCAGGGACCCCTCCAAGGCTAGTCCCTAAAGCCTAGGGAATCTAGCATTCCTCCTGACGGGATGGATCCTGCAAAAAAAAACTTAGATAAAATAAAAGGGACACTTCCAATTAGCCAGAACCATAATCGGAAAAGGGGTTGAGGCGGTGGCGATGACGGAGGCCAGGGAGAAGGACGCGTCGGCGATGGTTTTAGAGACGGCGGCTGCGGATTCAGGAACGAATGCAGAGACTGCGGCGGCGACATCAGAGACCGCGACGACATCAGAGACGACGGCGGCTTCAAAGGCGGCGGCGGCAACATTAGAGAACTCGACCTGAGAGACGAAAACCCTCGGAGTTGTAGAGGAGGGACCGAAACAAGTCGGGAGATGTGTCGTTAGTGGCGAGAAGAGGTCAACGTCGCGACAGCTAGAGGCGGTTCGAGAGGAACCTTCGCAGACTCAGAAGAAGAGGTGCAAGGGAGAAAACGTGTATAGAAGAGAGAAACATAATCATGGCATAGGTCATGTTAATAACCATGGCCATAGCCATGAGTTTGGGGTGTGGCGGCAGAGAACTATGGTTGACCTTTATTTTCATAACCTGACAAAAACTTATGCATTTTAGAGGTTGGGTACTTAAACAAACGTATCTGTGAAGTCAAACGGATTTTGTCACTTTTATGTTAAGAACCATAAAATTTAGAAAAGTCGCAAATAGAAACTGAAACGAAAGATGAAGCACGATTTAAACGTAAAACTAAGATAAAGTATATGGTTAAGAATTATATTTATCCCAATTAAAATCTGATCGTTTGAGACTCAAATGAAAAACCTAGCACCGTTTTCTTGAAACGTTCGGAGAAGCACTTTTGATTTTCTAGATTTTGTTAATCCAAAATGTTAACCAGCCGGTTGTGGAAGGACGGGAAGGAACTCAATAACAAAACAAAAGTCAAAACTGGATTGGCAGACTATTTGCATATCTCTAATTAAACAAATCCCACCACAATCATTGCCATTGATTTCCAAATCTTCTTATGTGAGCTCACAACAACTTATTTTCATTTTCCAACAGTATACATATGTAGCTTCTTTTAATATTCACATCATAATAAGATATTATGAAGAGTAACATGCATGACTCTAGCATGATTACTACTTTTGTAGTATAAAAATCAAAGAACCAACTCTGTCTTGCTGTTTGGAATATAACAGAGCTAGGGATTTCAATTCCAGGATAATCATATAAAAAGAGAGAATAGGATTCTTAATTGAATCATGTATAGATGACAAGTGTGATTGGAATATATTTTAGAGAGTCCATAAGTATATATATGCTCTCCCGAAGGGAACTTCATGATGGGTTCATGAATCTTATTGACATTTCTATTGTTTATAGAAAATAAATTTTGTCCATTCGGTACTTCATCGCATTCTTTGTGTAAAATAAGATATTTATATTTGGTTTGACTCCAAAAAAACAATATCAATCTCGTTAGAGCATTTGCAACGGTCGTTTGAGAAACGTTGCAGCATTTACAATGCCTTCTGCAACGCTTCTTCGTCGTGGGAGACGTTGCAGCAGCGCTCATTACAGCGCATCATCGACAGATCCTGTAATGATGGGACTCAGCGACGTAGGCCCAATGACGACGCGCCATGTAGCGTCGATAGATTTTCAAAAATCCCTAATTTTTCTTATATATACACTATCTACCCTACACAAAATTCACATATCTTCTCTTCTACACCTCTTCTCTTCTCTTCTACACCATATTTTTCCAACATCCCTGCAATGGCTGACCATAAGCAGTTCGAATTCATACTCTAAAATATGGAGTTGAACGAGGACGAGTCGGTAGCCACTGAAGAAGAGATAAACTCTCATCTCAAATCCTACTCCTCTCTCCTGCAACCCACCCAATCCGATCTGCGGTCGCAATTCAACCCGCTCTAACATTCCCATTGACCGTCATCGCAATTCACTAATGAGCAACCTTCCCAATATGCCCCGATTGAAGAGGAGCAGCAGTTGACAAAGGTATGGCTCAACCATTCTATCAATACATCAAAGGAAAGTCCAGAAGACCAAGAAATACTGGACGAAAGTCACGGTCGAGGTCTATCAATTGAGGAAGCCAACCGACCTAGAACGCGCGTGGAAGAATTGCAAGGACCACTAGCATCAACTCAGCAAAAAGGTCACTAAATTTCAAGAGAAGTACGTGCAAATTGTGAACGCGTACCAAAGTGGTAGGAACGATGCTCAAATCATGCAGCAGACGAGGAACGATGCTCAGAACTCGTCTATAGGTATAAGTGGATAGTTAGTTGTAGTTGATGAGTGTACTTGGGGTTTGAAGCCTTTAGATGTTTCAGACGATGCGGCTTCGGAGGTTGTGGTTAGTAAAGGGAAAGAGGTGCACAATGCAAGCGGGGTAATGCAAGCGGGGTAATGCAGCAGCAGGGTATCCCTAAGAAGAACGCCCTTCTCAATCCCCCGAAACCGAACAGTCACCCCCATAAACATTTATCGGATTATTATACTGCTAAATCTAAATCAAGAGCACATTCTTTAAGTCGTGAAAGACTCGTTAATCATGTTGATGTTTGGAAACAGGTTGCGCAAGCTCGAAACGTTCAAATTGCTCAGCCTACTCAAGTGAAGGCTTTTGACTATCCGAATTTAACATCAAAAGGTAAATAGTGGGTCATCGATGAGGGTTGATTTTACTTCGGTCGTGATCATGTTTCTTTTGGACTTATAGTCCTCCCTTTTTTCCTAGATGTGGCCCTTTAGCTCTTTCGAGAACTCCTTGTAATCGTTGGTTTTTTTTACATGGGCCTTTTCGGATCAGGTCATTCTAGACCTCTTTCCTTTCTTGGAATAGGTTTCATTAACAAAATCCTGAGCTTATAAAAAAAATGTTTCCACAAGAGACAAAAGTTGGCCTAAACGGACGCAAAAAATATAAAGAATCACTTTGCCAAGACTAACCAAAAAAAGTGCAAGCACTTTGATGACACCTACCGGGGACGTCTCAAAGACCTTATATTAGGAAAAACCGACGAGGAAATCTATGTTGCGACTACGTCCGACTACAAGAAGATCCACAGGAAATGGACAAAACATGCTTTGTGGGAGTTGCTCAAAGATCAGTCGAAATGGCGTCCGTACATTGGCGCGATTAAAAATTAGTTAAATGATCTCCCGCCTTGTTGTCGTTTGTTTAATTATCCTATGTGGTTTTTATTTAATATGAATAAAATTAGTAGTTTGATTTGGGAGTGTTTTGAAAATATTAAAATTATAAAAACACCCAAACAATTAGATTCTACAACTAACTGGTGGTTACCACTATAATGCTAGTGATAGGAGCTAGTTGTTTGGAAGAGAGTGAAAATGTTTTCCTACCACCCCTCCCTACCCATAACTATTTGTTTACCATTGGAGACGCTATAGTTGAGTGTACTCAAAAACTGTATAAATAATTATTTATTTATTTATTTATTTTTATGACATGTAATTAACTTCACTACGTTAACCCGTATGATTGGACATCTACACACGAGTCATAAAATAATATCTTCGTATAGATTGAAGGTGCTAAAGTGAAGGTGACAAACAAGTCAAACATGTCACATAAGTATGGATTTCTCGTAGACAAATTAACAAATTCTAATACCATGTAAAAATTTAATCAAGAATAACCATTATAAATAGAATTTACACTTTAAGTGGGAATTTCATTGCCAAGCAAGTGTGTAAACTTGGCATTGAACATTTGCACAAGTTTGAGGCAGCCCATTGTTTCTGCTTTAAGTTATAGCTTATTATGGGCTTCACATAGAGAACATGCTTCCCTAAATTGGGAGGAAAACAGTAGTTTAAGGGTTCAACCCGTTTGAACTTGGATCCTTGGAACAATAATTCAAATACTTAATCTGTGGACATACTGGGCCCAAAATCAACTATATCCATGTTGAAACGACTTAATGACCATCCACTTTGTCATTAAAACCTCTATGATGTAAACAAATTGCTGATAATCACACATGCAGCTCACAAGACCACTTTTGAGATCAATTGGCCTCTTATATTTGCATAGCAGCAATTACACAACACTTGAAGAAACCTCTTTATTGTTCTATGTCAAATACTCAATGAATTGCTAAGTTCTTCTGAATAATTGACAGGACGGATCACTTTATAAACTACAACTTAGTACAAGCCAATAGGTTAGAATCAGGCTCCCCCGGCATCCAAATTGTGGCAAGTTTTATCACAAGGATACGGGCAATCAATGGCTTTCACACTCGATCTGTCAAAATACCAGTCTCCAACAGCTAGCGCAACAGGCTGCATATATATATCAGCAAATGTACTCTTAGAATAAGTTTTCTACAATGTCTTGTTTAATAAAACAAGTCTTGTAATCATGTGTTTTTATATGTATAAGGTTTCCCAAACTTTATGCAGAAGGAATGAAGACATATGTAGAGACAAAACATACCTTGTCTCCAATGACAGGAGAATCGTCAGCGAACCATGTGTCCTGCCTCTCAGATTGGCAGTGAGCAAAACATGAATTTATAAACATCCCATTTTGCTTAGACATAGAGAACTTCTTTAATGAACTCAGCATTTGGGTCCTGAAATCTGTTTCATATAATTGATTAGTTTAAAAAAAAACATAAACACTAAGTTCTAATATAAGCTTCTTGCATCTGAAACTACCTTGCAGAAATTGGATCTGTGATGGAGAGCACTTTAAATGGTTGTTTTTGCAATCCTGCCACTCTCCTTTGGGATCTGATGGTGGTGTGGCTAAACTTTGGTGGATCTGATTTCAAGTAGGAAACTATAGATCAATATATGTTGTCAGCTACCAAAACTTGCTTGTCCAGCTGGTCAAGCACTTGAACTTTGGTCTTAAGATCTGTTTCAAGTCCCAAAGCGGTACCCTACTCATTTATTTCTTCCCAACTTATGTTGGGCTTCTCACTATCCTGCCCTTTGGGCCTCTCTCTATCTTGTCAGCCATTGTATAGGCCTCTCTCAAGGTGAGTGTTACAAAAAAATGAGAACCCTCTTCTACATAAGGTAGCTCATGCTTTCAGAACAAAGTTCGGTGCTCCCTTGCTTATGTATAAGCAAGGTCTTGAGACCAAATGCTTTGATACACCCGATTATCCCACATACATACACAAAGCTGTGTTACATTATTCATTGAACATAAGTGGACTATTACCTGCCATACATCATATGCTGTGTTTAGGATAAATAGCGGGGTTTTAATGTTGTTGATCAGGTTTTCCGGAAAGAAGCACTGGAAGGGATACATACAGAATCCAATATATGAGAATGAGTTAGATGATTTTCTGTTCCAGGAATATGCTGTGCAATGTATGTCATACGAAAAATATTACCGAGGTTGGGTCAAGATGGTTAGTACATATTTGTGGTAGATTCTTTTCCACTCCCTGTTACAATCAAGCAAAACAACGACATATTAAATCACAAAAGCTTACACAATAGTCAGTAAGCTAGAGTGTTGGTATAGCATGAATCACTGACCATAAAAGATTTAAGGTATGGAAATTTACTATCTATACGCATTACCTGTAGCCCAACCACGCCACTGTAGAAGTTCCTGAGTGTGTGCTTGCCAGCTACGTCAGCCCTACAGTAATGGATAGAATAGAAAAGGTTATGTTCACTAATAATGAATAATAAAACATCTAATCCAAGGAACAAATGCATGTATTTATTATGCGGGAAATAAATATGTAATTTTTTTTGTTTAAAACGGAATACTTAAATCGGGCCAGGCTTCCACAACTAAAAAGTTAACCTTATTAGTTGGGTATGACCCTAACCTTTATAAATAGCTCTTTATTCTTATATTTTCCCGATGTGGGTTCAACTTCAACAAAATACAAACAAAAAGCTACTTACGCATCGAGAAATAATCCAGCATCACTCAGGCACTTGACTCTAACATTGCTTGGAAACAAGGCCCCGAACTCATCACAATGCAATATAGATGCTAGGCCTCCGGCAGAGCACCCAGAAAGAAGAGCCTGCAAAACTCAGAAGTGAAAATGGATGCAAGACATATGAAGATGGAAAGAGGGGTTATTAGAAAAACTAAAAACCTGATCAGCATTTTTCATTCCCTTTGACATTAGATCCTGAATGGCAGCTTCATATATACGCTGTCCTCTAAATTGGAGTTGTGCAACCTAAAAGAGAACCACTTTCCTTTAATACATTATGTAAGACTTATATACTCTTCTTCATGTGTAAACAATATGATGATTCAAACCTTATCTTCACCATCACCACCAAAAGAGGCACCATCACAGTAACGAAGTTTTATTCTATTCCAGTTGAAAAAATCTGCATTGAGAAGAAAGTTATGAAATGGTAAGATATGAAAGCTAAACAAGAAACATGAAAATTACGAAGATGCACAGAAGCAGAAGCCAGAATAGATTACTAGTGGTAATTGAAGACTATATTTTGAATACATACCAGGGTTATCTTCGGGTTTATTGCTCAATATCCCTGTAAATGGTATTTGCTTTTCCATATATTTCGACGACCCACGTCGTGTTGTTTTTCGGTAAACACACGTTCTACGGTTGTTACACCATCCTCCTCCCTGTCACAAGATGTTTGACATAACAAAGTGTCAATCAGATACACGAAAAACATCTGAAACATTCAGTTCATACTAGTTCCCCATAGAAGAATTTAAATTTATAAAAATGAAAAAAAAAAACATAGTGCATTGTTGAGATTTATGTGTTTTTCCATTGAAGTGGCATCCATCTAAGGTGACCGCTAAAATTCTTGGTGAATAAAATTTTGATTTGAGGCAAAGTTATCAATGTCCATGGCAAAGAAGAGTTAAAATTACTTGGAACTAAAGATTAAATTTACTTATACAATGAAAAGTTCAGTAATCTATTTGTTGGAACTACAAACATCAATATAGAGGAGAGACATCTAAGAAGCATATGTGGAGAAAATATAATACTAGTTCGGGCATATTTATCTTTATACAGACCTCCAACTGAATAAGCCAACTGTTAGCTCCCGAGCCAGATCCTCTATCCATATGATACCCAGGTAATGTTCCATCAGCACAAACTGGAAAACAACATCCACAAGCAGTAAATAAGGTCATGATACAAAACAAGATTCAAATAAAACGAACTAAAATTGCAAATCCATTGCAATTATAATCTACCACCAGACTTATCAAAAAAAATTAACATTCACAATTACAATGCATAAAAATCGGACTCAAAACACTTCAAAAAAAGACAACACAGAAACTATATCAGCACAGGATAAGAAGGGGGTTCCAAACTGAATCTGAATACAATAAAGGGGTTTAAAACTTATTGGTAAAGTAGTTGCACCCAAATTTCAGAATGAAAAATTCAGCTGTAGTCTCAACATATCAATTCCAGAACCAACATCCTTAGCAGAAGCAAAACCAACTTAAGTTGCACCTAAAGTGCATCTTATTCAATTTCTTACTAAACCCACAACACAAGAAAAGGTCAAGACTTTGTTCCACACAAAACCAGACACCAAGTTGAATCAAATCAGGTGAAAGTGAAATCTACAAGAGAGGGAGAGAGAGAGAGTGTTAGTACCTGCTTGTGCATCAGCTGGGTGAATGAGAGTGAGGTCAACCATAAGAGGATTGACAGCATCAGAGACCCCAAAAGACTCCATATAAGAAAGCTGAGCCTCTGTCACATTCCAATCCTCAAAACCATCCTCAAACCCAGCAACCGAGTTCATACCCAAAACATTAATTCCCACAACAAACACAACCCATAAGAGCTTCACTCTTCTGGGTTCCATTTCTCTGTTCCTCTGCAACCCAAACCCAGATTAACAGTGATTCCTCCAAAGCCTTGTGTCCGAGCAGCTTTATATACTAATTGCAATGGCCTCAGAAAAGAACCAGCATTTAGTACTAACCAAAATTACAAACAAAGCTTCCAAAATGTATCAAATTTTTTTCCATTCACAAACATGTTCCCGAAAGAGGAAAAAAACACTCCTTTTATCTCTCTCTGAAAACAGAGTGGGAGGAGAGAGAATACAGAGGAGGAGAGGATAATATGGCAAAAGAACAGAACAGGATTGCCGGGCTTTTTAGGATTTATCAGCAAGGGCACGTTTGGAATCTTGGTGACGGGTCTATACTCACAGGGCTTTGTGTGAATGACTCATCTATGACCGTTGACTGAATTTATGATCCTACGGTTTTGGTTGAAATGGGTGTGGGTTTAAGAGGTTTGGGGATTTTTAATGGCGGGCATTTATTTTGTGGTTGGACTGACTGTTGTCTTCGGTGAGGCCCGTGATAGATAGTGTGTGTGTGGTACATGTATTTGGTAGTAGAAATTAAATTTTGGGGTAACCGAAAGGGAAGTTTCACAAAGAGGTTGAATTGTTTTTGGACTAAAATGAGTACATGAACGGTAGGGGTACATAGATGGAACAATAACGGTTAACGTAAACGTTAACGGAAAATTAAACAGGAATGACGTCATATTATTTGTACCTTCCTTCTTAACGAAAAATCATAGATCTTGAATTGTTGAGGTGTTTCAAATTGGAGGGAAGGTTGACTTTTTGGTAGAAGCTGAAAACTTGATTGAATCCTAAGATTAGTGGCGAGGCTCTCTTGTAGCAGCTGCTAATGGATAGAAGAGGATTCTCTTCCTTTGAAAACGACCTATCCTATCATGGGGAGATGGTCGGACGGTATCCCAGTTGAAGCTTTGTGTATGAGTCATTCCCTAAACTCGTAGGCAACGTCTTGAGAGACTTATGGAAATGCGAGAATGTTTGTCCATCCTCGTTTGATTAATGACCTCCTTTGAGTTGTCTTTTGGTGTAGGTGTCGTATTCTTTGGTTCCATAGCCAAGGTGGGAGAGTGTATGTTTCCATTGATCACTTGATTTCTACGCCACTAACTGTGATTGTCGTTGTTGTGATTTTGGAAGAAGCCTCGCACGCTAAGCCCTTACGATCGTAACACACTAAATGAGAAGTTTGAGCACAACATCATATCTTAGTCCCCAGTCTTTTCCACACAACATCAGATCTGAGATCACAGTCATTCCCAACTAAAGAGGCCAATTTCTTTTTGAAACGTAGATTGTATATATTAGTATTTGAAGTGTTTCAAGATACAATCTAGTGCATCGAGGATATGAAACCCAGAGCACAACTAGACATAGACAAAACGGGCCTCCCGAGCTAGCCAACGGGTTGTCTCGTTCGTTGTCCTAGTAATATACTCGAGTTTAACATCCTCGAGAGAATAGAGAATAGATCGACACTCAGTGATGATTCGACCTATGTGGAAAAGAATGGGCTTCCTGAATGAGGTGCACTACATATTGTGCACCACTGCGCACCACCACCTTTGTGCGATCTTAACATAATTTAAAGAATATCCTTTTACAAAATTTGATAAGATAAGAACTAAACATAATGGAATCCTCTTATTTTATCTTATGATTTATTAATTTGACAAAGGGCCAGAGCTACATGCAATCTAAAATGGAGATCAAAATATAAAGCGTGCAGTAAAATATAAAAAATACCCAAGTGAATTTTGGGTTCTTTCAGCATAATGTTGCTGGGATGATGATACCCGCCTTGTTCGAGCTTGGGGATGGTAATGAGGTGGGTTCGGGACGAGGTACCTGCACCCCATCCATGTTAGTTATTTGTCTTAGGCCAATCTTCTTCTTTTTTGAAACGGGTAACCGGAGACTTTCATAAATACCAATAGGTAATCAAACTAGACAGGGCGTGACCGCCCCGCGTTCTAGATGTATGTCCGAGCCGACCGTAGAAGGCCCGACGCTCATGCACCCATAATAATAGCCTACTTGAAATCGTAGGCACAAACTCAAGACAACTCCTTACCATCGTCTCAAAACAACGAGACATAAAGTAAAAGGTCCTAACCAACACAGAAAGTAAATTGTTCCAGAAATAATACGGATAAAAATAAAGCAGGTAAAAAAGTTGAGCTGTTGGTGCGGGCTGCCCGGGACCTCCCAGCACTGGCTGTCCCGGGTCTGTAGGTATAGTCCGACATTGACTCCACCCACCCCTGTCGGGTCGGGTCATCCCTGCATCGGAGGCTTCCCTGCCTCCGTCTGCTTCACCTGGCCCTCCTCAGTGATCATCATCGGGTGGTGATCGCTCCGGTAGGTCTCGGCCCGGCCCCATGCCAATTCCGGGCGTTGACTCCCTAGACGGTCACCCAGTTCCGGATGAAGATCCACCGACAGAGCTTCAACGAGTCAGTACTGCAAAAACGGCCACGGGGGCTTGTGTCCCCGCCCTTGCATGGGCCAATTGCATCGTCGGTGCATGGCCATTGGCCACATGGCCAATCCGAGGGGAGGAGGCGGGACCCGGTGAGGATCCACCGGTGACAACGGTGCCATACCCGTGAGAGATCTGCTTCCACCGGCCTGACAGCATTGCAAAAAGTGGGACATCGCCGTCGATTGAGGAAGGCGGGGAGACTTGAGCAGCGTTGAGGAGGAGAGATTCGGGCGGCTGCAGCGGACGACGTGAGATCGGTGAACGGCGACGTACAGAACCAGATCGGATCCGAGGAGAGGCACATGTCCTGACTCGGCGATCGTCTTACAGATCACAACCGGAGAGGTAATACCGGCGTGGAGGAACGACTGAAGCGAGCAAAGCGAGAGGAGACCGACTCCGATGAACGGCGACGGTAGATTGAAACCCTAGGATTGGACAGAGAGCTTTTTTTTGTTATTGAACTCCTTCTGAAGAAAAAAGGTTTTCATATTCCTTAGGCCAATCTTTATTATGTATTACATTATCATTTATTAATAAAGTAGCACTTATATTATCATTTTGTGAAATGTTAATTACGTGAGTAATCAATTTTTTTTAAGGTCATCAAATATGTGACTTGATAGTAAAACTCTTAGATTGATAAAGAGTGTTATTCATTGAAATCTAAACTTAATGATATACTAAGGCTAACATTGTGTTGACTGGTGATCATGCATATGGGATATAGAGTCAAATCATAGATATTATTCGGGGAAACAGTATTGGATGCCCCATTGTGAGAATATTACATAAGAACTGTCATAATTATTTCTCAGTGCCGAAATATGATTTAAGTCCTTTGACCTCGTAGTCATCGTGGATTTTTATATGGATGTTTTTGCATCTTGACACAATTCAGCATTGTCCTTAACCGGACAATAATAAAGATTGTCGTTGGGTACATAATATTATATATGAGAAATGTGAATGATTGATAAGGAACTTGTTCCTCATGTAAATATGAGATATATATCGTTGGGCCCTTTGATAAGCGAGACTCTGAAAATGCATGGTCACGCGAGTCGATAATGAATTATCACTCATAGTATGCTTGGGATCGAGAAACTAACGATCGAATATAGTAAGGATGACGATCTCATGCCTTATATTTCGATCGAGATATCAGAGACAAATGAATTAAGATATTAACGGTAAAATATTGAATCGGATTGTCGATCTTCATATAACTTTAGGTAGTTATAATATCTTGTTAGAGGTCAAAACTTTAATGACATATTATTTATAGGCTCATGACATGTACATGGGATGTCATAACCTTAATAACATATTATTCTATACACATTAATCTATACATAAGTCCATAAGCCTCCGTAAATTTAACAGGTCATCCGACACATATATTCATAACAAATAATAATTTTAACAAAAAAATATATCAGTTTTTGTATTAGTTGAGAATTCAAACTAATTAACAAAATGTTACTAATTTTTGCTCATGTTCCGAAATAATTTATTATTATATTCTACAAACAAAAAAGTTCACTATCATGTTGTTTTATGTCTTACTATCTATCTCTTGATTAAATTCTCATTGTCATGACATTAACCATTGAAAATGACATGTATCTCTCGATTAAATTCTAAATGTCATGGCATTCATTAACCATTGAAAATGACATGATATGATTAACATGATATCAAATGCAAACTAATGTTTAAAAGAATTCGATACATATATTGTTCAGAATCGCTAAATATGAATTGGTGCAACAAATTTTTTTGATCTAGTCAATGCCTAGGAAATAAATCTATCACAAAAAATAAAATAATAAAAAAGATAGGAGAGAGTGTTTCTTTGTTTTTGTTTTTTTTTGATAAAAGAGTATTTCTTTGCTTTAAGGCAACCATTTTGATGGCGATATTCAAGATATGATAAGAACACGTTAACACACATTCTCTCATCTCATAATATAACCAACAAATGTTAGTTACTTAATTCCATTCATATTTGACAACGATAGACACAGACCTTTATTAATTACTATTTTAATTCTTTGTACATTCCGTCATTTCTACGTCTTCCATGCAAAGTTCATAACAAAATTAAAAAGACCGTCCACTAGATGTCGTCCGTATATACTTACTCTAACGGTTTCCTATTTTTCCTTCCCAACAAAAGAAATATTGAATATGAGTTAACAAATTAAATATTTTATGTTATATTCAATGGATTTTTACATGTTTATTACATATATTATTCAATAATGTCTACGGTTTTTCTACGTTTCCCTTCACAACAAAAGAAATAATTACATATGAACAAGTCCAAATAATTTATTTTAAATAAAATGCTTAACCTAGCTATCTTCAACCAAAAGTTATTTATAAACTAATTAATTTAAATTTACAGTCTCTCCGTGTAGAGAAATGAAGTGGATAGGATCAAAGTAGTATAAGTAATCATACTAAGTGTGGAGAGCCCGCGAAAGAGACAGACCATGAAATGGTGAGTGCCAAACATTAACGAAAAAGAAGAGTGGTCAACACAACTGCCTGATGTGAGAGTGCACTTACTCCAATTATCACTCACTTGGAGGCTTTCCGATGGATTCATATGGATTAATCAAACGACGGATGAATACAACATTAAGTTGATTAAAAATACATCAAAATACCCATAAATTAGACATAATTAACTCTTTCACGTCACAAGCCTTTCCAAGATTTACTCTCCAAATTTGTTTTGTATCTAATGGTTGGTTTGAAACCACCGAGAAAAGTTATGAAGGGCGCTCCAAATATGTTTTAGAGTGCGGGCCGATGTCATAATCCCCTCAAAGCATGTATATTTGGATGCAATGGTTGAGGGAATGATTCAAGAAGAAAATTTATTTCCTAAGATTATGTACCGTGAGTGTATTATATATGAGGATCATGATTTGAGTATCATGTGGTGATTAGACTGAATTGTGATGCGAGTCCCTTAAATTGAGCTATGAGACTCATGTATGAGAATCACGATATACGCGGATGTTGAGTATATGTTGGCTGGATAATTGATTGATATTTTATTGAATTTATTAAATTCCGATTTAAAATAGTAAATATTAAATAAAATTTATAAAATTAATTGATGAAAATTAACTAAAATACAAATTATACTTGTAATTAAAAAAGAAATGAAATAAATATCAAATAATACATTAGCCTAAATTTGGTTGTTAGTGAAGAGTATTATGGTCATTTTACTTGTTTTTTTGTGGAAAATTAGATGGAAAGTTAATAATGAGTACTAAAATGAAATTAATGAAAATTTAGGATACTGAAGTGACACGAAAAAATTTAGGGTATTCTAAATGAATTAAAGTTAGTTTAAGATACTAAGGTGACAAAAAAAAATGATTTGGAGTACTCTACATGAAATATGAAAGATTTAGGGTATTCTACATAAAATATTACTGTGCACGTGACCAACACATGTCCAAAAAACTAACGGAATCGTCAAAATAGACGGAAATGATTAGTTTGCGCAAAAAAATAGAAAGGTGACAATTGAGAAGTGCAACAAAAGTCATGTCCAGTTAGATCGCCAAAACAAAAATTAAAGATGGTTAAGGACCCATAGTTACTCCTTTAAAATATACGATATATTTATAGCATTATCCATTTAAAAGAAAGTGGAGTGAACTACACACGTGCAATTGCACACATGTGCAATAGAGATAGTCATAAACCCTGCAATGAACTCATAAACCCTGCAATGAACTCAAAAAAGCTCTGTTCTAAGATTTTCTCAAGTTTACGCAAATGGGTGTCAAGGTAGTATTGTCAATTTCAAATTCACCATCTTCCACTAAATTTCAATTTGGCCCTCATCTTTATGTTATTGATTAATTTCTTTATTTTTGGCGCTAGGGTTTGACGAAGCTGCTAACTGATAAGGCTCCCAATGCCATGAAAGTGCAAAAATTTGACAGTTACTTTGGCCGCAAAATCGCCATTGATGCTAGCATGAGCATCTACCAGTTCCTAGTACGGCCACTGCTTCTAGTACTCATGTTTGAGCTTCTGCTTCATGTATCTTATATTTGTAGGATTCAAGTGTGTTGTGTCAATGGTGTGCAGATTGTAGTTGGGAGGAGTGGGGCTGAGATGCTGACTAACGAGGCCGGTGAAGTCACTAGGTCTGCCTTCTCTGTCTCTGCAGGTTCCTCCAGAATCTGAGTATAATTAACTGATAATGGTGAAAATTAGCTGAAACTTATAAGGAATTTGAAGCATCTTTAATTTGTTTTTACTGAATCATTAGTATACTTTTCTTGGATTCACTTTCATATATTGTGGTCATCTTAGAATGGGTTTTCGTTTCCGGGTTCCATCAAATGTAGATAAAAACCAAAGAGGAATAACATGTAAGCGTTTTTATTATTGTTGCATTGCAAAATTTTATGTTGGGTTAGAGTTCCCTAATAGAAGCAAAACATAAGCTAGATACTATTGATTCATAAATAAGACGGGAAAAGGTTGTTTGATTATCCTAGTGTGGGTGTTTTTTTTAAAGATAATTGTCCAAAACTACCCTAAAGTTTCGTCCACAAACGAGTTGATGCACAAAGTTTCGTCCACGTTGTGTGGCTACCCTGAAGTTTTGTCCACGACTTCTTTAGTTTTGACGTAATAGGGATGTTCATAATGATGGTCTGGGCAGTGCTTCCCATATTGAATAGAAGCGTGGACAAAACTTCAATGCACCCTCAAAGCGTGGACAAAACTTAAATGCACCCACAAAAGCGTGGGCAAAACTTCAATGCACCCACAAAGCGTGGACAAAACTTCAGTGCACCCACAAAGCGTGGACAAAACTTTGTGCATCAACTCGTTTGTGGACGAAACTTTAGGGTAGTTTTGGACAATTATCCCCTTTTTTAATTTCATTTTCTACTGTTTTTGTTGAGTTCTATATATATTTTTCTCTTCCAGTTTCTTGGATGCTGATATGTATTCTTTTGCGCTGAAATTGTAGTCATTTGCAAGGCATGTTTACACGGACAATTAGGCTTCTGGAAGCTGGAATAAAGCCAGTGTAATTACTTCCTTACTCTCCACTTCTTATAATTTATTTGGTTCTTGATTTGGAAATAGTCTTTGTTGCCCTCTCCCCAAGTTTTGAAAAGTTTGTGGTTTGCTGAAGTACTTCCTTTCTTTTCAGCTATGTTTTTGATGGGCAGCCTCCAGATTTGAAGAAACAAGAGCTGGCAAAACGGTATGCCTGATATCATAATGACTTTTATGTTACTTAATTTCCTTTCTTAATAGCTTTGAATTTGATGAATAATAACCTTTTGTTTCTGCGTAGTTATTTAAAGAGGGCAGAAGCTACTGAGGATCTGCAAAAGGCCATGGAAGTATATACATAAATTACTTTTACGATCCCTTCTGGTTCCTTACCTTTCCTTGTCATGACCTTTTTGTGTTGCTTTCTCTTGTATCTCATAGCATGCTCTTGTAATTATTGCAGATTGGCAACAAGGAAGATATCGAGAAGTTCAGCAAACGCACTGTAAAAGTGGGTTTTCTCATTTATTTTTCATTCCATATTTAAATTATTGATATGGCAAGTAGCCACTTTTACTCTTACATCTTTTTTTTGGCTCACTATCATTCTTTTCATTGTTAACTAAGATATTGTTAACTAAGTAGCCATTGTTGAGATTGAATTGACCGTTAAACCTATTTATGCTTTGGCTTTTCAAGGTCACCAAACAACATAATGAAGACTGCAAAAGACTATTAGGACTCATGGGAGTGCCTATAATTGAGGTACATTAGTTATTTGATTTAAACGCAATGGTAGATGGTCAGAGTGTGAAAATTTGATATTTTTTTATACTGTAGATCTTCTTTCTATTACTAGAAACTACCCATTTTTTTATAATGAATCTTGTAAGACCTGGTTTTTCTTTCACTAGGCTCCTTCTGAAGCAGAGGCTCAATGTGCCGCGCTTTGCAAATCAGGAAAGGCATGTACACACTGTTTACTTTTGAAAGCTGGTTTGGTTCATTTATTTGTGCAACATAACATATTTCATTTTGTGTGGCATTTGATTACTGCCTTTTACTGTTTCCATTATTGGAGCATATTTTCCATGATGGGTTCAACCAAAGTGGCTGTGTCTCCAATTTTGTTGTAAAGAACTGTACTATGTCATGGGATATGTGCCTGCAGGAATGATGTTTTCTAAGAATCAATGTTCAGCTTTTCTCTTTCAGGTTTATGCGGTGGCTTCTGAAGACATGGATTCTCTAACTTTTGGAGCTCCTAGATTTTTGCGCCATTTGATGGCTCCTAACTCAAGAAAAATCCCAATCATGGAGTTTGAAGTTGCGAAGGTGCTTAAGAATTGGTAGAGATATAATTGCTACTTTTCAACTAGGCAACTCAATATCATTTGCGGATTCACTTTTAGGTTTTGGAGGAGCTAAACCTTACTATGGATCAGTTCATTGACTTCTGCATTCTTTCTGGATGTGATTATTGTGACAGCATTCGAGGTTAGGAAACTTTCTCTCTTTCTTTGGGTATGGTCATTCCACACCAGGTTTTATCGGGCACTTACAGTGTGGAACTTTCATTTACAACATCAGGCATTTTATGTGATATATTTGAGTATCTGATCTTATTTCATTGGTTATCTTCGTAGCTTGATATTGTATATAGTATTTACTAACTTACAAATTTATGGAAAAAGGTGTTGGGGGGATTACTGCTTTGAAGCTCATCCGTCAACATGGCTCTATAGAGAATATAATGGAGAACATAAACAAAGAGAGGTACTTTTCATTTGAAAGATATCCATTTGATCTACTGTTAATGTATTATGCAAACCTCATTGCGTACATAATTTCTTGATTGTAATGCCTTGTAATGGGATATTATGAAAGTCTTAGTCTCCCTTAATCAAAAACTTCATATAATTGGTGGCTTACTTCTTTGGCCATTTGAGGGTAGAAAAATCACTGTCATCATTTTGTGTGCACATTTGCCATGCACCGAAATTGTGTAAAGAATGTCTTAAGACAACGATAATGAGTTCATTCACTTTTGTGTTTCATGGAAATCTACAAATAAGCATATTTTTTCTGTGTTCAGGTACCAAATACCTAATGACTGGGCTTATCAAGAAGCTAGACAGCTATTTAAGGAGCCTGTACTCATTGACGAGGAGCAACATGATGAGATCAAATGGACTAATCCAGATGAAGAAGTGGCTAATTCATTAATCAAGATTGTGCCTTGCTTTTTTATTTGTTGATTTTATTGAAGTTTTCTCACGATCTTTACAATTTTCAGGGTCTGACTTCCTTTCTAGTAAACCAAAATGGGTTCAACAGCGGCAGAGTTATAAAGGTTTGTCCTCTAGGAATTAGTATGTAACTCTTACATATTGCTTAAAGCATGCGTATTAAGATGCATTACTAATTATAGTTTCTCTACACGCCAGGCAATAGAAAAGATTAAAGCAGCCAAGATTAAGGGATCACAGGGGCGGTAAGGGGTGGACAACAAATTTACTGGACTTAACTGTTGATCTTCTGTGATGGGATTACGTCACAATTTTTTTTTCTGCATACAGAGTGGAATCTTCTTATAAGCCAATGGCTAGTTCATACATACCCGTGAAAGGAAAGGTACTTGTCCATAGTCCATTTTTAGCTGATCTTTTCTTGTTTTAGTGGTTAATAGAACCGATTGCCTTATATAACTTGTGGATGACAGGAAAGCAAATGTGTGATTCGATCCCACATACAACCAATTAAGTCTCGGGTGTTCTCTCTGAAAACTTGTAATTTTTCTGGACCAAAAGGTGTCGGGTTTTCAACCCTGGCAAACTTGAATTACCCCAGTCAGCTATCCACAGGTGTCTGCTTCTGGTGAACTTCCATAGCTAATGTATATTGTTTTTTACTTCATTTAAGAGCATCCAAGGTCACTAAAACTTGCTTATCCAAATGGTCAAGTGCTTAAACTTATGATTACAACATTAGGTAAATATTATTGCAGCTGCTAGTTATTTTATGGAAATGTACCCTCTGAGGCATGTGAATTAGCTATGTGTATTAACTGAACTGTAATTAATTTGCGCATAAGACTAGTATACACGCACTGAACTGTACTTGTAAATATCATTTTCCCAAGTGTTTTCAAAAGAAAATCATCTTAATCACCTGCATAATTTACCTTATTGAAAAATAAAAATGTCAACAAATAACAGTAATTTCAAACGCATTGAAAATCTGAAATGACGAATTAAAGAATGATGCATTCTGAAGTCTCGTAATGGTTGATTGGGATAAGCAGATGATCAGGATAAGGAGGCGGTGGATTGATCGGAGATGGCGGTGGTGTAGGGTTAGGACTGATCGGAGGTGGTGGTGGTGTAGGATTAGGATTGATCGGATTTGGTCCAACGCTTGTTATATCTGCGTATTTTCCAACCTTTTTCACTTTGTTTACTATCAAAACTGGATCGACCTCGCCTATAATCGTCAGCGTTTGCTCTATTCCTGTTCATATTCATGTTCATGTTCAATTCATCAGCATCAAAAACAGCTATTACAAAGTCGAAAAAACTATATATTTACCATGATCGTGAATACCTGAAAGTCGTGTCACTGATGAGAGTACCTCAGTTTTGCATTTATCGCAATGTATGTTGGTCTTTATTACAATTTTCTGGCAAAAAAGAATAAACTCCTCAAATTAAATACACAAGAAAGACAGAAATAAACCATTCGAAAATGTTACTTACCTTTGAAGCCATAATAGCAGGATGTGATGAAGATCTCTGCTTCCTTAAACATTTGGGATTGGGAGCTATTTATAGGATTATTAATCATTGGAGGGAAAGGACAATACGACGTGGGTCTTTCTTGACGAGGTCTTTAGCTTCCAAGTTGACAAGATAAATAAGTCCAGTCCAGTGCTATTATGATACATTCGGATTGATTTTTTTTATCAGCAAAGCAAAATGTATAAAACCCGGTTCGGATTGAAATATTGTTTCAGTGTTGCATCATTTTCATGCATTCTTCACGAGATTCTTACTTATTTGGGACATGCACCTAAAACTTCAATATGGACCTTTGCTTTCCTTCTTACTTGTAATCATGTTATAGAGAGGAATGAGAGATTTAGGTCACAAATTAAACTTTGATAAGATCGAATTTACAAGTTAAGTCGATGAAACCCTTTTATATTTTCTTGAAGATAAATGGATCTAAGTTTTTTTGTTCCAAATCTCTAACGCCATTATAATCATATCAATCCTTTTTAGTTGTTTTTAAGGAACAAGTTGGAATTATTTAGTGTTCAAGTGGAGATATGGACCGCAACACACAGTAAAGAATGCTTTCATAGCTGTTTTGGAGTTGATGACCTCGACAAGAAGGATTCAACACCTTTCTTTTAATTAGTAACCTTGTTTTTAAATATTAAACCGGATGTGTTTGGTAGATCGATTGGATTTTATAGTTACATACATATTATTAACCGTTAATCAATTTCAACACTCAATTTTGCAAATCAATGACATCTGATTTTCAAGCTTAATTATATCTAAATATATAAAATAATTCAGCAAAACATAATTTGATAACTCAGTCTCTTTTGATTTTTCTCTCTATCAGATTTTTGTCCCGTATATATTTGATTGATGAGGTGAAATCGGCTACAATCCATTCTTAACCTAAAAACCGTGAGAATCAATCATAATCAGACACCTAAGATCCAACATTCACCATGATGGCACATCATCACCCTAATTCCACAAAAATTCACGCCAATTTCACCCTTTCTCACACAAGCAAGGGCATAATTGTAATAGCATGGTGTCATGTGGACAAATGTCCATTTTTTTTCTTCACTAATTTAATATTTTCCTATTCGTTTGAACTCCGATTAGCTTCAAACTTGCGCCAATATTTTTATTTTTTTCAAGGGCTTTAAATCAAGATCAATCATGAATATATTTTGAAGCACGAAAATAAAAAGGTATATCAGGGTGATAAAAATAATGTTGAGTGTTGAGAAATCTTTATTAATAAATGTTTTATATAGGAGGTATCAAACTAGTGCTAAATGTTGATAAAAACATGTACTGATGTGATAAAAATCATGTTCAATTTCGATAATAAGTGTGATAAACTAGAGTTTAGCTTTGATAAAAAAAACATGTGATGGGGTGATAAAAACACATGTAATTTAATGATAAACATAGTGTTTAGTGTTGATAAAACTAGTGTTCATAAAAACACGTGATGAGGTGATAAAAATCACGTTCGGTTTTGGAAAATGAGGTGATAAAACTAGTGTTTAGTGTTGATAAAACCAGTGTAAAGTGTTGATAAAACCAATGTAAAGTGTTGATAAAAATTACCCAGATATATATATATTTTTTAAATCAGCCCCGAAATAATTCTTTTTTCGTGCTTCAAAAAAAACATGTGATGTGAGTGTTTGGTGTTGATAAAACTAGTGTTCATAAAAAACACGTGATGATGTGATAAAATCATGATCAGTTTTGGAAATGAGGTGATAAACCCAGTGTAAAGTGTTGATAAAACCAGTGTAAAAGTGTTGATAAAAATTACTCATATATATATATATATAAATATATATATATATATATATATATATATATATATATATATATATATATATATTTTTAAATCAGCCCCGAAATAAAAAAAATTCGTGCTTCAAAATATATTCATGAGTGATCTTGATAGAAAGCCCTTGAAAAAAAAAACTAATGGCGCAAGTTTGAAGCCAATCGGAGTTCAAACGAAGCGGAAAAAATTAAATTAGTGAATTGGTAAAAAAAAGTAATATGATATTTTTTACTAAAAAGTCATACCCACTTACTAAAAAATGTTGTTTTTTTGCAGTCAACAACTCAATTGTATCTCATCCCTCCATTCTTAAAATAGACGGCTTAGATTGGTTCTCACAGTTTTTAGGTTAAGACATAGTTTGTATTAGATTTCTACTCTTGATTGATTTATGTATTTTAATATTTCATTTTTTAATATAAAGTTTTCATTTTTGATCCAGATTTTATAAAAGGTTTAATATCGAAACTTACTTTCAAGGGAAAATGACACATAACCCCCGTTAACTATCACCGATTTTCACATCACCCCCGCTAACTATTTTTTGTGACATTTAACCCCCTTAACTCCATTTTTTTTCACTTGGGTCGTTTTCCGTCCATAACAAACGGAAATAACCATGTGCTTGGCACATGGTTGTTATATTTTCAGAAAATACCCTGAATACCCTTGACCAAGCTATCCTTATCTTTCTCAAAACCCTTACCCAGTTCATTTCTCATTCACGCCCATGCCTCTTCTTCACCACGCCTCGCCTCCTCTGTGCTTCTCCCTCACCATGCTTGAACAATTGGCGTCCATATCAGCGTTGACGGCCTACGGATGGGCTTCCGCTGTATTCCGTTGGAGGAGCAATTGACGGGCTTCTCTTCACTGCTCAGCGGAGCAATAATACAGCTTCTATATCTCCGGCACCGCGCCTCCTCCACCTCCTTTCTCTCTCCCCCTTGTTGAAAATCTATATCGTATCTTCGCATATTTGGTTTTATACTTGTGCTTTGGGTTTGGGGTTTTGTTTGATTTCTAAATTTTTGGTCTAAGAATTCTGTATCTTCCATAGATTCTCCTTTTCTTCTCCATGTGTTCTCCGGCGAGCATAGAGGGTGGGTTATTTTTTGTTTGAACAAATATGGATTTAGGGGTTTTGATTTGGTGGTTTTTGAATTTGGCTTTGCAAAAACGTTGGTGGTTTGATTTTGGAAGCGTAAATCCATACTGGTTATTTGCTGGTAAATTTTGATGGTTTTTTCCCTCTAGAGATTTTACAGGTTATGGATGAGTAGTTAGGGTGCATAATTTGTGCTCAAATTTTGATTTTGAAGTTTTAATTGAATAGTTGCATAATTTGTGTTTTGATCATGTTATATTTACTGGAGAATTTGAAGTGCTGAACATACACCAAACCAGAGAAAAAAGTTATAAAAAATAATGAATGATGAAAATTAAACAAAAAAGTAATCGTGATGAAAATTTAAAATATATATTAATTAGATGATTATCTTAATTAATTAGTCCATCAACTATAAAATTTAAAGAAGTTTAAAAAAAATATTAAGAAAATGAAGAAATCAATTTCAAAAATTAATAAAGAAAAAAAACGAAATTGATGGAATAAAAGAAAGATAATTAAAAAATATTTCTTGAAAATTTTAGAAAAAGTAAGAAAAATGATTAAAGAGAATAAAAAATAAGTGGAAAATTTTATAATTTTGAAGGTTAAAGAAAGGTATTATTGATATTTTAATATTTTTTAAGTTTGTAAGAATAAATGGCATTGTTTTGAAAATTTGATGGTTAGTTAGGGGTATTTTGGACTTTTTAAACTTTTTGGATGAAAAGTTAATGACGTCGGATCAAAGTGAAAAAAAATGAAGCTTGGGGAGTTAAATGTCACAAAAAATAATTAGGGGGGTGATGTGAAAATCGGTGATAGTTAGCGGGGGTTATGTGTCATTTTCCCTACTTTCAAGTATTGGTCACTAACAATACACTACCCAACTTTTCAAAATGACAAATGCACTACCTTAAGTATTGGTCATGCAATTTTGTTGGTAAAAATGGACGGAATGTTTCATTCCGTTAGTCATATGACTTCAAGTGTCATATAATAAATGGTAAAATGACGTTTTCCTTTAATTTTTGACCTCTATGCATTTTATAAGGAACATTACCATTGTGCACTCATTATTGTTCCTTATAAAATGTATAGAGGTCAAATAACTAAGGGGGAAATGTCATTTTACCATCCATTATATGATACTTGAGGTCATATGACTAACTAAATGAAATATTTTGTCTATTTCCATTAAAAATCGCGTGGTCAATACTTAAGGTAATACATTTGTCATTTTGAAACGTTTGATAATATAGTGCTCGTGACCAATACTTAAGAGTAATTTAACCCATTTCATAAATAATGTTGCAAAACTTATAATCAATATTCTATGGGAGACAATCACGTACGAACCTCCCTTACAGTGTGAACCTATAAACCTCAAATCTAGTTTGAGAAAATAACATCCCAGTTTGAGATTTTTTTTTTGAAAAAATAGCATTTTACTTTGATGAAATATGGTTTGAGAAAATAGCGTTTCTGGTTTGAGAATTTTTTTGTCTGAGAATATTCAACTCAAACTGGGACTGCTATTTTCTCAAAACACATACACTGTTTTTACGAGTTCACATGTTCACACCGTAACAATTGGTTTGCACTTGATTGCAAGCCAATATTCTATAATGTAACTCGATGTTCCTGTTTTAAAAGTTATGTTCCAAACATTCATATCAACTGTCTAATATTTTAAAGCGTTGTTCCAGACATTTATATCATATGATTTAGTTTATAAACGAGCTTTTCAGCCACTATTTCACTGTTGAAGATATGTAAGTGGTCTACGACCAATCCATAAGACACGTAAATGATTTGTGACCAATTTATAAGACATGTAAATGATATGTGATTAATTCATAGAAGCATGTAAATGACATGTGACCAAAACTTAAGGTTTGACACATTTAAACGTTAGGTAATATACTGTTTGTGACTAATATTTTAGGGTAAGTTTTTAATGGTAGATAAATTTAGGTTATGAGACCTCAATCTGTACAAGTTGGAGGAGTTTTTTCATGTTCTGTGTAATTCCTTTGGTTGGTTGTAATATGTATAAGTTTCATTTGGTTGGTTGTAATTTTTGGTTGTGTTCTTTGAGGTTCCCACAGGAAATGCTCTCCTCCTGTACTCCTTCATTTGTTCTCCATTTCGGAGAGCACTTAATTTAAATTTGTTTTACCAATAAAAAAAAAAGTAGAGAATCCATAGTATTGAAACTATGCCCGCCCAGAATGGCCTCTCTATAAGCAAGTCTCAGTGGAAAAATCTCATTTTTGGACTTGTTTTAGTCACACCCTAAGTTTCTTGGATCCTCCCCCGCAACTTTTTCTTCATGATTCTCCTTATTGGTCGTAAATTACATTTGTCAAGTTCTAACTTTTGATTTAGGTCGTTGGTTGTTGTGGTTTGAGCTCTATTTAAGGAGCATGCTCAATTTGTATATCTCAATCTTCAGACATAGTAGTGAACCTCTAGAAACAGCTAGGTGTAACAACTAAAATCTAATAATAGCAGAAGAAGGAACGAATCCCTCTCCTCAAACCAATAATAACACAAAACCCCTAATTTAACTCTCCACCACCACCTTTTTCCTTATATAAACGTGCTCTTCCCCAAGAACAAAACAGCTGCAACAGCCACGATAGTAAATAATAATAATAAACACAATAACTATGGCAGCCAAAATCGCCAGTCTATTTGTGGCCATGATTGGATTGGCCGCCGTAGTTGTTGCAGATCCCAACCCTCTCCAAGACTTCTGTGTTGCCGATCTCAAATCTGTATTAAAAGTCAACGGATACCCATGCAAGGACGTAGCAGCAGTAACACCCGACGACTTCTTCTCCAGCACGCTCGGCGTCCCGGGCCTCACCAACGCCACCAACGAAGTCATCGTCAACGGAGCCAACGTCCAGAAAGTCCCCGGCGTCAACACCCTCGGCGTCTCCATGGGCCGCATCGACTACGCCGTGGGGGGCGTCAACCCGCCCCACACCCACCCGCGCGCCTCCGAGGTGATCTTCACGCTCGAGGGCGAGATCGAGGCCGGCTTCGTCACCACCGCCAACGTGCTCATCTCCAAGCGCCTCAAGAAGGGGGACGTATTTGTTTTCCCCAGGGGTCTCTTGCACTACCAGAAGAATGTTGGAACCGTTCCCGCCGCCGTCATCACCGCCTTCGACAGCCAGTTCCCCGGAACTCAGACGGTGGCTGGGGCGCTCTTCGGGGCTTCTCCGCCGGTTCCGGTGGACGTGCTGGCCAAGGGCTTTAAAATTGATCCTCAGGCTGTTGAAGATGTCAGGTTCAAGGTTGCGCCACCAAAGATGTAAGGAGAGAGAGGGAGAGGCGTTTTATGTATTTTATTCATTATTAAAGTCATTATTTGATTGATTAATGAAGCTTTGGGGTCTCCTTATTTAGATCCTTAATTAATCCACTGCCTGTTATTTTGACAAAGGCTTCACCGTTCTATATATTACCATATTATTGATGATACCCGCATAAACGATTACACATCCACCTCCTTATTTTGACAAGCGATTGGTCGGAGTTCCACTCATGAATTGAGTATATAATTTCAAGAGTACCCTTTTTTCCCTTACAGAGAAGCATTGCATATACTCATTGTTTTACCTGTGTAAAATATATGAAGTAGTGTCTGCTCAGTAAAAATGTGTCTAGGAGACTTGCAAAACTCTCTCTAGAATTTTTAAGGTTTTGTCTTCCATCTTCTCTCTTCAATCATTGTATCATCGCACTTCGTTACTATGGTCTCGTCTCCTGTTGTCGACGTCGTCCTCCTCTCTGACTCCCTCCAAACAGGGAGCCGCTACTTCTAGCCACCAGGGTTCTCCTCTCGGTCTACATCCTACCGGTGCACCACCACACAGTTTCACCTTCACCACCCCTGCCCCCTGCCTCCTGCCAGTGTTGTCACCTCTACCAATCCACGGGAGCTATAGCTGACAGTTGCCATTTGTTGTCACCTCTACCAATCCACGGGAGCTATAGCTGACAAATGCCCTACAAATGGCAACGACTGAAGAAGGATCCGGAACTATCCGACCAATGGGTTTAAGATCGGAGGGGAACGGTAAGATGGTGTATCGTTTCACGACACCATAAGTCGTTTTTCCCCCAACGAATCAAGACTATAGGTTGACAGTATCAGAGCGTTCCACCATGAAAGCTATGAGTTTCAGAAAAATTGGTATCGTATGCTCCCTAGTTTGTGTTCGTTGTCGTGTTTATGTGTTTATTTCGTTTCGACAAGGTAAAATAGATTTTTTTTACAGGTCCAAAAGCACCAAGAAACCTACGGAAGTCTCGAACTATAATGGAACCTAGGGTCTCTGACCCTGAAGTGGATTAGTTCAAATTGGATAGGGTTGATTAGTTCAAATTGGATAGGGTTTGTTTACCATAATTCTCTATTTTAAATTTGTATATATTAGCATAATTGAATGATATGGTGAAAATACACTGAGATTTTACACGATCGCCCGACAACCTAACAATACGGCTACGACAGGTAACACCAACTATCCTTAACTATCCTTCTCTCTTTCCTACATGATATGCTTTACTAATCCTGGAGATGTGATGCTCTTAAATGACTATCAGTGATTGAAAGCGAGACGCTGATAGAGAAGGCAGAGTACAAACACATTGATGATTTGGTGTGATAATGAATTATCACCCCTAAATTCAGATTTTGACAAATCAATTAGAAGCAACATGTAAGATAGCTATAGCCAAAAAAGAGAGATTCAAAATAGAAGTGACCAATCATTTTCTTAGGGTAGTGGACATGGTTGCAAGAGTCTACACTCTACAGGGAAGTTGAGAAAACAATAAACTCAAAGAGGCAAGCTCCTTACTTGAGTGAGGCCTGCTGCTTGCCATCAGGTATTGCAAAAAGGACAATAGGCTTAGAAGGCCTGATAAGGGGCACATCACACCTAAAGTAGCCCTTCCTCTCCAGCTGCAAAACATCTCCACGCTGCAAGTTCCGCATATTGGAGTCTCCAAGTGCACAAGTCTCCTTCTTTGTGCAGGGATTTATCACATCAATGAAGTCCTCTCCTTCTTCCAGCTGCAACCAAACAGTACACAAATAAACACAGTATTTTACTTCCGGCTTCACATCCCAACTTTTAAAGACTATCATAAGCACTGAGGTATGATATTCTATAAAAATAAAAACAAAAACTACTTCTCACCATAACATATGCAAGATACATGTTGATCCAACACCATGTCTTAGGAACTATATTAAATTGCAAACGATTATGAGTCCTAACTCTATGTTCTGTGTTCAATGATGAATAAGTAAACCCGCTTATAAGATGATTCAGAACATAAAGCATCTTGGAAAATTTGCAGAGTTGCTAATCTTCCTGCAGATTTTTATGTTTATCTATATTTGTATGTAATAATTTGGACACTGCGAAGTGTTACCACAATAAGACACACTACACAGCAAGAAATATCTTGATGGATACTCTTTTAAGTTTCTAAAAGAAGAGGAACGGGCACAGTTGTGGTGCATTACAGGATTTAACTTAAACGTCTCACGCTTAAACATTGTTGTATAGTTTTAAAGCTAGGTATTGATGACAAATGCATACTAAAAATGACATGATACACATTGTTCCATACAAATTCAGGAGTAAGATTCTGTTACAGAAAATATCAGATGGAGGCAAAAATGTTCATCCGTGCTGTAATATTTTTAAGGGGAAATTACACTTCACTACCCTGTACTTTAAATTGAACCAATTCACCCCGACCAATTTTGTTTTTGTTTCAATCTACCATAATTTGAGTTTGAATGAAGAAAATGCCCCTCATAATATTATTTTTTTCAAAAACTAGAAAATTGAAGAAATTCTAAAAAATAGAACTTTTAAATTAAGAAGACTATCATGTTCATCTTTTACAAAAAAAAAATATATAAACTTTTGATTAAGTGTCTTGTATTATATAAGGGGCATTTTCATCACTAAACCTCAAGGTAAATTGAAACAAAAATAAAGTTCATCGGGATGGATTGATACGATTTGAAGTAGATGGTAGTGAATTGATAATAGTCCAAAATATAGGGTAGTGAAATGTAATTTCCCTTATTTTTTTATGTTGTTTCATTTCTAAAAAAATGTAAGTAACTAATTGTTAGGCCAATGCTATTTTTATAAATCTTTCATTTAGATTATAAAATACCTTCTTCTTTGTGATGAGATAGTCAAACTCCACCAAGGAGAGGCTAACTAGTTCATCTGTTTCAGGTAACCAAGTAAGCTTCAATTTTGTTGATTTGTAATCTTCATCCAGATGCAAAACGCCTGATAACTCTGTGACTTTTCCTTCTTGATCTTTCTCAATTTTCTGTATTATAGCATTTCCCCAATCCATCAAGGTTATTTTCTCGTCAACCGAGATTAACTCTGCATCAGCTTGTTCTATCCATATCCTCTTTGTGTAAGTCGTGGCCTTTTCACCAGCACCTTCATATTTCTTATGCTTAGGTAGGATCCGAACAAATGGTTCATTAGGACCATTAGTTAGAGTCAACAAAACACGTCGCTCTTCAACAATAGCAGTATGTCTGGGACATACAGGATCAATTATCTTTTTATTAATCGTCCAGAGTTTGTCCCACTCCATAAGATTCAAATTCTTTGAAGCTCCCTGAAACAGAAAGGATAAATATATAAAACACAAACAGTGCAGTTCAAAATAAATGCACAGAGACAAACTATACTATAGAAGAACCCAAGTCCTTTTTAGCAAAACTCCTATAATGTCAATGTGAGACAGTAGTTTAAACAACCACCAATGAACAGCATAGCAAAACCACAATGCTCTTTCAAGTTCCAATTAATAATAAGTTTAGAATCTGAACAGGTGATGATTCAGTAATCCATACTAGGTCCTAGATAGTTACGCTTCAGCCATATGACTCCAATCCCATCTACACTACACTACATTTATGACTGATTACTCAATGATGAAATGATATAAAAGGACTTGAAATATGTTATTACCTGTTCAAGAATGAACTGTATCAGTGCCTCAATTTTGAGACCTCTGCGCACAATCCCTTGGACAGTTGGAAATCGAGGATCATCCCATCCATCAACCTTTCCATTCTGGACAAACCACAGAAGTTTACGCTTGCTAAGAAGCGTGTAGACCATATTCAGACGGCTAAACTCATAAATATGAACCTTTCTTACACCCATATCCTCTTGAATCCTGTAATATTGAGCATTACGATCATGGTATTCACTGGATCGGAGTGCATGTGTTATGCCTTCTAGAGAATCAACAAATGGACATGCAAAATCATAAGTTGGATATATCTTGTACTTGGCACCAATTCTATGGTGGGGAAGTGGATTGCATCTGTAATAGACTGGGTCTCGCAGTGACTTGTTTGGATCTTGCATATCCAACTTTCCACGAAGGCAGCATTGTGAACCTCTCTCAGATCCCACAATCATCTCCTTCCACAATTCCATATTCTTCTCTAAGCTATGGTTTCTACATTGGGATTCAATTCCATCCATCCTTTCTTTCTGCATTTGCTCACGTGGTGTATCATCAATATAGGCTTTACCCTCTTTCATCAACTTTTCAGCCATTTCCATCAACTGGGGAAAATAATCAGATGTATATGTAAGAGTCTCATATTTAATACCCAATGTATCTATGTCCTTCAAGATATTGTCTACAAACTCATTACTCTCTTTGGCAGGATTTGTATCATCAAAACGGAGGACCATCTTGCCTTGGTACCGCTGAGCGAAGTACTGGTTAAGCAATCCAGCTTTTGAGTGACCAATGTGAAGATAGCCACTTGGTTCTGGAGCAAATCGCAAACACACTTTACCTGATTCAGCATCAGGGAGATCTACTTCGAATGTAGACCGGTTTCCTGCTTTGCTCTTTTCAGAAATATCTCCATTCACAACCTGTTCCCTTGATTTAGTAGCCACTTGCTTTGCCGAACTTTTTTTGCTAACATATGTTGCCAAAACTTCATTCAAGGTCTCATCATATTCGGCAGATAAAGAATTGAACCATCTTACAAGGTTTTGGTACTTCTTTGACTTCCTAAGGCTTTCCCACCTCAGCCCAGCGCCTGCGAAGAATTAGATATCACTAATTGAAAGGGAGTTATAAATAAAATTTTCATCTTCCATAAGAATCAGGGTTTGGGCAATAATTCTTTATGCTAGAGTGACAAAAGGTACAGAACGGAAACATGCATTTGACTAAAATCTGCTGTGAACATGTAGAAGGAATAAAAAAGTGAACACATCAAATCAACGGATCAATAAGATAATGTTTAGAGCTAATTTACTCTCCACGCCATTCATTGACTCACACAATCTACTGTTTAGCTTTAGAAAATCTTGGGAAGAAAAAAAACACTACATGCTATACACATTTAACAACATATCAGGATAACCAAAAGAATTTTTTTAACTCTAATGTAGAGTTTTGATTATATTGACTAATATCCTTTGTGTGTAGATTAAGCTTCATGCGACCGGCGACCCTATTTTAAATCCTACCATGTTCCCAATCCTTCCAACATAACCTCAAATGCAGGTACCCATGCTTCAATCATTTTTCTTCATCTGGATCCCCCAATCCATCCCTCCACTTCATCGTCATCATATATTATTTTCGTATGAACCCCCTTCGTTATCTTTAGGAATGAATTAATGATATGACAGACAAAGAAGCCATAATCGCTTCGAGACATCTCATAACATGATCTTAAATCACATATGCCCATTCCTTGTATCTAAGTCTCCATAAGGAATGCAACCAAACCAATAGACTCACGATATCCAATGCTATCCTTTTTTCTGTCTTATTGTGGTCAATGGTTCAATGTGAACTTAAGATGAAAAGTTGAAAACAGGTTTCGAAGCATCTCATAACATGATCTTAAATCACATATGCCCATTCCTTGTATCTAAGTCTCCATAAGGAATGCAACCAAACCAATAGACTCGCGATATCCAATGCTATCCTTTTTTCTGTCTTATTGTGGTCAATGGTTCAATGTTAACTTAAGATGAAAAGTTGAAAACAGGTTTCGAAGCAATGCCCCACAGTCTCTTTCTCAATTCTATATGGATCTTAAGAGATCAGAATATAGATACATTAAACAGATTGCATCATGTGAACAAGTACAATTCATATCTTCTGGCACTCAAATGAGAAAAGGGTTATAGAGAGAGAGAGAGAGGGAGGGAGAGAGAGAGAGAGATCGTCTATTTAACTTATCTTTAGAATGCCTTCCATGGAAAAGGGCCTTAAACCCGACTGCTAAATATCTAAACTATAGGCACTTAGGTGTGAATTTAACAAATGCAAAATTTATTTGCATGTACTCCTCATAACATCATCTAACAAGGTAAAAAAATGGGAAGTTTTACCTGCAAGACCAGCCCAGATAGCTATGTCTGCAATGGACAAACAATGCCCAACCAGAAAAGTTCGCTTCTCTAGATACCCATCAAGATATTTGCACACATTCTCAAACTGAGAACCCACACCAAGAGTAGGGGCATAATTGAGCAGTTCATCAATCTGAAACAGAAAGGAAAACATAAAAAATGAGTACCGTGCATTAGAAATATATGATATTTAAAATGTTGTCCTATGGAACGGGATGTGAAAAAGAGAAGAAAAACATTACAACCTTATCTTCAGCAAGAGAAAGAAAACTCACCTGCTTAGACTCCAATGCATTTTCACCATAAAATTTGGCAACCAGTCCAACATGGCGCAGGAGTGCATATGCTCCATGCAGCTTACTTCTAAAATGTAAATCAAGTTGAAATGTTACGCATGAGCATTAGAAGGGTGGAGGGAAATGCATAAGCAGCTTTTTATGCTAGCAAAAACAACTAAAGCACATAGATACAAGCATCCAAAAATTACCATTTCTTTACATTTGGGATAATTCCTTTGAAAAGGAAGAGCATAACTAGACGGGCAAGAGCATAGAAGCTCAAATTCACTAGAGTATAAATTCAATATCACGGAACATAATTGAAATTACAAATCTCTGAGGTAACCAATTTACTGCCTCAAAGAAGATGTGTCTATTGAAACTAAGACTTCGGAGATATTATTAGATCAGATTCGCTATGTGTTCAGGTATGCCGGACCAAAATGCACCATCAGTCTTAATGCACATGCACCTAAAAAAACATGACAACATATGTGGTTTATGGCATTTTATCTTGGAGCTTGATTAACCTGTAAAGTCTTGACGACTTCCTATTGATAACCTCACAGAGAGAAAAATAATGATCATATATCCATAGACTGATGAACCTGAATTAATATGAACCCTAACTATTGAACCAAGCAGAAGGACACAAATCCAAAATTATAAGGAGTATGCAAGGAACAAGAGATAATAAGCTAGTACCCATCAGAAAAGAGGAGAGTGGGAGCAGAACCAGCAGAGAGAGAGGAACCGGTAGGCAAAGAAATTCCTGCAAGCTTTGCAGCAGCAATGACAGAAAGGGGTGGACTTTCTGCCGAGAACAACAGTTGCTTGATCTCCATCTTCACCACCTGCGCCGCATTGTTTCAAATTTGTGCAATGAAATCGAATTAACACAAACAATGAAAGGAAAAATGAGCGATTCGGGAGAGAAGATCATCATCTACCTCGTGCGAGTGTGGAAATGGGGACGGTAGAACCTAGCAGCAGGAGGAGCGGCGGAGGGTGCTCGAAGGTCTGGTCCGAAGAGTACCGACTCACTGGTTATCAGTATCACATACGGCCTCCTTGTGGAAAAATTATGGGCTTGTTTTCTGAGCCCATTGGATACGAAATGGACAAAATACGGCTCACGTGACTCACCGAGCTAATCTCTTTTGACCCCTTTTAAGGACCTGCTAAGAGCATCTACAACGTACGGTTTATTCACAAGGTTTAGGTTTACGGTTTATTGAATAACGTATTTTGTGATTTTGATTTACTAAACCGTAAACTGAATCTGTAAACTGCGACTCGTGGTTCATAAACATAAATCATGAATCGCGATCGGCCAATCATGACACACCATGTGGCATTGGTGTGACCTTCCTTAGTATCGTCTTATTTTTCGCATCACTTCTTTAACTGTTTTTTTGACATTTAACACCCTGAACTTAATTTTTTTCCCACTTTAGTAAACGTTGTTAATTTTACATCCAATTAATATCAAATGTCTAAAATACCCCTCCATAACCATCAAATTTTCAAAAGCATACCATTTCTCTTACAAAACTTAATTGCTTTTGAAATAATGCCCTTCTTTAATCTTCATATTTTCGAAATTAACCACAAAAATACTTTTTTTTATTTCCTTTATTTTCATTAAAAATATATATATTTTTTCTGAAATTATTTATTTCTTTAAATTGATTTATATTTTAATAAATATTCATTAACCTTTAATTTTTTTATTAACTTACAGCAAAAAATCTTTACATTTTTATGTGTTCATAAATATTCATTAATATTTTTTATTCTTAATTTCCGGTTTTCATAAATTTCCAAATCATAACCTTCTAATTCCATTTCCAATTATCTGGTTCCGTTTCCAAATTACAGTTAAAAGACATTAAACCCATCTCTATTTGGATCTAGCCTCGCCACAAATGACCGAAATCTGAAAGTGCCTAATAAGTCCCAAATTCAATTTCAATTTTCGATTGGAAGCCTAATGTCAGATCTGGGATGATAAAAACAAGAGGAAAAAAAAATTCCAATTCTCTCATATTGTTCAACGGCAAAACTTACAACAAACATGCGACGAAATTACAATAAGCATTCTCTTTTTTTTTCTTTTTTTTTCATTAGAAATTTCCACAAATCTACTTCTTCCTCAAACCTCAGTCCTAAAACCCATAAATTGCAAGAGTAGAGATGAAGAAATTGCAGGAGAAACTCCGGTCCGTGGTGGATGCATGTGTGGTGGTGGGGGTCAGAAAAAGAGAAAAAGCAAGGAGAAGCTCTGGCTCGTGGTGGAGGTGTAGAGGAGAAGTAGAGCACGGCGGCGAGAAGGAGTTGTGGAGGCGGGGCACGACGGCGAGGAAGGGTTGTGGAGGCGGGACACCAATCTAGTGTGTCGAAGGAGAGGAGGTGGAGGTAGTAGTCAATGAAAAAGAGATTGTAGAGGTGGGGCTAAGTTGTGTTTGTGCCGAGTGTGAAAATTTAGGGTTGTAAAGGTGTTCAACTGGATATTTAAGAGAAAAGGGTCATATGGGTATTTCAATATATATAAAAAAAAGTAATACCCATGTGTTTTGCACTTGACGTTTTCCATCCAAATAGACACAAAGTGGACTAAAGTGAAAATAAAATTAAATTAAAGGTATTAAATGTAAAAAAAATAGTTAAAGAAATGATGTGAAAATAAGACGATATTAAGGGAGATTATATGCAATTTTTCCTTATTATGTATTTATTTTTCAATTTTATAATCAAACAGATTTAGTTTTGCAAAATATGAACTTATCAGGAAATTATGTTTTTAAGCCAACGAACAAATTTTATTAATATAAAAGAGTCGAAAGACTCAAAACGACCTTATATGAGTGGAAATACTTAAAAAAAATATATATAAGACAAGATATAAGGGAGAAGTTATGCGGTATCTTCTTAGGTCTTACCCATAGATATTAGAATAAAAGTGAATTGAAAATGGGAACAAATTATAAATCCATGAAATCATTTGAAAACCAAAAGGAAATAACTCCCAAAACAAACAGAGCCCAATACAAAACCAGTAGGTCACCACCTTCATCTTGATCTTAGACAAGATGCGTTTACAATGAATGCAGTGAGTTGAGTGCAGGTCTGGTCTGGTTGGTGAATAAAGATAAATCTCAATATAATTTTATTTCTGAGCCCCCATTGCTGTAAAGGATGAGATAAAGACACAAACTTTATACAACCCATCCCTACCCCTGACCCCATCTCCATCTTCCCCAACCTCCTCACACACACACTCTCAGAAACCACAATGTTATAAACTCTGTAACTGTGTTGCCAGTTCAAGTAGTGAATTGTAAATGAGGAGGGCTTACAAGAAGATATGGAGGGCAGTGCCTTGTGCCAGCAAGAAGAGCTTGCAGACAGAGTCAAGCAAGGACATTGAGGAGATTCTGAATGCCAAGCTTGCCACAATCATGGAAGAGCCAGAGACATCATGCGACAGGGAAACCTCAACACATTGGACTGTTGTGTCGGCAAAGAAGAGCCGGGTCATAAACAGGATCCGATGCTTGTTCTTGCCTCAATTCAGCCTCAAGGAGTCCTGTGCCCTCTTCGCCACTGGTTTCGCCTCCAAAGGCACCTTCGTTGGACTTCTTCGCTACTGATCATGCCACTTCAACAAACCCGTAATTGAATTTAACTTCTTCTTCTTCATCTGTTTTCCTCGTGTAGTTTCGTTTTGTATGGTTTATGGTTGCTTCAAAGTGATGAAAACATGTAAATGAACTCATATTTTGTTCTTGCATTGGTTAGTGTTTTTTGTCAGCAATCAATGAACAAATGAATCTAGACATCAAATTTCATTTTGTGAGTATCCAATAGATTCCAAATATGGACCACTGATAGTGTGGTATGGGCAACACAAAGCAAGAAACTTGGTCAAATGAAACCTCAACTGAGATGTAAAAGTAATTCAAATTTCATTCAGAACCCTTTTCAGGTGTCTTGGAATTAGTACAAGTCCAATTTGTGATTAAATATGTTGTTGCAAGTTCACTTGATGACATTGTACAGTTGAACAAAACCTTGTATCAGTCCTAAGAGAACAAGTGTGAGAGAGAACAGGAAGGCCCAATTGGGTGGAGAAGATGATACTTGGGTAAGCGCCATCGATCTTCAGTCTACGAACAATGTCAGTGCAAATCCTCGCGATCCTTCTAGGCAAGGCGAGCGCTGAAAGTACCTTAAGAGTCAGCCTCTTCGACCTCCCGAGCTTGAGCCCTCCATTGAGCCTCCTCACCCATCTCCTCCTAGGCCTCATGGTATCACCATTACTAAGCTTCTCATATCCACATGATCTCAAGAACCCCATTTCACTTACAAGATATGAAATCACTGATTGAGTTTAAGGCTCAAATGGGTTTATAAAGAGATTTGGAGAATCTCAACACATAATATCAACAAAAGGTGGTGAAGATGAGATGATATTATAAGCAAATATGCTCTGCACACTCTGAATCGGCTAGTGGGTGCCATCAAATGAACAAGACCCAGTAATCGGAACACGAAACTGTGCACTGTCACAAAATGTTTGTTAATACATATTGGGATGCATGTGCAATGATTGGTGCCATGTTAGGACTTAGGATTGATTGCAAATCATTTGCTCTTCTCAAACAAAAAATAAGGATTGTGTTTGTGTGTGCGGCTCTGATCATCTTTTTCTTAATCTTAATTACTTCCTGGTTCATTGAAATCTCCTCAGTCTTATATCAGTTGTTGCTCGGATTTGTACTTTTTCGAAGATTACAGTTGATTAACTCTGTTTTTTTTAATGAATTAAGAATCTATATTGGGTTCTTTAATCTGGGTGGTTGAATCTGAATTTATTTATTTATTTATTTATTTTTGTTTTAAGGAGTGGATGAGCTTGAAAACCCAGCTGGCATTTCTTGTTTGTATAGGTTCATTCTTTTATTTTGCAGTTGAAACATCCTCTGTCATTGACTGTTGTGTTCATTCCTTCTTCATCTTCTTAAATTGTTTATTTTTTTTTTATGTTTTGTGTGTTGCTAATTAACAAATTAATGTGGGGACAATAATGAGTGTATATTTTCATATGAACTTTTTTCGTATCTTGAGATCGATTTTGGCCTAAAATCTGGAATACAGTTATGTAAGAACCAAACCAAACGGGAGAAGAATGTCTTTACTACTCTGAACCTTTAAAATATTCTTCTGGTTCTGGTATAATATTAAAACTAGTCAAATGTCTGGTCAATTGCATGTGCTACTGTGCACCACCCATTTTTCATTAATATATGGAGAACTAATAAAGAAATGATATTTTGACCGAAATTACAGATGATATTTTGATAGCTCCATCTTTTCACAAATATTTAACATCTCGGTGATAAATGATATATATTATTACACCACTTGTTTCATGACCAAGAAGTTAAATATTTAAGGGTTCTTGAGATAAGCAAAATTAATTATTAGGAAAAAAAATCCAAAAACACGCCCTAAAACGGCATGCTTTAACGGAAACATACTGTTCTTATTCTTCTTCTTTTTTACAAAATCACACTTAATTTCACATTTTTGTTTGCTATCATAAAACAAGGGCTTTCGTTAATTTTCATTAATTTATTACCATTCCATCTAGATTCACGGCCGTTACAATGTGAAACAACAGAGAATAATACATTTACAAAGGGTTGCGCATTACAGACACATCTAAGATCACAAGATCATTTATAGATGATGTTAACATATATATATACCTGGAAAAAATAAAATTACTGTCTTTAAACTAATAGTTTCAGAATGACTAGAAAATTCTTGTAATCCTGAGGAACGGCAATAACAAGCAAATTTAGAAACTCATATGAATTATCCACACATAAATATGACTTGAGATCGCAAATTGATTACCATTTACGAGGTTTTTACATTTCCGATAGCAAATGCTAAGATCAATGATTATGATTTTGAGTCATATAGTGTTGAATAATGTCGTCAAACACATGATTGGTCAAAATAGAAAGAAGCAATTCAAGTAAATTTGGTCCCATAATTAAAACACCGAAAAATGTTAAACTCGTTGGATTATAAATGGGTATTCATAAGGAAATGAATGAGAAAAAAAGAAACTTCTCGATATAAAGTAAGGCTTGTAGCCCAAGATTTTTCTCATAGATCTGGAGTCGCTTTTGATGAAACATATTCATTTGTGATGGATATGCTCACTTTCAGATATTTGATCAATTTAACAGTCTTTAAAAGACTCGATATGTATGTGATGGACGTACGCACTACTTACTTATATGGAACATTATATACAAACATTTATATGAAATGCCCAGAAGAATTGAAATTGTCTTAAGCGATGAAAAATGGTCCAAGAAATTTGTATTCGGTAAAATTACATAAATCATTATGTGGACTAAATAAATCTAGGAGAATGTGATACAATCTTCTTATCGAGCACTTCACTTGAGAAAGTTATAAGAATAACATCATAAGTCCATCTGTGTGTTCATAAAGAGAGTGTGTTACGATATGAATATGATTGGAACTACAAAAGAGATCCTCAAAACTGGGGAATATCTTGAAAGAAAATTTGAAATAAAAGATTTAGGGAAAAAGACATTGTCGTGGCATGCAAAATGAACATACTTCTGATGATATTTTTATCCAACAATTTGCATATATTGACAAACTCTTTAAGCGTTTCTACATGGATAATGCTTATCTACTCAATACCTGAATGGTCGTCCGATCTTTAGATTTGAAGAAAGATCTACTTCGTCCCAAAGAAACAGATGAAAATACACTAGATCCTGAAATACCATATTTGAATGTAAAGAAGAAAAAAAATATAATCGAGTGTATGAAAAAATGTTTCCTTCTCAATTCTCTATTTCCTGTTTTTGTTTTGGGATAATTGTCCAAAACTACCCTAAAGTTTCGTCCACAAAAGTTTTGGTCCACAAAGTTTCATCCACGCTCTATGGCTACCCTAAAATTTCGTCCACACACTTTTGTCAGAAAAACGAATGGAATATTCCGTTTCTGTTATGCACGTGACCCATGTGCCTGTTAAGGATAAAGTAAGTTATCATTTCACCCTTAACATCTGATCCCTTTGACTTTTGCAAGGGAAAATACCATTTTACCATTTTAAAAAATTAAAAAATAATTTCTAATTAATTTACAAAATCTATTTTAAATCAAATATTAATTTTAAAAATATATTAATTTTAAAAAAATCTAATTTTATAAAATATGTTATAATTCAGATTTTAATTTTAACCTTGAAATACATAAATAATACTAAAAATTAATTAATTTAAAAAATAAATTAAATAATTTATTTTGAAAAAATAATTTAGATAATTAGAAAAATAAATTAAATAATTTATTTTGAAATAAATAAATAATTAAATTATTTATTTTGAAAAAAATTAAATTATTTTGAAATAAATAATTAAAAAAAATAAACAAATTAAAAAAAAAAAAAATTATTTATTTTGAAAAAATTAATATTGAGAAATAAAAAAAATGAATTAATTAAATCTAATTAAAACATTAATGAGTTATTAAGTAAGGAGTATAATCATCTTTCAATTCAAACATAGAAGGGTAAAATAGTCATTTCAAATTCACATGTTAAGATTTTTCCTAACAGAAGTGTGTGGATGAAGCTTTAGAGTAGTCACAGAGCGTGGACGAAACTTTAAAATAGTTTTGGACAATTATCCCTTTTGTTTTTGTATATACATATCACAACACAAAGTCCTTAATTCCTCTCTAGACTTCAATGTTCTTCTATTCAATAAGAGCTCTACCCTTATTTTTAATAGTTTATTCTTTGAAAAAATATATACTTTTTAAGGGACTATCCTCAAACCTGTCATATTTGAAAGGAAAATATATGACGTCCACATGATAACTCAAAATAGATGAGGAATTAATAAGTTTTGATAATAAAAAAGTATGAAAAAGCTCTTTAAAACCCTAATCATCCTTGATGGTACCATCTCTTCACCATTTCATCAAGGTATTTCCCAACCCAATTCTCTCTCACACAAAACATGTGCTCTGTAATGAAATTTATTGTGTCATGTCTCTTAAGACTAGTATTTCAGGGACGAAAAAGTGTTTTCACCGCCAACTGAAGTCCCGACCTCCTTCCTTGTCTGCGCCCTTCACTCCCTCCTCTGTGCTCTTTACCGTCTTTGGAGACAACGACTTCTTTGGCGGTGGCATTACATGGGTGTTCGTGATACGACCTCTCTGGGATGGTGGCTCCTCATGTGCCTTACTTGGAGGTCGACGGGGGAGATGGAAGGCTCCGACGAGACAACAAAATTAGTGATGATGGGACGAAAAACGGGGCACAACGAGGTTTGATCACAGCCACCCCAGGTTTGTGAGGGTGTTGGTCGAGTCTGTTGGGATTTCGATGCCCGTGGTGGTTGGGGTGGTGGGGCTTCGAACGGCTAGAGATCGACGATGCCAACCCTTACGAAAGTTCAAGATGGGTGGTGCTTGATCCAACAATGACACAAATTGACTCTAGGCCTCACAGGATGGCGGTCGGTCGACACCAGTTGATGGATGAGGGGAAGCTGATTACCAAGGCAAAGTATGTTATGCAACCTCACCAAGAGATATGATCCACGTGACGGGGTGTCAATTCGGAGACTGGAAGTCCATCTTACACTAATTTAGGTTGCCCCCCGGCTATCTTTCACCGGATGGAGAATCCTGAATTGTCCAAGTAGTTCAAAGACAACTATCTAGTAGGGTCTCTAACTCCTTGTGTCTATTTTATTGTACATGACAATTGTGATAATCTATTATATCCTATGTTACCTAATATGATTAGTTTATGTAATTTAGAGCGTTGATACACCTATCTGGGATGAGGGTTACGATTAATTCGTGTGCAGGTTATCTATGATTAATTTAAGGATACCAATTCAAAAAAGAAGTTTGGGCCAAAAAGTCTACCGGCTACGATCTATAGGCTTAACTTTGAGATGGTCGAGCCCAAAATGAGTCCATAGACGACAAACTTGAAAATGATATCATGCGAGATACCTCACGGCTCATACCATACCAGTTGTACAAAAGGTATGGATAAGGCAGTAGCATTGAAAATAAAGAGTCAAGAGTGGGTACATTACATTACATTACATTTATTTGGCGAGGTACAAAAATGTGAGTGTGGCAGTTAAGAATGAAGACAGAGAAGAGAAAAGGAACCTTAACCCTCCCATGAATGATGATGCCAATTTCCAAGAAGCAAATTACAAAACAACATTCACATATTTTCTTCACCTTTAAGGTGCTTTTGTCTTGCATATCATCTTTCTCACGGATGTCTTTCTATTGGAATAACCCAAAACCCTTTACCAAACAGATACAACTAGTCCCTACTTTCACATTCATATATCATACTCGTAAGATTAGTGTGAACAGCCGTCTTATTATTATTATTTTAAAAATGCTCATGACAATTTAATTAGGCTTTTATCTAGCAAATCACACGGGCTTCTAGATCTGCAAAATAATATTACACCACTTTGCTTGACCCCCAAGTGCTCACATTGTGTGACTTTCTCATTATTCCGGTTGACTCTAACATATATCCTGCATAAATGTCAACGACAAGAAAATAAAAACTTGAATTTTACATGGAATGAAAATTCATAGGTCATAATTTAGTGTCCTACTTGATGCTAGGAGACCCTCCAAAGTCCTAATCTCTTGTTCATTCGCATCATCAGCAAGTAGCAACTGCTTAATTAACTTGACACGTGTTGTGTGTGTGTGTTTAATCCATCAACTAGATATGATTAGCCAATTGCTTAAATATTCGATCCAATATTCAGGATTTAGGCAACAGTGTTGAAGAAGTTTGTTTCTTTGACCAATAGGTATGATTGGAAGGACTTGTTCACAGGTGGTGTGTAATGTTTGAATATCACAAGACTCAAAGCCAGAGGCTCAATCAGCAATATGGTGTTGAATATGCTTTGTACCTATATTTGTTACCTACCAGAAGTCGGCAAAGAATAGGGAAAAGAATTAGACTTAGCTAGGATTTGATTTGGAAAGAGGTCAAGCCACACTATGTTGAACCAAAATGAAAGAGATGGACCAATTTCCTTTTCACTTAACCAAACAACTTTGACGGTTATATAAAACACATTTTTCACATCACAAATCGTCAGTTATCACTCAAATTCATGTGGAGGTTGATGGTTATGTCGTGTGTGGAAACTGAGGATTGGTCATGCTCATTACTATACACACATCATAGCCATTTCCATTAGTAGCACCAACCAACACGAAACGTAGGAAAAATCTCAAGACTAAAGTTTAATGACATGGGCTTGTGGATTGGACGGGCGGGTCATAATTAAGTAGCAATGAAAAAAAATATATCATTTAAATCAAACCAATCTAAACTTGTTATTAAAAAAATAAGCTTAAAAATAAAGAGATTCAAGTATGGAGATTGAGAGTTTAGTAGTAATGTAAAGTATGGAAAACAATAATTGCACAAGCATAGGAAATGATGTATTGAGTTTGAACAACAATTGCATGAATAAAAGCAAAAGTAAAAGTCACACGTCCCTCCTTTCCATTAGTTTGTCTTGTATTGAATTAAAACATGAAAAGCCCTTGACTTTGTGTAAATGGTTTCTGTTCAAGTCAAGTGGGAACACGGATCCATATATTTGAGAGTAAAAATAGGCATGCAATGTGCATTTTACTTACCCAATAACCGTACCCGCCATTTCAGCCCCCTCTTTCTCCTCAACTTCATCCCCATTTCCATTTGGTGCTTCCAAAACCAGTAAATAATCACACTCCCAATCCAAATGCTTCTCATCTTCAACTTTACATTTTTCTTTTCAATTGATCCCAAAACAATTTCAATATCAATCTATTACCACAGATTCTAATTTTACCATCACTGGATTTCTCTAAACGTATTGAATCCAATGAAACCATTAACACAAATTATAAAGAAGAGAAGGAAGATTACGATTCCTGACACTAACAGAAGCAGTAAGAAGAGGAGCGGTTGTTGTTGTTGTTGTTGTGGAGGAGACGAAGAAACCTCATCCTCCTATAATAAAACCCGCATCTGAACCTCGACAGCACCACCTTCCTCATGCGCCGGACCGACCGGAGCCGCCTCCAGATCACCCTCTTGGCTCGAACCAGCGACGACTTCACCTTCTCCGTCAAGCTCTGTTTTCTCGAGAATTGATAGCTCCTCAGAAACAACTGTCTCTTCTCCATGTAGTTCTGCTCCGCCAAGTAGTTTCCGAGCGAGTCCGCCCTGTTCATGGACTGGCTTCTGTATATCGGCTCAAAACTGTATTGGACCTCCATTGGAGTTGGAGGCTGCTCTGTTTCAGAAGATCAAAAATTTGGGGTCGGTTTGGGGAAGTTGAGAAGAGACGAGGGTTGCGTTGGAGGAGGAAGAAGAGGAATGGGTTGGATTATAAAGGGGTTGGATTGAAAACGGTTGCTTGAGGGAGAGCAGGTTCGCAACCAGTACGCCGCCGCAGTAGCTAGCCAAATGCCCCAACCTTACCTTTTATACAATCAACTTGTACACGTGGACAATCACGCTACTCCTTCATCATTATCATGGACACTCACGTGCCTCTTGTGCTCATCTTTTATTATTAATTAATTAATTAATAATATAAATGTAATTACATTTACCTGTGCGTAACGCCCATAAATGCTTCATTACCTGGGTTTAATACTGTATATTTCTGCACCAATGTGTATATTTCATGACTTTTAAATGCAATATTTGTTCGTCTTTGAATTTTTTATACTTGTACTGTATTTGTCTTCACATGTTCAATGATGTATTTGTGTATATTGTTTGCGTGTAACACAATTATAAAACATATTATTTTAATTTTTTTTTTGGAGAAAAAATCGTGTTCTTGGGACTAAATTATTTTTAGGGAGGTCAGTTACTTTATAGATAGACCTTATTTATTAACTTTAAGTTACCATGATTACTTAATTATTTTCTTTATTTTGCTAATGCTTCATTTCCTAATATAGGTTGAGGTTGAGAAGAGGAAATTAGACTCTAAAGCTTCCATTCCGTGCACTATAATTAAATGCAATTAGTTTTAGGTAATTGAGGACCGGGGTTACACGATGGAGGGGTTCATTAAATTATATGTCATTTTTCTTACTTCCCAATTATTTCATTTTATTTTATAAATTATTATGGCGAAATAAAAGAAATAAACAATTGAGAGTTTTTTTTTTTGCCCTGCGTTGTTAAATTTTAGTCTCAAAGTCTTAATCTTGACGACAATAAAACATTTAAGTTATAAACTAATCCACACATCATTTCAGCAGTTAAGTTTTGAACTTATATCTCATAAATCAGCACATCATATTATTATCAAATTATAATATGATAACTAAGAATAATGATTCAAATAGTGATGTGTGATGAGCTTGAGATGGCAATTGTTGCGTGGACAAACTTTGTTTTCGTTTTGCTTCATGGAATAGAATTGGATTAAGATCACTGTTGACGGTTCAATGTCAATTCCATCTGCATCAATCGTTGACCACCAATACATGGTTTTTTGTTCTACGCCAAAGTTAACGTATGTTTTTCCTTCGTAAAAGCCATCAAAGAAAATGAGATACAATGATAGATTTTCGAATTTAATAATAGTAACATACTAATATAATACAGAGAAGTGTGTTAATTATATTTGTGACGAGCAGGAAGAGTAGAGCAAGGAATCACATACGTATGTACTGATACTTAATTAGTTGTGTAGATGCTAAGGCTTTGACATGATTAATTAATGGTGGCCGAAGCTTTTCTTTGAAGCTATAGATACATATGGATTTAAATATTAAAATTAGAAACAAAGTAGATAGATTTGCCAAAAAAGTTGATAACCAATTGTACAGTGTATTGTATAACTAACAGAAGGGATTATCAAAACACGGTTTAACATAAGTGCATGCATGCATGCATGTGTCTTTCTTCAGTGTTAATTAAAACCATAAAGAACTCAGATCATTAATCAACATGTTGATTAAGGTTGGCTGATTGCTTTCTTTTCAACCGATATCTACCCAGTCAAATGTTCTGGTCATTGCTGGAACAAAAAGTATAATCCTTGCATCCATGCATATACAATTAAGGCAAAGGAAATATGGCTGCAAGTTTTTCTTCTTGTTGAAGAGATTAATGTTCATCATGCATCTTATGCCGTCTTTGTTTGATTAAGAAAGACATACCTGTTACCTAAGCAAGATAATATCATGACCATTTCTTTTGTAGTTGTCGAGAACACGAAAATAACTCATTTCTAATAATGACTTTTGCATGTAAGATGAGTATCTACAATGCACACTCGATAATTATAAACAGAGGCCACGAAAAGATCGACTACTTCTGTGACTACTATAAGGTACAAGAACAACTATCAAAGGCCTAGAAGAATTACACATCCCACACCCAGTTTTCGAGTCTTCTTTTTCATCACTTAGGATTTGCTGCAGGAACCGACGCAGGGTACTTGGACCATCCCATGTCAATAAGGGACATGTTGTATGACACAGGCAAAGAATTTGAGGTATCAGTAAGTAGAGAAGACTTCATAGCTTCAGAATGTTTGGTGGCCTGTAGCACAACATGTGAAGATCGCGGACTGCTTGGGCCAGATGATGATGACAAGTGACTACCTGAGATGTGCTTGTTTCTTCTCACAGTATCCATCTCCTGCCCAGTTGGCACAAATGTGCGTGACCGATACTTCCTTGTTCCTTCATGATCAGCATCACCATGGTTGTACAGTACATATTCATGATATGTTGGTGCAAACTGCAATGACAAGAACACCATATCCATTAAGAAACCAATGAAGTAAAGGACCATCTTCTAAGCGGGATATGCAAAGTTCACCTGGTGCACTGTGTCGTGGTAAAAGTCATTTAACATTAAGGCATGTGCGAGGCTTCCAGTAAGACCATGCGACCCACCACCAATGTTTGCACCTTCATACTCTTTGTATGGAAAGGCATAGAAATGACCCAAAGCAGCCAAAAGCATCTCAACGCATATTATGATGTCCTGAAATTCTGCAGCATCCTCTGCAGTCTTTATGAATCCTGTCTTTGCAGCAAGGAAAACTGACACACCCTACAAGATGAGAGAGATTTTTTTTTATCAGATGATGAGAGAGAAATTAGTCATCAATCATAACCAGAGGTATCAACTCCGCTCTCAGAAGTTAAATCCAACAATACACTTAAGGCTATGTTATGTTGGGATTATGAGAGATATAAGTCAAGGCAGTACCACAATGTTTAATTCAAAAGATTGCAAGAAAAATTCAAGCAGAAAATAACTTGGGTGCCTCTAACAGCTTAACAAACACTGTCGTGACCTGAAATCTACTTTCCAGAATGTTGCTTTTGAACACGGAAAAAAAACACTCAAGAATGAGCATATCACCACAACTTTTAACAAGAATCTCAGAATCAACATGATTCTAAAAAATGTACACATGCAAACTAACCTGCCAGTACGTTAAGAAGACAACAGATTTAATTATGACGAACTTTGGAACTGGGTTGAAAGGCTTAAGCAGATCCCTGCAAGCCATGTAAAACAACGCCAAAGCATAAAGAGCCATCGTGTATGAGAATGTATAGATTATGGTGAGATACAGATATGACCCTCCTGGGCTAAAATTGCCATCTTTATACTTCCCCTTTGTATAAAGTATGAGTGTGACAGCAACTAAGATAGGCTTGAGAATCACAAACTGCAGACAGCCTTGCTTGCATCTTCGAATGAAGCGCCTGCATTAACAGTTTTGAAAGTATATTTATCAAATAACAGTTGAGGCATGCATCATCTGAACATTAACTCTTGGGTTCTACGCATCCGTTTTAGTTTTTACATTAACACAAATAACAATATTTTCATAATTTTAAGCACGCATTAAGTATAAGTATTCTATACACAGCAGACTACAAAATAATTGAGGACACAGCAACTCTGCATTTTTGAATTAGCAAGAGAATTGTAACTATCTATTCAAAACCAGAATGTAACTTTATGATATTCAGTCACCCAAAAGGATCTCAAGATATTTTCAAGGAATTAAGGCAAAACTTCTATAGAAACTCACCCATCCAAGGGAATGGGAGGAAAACAACACGTCATCAGAAAAAAAGATGGCTTCAAAACACGACCAGTTAGACTTAGCACAACAGCTCCCGGGCCGCCAACCCAAGCCAGGCATAGCGACAAGAAGTTGTATATGACCCAAGCTTCATAACTGAAAGAAAAGGCAAAAACGGTTAGTTCAAAGAGGTTATGCAGCATAATTTGTAAAAAGACCCAGCTTCTTGATTTTTCTTCATTATTTCAACATAACAAGAGCTATCAGAACAATGGACAAAAATAAAATGGACCCCTTTATCTGGATAACACATTTTGTATTCAGTCCTATGACAATGAATGAACTTCTTACAACTAAAGCAATTCTGATAAGTTCTTAGAGCAAAGCCAAAATGCTGCACATACATTAGCATCATGTAATTATATATTTATGAGACCTATCTTGCAAGCCATGCAGATTACATTGTAATTATATAAAACAAGTAGGGAATATTCTTGTAGCCAACAATTGTAATTTAGCAAAACCTAGCTCCATAGGTACTTAAATTGATTTGAGAAGAAAAATCTGACAAGGACAATTAGTGTACAATAGCCACTTTAAATAATAACCCAAGGAACTTGCTGCATTAATTTATACTCTAGATAGACTAAGTATGGATAAGGGAATTGTACTTCCGCTGCCTTCACAACTCAGCCACCATTATCCAAGGGAACTGTTAATTGACTATCGAGGACAATGCAGTGACCGCAATCACACCACTCATCACATGTATAGATATTAGAAATTGTTTTCTGTTTTAGAAGATCACAACTGCTAATTACTAAAATGGTACTAATCCTATTTACATGTCTTCAACAATATATTGACCATACTGGCAACACCATTGGAACACCACCTGCTAGCAGTGTTGTAAGAATCGGCCTAGGCGGCCACCTAGGCGTTGATTTTAACAAACTGACCCGATTTACGAAAGCGAGAGGTTTCAGGCCTTTTTTAGACACCTATATGTAATTTTATCCATAAGATGATGATAGAAGTAACATGCTGCATTTGATAAAGCGCGTGACTCTTGATCATGTGTTCCTGGTTTGCCCATTAGGGTTTAGTAACATGCTGCAATAATCGAACCAATAATAAAATAAATTTATATTTCTATCGAGTATTTATTATTATTATTTTTATGTAATACACTTTGTATTTTGGTTGTATATATAAATTTATCTAATAAAGATTTTAAAATAGAAAATAAAAATCTGATTCATTCTTGGAGCCTTTGTCCTTCCGACTAGTGTCTAACGTTTTTTACAACCTTGCCTACTAGTCATGCTTTGCTCTATTTTAACATTAAACAAAAACAGACACGCACACAGAAACAACGAACACTCTGTAACAGTAAAATTGTGGATGAAGATGGCACCAATAACCAATTAGATAAAGTTGCGAACTTGAACCAAAAAAATAAATACGATATAAATATATAAAGAAAGCCTTAAGTCATATGATACGGGTAAGAATAAATTAAAGTTACAGTCTTCAAGAATACTTACACTTCTCGTATGGAATTAAAATATATCGAGCCACTAGATATGATAAGGGACAAGAATGACGTCAGTGCATAAATCTGTCAAGCAAAAAATATAAAATTCACATCGGCCATGAAGATACCATAGACAAGAAAGCATGAGATAGGTTTTAAAGACAAGATTGCATTTCTTCAAGTTCAATGTTATGATATCATATTGCTGAAGCTCGTATTGCTTCACACTTAAGTGCCAAAGAACCCTTGTATCCCAAGTGCGCTCGGAGCATTTAAAAATACAGTATAAACAAGCTAAGTAGGTTGAGAAGTACTGCAACTTTGCTCCGTAGTAATATTCACAAATTCCTAAATGACAAAAAAAATATATACTCACAGGAACCATGAAGACAATGCGAACAATATATCTCTGATAGGTAGGCTCCGTATAATTCAAAAGATGCTTGTAGATATGATAGATGGACAGAGTAATTGCCCCGGACGCGCAAAGAAATGCAATTACAGCATAGCAAATCCAAACCACATCCACCATTGTAAACAATATAAGAACCTAATTCCCTATTTCACCACATGAAAAAACAGTAAATTAGCAATACATAACCATCCAACTATACACCAAATGCAATATTCAAATGCCCAAATAGCTGAACAACCAAAAAACTTACCCCCCAAATGTACCCCCTACGGTATGATCCGAGCTCAAGTTGAAATTCAGGAATAGAACCAGGCAGCTAAATATACAAAAAGCTCATTCGAGAAATTCTAAACCCTAATGGGTAGCATACCGCCCGAAATGGCGCGTAGAAGAACCGGTTGCCGAGTAAGAGAGAAACAAGTGGGCTGCGGAGACGTTGTTAATGTACAATGCGATGAATAAGGATGCGATTGCGAAGTTAGGGTTTTCCAAGGCGATTAGAAGAGATCGAAAAGTGGAATTGGAAGGAGGAGGAGGAAGATGAGGGCCCGGAAGGATTGATACGGCAGATCTACGCGTCGTTTTCGAGAAGGAATGATAGATTTGAGGAGGGAAGAAGGAGAAGAAAGCGCAATAATGGCGGCTTCTGAAAATACCGAAAAAAATAATCGTTTGAAATGAGAAAGAAAAAGGCGTAACTCACCGTTAGATGATCGTTGGCATATTCCCGGAAATCACTCGAGTGCTCCTTTGTCTTGCCCAGTCATTAGAGCACACACAACCGGTGGGCCCTCGCCCCCGACCCGCGCGCACGTGGTCCGCAGTCTTCGGGCCGTCCCACTGTGGGCTTCGTTTTACGCGGTCTGCAGCCCTAAAACACGCGGACCGGGCCTCGCCCCTCACTCGAGGGCCGGGCTCGCGCCCCCCAGCCCTCTCTCATGCTGGTCCTCTCCCGTGGCGACGCGTGGCATCCAAAGCCGACCATTGTCAAACGGTCGGTAACAGATCTTTTTTTTTAATTAAAATTCAACAAATTCAAACCCTATAAATACTCCAACCCCCCTCATTTTTTCCACACTCATTCCCACATTCTCCTCTCTCGTTTCAATTATTCTCGTGAAAAATGTCGGGCGACGCAGGGTCCCGTGCACAATCAGTTGGTGACGAAGTCGCATTCAGCCCTGACGAACTAGCACAAAATTTGCAAGACATTCTAGTGGACCCTCGTGAGAACTCCGCTTTCACGACATACTCGCAACCAGGTTCGAGCTCAGGTAGGTGCAAACTTATTTTTATGTATTGATTTTTTTTAGTTCATGTATTGTATTTATTTAATTATTGTATTGTATTTATTTAACTATTATGTTATTGAATTTATTTAATTATTTTATTGTATTTGTTTAATTTAGTTGTTGCTTTTTTTAATTAATGCATTGTATTTTTTAAATTCATTTATTGTATTTATTTACTGTTTAGGGTAATTTCGGCCACAACAATTCCAAATGGCGTCAGGGTTCCAGATGCCCCCATTTAGAATGAGCTCACAAGGGTACCAGATGCCACCCCAGTTCTACAAGTACCCCGAGCACCCACTACCCGACGTACAAGTACCCCGATCATCCTCTACCGGACCTTCCCAACGACAACGACGACCAGCAGCACAGTCAGATGCATGGGTATTCACCAAGCAGGAGGACTTACACCTCATAGAGTGCTGGCTGAATACTACAGACAGACAGTCCTTTGTATAGCGACAATCAGAGCGCCATTCATCTCGCCAAAAATCCTGTGTTTCATGCTAGGACGAAACATATCCAGTTGAGATATCATTTCATTAGAGGATTAATGAATGATAGTACTTTGTGCTTGAAGAAAATCCTGCAGATATGTTGACCAAGGTTGTTACAACGGAGAAGCTGAAGTTATGCATAACTTCAGCTGGCCTTCATGGTTAGTTGAAGGAAGATGTCTCACTACCTCAAAAGCTTATTGATGGTGCACTGGGGTGTTATTGGAGTTACATGGGTAGGAGTGAAGTGAAGACATTCATGGACAGTCTCCAAGTGGGAGATTGTTACAAATGTACAATGGAAAGACCCTTGGTGAGTCCCAAGTCCTGAGTCCCTTGTGCTGACTGGACAAAATCGTGGGACTATGGACTCAGAATAGTGGGTGTTTTGCAATGCGAGGCTCTCAGTGAGTCCCTTGTGCTGACTGGATGCTGAGTTGTTAATTAATTGATATTTTGCTGTTTTATTTAATTATTTATCAGAAACCGTTTAAATTATATAAGATATAAACAAATGTGAAAAAAATAATTAATGACAAAAAAAAATATGTGTATGGAATAATATGGTCAACTATGTAATATTCATAGTAGTTGCTATAACGAAAAATCTTTAAGTTGGACTGGATATAAGCTAAATATACACAAAAATGATAAAATTGTGAGAAAAACAAGTCAACATCATAAGCATGCATGGCATGGCAAGGAAGATGGTGACATGGAAAGAAAAGGCAATGGCACATATTGTAAATTTAAGGAAGATGAAGCAATATGTAACGAACTTCCATTTCCAAGCCAAACATATTTCTCAAGTGCACTCGTTGAGAGTACCACACCGGTAAAAAACAAATTTTTTTTTATCCTATACTAGTTATAAAAGGGGACAAAAGTAGCTTGAAAATCATATTTCTGTTGGCAATCCAAATATTGGTATAAATGACATAAGTTAATAAAAATTTTGCATACTGTATTTAATTTTTTTAATTATTTTTTAAAAACTTTGCATCGCCACGTGGCAAGCCACAAGTGGCTGTCGGCCGGACGCGTGCCGCGGGACGTGGGCTTCGGCTCGGCCCGCGTTTCCGGGACAAGGGGCCTGGGCTGCGGCCCGGGCCGCGTAAAAGCCGTCCCACAATGGGACGGCCTGCGGGCCGAGCCTCTGGGTCGGCCCGTTGTTTATGCTCTTAGTGTTGTGTGGAGACTTCCAATTTTATTTAGGAAATGTCTAGTCTTCCTAATAGATTTAGGTAAGAGACTTGAGTAAACAATTAAAAGAGATTTTCTAGCAAACCTTATTTACTCATTGTCTTCTCCTATAAATATCATGTACTTGTCAAATCAAATCATTCATTTATTGTGAGAGCAATAAAAGGATAGTAGTGATACCGTGGACGTAGGCAAATTGTCGAACCACGCTTAAATGGAATCGCAAATCGGAGAGGAATCGGAGGTCGCCGTCGACTTCAATGCGTTGTCAGAAGGTGTCATTTCAGACATACTGTCTCTGACGACTCCCGCCGATGCCTCTCGCCTCGCTTCCGTCTCCCCTGTTTTCCGACTTGCTGCTGACTCCGACGCTCTCTGGGACCGTTTCCTGCTCCCCGATCACCGGGAAATCATTTCTCGGTCGGATACCGCTCCTCCGCCGGCTTCTCTTAGAAAGAAGGATCTCTACCTCTCTCTCTGCAACAATCCCATCCTCATCGACAACGGCACCAAGGTCTTATTGTAAACTTCTTCTTTGGCTCTCAATTTTAGTTCAATCTTGTGATTTTGACGTATGATCTGCTAAGGACTGGTGCTAATTTTTCTCGCTGGTGCCATGAAACTGAATTTTGAGTTAGAAGATAATTGTATATAAAATTAAGGTATGTGACTTAAACTAATAGAAGATGATGCCCTAATTTGGAGTGGTGGTGGATTCAATCGATTCTCATTAGGTTTCTAGTGATCTATTCGTGTTCTTGTTTGTGATTCCTAAAATCATATATACTTGAGTATGATAGGTAAGGTTAATGTATTATTGATGAGTGACTTAATTCTAGAGACAGTATTAAATACTCCATCCGTCTATGAATAAGTGTCGAGATTAATGACAAGAGGGGCTATTGTTTCCTTTTCCACAACATGCCCTTTTTATCCACAATTGTTATCATCCGGCTATGTGATTATAATTAACTGAAACCAATAATGTTATCGATAATTCATACCTTAAAAAGTCCCAAAGAGTTTTGATACAATTCAAACTCCTGTTTAGATGACACTGGCAGCTCAGTTGTTTTTCTTGAGCCCTTTTGGTCTGCTTCTGTGCCTTGATTGTTTAATTTATCAGTTCACTGAAGATTCTTGGATGGGTGTAGAAGTTCCTTCAATTGATTCATTATGCTGTTGATCCATAAGGGACCATAGCATATGGTCCATCACTGAATTTTGATGACGCTTTTGGTGGTTATATATGTGACCGTTTTTTTTTTGTTATTGCTACTTCAATCTAATTTATTAGTGGCATGACAGTAAGCAGAGCTTCTGGTTGGACAAATGGACCGGCAAGAAATGTTTCATGCTGGCTGCAAAGGATCTGGGAATAGCATGGGGTGATACACCTCAGTATTGGAAATGGACTTCTCTTCCCAATGTGTCCTGGTTTGTCTGTCTGCATTAGTCTCAGCTTATCTGACGGAATTATATTGAAATGGTAACTAAATAATACCGATGATTTACAATGAACAGGTTTGCAGAAGTGGCTGAGCTTAAATTTGTATGTTGGCTTGAAATCCGTGGAAGAATCCATTCTAGCATGCTCTCGTCATCTACCAACTATGCAGCTTACTTGGTCTTCAGGATGACCACAACAGCTTATGGATTTGATGTTGATGACGGCGAAGTTGAGGTCTCAGTTGAGAAGTCCATTGGAGGTGGGAGCAGCCATAAACAACTTGTTTGCTTGGATCCAAAACCTGTAGAGGGGCAGTCGAGGTTAAGACGTCCAAAGGAGAGAAGAGATGGCTGGTTAGAGATTGAGTTGGGTGAGTTTTTTAACCAGGGAAGAGAAGGGGAAGAAGATGGTGAGCTGACGATGAGTGTTTTAGAGATAAAGGAACTCAGTTACAAGTCTGGCCTCGTTGTGGAAGGGATTGAGGTCAGGCCAAAACCTAAACAAGACACACCCGGATCTGAGTAGAACAATTCTGGCCTTGATTGGAATACAAATAATGAATCTATTCAGATTGGTTACAGCCTGATTGGTAGAGTCTAGTCATTTGGATTTGTTTGTTTCGAAGAACACTACTTGACCGAACAAGAGTATCTACGTAGTTGGGATTTTTCAAGTAATCTTTGTTTTAAAGAACATTACTCGACCTAACAAGAGTTTATATACCGTTTTTTCTTATCAGAATTTGTTGTCCGAGAGTTTATATCCTAACAAAATGGTAGAACAAAAGTTAAACAGTAAGATAAAATAAATGGTGCAACTTTTAAAATTTAACTTCAATTTCTTACAACCAAAGCTAATACTGTTATATTAATGAACATCAAGCAAAATTTAGAAGGGTTTCGACGCCTCTTCTAAAGATAAGGTTTTGTGGGGCAGCAGCTCCCATTTCTCGGAGGGTTTCGATACTCACACTGACGATGATGGTTCTAGCAGAAAGGGAGTCTGGAAGATGGCAAAACTACTTAGATATAGGGGGCTGGCTTGACGATGTCTGTCCAGAGGAAGAATCAACTAAACAAGGTGTCCATGGGCTGGCCCCGGCCCCATGGCCAAATTTTGGAATTGGTCCGGAGTGACTTGGTCCAAAAAAGTTTAAATTACTCCGGCCCCAGGCCCTAACATGGATCTTTTGAGTCCGTCTGTCTGGATTATGGACTAGTTATACTAACCCAGTCAAATTTGTTGAAAAAATTGATCACATTAACAGTATGTAGTAACACATATACTTCAAATATATATTTTTGGCTTAAATCCACCTTAGTACTCTAAATCTTTCATATTTCGTTTAGAGTAGCATAAATCTTTTTTGTGTCACCTCAGTACCCTAAACTTTCATTAATTCATTTATAGTACCCTAAATCTTTTTTGTATCACGTCAGTACCCTAAACTTTCATTAATTATATTTTAGTGCTCATCGCTAACTTTACCCAAAATTTGGTTGTTAGTGAGGGGTAATATGGTCATTTTACTTGTTTTGGATGAAAAATCAGATGTAAAGTTAACAGTGGGTACTAAAATGAAATTAATGAAAGTTTAGGGTACTGAGGTGACACAAAAAAGATTTATGCTACTCTAAACGAAATATGAAAGATTTAGGGTACTAAGATGACACAAAAAAGATTTAGGGTACTCTAAATGAAATATGAAAGATTCAGAGTATTGAGTTGGAATTATCCCTATATTTTTTATTGACCAGAAAACCATTAAAAAGTGACAAAAAAAACCTTAGAAGCTCTCAATTTGATCACTTCTTAATGATGAAAAAATGTTATTCCCTATTAAAATTTTATCAAAGGTTCAAGGATTACAAACGTCAAATAGGGAGTTCAAGTTGACCAAAAACATATTACGATTACAAAAGGGGAGTTCACCTCAACCCAAAACTACAACATGTACTATTAAAAAATCGGAGATCATCTTCAAAATCCAAAGCCATTAATCTTCATCTTCATCTGCAAAAGTAATTAAAATTGTAAGAGTGAGACCTTGTGCCTTGGACTTCTACTATATCTAGGTGGTCCGAGCTATGTACGAAATCAGGTCATGGATCTGCCATCCAGACCGCTCACTCCAGGTTTGATATTTCTGAACCCAGACCCATCTCTGTAATCCATGAACACAAACCCACTAGGGTCGGGTGGGCCAAACAGACTGGGTTATGGGCTAATTTTAGACACTACCAAATACAATAAGATTGGCTAAGTCACCTCGCCTCATTTAATGATTGTTCTGGCTATCTGTGTATCGGTTAGGGGGATGACCTATACACTAAGGATGTCCTAACTACTAGTCTAATTTCTCCCCCACCATTGGTTGTCTACCCGATGTCTTCCTCTCGAACATGTTATCGCATCTCACTCTGACTGTTACAGGCTCTCATAATGAAACCAAGATGTTCTTTTGGCAACCCAGCTTGGCTTGAAGTTCTGGATTATTGATGTTGTTCATTTTTGTGTTTTACTTGTTTAAGTGGTTGTTACAACTCTATGACCCTTCTATGGTCCCTTTCAAAACGAACTATATAAAATTGCTTTGTTCTAAAAATAATAATGCCAATATCCCTTCCTTTATAGAAGGAGTCCCAAACTTCAACCCAAATCTTCAGTTTTATTCATGTTTGTTTCGGTACTTCGCCCCACCCCGTTTACTAATACTTCAAGAAATTTTCTGCTTTTTTCAGCAGAGAAGATTCTAATATTACTAATAAAAAATAAAAAGACAGTTACAAAAAACAAGTGACCTCGGTCCCCATTCATAAGTTCTGAAACAGGTGTCGAAAACAAATTTGGTTTTGAAACGAGAACATGAATTGAGATTAAAAAAATGTAAAGACATAACCAACTGAAGAACTCTGCCTAGGATGATGCCTAAACACTTCTTGATCCCAAGATAAAGACTAGTTTCTCGTGAGGAGTACGATCGACCATAAGTCTCAACATAAGGTAGAGGAATCCAACCAAGATTCGGGGTCCCTTATCTCCTTAGGGCCCTGAATCTCTGTTCACCAATAATTGGATCTGAAGAGGCTGTTTACCAGTATTTTCCTGATCTACGAGTGGCTCGCCTACAAATTCCCTTTTCCTAGCCACATCCTCAGTCAATGTAGTTACCAATAGGTATAAGGGTCCCGACAGAAGACTAACAGTCCCTCTGGAATAGGAAAAAACTCGATCCCAAGTCTCACCCAGCCTTCCTACACATGGGTTAGGTAAGCTGTTTTTTTGTTACTAGGGATCCCGTCCCTGAATATAGTGGGTAGTAGGTAAATATGAGAACACTAGGAGTCTCCTTATCACATTCTTGAATTTCATGCCTTTTATGCCTTTTATGCCCACTGTTAAAACAAAATATCAGTACTCAGTGTGGGTCAGGCTGAGAGATATTGGAGAAGAAGAGAGATTCATGGGTCGTTTCTTCTTCTGAAAACGTTTCGGTCTTATAACCTCCACACTTCCAAGGTTGATGTCAGAGGCATAACTTGAGGCGACATGACAACCTCGAGCCTAACGACGTCAATCATCTAGAGACTCGGTAAGGGAGTAGTTTTTTCGGGAACAAACATCATCACGTGGGTCGGCGGATTAATAGACCAACGATGTAATCGAACGGGAGAGTGGTGATTATAGGTTGCGATTATCGGACATAACAGATGAGGTGCATGGAAGGGACAACAAATGATATAGGGAAACAGTTTTGAATGAGTTTCTGGTTAACTTTTTCTCTCTTATAATTTTATACCCCAGTCCGCTTTTGCCTTGAAAGTTGCATACGTATGCGCTCTATTGTAATTTAGTTTTCTATAAGAACATCACTATTTATTAAAGCATTTATAGGGCTGGAAATAGAAATTTTGCATATTCTGAAAGGACTGAAATAATCAAATCAATGTCTAATGACCATTATACCCCGTACGAAAGCCCTAATTTAAGAATCGTCCCCTTCCTCAGCTCTCTTCCCTGGTTTATCCTCTCCTTCTCTCCATCGCGCACTCACACAAAGCTAAGCAACGCTCTGTTGTCCACAAACTCATCATCGTCTCCGCCCATCGCCTCCGCTGGATCTCCTCCGTCCGCTGACCTCTCATTCAGGTATTTTCTACACTCACTATCTCTTTCTCTTTCTATCTCTCTCTTGTTCCAACTTTATGTCGTCTCAAACCGTGAGCTCCTACATAATGCATCTTCTGAATAATTACAATTTCCTTATGCTGCAGCTGAGTTTCATTTCATCACTGAGTTTTACTTTTACCAGTGTTACAGATTGTCGATTTTTTTCCTTCTGTCCCGCGGATTTCTGGTTCGAGTATCACCATTCTAATTGTTGAAATGTAGCTCTTTGATTAGTCGGAGCCGTGCAGTTTCGTGTCTTTCCCTGTTGGTGTTCAAGCAATTGCAAATGTTTTATGTACAATAATAATTACCTTGAAGACTTCCATCACTCCATACCCAATTATTAATTTTGGAATCGTATGCTTGCTTTATGTTGCACTGAACTTGGGATTTTCTTGGTAGTTGAATTGAACTTGGGATTTTCTTTGTGCATAGAAGTGTTCCGCTGGAAGTCATTGGCTACATTGTTTTATGCAGAATTCAGTCTGTGATATTGGCAATAAAATTATTAAGTGTACAACCATCATGTTTGGTCAATTGGTACAACTGCTATTATTGAATGTGATGGTAACAAGTTTCCGATGGATCTATTTTCACCTTTGCATACCAAAATAATGTTATTTGTTCAACCCTTCCCTCACTTCCCTTGAAGCCAACTCTATTTTTCTCAATTTCGGGGGGATTAAGATTGCCATTCATTTTGTGAATCAAACACTTGGGGTTAGCGGCTTTGATTTCAATTCCTTAATGCTAGCCAGGTTTGCACAAACCAAGCACCCTAAGGGGAAGGAGTAGGTTTTGAAATTGAAGTGCAACCTGAAATAAATCAAGTTAGCTGATCACTTTGGAACGGTTGTGATTTACTGGGTTCATCTGTCACTTTTTCCATGCAGCTGATAACTGGTGGTCTTACATAATAAATTGTAGTTCTAATTGTGATTTCTGGGACCTCTGTCAGTGATTAAAAGTAATGGCTAATCCTTCTCAGTCTTGCTTACATGGATGCTAGGAAACAGATAAAGTACATAGTATTTTGCGAGTAAGCTAAGAATGTCGGTTCTCTTTCTTCTCTTTCACTTCATATTTTGTCTTCCTCACTTGAGTGTATCTATAAATTTTAGATCTTTGCATTCACATAGGTTGACTAGGCAAGGTGTAATGAACAAAGCAATGATTTTGTTTGCTATAAAGCTTACTTTACTTGAGAATTCCTGTTATTCATAAATGATTCTATCGGTTTGATATTTGATTGTTTTTGCATGTTGATATTTTAACCACTATCCACTGAGTTTTAATGCACTTCAGGTATACATGATTATTTGTTGTTACTGAACTTTTTTTTTTCATAGACTTTGTTGATGTTCTTATCTAGAGTTATATTTATTCTGAAATTGTCTACTGTTTCAGTTCAATATGTCATTGGATATGTCATGTGGTTTCCTTGCTTGAAGTATACCACATTTCTGGGTTAGCTATTGATGTGGAAGACATGAGGGAAACTTAAAATAATCTGAAGCAGTTTCCTTTCTGGTGAACCATGGCCGATCAAGCTTTAACTGCAACCGTACCAGAGGCATCTCTTGCTCTAGCAGATCCATCTTTAGTTGTTGGGCAAGAATTCCCTGATGTTGAAACGTGTCGAAGAGCACTGAAAGATATTGCTATAGCTCTGCATTTTGACCTCCGTATAGTGAAATCAGACCGCAGCCGGTTTATAGCCAAGTGCTCCAAAGAAGGTTGTCCATGGCGTGTTCATGTGGCTAAATGTCCCGGTTTATCAACATTCTCAGTCAGGACCCTTCATGGGGAGCATACCTGTGAAGGAGTTCACAACCTTCATCATCAACAGGCGTCAGTTGGTTGGGTTGCAAGATCTGTAGAAGCTCGTATTCGGGATAATCCACAGTACAAACCAAAAGAAATTCTGCAAGATATCCGTGATCAGCACGGAGTTGCAGTCTCTTACATGCAAGCTTGGCGTGGGAAAGAGCGTAGCATGGCTGCACTTCATGGAACATTCGAAGAAGGTTATCGCCTCATTCCTGCCTACTGTGAGCAAATAAGAAAAACCAACCAAGGAAGCATTGCATCAGTTTTTGCCACTGGACAAGAAAATTGCTTCCAGCGCCTGTTTATCTCCTACAAAGCATCTATATACGGGTTTATCAACGGTTGCAGGCCACTTTTGGAAATTGATAGGGCACAACTCAAAGGAAAATACTTGGGTTCAATACTTTGTGCTGCAGCCATTGATGCTGATGATACACTGTTCCCCTTGGCCATTGCTATTGTTGATGTAGAAAATGATGATAATTGGATGTGGTTCATGTCAGAGCTGAGGAAGCTTCTTGGAGTCAATACTGAAAACATGCCTAGACTTACAATATTATCTGAAAGACAGAAGGGCATTGTGGACGCAGTGGGAACACATTTCCCAAGTGCTTGTCATGGGTTTTGTCTGAGATATGCAAGTGAAAATTTTCGTGATACATTTAAGAACACAAAGCTGGTGAATATCTTCTGGAATGCTGTTTACGCTCTCACGGCATCAGAATTCGAAAGCAAGATCTCTGAGATGGTTGAGATCTCACAAGAAGTGATACAATGGTTTCATGACTTTCCTCCCCATCTCTGGGCTGTAGCATACTTTGAGGGGGTAAGATACGGCCACTTCACACTCGGTGTCACTGAGCTGCTATACAATTGGGCCCTTGAATGTCACGAGCTACCTGTTGTGCAAATGATGGAGTATATTCGCCAACAATTGGCATCTTGGTTTCATGAGCGGCGCGAGATGAGCATGAGGTGGAACTCAATTCTTGTACCATCTGCTGAGAAGCCAATCTTGGAAGCTCTTTCAGATTCTAGATGCTATCAAGTGCTCAGGGCAAACGAAGTTGAATTTGAGATTGTGTCCACAGAGCGAACAAATATTGTGGATATAAGAACTAGGGTGTGCTCATGTCGGCGCTGGCAGATATATGGTTTACCATGTGCACATGCTGCTGCTGCACTTATATCTTGTGGTCAGAACGTTCATTTATTTGCAGAGCCTTGCTTTACCGTGGCAAGTTACCGTGCGGCTTATTCGGAGGTGATAAATCCCATTCCAGACAAGAGCCAATGGAAGGAACTGGGTGAGGGTGCTGATGGTGGTGTTGCTAAAGCTGATTTCACTATAAGGCCGCCCAAGACTCGCCGGCCACCCGGGCGGCCCAAGAAGAAAGTGCTCAGGGTGGAGAACTTTAAGAGGCCGAAGAGGGTTGTGCAATGTGGTCGCTGCCATATGTTGGGACATTCTCAAAAGAAATGCACTATGTCCATTTGATCCGTAATTACCAAGTGGAGTTATCTTCTTCAATCTGATCCTTAAAGTAGCTTGTTGTTTGTAATTCTAATGTATGTTAGAACAATTTTAGTTCCGAAATAAGGATCCTAGTTATTAGAAGTTTCTTGTAGCAGCATTTTTGTGCTCTCTTGCTAGTTCCCAAGTTCAGAACTACCCTTTAACGTTATGTATAAAAAGTTATTTATTTCTCATTTCACAACAGTTGAGTCATGAGTGTTTATACTTTAATCTGGGTTCTTTAAGGGTGGGCTACTTATTATATACTTATCCCGGGAATCTTTTCTATCCAACAGTGAACTCTCTAACCTTGCTCAACATTGTTTCCTAAACTTACAGATAAGAACTTAACGTTCATGGGTATATTTTTTTGAAAATTACAAAAACTGACTGTGGATTATATATGTTTTTATAGATATTATTATTGAACTATTTTTTTAAATGACATTTCCTAATTATTTTCCGCCTGCCAATTCATTAACAGTTTATTTATTTTTTTACAAAAAACTTGAAAATAACCACGAAAAATGTATTTAACCATAGAAAATTGAGTAAACGGTACTTTTGTTAACTAATATACTCATCTCTCTAAAAACCTCTCAACTTAGCCCTTTTTCGTTTTCATTCATAGTTTTTGGCGACGTCTGTGGCTCTGACCACAATGCGGTCAGTGCATTAACTTGTATCCCCTCCTTTCTTTCCAATTTTCCTTCTTCTTCAGTCCCTCCTATTTCTTCTGTCGCCTTAAGTCTTACATATGCTAGGAGGTGCCATCCCTTGTTGATTTTCAGATCTTAGGTTTTTCATCACCAGATCTACTGCTCGAGTTCATGTCCATTTCTTCTGTTTAGTTTAGTTGTTTCATGTGGTAAATTCGGGTTTAAAGACCTTAATTTTTGTTTATATTAGCTTCATGGTTGGAATATCTACTCGATTCTCAGGTTTTTGGGTTTAGGAAACATGTCTTGCAAGAGGTTCAAATTCAATATTGTTCATAGTCAGCAATGTGAACCCATTCGTATGAACCTCACCATGCTCTAACAAGTAACTTAACCCAACACTACCAAAGCCCACACGAAACATTTATAGCGTAAACTTGGCGAACAAAAACTGTTGCTCCTCAGGCTAACCGCCATAGACCTCAGGAACCAATGCACCAAGAAACACCAAAGTCGTCGCATAATGTTGTGTCCGACCACTCACCACCAAACTACCACCAACTCAACCACCATCACACAAAACCTATCCACACCCGAATTGTACCCCCAACTCTCAACTATCTGTGGAGAAACACATCCGTGGATGGCCAACACAAAAACTACGACAACCCAAAAAGAGAGAGAAAGATGCATCGTCACACCGAAACTGTCTATAAAGAGAGCCAACCTTCGACCAACACCAATAAAATGGAGACCCCAAAGCACGATAAATCAGATCCGATAGAAGTCGGGGTTCTACAGAAAAAACGGGAGTTTATGGAACTAGCGATGCCAAGTACAACTAGAGAGCCAACATCCAGTGAAGGAGGTCGTTGAACCCAAATCAAGCGCGACAAAAACGAAAACGTATGGGCAACCACAACCCATTAGAGAACAATTGAAGAAAGGGTCGAGGAAAGACAAAAGGGAAAACTACTACTACCTACCCAAAACCATGCCCATTTAACTGATGTTTACTTTGAAGTTTAAAGTTAACATATACATATCCTTAAGTTTCGAAATGTAACTCAAAACCCCTTTCGTCGGTCAGTTCCGTCAGTTTACTGTTCACCTTTTCAAAAATGCCTAAAATGCCCTTAACCTTGTTCATTTTTTATATTCTTTAAATCAAAATTAAAGAAATAAAAAATAAATAATAAACAAATAAATATATACCTAAACCTATTTTATTACAAATAAAAATGTTTTATTATTAATAAATTAGTTTTTATCGTTTAAAAAATAGTTTTATTATTTGAAAAATCAATTTTTAATTTTAATAAATCATTTTTATTGTTAATAAATCATTTTTTATTATTTAAAAATATTTTTATTGTTAATAAATTAGTTTTTGTTATTTTAAAAATCAAATTTCAATTTTAAAAATCAGTTTTATTACTAATAAAACAGTTTTATTATTAATAAATCAGTTTTAATTAAGTATTAAATCATTTCTTAATTAATAAATCAGTTTTAATTAATTATTTCTTAAAAATCAGTTTTATTACTAATAAAACTGTTTTACTCTTATTAAATATTTATATTATCATCTACTTGAGATGAATCGGATGAATTCAACAATTGAGATGATTGCAAAAATTGAGATGAATTCAAAAAAATACGAGACCATTCATCTTTCCATGAATCAGAACCGGTATACAAAAAATTAGAAACCAAAAATCAGATCTGAAAATCAAAATCAAATCTAGAAATCAAAAGCAGGGGAAGCTCATGCGCTGCGTCTTCTTCCTCTCCGATCCAGGCTCGTCTCTACTCCTCCGGCCAACAGAATTTTTCCACACCCCCAAATCGTAAAAGAAAGAAAAAATCAGATTCATAACTCCACCTGCTCCTTCTACTCACACTTTCCCAGCATCCAAGCACAAAAACAAACCCAATAAAATTGAGTAGTATACAAACACTTTCCCAGCCACTGCCCTCCCCTGCTTCAACCCCATCTTCGCCGCGAACCACTGCCTCACCGCCCTGTAGATCGATTGCTCCAGAATAGAGTATGGAGTCGTCGTGTTGATCTTCTTCCCGCCACTCGCGATGATGGCCGTGTCGAGCCCCACCTCCTTATTGGTGAGGGTGAACTTGTGGCGGAGGGAAGTGGCTGGAAAAGGAAGGAAGAGAATGTGAAATTGGGAGCGAGGTTGAGGTTGAGCTGAGATTAGGTTTAGGTATATATTAGTTGTTTATCATTTAATTTTTTAATTTTGATTTAAAGAATATAAAAAATGAGCAAGGTTAAGGGTATTTTGGGTATTTTTGAAAAAGTGAACAATAAACTGACAGAGCTGACTGACGGAAGGGGTTTAAAGTTACATTTCGAAACTTAAGGGTATATATATGTTAACTTTAAACTTCAGAGTAAACATCAGTTAAATGGGCTTGGTTTTGGGTAGGTATCAGTAGTTTTTCCAAAAAAAAAAAAAAAAAAAGAGGGACAAATATATCGATAGCTCTCATAACACTAACAGGGTCTCAAGAACCACTAACAACAAAAGATTAGAGTCTGCCTAAAGAAATGAGGTTTTGAAAAAATATGGCTTGACATTGCATATGTTATCCTCTTATGGATATACTATTAAAAATCAAATTTATCATCCATTTCTTGAATACAAAGCTATAGGAAATTGGTTTGGCTCTTATTCTTGAATATTTATTTCAAAAATATGTTGATTTTTATTCTAGGTTTCCTCTCAAACCAGAGGGTCCCCTTCTCTTTTTAGTCGTTGTGGCGTTCTTGGTTTTCGATTATGGACGTTGTGGAGGGCCTTGCTTTTCTCCTTCTCGCCCCTTCCATGCTCCTCTACCCTTCGATTTGGTTTGCGGGTTCTCATTGCGTCTTGGCATGTGGCGATTGTCTCCACATGACTGTTGATGGTTCTGTGAGGGCCATTGCTTTGTCCTTCGGCCTCTATCGTGTCGTTGGTGAAGACTGTGTTTCGTTGGTTATGGGTGTTGGCCTTAGCAATTTGTGGTCTAGTATGTTCCGGGTCTAGGATGGAGGCTTTGGGTTTGGTTTCTTGATGTGATGGGTATTGCTCGACTGGCTGGGTAGCGGTCAATGTGACCGAGGTGCTTGCGGATTAGGGTTTCGAAGGGGTGGTTCCATTTGCTTGGTTGAGATGGTCTTGTGTCTCAGGTACTGGGTGTGGTCGAGTTTTCTGGCGAACAGAGGAATCCAGTGCGTGTGGTTTACAGCAATGGAGAGGTGTCGCTTGCAACGGTGAAGAGGTGTGGTTGGTGGTCGTTGGGTGTGTTCGTTCTGACGACCTCATCGGCATGAAGCGTTGTTTGTCGAGTTCAAGTTCACGTTATCTTCCTGTTTTGAGGAGCATACAATGCTGCTTACGTGCTAGGGATGGCGTATTTTTCATTTCGCATTCAAGGATTGGTTAAGTGCTCGGCTGCAAAACCCATCGTGTCCACGTCTTGTTTGTCTTATTTAGGGGGCTTCAATGTTTAAGGGATTATGGAGCAGGTTAGGCCTTTGGGTCTTGTGACCACTGTTCGTTGTTATTATGTCCTAAGCCAGTGGAGGTCCTGACTATTCTGAATCAAGAACCAGGAAGGGTCAAATAAGCTTTTGACTCCGTGGTTTTGTTATTTCTGTTTTTTGTTTTCTGTTTTGAAGGTATCTCAGTTGATCTCCTTACTCCTGATTTCTACTCTTTATACATGTCATTAATAAAACAATCATTACTTTTTATAACATAGGTCAAACAAATCGAAAATATACAACAAAAATAACATCTGAAAAAATCTAGCCACATCACTGCCCTTAAAAACGCCTAATTTCGAACATTTTCCATATATGAAAAAAGAGAACAAACATAGAAGATATGTTAGAAATTGAAAACACATTCATAAAATGTATCATTGGGCTACAGGCAAGCAGCAGAGGCTTATACAATCACGTCCCCGAACACTCCATGTTCTTAGTAGTTGCATTTTTTTTTCTTAAACACGTCACATTTTACAAAATTAACTGCACCTCTTTCTCGTTTTGATAATACATGTCAAAACTTTAGAACAAAATAAGGTACACCACCTGTAACAACATTTATACCCTATTGAATATAAATGAATGCTAAGTGTTCATCGCAATTAAGCTAACAAAAGTCAAAACAAAAAGTTCAGAATAGCCATATAGAACTTTCCCTTATCATGGGAACAAGAGTAGTGTTAACAACCATAAAACTACTTAGACTGGTGGTATTACAGTAAAATCAGAAGTTGGGAAATGAAAATGAATGCAAAATCTTTCAACCATGACTACAAAATGGTTCATTCACTAGTCTAATTGGACTACACATACTTGACACACTTGATAATCATGTTACATGTCTTAATAATGTCATGACATAACAAGTCTAAATAAATTGCTAAGTTTACCAGACTCAGTCATATTTATGCTAATCGACTTACATTTGACATGACACAAGACAATATATTTAACAGAGCAAGGTTATCCAATACGATTTGGAACCAAAAAGGATTTAGTTTTTTCATTATGGATAAAAATAAATTTATACAAAAAATATACACGATTTCAAACATCACAAATGTAACATGTTTACTAAGCATATAAGGTTCTCAAACAGGCATACAAATATAGTTATGTTGAAAAAACACATTTAAATTGTGTCATATAGAGTAATGTAGTGCAATATTTTGTATGCTCAAGTCCCCACCCATATATCTCCAGAAAGGGTCAAGAGTAATCACAAAAATCATTAGGCACACAACTAAACAAATTAAGAAACCAATTACTCTATCGTTCACAACCCATGGCCACTTTCCATCAAGAGTTTAAATATTTAGTTCCTCCTAATCATAGCCAAGGCAAATGAAGGCATCAACAAATAAGCATTTTAATCAAATGTAAGCATCAGAAAACAGATAAGATTCACAATGAATCAAACAAAAATTGTATTAATAACAATTAAACTAACATTCATATTTTACCCTGGAGTTTAAGCAACAAGCAAGTCTAGGAAAGACGAAATTTAGCAAAACAAAAGCAGAATGGGACGATCCACCTCAAAACCCGAGCTTGGTGCGGCGCCAGTGCCTGCGCTTCGCATTGTACCTGGACAACCACACAACACATAAACATTTCAACAAAATAATCAGAAACTCACTCGTTACAAAACAATCGAAATCGAAATTGGACCTGATGGTGTTGTCAGTTCTCATACGAATCCAGTGAGGAATGGGCCTGTTTTGCCTCATCTTCTTCGCGAGCTTCTTCTTGATGATAAAGGTCTTGTGCGACGGCTACACAGATAATCATGAACAAATTTGAGCAAACTCGGAAGAAGAAGAAACACTGCTCTTAGGATCCGAAATGAAATTTCTGAAAAGAGAATATTCAACAGAAACCCCAACAAAAGCTAGCATGCAAAGGGATTAGAGGATTCACCATTTTGGAGACGGCGAGGAGACGACGGATCTGCGCAGCAAAAACCTAATACTAAAATCCGCTACTTTTTCAGAATTTATATCATCCACCGTTGAAGTAGCTGCATGATTGGGCCTGGGTTGATTTCTAGAGTCCGCGCCAGATTGAAGCCCATTTTGAGCTTTATGCTTTTTTTTTAATCAGCAAATGAGATATTTTTTTGACAGATAAACGAGTGGTATTATAACTTGAAAAATGAGAAATAAAAATACCGAAAAAAAATTGTTGATAATATTGAAATACAATAGAAAGAAATCTGACTCATTGAATCGAATCGTTTCGCTGATAAAAGAGGGTATTACGATAGCACTGTGAGACACTGATGCAGCTAATCAGACCTGGAAGGTAGGGTTGAGCGGACCCATTTCCGGATTGGTATTGAGGTGAACTGGATACTCCTCTAAGATTCCAGCACGCGTCGTCCTCCCTACAATGATAATAGTAGGGCTCCTAAACGCGAAGTTGCTGACCCCGTAGAAGGTAGAGGGGTATCTTACCGGATGTTGATGAAAACGTTCTCCACCTCACGTCCAGTGGGGCGGTGATACCGACCGACCCCCACTAGACCGACTCAGTCTCATTCTATAAGGAGAGGGTGCTTAAACCCCCCCCCCCCCCTTGTTGTTGCTGTTGTTGTTCCCTGATACCTGCTTGAATTGGTATTTGGATTCCTATTGAATCGGGTTCGGTCTCGGGTATCCCTTAGGTTCGGTTTGTATCGGTTCAGCACAAACTCCTTGTGTACCCAAGTATCGGGCCTATCCGATCCTTGATGGACCCGGTCCGGGTACACCCGAATCTCGATCCCTTTTCGCATTGGGCCTCGACCGATCAATTGAAAACGAGGGCCTTCATAAAAATCACCTTCGTTTCGGGTTCAAGTTTCCCTCAGGTTCATTTTGTACCGATTCAGGTCTCATTTCCGTTCCGGATTGTTGTTGGGCCTACCCATCCAACCCCTTTCTCGACCCAAGCCCGCACAGCCTTGAGGCCCAATTTTCAATCGGCCAAGGCCCAGAGTGTCAGTCCGAGGCCCATCATCTTCGGGACTTCTGCTCGGAACCCTATCAGGTTTCTTACCCTTTCACCGTCGTCACGCCCCCTCTAGCCTATGGCCGGACGGTTGTCCACCGGCCAGATCCGAGACCTGTGGCTCAGGAAGTTCCGACATACAACCCTCAAATCCCACTAGAAGGTATGTGTCACCTTCCTCCTCCGGTTCCGTTTTCACCATTTCTTCTTCCTCCATGGCATTACTCTTTTAGTGGAAGCCTTCAACAACGTCGAGCCCTTTTAGGTACACCGAGAAAACGGTCCCGAGTGTGCCCGCTCCCCTGTATTACCCATCGCTAGAGCCCGCCCCTCCTTCCGTTGTCGTGGTCTAGGTCCCAACATTGGGGTTCGACGTTCGATCCCACTTGGCTTCTCCAAGAGAGACCCCTGCGATCTCCACCCGCTAGGACCTCTTGAAGCCCTCACCAGACCTTGCTCCACCGACACGTTGGCGAAGAAGACGATCTCCATACCCTTTCTCTGCAACTCTCCATTCACCGTGGAGAGTAACTGAGGAACACGAAGTTCCTCACGAGACTTCGAGAATTGGGACGTCGAAAGAGATAAATTCTTCTCCCGGGGTCCTGTTCCTTCGTAGCTCGATCCATGAACGTTGCCGAACACGCTATTACCATTCCTTATCGTCGACTCTACGATATCGCAAAACCCTAGTTTTCTTATCTGAGAGAGAGAAAAGAGGGTTGCGTCAGTAGGAGAGTTTCTTACCAGAAGTGTGATATTATGCAAATAATATTTTATAAATCCTTGAATTTAAAGTACAATGCAAGATGTACGGGATAACACCGTGTACAAAATTGTTAGACTTTCTTCTTTTTATCGTGATGGGGTTATCTTATCTCCTCTCCATCGTGTCTTTTCTCTTGTTTCTATGGTGTTGCCTTAGTCAAGACGATTTGTCCACTACACACGTGAATACCTTGCCCCCTCTATCGTTTAGCATGCCTTCTGTAGCAGTGGACGACCAGGTATTTTTTGAGAATTCTCGGGTCAAGCTTTTGTACTTGTCCATGACCTTTATCAAGCCCGATACAGAGAAGGAAGCAGACCAAAGCAATCCTTCTTCCTCTACACCCGCTCCCAGCCATTGCTCCCGGCCCCTCCCGTCTCTTTCCCGCAACGATCTTTGTTGTAGTATCCAACCGCCCCTTCGCTGGACATTATCACCGTTGGTCTCCGACCCTCCCTTATCATCACAGCCAAAATGCCACAGCCTATCAACACCTATCCCTCTCTGAGTGAACCATCATCCGACATTATCCCTCCGATGGATGGCTTTCGTGCGATGTAAGAGAGCTTAGACTCCCTCTCAATAGAAGGATCGCATCGTAGTCGTCCCGAGAACTTTAGAGGATAAACATATTGCGACCCATACAACATTCGACCTCGTTGGCCGTCTCTTCACTGATAAGGCTTTCCACTACCCAACCCTAGAAGGCGTCATGGCCAAGGCTTGAGGCGATGTTGCTCTTGTCGTCCAAGATATGGGGTGGGGGAATCATTAGATTCTATTTCTCCTCTCAAGATGCAAGGACCGGTTTATCATGGGGAACCTTGGTGTTTCGACCGGACACATCTCCTCTCGGATGACATCACCCCACACATCAGTTCAACCACTCTCTCTCTCGGATGTAGATGTGGGCAAGGGCCTTCCACATTCCTATGGGGGGCTAACTCCCACCAGAGGCTTTATCATTAGAGAGGCATTGGGAGATTCTATAGGTGTGGAGACATAGCAGCGGAGGCATGGCCAAGGCGACTACGTCCGAGTCCCTTTTTGGAAAGATCCGCAGGTCCCCTCCAGCGCTCCATCGTGTCCTCATGATCCCCTATCCTATTCGGGGTCGCCTCCAGTACGAGCAATTACTAGTTTTCTGCTTCGACTGAGGTTGTATTGATCACATAACTGTGAACTATCTGCGGGGCCCTAGACGAATCATCCGTCCTCCGGTTCGATTTATCCCTCATGGTCGGAGCTTTCCAACCTCGGGAGAACAGTCTGTCGGGACTGGTCAGACCCGATCCCCTATAGGATCAACCCGGATCGAGCCATTCTGCCATGAGCATGAGCTCCAGAATGCCCCCAAAGGTTCGACCGTGACAATTACCATATCTCGCCTTGACCCAAGACATTTTTGTCTAAGGAACCAACAAGCCCGTGGAAAGGGATGCCTATACTCCTCTTTACACAATTAATACCTAGATTTTCCAACAACGAATGGCTTGAAAGCAGGCCTAACGAAACCTAAATCCACAGCTCCCAACAGCAATTCTAACCCCCGAAGTAGCCTTTGTTGCTCCAAGCCGACACCGACAAACCACCACCGCAACCACCTGAACTCCCCCCAATACACCAACTCGGCTACCTCTTTAACAAGGCCAAAATGTGGAAAAAAACCACCACGAAAGCCAACACAAACTGTGGTGTCCCGACCGATACCAAGGTCGAGGAAAGGAAGATAAACATACTATAATCGAAGGGAGAAGTGACATGACGAAGCAAAGGCAATGGCCGGAGAACAAATCCATCGATCTTCTCCTATAACGAATAATCGAGACCTCACTGACGGTTTGCACCTAAAATCCGACGACCACAAAAAGAGACAAGTCGTGCCTTTAACCAAAAAGCGCAAAACACAATAAATCTGATGAAGAAAACAATCGGAAAAGGAGAATAAGGAAGCAAAAGAGAGGAGCAAACACAAAAGACCTTCCATGGCCAATGCTACCGGCGAAAGAAGCTGAATAGGAAGGGACGACAGGAAAATAGAGGTCTAGCGTTTCGGTGCAGAGAGAGAAAAATACGAAATTTAGTCCTTAGGGGTTGTGTATCGTAGTAGTTTGTTAGTCAAACGAAGAAATAGATGATATCTTCAAATGAATTGAGTATAATAATAAATTAATTTATAGGGCCCACGTCACCTCGATAGCTTAATATAATATGCATCACGTAAACATCTTTAAAGTTTTGAATTGATCAGGATTTTTCCGTGAATAGAGACACATATCACAATCAGAGTACAAGTACACTAAACATAAACTAAAACAAGTGAACAATGATAGTGGCGTCAATAAGACCGCGAATAGGGAAATACATAGAAAAAAAACATCAGGGCAGTAAAAAAGCTCCTCTTTACTGATTCTGAAGTTTCTATACCAGAGCGCAAATGCAAAATCCGGGTGGGCTCTCAAGTATGCTGAGTAAAAGAGCACATTTCCATAGAACCTCACTTCATCTTTCCATATCTTACATAAATGAATATCCAAACAGAATCGACGATAAGGCCGGTGAAGTGAGCAACTGCAACATTTAAAGTTCAGTTGAACATATTGGGAAGAGGTCTCACTGCCATAAATGCATCCACCATCTGCATATAGAACCATGGCACAAGAATCATGATACACTAACTGTAATACCTAACAATTACATCCAATACCTATAAGTGACAGAAAACTCACCTCATCAGTGACAGCAGCCCTAGCCTTACGGTGTCTTTCTACCATTGCTGTCAGAATTTTAATAAGCTTGGCCTTCACCTCACCGGTTAACATGCGTCCTGCACCGTACTCCTGCAAGGAACAAAGTCAGAGTGAGCAAAAGGAGTAGACACGTCAATGAATAGCCTACAAGTTGCAGGAATTTGTACAAATATAATATTCTCATAAATTTAATTTCAAACCTTCTTTATATGTTCAAGCTCATCATCATCATCTAGGAAAAAGTTCAAGTATTTGATTGGTATGTCTACCTGAATACAGTTTGAAAAACACAAGTTAGAATCCAATACGACAAGTGGCTTGAAATCAACAAGAATTCTGTACCTCTAGATTTGCTCCATATTTTCTATGTTTCTCCACAGAATCTTGTCCCCCGGAAAATGCGTACCTGTTTACCTACAAATATTAACACAAACCACAGCAAAAACATCAGTACCTACATTCTAAAACTATGATATGTAATTTTCATGATTACAAGAAATGGCATCATCCTACATTCCTACTTATATGATGACACCCTCAATATTTTGCCAACCGCTCAATGTACAAATTAGAACATTGATGCCAACAAATGAAGCAGATCAAGCAATGGACTTTACACCTCATATTTCAGAAATGTCGATGAATTTCAGAACTAAACCTTGTTTTTGATATCCTTTTCAGAGTCAGTTACATAGATGGCTGAATTTGGATCACTTGCTGACATTTTTCCATTCTCCCCCTGCAAATATCCAGATTTGGAGAAAGGCATGAGTCATGACGCCACATAGGGAATAAATTGCAACCATGGAAGCAAAATACGTCTATAACAGTACCATGTGCATGAAAAAAAATCAGGCTATGCTATAGAGAAAACACCTTATTACTTTGATTTTTGTTTCTTTGGTCGTAGGGGGCTAGGTACAGATTGGAGACAGAAAATGTGGAGGAAAGTTACGACAAAAGAAAATAATATTGTGTTGAGATCTTCCAAACGGCAACCTAAGGCTATAAGTCATCATGCTAAGAAAAAAAATGATCTCACATCTTGTCATAAAATTCATCAGTATCAGTATTCAATATAGCAAAGAAAAAAATTAAATAGACAACAAACTTCAAGCAGAAGGAATGAGAACCATCTGCATCAAATAAGGAGCATACCTGAAGGGCGGGGAAAAACAGTGACTCAATCAATGCAGGCTTGTGATATCCAATTCGAGGAGCAACATCCCTTGTCATTCTAAAATAAGGGTCCTGAATTAAACCAAATAGGTCAATACCAGTATAATGGACACAAATATACAATTGAAGACAGATATATATAACTACATCAAAATGATGTAAATGAAAGGAAACCAACTATAAAACAGCATTGTTCTTTTTTCTTTTCTGAATGAGGCCTGGTAATGAAAGTTAAAATTGGGTACAAGATTTTACTGCTAATACGATAAAACTTTGGAAGTTCAATTGTTCTAGTCAAACCTAAAGGGCAACACCAGAGTTAACCAAATAATCCTTAATATCTATAACTTTAACTTTAAAACCTCTCCTCCCAGACCACTAAAACAACCATGAAAAGGATGGTAATAATAACATCAAAGATCTAAAACGTTTTATTTGGTACCTAATAAATGAGTGTAGTTATATTCAAATCGCAAATAGGCATAGCTAATTCAATTATTAGCTCAATAGCCAAGTGATTACACAAAATATTTAGAAATACAGCATTAAACTAGGCACCATCATTATTAAGATCAAGATCCAAAGTAAGTTTATGCTAATTAAAGAGTTTCAACAATGAGAGGGCTCAACCTGGTCAATTGCACAAGGAACTAAGCAACGGAGGTTGTCTTTGCCTGAGAATAGGTGCGGAAAGGAACTAGGGAATGAAGGAACTGCCTGCACTAGAGTGATTAAGCATATTAGAGAGACCTAACAAACATCAAGATAGTCATTTGACAATCAATTACAGCGACAAAGATTTGCTGCATACACAATATATATGTTTATACATGTCTTTTGAACAGTAATACAACAGCAAAACATGTGATGAAAGTTTTCATGATGGCACTGCCATGAACATTAAATCCCCATGACTAACAAACAGTGAACCAAAGGATCATACCTGAACAGGAGGAAAACTAACTTTCCCTATATGATCTTCACCAGTGAAACCAAAAATACCTACAACCTGTGAATGACTAACATACTTAAAATTTGAAAACCAAATAAGAAAATACAGATATATGAAATGCACCCAGAACCAGAAAGGTAATTGGCAAGGGAGCAACTTCTGAAAATAACACAATAAAATTACCTTATTATATGTGACACATTTTGAAACCTTCACCATGTTCTTGTAGAAGGCACTGAATAAAAAATTATCAGACATGGGTGATGGCAAGTTCAACAGTAAGTGTAATGCAGGAAAACCAACATACTCCACACTAAGTTATGGAGAACATAGTTGAGGGTTAACGTTAATAGATAATAATACATCCAATTCAAAACCACTACAATGCATGCAAGACAAGATTTTATTTGGAACGCCGGACTCCAGAGCAACCCTTCACAAAGACATGACCACATAGTGGGATCCAAATTGGAATAAAATCTCTTAAGGGTAAAACATAAGTTTTACTTGACAATTTGACATACATTTCTGCAGTTTTAGCATATCATCAATCATTGCACATCTCTCAAAAATACCATAAAATATCATATAAGGTAAAGATGAGTTCCTATGTATAGTGTATGTGTAAACATTAAATATTCACTAATTCTAAATTCAAACTCGACTCCATGAGAATGTTCGTTCGGTAACCTTTTAAAGTGAATCCATGTAATTATTTACTCACCCACCAACATAATCAAAGTCTGAGAAGATGAAAGTCTTTGTTACGTCAAAACCACAAGCTATGATGTCTTTAGCATTTTCACGGGCAAGTCTTTGGCTCTCCTCCACGGTAAGATTCTTCCACATGCACTCTTCATCATCTGTAAGTTGTATAACAAGGGGGACCTTGAAGGCATCTTGCAAATATCTACAAATAGTGTTTCATTTTAGCCGTAAGCTTAAGAGGATATGATATGACTAGAAAGCAAAATAAGATTATATCTAACACTTTTGATGCATCAAGCCACACACACATAAAAAGGAAACTGTTCATAAATTTTAACCCCAAGTCAACAAGATAAATCAAACAAACAACATGCCTCTGACATGTTAGCACAAATAATACAACACTGCTAAGAAATAATGTAACAAGTATATTGCAAAACATTCAACCATGAAGCAGGACATATCATGAAATGGTAAAAATACATGATTCTCTGATACTGGAAAGGGGCAAGCAAAATGAAATGTTTTATATGAGATCAGTGGAGAAAATAAACCCAACTGTCAAAATGTCTAATTTATCAAAAACATCATGGGAGAGGCATTTGTGGAGTAGAGCAACAGAAAACTTACGTACAATGCAATCTATGTCATCCAAATTTACATGAAGCTAATCAATCTATCTAAATTATGGGAGACCCAAATCCAAATTCTGGCCTAGGCAATGTTAACACTAGTTTCTTCTCCAAATAAGACTCAGCCAAATCCAATATATAGATACTTACTTAGTGAACATGAAGGGCACGAAATGCCCCAAATGCAAAGCCTCAGAGGATGGACCTCGACCAGTATACAGATAGAACTTGTCTCCTCTCTCGAAAGCATCCAATATCTCATTGAAATCCCTACCAAAGTAGAGAATGAAATGGTATTCAATACAAACACGAAATAGCAGATTCAGAAATTGACGTTGTCGAGAGAAAGAGAAAGTAGGGACCGGTGAGCGAAGAAGACGCCGCGGCGGAGGAAGACGTGAGGAGGCTGAGAGGTGAGGCGGTGGACGCGATCGATGAGTGAGTGGTCGAGCCTTTGGCAGCCGAATTGGTCAATGAGCTTGTCGTAGTCAATCTTGCCACCGTCTTTAGCCGAAACTTCCCATGGATTGACCACTTGCTCGTCTTCGGCTTGAAGCTCCTCTTTCTTAGTCGGCTTCTCCTCCTCCATCGCCGCCATGATCCTCTGATTCTATGTCAACAAGATTGTTCCAGCCGCCGGGGAGTAATGACTCGCAGTAGATTAGTTTTGACTCGATTTCTGTTTGGAAACTAGGTTTCTTTTCTTTTCTGTTGAAATGCACTCTTCCTTTCTTTCTATCGAATATTGTCTTTTTTCTTAATGCTAAAAATACGAACCAACCTCACTTTAATTGCATAATTACATCTTTAATTTTACCAGTTTTACGCTATAAACGTTACAAATGTTTTTTTGATTGAACATAATAGACCTTTTTTTCTTATAGATATAACATGATACCAAAATACAAAGGGAAAGTAGTCCTTTTGATAACAGATTATTAAAAGAACCTCATAATATAGTCGGACTTTTGATGTTGGAGGAAACTACAAACAACCTAGAATGATCAATAATGTAAAGACTAGAGCAAATAAAAACTAAGAACATAAAAGTAAGACCAAGACTACACCAACAAAAAACAAAAAAACATGGAATTAACTTATACGACAAGAGTCAAGCTGAGTCCACTCATCATAGTCTGAAAACTTATGGATCCACCAACCAGGATCTCTAGCTTTTGGTGATGAATTGAGTACTATATTCGGTTCGACCTGAGCCCAACCATAATGGCCTGAAGACTTATGGATAGTGGCGCATTTAGCTTTTCTAGTGTGGGCACCGAATTTTTTGTAGAAATAATTGACGGAAAAATAACATTAAAAATATTGACATCGTATACAAAAATAATAATTAATATATATTACAAAATATGACGTCAATGTTTCATATTTTGACAATCTTGTAAAACTCTTTACCCAATAAAAAAATATCTTTTTCGACATATACGATATTTATTAGCATTTTATTTGATTTCTTTTTGTTTTGATCAAATATTATAGAGTGATATTGTTTTGAAATACCCCGTAATGATTTAGTAATTTTGTAGATAACTAAATTTAAATTGGTAATGGTCTCAAATTTTAATTAACAACTAAATTCAAAACTTAAATTAATAATAGTCTTGAATTTTAAAACAATAACTTAAATAAACTTTTGGTCCAAGTTAAGAAAATTCAAAAATATATAATATAAAAAATTTAACGTAATAATAACATAGATATAGAAATCAAAGCAAATAAAATTAAGAACTTAAAAAATTATAATAAAAATAGAATTGTATAAACAAAAATGAAAAAAAATCAAGTAAGAATTTTTTTTTTCATTTTTGAAGGGGGGGGGGGGGCACTTTTAATAAAAAAAAGTTTTTTCATGAAAGAAAATATAAAAAATCAAGAGTAATTAAAAAAATTCTAATACTTGAGGGGGACACGTGCCCCCCTCCCCCCCGGGTCCCCCTTAATTCCGCCACTGCTTATGGATCCTCTAAGGAGGACCTATGAACTGATGGTGGATGTGTTTGGTTTAGGGAAGGGTCGCGCAATATAGTGGACAGGTAAATATTGCAATAAGGAAGAAAACAAGGAAAACAACATAGAACTAAATGATAATGGCGGCTCAAACCCAAGAGAAAGATCGAGGAGGAGGCATCGGTGGAGGCCAAGGAGGAGGATATGTCGACAACGGCTCCCCAGGCGACGGCGGTTGAGTAGGGGGCGACGGCTGTGATGGCTTCTCTATGGGACCTCAGTAGGTCTACAACGTAGCGGTGGTGCTCGTTCTCAAGTAGTGAGGGGAGACCTGAACACCCTAGGGTGCAGAGTCGCCGAGAAGGAGGATGGAGGTGAGACTGATTATGGGATGGTCGAAATGGGTTACAGTTTTGCAGAGTTGTTGACAGAGAATGTGGAGAATGAGAGAGGGAGCAGGCTGATCGGTTAGAGCCGCATACAAAGGAGCGTCGTCATCGACGTGGGGTAGTGGACGAAATCTTACAAATTATCTCTTAGGGCTCTCGTACACATTATAATTTTGAATAATATATGTTTATGATTACAATTGTGAAATTTGATTTGTAATAGAAAATATCTAAAGAAATCTTATTAGGTGTTTGGAACTCTGTTACACTTGAATACAAACATGTGTTTCAAATGTTTAGGACCATGCATTTTCTTGCGCACAATCCTCATTTCTTTATGATATTGTCAAAGTCGAGCGTCTCCAATCGTAATTGTTAGACATTCGCTAAATTCATGCAAATCAGTGGTCATCAATTTTTACTACAAGCAATTGACAAATTTGCTTGCTTCAACACCATCGACGATAAATAATCAGCGAGAAGAGCCATTGAAACACCGATTATTATGTTACAATGAGATTGTGACACATGTCCCATAATTAGAAGAAAAAACACTACGACTACCTTATCTATCTCCAAGAAAAACCACCCTAATACATATATTTCATTAATCCAACCCCGACAATTCCTCAAGTTTATGTATTGCTTCCCGCTCTATAATGTCCGGTCTATCATAAGGTATGCGACTGATTCTGACACCATTTAATCTTCTTTGTTGTAGTTTTAAAAAAAATTTGTCCTCATTCGAAGAAACATTCTTGATGTTGTCACTCATCAAAGTCCCAGTATTTTGATCTCATTCTTGTTGGATAATTTGTTCGCGCTGCGAATCCTATGCCTATACGTTTTCGAATCCGAATTTTGGCGGCTTCCTTACACTATGCTCCTTTAAGAGTCAACCAAAAGCGGCATGTGATAAGAAGTCGAGTAACCAAGATTACGAAGAGAGGCTTGAGGGAACTCTCGAACAAATCCATCTAAGATTAGCTCCTAGTCAAATTTGGTTTCAACCCTTTTTAAGGGATCTTTCTCCCTTTACCAAGTAAAATGGTACTCTTTCATTGGCATATCTTCAAGCCCGATCTCTTCAATGACTTCCCTGAAACTGTTTATCAGTTAGCTCGGGTATAGATTCCCTCGCTTTGTTTCCGAAAGGTTAAGGATACAGTTGAAATCACCCAACACTATCCACTTATCCCCGTATTTTCCTCGGATAATTCTTGTAAGAGCCTTCAAGTCTTATGTCGGTGTGATCGATTAGCCTCATCATAAATGCTTGTAAGCCGAAATTTCGCCCCCCAACGGAGTTAACCAAATAGTGATACAATGAGGCGTGCACAACCCTTCTTGATATTCAAAACATCTTCCAAGAACATCGCCGCCACTCCTTGATTGCCATTCGCTTCCTTCCACGTACTCTCGTGGAATCCAAGATTCCATAAGAGAATTTTTAGAGCCACATTTGAAAAGAGTGTTTCGAAAATGAAGACCACCGATGGTCAGAATTGGGTACCCTTTCACTTCATGCTTGCGGAGGTTTTTTCCCAAACCTAAGCAGTTCCAAGCTGAAACTCTCAGTTTCACCACCATGCAAAGAGACGGAGAACTCGATGGAAAACCAGAGAGTTAATCTCAATAGAAGCCAAACACCAGTCAAGCCTGAAGCTAAAGAGATAGCACAAAGCTAACAAAAGAGACCCAAAAAAACCCAGCTGAAAACACAGTCCACACCATACCGGAGCAAGACCAGAAAAACGGGAGCACATCAAGCCACACACTCTAGACCAACAACAAGAGAACCAAAACCAGAAAAAAAAAAAAAAAAAAAGGATACGAGAAGTTCACCTAATAGAGAATGATAGAGGAGAGGAGAGGTAAAGCCCATTTGTTTTGGCCGGAGTTTAGACACATCCACACTGGCACGACCGTCGACGAGAAAATAAGAAATCGTGACGTCCTCGAAAAAAAATTGAGCCTTAAAAAGAGTGGCACGTGCGTTCTCCCTTATCTTCGTAACTTAGCATCCTTTTGGTGGCGATGGTGGGGAATTCCGGCACAGTTTGGTTTCAACCAAGACTCTCACACCAATTGAAATATAAACATTAACATAAGAGATGAACAATGCAACATGAGATTCAGTGTTAATGAATTCAAGCTTGTTGATTTTATTCAGCCAAAATGGCTTAGTTTAAATAGGGAAAAGTGAAAACAACTTGTATCACAATCAAAAGACAAGGGTGAATCAAAACAACAAAATCAAAAGTCTTGACTTGGTCTTATTCATCTCCGGACAAGATTTTCTAACAACACTTGAGAGAATAAGAAACACATGAATCCCGTAGAACAGTTCGTGTAGTCAACTAACAAAGCAAGCGTCGATGACATCTTGATCGTCCATATCCAAGTCATGAGGAGAGAGCGATCCGTCAATCCAGTTTCCATCGAACATAAACTTCACACGTTGGAAGGCAAGCTCCTTGCGCAGGCAATAGTCATTCATAAGATCCTTAAGAGGAGTTTTCCGACAAACCCTGTAGCACACTGTCTCGTCCTTTGGTCTCTGAACATTGATCGATATCATGGTTTCGTCTTTCGGAATTGGCATCCATAGTAGCATGTCCTCCACCCCTGCCATTCCTTTCCCACTAACCCAATATACGATACGAGGTTGTTAAATAGTTAGTCAAGGTCGTGTGGTCATATCTTAATTAACGAGTATTGGAAGCTCCGACCAAAGTGATTACTGATTCGTTTCGCTTTTGCTTGTTCCCAATGTATTCAATTCTATTGAATACACGGAACACGAATCGTCTCACGCTAAGTAATTAATATTGCATGTCTTTCTCTGTCTATTGATTCATTACTCTGTCAGCCAGTTGGAGAGAAGGGTGGTAAAAGTACTTTTTTAATTTCTCTAGATAACTACTTTCTATCACTAATTAATTATAAGAGTTACAGTTTAAATGTTTATTTACTTTTTAATATTTTCAAAATAACACTAAAATAAACAGTTAATTTTATTCTTATCAAGTATAAAAATACATTATATTACTCTAATTTTGATCGATCATTTCATATCTTGTCCAAATATGATCAACGAGGTCATTATAGAGTCGGTGATAAACTTCTCGATCATGGATCCTTGTTCTATATCTCAGGATACATGTGATGTTCACTGTTGGTGGCGGTCTTGTGCGGTGCAGTATAGGCAGGACACCAATATCTGCAAACGATTAAGTGGGGGTACGGCTTCCGTTGATCCTCGACGATCATGTTGTGTAGAAAAATACAAGTAGTCATGATGACTGCGAGCGAGTTCCAATCCCACATTCGGTTAAAACGAATGACGATATGAAAGCGAACTTGCAGAACTCCAAATGCTCGTTCGATATCCTTCCTCGTCAACTCTTGGTTTCTAGCAAAACACCTTTACCTTGCCGTTTGTGGAGCTGATATTGTTTTCACAAATGTAGTCCAAGGAGGATCAATTCCATCTGTCAAGTAATGAGGGGTTGCGTATTCTCTGTTGTTGATCTTAAACTTAACCGGTGGAGCAAAGCCTCGAACTGTCTGGTGAACAATGTTGACCAATTCAGCATGTTAATGTTGTTGTTGGAGCTCGATGTTTCGAAAAAAGAGTCATATCCACAACTTGTAGCATGATTGGGGGACGCTCTCGTGGTCTCTACTTGAGAATTGTGCAGCCCATGCCACCAGACAGTTCTTCCAATCCCAGTACATGCATTCGAGACTCCCTATCATCCTCGGGAAGTCGTGGGCTTCGTTGATTTCCAGCAAACGACGAACATCTTCCTCCGTCGGTAGTCGTAGATATGTTTGTCCAAAAATCTTGATGACGTCCAAGTAGAATTTTCGGACGCACTTCAAAGTAGTGTTATTCGCCATTCGCAAGTACTCACCAACGGTATCAACAGGACCTCCATAACAGAGCTGACGAAGTGTTGTCGTGCACTTCTGGTGCGGAGAGAATATGAGTTTTCCTGTAGAATAGGATCATTAACGAAAGAATGTGTACCGCTCACTCAATGCAGTTATGATTTGTAGGAACAACTCCTTCGATATCCGGAAGCGACATCGAAATTTTTGGTCGTTGTACACCGGAGTAGGAGCGAAGTAGTTAGCTATCAACCGCTCGTGTGCTTCGTCTCAATTTGGCTCTGTCATTCTCCGCTTTAGTGCAGTCGACGATTCTGACCCCTTGACCTCCTCATCTTCTGCACTTTGTCATACCCTTGCCGAAATCCGATCATCAATGCGCTTGGCTATTAGTTGTTCAATCCTTTTCCTCACTTTCGTCATGTCTTGGGGAGTCATTTTAGCCAATTCTACTATTGTTGGATAACAATCATTAAAAAAATAATAATGAAGATTGAGAGAAGAAAAGGTATAGAAGAGAAGATGTGTGAATTTTCTATAGGGATAGTGTATTTACAGGAAAATTTATGGGATTTTTAAAAATCAGCACCATACGTCACGTCATTGTACCCGCGTCTAGTTGTTGGGCCTACGCCGCCGAGTCCTATCATTGATAGAATTGTCGGTGACGCGCTGCAACGACTACTACTACAAGGAATGGTTATAGGAGGCGTTGCAGGCCTTGCAACGACGCCGCTGCAACGACCAGGCCATAAAAATGAACGGATACGATGAATCCGGACAAAATTTGACAAAATCCGAACTAAGAACCAGATACCGTGATAAAGTTTGCCATCATCCGCACGACTCAGGACATAAAAATGATGATTGTCTTCCTTTTGTAATGACGCTTATCAATTACTTTTGACAACACAATTTTTTTTGAAGATGATTTTCATTTATCAGTCATATATTATAGTTGGTTAATCGAAAAACTTAGATGCACACTGCTACTACGATTAGGTGAGGTGGCCAAGTTAGTTAAGAAAATTCAGAAATCATGGCCATGTTACGAACATATCAACTTAAAATGTAGTTTCGAAGGGTTAATATATGTATGATCAAGTGAAATGATTGTCCATTTATAACTCATATTTTATTTCGAAATATGGCTACATATCGTATAAATTATTCGGAGTTCTTAAATTAAAAAAAATTATAGGCAATTGCTTATTTTATACCCTAACAACAGCAATATATATAGTGGTGCATTTGTTTTGCAATTGTAGATGTAAATTTGATCCAATTCAAAACATAAGCGCTTCCATTTCAATTCAGAACAACAAAAAAAAACAAGAGGTAAAGCAACTCTGAAAGATAGCGAATAGCAAAGCACAATCTAAGATTCGAGCCAAGCATGAATGACATCACCATCAACCAAACCCAAAGACCCAGCGGTCTGTCTCTCGCGAACCAATCGACCATCGAACCCGAACTGAACCTCACCGTACGCAACCCCTTTGCGCTCGCAGTAATCCACCATCAGCAAGCGCAACGGTGTCGTTTTTCCTAATTTGTATCCGACAAACTCGCCTTTTCGCTTCATGACCTTGACAGTGATGGCAACGTCACCACCTTCATCGCCCAGAAGGGACACGACGTTGTCGGACTTGGACCGGGACCGACCTGGCTCCACTGTCATGTGGACGTCAAGGTCTAGCCGAGTCACCGAGTTAAGAAGCTCTCGCAGTATTGGAGACGATCCTTCCATTCCTAATTGAAAATAATTGTTGCGCTTTTGGAGTTCAATTGATGGCTTTGTAAGTTTTGTTATCTACCTCTATCTATATATAGTCAAATGTGATTAATGAGTCCGTCTCTTCGGTTTCTGTGGTTGTTCAAAACTAAATTCAATTAATTATGTAGCACGCGAATCGTCACCCTTAATTAAAGTGGTTGCATGCCTTTCTGTCTTTTGATTCGTTGGCCACCATGCAATTATTTTTAATATGTGAATGACTACGGCCAACATTGTTAGGGTAAAAGTAAATGGCGTAGTAGTTAAGGGGAGAGATGTTGAAGTTATAGATAATTGTTATTCGGAACAATTTTTTTTTTAAAATAAACATTTATTAAATCTAATAGCGGGTATGATAAACATTAAAATAAATCATGGAATTAAAATTTAAACCTATAACTTGAAGACTAGAGGTCCCAAAGTATCCGACCAAGGGTGGCGATTGTAGCTACATGAACTGCTCTACCGCCTTCCGACATATCGGAGGTGTCCTTTTCCTAAGTCGTCTTGTACATCGCTCACATGCGATCAACCTTGATCTTGAAAAACTTTCGCTTTTTAACAGTTTGTACAAGAATGCTTCTTGCAACATTTTGTAGACCAACAATATTATGGTCTTTCCTTTGCTCCTCGGCCTAGTCATCACCCTCTTCTGACCTTCAGGACACACTTCACATGTGGAGATTATTTCCGGATCAGTATAGGTGTTTGCCGTGTTTGGCTTAGAGTCCAAAGGCATGTTTGTGTCATAGGAACAGTCTTCGTCCAACCTTGCTCATTTCCTTACTTCGCTTTCAACATCTACTTCAACATCGGGTTGGATGTAGGGTTGGGGGTTGGAAAAAACCTGGCCTTCCACTTTGGGTTACCTTCGACAATCTTCCAAACATTTGTGTGTGAAATCCATTTGATTGAGATCATCCCATTTGTATTTTATTTCCGTTTCCTCAATTAATTATATGCCACCGTGTTTGAAAGACTCCAAAATCTCATTCAACATCCTTTCGAACACTTTCTTGGACTTTAACTAACAATCTGTATTTGGGTTGGACATGATGGCGAATCGTCTTCACAAACTGACTCCAATTTGGATAAATGCATTTAAACAAATAATAAGGTCAATCGTATTGAGTCTAGTTTATCTCGTAGTCCATGATATAGTCATGTTCGGTAAGAACATCATCAAATAAGTGTCCTTTGTTGAGCACGTTTGATGTCTTTGTTCGAGCTAGCAGACTCGTAATACGCACGTCAAATCCACAAGTCAAGGGATGCTACAACTTTCAACATTATTGATGGACGCCCATGGTGATTTCATCGTCCAAAGGCTCCTTACAACATGGTTGGGCAATTCTTACACTTCCAATACATACAGTTAAGACTCCCGATCATGTCTGGGAACCCTCGTTGTATCCCTATTCCAACAATCGGGTCAAGTCCTCCACATTGAGTGCTCGCTCGTACTTCTCGATAAATACTTCAACATGTTATGCAAAACTGTCGCACACATTTGACTATGGTACTCAAGGTTCTAAAAGTCGCTAGGCGCTAGTCGGGCGGCTAGGTCCTTCGAGGATTAATCGGGGACTAGACGGGGATTAATCGGATTTGTATTTTTTTATTTTTAATAGATATATTATTATATATAGAAATAAAATATGAATTTCATTATATTAAAATGGTACATAATATCTAAAATACCTAAAAAATCACACCAAACACCTCAGAAGCACAACACCTAATATCACCAACACCATAACCATCTAATTATTTTTAATTGAGTCAGTATACTACGCAAAATTGTTGTAATCGCCTAGTCGGCTAGGCGTAGGCGGGCGCCTAGGCGGCGTCCAGTCAAGATTTTTAGAACATTGATGGTACTTAACTAATCTGTAGTGTTTTGTCAAATATTCCGTCGAGCACTCGTACGCTAGCATCCATGTTATTACTTTTTGGGAAGCTAGCATATATTAAAATCTCAAGACTTTGAAATAAAGTCAAGAGAAAGAGGAAAGAATCCCCTCATACAAACCAGAGCACATACAAATCACTCCCAACAAGGAGAGAAAACCAGAGAAAATGTCTCAGTATCGGATATCACAACCATTAAGCAACAAACAAGGCAATCACGACCAAGGAAACTAAGCCCGACAAGGGGCTAAACTGAAACTATAAAAAGTCTAAAATACTCAATTTAACGATGAATCTCAAAACACTAAACAAACAGGTGTAATACCTAGATCTCCCAATCGTGAAGCACAAAAAACAATACACCACAACAACACCAAGCACTTCCGACTACCACAAAACCCGAGACTTAAACGCCCTTCCACCAGAAAGAAACCATTCAAACTTGACCCATAAACAAAACAACTTGAACTTCTAACAGAAAAAGAGATCAAACTTCAATAAATCCCTACAACTTTCTTGTAGTGACAAACTATTTCATAATCTCTTTTCTGCGTTGTGCTGAACTGCTAGAATTTCCTGATTGCTCTGAGTTTTAGCTTGAGTATGTATGGTGTAGGTTTTTGAATTTTTAATCCTCATGTTTTATGTGGTTATCTTAACAGTTGTCGACGACAGAACAGGAAATGCTTGGTCGAAATTAATCAAACTTTTTGGATCTTCACATCCATACATACAAATACAACACCATAATATAGTTGGTTATTTTTGCAGATAAAAAAAAAGTTCTTTCCCTGGCTCACTGTTTTGAAACTTTCATATCATCTTGCCTTTCATATATTTTTGTAGATTCGTGTAAACATTTTGTTTCAGCATCAAAGAGTTTCTTTCTCGTTCATGACATCTTCCGCTTTCCACAAAACCTGCATCGGTGCTGATATGGCGTCATCAAAACAACATGAAATTTAATTAATCGAATGTAGAGCCACTGACACAAGAAGTATGTGGACCGTTGCGTGACACAATCTAACTAGTGACTGATTAAACTGAGTTGATGATTCCAAGAATCGGAGCACCATTACATTTAATTGAAATTATTAAAAACCATTGATATTCCGCATAGGGGAACGGAAGGGACAGCCCAAAGGAGTGGTTTGCAAGTACATTCACTAATGTAATGCTCAGTAATTATTGACGATACATAAATTAATATTAATTAATCCTCGTCTTTAAATACCAAACCATCTTAATCTTAATCCAAAGGTAAAAGAGAAGAGAAAGAGATGGGAGGGGGACAGGGTGAGATCGTTCTCTCATTTTCCATCGACAAAGACGAGAAGCTGATGAGCATTGTGTTGCAGAGGCAGAAAGATAAAGATCCTCTTAGGTACAGGTTCGGTCTGAAGACCCCCTTCCACGGCCTATTCCTTGATTACTGCATGAGGAAAGGTGTTGCCTTCGATCACCTGAGGTTCATCTATGATGGTCGGAGGATCAACGGCAAAGAAACACCCCTCGACCTCGACATGGAGAGTGGAGCCGTCATTGATGTCTTCTCCGACCAGATTGGCGGAGCAACTTGTCTCAAGCTATCATTCATGTTATAAATGTTCCTCTGTTCTGTTCTGTTCTGTCCTATCAACTTTCGTTTGTCTTATGAATTTGGGTTGTCGGTCTTCTTTCAAGAATCTTTTTTTATTTTACTTGATTGCTTGGATTTTGAGTAGATGTTGTTATAAATCAAGTTCTCCACAATCAGCTATTAATTTTGATGGGCAATGAAGTAGTATCCTTAATCTGATGCTATTTTAAGATGACATTGGTGAATTACCTTAAACCTCTAAGTGTGTAAGTGCATTGGTCTGGCTCGGAGAATTTGCGTGGGTAGTAGGCTGATTGGGTTTTACGAGGGTTTGATTATATTTTTGTTTCCTTTGTTAAGGGATTTCAAAGAATTTGGTTGGTTCAGTGGTAATGGAACGATTTGCTAGTCAAAACATCAGCTCTATTTTGGAGGTATTCATGTTCGGGAGCTCTCGTTAGACGGCGTACCATGTTGAGAATGATCAATTTATTTGATATCTCACTAATGTTGTCATCTGGATGAGACTTCTTAGGGTCGTTGTCTTTCCCTCTCCCCAACAATTTAAGGACATGTGGCGAGTCATCCTGACGATACTTGTAATGTCGGGTCATAACATCGAACCCCTTATATGATTTTCTTTATTCCCATAGGCTTGGTCACGGAGACTCGTTTGTCTAACAAGTTATACCTTTCTAAAAGCGATAATGCTAACGAAAATAGAAACGTAAAAGCTTAGTATGGTGTTACGGTAAAGTACCGGTTCATGTGCTCGTGGTGTTGTGTTTGGTTAAAAGAATTGTTGTGATGGGCTATAGTTCGTGAGTCTATTGCCTCCTTTTATATATACTTAATTGACATGTGTGTAGGTATGCCACCCCCTTTTCTCTTTTATCTCTCGTCCAAGCCCTAGAAAAGCTTTTCACGCCGCCTCCTTTTCTGCCGTCACCGGCGAAGGCCACGGCCAGCGGCCATGGCTGTCGTCGGTGATAGCTTGCTCCTCCTCCCATAGCCCTCTCCCCCTTGTCCACCTCCCCCCCCACTCCACCACCCGTACCCCGTACCCTTTTTTCCCCTTCCCTTTCAAGGCCGGCGCCGGTTTATTATCGTTTTCGTTGGCCGGCGTCCGTGTCCGTTTCCAGCTGATGCTGTTTTGGTTCCTACGGTTACGCCAAGGTGGGTTTGAGCGGTGGTGAGAAGCTCCGGCGACTCGTCACGCTGTAGATCCGACCTAAACGATTACCTTTAGCGGGGATCTGGAGTTCGTCATAATTTTAATGGTATATTTAGATTATATTATTATTATTGATTATATAATGTTGACGACGTTGGATTGGATGTTAGAGAATTTATATAACAATTTTAAAATTGATGAAAGAGTTTTAGAATTTAAGGAACCAGTAATGGTCGAAAAATGTCAAAATGACATCAGAGAATTATTTTCTTCGGAAGGCATGCTAATATTCTTTGAACTCATGCAAGCTATTAAAAAAACTTAGAGAGACCACCAGTTACTGGATCTAATCCTCCACGAAAAGTAAAAAATTCCGCATATTTTGACCAATTCAAGCAAAGAGGGGGTTGCTCCCTCGACAAAACTGGGATAAAGTTGAGCCAAAAGATCCCGATTCAAGATAAACTCATGAGGAAGTGAGATCTCTTTAGGATCTACTCCAGCGTTTAGAAATTGGTTAATTGGTAAAGATACATGTACTTGATGCCCCGCCTAAGAAAGAGACCCAAGGCCTAGTAGCCCTGCTAAATGGTGATTCAACATAGATTCTACATCTTGGAACCAAGCTAATTTTGGGGCAGCTTTGTGATAATGGAACCAACCAGCAAAAAAAGCATTAGAGCAACAAAAGTCCACTGACCCCCTAATTGGCACCAACGAGTAAAATCCCCATGTGCTTCGGGACCCATAGTAATAGCAAAGAGTATGCTAAACTATTAGCAGGAGTAGAAACTACCGCAGTTAAAAAAATTGCAACCTTCTAAATAGGAGCTGGCCAATCCATAGGGATCTGTCGAGCGGTTAGGGCCTCTGAGGATTAACCATAATTTTTATTTTGTTAAATTTCTTGTTTAAAAAAAATATATATTATTATATATATGAACAAAATATAATTGTGGTATGAAAAAATAGTAACAAACTTATAAAAATATATATATTTTTTGCATCCATATCCTTAAATAATGTTAAAGTTCAAATAAAAAACGTTAATATTCTTATGAAAAAAACATACACCCAAAATAAACAATTAAAAATTAATATTATACTTACAAGACAAAAAAAAAGTGTCAATAAACAAGTAAATAATATTACCGTCCATAAGTATTTAAGATGTAAATATATGTCATCTATGATTATTAATTTTGTAATTAATTTTAGAAATAAAAATTACATATATTTAAGATATATTTTAATAATAAATACTTAAGGTCAAAAAATAAAAATCGAATTAGAGTAATAAAAATCCCCGTCTAGGCGCTGATTAATCCCGCCTAGGTGCCGATTAGTCCTCGCCTAGGAGAGGATTTTTACAATAGTGACCCAATTTTTCTAAATCCGCCTAGAACTGTCCGACTTGTTAAAATCAGATCGGTGTTATAAGAAATCCCGCCTAGGCACAGATCAGTCCCCGCCTACCCGATTTTTAGAAAAATGAACTCATGGAATCGATATTTTGGGGACACCTCTTCCAAGTGGATTAATCATTCCACCCACTGTGCGCTACTGTGGATGACCAAGGCATCCTTGCCATCCGAGACAACCTCAATCCGAATATGAAGATTAAGAGGAAAGTGTAGGGATTGAACACTGAATTCAAAAAGGTTAATGAGAGACACGAAATGTTGAAGTTGGAACTCATATAGAAAAAATCATGTTTTAAACAAAATTTTACATGGTAACAAAGCCTGGTTCGGCCCATATTGTTTGTCACATCCACCATGTAATGCTCGGTCCATCTGCAGATGTCCAATTCTGATATGATCCGCATATAGATGTCCAGTTCTACACGTGAAGGGAAATGTTGAAGTTGAACCCACATCAGAAAAAAAATAAAGAACTAATTATAAAGGCTAAGTACACACCTAACTAACAAGGTAGGAGCCCGACTCGATATAAGTAGCTGGATTTAAACAAATTTTATATGGTCTTAGAGCCTGGTTTGTCCCATGACCCGTTTTTACCTCTACCATGTGGTCTCGGTCCATATACAAATATCAAGTCATGTTATGGCCCACGTGTAGATGTCTAGTCCTACACGTGAAAGGAAGTGTCAAAGATGAACCCACATCAGAAAATAAATAAATAAAAGAACAAGGAGATATTTATAAAGGTTAGAGGCACACCCGACTGATAAGGTTGATCTTATAGTTGTGGAATCTCTATCTGATATAAGTGGCCCGTGTTAAAAAAAAATCACATGATAGCATAGCCTAGTTCGGCCCACGACTCGTTTCTCACCTCCAACATGTGGTCTCCGGTGCATATGCAGATATCCAGTCCTACTATGGCCTACATGTAGATGTATAGTCGTACAAGCGAGGGAGAGTGTTGAAGTATTAATTGAACCCACAACGGAAAATACAAACATAAAGAGCTGCTTATAAAGGTAAAGGTCACATCCAACTAACAAGGTTGACCTCTAAGTTGTGAAAGTCCGACCTAAGTGGCTCGTTTTAAACTTGATATCAGAGCATGATTGACCTTTTAATCGTGCATGCCCGACCCGATATAAGTGTTTCGTTTTAAACAAAATTTACATGGTAATAAAGTCTAGTTCGACCTACGACCTATTTATCACCTCCACCTTATGGTCTCCATACCATATGCAGATATCCAATTCTGTTATCCACCACTTGTAGATGTCCAATTCTACACGTGAGGGAGTGTTGAACATGAACTCATATCAAAAAGTATAAGAGTAAAGAGTTGTTTAAAAAGACTATGGCTACACTCAATTAATAGGGTTGAGTTTTTAATCGTAGAATTCTGACCCAATATAAATGGCGTGTTATAAACAAAATTTTAACGAGAAGTTTATGTAGGATGCTAACACGAGTATACATGAATGTTTGGACGTAAAAGTATCGCATTTTTTGTGTGGAAAACATCGATCAAGTCTATGGTACGTGCACAACTAACTTGCTCACCAAAGTTAGCAAGGGATTTATTCGACACACTCTGTACAATTGATCTATTTTTCCTTACACATTTTTAAATACTAACATATAACGATTTTTTGTTACAATCGTGAATGCATATAGTCTATAATATTGGTTAAGACACATAGGATATATGACATTGAATCATAATCAAGGTCGATGAGTGTTATCGTCGTTGTAAGCACGCCATACCTGGATGGATCCAAAAATTGGAGAAGGATCATGAGGGCCCTATCCCTATCCCTAGGGAGTCTCCTCATCGTCTTGTCGAGTGAGAGTGAGTACTAAAACACTTTGCCGAATAAGACTATATGATAAACATATTTCTTGATGATTAATGATATTGGGATTTCACACTTATTTATTAATGTCAGTTTTGTTCTTGAAGAACAAGATTAAGGTTGTAGTGAACCGTCGTGCGGTAAATTGTTGATAAATTATTTCGGGTAAGAACAAACTTAGCAGATCCGAATCAAGAGACAAGAGCAGTATTTCGTCATGCACGCCGTGGGTGCTTTGAACTTTACATTTCGGATCACTTCACATGAACGAAGATATGGAACTTCTAATATGAAAATGGAAAATGCAAATATATAATACAAACACCATTCAGTCACTGCAATATCCATGAAATTCAAATCCTTGTTGCCATTACTACAACCTAACGGAAACAGTAGACATAGACATAATCCTACTTTATTTCCACACCAAGTCTCCAATTCTCACAAGGGTTGATTTCAGAAATGTAAACATAGCATCTTAACATTAAAAGGACACAAACGTTTAGAATCTTCACTACATCTTTTCCATACATAGTGAGGCTTTAAGTGTTTTCGGATGCAGCCTTACGCCAGAGGTTGACCGGATGCAGCCTTACGCCAGAGGTTGACCCACTCCTCCATTGCCTCAGCAGCACGGCCAAACATATGATTTGACCCTCCCAGCTGGGCCTTGACTGCTTTTGCCATCCCAGACACACATTCCTCTGCAGTTTTTGCACCTGGAGCCAACCTTAGTGTCTGAAAGAAAGGAACCACTTCTTCCATCAGCTTCATCCCTTCCCACTCTTTCTTCAAGCTTGCTATGGCATCGCCTCCTTCCTTTCTATACACATAAGGCAGACCCGTCTTCACACCAAGACCCATGTAATCGCACACGACCTTAATGCACATTCCACACCATATGTCTTCCATTGTTTCCCACCTCACCTTACCTTCCCCGGCTAACCTCAAAGCAGGGAACAATGCAGGCCCCACAATCTCTCTATTGAAAGCAATGTTAATTCCACTGACCGGCATCATGGTCCTTGATGGAACAGTCAGAACAGCATCAACATATCGAGTGTTTCTCATCTCAGGCTTCAATGCTTGAGTTGGTGCATCCAAGTCAGCTAAATTCAGCCATAGTCCACATGACAAGGCACATGGAACCCCGTTCCGAAGACTAAACGGGTAACCCCGAACAAAGTCTGCTCCATCACGGTATGGATCATAGAGTGTATTGAAGAAAAATGGGGTGGCGGGAGTTGTGAGGTTGGTAATATGCTGAGCCACAGCATCCACTAAATACCCCTTAGTGTCCTTTGCAGGAATGCAATCGTTATCAAGTGATATGATGTATTTTTTGCGAGAGATAAGGTAACCAAAGTAGCGACATGCATAGCCAGAGAACATCTCAGAACGAGAGCTGCCTACAAATTGTTCTATATCATCAGCAGTATATATAGTGATGTCAAAGCCTTCGGGTATCTGGAGTTCAGCAGTAAGAGCAGGGTCTTTGACAATTATCAGATGGAACCGAGAGATAAATGGTCTCCATGCATTCAAGAAATTCATAAGGTCAGAATGAAGTGCCCCAATCACAATGTCTACATCACTCTCCTTGATTTCTGTTTGAGACATTTTCAGGGAATTAAACCTGGAAACAACAGCTTGCTTAACCTCCTATAATTGGTACTGCTGGGTTTGAAGTTATGTAAGTGTCGTCAGATGTTTTCAATCTTTCTCAGTTATTAGAATTTCTCAGAGCATCCTGTTAATAGAGATTAATAAGTTCAGAAAAAAAGGTTCAAATTTAAATGAAGAATCTTATAGGAAGGACGGGGGTAATATTGGAATTCACATATATATGACTTACGGGTAGGAAGGACAGGGGTAAGCACGTGTCGAATATTAAGTGCCCTGATGACTGAAAGAACTTCATCTTTGCCAGTTGCCACAAAGAGCTGCAAAATCTTCTCAGTTAGTTTTCCAGCTCTCAAAGTTCTCTACAGATCAAGAAAACCAAGATTATTACAAGTAGAACAAGAAAGTTCAAATCAACAACAATATTTATGAACAAATAAAAAACAGGATAAAATAAAAACAACATCGACCTTTTGAACCGCTCTATAATCAGACAAATGCACCTAACTCTTTCTAAGCTCTACAAGGAGGGAAAAAATTCAACTCCTGAAGGCTGAACCTATTGCTTAGACTTCATGTATGGATTCTGTTCAAACATCCAAAACTGAGCTATTGAAGAAACCTTAAAACTCTCTCCTCCCCACAATGTCCCAATGTGCCCCCACTTTCCCTCTTACTCATGTGCTAATAACTAATGCATAGAACAATATTATAGGTAATCCATGCATAACTCACTTGCCCCCCAAAAAAGTGGACAGTTCTTCTAGAACATCCAATTTAGGAAAGTAGGACACTTACTTTGCAACACGGGAACTAATATATCATATTCAATTGAATAACTCTGCAAAAATGATGCTTATCAGTGAGGAAAATAATATATGAAGCAATACATTTGCTTAGGTATTGGACTATTTTGATGCCTTGAAAGAAAAAGACAAGACAATATACATCAATCTGGTATCAGGTAAGATAAGTTTCCCACTCACACATTCAATTGGATACATACACACTGAAACATAAAATAGTCAAGAATTTTGAATAGAATGTCAGAGAACCTGTCTACATAAACAAGCATGACACAGACTAAGTTACAGAAAGGGTTAAAAACAATAGTTTTACGTAGAGATGAAGAAAAAAACACTAGCATAAATGGCAAATTGTTTTTAAGAATTGTAAATAACCATGAAAAGATAGAAGCAGCAGCTGACTGCATACAACTTTCAACATCAGAGTAGCATGCTTTCTAACCATCCTAACAAACACATTCAACAAACAATATAAACAGGAAAAGGCAGCAGCATTGTATATGAGAAGCGTTAACCATAGTTTCATTCATACAAAACGATACAAATATAAACTCTCCCCCTATCATATGATACACGGCTCGGCCAAAGCCAATCAACAAAACAAATACACACCCCAATTAAGTATTCAAAGTTAAGATTTGGCACTTGTGAATGTTATGTGTCATTAACTAACTGATAATCTGATATTAGGTATCATAGCAATTACATTTAACCAGCAGCCATGTTGTACCTTGTCAAAGAAAAACTCCCTTACTTAAACAAGTGCAACAGTGCATACATTTTATAACTCTGAGTTTCAAAACAAGATACAGTTATTGAACTTGTAAAAGGGTGATTGAAATAAAATAACAAGTTCAAAAATCATGAGACCCTTAATTTTTTATATAATCGCTTAATAATCTATTATAAGGAACTTAGATGGAGGGAAATAGACACGGAAGAGTAAAAAGATGTAAACTGTTTTCTACTGGATAAATCATAATCCTTCTATTATTAGTTTAGGAAACGATACCGATTACATATAACCACATAATCAATGAGACGAACTATTATAAACCCACACTAAGTGGCACATTCAGATTTGAGATTGTTTACTCCCAGCCTATAACTATTTTAAAAGATATGATACAACCCCTTAAAGTGACACTATCTTGAGACTAATATAAAATTATTGCAGACTAATAATCCCTCCATAAATGGAGCTGCTGACAAGGATTCCAAGTCAAAACATCATATCTGAGCACTAATCAGGAATTTAACCGGCAGTGTTAAACAAAAAAATCCCAGAAAATGAAAAACATGGTTCATATTCAATATTGTCTGAACCTGACTAATTGAGATAGACCAAGCTGCACACAACCCACGATACATGACCATTTACAACTTATACATACCCAAATACAGAAAGTTCCCATTAATAATCCAAAACCCTAACTTAATCAACCACCATTCCCTACTCCATTCCAGTTTGTAACACCGTGAATACAAAAATATGAGCATACCCATTTCAGGATTCAAAAAAGAAAAGCATAATAATGATCTAGATCAGGGAGAAAAATCAAAAAACAAAGAGAAAGATCAAAGAACAGTAAAGCAATGGAGAGGAGTACCAGAAAGAGATCGAGGAGGACGTGATCGGGTAAGGGGGAGAGATCGTTGATGTAGGAGAGATGAAGAACAGCTGTGTCAATTGTTAGGGAGAGCAGCGATGGTGGGGTTCTCATTCAATCATATATACGGACACTATACCACAGAAATCGACACGAACCCAGTCTCGGTTTTTTTCTTCTCTCGATCGCTATGAAAGATAAGAGACAGACCGAGTCACTTGGTCACCCCGAAACATCGGGACTCTCTCCGCCCCTCTCGTGCTATGCCAGGAGAAGATGGAGAGCAAAATTGCGATTCATCTTTTCTACCTGAGGGACCACCTTCGCATTGCCATTGTCGTTCGTGATTGTGAGCGTAAAGCCGACATGTCGTTTCTTATCCGGAAACACAAAACAAGGATTAGTGAATATGGAACCGGATGAAATTATATACGAGTGAAAATTACATTTAATTATATACTTTTTTGTTTAAATATACTTATTATTATAATTCGCTTTTATGGTATATTAATAATGCTCAAGTTTGGGTGGAACAAGACCGACTGTTCCGTTTTCCAGACATATATGGAAAACTCATTAGAGAGCATCGTCATCGTACGTAGAACCTTTTCTGTCAGTTGGCTCAAATTCAGGCAGCTCTGGACTAGATTCTGATGGGGGACTTCAACGGTATTCTCCACCCCTCGAAAAAAGGTGGGTTTCCATACCCGATGGCAATATTTCAAGGCTTTTAGCATGCGATCTCGGATATAGGAGTAGAAGAAGTTCCACTGACTAGATATCAATTCACCTACACTAAAAGTCACGATCCGTAACATCGAATGGAGGTTAGACTGGATAGGGCATTTATGCCCCCTCGTGCACAGGGTCGATTTCGCCAAGCCTCCCTCCATAATATGAGGTATTCCACTTTCGATTATATGTCCATTCTTCTTAAGCTTCAAGTGGATGACATTAGACCTGGACCACGACAATTTCGGTTCGAGAATAATTGGATTGACCACCCTGAATGTGGCCAATTAATACAAAATGAATGGGGTCGCCCGGGGAACCGACATATCAAGTATCATATTGCATAAATCGGCTTCTCCCTCCATAATAGGGGACAAATAGTATTCCGAGAGAATATTAACCAGATAAGAAAACTCTAGAGGCAGCTCCGAGATCTTAATGGTAAAACCGACCGTCAGATTATCCGACAACGATTGACTATCCAAAAATTATACAACCGGGCTCTGGAAAAGCAGGAGTCGTTTTGGCGACAGCGAGCAAAACAGGAATGGCTTGTTGGGGGTGACTGGAATACTAAGTTCTTCCAAAGGGTGGCCACGAAAAGGCAATGGGGGAACAAGATTCGAGTCCTGGAAAATGACAACGGGGAGGAGGTGTCTTGGGAGACAAGTATGCAAGACCTTTTTCATGAACTATTTTCGTCGGATGTTCATCCCGGGATCGGACATGCCAGATGTCCTCTCGTTACCGATCCCAGAACTAATATCCACGACCTATAATGCTACTCTTACATGTCCGGTCACTGGCGAGTAAGTCCATCATGTGGTCTTTCATATGGGTCCATCCAAATCACAAAGACCGAATGGTCTTAACCCTCTATTCTTTCAACATTACTAGTATATCCTGCGTGCAAAAGTTATTGACTTTGTTCGGTTGACAATTTCTACAGCACGGATCGGCAGTGACATCAACAAGACTACTCTGGTTATGATCCAGAAAACCCAAACAGCTAGGAAAATTACGGACCTACGACTTATTTCCCTTTGTAACGTCATCTCCAGGATTCTATCCAAGGTACTGGTCAACCGCTTAAAACCTTTCTTGGATCCGATCACATCTACTAACCAGGGAGCTTTTGTCCTAATTTGGGCAATTCAGAATGATTTTTTTTTATCTCCTATAAGGTCATTCATGCGTTGCGCAGGCGTACCCAAGGCCCAAATGGATTCATGGCGCTGAAATTAGACATGAGTAAGGCCTATGCCCGGGTAGAGTGGTCTTTTATCCTCTCTATGATGGAGGATTTTGGTTTTGGGCCTTATTGGCGATGTTTAGTCCTAACATATACACAATCAGCTCAGGAGGTAAGAATACAACTTCATTTACGGCAGGGAGCGAAATTCGGCAAGGTGATCCCATCTCTCCATATCTCTTCTTATTTTGTATGGAGGGCATATACCGTATGCCGTGGCAGGGGAACTCTTGGAGGAGCGAAGCTTTTGATTTTCATCGGCGAATACCAGATTTGGGTTTCTGTACATGACACAAGCTATGTTGTAGACAAGGATGAGATGTACTCACCAGAGAAGACAAGTCTCGTTAAAAAGACTTAAATTTCGTTGGAGATAGACTTGAATCCCGACAAGTCTCTCTCGTTTTTTCCACATATTTTTATTTGTAAATGTGATATCCAAAAATATTTATGTTATCTTGAAATGTTTTTTTATCATACATCAAGATCAAAAATCGATTTTTTATAGTTATTTAATTAATAATAGATTCATAAAATTTAATTGTAATTCAAAACATGTTTATGAGATTATTATTTTTGAAATCTATCCGAAAATTGAAAAAAAAAAGAGAGGTAGAAACATGGACCATGGGAATAAAAAGACATACTATAAAACTTGAGAAAATTGAGCTCCAAAATTAGTTTTGGTTGAGAAATTTTCTCACCCCCTCTCTCTCGAAATGTTAACCTCAGTGTGTGCGAGTCTTGTTCATCAGCCAAACATTTCAGCTGCATCTCCTCCTCTTCCAGGTCCCTTTTAGTCTCTCTTTTATAACTACCATCTTCAATTCGTTACAAAATTCAGTAACACTTGGCCTCAATTCTTCAGGTAAACCATGTAAATACACTGGCCACTCTGTGGTAAACCCATCTCCTCTTCCTATTCTGTTCAATTGTACCATTACTCTGCAAATTTAATCTCAGGTTCCCAGTCCTGTTCAATTTCCCAACTGGACTGACTAATGCCTCATCTCAAAATCTGTGGGTTTTGGGCAGAGAGCGGTTCCGATACGCATATTAACCGTCGGGAAGAATAGGTCGCCTGGTGTTCGGCTTCTGGCCGATGAGTACATTGGCAAGCTCAGACACTATTGCACTGTCGAGGATGTTCAAGTTCGCTCCAATCCAAGAAACGCACGGTTCGTTCAACTGATATGAATTTTTCTGAGCTGGGTTTTTATTGGAATCATTATTTGATGGGTTATGAATGGGTAAAAATGTGATATTTATGGGAGGGTTTCACATCTTAGAATGGAAAAATGTGTGTGGTAATGTTATAGTAATTGGGTCTGTGTTGTAATGCTGTAGTGATGCCAGAACTCAGGTTGAAGATGAAGACATGGCTGTCATGAACCTTATCAAGTCTGATGATTGGGTATAGTCTCAAACACCATTAAGATCTCAGCTGTTTACTCTAGTGCCTTAATCTAAATCCAATGACATCGAAGGCCTTGATTTAATTGAACTCTCCCTTCTTCACAATCCCGAAGTAAATGTCTCATTTTTTAGCAAATATTAAGGATTAGTAAGTTTAGTGCCGCTGTTTGCACTGTATATCCATGTGTTACCCATTAAGGGGCTGTAACTAACCCAGCTTAAGGAGGCCAGTGGTAAATTTGGCACTCAGTAAATTTGGTTTAATTTGTACCTAAACTAGCCAAGGATGCTAAAAATATTTTGGAAAATAGGGGTAGAGTTTATTTCTGAAAGTGTGTAATTGCTTTCACAAATCAAAACTTGTCAATTGACATGGCTCGGTAGCTTGATGGCTTGTTGTGATCTCTCTCATGAAATCACCCACATGTAGGTTGTGATATTGGATGAAAATGGACTAGATGTTGGATCTGAGAGAATGGCTGAGTTGGTTGGGGATGCAGGGAATACGGTACGAGCTACTTCATTTTATTTTCTTTTTGTATCATAAGATGTTCTGTATACTAGGAAAGGTCTCTCCTTGAAGCTGGCTTAGTGGCAAGTTGAGGCAAAGGAGAGAGAAACATATTGATGTCAAAATTAATTTCTATTCCAAATTACCATTGTAGCTGTATATACCTACTATTGATTTGTCTATCAAGGACATGGCCTTGGCATGTCTAATGCCCTCCCTAACTCTTAATTTTTGTTGTAATGTTGTTTTCTCTCTTCAGGGTTCTTCAAGGATGTCTTTTTGCATTGGGGGACCTTATGGTCATGGGAAGCAATTAAAACAACGTGCCAATGTATCGATCAAGCTGTCATCAATGGTCTTAAACCATCAAATTGCATTACTTGTACTTGTGGAACAACTCTATAGGTATTTGCCACAAATTATTGGATTATTTAATACCATTTAATATTGATGCAATAAACTTGTGAAGTGTTTGGGATATATCAAGATCATCAATTGCCTTTATCCATATTTAATCCCGTAATTAAACACTTGATCTTATTGTCACTGCCCAAAAGTCTTAAATTCCATTAAGATGACATTATTATGAAAAAAAATCCCAGATTCTGGCACCGGAAACTTCATAGACTAGAAGGTTCTGGACCAAACTCTTGAATAAAAAAAACTTGCTTTTATAAGAAATTTACCAAAAAACATTCCAACCAAGAAATTGTAATCCTAGCAGAGACATAGATAAACAACAAGAATCCACCAATACCAACAAAAATCAGTTGACCAACTCATTTCAAGGCTCTGCTTGTTTGCTGTCTAAGTGTTAGGGTGCTTACTTATTATAAACATCTTGAACTCGCTCTTCACGGAAACTTTACTTCATTTACATAATGTTGTTACAATATGTTTCAATGAACTAAGAACACTAACGCATTTTATGGTTTTATTGTTAGATCATGGACAATTCTGAAAGGACAAAAATATCACCATTAGCTGCTTTGTCATGATTACAACCTTGCTGTATAGGTAACTGGTTGAATCCATTTTTTTATATATATATTTTCCTTCATTTGACATATTGCTTTTGTTATAGAAAGAATCAGAGAATCTGAAAGTTTGTCTCCTGGAAAACAGGTTTTCTTTCTATGTGATGCTTACAAACCAAGCAGCTTCAACAATAGCTGAAGATTGATTTTTGGGTTCTAATTGGAGCATCCGAGCTCCGATTCAGGCATTCTGTAGCTCAATCAAACACTGACAAAGGGGATTTTTTTTGTTCAGAATGTAAAATCTAATTCAAAGGTTTAGTTTCTCTGAATTTGATCTAAATTTTTTTTTAAATATATATTTCTAGAACAGCTATTATCCTTTGCTATGCGATGAAGGGATGCACCGAACTACTAAAAAATCTCTTGCCAGCAATTTTAGGTTTTAGGGGCTATGTTTAAATCCCATTGAAAACCCAAGGCAAATATGAAAAACTTTTATTCTGTGTAAAATATAATGCGAGCAGTTGATGCCTCTAAAATTGGTCTGAAGTTTGGCTTTAAATTTGTGCTTAAAACATTTCAGCAATGTTCAATCTTGAGGCTATACAGAACATCCTAAATTTGATTTGGAAGTTCTTAATCTTGTTGGAAAGCTTCAGTAAAAATGAACATTTGTGGGGAGTACAAAATCAAATTCAGACATTTAAGTCATCTAAAATGAATATGAAACTTCAATTTTGAATCTGAATCAGCAAAATGGTCGTGGAAGAACCTAAACAAAAGAGTTAAAAGTCAAATTTGTAATACTGTCTTTTCTTTTGATAAGCAATGAATTTATTAATCTTTGAAATTTGAGTAAAATTACAAAGATGGGGAACACCACGCGAAAGCGGATCATCCCGCAACTAAAACCGTAGTTCTGTCGAAAAGCAAACAATACAAACCGCTCTCAAATCGAAACAACTTAAAACAGACACCTCTGTGAAAAAAGAAGAAGAGACAATTCAATCTGTCAATATCTTCCCTGTATTGACGAGGTGCCTCCAAATCTCATTTCTACTCTGTGCTGTTAAAATTTCTTGTTCGCTCTGAGTTTTCGGTCGGGTTTGTGTGGAATAGGTGCAAGTCTGAGATTGTTTTTTTCTTTTTGTTCCTTTTGACTGATTTAGCTATCGCAGGCGATAATGCAAGAACAGCTTGGTGATAGCTAACCACCACCTCCTCCGCATCCTCTGTCGTGACAGGAACGGAGAATTTAATGCTCAAACCTGTAGGTGGAGTGTCTTTACCCAAAGAGTCCGAAATCGATTTTTGGGCCACCTGCTCCGGTACCCCAACATGGGCTTTCTCATTTGATTCCAACTGTTAATGGGCCAAATCTCTAATCTTGTTCTGCGTTGAGGATATTACCAAAGCATTTCCCGAAATTTCAGACTGAAATTCAGTCGACTTTCCATTTAATTTGGGTTGCGAATCAGAAATTGACTGAGAAACAATATCTGCAAAATTCAGCGCACCCAATCCAGGAATTTCAGGAGATATGGGATTCGAAATCCCTTGACTGTCGGACCGAGTTGCCGTCGACCTGCATCCACTAAACTCGTGCTCCGGCGAAGCCTGTTTTGGTGCCGCCATCGATTTTGTTTGAGAACAAGATCCCGGCGAACTATGTTTTTCCAAACCGGCCGACCCGGGACGAGAAGTGTCACCACTATGCCGCGTCCCGCTCCGTCCTTTCCGGCGACGAGCCTCTGCAACGAGTAAGGTATTGCCATTGATTTTCAGGCCATTGAGGCTGGCAATGGCTTGACTTGCCGCTTCCGGCGAACCAAACTTTGCAAATCCAAAGTACTTGCCTTTTCGATTCGGCCGGACGGAACAGAGACTGAAAGCACGTTACCAAACACTCCGAAGACGTTTTGAATCCACAAAGCTTTGGTTTGAGCCGGCAAATTGCAGATGAATATCTCATCTGATATCGACCCCGGTCTTGTTGCTGAGCGCCGGAGTTCTGCTCTCCGCGAATCGCCGCTGCTCACCTTTGTCGGCCTCAACTCAGCCGAACCAGTGCCTCCTCCGACCACCTTGTTGTCCCTCATCGGAGCCGTGACAGTAGGAGACCTACCAGGTCTATGCCCCACCGGCTTGACCGGAATACGACCATTCTTAACTGAGTCTCAAAACCTTTTTAGTCCTCTTTCCGTGTGATACTGTAACGATTTTACAATATTCTTCGTATAAGGATAGAAGCTCATGACAAATGTTGGGGAAGGAGAGAATCCGTTGGAGTGGAACCAAGCTCATCTTTCACGTTATCTACTTGAAGGGGAGATTGGGTGGATATGCAGTGAAGACGATCGATACGACCGGAGCAGAGTGTAATACTTTGTCTTGGACCCTTTCATTTAAACATTGATATTTACCTTTTTAAATTTTGGTTTCACCTCCATTTTTTAAATGCTACGACAACATTACATTTGACCCACTCATTCAATGATGTAATAACCCGACACAAGTATTTTATTACATTCAAGGTCAAATAACCAGAGCTTAAACCATGGAACTCATGCCATTCTTTTTTTATTGGCAATAACCGAGAAGTGGAAATATGACAAATGGGTCGGGTTTTCCTATAAACAATGATGATTTAAAAAATAGAATTTGTAGCAATTACAATATCAGGATGGATTAATAGTATCCAACCTTGTAAAACAATCATCGGGACTGAAAACTAACGAGGAAAAAGAATCAAGAGAAATGCTTCCCCATTATCCTGATAACAATATTATTTCTTTGACTGACAATACTTTTCTTTACCTTTAAAAATTTAAGTATCTCTACAAACAACAAAGAAGTCAGAGTATAGTTGCTTGCTGAGATAATTATCTCCTCTTAGCAGCAAGGCGAGATCTCATCTGCAAAATAATCGAAATTATATACATTGATACGAGTCCCCGGGTTTTAACATATTTCAAAGTTAGACGACAAAAGCGCCACTTCATGCACTACAATATCAATATAATCAACATACCTTATTTATGTATTTCAAATGCACCAAAACCTCTTCGGTATCCAACTCCTGAGGAACGGCACAGTCAGAGTGCATTGGGTCCCAAACAACAGCACAAGAACAATCCCAGGTATCAGTTTGGACTTCATTAAAAGGAGCCCTGTCACATTTGGAATTTCTTTAACATAAATAAACTATGCAAATAACCACAATCCAATCAATTCATATTAGGAACAAAAATGCTGAGTAATGACCCCAAAATAATAGAGGAATAAGTTCTATTTCTATGGTAGTTGTACCAAACAAAATGTACTCAATAGATAGTGCTTTCTTGAGAGTTGTGAGGATGGAACCAGTGAGGAGAATGAGCAAGAAGCCGAGATGTTTTATTTCAAGTCTATTGAAACCTTAAATTGCCTGACAGAGCCAAACTTCACAAAAGACGATCCAGTCAGTGAAACCCATAAATAAGTTACTACTCCTAGTTCCTATGACCTATATTTCACTTATAAATAAGTTACCGAGTTATGTTTTGGAGCAGAGTTTGAATGATTGAATCAACCTAATGTTAAACCTTCTACTCTTTCTCTACAGCTAGTTAGATTTTCTGGTCCTTGCGTTGCCCTACATCACGAACTTTAAGGAAGTCCATTCCCATCTACTGGTATTATCAGTATCGGAGCTCTTGAAACCTACCCTTACACTGCCATGGAGGCTTATTTGGGAGCAATGCTCACAAAACAATTGGTGCAATCGAGTGATGAAGTTAGAAAATTCAAGCAACTACAAGAAGTCCAAAGAAAAGAAATGGCAACAAGGACCACTAGGTTGAGGGGACAAGTCAAGACGTTATTTGCTAACAGGACGTAGAGTGGTGAAGGATATGCACTACTTATTGAATCAAGCTGAGGGTGTTCTGTTAGATAAAATGCCCAAGGAACAACGAGTAGCAACGTTGTCAACAAACCACTCATATCACCAAGAAATCGTTGTATGAAAACATAAAGAAAAAATATGCAGAGCAATTTCTGGTTTTTAGGAAAGTGGAGAATGGTGCATATAGTAAATATCTATTAAACCTAAAATTCATGAGGCACTTCAAATTATAATTCACTTTACCTGCGCCACTTTCCACAAATACTTTTTTCTGCACATCCTCTTAACTCCTTATGTAGAATTTCTCGACATTGGAGCCAATTACTATAGGAGCCAGCTTGGGAAAACTTTTTAAGACGTCCGTTCTGAGGAAACATATTTCATCATAAAAAACTCAAAAACATCATAATAAGAAAACTATCAATAATCAGTACAAGTATAAGTTTTGCCCTGTCATTTTAAATAAGGTCGGCCTCAATTTTTGTGGCTATATTAAAAATGCAGCCTCCATCGAGAAATTCATTTTCAGTTCTTTTTTAGCAATGAGTTATGGCATAGAAATAAAAATGTTGTATTGTGACCTTGAGGCCATGGAGGGAGGGGGCCTTTTTTATCAGGAATGACAGACACCCAAAACCTATCAACACATTGCAGAAAATGTTTAAGGAGATTCTTACAAGTGAACTAAGTATATCAGCTGGGCTCATTTCCAATGGTTCACCAAAGCCATCAGATTCACTACATCAGCAAATAATTAGTGTTATAAGACAAAAAAATTAGTTGTCTATACATCTCAAAAGCAAATTAAACGGAAGAAAAGAAAATAAATAAGAATATACACACCTAGACATGTGATCTAAAAATGGGCATAATGTGATAAGAGTCATGTACCACAATAAAAAAAAAATAGTTGAAACTATTGATGAATGCTATTTATTAATGGTTAAATTCAACTTTAGCCACTATATTGAGCGAATCATTCAAAGTCCCAGTGAAAGATCTTGAATATCCATGCATAAAAACAGTGTTCATTTTAAAATATTTAGCATTACTGCACTTAATGGTGAAACCATATTTTCACCAGGGTCTGCATACAAAGGTATTACTGCATTTTATTTGTATATGTTTTCTAAAGTTGTCATTAGTAAAGTTATCCTGGTACTAAGTCTACCACTCTCGTGGGTGCTAGTTCGTTCAGGAATCATACAGGAAAGAAAAACTATCTGTGCAAACGAGATGTAGTAGAATATAACTTACTTTGAATTTTGTACTGACCACTCTGGAACCTCTGCCTGAAATCTGTTGCCAATTCTGACACTAGATTTATGTGCTTCAGGATATCCCAAAATGAAATCTATTGGACCAAACTTTGATTTAGCTGCAGCATTTCCCCAAGTAATGCTGCCACGCGATCTTAAAAAGTAAGTTTCTGTTGACGCTTCAAATTTCTTTCCCAAACAGTGACTACAGAACCACTCGTCAGTTGGCAACAACTTCTTCTTTAAATTGGAGCAAGATAGATGAAATGCCTCGTCACAATGATCACAGAGTAACATGTTCATTGTATTTTCTGACTGACCACATATTTTACAAGGCAGAATATCACCTCTTCCACTAGTTCCTGAAAGTTCTGAGATATTATCACTACTTAAAGCTAAAGGCCAACTTCTTTCCACCAGCCCCCAACTTCTGAGTAAGGAAATGCAGAGTTGTTTTACCGAGGCATCACCATCCAACTCCTCCAAACTAAACACATCAAAACCATTACGACTCTTATGGACTGAAGCAACTTTGTTTTCTGATTGCAACAAAGAAAAACTATCAAAATCTTGCTCACGATTAATAGCACAAATGCTTGGGCACTCAACTTGTAAATAAGGAACATCATCTCCATTTAGGGTCCTACGAACAGAACCATCAATATCATAATCGCCCCTATCTGAATTCTCTGCGGAGATAACTGGAAGTACTTTGCCACCATAACCAGTTCCAGAACCTCTGTGAGTCTTTGAACAATCCTTCTCAACCCTAGACACGGAGACCTCAATTTTTGGCTCATGTACTTGACCACCAAAAGCCTCTGAACAATCCTTCTCTGCCTCATCAATTGTTGGCTCCTCTGATAAAATAACAATAGAATTTTTCTTGATTCTCCTGCTGCTGTGAATAGGGTATGGTCTAGAAGATTCATGCCTAATGCTAAATGCCAATGGCTCCAGACCAATGGTGTGTCTCGAACTTCTCTGCAGTTTCGTAGGGCACTCAACTTGTAAACAAGAAACACCACCGCCAATCTGAGGATTACAAACAGAAGCATCCACGCCAACACTACCTCTATTCAATTTCTCTTCCAGGACCACAGACAGCACTCGGCCGGCACCATTGTCCACAGAGCTTTGCTGGAGCCTCCTGCTTTTGCGAGTCTGATACGGTCCAGAAACTTCAGACCCATTACCAGCTGAACCATTGTGAGATGCCTCATTGTCCCGTCTCGAACTTTTCCTGGTTCTTGGAGGCAATACATCTTGTTCTTCATGATTGGAGGAAAAAGATACAGATGCTTCAATCAAACTTTGCAACAACATTTCACTTTCACAATAGAATATAACTATTGCAGATTCAAAACCACTGTAAACATAAACACATATACAAACATATATGTATTACCAAATCCCTCTACTTGTAACCTGTCAGAGAAAAAGCCAAACTTACAATCCAATCTCAAATCCAGACAACAAGCTGTTCATGCTAAAACCCAAATCGAACCAACCCAGATAATATATAATCAGAGTAAAACAATAACAATAACAAGGAAAGAAATAAATGGAGCAGTAAAATTAAAATAAATAGCAACAACAAATCCTAGTAATGGGGACAAGACGATAAATAAAATTATGAAATCATCATCAGCAGGAATCAGGTACTTACAAGGAGACAATAATTCAGGAAAAAGATTGAATGAAGTCGGAAAAAGTAAAGATTAGATTGGGAAGCTTGCCACAAATCTAAGATTCATCTTCTTCTTACAAAAGTTTATTCTGTTTATGTGTATTATATTTTTAAATGAGGAAATAATCGGTGGCCAGCGCACACGGATAAAAATACAGGTGTGTATTATTCTATAATGTTAGCAATAAACTTGTGGGAGCCTAAGTTTTGTGATTTATTTATTTTATTTATGTAGGTCAAGGGTCGTTGGATACCTATTTTTGACCACATGAGGCTGGCTTTAATCCTTGACCAGGGTGGGTAAGATTTAGTTAATTAGACCATAATCTTATTTTATGTATCGAATCGAAACATTCCGTCATTAGATCCGACAATAGGATGTAAATAGGTCTAATAAATCAGATCAGATCATTGTACTGTGATTAAAGGTAATTCTATTAGATCGTTTTTTAACGACGGAAAAACTATAAGTGAATTTTACATGATTCTTAAATCTTAGGCTTCATGATCAATTACATAAAATAGATGGAAGATGGATTGTAGGGGTACCTTTGTTCATGGTGATGTTAAAGGTGAATGTAGTTGTAGTGACTCCTCTTGTATTTGTGAACTTTGGTTTCTTTCCCTTTGCATGTAAATGTGTTTGGTAATTGTGTGTATATATAAGTGGAGAGAGAATCAAATTTTGAATTAGGGCTTTTCTTAGATTCAATCTAAACCGTCCATCGAATAGAGTTTGAATTTGGAAATACTTATTGATCAAGTAATGGTAATTATCAATTTAGTTAGAATTGCAAGATTATATTTATTGGGGTTATTAAATATAAATATTATCTTCCTTATTATGTGGTTAATTAAGAACTCTATCACTTTTAGGAAACGTGTTATTCTAATTAAAAGATAATTACCACTATTTAGTATAGAAATTTTTCCTAAATTCAATCTCTACTTTGATGGACGGTAGAAATTGAATCATAATGAAACACTAAGTATGAATTTTGGTCATGTGTCCACTTATAAATACATGTGACGTATTCCATCCTAGGTATACTATTAACAAACACATCAAAGGGTATATAGGAAGGGGAGAGAAACCGAATTTCACAAGACGAATTACTGATTTCTCAATAACTTAAGAAAAGTATGTAGGCAATCCAAGTGATTGTTGGGTGTAAATCTGTTATGCCTAATCATAACCATAAAAGAAGAAAATTTTCCCTACTAGTACATCCATGCATAGATATTCCTTTTTTTAAAACGATGCCTATATGTTCCTAATAACCATCCCCACATATTTATTGTGTGATTAATTGTGATGCACACGATTCAAGATCATGTATTAATGTATATTATGTTTTCACATGTGTAATCATATCAGGTTTATGGCACACAAATTTTTCTTCATGTAGAATAATTTGTTTTATGCTCTTTGATGCATGATTACGGTCTATAATGTTTAGAATAGAAAAACGTGTTTTCAATTTTAGATGAATGGTAAAATACATGATGAACAATATTTGTGATGAATAGTGACTTTGGATTAAAAAAGGGTTAAATATTAAAACTTACTCTTACGTTTTGGTCACGAACACTACACTACCCATGTTTGGAAAATCATATTTGTCATACCTCAATTATTGAGCACGCGATTCTGTTAGCAAAAATGGATGGAATATTCCATTCTATTAGTCATTTGACCTCATTTGACTATTAATGAATTGAAAATTTCCGATTTTACCCCTTGCCATTCATTTAAATTATGAAATCTCTTTTTGACTCTTTCCCCTTTCATTTAAATAATACAGAAGTTGAATAATTAATTATTAATTACAAAAAAAACAAGGAAAAAAACTAAAACCTAAGATATGTAACTGAATATAGACCATCCATATATCTACTTCATTTTCGAAGAGAGCACGTCCACTCCGGTGAACCGTATCATCGGTTCTAGCCCTATCTACACATCCATATCAATGTGAGTTTGATCCTCTTCCTTAACCTCAACCCGTCATAAGAATACCAAAAGGTATTTATTAATCTTAGAATATAGAGAAGGGTAAATTACGTTGACATATTCCGTACTATACGCGTTTAATGGATAAATACCTCGAAGTTATTTCGTAACGAAAACATACCCCGAACTAACAACATCTCCCTTTCATCAATTTTTCCATCTATTCTTAGGGTTGGATTTAGGTTTGAAGAGAGATTTAGGGTTGAAGTTAATTTTAGGATTGTAACACCGGATAGTTTCGGAATTTCTGAAAAAATGAACTATAAATGAATGGGAAAATGGATGAAATAGAGGATGTTGTTATTAGGTATTAGTTCGGAGTATGTTTTTGTTACGAAATAACTTTGATGTATTTATTCGTTAAACGTATAGTACAGAATATGTCAACGTAATTTACCCTGACCGTTCTAAGCAAAGAGACACATTTCCCCCTGCTCTCCGAGGCTAAAACCCTAAACCCATCGTGTCTGTTTTTCGTCTGCTCTCTTCTCTCTGGGGATCAATGGCAACGTCCAAGGTCTTCTTCGTCCATCTCCGTCGATCCCGTCTCCTCTCCACGCTCTCTACCGCGCGTCACTTTCATTCGCCCCGTGCATCAGACCCCACCCCCTTCTCTTCGCCCTCACCGTACACGCCTCCGTTCTCTTCCGGCCTCAACTTCCCCCCGACATTTTGCTCCCGGTCGTTCTCAACTCATCCTTCCGATGACTCGGAACTTTCCGGTGACTCCTTCTCCGAGTTGCCTACTTCATCCGAGCATATCAACGTTGGGCTGAACGAAGTTGCTGAGCAAGTCGTCAGCGGCAGCGGCGGAAGCTCGATCCTTCCTGTGGATGGGCTGATTTCGATGCTTGATTGGTACCATGACTTCACCGGATTGCCTTGGTAAGTTCCAAACATAATGTTTGACCGAATTCATCTGCATCCGAATTCAATTCCTCGCATTTTATCTCATTGGCTAGACCGAGCTACAATTTTCATAGTAGAGCATAATGGAAGTTACCATACATTGATCTCTGAAGTGCAGTCTGGGAATTGTTCTGAAACTTTTATTTTATGATCTCCAGGTGGATAATAATTGCTTCCTCTACAGTGGCAATGAGATTGACAATGTTTCCTTTACTAATTTTGCAACTCAACAAGTTGAAAAGGATAGGAGAGTGTTTTCCTAATTGTAAGTCTCTCAATTTCCATTACACTGGATTTCTATAATATCTTTAATTACTTCAACTGGCAAATAGGTGTGGGTGTCAATCCTGTCAAAGGAAGTTAATGGGACTCACTCATAAAAGACATGTTTTTGTATACATAATTACCCACTGACCCTTTTTGTAAGATTCAAGTTCGAGAGTGCATAGGGTAATGTTGAAACCTGTTCTCTTTACAATATCTGTTTATCCCCATCCATGTTGAAATCATACTATTCTATTATCCATTCTTAATCTATTTTGAGTCCCACAACTTCATCTATTGACCAAATCTTTGCGTGAACCAAAGAAGTAGACTTTCATTTGCAGCATGTAGGCCTTCTATTTAAGTTTGAATCACATTTGTTTGTATAGATTGCTGCTGCTGTATTGTTATAGTTTAAAATGATATGGAGCTTAGTTTTGCTAATTTAACTGTGATTTTCCCTCACAAGTGTCTTTTTGGTGGTATATTTTTTAGCTTCTGCTGGTAATTGGGATTATCGGGTATTCATATACCCCTATTGATTTGGGAAAAGTAATTAAGACCCTTATACAGTATTTACTGATTGAGAAGTCCAATATGAAGAATATTTTATAGAGATGGAATTGCATCAAGTGAAGCGAGGGCCCTACAGCCAAATTTACACTACCATGCTGACAATAAACAAGCCATAGGCGACATGTTAGTCCTCCAAAGAAGGGAAGATAGCAAAATCAATTAATTCAAAGTTGCATAAGGGTTGAAATACCTTGCTACTATTATTTCCTTGATAAGGGCAACACAAAATTACATGTGAAGTGAGCCCATTTACAAGTCAAGAGAATCAGCATTTTAACTTCAGGGGGAGAATACGAAAGAGTAATCATGTGAATGTAAGAGGTCAAGTGTGTATTTAATTCTAATTTTGTTATTTGGGGGACCAATTATATCTTAACTGTGAGCCTTTTTATTCTCTAATAAAGAAATGTTATACAAGCTGCTGAGTTTCAGTTCTTTATTGAACTTCTTTTCCTTTTTATTATCTAATAAGGAACTGTTATACCAGCTGCTAAGTTTCAGTTCTTTATTGAACTTCCTTTCACTTAAGGTGATCATGATTCTGCCAATTAGCCACGTATTCCTTGCACTAGAGTTGGTATGGGAGTTGGATCAATTTTGTGGCTGGCTAGAAGTTATATTCTAGAAATGCATTTCCAGTTTCAGAAACTATGAGTAACATTATCTATCGTCTTTAGCAGCTTAATAGCTTGCATGTACCAAAAGCATGTCAGAACTGATGCATTACCAACAAATTGCATGCCACACCTCCCTTATGACTGTCCTAACAAGATTTGCATCATGGGTGCACCCTTGTCTAGTACTAGTACATCATGAACCAGAAAATAGATGATTCTCTAATTATAGAAGTAAACATTTTTTTTATGGTTTTCCATGAAGATTTCCATTCAATTTTTAATGTACCTCCGCTGTTTAACACACTAAATTTGTTTATATCTCAAAGTGCCTCCTCTGTTGCCACCACCTCTCTCACGAAGGAGTTACGCGGACCAATTTGCGCTCTTGCGTGAGAAACGACTGGCTATGGGGTGCCCTTCGTATTTATGGTTCCCAGCCTACTTGCTTGTCCAGGTAATACTCTCATCTGCACTAATGAATAACTTTATTGGCATAAGATATGAATGATTTATTTGTTTACCCTTTATTTTAGTTTTTGCATATCAAGGTACCTGTATCACTTTTGAAGTTGTGATTCTATAGTTGCTTTATAAATAGAGTAATTCAAAGATGTCAGTAAGTTAATAGGGAATAAGGTAGCATAATGGAAAAGTAAGAGTAAGATCTTATACTAAGAGATCGAAAATTTGCTAACTCCATTATGTCTTGTGCTCGAGTTTGTGTGCTTTTACAAAGCACGCTTATTGGGTGGCTTGTCTAAATGACGTGCACTAAATATCTCTTGCTTGTTTGACCAGGAACTTATATTTTAGTTGGACTTCCATAACTTCTCTCTCTGTTGTTTTCTTGAGTATCTATTTTTTCAAGACCAATGTCTGTTAACCTACTTGGGCACTCACCTCAATAGAGGCCAATGTTTGAAACTTGGCGGGTCACTTGCCATGAACAGGTGTGTGTTATGACCTTGCGTGATCGATCGCGTTATGGGACCGTTGTAGGATTTCAGATTTAGTCCAAGACTTCGCTGGAGCTAATCCTTGTTCTTCTTCTTCTTCCCAATCGTAACAAGTACATGCTCGTTGTAGAGGGAACCCGAGGACCTCGTAGAGAGACCAAAATATTTCTTTAAATTCTTAGTCTGCTTTATTCATAATACTCTCTTGGTATATATAGCCAAGAGGTTACCTAAAATCAAGACCCTAATACAATTATAATTGATAATTATCTAACTTACCTATTCCTAATATTACTTGAACTCAAAGATATTAATTATAAGGAAATAAACTAATAATTACCCAAACCCAAAACCCTAGCCGACTACACCCTAGCCGGCCGGCCACACCCTTGTGGTGTGCTTGCTTAACCCATTCCATTACGGTCCGTAAGGCCCATAACATCTCTCCCCCCTTGCACACGACGCTTGTCCTCAAGCGCATAGGGTGGATCCATCATGTTGGCAGCCCTGTCCCCGACCTTGTCCTCGATCATCTCCAACCAAAAAAGTTTCGCACACTTGTGACCAGGGAAAAAGCTTTATCACAGTTGAAACAAAGGCCTTTAGTGATTCGCTCTTGTTTCTCGGCCTGAGAAATTTGCTTGAAAAATGGCCGAGGAGAATTATCCATGGCTGGTCGTTTGCTCGGAGCTACAATTGGTGGAGGTTTAGCCTCCTCACGAGCACGTTCTTCATAGAGCTTGGCTAGCCCCATAGCTGTTGTCAGATCCCGTGGCTGCTGAATTTCCACATCGATCGCCAATGGCCTCCGAAGGCCACTCAGGAATAAAGAAATTTCCTGATCCTGCTGCAAATTCGGCACTTGTGCTGCCAGACGCTCAAACTGAGTTGCATACTCATCAACCTTGCAGCTTCGCTAGCTCTCCCAACCTGTTACTTTTAAACACGGAACCAAAACGAGTATGACAATACATTTTAAATGCTGGCCAATTTAGGTTAGGAAAATCTTTTTGGAGCTTCATAAACCATAACTGCGCGTCATCCTCGAGGTGGAATGACGCCAGAAGTACTTTCTCGTCTTGTGCAGTGCGTTGATGGAGAAAGTATCCCTCACATCGGTTTAGCCACGCGGTTGGGTCCGTGCGCCCGTCGAATCGCGGGAATTCGAGGCATGATAACGCCTCTTTCTCCACCCGTTCCTGCGCCGGAACTCGCAGGAACAGCCCTGTCCCGTGGTGGTGCAGCCGGGGTCGAGCTGCCTTTTGGCTGATCCGCCGGCGTGGATGTGATAATGCCCGGACTTGTACTGCCAAGTCTTCAATCTTTCGCTGGTCAGCTTCATACCTCGCCAGGAACGCCTTGAATCACTGCTGAAAAGAAGGTTCGGAGTCCATAACGCTTGGCTCTGATACCAATCTGTTATGATCCTGCGTGATCGATCGCGTTATGGGACCGTTGTAGGATTTCAGATTCAGTCCAAGGCTTCGCTGGAGCGAGTCCTTGTTCTTGTTCTTCTTCTTCTTCTTCTTCTTCTTCCCAATCGTAACAAGTACAAGCTCGTTGTAGAGGGAACCCGAAGACCTCGTAGAGAGACCAAAATATTTCTTTAAATTCTTAGTCTGCTTTAATCATAATACTCTCTTGATATATATATAGCCAAGAGGTTACCTAAAACCAAAACCCTAATACAATTATAATTGGTAATTATCGAACTTACCTATTCCTAATGTTACTTGAACTTAGAGATATTAATAATAAGGAAATAAACTAATAATTACCCAAACCCAAAACCCTAGCTTACTACACCCTAGCCGGCCGGCCACACCCTTGTGGTGTGCTTGCTTAACCCATTCCGTTACGGTCCGTAAGGCCCATAACAGTGTGGGGTTAGAGGAAGAAAGATATTTCTTTATATAAAAAATACAGTAAACTTCCAAGCCTTTTCTTGTACATTTTGGACGACAATTAGTTCACCAAAACAAGTTCTTTCCTCCAAACTCCACACAGAGTGTAAAACACTAATTAACTCTTTTTGAATGTCAAAGGATGTTAGATTCCAAGAAATCAATTTAGAAGACCCAATGACTGCTTATATTTTTTTTTTATACCAACTTATAATAATTTAAAAAATGAAATAACAAGCAATAAGATGAAAGAAGACATGGCAAACACAAAAATATATAGTGATTCACAACCCTCCTGGGGGTTTCTATATCCACATGGACCACATCTAAGAATTCTCTTGGGGTTCAGACTTCTTACTAACTTGTAGTAAGTGCTGCTAATTCTCATAAGAATATATCTTGTGAATTACCATACCAAGTGATAAGTGAGAACAAATCTTACAACCAAACTTCAGCAACACCTAGCAAGATTAAAACTTGAAACTACACTACGATTTAGAATGCAAATGGCTACACAACATACATGGCCAAATACAAGATGAAGATATTGAAATTACCTTTAGGTACCCTAAAGTTTTGGTCACATACTAGACAAATTTTGGTCAAGTTTTTGACACTTTTACCTTATTGTCCAATTCTTAAAGGCATGTAATTGATCTGTGCCCAATTCATAAGGCATGTAAATGATCTGTGATCAATTCGTAAAGGCATGTAAATGATATGTGACCAATTCATAAAGGCATGTAAATGATCTGTGACCAAAACTTTGGGTACCTTATTGGTCACTTTTAAACTTAGGGCCTCTTAAGGCACTTGACCAATACTTTAGGGTACCTAATCGTAATTTCCCCCTTTTTATTATGAAACAAAGCAGGAAATAAGCGTTTCAAGTACCCAAAAGTAGGATGACCCAATCTAAAGTGCCATATAGCAGTATTTCATCAGATAATGAAACATAACTAGAATACTAAGATTTCTGAATTTGTTTACCCAAGTTAGTCTCTGAGGTAAAGTAATATAGTCCTCCATATTCTATAGCATTGCCAATCATCTTCCCCGAGTGTAGGTCCTGACATTCTCAAATAGAAGGCAAGAATTTTAGTTGACATTTAGAGTCTGTGGTTAACTTGTAGACAGCGATAAGTTGCATGGTAAGTTAGAAACATGTAAAACATTATACTGAGTGATAGATGGAAAGATAACAATGGACCCTTTCCCTGGAAATGGAATAGCTGAGAGAGATCCATCTGCAATTTTAACTTTCCCAAGACCAGAACAAGGATAATATGATTTGAATAATTAGGAGGAACCATTCATATGGTCAGATGCCCCTGAATCTATGATCCAGAGGTTAGAGAGTTCTAGTGAGATTTATAGAGCTATTCTGAACTTACTCTTTTCAGAAATTTGAGATGATAGAGACATGGAAGACTGATAAGAGCTATAGTTTAAACAGCTTCTCTAAGTTGTCCCGAGTGAAGAAAGAGTGGTCAGTAGAAATTCCATGTTCATTTATTTGGTGATTGTGAGATTTGATTAGCATGTTGGACTCCACGAGCATAGGCAGCAGACTGAGGGCCTTGATTGCAGCCTTTGTTGTCTCGAAAGAATCTCTGAGATGGATGGAAATCTGTAGGTTTTCCATGTAGCTTCCAACACTTAGCTTTGATATGTTTAGGTTTGCTACAGTATTCACAGGTTGGCCTTTCAGACTTTTTGGAGAACCTGTTATTTAAGTCTGTCCTAGAGGTCATCAAGGCTGTAGTTTCTAGTGAAGCTGTTGGAGCTCCATTGTTACCAGGTCCGAGCATAACTTGACAACGACTCGTTTCTCTCCGAACCTCTGCAAATACTTCTCTAGTACTTGGTAGTGGTTCCCTACCAAGTATCATTCCACGAACCTCATTAAGATCTGCATTTAAGCCAACCAAAAAAAACGAAAACCTTTTCCTTTTCTACTGTTTTCTGATAGAAAATGTGGTCATCTGTGCAGCTCCATTTGTAATCACACTAGAGGCCGAGTTCCTGCCATAGCATCTTGCGGTCAATATAATATTGAGTGACAGACTTTTCTCCCAGCTTTTCCTTCTTCAATTGGGTTTTATCTTGAACAGCTGCCCATCATTCCCAACATCTGAATATGTCTCCTTTACTATCGTTCAGATCACACTGGTTGATGGCAGGAAGACCTCCATAGAGTTTCATAAGCCATGACATGAATACTGAATTTTCAGCCTCCTATTTGTCGTAGTATGCTAGATCTTTACTCATGTCCAGAAACTTGCCTCGCCCTTAAACAAAGAACTTAACAGATTGAGGGCATTCCATGTTATTACTTCCATTTAGTTTATGTGAAGTAATGGAATAGGTTTGAAGGGATTCAGAGATGGAAATTGGATTCGATCCACCAGACCGACACGGATCACAGAAGAACCAGGACTTATATTACTTGGATCAGCCATATAATTTTGGCAGAATCCTATATGGTAACCAGGCTCTGATACCATGAAATATTTGGCTGAATTGATGCTTCATTTCTCTGCTAAAAGCTTTTAAATAAGAAATCAATAAAAAAAACTAGCTACCTGACTGATAAGGTCTACAACTAACATCGTTACCTATTTACACACAAAGATAACTACAGTATTCCTGTTATTTATTCTACTAATAGGAACTAAATATCAGGATTAGTATTAACATAGTTTTTTTTATTATCTAACAAAAGATTATAAGTGATATTAATCGATGTGGAAACTCTTATTAAACTTGTTTGGTTTGAGAAAATGATATTATATTTTGATTAAATTTAACATAAACATTCCAAATAATTATTTGATCTTGAATGATAATACTAAGTTTTATTACCATCAAAACACATAGATTAGAATGTTGACACATAATTATAACGAAGGAGTGGGACATGTAGTGCTATGCTATCAAAAGTTTCTTCTATGCACTAGTAACTTACTTTCTCTCACTTACCTTTCCAAAAATGAAGAGAGAACCTTAAATAGTTTTCATAATATGTTGTATTATAGATTTTTGTAAAGATTATATTCCTCCAGAAACATTTAAACTCTGCAGAGGTTAGATGGATAAAAAGTTGCATAATATATTTATTACCTCGTCTTTCAAACTGCAGGTTCCATGCTTTGTCTTGTGGATGACTACTATCCGGAGAATGTCACTGGACCATCATCCTGGTTTTGATACTGTAAGAGGCCTTGACATAACTATATGGATACTCATCCTTCTCATATTAAAGCCCTCATATGAGAAGTGACGGTACTAATCCCCTGTTATATTGAAGAATAAATATTTCACAAAAACAATTTTATATGCTCATAGAAACGTTCATTTGGAATAATATTTTCGCCATTGTATGCACAATATTGAATGATATGTGCTTCATTGCTATTTTTTTTTTATATTTACAAGAACATTAATAAAGCATCCTAAGTTTGATCTACTACTTATTCGAATGGAATCATATGACTAGAGTATTACTCCTTTAGTTGAATACATTTATTCTAAGATCTTATAAAACTCAAACTATTGCTCATTTTATTAAATGATTAGAACGTATCAACCTTTTCCTTTTATGCATTGACAGTAAATGTAATTATGGTAATAGCTAAATCATTTGCTCATTGTTTTCAAAATATTGTATATTTCTGTTGAATATATATGCCATGGTATGGAAAATGCATATCATTATAGAAGATGTTTGCCTATAATCAAGACTTTGACTCCATGGAACCTGGCCAAACATTAAATTTTGTGTGGTTATTGCAGGGTGGTGCTTTATGGTTCCAAAATCTGACTGAATTCTCTCACGGCTTTTCAGGCTCCATCTTTCCATTGCTTATTGCTGGCTTGCACTTCACTAATGTTCAGGTATTGTACTATGTATTCTGGTACCATCTGCACTTAATAGGGCTATATGTCAATAGCTAAGTCATTCTGCCTATGTATTTTTTAAGCATTTTAGCTTTTGAGCTGCCATTTGTATATCAGTTGTGCATTTCTAGTTATTATTGGAAGTGCCACAGAATTCTGACTTTTGGTGAATCATTGTCAGATATCTTTTGGGATGTCTTCAGCAGGAAAAGTGACTGGTTGGTTGGGCTTATTAGCAAAGGTAAGTGGATGAAAATAATGTATGCTTTAGGTCTACTTTGATAGGCAATCCAGTGAAATAAATTGTTTCGAAGATATCTTTTCTTGGTAAATAATCATAAAAAATGGGTGCATTTCGGGATAATTCTCAAATTAAGTTGTCTACGATATATTCTTATTTCATTTCAAATAATGTGGACATTCTCACTTTTATTGCAGTACTACAGAATCTATTTGAATCTGTTGACGCTGCCTCTAATTTTTATTGGTTACTGTGTTCCTCAGGTAATTTTAGCATTCTCTGTCTATGTTCTTGTAATGTTTGGAGGCATCTAGTATACTTCACTGCATGTCTATTAATTTACCTTGATACTATTGAATTGACATAGTTGTTTTACTTTTATATTATGTAATCAGTTAGTATTTGCTTTGGCTTGATCAATAAATAATAATATTTGCTTTGGCTATTGATGTTTTCCATGAGAACTAACTAGTTTCTTATCTTCGCAAGTCGCCTTTTACGTTTGGAGTCATCAATGTATCTTGGGATTATGCAAAAAATTACTGCAAGTGATAACAGTTGACTATTATTGATATGTTATTCTTGTTTAGTGGGATATTTGATTCAGACCAATAAACTCTTGAAACACCAAAATGTAATGTTACCTTACAATCGTTTTGGACATCTATCTTAGTTTCTCTTTTCCTGAGAAACTTGTCTTTTGTTTGTTGATTCTGTGATTTCTGTAAAACAATTTGTATGTCTGCTAATCTGGTAAGATAACCAGATAGGAAAGAATCTGGGTTGTCGTAAATTTGAAGTAAGATCAACATGTTGTGCTTGGAGTTTACTGCCATTTACATCTGGAACATAAACAAAACCTTCATGTCGACATCCTTGTTCAGATAATTAAAAAACTGCAAGCTTGATGGGATTTCGATGTACCATTTTGTTGTTGAGAAGATTTAGAATTTTGTATTGTTTAAAATCCTTTAGAAAGGTATCTGGGCAAAAAGTTCAGATTGATCTGCACACATTTGGGATATACAGATACATGAAATGATGAAACCAACATGATCTGAAACTGTGCTGTAATACATTTGCATGCCATCCTCAAAGATACAAGTTCTGATGTATATGCTTGTTTCTGTTTGTTATTGTGGAAGATGCTGGGTCTAAGCAATGTTTGAACTCTGGTGCATCAGGGTATTGTTTATGTATTACATGGACAAAAAATCTGCTTGATTAAATGAATGAGTATAGGAAAGAGCATGCTATAGCACAGCAACCCCCCCCCCCCCCCCCCCCCCCCCAATTAAAAGTGCACTGGGTGATTGTGAGGATAAATCTTTTTGAACTGGGTCTATGCGTTATGAACAGCTGAATCTAACTGAAAAAGCCACTCTGCCAACTAATGAAGTTTGACGGCTAAGTCATAGACATGAAATGAAACAAATTAGCAATCGCTAAAGGTAACAATATGAACCAAAGACTCCAGATATGATCCTTGTCAATGCTGCAACTGTAAAGGGTCTAGACCAATATGGTGGAAATATTCATATTAAGTATATGGTGCTATACTATTCCTTATATTGCTACTCTAACTCTGATAATCGTGTTTTTATAGCATACTGCTTTATTTGACAGTGCGGTTTCCCCTTCACCCTTCTGTCAGAATTTCAGAAATTTTCTTTTGCTGTGTTGCAGGGTAGTCTTGTATATTGGGCTACCAATAGTTCATTAACTGTGATGCAGGTTAGTTTTTCCACTTTACTTCCCATATGTACTTTAAGTAATTTGTTGATGATTGATCATCCAATTAAATATTTTCTCTTGTTGGTGTAAGAGCACCCCTCATATTATCTAGTGCCTTGTGGCTAGGAAGTTTATAGTAGTCTTGCTTTGCTCCTCATATTTAATTGATTCGTCAACACTGCCTTGCTTTCTTTATTTGTTTACAGATATGAAAGTTGTCTTGGTAACAAATATCTCCTTTGTTTCTTTCTATTTTTTGTTTGAGAATTATATATTTTTAGCCTTTGATCATGAAATTTTTAGAGCTCTAGTATTGGAGTCACATGCTCTAAAAGTCTTAGGGTTGTATTATTATTATTATTATTATTATTATTGCTTATAATCAACTTTGCAGCAATTAGCCCTTAAGCAACCTGCTATCCGGACAAAGTTGGGGTTAGCAGAGATCATTCCTAGAGAACCTTTGGATTCTGATCAACTTGGCGCTGAATTCATGACATGTGTGGATTCAGCAAATCAGCAGCGTAAAGTTTCTGTAGAGAAGCTAGCCCCTAAACAAATATTCAACGTAAGTGGCAATGAACAAGAACCCTCTGTCAATATTAGAGTTATTTTTGTAATTTTAATCTTCATGATTGGGATTGTTGACAGCTTTCAGTCATGAAACTTGCAAAAGGGGGGAATAAGGAACTAGCAATCTCTTTGTTGCGGTAAGCTGTTGGGCTCTTTCTCTTTACTCTTCCCTTCACTTTTATTAGCATCAATGAAACCATTTTATTGATAACAGGTTAGCTATTAAAAAGGATCCAGAACTCATTAGACCACATATAGTATTGGGACAGACTTTGTTGCAAAAGGGGATGCTAGATGAAGCTGTTCAGCATTTAGAGCATGCCATTTCTAAGGTCTGATGTTTTCACATACCTTTCACGATATCAATTTATTTAAAAGTTTTTATAGCCATTTTCACGATAGTAGCAAGTCTTCAGAGTCAATGACTTTATATTACCTGAATTCTTATGTTCTGCATACTACTGATGGTAATTCTCATGTTTCTCCATTTACTGTTGTCTTTCTTGGCAGCTATATTTTTTCGGGGAGCCAACAGCGGTTGAGGATGTTGATCTCTTAATTCTTGCATCTTTATGGGCAGGAAATGTGTACATAAAGCAGGTGAACCTTGACAATGTTTGAATCTTAAATCTCTCAACAAAACAGACCACCTTGAAGACGATAATAATGATGATTATTTGTCGATATCAACATCTGTAAAGATGCTAATCAGTATCAGTTGATTGAATCGAAACTTTTTGCTTAGTTGTGGATGAATGTTTGTGGGGTGTAGGGTAAGTGGGAAGAAGGAATGGTTCATCTGGAAAGACTAGCAAATGTTAAAGAGCCAGAGGAAGCAAGGAGCAAAGCCCATTATTATGATGCGTTGGTATATTTCTCAAGGTATAATAACTGAGTTTGTTTTGTGATAACATTTATTCCTTTATGATGCTTTGCAAAACCTTATAATACTTGGGTTATCAGTGCTTTATATAACCAAGGGCGCAAAGATGAAGCTGTAAAGTACTTGAGCTTAGCTGCTGCATATAATCCTGTCTACAATGTCTACTTGGAGCAGTGTGAAAAGGCTGATGATTTTGTGAGTGATCTTACCACCAGCAGGAGAGGAGATTTCTAATTTTTTACCTAATTTCTTTCTCTATTTGATTATGATTATGATTTATTGTACCAGAAAATAAAACAGGAGAGGAGTTTTTGCATTACCACACATGGATATATTCTTTCTCTTTCTAGATTTGATATATATATTTTTTATCAGAAAAGTTTTATAAAGCCTTAATCTCGAATTGAGACATAAGCAGCTTGCACGAGGGCAAACTACAACCACGAATTGCAAAGTTTCAACAATACCGAAGTTGGGAAAGCAACCAAACACGGAACAACTACAAAAACAAAAACAAAAAAGTCCTAACCTAATATACCCAAAACAAAACAACTTGAGACCAGAGGGACACTCCTGTAGCACAATAGCGAAAAAATAAAACCATTGCTGTATTGTAAATTCTCTTTCTTTTTATCTTATCAACTCAAGTGTTAAAACAGATCAATAAAATTCTCTGTGATTTCACTAGAATATTTATATTTCAGTGTTAAAATAGATCAATAAAATTCTCTGTGATTTCACTAGAATATTTATATTTCAGTAGCATACTAAAACTATAAACATGCATATGTAGTCATCGGGTAGACATTGGATTTTCTATGATGGCAAGGTGCACGATAACGATTACAAGATCAGATTACGACACAATCGCTGGTGCACGAGATCCGGCTATAGCTTACAGGACAAGAACAATAGATGCTCAAACTCCCGATAGCGCCATAGAACACGATGACGACATCATGGAGGATGGCTAGGGTTGAGAGTTCTCAAACCCTAGCAAGAGGAGCTATTGCGTACCATTTTTAATATAATGAAATTCATATTTTGTTTTTAATATATCTATTGAAAATTTTAAAAAATAGAAAAATACAAATCCGATTAATCTCCGTCTAATCCTCGATTAATCTTCGAAAACCCTAACCACCCGACTCACGCTTAATGATTTTTAGAACCTTGATTTTTACCGATTAACAATATTTTCTCTCTTAAATCTTCTTATTCTATTAATTTATCTCCCCCATTTTTTGTTGTTGTAATGCATCCTACATCAACCATTATAAAAATGATTTTATAAAGAATCTCACGATGTACCTACCCTTGTGGCATACCTCCATTTCTTCTCACCGTCATCCTTTTTCCTCCCTTGTTGTCAACACCTCTCACCCCACCTCTTCTCCCTGAGATATTTTTCGGCAAAAACCCTAACCGTCCCTTTTCGGTCGGCCACAGAATTGTGGTCGTGACTCTCGTAGTGGTGGCCACGGGCCAGATCCGGCGAGTTCCAGACGACTTTTCGCCAACTCCGCTCGAGTTCCTCAGCCTATCATCGTCCGTCGTCGTCCGTCACTACAGCCCCTCCATCGTCCTTTGTTGGTCGGATAAGCATCTTGTCGCCACCTGCCTCCACCATCCGACCGGATCTGCACGCCTCCACCATCCCCCGACCGGATCCTCCATTTTCCGACCATTTCAGATCCCATCGCACCACCTCACAAGCTCCACCCCAACCCCTCTTCCTGACGTCGACGACGGCCGACCATCCTTTCCCCCTTCCGTTCACCTTGGGCCCCGCCATCCCCCTCGTCCTCATCCATGCTCTCTTCACCTTGGACTTCCCCCGGATCTGTTGCTCACGACGGTCAGATCCGCCGGCAGGCAGTCCCCCATATGCTCTCATCTCCCTTGGATGAACACGACGGACCCCCGACAACGACGACCAGACAACCTCCAACTGAACCTCTCTGTCATGTTCCTTCTCCGACCCGATGGTCAGATCTGCACCTAGTTTTTATCGGAACACCGCAGTCAAAGCGTTGTGTTCCTTCTTTTAGTGTTTACCCGGCCAGTTCCGTGCACCAGCCCCTAGTGGTTCGGATCTGCATACGTCGGTGCCGTCCACCTCGCCCCTATCCTAAGCCCAAACATCGGAGGCCGGTCACGACTAGTTCTTGTTCGTTGTTGTTGCCTATCTGTTTTCTTTTGTTTGCCTTTATCTGGTTTTTGTTTTGTCCTCCCTACCGTATTTTTGGATATTCGGTAGGTGTGGTTGTTACCTCTGGTAGCGTGTCCAATCGGGATCTTTTATCGACGGATCTCCGGAGAGCCGATAAAGAAGACCGACCTGGTAGTAGGTTTTATCTAGGCGCTGTGTCGTTCATCTAGAGAGCTATTCATCTTACCGGTCGTACCTCAGGTTCCTGAGAACGACCGGTGGCTACGACGTTTGTTTGGTTCGGTTTGGTTTGTATTAGATTTGTAAGGTTTGTTAATTTATTAATGAGTCTTTATTAAAAAAAAATACTTTTAAAAAGGAAATCAAAAGAATTATTATGTGTGGAATGGACAGGTGTGGGCCCACTGCTGTACCATATAATAATAAAATTTCACACGTCAAAACAAGCCTCACAGCATGCAATGGTACGTCAGCACAGTAGGCATGCCTACGAGTATCCAAACACTTCTGCCCCCATCTACACATTTTAATTCATTGAATGCTCTAATTTTTATATTATCATCATGGCTTAAAAAATTACAGATCAAAGATATACCATCGATGAATGAGTTTTGGTCATCTTCTTGTTAATTATACGTATAGTGACTGGTTTTGCTATTAATAAACTGAATCAACAATGGCCTACACTTATTGCGATTTTCCATGAATACTTCGTTAAGCATCACTATCCTATACTTGGTTTTGAAGGGACCGCTTGCAACTAAAATAATTCTTTGCCTAATCAGATACTGAAAAACATGTTGATGGAGCATGGATTTGATTAATGATGCAATTGGAAAATAGATTAGTTAGTCGTGAATTGTTGGAAAGGTGTATGATTCCCGTCCACATATATATTAAAAACACATACACTGATCTTATGCCAAACTATATTTCAAATAATCAAAAAGGATAGTTACAAAATTTTGGGAAATAATCAAGATGGTCTTATTTCATCTTTTATGAAATTTATTTCTTTTCGTTTTTTTAAAGTTAAATCAATCAAATTAGTTTTATACCTTTTTTATGCTTAAATAAAAATATGTGAAACCCTTTGTTTTTCCTTCTAGAACTCTATAAGATATTTTGTTTTCCCTCTATTTTACTCGTGTTCAACATATACGAACACAACACACATATGAACCCAAAATTCTGCATTATTCTTGTGTTTTGATTATGGGAATCATCTGGACATTCGATTTCCATAAATTCTAGGTGTTAAAACGAATTTTTTGATGTCTTATTGGAGGAGAAACGATTGGGTCGTTTCGATCCGACTGGAGGTTGAAGAAGGGTCAACTGGGTCGTGGACCGGATTTGGGTAAGGAGTATACCATTGGGCTATGAGGTATTTTGTTGTTATATGAATACCTAATAAAATTTATTTATTGGTTTCAGTAGGACTAACAACAAAAATATGTACACCTTTAATTTGAATCCAACGGGATTCAAATCCGAGGTACATCCCAAATTAGAAGAAAGCCTTACCACTAAGCTAACTGATCTTTTAGCTAATTTTGTCCAAAATATGATTATGTTGTTTATGTTGTGGAATATGGAATTGTGAGTTCTGAAAATTTATTCTCAGAATCCTCGTACTCCACTGGAAATTATTTTCCACATCCTCAAATTGTCTTGTAAATTTTAACCAGATCTACAACTAGTGCTCAACTTGAAATAAATTTTCCATGTCCCGTTTATGGATCTGACAGTGATGTACATGAATAGAAATCAGATATGGACATTCTTAAATGTATCTATAATTTTTTTTTATTATAAAATTAATTACAAAGATATGTATTAATTAAAAAGATATGCATTAAATTTGGGTCTTTTATTTCACGATCCAAGAACCCATATTGATAGTTTGTAATTCTTACGAAATATATATAAGTGTGTACCTAATAGTTATCCTATATATAATAGGGACTATCAGGTACAAACCCTTTCTTACATACAAACGTAAAGCTAATCTGGACCATTGATTGACTAGATCGGATGACCACCAAAAGTCAGGGGGTGGGTGATTGATTATAAAATTAATTACAAAGATATGCATTAAATTTGAGTATTTTATTCCACGATCCAAGGGTTCAGATTGATAGTTTGTAGTTCTTACGAAAGAATATAAGTTTGTACCTAACAGTTATATCCTATATATAGGGGGAGTAGTACAAACTGTTTCTTACATACAAACGTAGAACCAATTTGGACCATTGATTTACTAGATCGGATGACCACCAAAATCCGAGGGATGAGATTGACTATCAGGTACAAACCCTTTTCTTACATATATAGGGAGACAATCAGATGTGAATCCCTTTTAAAATGTGAACATACGAACTCAACCATAGCACGCTATGTGTCACGCTCTGAAAATGCTCTTTTTTTTCATTAAGTTTATTAATTTGATCTTTCCCGATTCATTTCAACTCCGATTTAATGTTTTCTTGTGCCAATATTTTTATTTTTCTGATATTTATCTATCAAGTAGCATATTGAATATGTTTTGAAGTAAGAAAATACGTGTACAAACAAAAATTATGATAGACACACTTCGTAAACCACATTTACCATATTTTCAAACCATATCACTATTATTGCAAACCACATATATAGGTCATATTTGCAAATTGTGTCCCACACATGCTCAACCACACACTACCCATATATATTTGCAAACCACATCTCTCATATTCTCAAACCACTTCATTTATATTCTCAAATCGCATCCATCATATTCTCAAACTCACATCACTCATATTCTCAAACACACAAATCTCATATTCTCAACTCACTTCACTTATATTGTCAAACCATATCTCTCATATTATCAAACACACATCCTTCATATTCAAACTTACATCTCTCTTATTCTCAAACTATATCCATCATATTTTCAAACCACAACACTTATTTGCAAACCACATCACAACTTTTCACACTCATATCAACAAATCAACACCCGCATCCAAAAACACATCAAAACATATTAGATACACTACTTGTTAGAAAGCCATTGAAAAAAGAATATTGGCACAAGAAAAAAATAAACTAGAGTTGAAACGAAGCGGGAATCATTAAATCATTAAACTTTATTAAAAATGGGGGCATTTTCTGAGCGCGACACTTGGCGCGTTGTGGTTGAGTTCGCAGGTTTACATTGTAATTAGGGGCTTGCACCTGATTGTACCCTTATATATATATGTAACATCTATCAAATACAAACCGCCCCTTAGTGTGCAAACTACGAACCAATATGAGGCACAGGATGCGCGCGCTGACGTCATCGGAACGCAAAGGATACTAACACGTGTGTGCTTCGTTGTTGATGCTCGCACCAAGCATTGATAGCTTACCTAACATAGTGTTGATACTTACATACATACAAAGTGTTGATACTATGCAAAGTGCTGATAGCTTACCTAACACGGTATTGATATCTTACCTTACATGCTACTGGTACCATACAAAGTACTGATACTATACAGAGTATTGGTACCATTCGTGTTGCGCGCGAGGAAAGGGCCACGTGTCAGCATCGTGCGCACTTTGATGACATCATCTTGGCCGCATCCTGTGACTTAGATTGGTTTGTAGTTTGCACGATAAGAGTGTTTTTTACTGGATATCGTCCCTATATATATAATTATTTATATAAAAAAATATAATTTTTTAGTTTTCTTAAATGCAAGTAGTGTTATATAGTTTAGTCGTACTACAACCGTTTATAAGTGGGGTTGTAAATGAATCGATTTGAGTTCAATTGTTAAATATTTGAATTTGTTATTAGCAAATTCAACTTGATTTCAAGTTTAAGATTGGATTCAATTTTTTATATATAAGCCGAGATCGAGCTGATCTTTTAACCTCGTGAACCGTCTCACGCATATTAATATAAAATTTAAAATATATTATTTATTCAATAAAATCAAAATATTTTTCACCAAATATTTATGGAGAGTAAACAAAACGAAACGAGCCGGATTCAAGTTTGGATATTTATTTTCAAGCTTGTTGAAATCTCAACGTTATAGTAACGGTGGAGAAAATATTTTTTGATACAAATATCATAAATATTCGGTTGAAAACAAAATATATCGATAGCTATTTTTTATTCCGTTGAGAACTAAAATGCTGCAAAACACCTTCATAACACGAAATTTGGATGATTTGTTATAACTTATAATTAATCATTTATTATGTTTTCATATTGTTGAAATATTTATAATTTTACTTCTTTTTGTGATGTTAGATTGTTAGTGCGCCTCTACCAAAAAATCTGGCCACCCGTCATTAGAGCATGAACAACAGGAAGGTTCTTGGTGAGGTCCTGGGAGTGAGGCCCTTGTGCTGACTGGACAAAAGTGAGGCCCTAAAACTGCAGAATAGTGGGTGTTTTGTAGTGGAGAGGCCCTCTGAGGTCTTGGGAGTAAGGCCATGTGTTGACTGGATTATTAATTGATATTTTGCTGTTTTATTTAATTCTTTATCAGAAACCGTTCGAAGTACCTGTCGTGAGCCTTCACCGCGTCCATAATCCGTTGAAAAAGTGGTCTGCACATACGGAACCGACGCCTAAACATATCAGGGTCATATACGGGTTGTTCGTCAAAATAGTTCCTCATCAATTGGTTGTGGGTTTCAGAACGACCTCTGTTAATCTCTCGTCGCATTGGTTCCCCACGGATGGCCCTCTAGATCCTTGGCATTGCTCTCTGCATGTGCATCTCCATCATCCGCCGGAATCGTTGCTCAACTGGCTGCATTTGGGCTGCCATCTCCTCATACGTCGGCATTCGGCCAGCCAGCTCCTCGTATGTTGGAACCTCAGCGTCGGACATAACCTCGTCGTCAGACATTTTGGAAAATAGAGAGTAGAAAGTGAGAATGAAAGAGTGAAAGTGGAGAATGGTGTGGAAAAAATGAGGATTGGGGTTGAGTATTTATAGGGTTTGAAGTTGCTGATTTTGAATTAAAAAAAAATTCTAGCTGTTACCGACCGTTGTCAAACGGTCGGCTTGGGGTCGACATGTGGCGTCACGGGAGAGGGCCACGCCAGACGAGGGAGCGAGGACCGGGAGCGCGCGCCCGGCCAGCAAACGCGGGCCGAGGAGCGAGGAGCGGACCGACTGTTTTAGGGCCGCGGACCGCGTTTTTTTCGAGCCCACAACGGTTGGGACGCGGTCTGCGGACCGGACGCGCGCGGGTCAGGGACGAGAGCCGGCCTGTTGTGCATGCTCTTAGACCTGTGAACCATTAAAAACATTATCCAAAATTAAGAACAACCCTGAAAGAAAAGTGCGTAAATGAAACTCTATATAAAAAGAGGATAATGTTGTCGCATCAAGATATACAACAAGAACAAGAAGTCAACAAAACTAGCTCGATCGGTCCATGACACATAACTCATTGATTATTATAATTATGTTGCCTGAGGAATGTATTTGCTCCATTCTATCCCTCGCCACTCCTCAGGATGCATCCAGATATTGTCTGGTTTCGTCGGACCTGCGGTCGGCGGCCGAGTCGGATTTGCTCTGGGAGAGGTTCTTGCCACATGACTACCACAACATACTCCGCCGAGCCGTCCACCCCCTGACCTTTTCTTCAAAGAAAGACCTCTACTTTCGTCTCTGCAACCTAACTCTTATCGATGCCGGCACCAAGGTAAGTTGTTTTCATAACTTTCCCTCTCCTCGAGCACGAATTTGATCGATTATCATGATTTGAGAACGTGTATGTATCAGAGTTTCCAATTAGACAAATCTTCGGGGAAAATATCATACATGCTGTCTGCAAGGGAGCTTTTGATTGTATGGAGCAACGATCCCATGTATTGGTGCTGGAAACCTGTACCGAACTCGAGGTCAGTCCAACACCATGACTTATAATTAATTACCATATTCTGATTTATCTAAATTAAGGTTTAATGAAAATGTTTATTTATAGGTTTGCAGAGGTGGCAGAGCTAAGAACAACAAGCTGGCTAGAAATCCATGGGAAGATCAAAACCGAAGCACTGTCGAAGGAGACAGTGTACGGAGCCTATCTCATCCTCCAAGTGTGCGCTCGAGCGTACGGCCTTGATGCGATACCGTCGGAGGTGTCCGTACAAGTGGGTGGGAATCGTGTGTGTGCGGGCACAACATACTTGTGCGGTGAAGACGGCGAGAAGCAGCGCCTAATGTATGGGGACAAGAAGGTTGATCGTCCCTATCAGAGACAAGATGGTTGGCTTGAAATAAAGCTTGGAGAGTTCTTCAATAATGATGGTGGGAGTGGGGATGAGGTGAAGATGACTTTGATGGAGGTCAAGGGATATCAGTTAAAAGGAGGGATTGTCGTGCAAGGTATCGAAGTTAGGCCTATACATTCATTTTAATACACGGGTCACATGTTATGTTTCTCTTTTGATCGTCATCCAATCAAATATGTAATTAGTTGTTTCAATTCTTTTCGTTAAATACTCCGTTCGAGTTCATCGTTATGTCGAAACACATGAAAGCGTTGTAAAAAATGTGTATATGTTGCATTTATATTACCCCTTTTAGTAAAAAAAATAATATTGTTGAATATGAATAAACATAAATAGGCGATTTGAATTTTATTTATGTTTTACTTTTTGAAAGGAAAATATTATTAATAAATGATGAATTGTTTGAAGGCTACGTACTGAAATTGCAATGCAAAAACTCCGAAACAAAACTAGCCAAATCTAAAATCCTTAGCGGATCACTTGCCAATAAAAATTTAGAGATCATCCATTTGTTGACTGATGTCGGATGAATGCCGACTACTCTGAGGATATACGGTAGATTATCAGGTAGGAGGTTTGGTTGGTCATTCCGTATTGAACTAGCTCGGTGCAAATGAATTGTACTCTTATTTGGATTAACAACTCATGTCGTCGTCTCTCGGATAGATGTGGTAATCTCATGAAAAAAGAGCATGCTAAAAGCCACCTGATTGGACAAGAGATGAAATGATACCTAATGGACAGGCCCCACTCTAGGCATGATGACTTGAAAGTATCGACCTAGTCATCCGTCCCTAAGAGCATCCACAATCGTTGGTGAGATGTCGGTGGCGAGAAGAAAACGCCGGTGAGGAGGAGGCGGGGAGCTGTCGAGGAGCAGGCGAGGAGTGCTGGCTGGGAGCTTAAGGCCGGCACTTATCACTGGCGGGGAGCAATTATGTGAGTAAAAAGGGCTGTTATAGCCAACAAAAAGGTTGTACCATTGTAGCTCGCTGGCTGGGAGTGTTGGCTGTAAGCCAAAAAAAATAGTTTTTTATTCATCTCACCAGCTGCCGGTGAGATGGTTGTGGATGCTCTAAGTCCATCATTTGGATAAACGAGGGTGTTTCCCGTTCCTCGCATGTTGCACCAAGTCTAAGTCACTTTCCTCTTGTCCACTAGGTGGGTCTTCGGGGCTCAAGGGTGTGGTTCCGTCCTCTTCCCAGTAAAGCGTGGGTTTCTTTCATCTATTGGTGGCTTCGCTTTCACTCTCCAAGTTTTCCCCTCCTGGACGCTTCCCGACCTAGTATTACCTGGTGGGGAAGCAACTATCCAGGGGGACATTGTTTCTTCCTTTCCCCGGTCTTACCCTTGACCACGTCCTAAGTCCTGGTCACGTTCCATGCTCTATCTTGAGACAATGAGGTGGTCATCCTACTCCCTTTATGTGTGGGCTCTGATGCCAAATCCCTCCATCTTTGACGATGTGTCATATCCTTCCATAGTTATAAAAATAGTCAGGTAATCTCTTATAAATGATATGCATCTTTAGCTTGCATCCCTTGTTCCCCGAGCGTAAGGTTGAGCTGATGATGGAGGGACAGAGCTAGGTTAACTTGGACACATGCTCGGATCCTACTCATGCTCTGTATAGTTTGTATCCGCTTCCATGCAAGTACCCAACTTGTCGTCGATACTCTTATCGATCACCTCATTTCTTGGCTCGCTTTCCAAACACCTTCTTTAGTTCCTTATCCGTATAAAAGAATAAAATGGTGACCCAATCTCCCATAAATCGGACTTTCATAGAAAGAAAGTTGTCAAAGATCTCGCATAATACTCCCTAAGGCTGTCACACTGTATTTTTGGCCCCTAATAAAAGTGTTGGTCATGACAAAGCCAAAAGGAGAATTCATTCCCTCGATGTCATCCTCCGGGATGACGAGTTCATCTAAGGACATCCCTCTGAACATCTTTTCAACGTCATCTGACGTTGTCTCCGGAGGTCCCTCCATCGGGGCCCCGCCCTAGGAGTTAAATGAGGTACTTCTTCTATCGCAAACCTGATCTTATGCCCCCCCTCCTCCAGAAGGCCGTGGAAGGAACACTTTTTTGTGAGGCAACATTATCTTCAGGGCTGCAGAATCCGTGCTGGGAAGGGCTCTGGTGATCAGAGGTTGGCCTCGTGGCTTCCTCGGCTGTAGGCCGACCTTGCGCGTCTTCTTCACCTGACCCTGAAACGTGAGCATCGCATCAGGATGGTGGAGATCGGTTTTCTTTGTAGAGAAGATGAAACGGGGGTCGAATAGGCTATATCTTCCGTTGTTGCTCGTTCTTTTTCTTCTCAATCATCTGTCTCGTTGTCACTATCTTCTACTACCACACATTCCACATCACCTTTATTTTCTAGTTCCTCTATTCTACCATCTCATATTTTCCAGCGATCATTTTCTATGAAGTTAATAGGATCTCAAACTTATCTGTCATGGAAGCTGTAATTTCAGCCTCTCCTCAAAATGCTCGATCTGCATGATTTTCTCTCACCAACGCATCAGCTTCGTCGCCAATGATGGTTGATTCCACTATAGAGAACACATTAGTCTCCCATTTGACATATATTTCATGGTATCAAAAGGATCAGTTGCTCTTCTCATGGATCCTCTCTTTCATATCTACATACTGTTATCAACGTCCGACGGGTGCTAAAACTTCAGCTGGAGCATGGGCCGCACTTGTCACCGCTTATGGAATTGTAAGTAATGCACAGAATACTCAAATTTTTATGGAAGTGCATAATTTATCTAAGGATGGTAAGAATTGTTTCTCAATATCTTCAACACTCAAAAGGGCATGCGAATTCTCTTTCTCTTGTAGACAATCCATTGTCCGATTCAGACTTCAATGCGATAGTATTTTGAGAACTTGGACCCAACTTTAATGGCATAATTGGAGCTCTGCAACAATGTCTGGAGCCAATGTCATTTTCATAAATCCATGTTCAGTTGGTTTCATACGAAATTTGTGGGTCGGGTCTGGTAGGCCCACCTACTTGTGGGTCGGATCTGGTAATCTTACCCATTTGTGGGTCGGGCAGACATGAAGGTTCATTGGGATCTACTCGATCTATAGGAGAAAACCATATAGCGACGGGGGGTGTCAAGTACCCTCGCCTCGGTCAATGAGGAGTTTGTGGTCTAGTGGGGGGTCGACCAACGACACCGCCCCACTGGAGGTAAGGTGACAGTGGTTCCACCAAGTTTTGGTATGGTACTCTTCTACCATCTCGGTGGCCAGCACTCTCGCATTTTGAACCCCTGCTTTTATCATTCTAAGGAGGACGACGCACGTTGGAAACCCGGGAGAGTACACGGTCCGCCTCAGAGCTATCCCGGAAATGGGTCGGCTCTGTCCTAGCTCCTAGTTTGGTCTTTTTTTATCGGTGTCCTTGGACGCTACCGCAGTATCCCCTTCTGAATATTTCAGTGGAGTGGTTCGGCAATTTGAGCACTTTTGTTTTTGTTTTTGTTTTTTGATCAGCAAAGCATATATTAAAAATCGGGGGAGGAGAATACAACCTCAGATCATTCCTTAATGGAATCTCAAGAAACCAAAGCCTTACACCAGGGATGAAGAAGAGCTATAGATACAATCTGATAAACAACCAGAAATTCCACAGAAATACAAAGAAACAACCAAATAGAAAGAAAAAAAACAAGTAAAAAAACTAAAGCCTAACATCGGATTTTACCACCTTGAAGCATAATTTAGGGGTCTAGCATACCCATATTTTCCACCATTAAGCTCCAACAAAAGATTGTCACAATAACCAAAAAATACCCTACCTAAGCTTTGTTGGGACTAAAACAACTCCCTGCTCAAGTGTCGGTGGCCAGCACTACTGACGGTAGAGTCTAATCCGATAGATAAATACCTGAACCCATTTAGCTAAACAAGAATCGCGAAAGGGTTCTAGAGGCTCGATGCTCCAAAGACTTGCCGGCGGCCAACACCATAAAACCGGCGAGCCCGTACCTCAACGAGTACGAGAAGATGGGAAGCCCGATCGGAAAATTGAAGCAATGGGAAAGAGAAGACAACCCAGAAAAAGCAGAGGGAGGGGGAGAACCTTACCTTCGAACTCGCAGAGAGAAGCTCGTTTAGAGGAAGCCCATATCTGAAGATCTATGGGCGGAGCAGCGACGGTTGGGAAGGAAACCTTCCCAACATTAGATTCGCCATAAACGCAAGGATCCTCCGCGAAGAAGGAAGCTTGACCCACGACCAGATCTGGAGAACTCATCGAGATCTGAAGAGGAAACCACCACCGTAGCTACACCGGTGGAGCAACCAACATGACGGCGAGGGTGACTAAATCCACGACAATCCTCACCTTAGCATGTGAGGAAAGGCGTCCTACGCTCGGAGCCGACACGCCCCAACCCCCAAAGCGGCGAAGAAACAACGACGAGCCAACCTCAGCACGAACAAGGCAGGGGCTAACGGATCCGCATCGATCTACCACCGAGAAGGACGTCCCACGACCGGATCTGTGTAGAGGCCACTGACGACGAGGAGAGCGAACCATCGCATTTCACCGGAGAAGAACGGGGAGGAGGAAAAGAGGAGAGGGGTAAGAAAGTGGAGGAGGATGAGTCCACTACTTGCGATTTCCAAGATCGAGATGACCCTAAGAGCCGTCGACGGAGATTAGGGTTAGAGGTGGAGGGGCGGTGAAAGAGGAAAAAGAGGATTCTAGAGAGAGGTCAGAGACCCTCTCTCTCAAATCTTACTTTAATCCAACAAATTTCTATCCACTTTTGTTTTTTTTATCGCCTTAACTGTTTTGGGTCCCAAGATATTAAGACCAGTTATAACGCTATCCACTATTTTGTGTTTGCTTTATCCATTTTAAGTTAGACAGTTTATTTTATATGATAATCTCGTGTCCTACTCAATAAAAGAAGATTCGTTTTCTCCAAATAGTTATTTAAAAACTGAGCCTAACCTTTTGAATGTCTATATATTGCTAGAGCCATAATGCTCATAATGGACTAGTTTCACCATATACGCACTTCTCATTGTTAGAGACAAAGAATTGTTGCATAGAAAAGAAGATTATGATCAATGTAAAAATAATTAAAAAAAAACATTTTGATAAAATTTCTACCGGTATAAAAATTATTATGTAAGGTATGAACAGTTTTAATGCTGTCAATATTTCTTTTTACAGCTAAGCAACCAATGTAATGAAGAAATACACAATAGACAAAAGAAATAGATGCAAAGTCCGTACAATCTATGGTACAAACACAATTTCTGAGAGCAAATACTTCCCCAATACCATACTTATAGAGTATGCCAAACTTAATTTAATTCTCAAGCACCACCTACAAGTCTTACATATTCCTCTTTTTCAGTCACCAATTGTTTTGTTATTCTTCTTATATAATTCTCATAATGAATTTAACTATTCATCATAATCTAATCTCTCCTAACTGAATCTCTTAACATGACATCAAGAGCTTTGTATATTTGTAATTTGACATATATTTAGATACGTAATAATAACTAATTGACAATATATAATTTTTACTATCTCCAATACCCACAAATACCAGTGAGCACCCCTATTCATTAACCTTGTTGAACTCTATCACAAATGTTAATTCTGTCACTAACACGAGTTGAGATCAAGCAGAACAGCTGTTGGTTGTGAAGAAGAAAAAAAAGGTCAAGTTGGATGCATGATCGACCAATTACTGATTTGTATTCTTACCTATTACTGAGTCTGAGATTTGGTGATTGGGAGCAAAATGCCTTGAAGAACATCATTTCAACCTGTAATTACTTTCAGCTGTTGCATCATAACAATTTTATTATCATCTAATTCTAAATGTTGTGTAGATCCCAGCAAAAACATTACCCCATACATTACTTTTAACAACTTGACAAGATGTAGATGATGGCAGATACAGATCACATACATAACCTTAAGAAAAACAGGAAAACAAGAGAGCTAAAAACCCTATAAATATTACTATCTTCCTAACATAGCAACTCTTCAACCTCAATACGAATTCAACAGCAGAAATTCCTTGTTCAGTTTCGTCACACTTCCTTGACGGCAAAAGAGTAGTTTTCAGAGCCACAAACACGACTTTCACCACCAAATTCCACACTCACAGACATGGTATAGCTTCTCTTAAGGGTCAGCTACAAGGTTATCCAGCAACAGGCACTAAAGAAATAAAAATGCCCTGCCATGCTAACACCCTTGGGTTCTTCACTTCGTAGCCATGGTACCCTTGGGTTCTTTGCTCTCAAGTCACTAATCTTCGAACAATATCATCAAAACCTCTTCCCATTGAATCTTGTTGCTGGGGGAGGCAAAACCCTGAAAGCTTCTATCACAGCATAATAATGGAACAGAAGAAGAAACTCAGTTGCAAAAGCTTGGAAGTTAACCAACCATCATTCTCTGTCCATTTGCTTAGTTTCACTGTTTTTCAAAAGACCATCTTTGGCAGCTTGTCTTCCCAAAGCAAGAGCAAACATCCTCTTTGCTGCACCCATATGTTCTTCTTTCAAAGAGTCCTTGTTCAAACTCGTTCCATTCCTTCCATTTCGTGATATGCTGACATTTGAACATCCCTTTTCAGCTGATCCTTTGGAAACATTCCCTTCAGTAACCACGGCACGGCTGTTACCGTTTTTGGTTTTGGGTTTAGCATGTGAGCTTATATTTTTGTCTTGGAGGACAGGTGTTTCTTGATTATCTTCCAGGGCTGAGTTTGAATCAGCTTTATCCCTGTCTTGACCATGCAATTCTTTGGTCTGTTCTTCAGTTCCTCCACAAGTTCTAAGTGTTGCATTTTGATTGCTTGCTATGATTCTTTGGCCTAGTGCATGTGCAATCATTCGACGGGCAGCTGCAGGAACATTTCTTGGCTTCTGCTTCACTGGTTCTCTTCTCTCCCCCACATCTGCTGAAAATATCCGTTCCCGTGCAGCCAAATAAGCTGCTTCTCTCTGTTCATAGGTATCTTGAAGAGAGGATGTTGTTGTCTTCAACACTGGAACAGGCACAAGCTATTACTTTACCATAAACAGACTCTATTTAGCAGCATATACGCTGTTCTATAGTAATAGGTCCGGTGCTTAGTTTACATGTGATGTAATCCTTTCCTCGGTAATATTTGAAGAATGTTCCAAAATGGTTCCCTAAGTATCCATTCTATGCCAATTTAGTAGTCAGAATTTCATTTCAAGCTTGGATACCAAACTCACACAAAATGGATACTTAGCATACCATTTTGGAGCATTCTCCAAACATTACATAAGAAGTGATTACAGACACATGAAAACTAAGCACCGGGACTATTACTAGAGAGGAGGGAATAGGGAAAAGATTAGACAATAGCTATAATTTCAAAATATGGAAGCAGACAGATAAAGGCTGATAATACTATGAATTAGAAAGTGGAACCATGTTCAGCAAAATGATTATAGTACATAGATTAAAGGTTAACAACAAACATGATTATTATGATGCAATTTTAGTTTTCTAAAATCATACAAAAATGTTAGCTAGTTGGCCAGATACACTCATATTTACTGGTCTGGTGAATTATTTAGTCTAGTTTTATGGGCCACAGAAGTAGGAACCTTGTGATATAGTCTTCAAGTTCTTACAATTTATTACCCAAGCTTACATGGCCTTCAGGACAAGCTACTTGGCTCTCAAGGCTAAGTAGCCTATAAGAGCTTTATAAGTGTATCATTTGGAATTAATAAGAATAATTTGAATAAGATAATATTTTCACGATCTGATACACATGTCTCAGTGGCAAACTCCTATGTGATACCCTATCATCTTTCCGTTATTGTTTATGTATCAATGCTTTGCAAAGGATGGTGGAGACTTTACCTGGTGGAGCTTCTTTTCTCCTCAGTAATTGGTGTGACGTTGTTAGAGATTCAGGATCGTCATACTGCCATAAAATATCACCAACAAGAATGGAAGGTCTGTTCAAAAGGATAAGCTTATTTAGGTACGTATGAAGTATAAACCAATTGCAACACTCTGTACATAAACAATGGTAATTTGCATTGCATAAGTATTTAGTTTTGGTCTGGAAGAATAATAAATGTAAATTTCCACAGCCCAACAACAATATCAACAAATTTCCAGCTCTAATGATAACTCGCCGTGCAGAGACCAGAATAGATGCTATACCAAACTTCAACAACTTTAAACAGTACACGTACTTTCAGTGATTGTCATTTGTCAATGAAACCAACATATAAACAAAAATATGTTCTTGATTTACAGAGCACCACGATTGCTAATTCCTTAGAATTATGGTTTGAGAAGAATAGAAAATTATCAAAACACTAGAACAAGACAGTGGTTGCGCTGGATTCATCAAAAATAGTTGATGGCTAATGAGGATTAAGCTTGAGCTGAAAGTTAACTGATTGCTTTGAGCAGCATACTAGGTCTTATATCATAAATTTGCGTGAGTCATGTTACAAAATCAAGTTTTTAACATCATAATTTCCAGCAATGTTCAACATTTCCTGGATACATGTCAGTTAATAGTGTAGCAAATATGGTTACACAATGATCTTTAAAGATGCTTCAAAAAAAAATCAAAGAGCCACTACTCTTCTGGGTCAGGTACAAAATTCATGAAATGTCCAAACTCTTCCTACAAAAGTGCTAACTAAAGATATGATTGCATAGTCAGAAAACTACATAACTATCAAATTGAATCATTCACAAGAAAGATCCAACAGAAATCTCTGATAATTGATTAAAGTACTGATAAAGTCATTTTTAATTAACAAAAAATAAACTTATATACCCCAAAACATACTTCAGTACAAGGTACTTTTCCATAAACAACTTATATGATTGGATCGCTCACAAATCTGCTCTCACATATTCTCCTTACCACCAGATAGAACTGATAACCCTTAAAAGTCACAGCAATGTCTTGCTCAATATAGATATAAATCTTAGCTCTTTTCTTCTTGTACAGCCTTACCACTGCAATGATATGATCCTGAACTTCTAGTCTAGGAAACAACCACCTCCTCATATAACACGCAACCATATCAAACAATCACTTTCACCTTAAGCAAAATCAATCTTCACAACAGTCTTCGGAACGCTCTCCAATCAAGAGAAAGCAATAAGAATGACTTATGAACTATTTGTTTTCTCATAATAATGAACAAAGAATCAAGACTGGAAATTTCAAATGTTAAAAATGAAAGAGGCATACTCTCAGAAAATGCAAACACAATTCTGAGGCAACAACTGAGTGCATATACAAGTGTCCATCAAAATGTCATAGGGTTAAGTCTTTCATCATGTGAGGATATAACATAATATATATACAAGCAGGTGCAAGTGAAAGTAATCATCAACAAAATCTAGTTCAGAGCTTAGTATATATACACTGATGTCTCTGGGCATCGCTCTAAGAGTATGTGCCGATCATCTCCTTCACCAATCGATTCATGGGCAAATCTGCCATGACCAGGCAAGCACCATTATAACTCAAATAGCATTAGGTAGGACAATAAAAATTTTACTACGATTAACATAAAATAAAAGAACCAAAAGCACCCTAAACATCGCTTAAAGGTAAATAATAGTGTACAAAACAATACCCAAATATGTCTGCCAGACGGTGCAAGAGAAGACGGTTGTAAGAATTCATAGGTTCCAGCTCTAATACCCCATCTGAGCTGCAATAAGACACAAGTTTATGTAAGTACACATCAGTGAAAGACTCAAAACAGATTAAGCCAATAAACCTTAACCCCGTACATAAAAATAACAAGAATTTGCAGCAACAATAGAAAAATAATGCCAAAAGCAGTAAAGAGAAACACCCCAAAAACAGATGGTTAAAAAGATCACCACAAAGCATGAAGGAATCTCTTGCCAGTGCAGAGATCATGGATTTGATAAAATCATTTTCCTTATGATCCAGATGCAGTTGGACAGCGAAGGGGTTTAATGATAGGTTACTGCCTACATTATCAACTCTGTTACTAGCAATCTAGTACTTTTATTTGCATTACATACAAAAAAATCCCTCCTTTACAACTAGTAACTTGAACAGCAATTCTATAGAGTAAACAGATACCTGGTATCATCCTGAAGGAAGTCAACTAATGCCTTCTCCACTGAGAGAATAAGATGTTTGCAAGGAAAATTGTCCTTGACAAGAGATGCCAACTCCTCCACCTGCGAGTTCATTAACATTAATACCCCAAAACTGGAAAGTTTGAAACTTTTGCTGGATGGTAGCCAATTCTCCAGAAAACAATTGACGAAATTAAGGATTAAATTCGAAAAATTAAGAGATAAACAAAAATTAATCAATACCCACAAATCCCCCAAAAAAACTAATCACCAGTGTAAGTGGGAGAAAAAATGCCTAATTGCAATCTCCAGCAGAAAACAAATACAAATAGAGAGGAACTGAAGTACAAAATTGAAGCGACGGGGAGAGAGATTACCATGGCGAATTGGGTCATTGTCATTCTGAAGTTCCAGTCAAAAAGATGGAAAAATATTTCAGAGAAGAGGAGGAAGAACAAGGGTTTGAAGAAAAACCACAAGTTATCTTCAGATGCCTGAACGCTTTCGAACTACATCGTTTTGTTTTGGGCCATTTCATACCTGGAATTGGAAATAATTACGTGATATTGGTGAGAGTTTTTTTTTTTTTAAGGAAACTTAGTTAATAATAGAGATAATTCTACATCAGTACCCTAAAATTTTCATTTTTCATTTAGAGTACCTAACATTTTTTGTGCCATCTCAGTACCCTAAACTTTCATTTATTCCATTTTAGTACCCACCGTTAACTTTCCATCTGATTTTCCATCCACAATAGGTAAAATGACAATAATACCCCTCACCAACAATCCAATTTTCAAGCTCATGCCATTGAATCAAAAAATTTATTATATAAAAATAATTTTGTTAAATAAAAATTCATATTTTAATTTTAAAAAATAAATTTATTAATTTGAAAAACAAATAGTTTTGATTTAAAATAATTTTTTACTTTAAAAACACTTTTATTTATAAAAAATATTTTTTACTTTTTTTAAAACCAGTTTTATAAAAGATCATTTTATTTTTAAAAAATTGAATTTTCATTACTTTTTGTTTTTTTCTGATTGATTTTTTACTAATTTTCTCGTACTTCCGTTTTAGTACCCATCTTTGTAAGCCTAAAATCTATGATCCAATCCATCAAAAAACAGAAAACATTCGTGTGAGATACAAAATGAATCTAAAAACATCAACGTAAGAATTTGTATCCATAAACCAAAATTTCAAATCAAAATCGTAAGTACTTGCGGTAATATACATTTCCCTGAAATCCTGAATCAGTACAACGAATTTCCCTAAACTCCACCCAAATTCCAGTACATGAAATAGAGCAAAATTGCAGACATACACATAAATTCCTAAAGCCAAATGAACATAGAACATGAAGCACTCGGGCTCTTCTCTTCCTTCGTAAGATTCAGGTTGTCGACCCCTTACCTAAGCTCGCCGGAGATGTAGATCGTGTTGGGGACGAAGTACTAAACACTGATCTGGAGCGGCGGCGTGTTCATCATCGCCGACCTCTGCAAACCCCAACCCGGCTTTGTTGGACTGCGAATATTCTTCCACGGCGAGGCTCCAACGGAGGAGTCACCAGATCTACAAAGGTGGCGGCGACAGAATCGGGAAGGCTCGGTGCACCAGATCTGCGTGAGGGATGGAGCTCTGAGGCCGTGGACTTGCTTCAATCACACGAGCTTGCCGCCGCCGTCTCCGCACCACGAGCTCGCCGCCGCCACCTCTAACCTCAGCCACAAGAGAAGTAAAAAGTTTTGAGTCAGATTAGTTTTTAGAAGAAAGGAGGTGGTGTGGTGTGCGGCTGGGGGAGAGAAAGGGTAAGTGAAGGTTGATCTGAAATGAAAAGGTAGTTGATGTAAAACTAGGTTTTAAACTACCTAAGGGTATATTAGGTATTATTACAAAAGACATGGTCATGTGCCAAGCACATGACGTTTTTCCATCCAAAAATGGATGGAAAGTTAACGTCGGGTATGAAATTGGAATAAATGAAAATTTAGGGTACTGAGGTGGCACAAAAAAGTGTTAAGGTACTCTAAATGAAAAATGAAAGTTTTAGGGTACTGATGTGGAATTATCCCTTAATAATAAAAACTTTTTCACAATATAATAAAAGCGTTGCATCAATCGGTCATCTCATCGAAATCTCGAAAGACGGCCAGCGAGATGATACCTCTCAATTCTCGAATTGTATAGCCCTAAATCGAATAACAAAAGTGTGAGACATCGTCTAAACATCCATCCAGACGACCTTAAATGATGTGAATTAGTCTCAGACTGAGACCTTATCTAGGGGTAATTTGAGTGCTCTGGAGTTTTTGGCTTGAACCACGAATAAATAACCGCAAAGGATGTTTGGATAGGAATACTACACGGTCGGTCTTTCTTCTCGACGATTCGGTGGGATCCGCTGAAAGAGAGAGTTGATCGGACACGTCACTAGAGGCAACGACCATACCTGTCGGAGATCCGCCGGGAAAGATGATCGAGCTTTTGACGATGACATTAAGGCAGAGGGAACTTACAAAAAGCAAACAAAAACAACAAAGAAAACACATAAACCACCACCCCAAGTTGGTCGGAGCTCTGGCGGTGCGTAGGGATGGCAAATGGGCGGGTATGGGCGAATATACTAATACCCATTTCTACCCATTTGTCATTTCTAAATCCCCATATCCACCCAAAACCCATTACTTACCCATATTTGTCTTACCCATTTCTATCCAATACCCATATGGGTACCCACGAATACCCATTTCGCCCATATTAACACATAGTTTACAAAAATCATACCCAAAACAACCAAAAATTAAATGTTGAGACTCGCGACTAGGATCCTCGACGACAAGCAAGGGATGAGAGGCTTGCGGCCAACCTTCGTCGTTAAAAGCTGAGAACGAAACGGGGGGAGGAAAGTGGACGGCGTCGGCAGGACCAAGCCGGTAGATCTGACCGACTTAAAGGTAGGGCGGATGAGAAAGAGTAATATGCGGACGGGGAGTAACAGGAGGAAGACGGCGACGAAGGAGGAGCGTGGACAGAGGGGCTTGGTTGGAGGTGCGAGGCGGAGGAGCGTGACGTTGACCCGAGGAGGTGAGAGAAAAGGAAAACGGAGCAGACATGAGAGAGCCTTACTGACAGCCTCATGACCGGAGTCTCGATAACTACCAGAAGCAATAGAAAAAAGATAAGGCATCTAGGTTTTGGAAGAACTATTTGAGAGAGAGTTTTATAGTGGTATTTTAAAAATTACTATTATAAGAAATACATTTTTGTTCAGGGGTATAAATAATTTATCGGCTTAAAAAGAAAATTAGTAAGAAAAATGTTTTTAGTTTCATATTTGAATATATCATTATCTTGATATTTTAAGTGAAATAAATCGGCGTCTCAAAACTTTTTTAATACATCTCTATTAATTCTATTAAAAATGTGTCGAAATAATAAAATAATTGTTCTCTCTATTTTTTATATAAAATAAAGATATTGAGTGTTAAATATCATTATTATTATTTTTGAAAGAACGCGAAGTAATATATTAATCAAGGGTAAAAGCAGTGTCCAACCCAAAATACGAATTGGAACAAGAGTAACATGCAAAAGCAGATATATAAGACCCTAATATCATGGGATCATAGTGGAAAACAGGGGGGGAAAGCTCAAGAGATCAATATGCTCCAAATATGAGTTCAATAACTAACGATGCGGTAGCGTTCGAAGACACTGATACAACATAATCAAACTAAGAGTTAGGGCAGAGCCGGCCTATTATTGGAGGGGTGCTATGGTGGACTAGGAACTCTCCCGAGATACCAGTGTGCGTCTTCCTCCCAGAAATGATAAAGTAGGGCTCCAAAAACGCGAGAGTACTGACCTTCGAGATGGTAGGAGAGTACAATGTAAAGACTTGGTGAAACCATTGCTACCTTACGTAGCTTGCTTTAAAGTATAATAAACTGATCTAGGCGTCTCTTGTCGTGCGGAGGTAAGCGCACTAGTTGACCAAGGAGCAACCTATGGATTCGTAGAGGAGGACGATCAATTGCAATTAATCGCGATGGGGCGGACGCTTCTCCTCCTCGGCGTCTCGCTTTCCCGTAGGTGCCCCATTTGACCTGGCGAGGTTGTGTAGCGGACCTTGCTTGATTGTTTAGATCGATTGGTTGTCGGTTTGAGGCTGAGACGTATTCAGTCCTCTAATGTTATCTGTTTCGAACGAAAATAATACGGATCACTTATAAATTTGCATTTGCTGATTAAAAAATGCTCCTTTCATCATAGAGCGAGCCGCTGAAACCCTAAGCACTCAATCTGAGAGAAAGTCCAGTGATCCACATGGAATATGGAGATGCCAATAGTACAGTAGATGAGCACGAAAATCATTATCGGTGTTGTAGGACCTCCGCATCACGACCTTCCTGTTGACGAGGACGTTGTGCGGCAACATCGAATGACGATAAAACTATCGTGGGAGAGTTTAGTATGGTAAATGGACAGAATGTAGAAGAAGAAGTCATTGTGCGGCGATATGGAATGACGATCAAACTATTGTGGGAGGGTTTAGTAGAGTAAAGGGACAGATTGTAGAAGAAGAAAGAACCACCACCGCCATCATGACGATAAATCTGTCATGGAAGAGTATAATAGAGTAAAGGGATATATATAGTAAAAACAAAAGTACGACAGCATGGGCTTGCGATAAAACTATCAACATAAAGTTTACAAGAGTAAAAAGAGGGATTATAGAAGAAGAAAGAGCCGCCACCTTTAAAGAACTGGAGAGCTTTTTCTTAGTTTAGCGTAACATTTAATATTAAATTAAATCTTAAAATAATTAAAATGTGCAACACCTTTATTAAGTAAATATTACATTATTTAATTATTAATTAAGAAAGCATAAATTACATAATCATAAATTAAGAAATATTAAATTAGCATATTATAAATTAGAGAAGATTGAGTTAATTAAAATACGAAATCTTAAATTTAAAAAATAATCTAAATTACATTGTCTTTATTAGAATAATATAAATCACCTAATCTTTCATTAATGAATGGTCACGACATATTACGACCCAGTATAGAAAAGCATGACATGACAAAATCGACATCTAGTAGACATCGACGAATCTTTTTTTTATCAAAAAATAAATAATGCATTAATAAGTGATGTGAGTTCCAGAAAAGAAACCAAAAACCACCAAACCAACAAAAAGATCCAAACAAAGTCTACATAACCCAAGAGGCCGAAAGAGATGAAAAAAGAAGGAGCTCAAGCAAGCTGTGAGAGAGCAAGAGTCGGGGACACCATCCAGGAGCTAGGAGACGAGACTCGACGATTCGCTTGAAGCAACGTAAGTGCCCGAACTGAATTCTCCGAAGAGTGATAGACGGATCAGGGATCGGAGCTCCTTAGAAAACTCTAGCATTTTGAGCTAACCAAAGGAACCATAATCCCAAAAGGCTAAGACGGGACCAAGATTTACGCAGGCGGCGCACCCCACAAATCGAAGGCCACGACGAGATGAACTCAGCAGGAGAAGAAGGGAGAGCTGAGGAGACCCCCTACCACTGAAAAACCAAGGACCACACTTGTCGAGCCGATCCACCAGTAATAAGAAGGTGAGAGGTGTCCTCGTTGTGCCTGCCACACATAGGGCACAACCAAAGACCCACAGGGATCGGGAAACCCCTCGCCACCAAGAAAGATCTAGTAGGGATGACATTCAGAGCGACAAGGTAAGGAAAAGATTGGAACTTAGGCGGAACAACACTCTTCCAAACTGCGGAAGCCCAGAAAACAGAGTCCACCCCGTCGATGTTGGAAAAAGACATTAAAAGGTGTCGATGTCGAAAAACCGTGGAGATCTAAGGACCAGGACAACCTGTCAGGACATGAGAAGTCGAGGTGAACGCCCAAGAGGAAGGTGCGGATGTCCTCCAAACCGAAGAGCTCTCTATCTAAGAGGTGACGACGGAAAGTGAAATTCCACTCATTGTTCATCTTGAAGTGAATAACCGGTTGACCTTGCTCCACCAACAAGAGGTAAAGGCAAGGAAACAAAGTCGGAAAAAAACATCTGTGACCCAAGCATCCTCCCAGAAACGGATGAAATAACCATAACCTAACACCCAATTAACCTTCCCCGGGCCAAAAATCTTAAGAAAGCGAGGATTTGAGCTAGACATCGACGAATCTGTTGATGCTGAAATGGGACTCAAGGATTTCGGTCCATTTTAGACACCGATGTGACCTACTTTTTAGGTTTTGGGGACATATTCGACCAACGGCAATATACCCACAACGGATGCTTATAGCTTAGGGCAGAACTAGCTGTTAAGAAGTTTTCATTTTTGCTGGCAGAGAATATATAAAGAACAGCTTGCATTATATTACTCGCACCTGCAATTCAAAGGCTGAAAAATGTTTTTTTCTTCTTCTCATGTTTGGTTCACAATGCACTCATTTTCTGCAATTCATGGTATCAGAGGTACCGTAACGGAAGTGTCTAACATATATTCAAAACAGCAGGTTGAAAATTCAAGCTCAATCTTAACATGAAATAGAGACTGGAATATACACACTACTTGTCATTCTCATTTTCCAGATGCAATCCATTCGCATCAAAGCTTAGTGTGGAGGATGTAACTTCTAGCTCGAGTAGAGCAAAAGAGAGCAACAATAGCCAAGTAAAAACTAACAAATGCACTTACACAGAACACCCAAACAGATATGGGCCCCTCCACCATTTCTTCAAATGTGTTCCGAGGAACTATAGGAAGTCCCTCCTTGTGATTGTGACAGCCTTCATCTGATGATTCAATGCACAACTCTGGATTTCCAGCAAACGCTCCAGGAAACTTCCAGTACCCTTGTTTCTTGTAAACAAATCCAGAGAAGCAGTTATAAGATAAGTTCAGGACTGTCAAATTATGCAGACTGGAAATGTTTCCCGGTAGCTGACCTGACAAGGAATTATGTGACAGATCCAATGACCTTAAATTCCACATCTTTGACAAACTAGGAACTCGACCGTCCAGAAAATTATATGATAGGTTCAAGTATGCCAGACCTTGCAGCCCAAATAACCCTTCTGGTATGTTCCCATGAAGCATGTTATTGGACAAATCAATCCCCACTGCTGAAGATAGATCATAGTTGAAGCTTATTTCATTCCCATCTGTGACAACAATAGAAATTTTGATCCCTCCACTCTGGTTTGCAACAACGCCACCACTTTTGAAATGTAAGCTGTTGTTGAAGTTACCGTCCAGTATGGAACCGGTGAATTTGTTGCCAGAGAAATCCATTGTTTGGATTTCTTGAAAAGTAAACAGCCAACTGGGTAGATCTCCTCTGAATTTGTTCTGAGAAATGGAGAGAAACCTGAGATTCACCCATTTGGTCATTGCATCATTCAGAGTTCCAGAGAGATTGTTGGAGCTTAAATCCACAACTTCAAGTGATCTACACCCGGCCAAAGTTAGCGGTATCTCACCGGATATCCTGTTGTTGCTAATATCCAATATCTTCAAACTATTTAAAGCATCGAGCTCAGGTTGAATCTCACCAGAAAGATTGTTGTTATTGAGTATCAGTGCAAGCAACTGAAAACACCCAACAATGTTCAAAGGAATAGAACCCGACAATGAGTTATGTGAAAGATCAATCACTTGCAGGTATGTCAAATTTCCTATCCTAGCAGGGACTGCCCCGGTGAGAACATTGTGTGAAAGGAACAAAGCTTGCAAGCTTTTCAGTTCAGTGATCCTGAGAGGGATTTCACCCAAAAACCTATTGTAAGACAAGTCAAGAACAAGAAGCCCTGATTTCTCTGTGGTGACAGCGATTTTGCTTGGAAGACGACCAGATAAATCATTGTGGCTCAAGTCCAACACAAGAAGCTTGTCAGAGAAGACAAGTCTAGGTGAAATCTCATAATTCAACTGATTATATGACAGATTCAAATGTGTCAATGCTTGCAGCGCGGCAATGCAAGTAGGTATGCCACCAACAATGGAATTATTACCTAAGTTCAAAACAGCAAGAGACTGAGCTGAAGCAGATAGACAAGGCAAAGTACCTGAAAGCTGATTGGAACCCAGATTGAGAAATGACAAAGTCTGGTGAAAATCGCCAAGATTCCCCGATAAATTATTGTTCTCAAGATCCAAATGCTTCAACGATTTTAGGTGAAGCAAGCTCTGCGGAACTTCACCGCTGAAGGAGTTGAAACCCAGATGGATTTTCTCCAAATAGGCACTGAAACTTCCAATCCAGTACGGAATTGGGCCTTCCAGATTCTGGTTCCCATCGAGGATGAGCTCTCTCAAGTTCGTCAGCCGCCGGAGCGTGTCAGGCACAGAACCTCGGAACCGATTTCGGCTGAGATCGAGAGTGTTGAGGTAGCTGAAGGAGCCGAAACAGGAAGGGATTGGAGTTGCGAAGCTGTTCTGGGACAGAACCAGATACTGAAGAAACGAAAGTGTGCAAAAGTTGGGGTGAATTTGACCTGACAAGCTGAGGTTGGTGAGGTTGAGGGAGATGACTCGGCCGGTGAGGTTGTCGCAGGCGACGCCGGCCCAGCCGGTGCAGTTGGAACCGACCCAGGTGGAGAGGCTCTGGTTAGGGTCTTGAAGCCACGACCTGAAGAGTAAAAGCGATGTCTTGTCGTCCGGGTGAAGATCAGCAGACAGGGAAGGGTTTAGGCATAGCAGAAGCAAGAACAGCAGTGGCAGTGGACGTAATATAGAAGCACCGGGGAGGTTAAAAGGGGAAGCCCATTTTTGCTCCATGAGTGTAGAAGAAGGGTTTCAGAGGGAGGGAAGGAAGTGAAAATGAAAGAGACAAGCACAAGGGACGGTCAGTGGATCGCAGTGGCAGCGGACGTAAATAGGTGTCAACAAAGAGGTGAAAAGCTGAGAGTGAGACCCTTCTTCCAGATGAGAGGGCTTTTTGCTCCTCGAGGGAACCTAAGAGCATGTACAACGGGTTGCACCCGCGTCCCACTCCGCGCGCGCCCGGACCGCGGCACGCGGGCTGACCCGTTGTGGAGGCCGAAAAACACGCGCCCGCTCCCCATTTTCACGCTCCCGCCCCCCTCTATGCGTGCCGCGTGCCCCGTCTGCTGCCCGCTGGCCGGTCCCGCTCCCTGCGCGCCCTCGCTGCCGTGGCAGCATGTGGCTGCACCACGTGGGCCGACCGTTGGCAACGGTCGGTTTCTAACGGCTACATTTTTTTTAATTCAAAATCAATAAAAACTAACCCTATAAATACCCCTCTTCACTCTCATTTTTTCCACACCACTCTCTACTTTCACTCTCCAATTTCACTCTCATCTTCCCAAATTCTCCTCTCTCGTTTCAATTATTCGCGTGAAAAATGTCGGGCGAAGCTAGGTCTCGTGTACATTCAGCTGGTGACGAAGTAGGATTCACGGAGGACGAACTGGCACGAGGTTTCGGAGACATTCTAACGAGCAATCGCTCCGTCTCCCCAAACTCGAACCCGGGGTCGAGTTCAGGTTAGTGCAAACTTATTATTTATGTAACGTAATTTTTGTACTTATTTTATTGTATTAATGCATTGCATTTATTTTTTTGATTAATTATTTGCACTTATTTTATTATTTTATTTTTTAGCACTTAATTTATTGTTTTAAAAAATTTTATCAGGGCAATACCGTCCCCAACAATATCAAATGGCGCCAGGGTTCCAAGTGTCATCACATTGGACCATGTCCCCACAAGGTTTCCAGATGCCACCGTACCAACCACAACCACAATGGGGGATGGGAACGCAATTCTACAACTACGAGGGTCATCCACTACCCGACGTACAAACCCCCCAACCATCCTCTGCCGGACCTTCCCAACGACGAGCCCGAGCCCCTGCTGCCCGAGCCCAACCCCGAGGCCAACCCCAAGAACCAGAACCGGATGGCCGGACATTCAGCAAGCAGGAGGACCACCACCTCATTACTTGCTGGTTGAGTTCTTCGAAAGACACCATCAAGGGCAACTCCCAAACCGGCACCACATTCTGGTGCGAAGTTACAAAGAAATACAACTTGAAGGGAGGTTTCCCAGTGCGACGGTGGGAAGCTATCAAGAAATGTTGGGGCAGAGGTTCCTCTCAGACAAGGAGGTTCCTCGGCTATTTGAAGAAGTCCAAGGAGGAGAAACCGAGCGGCGCCAACCAGGCAGAGCACATGAAACGTGCGAAGGAACTGTGGGAGGGTGCAGGGAAAGTGATTAAGGACCACCCACTAAAGTTCGACCTGGATCATTGGGTGGAGAGGCTCGAGGGCGTCTCGAAGTTCACTGCCCACGAGGGCACAATGGGAAATGTCCGCCGTCAAGTACGCCAACAACGACAACGGTTGGATGAGGCTGGGTCTTACAGCTCAACCCCACCCACAAGCACAGGGAGGAGGGCACACATATCAGTAGTGAGTCCCAACAACCAGAATGGGGAGGATGCGAGAACTACGAGGGGACTCAAGTCCCTCTCAGCGACACACCACCATCCCCTGAGGCCGACCCAAGTCCCCCTCGTCGAACGCAAGGGAAGAAGGCAGCGAAGGCCGCAAAGGAAGGGACCGTCCTCACGGCCCAAATGTCTGCCTTCGTCGAGCTGGAACGTTCACGGGTGGATGCTGAACGTTCACGTGGCGAACAACATGTAGAAAGGCATCGCCTGATACAGACATTAACCCAACAGTGGGAATCAAACCTCGCCACCTACAAGGAGGTTATGGGGGCGGATACATCTTCCTACGACGAAGAGGCTATGGCAGACCATAAGTTTTTCAAGTCCGAACTGCGACAACTCATAGCCACCCTTAAAGCCCAAATCGAAGAACTTCGACGACAACCCCCACCATCAAATGTCGGCCCAACAGACGATGATTCTTGAACTTGTATTTTGTTTTGGGTTGTATTAAAAGGGGTTGAATAAAATTAGAAGTTCATTTATATTCGTGTTAAATTTATTTATGTAATATTGATTGTCCTTAATTATTTATTTCCAAAATTGTTTAAATTATAAACAATTTAAACGGTTTCTGATAACGAATTAAATAAAACAGGAAAATATCAAATAATAATCCAGTCAGCACTGTTCTGCACTCCCAAGGCCTCAGAGGTTCTTTCTATTGTAGAACACCCACTTTTCTGCACTCCCACTCCCTGACTTTTGTCCAGTCAGCACAAGGGCCTCAGGGCCAGGGCCTCACGCAGGGCCGACCCGTTGTACATGCTCTAAGAGCACCCACAGTCGTGGGCGAGATGGTGCTGGCGAGGAGATGTCGCCGGCAAGGAGAAGGCGGGGAGCTGGTGAGGAGCAGGCGAGATGGGCGCTGGCGAGATGGAGAGACGTTGGCCAACTCGCCAGCAGATCTCGCTGGCGAGGTGGACTTTGACTCTCTCGGGCGGCGCGCCGTCCGTTGGCGACCCACACGCTGGCGACACGTGGCATTCGCTGGCAGCAAACATTAATGTTATTTTTCCTCCCCTTCTTCGAAGCACCAATGGTCAGCGTAGGTTCATACCCATGGACTAACGAGGAAGAGATGGTGCTGGTCCTATGTTGGCTGCAGGACGCCCGGCCGGGCCCAAATCATAGGTATTGGCTGGTAGTCTACGCCAATTTTGTCCACGGTGCTCCGGCCAATTCCCCGCCGAGAACCCAGAAACAGTGTCGAGACCACTGGCAGGATCTCGCCAGGAAAATCCACCGTTTTGAACGGTGCTACCGTGTAGCAGTTCATAACGCACCGCCGGGAAGTACCGAGAATTACCTTCGCTCTCAAGCAGCCGCTTCCCACCACAGCGACCATGGCACTCATTTCACGAAGTTGTTTCTGTGGGAGATCGTTCGAGACCATCCCAAATTCCTGCAGTACGTTCACGAGCTGTAGATCGGGATTTTGCGTAATAAAATTAGATATCGTTTAATTATGTATTAAATTACCATCTGCGTGCTAAGTATGTTTTAATTATCGTATGTGTGGTATATGTATACTTATAATAAAGTTGTGGGTTTAAGTTGCAATTTTTTTTTCTTTTTTTTAATTTCTTTTTCCTCTATCTCGCCGGCGGCTCATCGCCAGCAACAGTACCTCACTGTAGACATCGCTGGCGGTGAGCTGGTGAGATGCTTAAAAAATTATATTTTATACCATCTCGCCGACAGCCGGCGAGATGATTGTGGATGCTCTAAATGCCATAAAGATTCATGAGCTCCTGCACTGAGATCTAACCGGATTGCTGATTTGAGATATAACACCTTTCAAGTTGGGATTAGGTCGAACCGGTCTATTTTCGATATTTTTAAGCCTTAATTTTTGAATTTTTAGGATTAATTCGCTTCGAGAATAATTTGCATAAAAAGTGAATAAAATAATATGGAAAGCAAATTTTATTATTTTCGAGAAAAAAGACAATGAGAGTACAACGTCAACCTGATAAACACAATACCGTAGAACCTAGAAAAATCACCTCCTAGCAGACAACCTTCAAGCAACCCAATCGGAAAAATCAGAGGTTCGGAAACCCGTGCATCCGACGCCATTTCGGTCATTCCGGAACAGTGGTCCACCACTCATGCTTGTTGAGTGGGAGGACGACATTACCGACAATCATGTTGTGTCTGATAATACATGCCCGTATGATCATAGAAAGTTTCTTATCATTCCAAATTGTCGAACATACCTACTGATGATATGGAAACGAGCTTGCAATATCTTGAATGCCCTCTTCACACCTTTCCTTGCGACCTCCTATTTTCTTGCGTATAACACGTGCCTCAGTAGTTGTGGTGCAGAGATAGACTTCACGAAGCACGCCCACGGTGGGTAAATTCCATATGTTAGGTAGTAAGGAGTGTTGTAATACGTACCGTTGACCTCATACTCGACCGGAGGCTGATCACCTCGATATACATGCGCAAATATGGACGATTGGTTCAGAACATTAATATCGATGTTCGAAGCCGACATACCAAAGTAAGCGTTCCAAATCCATGTGTCTGACCCCAATACTACTTCAAGCATCACTGTGGGTCCGAAATGATCACCCCGCTCGTGCACCACTTGAAGTGCTTTTGGACAATTCCTCTACGGCCAATGCATACAATCGAGGCTGCTGATACAACCTGAAAAACCACGGGTTTCATTGATACGTGTAATGTAAGCAATATCGTTACTGTTGGGATTCCGGAGTTATGTTTCACCAAAGATGTTGATTACGGAGAAGCAAAACTGGTGCATGCACTCGAGGGCAGTTGTCTCTACCATCCTCAAATACTCGTTCAGGCTATCAGCCGAAGAACCGTAACACAACATCCGTATAATTTTCATACACTTTAGGATGGATGAGAAACCGGATCGGTCACGACAATCAACTTTTTAGACGAAGTATGCATCGTACTCTGACACCCTCGTCTAGGATTTTCAGGAAAACAAATTTCCCCATTCTGAAACGCCGCCTAAACATTTTTTCATCATACAACGTGGTAACTGCAAAGTAGTCGAACATAAGTTGATCGTGAGCAAAACTTCGATCTTTGTAAATGTATTGTCTTTTCTTCTTGCCCCTGACCGCCATCAAACATACCTCGACCTCCCTAACTTTCGCCAGTATAGACCCCAACATCTCTTTTTCCGCTTGTCAGGTCCTTGCACGTAACTTTGCGTAGTCCATTTCCCCAGTATCATACTCCTCACTACTCGATGAATCCATAAAGACAAGACGGTATCACAAGGAATAAAGAGAGAATTTTGACGATTTTAGAGAGAGTTGAGAGAAAACTTGTGGGATTTGTTGTGTGGGGGTGCAATGTATTTATAGCCAAAAATTTCAATTTCATTTACATTAAAAAAAATCGGTCAATCGATTCTGCTGACTCATGCAACGTGGCAGATTCGTCGAGCTGTTTCTGTTTCTGCTTACCGAAATGTCAGTACGTGGCACACGCTAATTCGTCTGGTCAACAACGAATTTGCGAATTCGATGTTTCAACGAACCAACAGAAAAACCCATTAAAGGACTCATAGGAAAGATGTGGGGGAGATGATATATGAAAGAGAGAAACGTAACCGTGACATAGATCATAGCAAAAACCATATTCATAACCGTGATTTTTTCTTACGACGACAAAGAGCTCTAGTAAAAAACTAGTTCAATCCTCCTACAGAATTATTCTATGGACTGAGAGTATTGTTGTCCTAAAATGTCACAATCATATTTTTACAATTATACACTATAGACAATAATAGTATAAAAAATAAATACAAACTAATATGGAACATAGTTTCGTAAATTTCCCTTATATATTACTTAAAGCTAATGGCTTCATCGATTGAACTCACCCATCTCTTTATACATACATATCAATGATATCATCTATTCATGTCTTTTTATATCCATGTAAAATGTATCTGTCCCTTAATTATCAATAACTTCATGTAATAAATATTTGAAGTTAGTTTCCATTTCAGAAATGTAAAGCATTATCTTTTTCAGCAAAAAGAAATGTAAAACATAATAATATTTGTTTGAGGACCGTGATAAGCGTTCATGCACCTTTACTTTATTTTTGGTAAAATAACATTATTGATCCATTTTATACCAAATAAACCTGTTCAGTGTTCATCCTCCACTATATTACTCAAATAAAAACAAAAGCACAAACACATGCTATATTTTGTTTTAATTGAAAATATAAGAACTCCATATTAATTTAGTTTTGCAACTTCTTCCGTACGATTTTTAAATTGAGTCACAAAGGGATAAGTAGATAGCAATATGTAAAAACGTCATCCTCTACGTAATTAATTACTTCAAAATCAAATTAAAATACTGAAAAGGTTTAGAAAATTAAAAATGTAAGATGGGAAGTGTCGCAATTCACATGGGTGCATATGCAAACAAAAATTGCAAAAACGAAAATAGTAATAATCAAATCATTATCTCGCCAGATCATCTCATTTTGTCCCCTTCCTCAGTTACCTCCAAAACAATTCAATAATAAAAATTCAATTTTTATTACGAGAATCAGCCCAATAATTCAGAAACGCATTGTACATTAACTTGATCTCATCCACATTCCAAAGGCACCAGATTCACAATCCTACCCTTTCTCTCTCCACAACACACCCATTTTTCTCTGCAATTCCTGTCGGAGCCGTAGTCAACCAACGGAGAGAGGGTCACTGATCTCTTACATGGGCATTAAGCTTTCTCTTCTTCGTCGTCAATGGCTAGAGCCGATCCTCTCTCCTTCTTCTCCACAATCTCCTCTCCTATGCTCCTTCTGATCCTTCACAGACTACCCATCGCCGGCTTTCTTCTCCTCCTCATCTTCCTCCACTCTCTTTTATAACTCTCACTTCTTTACCGGTCTTCCGGTAAAGATCTCACCTTTTTCGATCCCCCCTTGTTTGTTTTCCGGGAAAATTTTCACATCAATCAGATATCATTTCCAGAAACGAACAACTTCTCTTTTACTTAGTTTCCTGAACTGGGTTTGCTGTTTCATTCCTTTTATTGATAAAAATTGCTTTTTTCTTTGCCTTTGTTGGGTTGCTTTCTGAATTGGGAGAATATTCTACCTCAATTGATTCAATTTCGGGCAGGTAATTCTTTAATTTTGCTAATATATCTTATTCATTTCTAATTTATTATTGGATCGAGAAAATTTCATTTATCTTCCTGCCGCCAAACAGATAATTGGCATGGCGTCGGTGTTTCTGTACCATGTGGTGGGTGATTTGACGGTCGGGAAGCCTGAGGTGGTTGAGTTTCACGAGACGGAGACTGTGGAATCTGCTGTTCGGGCGATCGGAGAGTCCACTGAAGGTGGCATAGCTGTTTGGAGAAAGAGGTCTCTTGTGGGTTTTGAAAACACTGAAATGAGGCAACAGAGGTTCGTGGGAATTCTTAATTCCCTCGACATCGTATCGTTTTTGTCGAGAAATGAGTGCTTGGAGGATCAGGACAAGGCAATGAAGACCCCTGTTTCAGAGTTTGTTGTCAGGGATAGCTCCCTGCTGAAGCAGGTTGATCCGGCCACAAGGTTAGCATTTCCTCGTTGCTTTGAATTGTTTTAGAATAGCTTGATCTTCTGTTTGTATGTTCGGTTTTTTGCTGGATTGATGGTTTATGTGGACATGGAGGAGCTTTTATGCACATGAGTGTTAAGTATGATCAGATTTATTTTGTTTTGACGATCATTGGTTTTGCTTGTTGATCTGATTTGGCTGTTTTAGGTGGTGTTATTCATTAATTTGTTGTGTATTTTGAGTTCTGTTTCATTTTAACGTATCTGCTATACATTTTGATTTTGATGACACTGGCAGACCATTTATTTGTTTGGCTGGATAGAAAACACTAGGAAGTCGGCCACTCCAGCTCCATAGTTACAATATAATGTCAACTAATTTTTGCTACTCCCACTCTTCCAAAATGGAGTTTCAATTATCAACTAATTTTTTTTTATCAGTAACTGTATGTATCTGGGTGGAACTTGACACCCTGGTTACATAGAAGCAAGCTCTTTGCCACTTGACCCAAGTTATGTTGGCTCAAGTATTAACCGTTGTATGTAGCCGTAGGTTTCTTTGTCACACATTTTTATGTAACTTATTTTGACGACTCCCAACTTACTCTATACTCACTTGAAAATTTATGTTTTTTTACCTTTTGTTTGTGCTTGAGTCTTGATATTTGCATGAAATCAGGAATTCAGATATTTCAAAAGAATTGATTTGTAATAGTTTCTACCAATAATTTGTGTCTTATATTGACTGTGCTGAGAAGTTTGCACGAAGAAACTTAAAAAGCAAGTATTTTTTTTTGATAAGCTCGAAAATTTATTAGTAAGACCGATTCCAAAGAGGAATCAGAATGCTCTGCTTTAAAAAGAAGCAGCTTCAAAAAGAAGCAGGGTGAAAACCAACGATTACAAAAGGGCTCCAGCCAAGGGAGCCAAAAGGCCTAGCCTTTTCTTGAAAAGAAAACAAGGAGCTGAAAAACAGAAAAAAGAATCCCCATCAATCCTCGCCTCCCGAGGTCAACGACGAGTCGTCGCATCCTTCTTCTTGGCAGCAACTTAAAAAGCAACTATGATTGGAGCTGTGAATATGTTATTTCATTAGTTAAAACACACACTGCGAGCAGTGTGCCATGGGAATAGCCCTTGAAGAAGTTACCAATACTACAAACATACAAACTCAAGATCAGTGGTAAAATAAATTACTGAATCTTTTTTCCCTCCTTTTTTTCATAGATTTTTAGTGGGAAAGCCTACTATGATTATATTGGAATCATATAATAGTTTGTTGGCTGATGGGTTTGACGTCTTCTCTTCTTTTTTTGGCTTTCATTTTGCTTGATGATAAAAACTTTTCTCTTGTTTTTACTGTTCTTGGTTGGTCCATACAAGTATGTAGTACTTATCTTCCATACACTTCTCATTCAATCCCGCTGTAACTAGCATATTTCTTTAGTTTATTTCCTAGCAAGTAACTCAGTCATTACATTTGCAATGCGTTTATGATACAAGTAAACTTGATGAAGTTGACTCCTACTGAAAAATATAGTTGGATAACATGTGCAATTAAATTGTTTTTCTTCTTCATATAGTCCGGTTAATTGGAGATGATATTCTTACAGCACTGCAATATGTGGTTTTACTGTTGTTCTTGAAAGGGAAACTCTTGTGTGAGTGTGATTAGTAGCAATTGTTTCAGTGTAGAGACATCCTGTTGAAGTCATTTTGTTTACTACCCAACTATATATTGTTAAATGTTGGATTTACCAAGAACCATAAAAGAACAAAATTTGAAATCTCATAGGTCTGCATAATATAATATTACTGAGAGGGTATCCTACTGATTCTTTTTCTGTTTCCACTCAAGGTTGATAGATGCACTGGAGATGATGAAGAGTGGTGTTAAGCGTCTCCTTGTGGCCAAGAGTGTGGGGTGGAAAGGCATGAGCAAGCGATTCTCGATTCTTTACAACGGCAAGTGGCTCAAGAACGTCGATCCCTCTAATACAAGCAACGGCAGTCTTGCTGCAAACACTCGACCTTCCTCATCTTCCCCCACCATCCCCACCAAGTTCTGCTGCCTCTCCAGAGAAGACATCATACGCTTCCTCATTGGTTGCCTTGGTGCCCTAGCTCCCCTCCCTCTCTCCTCCATCCACTCCCTTGGAGCCATCAACCCTAAATACTACTCCATAGAAGCCTCTGTCCCAGCTATTGAAGTCACACAAGAGCTTCCTGGTGACCCCAGTGCAGTTGCAGTCATTGAGCCTACCCCAGAAGGTCAATACAAGATCATTGGAGAGATCTCTGCATCCAGACTATGGAAATGTGACTACCTAGCCGCAGCTTGGGCTCTGGCCAATCTTTCTGCCGGACAGTTTGTGATGGGAGTTGAGGATAATGATATGGGTAGGTCGGTACCTGATTTGTCTATAGATGCTACCCTCGGTGATAACAATATTGCCAATGGGGAAGGTGGGACGACTAAGCTTAAGAAGAAGTTCAGTAGTAGGAGTATCGGGTTCTTTAGCGCTGCAAATGCAAGTTTTGGAATTGGTAGGAGCATGTATAGGGGCAGGAGTGCACCATTGATGTGCAAGGTCACAAGCTCATTAGCTGCAGTAATGGCTCAGATGCTGTCTCACAGGGCTACCCATGTGTGGGTGACAGAGGATGAGAGCGATGATGTTCTGGTAGGAGTTGTGGGGTACGCAGAGATCCTGAGTGCTGTGACAAAGCAGCCCAGTTCAATTGTTTCTTCAGCTGCAGCATCTTACAACGAAGGCCTTGCTAATGGAACCGAAATTCAGAGCTAAGTCCGGTTTCCTTCCAAACTCTATATATTTCTTTCGTCTCTCTGCTGTTTAATTATGTGCTTTGGACTATGCATCTCAGTGGAATATGTTTGAGGATTTGTTATTGTTGTTGTACAATTTTTGTGGCGCTATGATGAATAAACGTTGCAAGTAGACGGGAGTTATGATGTGTAATCAGAGTTACATTTTCATATTCCTTTTGAGAAGCATAATTGCTGGTTTATTGTAATGTAGTTGTTATATTGATTTGATTCGTCGTTGTTACTTTTTTGGGCTTATTTTGTTTGGTTCATATATGCTGAAAATGTGTTGAGTGGTGTGGGAGATTGGTAGAGGGAACAAAGAATAAGATGCTTTAACTTTTGTGATTGGTAAGCAGAGGCAGATGCTGCTATCTCATGATAAATGATTTGATCTTTGGGATGTTTCCAGAAAGTTGAGATCACTTGGAGCATGTTTCTGGTCAAGAATATATACCAAATGTTTGGACACAACTAGGTTTTGTTTGCTAGTTGACTGAGACACTTATAATTGAAGGTCATATTCAAACTGGGATACAGATTTGAAAAAGGTTCATGCCATTTATGTGGATGAGCTGCTTGCATATTTAAGACCCTCTACATATAAGTCATGAGTGACCACGATGTAAACCCAATATTATAATTGTTGGACTCGTTTATATGTATATGTAAACCTAGAAATCAAGTTTGTTTGTGAGAGGTGTAGATGTATAGGTGGGTAGAAGCTTAGGTACATATTGGTAGTTAGCTAAGATTATAAATGGGTCACGAGCAGTTGGCTGGACATGGGCTGTCATGGTTGGACTTCACCTTTTGGACCGGTTGTAAGAAAGCCCAATGTGAAACAAGTGTAGTTACCAATACCATATTTTGCAAACATGAAGTACAAGGAAACCAACAAAGGTCGCAAAAGGTTAAAACCCTGATTTTCTATATGTGAAGCCCAAAACTGATAACAGACCTCCAAAAAAAACATCCCCAACCTAATCCATACTTGAAGAGAACACTTTAACTCATTAGCGCCTCCAACTCGTAGAGTTGAGAAGACATTAACACGACGACAATCAACACCATAAACACGACAGAAATAGATTGATGACTAAAAATCACCGAAACTCAAAACACATAGAATCATAAACCTATCGACTCGCAACTAAGCCTCAAGGGAAAACGAACTGTCGGATGCCAACACCTAAAAGGACTGACATGCCCCACCAACAAAGAGGTGGGAATATCGAAAGGGATATTCATACATTGGTGTATCATTTGATTTTTCAGTTGAGTATTAATGATGTTCATGACAAAAAAATATTTTCTCCACAATTTTAGTACCACCAATATATCAACCGGCTAGAAAAAATACTCAAGGTTGAATTCAATTCAACTTGTTTCTTTTAGTTTTTTCTCATATGTTTGGTAAAAGGTTGTTTTGATTTTATTGAATGAAAAATATTTAGAAAATTTTCAATATAATAGCTTATCAAACATTTATTTTCAATATAATACTTTGTCATAATTTTTTTTACAATATTGTACCCTACCAAACATTTAACCACAATTTGGTACCTGACCGTTAACTTTCAGTCCACATATGGTTAAATTTTTGAAATATAGTTTAACCATAGCTTGGTACCTCAACATACGGTTTAACTATAGCTTCGCACATGACCATCTTTTTTGAAAAAAATATCGAAAACACCCTCGACACATTTTAACCCTATCGTTATTTCTTCTTCCACCTTTCACGTCTTCTCAAACCATTCCTCTACAACCACATCACTACTACTACACCACTATTCTCCCTACCCAAACTGACATCCAGCAATGAACAAGCCACGATCGAAGACCATATCAAGACAGAAGTCCCGAGTTTGGTGCCTGTGCATGGGCTCTAGAACTCCGCCACCGTCGTTAGCAAGGTCCCAGCCATCGATGGCTAGATATGATCTTTCGAAATATATAAAAATATGATTTTTTATGGTATATTTTAAAATTTTGAAGATTAATGATGGGTAATTTTAATATTTCATGGTTTGAAGAACCAATGACATAATTTTGAAAATTTTATTATTAGTAAAGGGTATTTTGGACTTTTTACATTTTCTGGATAGAAAAATAACAAAAGTTAACGGTTATGTACTAAAATATGGTTAAATGTTTGGCAATGTATTATATTGCAAAAAAAAAACATGTCAAAGTATTATCTTGCAAATAAATGTTTGGCAGGGTATTATATTAAAATTTTCCCTAATATTTAATATCAAATAAAACGGTTCGTGAAGATTGAAAAATTCAACTCGAGCTCGATGTATTTATTAAACGAGTCTAACTATGTATTCGAACTCGGCTCGAATTTAATAATAACAAACTTAGAATCAATTCGTTAAACCGGTTGACAACCTTAGTTATGACTATTTTTTTAGCAAGAAAACTGAATATTAAAAAAATCTATTTTGAGGGAGGGAAGTGCCCCTAGATCCATGTAGTTCTGCATTTTCCGAGACTACTCATCAATCACGGGTTAATTTGCAAAATAATGTAACATTAAATTTTTAAACGGTCTGTTAACTAGCTTTCAAACTTAAAATCTTTGAAAAATAGATTTTTAATTAACAGACTTTTGTTAATTAAGGTTGTGGGATGATTGGCCACAACCAAGCTACTACAATTTTGGGATGATTGACCATACTGTTCAGGAGTGTGACCGAAAAATTTGAACAAACCGTTTTTCGATTCTTTTATCTTGGAGTTTTAAAGGGATAGGGGAGCAAAGTCGTATGTGACCGACTTGAATACCCAGGGGCCTCGGTTGGAGACCGGGACTGTATCCCTGGGCACTGTACCTAAGGGTCTAAGGGTTCGTGGCATTACCCAGGTTGGGACGGTGGACCTTGGTTGGTGTAATTGGAGGACCGGTCGGCTATCTAGGAGCAAGAAAAATGAAGTTTCAGGTTTGCCTGGCCCCATCGGCGGGCCTGGACTTGGAGCAGGACATGAGATTGGAGCTGGAGTTGGTTCTGGGGCTGTGGTCGGTAGCGGCGGAGTGAAGAGGGGTTCGGCTGGTGAAGCCGGGATGATCAGGTGAGGGCTAGTAAGCAGCCCCGTCAGGAGGAATGTTAGGTTCTCGGGTTTCAAGGACTAGTTCTGGGAGGGGTCCATGATTCAAGCCTTGCCTCCTGTTACTAAAACAATCCTTCCTATGGTTTATTAGTAGGACTTTCAGTTTCCCTTTTTTTGGCCCCTTCTTTCTTTATTGTTTATATGACGTAACAATACCGTCTGTTACAGTCTTGTTTTAAAAGAACAACAAACAAGTTTGTTCAAGACCTGTTCTTATTTTGATAGACAAATTTGTTTTCTTTTGTACATCTGTATAATTGATTATCTGATTAATAATATAATACCTTTCAATAAAAAAAAATCTAAAGAAAGGAGCATGGAGGATGTCGATATGCAAAAACACCAACGGACTAACCTAGAGGCTAGAGGGGCACCGAAGTAAAAACGACAAGATCAAAAGTGTCAACCTCATAATTTAAAAAGAGCATGTGTCTGGTTTTTAGACATGGATCAATCTCTGTCACAGTATAACTTCAATAATGTCTGAATGATGAACAATGTCAAAATAATTTAAATAAATATTTGAGTTTTATATATTATAATTTCAAAGTGGGTAGTGAAGATCGCTAAAATAAAAAATAGAATACCATTTCTCTCGCACTCGCCGTGCTATTCGGGTTTGCTAAAACGAACCGTCCTGTCCCCAATCTTTGACTCACACTCATCACCATAACTCTTCTTCTTCCTCTTCCTCCTCTCGATTGATTTCTCTCTTCTTCTGATCTCAATCTTCGCTCACCTTTCTGTTCCCTTTTTGTTTTTTTATTGGACCCATTTCCTCTATTTGCATATCTGCACCGATATTGACTGGAGATGAACATAAAAAACAGAGCTTTACCATCTATGCTTGTGATTGCCCCTCGTTTTCATGGTACATGAAACCATCAATGGTGAGCCCATTTGTTTTGCTTCCGTTTTCTGTTCATTTCGCAGCATTGTTTTGGATTGTAAGCTGTAGCTGCTTGGATCGAAACCCGTATCATTTTCAGCTGTGATTCATTAATCTGTCATTGCTGGAAGAGTTGTGGTTCCTGTCACAATGCTTGATGAAATTCTTTAACTAAATGGGTTCGTTATTCCATAAAATGTTGACATTAAGGTGGAGGGGTAAGGAATGCCAGTGGCTTCTGATGTTTTCTTTTCTGTTAAATATGAGTTTTTTTTTTCAATTTAATCTGGCATCATTGTACTTGAATTTGAACCAGCCTTATCCAGTAGAAATGAAAGAGGGAAAATAAAAAATTACTTATATTAGGGAGGTTTAGGGTTCAAACAAGTATAGGAGGAATTTTCACTGTTTTTAAGCTACACATACTTTATAGTTTATACACTATAGCATATAAGAACTGAATAATATTTGGATGGGATTTGGTTGAACATTCTCAATACTCACTTTCTTTTTCTTTTTCTTTGAATTGAAGTTTGCATCACACTTACAACACAAATGCCATGTTGAAACATTTCTTATGGCTAGAAAATATGCTTGAAAAGGAGAGTAGTATTAGGGGCTGAATGAGCTGCTTGGGAATTGCATAAGATTCCTATTGAGGATAGATAACCAGACTGTGGTTGAATGGGTACCCTTTTTCTTATAAATACCCCATTTTCTAGGCCTTCGAGACTCGAGCAATTGTGGTGCCAGGGTATCCTCTAATCCTTTAGACCTTAGACTAGTTCTTAAGTGCTGGGGAATAGAGTTCCGGAAATACTGAGATGGATCTTATATTTTTGTACAGAAACTAAGTACATTTATGAGGGTTCCTCAAGATGGTGATTGATGCCCATTGTCTCAGTAAGGTATCAGAGATGATTACTGATAAATGGGACATTTATGGCCCTTCCAGTCTTGTCTCAACCCCCAAGTATAGATTTTTGTTACCGGGTATCCTTAACTCTCTCATTTCTCAATCTTGTATGCTCTGGATAGATACATTCTGACAATTTAAGGTTAAGGATCCTTATGTATCCAAGGTACACTATTAGTTTAATACCTGATGGTTGGACTTTTTGAACTGTTTCTTGTACACACTTACTGCCATGACTCATACTTTGACTACGCCAGTGTTTTTGCATTGCATTTATTTACACGGCTAATGCTTTGACTACATTAGCATTTATTTAATAGCTATTAAAAGTGTTATCTCGGTTACTAGAAGATTGCATTTACTGTTATTCTGTGAAACAGAGTTATGAGACTCTCTTCGGCGAAGCAACAAATATCTTGGATTGCTTAGTCTATTTTCAAAAGAGTTCTGAAACATCTATGCCTTACCTTAGTTGTGACTGAACTTTTACTAAAATAATTTGTCTGACTTACATTTGCTAGGTCATCCGGAGAAACGAAGCAATAAAACTGAATTCGGTTAAGCAATAATTATCTCTTAATAAGAGACCTAGGTTTGTTTCTTTAGCATTCAATTATGGATCTGAACCATCCTCTGTATATAGATTGAATACTTCAATCGTGTTTCCAACACATTTTTATATAAGTATAATTAGTTTGATCTTGCTGGACTATATCATAAAAACTGACTCAGTCATTAGTTTGAATATATGTAACTGTTGATATTATGCCTTATTACTTTTGGTGGCTTCCTCTCAGACTTCAATGTCAACTGACCCAAGTGGAAGACGGTCTTGTTTTTGCAGAATTTTACCTATAGCTCCTATAGTTTTTCTAGTTATCATCATAGTGAGTACCTTTTTAGCACCAGAATATACAGAGGTACTTATATCTTTCTAATCCCGGCATCTTTTCTCCTCTCATTTTATGTACTTATCATAATAATTTTAGCAGTGACAGCGACTACATCTATTCTTCTGACTTTTGCATGAAAGTACTAGCTAGTTTGGCTGTTCTAAACTTGACCAGAAGTCTAAATATCTAGGTTCAAACTATGATTTACTATTTGTAGCTTCATCTGCTTAGTCATATCGGTAACCTTAAATCAATAACTTCGAGTTGTGCAGAAGTTTTCAGGATGGAAGGTGGTTGTTGCTCGGAGTCCGAACTTCAACAAATGTGAGGTTCGTTCTTCCTTCCTTATGGGTCTTCAAATGTACAGTTTTCCTTGATTGATTCAGGAATTTTGGTTATAGATGAAATCGTAGATACATATTGTTCATGTATTCCTCTCTGTTTTAGAACAAATGCAGGCCTTCTGGGAGTGAGGCATTACCTGAAGGTATCGTGGCCACTACTTCTGACTTGGATTTGAGACCACTATGGTTGCCTCGAGAGGTATAGCCATAAGAGATAACAAAGTAGTTCTAGAGTTTTGATTGGATCGATTATATTTCTCTGTTTTCTGATCATTGAAGGTAGATTTTTCAGGAGCATGAAATTATTCTTTGAACAGTTAAAAGAAATTTGTTTTTGTAATATTTTGACATTGGTATATGATTGGTATCTGCAATGCTGAAGATACTGGAGGAAGTTATTCTGATATTATCATAGAGATAGCTGCTAGTTTACAGTTTCAATTGGATTTAGCTGAGCTGGTTGATGCAAATTAGTCTACTTTCCAAAAATTCTGGACATTGGATACAACTAAGTGGAAAGAACTATTCTTAATCTTTTGTAAATAATCTTTTTTAGTTAGGAAAGTTTTTAACATGCATGCAATTCAAACAGAAGCTCAAAAGGTTCTATCAAGAAGATGATCGGCCGAAGAACGTAAGCTTATTTTCGGTTGCTGCTGGAATCAGACAGAAAGATCTTGTGAATGACATGGTTAAAAAGGTATCTTCTTATACCCCCAAGAAACTACTCTTTTTTTTTCAAACTATATGGACAAGAATAAGGATTCAATTTTAAGTGTTTTCATTTCTCCACAACTTAAATTAATAAATTGTTATAATTAACTCATAGGATACTATTGGTAATCCATGACTAATTACCTAACTAAAAAGGAAATGGGACACAATATCTCTTGTGTTTTATCCATTAATTGCTTATGTTATCCTGTTCTGCAGTTTCTATCATATGGTTTCGTTGTGATGCTTTTCCACTATGATAGTAATGTTGATGAATGGAAGGAATTTGAGTGGAATAATCTTGTAGTACATGTGTCTGCAATCAATCAAACTAAGTGGTCAGTGATCTCACCATCACTTTGATTCAAAGGTTGGTATAAAGTGTGTTTTCTCTTTCCCTAATGCCCATAGTGATCAGGTGGTTTGCCAAGCGTTTCTTACATCCAGATATAATTGGAGAATATAACTATGTTTTTCTGTGGGACGAAGATCTTGGAATTGAAAATTTCAATCCTGAAAGGTATGCTGAACATACTGTATTTTTAATCTGGAAATAATTATATTTTCTTGAACCCATCTTCATTTGTGCAAAGGACTTGAGCATCGAATGTCATGGAAAATTATTTGACAATGCTTGAATTGATACTCAAGTGATTCGGCACATTTAGGTATCTATCAATTATTAAGAGTGAAGGGCTTGAGATATCGCAGCCAGCTCTTGACATTGAAAATTCAGAAGTGCATCATCAAATTACTGCCCGTGGGAGGAAATCAAACGTACACAGGTTCTGTTCTAGTCTTGTCATCTACTCTATGGCTTCACTGTATTATGAATCTACCTCTATTTCATCTTCCAATTTCTGAAAATTAAGAATTTGATTAATGAAATGTTTAGAAGCATAACAGTGATAAAGGCTCCTAGAACTCATCTTATATGGTGTTCTGTTGTCTTCTCAGTCTGAGGTTGACTTAGAGTTCTTTATGGTATCTGTTAAATGTTGAACTATATATTGCCTTTTGCCCCTTTAGACGTTGCTTTGCTTATTTGGGATGTTGGTTCATTCTGTGAACAGAAGGACTTACAAGCCTGGTGGTGCTGGGATAGGGTGTGATGATAGTAGTACCTCTCCTCCGTGCACTGGGTAAACATTTAGTTGTACAATAGTTGACTTTCCTATATACACATTTGCTTACAAAATTCACTTTCAGGTAACTTATTTCCATTGTTGAATATAACTAAATAAACTGGTGTTGCAGCTGGATAGAAGTGATGGCTCCTGTGTTCTCTAGAGCTGCGTGGCGCTGTGTGTGGTACATGATTCAGGTGTGTCGTCCCAACTAAATAACAAGTAATATGATGGAAATTTGCTACAGTTTGTCGGTCATTTTATTTCTTTTTCCTTTGTTCCGTTGTTATAATTCCTATGTAGTATATAGTAATTATACCAACAGAAGAAAGGAAATTTAATTTGTCTTGTGCTGCAAGAAAGTTACCTAGTGACTCGATTATCATGTTAGATAGCAGTTCTCAAACCGTAGTGTTTGTTAAATTTGGACAGAATGACTTGGTCCATGCTTGGGGACTGGACACGCAGCTCGGTTATTGTGCGCAGGCAAGCTCGATGTTACTACCTTTAAGTATAATTTCCTCTTGAAACCATCTCGGCTTAATGTTTGGATTTTATTTGTCAGGGAGATAGAACCAAAAAAGTTGGTGTTGTGGATGCTGAGTACATTGTTCACTATGGCCTCCCTACTCTTGGAGGTGTATATGAAAATAAGGTTAGAAATATTAACTAATTTTCTAAATTATGGCAATTCTATCATGTAAATTAAGGGTTATTGGTTGGTTCAACTAAGGCCTACATCTTCTCAAACTCTTCCCAAAGTTGTGTGTATTGGGTATATCATTATGAGATGCACGTTATGTACCCGATTTAAAGATTTGCATGCAAAAAGTATCTCATATATCTATTGGTTGTAATTGTTAAATACACTCACTGATGCAGACAATTTCTTCAGCATCAAGCAACACTTCTGGAACTGAAAATATAGCCAGTACCCCAGCACCGGTATCTTTAATCTTAAGCTATATTTATATCAACTTCGAGTGAAACTTAGCATACACGTGTTTGTTTTGCAGGCACCATACGGGCGTCATCCAGATGATCACAGAGTTGATGTAAGTCAAGTTTTATACTATCTAGTAAAGTTAAACAAGGTTTAGAATAGTTGTTTGTTTACATTAATTTTGTGAGTGCAGGTGAGGAGGCAGTCATATTTTGAGCTCAAGATTTTCAATAAAAGGTGGAGCAAGGCTGCAGGAAATGAGTGCTGGACTGATCCCTACAAGCAAACCTGAAGCTTAGGATTTGATTTCCCTGTAAAATGTGTACCTTGTAGAAGAAGATATTTTGGGTATTTTAAGTGGAAATTCCCATATTCATAATGTTGGATACTCTTGTGAACACAAGTTCATATTATTAACAAAGGTACGGTTCTGCAAGTGACAATATTTTTCATTTCCAAGTTGCAAAGAAGGCAAATTGTAAGAGCAGATTGCAAATCCTGTCTCATTGTACAGCAATTACATACAATAAACAAAGTAAGTAAAATCTAATGTTGTTGATAAGATGAATGAGACAGAGGTCAGGAAGAAAAGCAGAGGAGTATACAAGAATGTAACAAGTCACCATTTCATGTTCAGTCCTATAGTATGTAGCAAAGCTGCCAAAGCACATGCACATGTAACATGTTGCTGCACAATATGCATTTCATGTACAAACCAAGGTCCAAATAGATTCCAAAAAACTCTTTTTAACTAAAATTATTCAATTATAAGTCATGAATGTGTTGACTGTTGAGTAGTTGATACATAATATACTAGAGAAGGGAGGGATTAATTAATTTTCCCCAAGTCCAACCCAACTTCCACCCAACAACACAAGATAGTATTTTGGTTGGATAAGCATTAATACCATACAAAAATTGATCTATTCAGGGCAATTCAAAGTAGGTCTTTAGGGTAGGGGGTGGTGGTGTGCCCCTCCACCATTAGTAAAAGAAAAATGGGATGGATATTGGGTTTGGGTTTGAGTTTGGGACCACCCTACATATATATCAATATCAGATTGATATATTAAAATATGTAAACTCTTCTTCAACAAACTCACAAGGGAAGAGTGCAATTGTCCAATGACCAGCTTTTTGAGGAGAAAAAACAAACATATCAAAGAAAATCCCAACAGACTGCAATCTGTATTACACCCAGTCCCACTACTGAATAAACAAATACTACTGAGATTAGCACAACACTAAAGTAATACAGATATGAATAACACACAAGCCCTACTGAGCACTGACAAAAATATATATGATAATAAAATCATACAGTAGCTTCATCAAGATGAATAATATTTCCTTAAATACCCATTATGGTGCTAATCCCAGTACAGCTCTCTCTCCAGGTATTGCAAAATGATGGGCAAATCTGGCTAGGAATTTGATAGCACTTTCAATGGTCAAATAAGCATGATGACTTGTAAAGCTATAAACAAACAAATCAAGAACAGATATTCTTCAATCTGACCCCTCCAAAACTAAATTCTAATAGCAGTAGAAGTAGGAGTTAGAGATGGCATCCAAAGCAATTACAGGTTTGGGGAGTGAAAGAGCAGAAGCCAAAAGGCCTGTTGGGAATGTTGCAATTGATGGCATAGCAACAAGGAGTTGCCAAGCACAAGCCTTTAGCCCCACCACAGCAAGTGCACACTGCACATATCCTGAAGCTTCCCAGCCTCCTCCTACTCCCATTCCACATCATTGCATCCAATTTTCCTGCTTCTATCATAGGCACCATAGGAGCCTCCTCACTTGCAATCACTGATGTCCCATTTGACTTCACACCAAAACAGACACACATTCAATCACAAATATAAAACACCCACAAGAGAACATGACCAAAATTGGAAGGGGTCTACAGTGAATCAATCAAAACTGTGAAAAAAAAGGTAAAAGGAACTCACTTGGGGAGCAAGAGTTGGTTCTCTGCCATTAGCTGAAAAGAGCATGAAGAAGAGGAAGAACCCAGAAGCGGAAACAGAAAGAGGAGCAGGCATGTTCCCTGAGACAGCTCACAGCTGAGTGGTGCTAGATTGGTGAAAATTGGCTAAGGCTGCGAGGTGGGTTCTGAACTTTTGAAGAAAGCTCTGGATTTTGATGGAGAATCATAAAGCAGCTTGTGATGTTTTGGACCTGACTCCTGTTTGGAGGTTTTTCAGAATTGATGGGTTTTTGTATATTCGGATTGGGAGATGGAAATGAAACCCCAGAGCCAGAGAGTTTTTTTTTATAACGAAAATACAAATGAAAAATCTGGGTTTTGTGGTGTTTTTGAGAGAGATGAACTCAAGAGGGTTTTGTTATGGTTGGTTGAGTAGAGGGAGAGTAGCAAAAACTAAAAGGATCCCTGTTGTGTGAATGTCACAATGTGAACCACTATATTGTTCATTAAAATTTATAGACATGAAGATTGATGGGACATACGACACGTGGCGTTGTGATTGGTGTTGGTTCTTGATTGAAGGTTGTGAGCTGTCACGGGTACTATAGTAGGACGCATATAGGTCCACAGTTGCTAGCAGAGCATGTACATATATTGAGATTCAGGGTGTGAGATTTATGTGTTCTTTGAGATAAATTGTGATATAAACCTTTAAATTTGAAATAACATTATATTACGGGAGCATGGTTCGTAAAAATACGGAGTGGATGATGACTGAATAATTAATTATAATTTTATTGAATTTATTACATTCATATTTAAAACACTAAATATTAAATGAAATTGAAAATAATTGATAAAATTAATTAATTAACTAAAATATAAATTAAACTTGAACTTATAATTTAAAAAAAATCAATAAAAACCAAATAATATATTTATTCATTCCGAAAACTATTACAATTTTACTTCTGGAGGTCGTCAATTTGTTTTTGGAGCCTGTCAAGTTGTGCGGTGTATAAATACTTCTTTTTCGCGTGGAATACCTGTTGCTCTTCAGTCAACTCCTCCACGTCCACGCTCTCCAATTCTTCAATTTTCATGAAATAGTGAAAGATTTTCTTGTCGAGGTCGCACACAAGCTTGGTCTTCTCACACCGTGCGTTATCTATTTAGGCGATGATAGTTGCTTTCTCTATGACCCATTTTCCCTTTCTCTTCGCGGCCTTGTTGTCAATTGGGCGCTCTTGTACACGCGGAGTGGCTATTGAGACTTTTGGTCCAATTGGGCTCTTGTTCCGCGATATTATTTTTCAGATTCGAAAGGTAAGATCTCGGTGGGATGCCACTTTTGCATGGGTCTTCGAGCGAGCAGAGGTCTATTCAGTAAAAGATGTGTATATGGATGAGGTTAGACATCGGGATGGTTCAGTGGAAGGGGGGCTTGCGAGGTTTTTGCGTAATTGGTGGAATAGACTTTGAAGGGATCCAAGTCCCCCTTAAGGTGCGTGCTTCCTGTGGTGTTTTTTCCATGATATTATTTTAGGTAGAGTATCTAGTTAAAAGCGGTATTTAGAGGGTCTAAGGATGTGGGAAGTGTGCATATAGGAAGGAGTTCATCGACAATGTATTATTTGATTTTTGAATGGTTGAGGCGGTTTGGTGTGTTACGCCTTTTAATGTCTGGGTTGACTATGTGAGCTCTTTATCTAGTTGTGGTATCTTATTATTTCTGGTGGAAAGATTTTCAGATAAAGACTTTACATCCTGGATTATGACCTTTTATGTGATTTGTAGTGAGAGGAATCAGGTCCTTTATGAGGATGTTGGGAGGGACCCAGATCGGGTGACAACTTCTTGTAATTGATGAATATGAGATTTTCGCTCCTCCATTGACAGAAGGTTTTGTCAGGCAGGCGGGCAGACCCATAATCTGGCTCCGAGATGAACAATACCCTAAGTTGGAGGTCTAACTAAATGTGGATGTTGGAGTTCGTCCGAATAGGATTTGGCTTAAATGTAGTGGGTAAGAATCATAGAGGAGAAGTCCTAGGAGCGAAGACATGTTTCCTACTCAACTTGTTGAATGTGGCGTTGAGAGGAGGCTTGGAGTGATGTGCGGCGAAGAGTTGGTAAGTTGTAAATATCGTATCAGATGTCTCAAATGTGATTTCGGTTGTTTTTGATCGATTGTTTGACGCTCTAGAATGACCTATTTTAGAAGATAATTGGTCCTAAATTAGATGTTCATAGTTCATTGGTCCATGAACGAGGTTCCATTATTCTCCATTCTATTGCTTTGTTTGTAAGTCGGAATCATTTCTCTTTCATATGGTCGTTTTTCCTTAAAAAAAAGACTAAAAACTTACTGATAATGAATGACTGTATATTTTATATTCTAACACTAGTCATAACCAATTCAAACCATACATGCAAGTTTCCTTTCATTAAAAAGGTGAGAAGTTAGATCAGAAAATGAAGCTCAGAACCCAATGAACACCTCAGCTGAATCCCCACCTTACCATATTTACTTGTAATTCAAATACAAAACTAGTGGAGGTTGGTCTAATTTGCTTACATTGGGCCTGAAAAAGGTAGGACATATCGATGCAAATGGAAACCCTAATTTAGCTCCCTTTTTATCTTTTGTGGATACCATTTGTGAAGTTAGGCAGTTTGGCCATTTGTATCCTCAAGTCTCAATCATGATTTTGTCCTTTACCATGAAAAATTCAACACCCACAATGAATACCTCGGAAAATAACAGCATCCCATAGAAAAAAGGATAGAGTTTGTGTTGATGATATGAATTGCTTGACCATTAGGTTCTCAATGCCAATGGATAGTTGGATACTGATACTGATACTGATACTGACACCGACGTGTTGTGGGATTGATACATCCCAATTGCTATCATTCTATTGTCTCAGTTTCAACCAATAGTTAGCAGCAACTTGAGGCTGTCATTGTTCTTGATTTCATAATCTGTCTACTGGAAATGCATGCAATTGACCTACCTGCCACTATCATTCATGTCAAAAAATAAGGTTCAAATATAGATTTTTTTAACAAAAATTGTGATATTTTAGTAATGATAAAAGAGAGTCATTACAACTAGCAGGATCCCAGAAGGTTCCTGTTTAAAAAACTCTGTGAAATGTTGACCGTAATTACAGACGTTTTTGGAAAAGTATGGTAACTTAATAAAACTAACAAACGGGAGGGAACCGCTCAGGGGGGTGCTTAAACGTTGTTTGATCCCATGAAGAGGACTCTTTTTGTCGTGAGGAGTGCGGCCGAACCTAAACTCAGTAGTAGTAACAGGAGGATATATGTGATTCAGGGTTCCTTCCTGGTAAAAGTGTCTGAATCTCTACTCACAAATTATTAACCTTACAAAAAGGAAAACAGGCAAAAACCCAAACGATTAGCTTGTTCCAGAATCGAGAGAGGGATTGAGTAGGATGCATCGGTGGCGGCCAAGAAGGTAGATGCGTCGATGGCAGAGTCATGAGGGTGGAGACCGATCAGGGATAAAGACTTGAAGAGGCGGCGACGACAGTAGTGAGATCAACCGATGCCGAGGAGAGAAACCAGTCGGTAACCATGAAGAGAGAAATAATTTGCAGGGGGCGGTACAAGACCGGAGGCACGTCACTGGTGGCGGGGGAAGGCTTGAGACGCGATGACTAACGACGGTTTGATAGAAACCCTAGCAAAACTCTCCATGCAGAGAAGTTTTTTATGTGTAATATTTTGTTGTGTTTTAGTTTAATCATATTTTTGTATAGGACATTTACATTTTTAACTTTATTTTTACGATATATATTGTCACAAAATTTTGTTATTAGTGCCCCTAACTAAGAAAACTAGCTCCTCTGCTTGTTGGGGAAAAAATGGGGAAAATCCTGACCAGAATCAAAACTGGACCCAGTAATTGGGGAGTCGTTAGCTAGCCTAGTAGTTTGAGTGCTATATCCAACAACAAAAAGGTTTGAAGGTTACATTTTGATCCATACAAACTACATAAACAGATCAACCGAGCATAAGTCATAAAGTTCATGACCTAACATTGCCAAAATCAGTCCAGTTGCTACAAGATGTAGAGATAATGTACCAAACAGCAAAAGTTCAAATACAGACAATACATGATGAAGAAAAACAAGTATCTGCAGGAGAAAGGAAACTCAATTCTCATGAAAACAAGCCTAAGACCATCAAAACTCTAGAAAGAGAAGCTTTACATGATTTTATTGAGGAAAAAAGAACAACAATAAATATCATGTCCACCACAAAGGCTGTGGGACAGAAATGAAACCTTCTCATCGGGTTAAGGTTTACACAACAGGTGACATTAAGATTTGCATATTAATACAATGCATCAAACTCAGAAGAATCAACTCAGTCAGCCTGAAATCCTTTTTCTTTTTCAGATTCAAACATCTTCAGCAATGAAGAAATGAATTTACATTGTTTTACCTCCAGGAGATTCGGAAAAGTGATTATACCACTCCTCTTATCCTTCTGTGTTAATACCATCATCACCAGATGGCCTGGTCTCTGATAGTGACAATCGCCTTGGCTTTGCTGCACCAGCTTCAACAATCCCGTCAGGTGACAAACTTAATGCAGCCATTCCTGATGATGAACCCAGTAACCTTCTAACTGGGCCATCTGCAGAAGATGATGGGGAAAGATTGTATGCAAAGATTCCCATAGGGTGGTCAAACTTGCAACTTGGACCAAATTTGCAGATTCCATAACGAGAATAGAAGATGCACAAAGGTTCTCCCTGTTAAATTGAATCTATAAGTTCTATACCTTGAATTGAACTCAACTGAACTTCACAAACGAAGAACAAGACAGCTTACTTATTTGAGATGATTTTAATAACTCACCGGGCGTAAAGGAAGTCCTATTGGACTCAAGACACAATCTGGAGCAGGAAGTAGTCTCTCTCTAGGATGATGGAACCTACAAACAGCACCGAACTTGCAATCTCCAGTCTTCATGTAGAATTGGCACTCGGGTTGGCCAGGTCTCTCAGGAAATACACTGTCTCTTTGCATTGCATAAAATCCTATAGGGACAGAACCAGCACTGTAAGGAGAGAACGCCCTTTGCGATCCTGAATTGGCCAGCTCACTCTGTCCTGAACTTCCGTACATCTGACTGTTTCCCACTGTTTGTTGCTGGCTCTCTGGTGTTGTTACTGATCCCAGCTGACCCTGAACAAGTGATCATCATATATGCAAGCAGAGTTCATCATTATCCACATGTTACATATAGTATATCACTAACAATTACCAGCTAAAGTTAAGGCTTACACTGTAGGCATTCCATCCAGGAACTGATAAGACTCCCTGAGGTAGAAGCAAAGGTGCATAACTTGAAGGGCCTTGCCAGCGTGGACTAGGAATGAAGGATGCTCTAGACCAGTTAGTAACTCCCCCAGGAAATGACTGTTGACCGGCAGTTGGAGACTGGGCAGAAGGATAAACAGGGGAACCACGCATTGAAACCATCATGTTAGTTGGTTGAGGGTGGTGGAATTTACAAGTGCCTCCAAACTTGCATTGTCCGGTCCTTAAATAATAAGCACACTCAACCTCGTTCTGCAAGAAAAAAAGAACATCAAATATGATTGATATAAAAATCAAAGACATGCAAGAAAATAAGTCCATGTTAGATAAGTGATCTTGCAAAGCTGTAATATGCTTGGAAAAAATGGACATGGCTCAGATGTAGGTATGATTTGAATACAATGTTTGGCATACATCTGTGTGCATACCACGAAAAAGGGTGTGTATATAAAACATACTCATTGAAAGAAAAAAAAGAAAGTAAATCCAAACCGGGCGAAGTGGATAGCCCAAAATATTTAAGGAGACTCTTCCATCGATCCCGGCCTTTTCTTTAGGATGATGAAATTTGCATGTTGCTCCAAACTTGCATGTCCCTGTCTTCAAGAAATACTGGAAACCAGTTCAAAGGGCAACATTAGTTCTTTATACCCAGAAACATGTTGAAATGATGAAACAGAACTTCTACATCAAATAAACTAGAAAATTATGTCAGGGTAAACGATTGCAATAAGCAGCATTTGACTTCCAGGCAATGATTCTATGGAACCATTTAACCACCAGCATTTTGAACAAAACCAATCTCGATGTTAAGTTCTTTCCTACTATTACAAACTTCCAACCTTATCCAGTAGAAATTCTGAGTATTGTTTGGTTTGAATATGTAGTCCATGAAAACAGAAAAACACAAAGTATGACCAAGATGATTCGAACATCCTGTCTAACAATTTATGAAGTCAAGTGGATCACATCACCATAGAGCAATGGTCTCATCATGCATGCCACGTGATAGCAAGGACTAATGTTGTGGCACTGGTTGATAAGTTTGAGGATCACTAATTTGAACGAAAATAGTCTGTGTGTGTTACGATAAACAAATAAAGATCTTCTGAGTGAGACTCAAGGCCCAGCATTTCTACATTCTTCTTCCTCTTTTCTTGATTTTATGACCTTGTCTCACTCTGATCTGATATCATAATCTGTTTTCTAACAAAAACTTCAAAACCTAAACCCTTTTCTTTATAGTTCACGAGTCCTAACTTCATAATGCTGGAATAAACCATTTTAAATTTGTTTTCCTACATTTTCCAATCTCAAACTTCATCACTGTCTAAAATTCCCTAAAACTCAAAACGTCCAGCGTACAAATAATTACAACTTGTCATGTTCATCCAAAACAGTAAATAGTTTGGGCATGCATCTCTGATACACTTCTACCGACCAAAGCCTATTGGGCCAAGCTGTTAAGAGCCTGGTTTCCTTAAACGGGGTCTCATGTTCAAGACTTGTGGATTAACGTATGATATACTACTACTTCAAATTTTTCTGATTCTTATTTCAGGTTAAGAAATGAGAACATATATTGACCAAACTTTAACTTACTAATTAACTATTTACTTGTTTATACCCTGATCAAAGATCTCAACCCGTTTCCAAATGAAAACTTATAGAAGGTGCACTTAATACTTTAGCCACTTGTTTCAAAACATGTAAGGAATGCTTTTACAGTCTTATGAAGATGCTATATTAGTCAGTCCTATAAAACAATGAAGAATATGATCAAATTAAGAGTTCAACACTAGTAGAAAATAATTAGGTGCTAGAGCACAAAATAGAAGTACAATGTTGTGTTCCCAAGAATAAAGCATAACAGAGGTCTATGAGATGAATCCTTCTCCATTATATCTGAGAGGTGTTCTACTTCATAAAAGCGGAAACTTTGAAGCAAGAAGAAATTAGCTGCAGTTATCGGTTGACACATGTAGTCTGAGGTATGCAAACAATTAATGCTGTTTGATTTATAGGCTGTTTTGGCATACTCATAACTACAACATGCCCAATAAACAATTAGTAACAATAACTGATTGAGAAAAGTTGTGATAAGAGTAACTCATATTTCTGGAAAAATCACTTCCAAATGCAATTAGAAAACAGCTACCCAAGGAATGAGTCTGCACTGAGCACGCTCAAAGCCATCAGGTACTTTGTTTTCTAAAGAGACTGAAAATTTAAAATACATTTGCAACACTAGAGAAAATTGGGAACAAGGTTAGTTAAAATCAGGGAGCGAAAAGCATGCATACCTGACACTCTGGTTGTCCTATTCTTTCTGGAAATTCCCCCTTCATCCTGGCAGCAGCAATAGCCTGCAATTTAAAGAAGATGACTGAACATATAAAATTCACAATTGAGAGTTATATATCAATTTGGATAGAGATTATCGGATATAAGTTAATCATGTATACATAAAAAAGCAATTGTTTATAGGTACACGCAGATTTAACTTGTCCTTCATTAAATCAGATCACTCAGACTACATAGAAAAAGATGTCGGTATCTAAAGATGACCTTTATTGACAAAAGATAATGAACAAACAAAGCTGAGAAGGAGACAATTATGTCATTGTTAGCATCATAAAGAAATACATTATTGGAGTGCTCTCTTAATTACTTCAACATCTAAGGGCCAGGGCACTTAAATGTGTGCTTACATCTAGGACAGTCAAGGAAGGTTTTTTTTTTCTTTTCTGAAATACCCAGTACATTTAGGTTCACTAAATGGAGGACAATTGGGAAACTTGAACCTTTCTAGCAAGCACAAAGACTGTACAAAGGCGGTATCTCTAATGGCCTCATAGTAACATTGTTAGCATCAGAATTATACTTCAAATGAATATAACTAGGAACCCTGATTGATATTGTACAAAAGTAAAATTTGTACAAGCATGCAGCAGTTTTTACCAGCTTCCTGTTCGGAGGGTGATTAAAGCGACAGGTTGATCCAAATCTACATAGACCTGTTCTGATGTAATAAGAACAATCTAGCTCTCCAGGCCGCTCGGGGTAGGGCCCAGATTCCATAGTTTCACTTGATCTCAAGTTCATTTGCCACATTGCATCTGCAGCAACAGTAGATGAGGAAGTTTAAATAACAATGAATAGAAATAATACCATGCTTTGCTGCTTATGTTCTTCAATATTCGAAATGAAATCCCTTTTATTTGAAATAAACACTCAGCAGTTGGAAAGCAAAATTACAAAGGCAAAAAAGTGCAGCTGCTATATCATGTGTAATAAAAAATGAAACAAAAAACTAGAAAGTAAGAAGCTCTGATGCCCATATATCCATATGCCATAGTCCCTAGACAACAATATTTGCTTCAATGGCCAAAACTGAAAGAAAGGGACAAACTTCTTAAATGAGTTTATTATTTGAAAAGGAAACGGAGAGATAGAATAAACACTCTATATGGAGATAAATCTTCATGTCAGTCATTGACAGAAGATGACAAATGTCGCCACTAAGTGCAATACACTGCAGAAAAGAAATCAGAAGTAAAATCACCAGAACAGGTAAGAAATTTATAGCTGAAAGGAAACAACAAACGGAACCTTTTACAGTTAAACTAATAAGCAACTAACAGGCTTCCCTGACATGCATGTTCACTTTTTTCAAAGACAAAACAACAGAACAGATGGCATTCAAGTTTTGATTTTTATATTCACTTTGCAGTAATCAAGCAGAGCTGCGGGGCACAAACATTGAGTTCACAAAAGTCTGTCAACACACAAGGAGACTTACGTTCACAGACCGGAAAATCAGCATGTTTGTAGCAAGACTCACATTACATGACTGATCGAAAACAACCAAACTACATGCCTAATGCATGAGATAGAAAGACAACAAACTATCATCTCATTCCTATGACAAGAGATCCAAAAAAAGTTCAAACTTGACCATCCACGAATCCCGAAATTGCCAAAAGAAACTCAGACATAATTGAATTCACAGTCAAACTCAAAATGTCAAAAACAAATTATCTTTGTTCAAAAGCCACTAAACACACTGAAAGTCTGAAACAAACACTCGTACAGAGCTGATTGACACAGATGATTGACATGTGCAATACCAATTCAAATTCAAGCATTGCCAATGAAACCAAACCATCAAATTGAATAGAAGGATTATGAAGCGGCGATGGAAGAAAATAGAAGAGCGGAGGAGGGGCAAACAGGACAATTCACAGAGCAACAAAAACCGCCGTCCCTGACACTAGTGCAACTGAATTGCATTATCATTGCCTCCGAGCCAATCAGCAACCCACAACCAGAAATAAAAGCAGAAACATCCAAAATTGAAATTGCATTTCCAGATAAATAAAATTAAGAATAAAAATAATAAATATATACCTCCGTTGAAGGAGGGAGAGAGAGACGACGGCGCGTCGGTCAGAGCCGCACGGGACATCGGAATTCCGGCAGCGAATTCCATTGCTCCATCAGCGAGCCGTCATTCTAGCAGAGCCCTCGATCTTCCGAATTCTAACTCGCCGGAATTACCATTCCGACGAACGGCCAATCCCTCCCCGTCCCTTCCTCGAGAGCGATCGCACGATGAAGAAGGAGAAGAAGAAGAAATGAGAGAGAATTGAGAGATAGAGAGAGATTATAGAGAGAAGGGAGCGTTGTGTGCTCCACTCCACAAACGAGGAGAAGAATAAAAACCAACCATCCAACCCCAGACACTCACATCTCAGTCGCTTTGGAAACTATACGGACGACGATCCCGCCTTTCCACTCCCCGCGACTCGCCCCTCCCTCCCTCACTCGCCCCCTCCGCTCCACACGTGGACACTCGTCTACTCCGGTGCTTCCTTATTGGCTCGCTGCCCCTTTCACTTTGACGTCAACGCTTTTCTTTGTCCTGATACGGCACCGTATTCAGGTACTCTTAGCGCGTGTTCCGTTTCGCGCGTGTGGTTTCGGGAGAACCAGATACCAGAAACTCGGAGCGCTTCGCACAACTGATTTTTACTATCTCCAGATTCAATTCTCAGCTTCTTACAAAATACGGGGAATTAACGCTTCGTTTTTATAGATTGGAGAATAAACGTTTTCTTCAAGGGCTTATATGTCTCTCCATATTTTCATTTCATTTTCTAGTCTTTTTTTTAAGGAAAACAATAAAAATATCTCAGCATTTTCTAGAAAACAATGTTGTTGTAGGATGGAAAACGCACGGTCTCAATCACGCCCAGAAAAAAAAGTGTTGGGGACTCAAATAATGCATAACATTTCATATATAAAGAAAATAATCCTTTATATAGAATTAAATATATATCAACTGTATTTAATATATATATACATAATGGTTTTATTTTAAATTTATTTTAGTTTATTATAAAACTCATAGATTAACAAAATTGGAAAATTGATGTCCAAATCCAAACGGCAGAGAAAACTACGACCTTTAGGGCTCTTATTCCCTCTCTGTGGTATCTTTGTGTGCTGCCTGTATTTTCATTCGGCGTGCACCATTAGAACCACTAATCTATGTCCTCAACCTGCTAACATGGCCGCCACAACCCTTCTCGTCCCGAGATCGCTTCCCCACCAACTTTCCTTCATGTGTCGTCCTACGACATGACAGATGTTGTCCCCCACATGAAGCTATCCACAAAACTACCTCGGGTTATGCCACCAACGCCTAGCCACGAGGTTATAAAACATGTGGTCTCCTAGAGGAAATCACAACGTCCGACTCTGGTTCCTCTCCGACCGCTCTCCGTTTCACCACCGGACACCTCCCACGAGCTCCGCCCAAGACGACTCTATCCTCGAAGGCCGATCCAGATCCGATCCCCGAGTCACTGAGCCTCAACGGGTCTATGGGACACTCTGACTCCAGGTTGAGCCCTAGAAGGACATTGTTTTAGCGGTCGAGACTTCCGATACAATTATTGATGCTTGAGAGTGAAGAGCTAGTCGGCATTGCACCAAGGTACTGAAAAGACACAACTGGGCTATGCACTCTCCCGAGAATCCAGTTGATGTTGTCTCCCTTATAATGATAATGAGGGTATTTAGAAACGTAAAAGTGTTGGATTCTGATATTGTAGTAGAATGTCGTGCCAGTACTTAGTGGAACCACTCTAACGTCGATGAGAAGGTAGTACTCGTAGACCCCTCACTGACCTCTCTAGTGCTCACTGAAGGAGGTGAGGGTGCTTACCACCCATCGTTGATTTGTATGTCGCTCCCTCGTAATTGGTCGACCCCACTAAATCGTGACTAACTATCCATCTCCAGGCCGGAACCAATCCTAATTGTGGTCAGTGTGTGCCTCCCCTTGCCTGGTTTGTAAGTCACTCCATCGAAGTCGGCATGCCCATCTAATTCGGCCTCCATGATTCCTTGGCGCGAGATGTTTACGCCGTCTGTCGCCATTACTCTGATTCACGCCAACAACAAAGCCATATCCAAAAACTTCGTGTCGTGGCCTATGGCCACCCCATCCCCTGATCCACTACCGTCGAATACCAAAGCCATAGCCCCATGCGATCTCACCGAATACTCGTCCCACAAACACTAGCGTCGCCATTGTCACCACACGAGAAAGGAACCCAAACAAGGCGTAAAGGCCCCGATTCGATTTTCCAACCTGTTCAGCCCCTCCTCGCCTCTATGATGTGTCTGAGGATGTGTCGTCAAGCGTAGAAAAAGAGGATGAGGAGTCCTTTCTACAAAAAAAAAAAGATTGATGTCTCCATCACCATAACACCGATGAGGTCTAAAAACGTTGTAGTACTTGGCTGCCCTAATTGTAGTCATGCTCCAAATACAACAAGATACATGGAGAGGACCTCATCAACAATGGCCTCTATTCATCGCTGTCGTCAAAAACCCTAAAGAAAGAGGGAGTATTACTATTGGTTTTTTGATACGTTTTAAGGGATGATATAATTACAAGTGGATATTATATACGATTTCCAGTTTATATTGTTCCCGTCGAGTGGTGTATATATTATGTGTGCATCAAGAAACTAATGAAAATTAAGAAAGATTCGAAGTTGAGAAAAGCTTCTTTCTTTGTTTATGGCGATGGGCAAATAGTTTTCTGATCACCACGTGTACAAAGTTCACGGTCAACTGAAAAAAAGATTGCAACTTTACGTAGATGTTATTGCATGCATCTACTCAAAAGTTTGGACTCTAATTAATTATTTATGTTGAAGTCACTATTTTTCGCCTGTGGTCGGATGTATTTGGTATGTAGGAGGCAATTCAAGGTTCTTAATTTCTAATAAATAAACCGTTTCTTTAGAGTTCTCAATAATTTTTTCAATCGTCGTTGTGCGCTGCCTACAACCCACCCGCTACAGTCAACCGCGCACACAACCAATCCTAGCCCTCTATTACCATGTTTAACCACCATACCATAGAATAATAGAATTTGGAAGTGTATGAAGGTGTCTCATGACACCACAACGAAGCTCTCTCTGTCGCCACCAATCATGTCACCACCATCACTACCGCCCCTCCCTGATCCATGTCTTTTATCTCGACGTCCAACCTAGTACCGCCACTGACAAGATGATATGATCAATGGCGCATATCTTCTCGGGAAGTCGGCGCATGGAGATCTCGAATGGAAATATACTCAAGTGGTTGAGCTTTATCTCCGTGAGTGGGAGAAGTGGCCGGTCCTTCAAGTCCGACCGCGTTGGACGAACACAACATTCCCTCCCGTACACCACTAGGGAGGCACAAATACCTCCCAAATCGTATCGCATTATGAAGACGGTCGGGATATAGATACCTCAGAGAGCCGCATCCACATCCTTCAAATCTATCCACTGAAGGTTTATCTAAAAAGATAGAACAAGTTGTCGGTCTTGCGTTTACGTCCACCACAAGATGAGAATGAGATCACCCTTACCGCCCACACCTCCAATACATATATCATCATGGCCACCAGCCATAAAGGCTTGAAGAATCATGGGACCGTTTCACAGACCAACGCCCCTCTGTGTTTAGAACTTTATGGCAGAACAAAAGGCCCCATATGGTATCTCGTGGTCACGGGGTCACTAGGGAACGAGAACTCAATATCCATCACCGATCGCAAGCAACTACAGTGCCATATCAGTAGTTCAAAGTTGATAGGATGCGCTCCCCATGTGCGCGACTTTTAGGTTTTTTGAATTGTCGCGCCGCCGTCGTCGATTTGTCCCCCACTTCGTACGCTTGTTCGCCAGAGTCGGAACCGCGTGGGCTTGAGCGCGAAGGTTAGACTCACCATCAACAGAGTTCTGGCGGAGGGTGAGTCACCATCTCGTCCTCGCAAAGGGAAGGTTGGTTTGTGGCTGAGTGCCGGTTCCTGCCATCACCAAAGCTCGAATCGCTTCGATTGCTGTTGTCGCGCCATCGTCGGGAATCATCGTCGTTTGGAAGCTTCGGCCCCCTAGGTTCTCGTCGGTGTGGTTTACGCTGATCGGTAGCTGGGTACAATTGTTTGATGATCAATCGGGTTTCTCGGCTCGTTGGCGGTGGTTTCGTCAAAACCAGGTACAACAGAAATTAGCTTTGGTTTTGTGTTCTCAGCCATAGTTTTTTGTTGCATTTGTTGTGTCAATCCTGCAATGGTTAGATCGAAGGTGAGGAAGGGAATGGCGATACCAGTTGGTGTGCTCCCGTTTTCTTCTTTCTGTTCCGTTTTAGTTTCTCTTTACGGACAGTATTGCAAAATCTTTGCAACGTCTTCACTGAATAATCCTAAAGCCACAAAGGATGTCGCTCCGGTCAAAACGAAAAGGAAGTTCAGGGTTAAGTCATAGAAGGTCTCGACTAAATCTATGAGAGCTTTGGACGCATACTCTTTCTTGATTGGTCTCGTTTCTCAATCGAAGACCAAGACAAAGGTTTCAGTTGCAGATGACACCAAGGACGGTCCTAATGCTCCGGCCAAGGAGACTCTCCCTCCGGTTGCTGATGTTCCTGCTCATGGTCGAAGTATCAAACGAAGGAGGAGGCGATCGTCTGGTGGGGGGTCTGCTCGGGTTGCAGCTTCTGATCCTGATGCCAGTGCTTCTAATCGGGTTGAAACAGCTGTTACAGTCAAGAAGAACTCGTACAGAGACACAGGTGGTCGTTGCCCCACAGGTTGTTCGTCGGCCTCGGAGGAACGGTAAATTCGTAGAACAAAAGGATGAGGTTTTTGTTAATGGGTTACCTTTCGAAGCGTCGGAAGAATGGACTCGTAATGTTTTCAGTCCATTCGGTACGATTGTGTTCGTTAAAGTTCCCAAACGTCCGAGCCGAAGTCAGCGATACTTCGGTTTTGTTCGCTTTGATTCATAAGGTGCAACGGCTAAGGCAATTGAGGTTTTGAATGAGTTTAAAGTTGATGGGTACATGCTTTTTGTTGTTACGGCGTGGCATCGCCGGACATCAGTAGCTCCGACAACGGAATCTGGTACGCCATTGGGGTGCTCTGTTTCTGGTGGTCTGAATCAGAGTATCCAAGAGGCTGTTCAGGGCACTCTAGAGACGCAGGTGTCTGGGGGGCCGGTGTTAGGTGTCGGAGACTCGCCGGAGAAACCCGTTCATCAGAATATCGAGCTCGTTTCAGAAGAGGAGAAAGATGTTGAGGAGGACGAAGGGGTAGATCAGTTGGTTGCCGTTGTCGATGCTGAGATGGATGTGGTTGCTGATGTCGATGCAGATACGGATTCAACCCCTTTGGTTGTTGATGTTCAAGTGGATGTTGTTCGGCTTGACCATTCTTCTAGGCCGGCTTTGGAGTCAGGTGGGACTGCTTCTGGGCTTACTCAAGTCCAGCCCTTAGTCTCGAACCAGGTTAGTGCGGTTGGAGGCCAACCTACACAGTAGGAACATTCCCCGTGGAAGGACGCTCTAGTCAAGAAGCGGGTGAGTCGTCCCCCAAAGCATCTAATGGATGTATACACTTTGACGTGTAAATCAGTTGTTTCTTTGGATCGGGAGAGACATGTTCGACCCGTCGATATTGGGAAACAGGTTGAGCAAATCGGCAAAGGAAAAACTCAAGTCACAACTTCATCTCGTGGTTCTGATGCATGGACTGTAATTCGTGAATTGGCGGCCAAGAAGAAGAATGTGACGATTCATCGTTGATGGAGTTTTTTCTTTTTTCTTTTTGTTCCTTGTTTTTTATAGAAAGGCTTAGCCTTTGGCTCCCCTTGCTGGAGCGAACCCCTTTGTTATCATTGGTTGCTACCCTGTTTTTCTTGATTCAAGACTTTATGATTCTTTCTAGAATCAATTTTAATAAAATTTTTGAGCTTATAAAAAAAACTACAGTGCCATCCATTACCATGCGAGGGATGCCCTGTAGTCTCGCCAAGCCAAATGAGTCGCCTGCTAAACAATAGAGTATGTCCGAAATCGCATATCGCGCCCTGACAAGATCAGTGTACACCCGACAATAGGGTTCCCTCATTTCCTAGTGTTCTCTCTAGATATCCAGGTACGTATGGATATCTTCAGGTTGAGTCAGGGAGTGTGTCTCTTGCGTTAATGCTGATTAATCATCCTGGTGGGCTATACCTACCGCACCTTCATCTCTGAATTAACCGGATATTATGTTATAGGATTCGCGTCTGACACCTACGGGTTAAGACTCATGCATCATCCTTTAATGTCGTTTTTATGGTTATTTTGTTTCAAAGTTACGTGTGTTGAATGTTTTGGACACTTTTTACTTGTGTACTGACTTTTTATTTATAATAGTAAAAGAAGTAACATAGTGTTTGACTTGTGCAATCTATATATATTAAAAGAAGGTTAGGGGTGCCATTCTTTTATGAACCTGAATATTTTACATATTTTTTTTTTGTATAAGATGCATATGAAAGTTGTGTATTGGGTTAGAGGTGCTCCTATAAGGCCATATACTCCCCCATGGGTAGACAGTAGTCGAAGAGGAACTAATTTAAGAGAAAAGAAATAAGATGTTAATTAATGGACGGGAAAGTGTACAAAAAGGAAAGGAGAAAGTGGAGAAAGGTAGGTGTGTGAACACGCCAAACTTGTTTTGATAGACTCAAAGGTCAAAGCCAATACGTTTTGTGCCTAATTTTCACATTCATACCCACTTTGGCCAATGCCCACTCTCCTATTTGTTGTTTTGACATATTTGTTGGTCATAATTAACCTCTCCACAATTTGGAAGTTTTAATTTACCATCATCGATCTATCTATTGTTATCGCCTATCTCAATGAGGCGTTATATATTTTGACGATCAAGTCAAGCCTTGCTGGCTGAGGTTTTAGAGGGTCGTCGGACTCCGTCACTCTCTAAGTTCTTTCACCCGTAGGAAAAACCTCTTAGACTCCTACCGCCCATGTCCTCTGATCGTCAGATGCCGTCTCTTCATACTACATCTGCTTCAGTCTCGCCAGAAAGGGAGCGTGAATATCACATTTCGGCCAAAAACTCGTCGGAGCCGGAACTGTCTGAAAGGAATCCATTTTTGGATGGGTTAAACTCCAAGGACTGGGTGAGGACGACTGAAGTTTGGGTTGCCTACACCGCAAAGCAATTCCGACCTCATTGTTCGTCGCCGTCTGATCTGCCAAGCCTCAGCTACCTCTATTGTCCCCTATGCCAGTTTTGTGAGTATAAAGTTTGTATGGCCGGAAATTAGGCCTCCTCCAATCGGTCTCCGATAGAAGCCCTCTAGGTTTCTGAAACCGGTTAGCTTGGTGGCTCCTAATTCATTGGTAATACTGTCTCTCCACCATCAATACGGTACCAAACAGGAATGAATGTGGCCGCCCTCATGTGGATCGGGCACGTATCCCTGCTCTATCGTCGTCACACCCCTACTGTCACTCCCGTGAGACTTTGGAGTTTTTTCGTATTCATCCGGTGTCGTCATCACAGCCAGGGCAGCTCGTCGATGACTGCCCCTCTAGATCGACGAGGATCTTGACCCGGACCCTCGGGGTCAGGGCTCAATGAGGGAAGGGAACCCATTGGGCCCAGAAACGAACTAATCTTCCCGACTTCCCATCATGAGTATATTCCTGCCAGGTGGGGTCGTACTAAGTGGGTCGATGTTGGTCATCGCGCTGCAAATCAAGACAACCACCCAGATGAGTATTTAGTATCTTAGTCTTGTATATTGTGCTTATCTCCTGTTGTCAGCTGTCTTCTATTTTATTGTGATAGAAGTTCAGACTATTTTCAACATAATGTGTCAGATCACCTGTTTTTCCAAACAAGAGATATTGACTATTATCTCAGCTTGTTTCGGGTGTTATCCCTTGACCTAATGGTTGTAATTGTTGTGTTGTTTGAATGAACATATATCCTTTAACTCAAAAATACATTTTTTGATAAATTGAAAATGGCTAATATAAAGTTAATTACTGATCAAAGGTATTTTCATCATTATATTCAAAAACTAAAAAATTTGGATGAAAAAGTAGATATCAAGATTAAGATTTAGATGTGTAGTTTTCAAACGTTATGTTAGACATATGTACGTTAGTGTAAATAACGTAATTAATCTGTGATTATATGAATATGACATATGAGTTCACTTGGTGCTATTTTACTATTTCTCCCTTCTAATATTTTCATCATTTGGGACATTTTACTGTTGGATGATCATCATTGATTACCAACTAACCTCCACTTGGGTAACGCATATACAAAACTCTACAGAATTAAGGAGAAAAGAAGTAACCGACACAATTAAGACCTTTTCAAGTGTGAACGAAAAACATTGCACTATAATAATTATAATAAATTAATAATACGTCACAGTAAGCCATTAAAATGTGAAGCTCTTTCTCTGGGACTCGGGATCTTCGCTTCTCAGGATCCGTCGGATCTCTCTCTCCCTCGTCCAAGTTCCGCACATTCTCCTGAAGGTCGGAGACTAGACCAAGGATCAGGCTGAGATCCAATCTCTATCGGTAGCGTCAGGTCTCCCAGAGTCAGATCTTCCTCCTTCATTTCAATTCCAATCTACTTTCCCGAGAAAATTTCCCCAATTTTCTCGCCCAACAATCAGACGTACCTCATCAATTGTTCGATACAATGACTGTGGGATTGGGCTCGATGGCTGGAAGGAGGATCACCGCTCTCTCTCTTGCCCTCATCCTCTTCACCGCTTTAGCCTTCTGCCCCGTCTCTCCCGTTTCTGCTCAGGTCTCTCTGTCTATCCCTACCTACTTCGTCCATCTACATGCGTTTTTATCGTTAAATGCTGAGTTCTTAACGCTTTTTTCATGTTCAGGAGGCTGGGTCTGATCAAGAGCAAGAGGATGCGTCGGAATCGTACACGGATCTGGGCCGCCGCGCCAAAGTGAGTATTTTCGTAGGTTTATTTTCTGAGATAACGTGGTGCTGAAACGATTTTGGGTCGAATTAGAGACTGAATGTCAATAACTTATCATATCTTAGATTCTTCTTTAATATTTGATATTGTCCCAAAATTGGCAAATTTAGTTAGCTTCAGTTCAGCTGATCTTCAATGGGAAACCAAACAGATCAATTGTAAGAAAACCCAAATGTCTGTGTGATGAAAATTGGCTATTTTTGGTAGTTTCAACTGCAATTTTGCTGCTAGTTGTAAGTAGGCTTATTCTGATTAATAAATTGTTTGTTTCTGAACTTTTACTACCTTAAATATTATAGTACATTCCATACCAATGTATGTTTTTGTGCCTGCAGATTGGTTTGACCAAGCTGACAACCAAAACTGAGATTGGTTTTAGTGCTGGTTTGGATCCTGAGGGTCTTGGAATTTTTGACGGATTCTTTGCAAGTTTGTCAATGATTCTAGTCAGTGAGGTTTGTTCCCCCAATTGCCATTGCTCAAGTTAACTTCTGTTCTTACATATTGTGCTGCATAAATACCTAATCTTGCATTGTTTATTTCATTCTGATGATATATGGTTATGTATGATTGTTCTGTCATCAATTGACGTGCTGTTAGATTGGAGATGAGACGTTTATCATAGCAGCTCTTATGGCGATGCGTCACCCCAAGTCAATTGTATTATCTGGTGCGCTCAGTGCCTTGTTTGTAATGACTGTAAGTTGGTTTTTGTTTACTTATTTATTTATTTAGGGAACTAAATCACCAGTATAATGCAATTACATCACATGTAATGGAGTGCTTCAACAGACTACATAGAATTTCCATGTGCTCTTTCTCATTTCTGATTCCATCTGATTTTAATTTGTTTACTTGTGAATTAGATACTTTCCACTGGACTAGGTAGGATTGTGCCAAACTTGATATCAAGGAAACATACAAACAGTGCAGCTACAGGTATGCATTCTGCTTAATCCTTCCTGATAGGCACATTAGGACTATGGAATCGTGTAGACAGTTTTTTACATGCGCTGTAGTGGTTTGTTTCAAATTGCTGAAACAATATTTGTAAATTGGATAGTTTGAGCTAGTTTGCCATTTATGAGTTTGAAATGAACATCCTATCTATTCTCTTTTCATTTGCAGTTCTTTATTTGTTTTTCGGTCTGCGGTTGCTTTATATAGCTTGGAGGTCAGATTCAAAAGCATCCCAGAAAAAAGAAATGGAGGAAGTAAGTTTCTTTTGGTGTAACAGCTTCATTCAACAGGAAATGTTCTCTAGTGAAAGGTTTCGTGTAAACTTGTGGAGTTACAGTGTTTTTCTCTGTTTGCAATTTAGTAAACTAAAACAGAGGGATTTGGTGGCTCTTCCATCTTAATTATTTTCAAAGTGATGAAGCTCCTTTCTGTTGATAATTGGGTCAGTCTCAGAGCCATCAAAATTATCCCTTGACAAAATTATTTTCTTATAGAGGAATGTGGGCATATACGATTCTCTTCTAGTCTCTTTCATTTTTCAGCGTGTTTCTTAAATCTTCGAACTTACTCTTCTAGCAAATGGTGATTATATAGGATTGCAGGGTGTTAAGATAATTTTCCCCTCTTGCCAAATATCAATTGTCTTCATTGTGAATTTGTTGCTTGGAACATAGGTGGAAGAGAAACTTGAGTCTGGACAAGGCAAAACTGCAGCCCGTCGGTTCTTTTCAAGATTTTGTACACCTATTTTCTTGGAGGTACTTGTCTAGTTTTCTGCTTAATCTGAAATTATGTTCTCTGATTTCGTGGTTAGTGTAATCATTCAATATATTCTCAACCAGCTTTGTATCCAGGAAGTATATAAATTTATATGTTTTGAGGTTTCTGATTAGCATAACAGCTGAAATATTCAACTTTCTTTATGCAGTCATTTATTCTAACTTTCCTAGCAGAATGGGGTGACCGTAGCCAGATAGCAACTATTGCTGTAAGATAAGCTCTTGTTTTATTACTTCATCTTGATTAAGTTTCTCCTTCTGTTTAAGTTCATCAGTGATTGGCTATAGTACCTTTTGGTTCTTTTACGTTCGATAACATTTGAGATTGAGACTTGCTACGTGGTTAGCAAATCATGCTTCTCATTACAATATTTGATGATCTTCACAATTCAACAAAAATTAATTGATAATCAAATTGGACAATGCAGCTTGCTACACACAAAAATGCTGTTGGAGTGGCAGTTGGAGCAACATTAGGACACACAATATGCACATCAGTGGCAGTGGTTGGAGGGAGCATGCTGGCATCAAAGATTTCGCAAGGCACTGTGGCGACGATTGGAGGGCTGCTGTTCCTCGGCTTCTCTTTATCGTCTTACTTTTACCCGCCTCTATAAATTAATGTCATGGGATGATTGTAGGCTAACCTGAATATCTGATTCTTTCAAGAGCCCCTCCTTGCTCTTCAAGTTTTCCTGTCATTTTCGTTTCTCCTAGTAACTTTCTTCTTATTCTTTTGTATAATGTTTGTCACAATACTGTATTATATATGTCAATGGCTTACCTTAAGTTTCTATGTCAGACAGTAGTTGTGCCAATCAATAAGGTCAGTGCAGGGTAAGGAACCGTATATGATATTATAAAACCATTTTTATACTCATTGTCGGTTATTTTCGGCTACAAATGGAAAACATGTATTTTTTAATGCTGTCAAAAGGAAAATCACACGTTTATAACGGAGAGATAGGGGATGTGGAACGTAGGATGGACGCGGGAGGATGCTTGAAGGTCCAAGGTGTATGCAACGAGAAACACCTTCTTCAGCGCCTTATACGCCCCCAAAAATTTGAGTTGAGTTTTTGAGAGGAGCGTTTGGCAATTGTACTATGTTTGTAGGGCTGAAGCTTGACATATGCCCAATATCCGACCTGAAAGGAGCGATAAGATCTCTTCTTGTCAGCTTGAGATTTCATACGGGCCTGAGAATTGAGGAGGTGAAATTTCAAGAGAGGCAGAAATTCCTCTCTTTTAATCACATTGCAATCAACAACATCCAGATTTTATGCACCAGTGAGGTAGAGAAGTTGGGTTGTCAAATGGAAAGAAGTGTTATACCAATATTTAGCCAGAGGAAGCCATTTTGACCACAGTTTGGGGGATATGTTAACAACCTCTGTTTGACCGTCCATTTAAGGATGCTAGGCAGAGGACATTTGTTACTGAATGTGCTGCAAGCGACATAATTCATGCCAAAAGGAAGAGATATACCCTTTGTCCCGATCGTTGGTGTCTGGTCAGTGATTCGAGCATCCCATGAAGGAGAAATACACAATCGAGGAAGGCATAGGCTACTGTCAATGTTGTAAAGGGATGTTTGAATGGAACACAGTACTTCCATTTGCTAAGACGGTCCACGACTACAAAGATGACCTTAAACACTTGTCATTTCGGTAAGCCTTGGATGAAGTTTATTGATGCAATTCACGATTTGGAATAGGAAATGAGACCAATAACCCAGGCGAATCCACCATATCAAGCTTATGAGCTTCACATATCTCGCAAGCAGCCATAATGGCAACACCAATTTTGATCCGACGTTAGTAGAAATGGGATGACATATCCCCGAGTGACCAACAACAACATTATCATGGAAATAATTGATCAGCTCAGTCCGTTAAGCCAAGTCTCTTCCCACATCCATTTTGGTTTTTCGGAACACACAGTTGTTGGTCCAAGTATAACGACAAAGAGCAGAGGGGTTTTATTGGAGCATTATGATGATGGCGTTAATTTGGTTATCCTCAACCCAAGAACGATGCACACGATCTAATAAATCATAGGAGAGAGAGCTAATTTCTAGGACAGTGGCATTCAATTCATCATCGAGGCCATGTCTTAAAGATAGTGCATCCGTAAAAGTGTTCGAAGCTCTTGACCAAAACTGAATTTCGAAGTCATAGCCCATCACCTTGATGACCCATTGAAATTGAGCAGGGATAGACATGCGTTAATTGAGGAGAAAATGCAAGCTTTGGTGGTCAGTTTTAATAGTAAAGTGCTTGTCCATTAGGTATGAATTCCAATGCTTGGTAGCCCATAAAACTCTCAACGCTGCATATTCTGTAGAATGCGACCAAACTTACTTTCATTAGTTTCAGAGGGAATCAGAGCTCTTACCAGGGACCCCACACAGGAAAAAGTCCATGAATCTCTACTCGCTAATTTTTGACCTTGCAAAAACGAAATCAGATAAAACAAGAAAAACCTATTTGATAAGCTCGATCCATAATCGAGAAAGGGATTGAGGAGGGTGCGGTGGTGGAGGCCAAGGAGAAGGACACGCCGGTGGCGGCTTTAGAGGCAACTTTAGAGACGACGACACTGACATCAGAGACGTCGGCGACGACATCAGAGACGTCGGCGGCAGCATCAGAGACGACAACTTCAAAGACGGCGGGGGTCAATCAGAAAAAGAGGATCCGATACAAGGATATAACGCGGCTCCGAGGCGGTGAAGTTGATCGATGTCTAGGAGAGCCGACGACAACATCAGAATTGCAGAGGGGGACTGAACAAGATCGGGAGGCGCTTCGTTGGTGGCGGGAGGCAGCCAATATCGCGGTGGCTAGAGGCGGTTCGATAAGAACCCTAACAGGAGAAACTCTACTATAACTCATAGGGGAGGTGCATGGAAAAAATGTAGAGAAAAGAAAAGCAGAACCATGACATAAGACGTGATAATTATCATGATCATAACCATAGCTTTTTCTTTCGTACGACGATTTGTTTTAGAGAGAACTAAGGTTTTTAGAAGTGGTTCAGTATTTAGGTTTAGTTTTATCTTAATTCAATATGATAGTATAAAAGTATTATTTATTTATTAGAAAACGTTGTTTCCGGACTTTATGTAACCTTTAGTTATCACTTCCTAACTGAGGTCGACCTTTCGTGACAATTGTAAACACAAAGGTGGTATTTTGTTACAAAAATAACATAAACGTGATAGTTTGTTACAAAAAGTAGCATACATGTGATGCTTTTTTTACAGGGAAAAACACTGTTTTCATATTTATTTTACACGTGATTGGTATTTTTTGTAAGCGTATACCACCTTTGAGCTAGGAATTGTCACAAAAGGTCGACCTCAGTTAGGAAGTGAGAATGACCTTTCCACATAGGTCCGAAATCCACGTTATCTTTTTATTTATTTATTTTTACTGAAAGCCACTCTTATCTTATTTACATATCTATATATGTAACACACGTAAAATAGGAAGGATGGAGGAGATGTATATTGACCTTCATCGTGAAGAGAAAGAGGAAGTTGGTGAATAGGAATGGCTCCAACGCCAACCACAAAATCACTTTAATTTCCTCAACAAAATAGTCATAGAAGTGGTCGTATATAGTGTCAATCATACCTCTCTCCATCTTTGAAACCAAGAAATGCCCTATAATTGCCTCAATCACCAACCAACGCTTTTCCAGTTCCAATCGCTTCTCATCCACTACTTCCATGCATAACATATAGAGTCCAAACTAAGTAACATACACAAATATTCTACAGGTACATGAATATCAAAGGTGCCTTATTTATTTTATTCATAGACACAACAAAGTTGGAGATAAATTAGTGTTGGCTTCTCGTATAAGAGAGGCCAAGTATTAGCACTAGTAGGAGGAGGAGCCCACTGTAGCAGGCCAAAGCTTTTGTGGACCACCAATACCATTGCATTAGTAGTACAAGGCACATCTTGTATCATAGTTGTAGTCTAAACGTTACTGTAACACGTCACTTCATGTTCAAGTTGCACCGAGTCAGATCAAGTCACAACGAGTCTCGAATTCAAACATTAATACACATAATCGCTTATATAAACGTACGACTTGTCACTTGTACATGGCTAAGCAAATCATTAATATTTGGGAGTTCGTTCAATATATATTATCGTGGCTTGATAACAAAGCCAACTCCAACACAAGCTATAACAAACCTCAGCCAAAATCATTACAAGTACTCGTTCTCATTCCTTAAAACCGGCACGATCCTTTTGCTTCGAGGAAGTCAAGAAACCATGAGAGATCGGATGGAGCGGCTGGTCGGTTTTCCTTTCTCCGCAGGTTGCATCTCTCACAACAGTGTAGCTGTGGTTGGTCTTCAACAGCCTCGAAGATCATCAAAGCCAGCTCTTCACGACACAACGAAACTATCAAGTCTCTCTTTTTTATCCTTGTAATGCTGTCTTGTCTGATCAAATATGGTCTCTAACTTGTTTGTTCCGATGACTGAAGGAACTAGAGAAGACGACCAAGATAGCTTGTCATCAGGTGAGAGCATGGTTAAGAGCTCAAGGCCTAACATCTCCACCGGCTTTCACAGGCTTTTCAAGACCATTTCTCATCTGTTTGGTAAGTTTCAACATACACTTTTCTCACTTAAGCCTTACCCAGATCACTTATATATAACGTTGATGTTAGAATATAACTATAATTGAGTTTTCAACTATCAGTTTAAGCTTTTAATCGATCTGGTCCTCCAATAATTGCATTGTTTTCATGATGATGGTCAGAGTACAAGGATGAGTTGGAAGATGAGGTAGAGATGGAGATTGAAATTGGGTTCCCCACGGACGTGAAGCATGTGACACACATAGGTTTTGATGGTGGAGCTACAAACCCTATCAAGAGTTGCTGGGACAGTCTCGATTTACATCAAACTCAACATCATGAAGCTAATTCCTTTGCCGATCACCTTCAGCTTTCCATGCCTGAAGCTCCTCATCTTATTGGCTAACTTGTCGTGCTCTTGTTCGTCGGAGATTCGTGGATCAATGCTGAAGAGGACGGTTATTCCTTTTTAGTATTACCGTATGATATGATCCGTGGTGAGGATCTTATTATGGATTTCATGTTATCATGTATAAACCAAACAAATTTCTAATATAAAACCTCTTCTGTAGTATTTAACTTGAGATTATAGCTATCTTGTGTGATCCAATTCGTTATATAGAACAGTCTTATACATGACTAGCCTGTTAATATTCATTCCAAGTTGATGTGTAAGGACAGATATATGCATGGAGGAATGAAGGGTGTGTATTAGGGCAAACGAAAATGTTGAGGTTTAGGTGAAGGGTGATATAGTTGTAGAAAGTTTACAAGTTATGTAGGTTGAGGTGACTTGTGGAAATAGAAAGAAGAATGGTCACATGGTGAATAGTACTTGTGAACAAGATGATATAATAATAGTCAACAAAGTTGAAAAATACAGCTTATCTTTTCCCTATTTGCTGGTATTAGAATGAATGAATGAATTTATTATTGTGTGTAGCGTAGCAAGTACAAATCAATTATTGAAATTTCCATGATGACTTAGATGTACGTAAATAGAACAATTTGGGATGGTCTTTGTGTCCACTATAATCTATTTAATCAAACAGACCAACCGGTGGGTGGGTCTGTACTCAGTACTCTGTATCAACACACTGCAATGCCTACCTAACTACAGCTTCTAAATTCCAATAATAATTCTCTAAGTGCACTTATTGCGAGCTTCAACTTGATCATCGAGTGGCCTATAAAGTGCTCTGAGTTTAATGAATTGAAATTTAATTATCAGAATGAGAATATTTATAATTGTCAGACATTAGAACAGAGTTTAAGAATTCATATTAACCTTATCATTTTTTGATAAAATGTTTCTTCTTTTTCCACGGCTAAATATTATCTTTTGATATGGGGATGCTCTGTTGTAACTTGTAAGAGGTGTAAATTATTTATCATTAATCCATTATTTAATTCGCAAAATTAAATACTACAAGAAAATGTTTCCGTTTTTTAGACTTGGTCCCATCCCATCAAACATGAGCATGATGTCGGCATATATATACTAACAAGAAAATATAAAACAACATAATATAACAATCCGAACTTAAAAGTAATCTATAAGGCTTGATGCGTCACTATCACTGTTTGTGCATGCACTACTATCATTGTTCTCTACGGTTTTGATGTCTTTTTCTCTGGACTTCTCCACACCGACATCAATATCGGAGAAATCGCAAAGAGGCAGATCAATTAGGGCCAAAAGCGTTGCTTCGGTTGCCAGTAATCCGCCATTAGCTCTCCTCTCGCCGCCCATACCTGACCCTTGTCCTCTTCCTCCTTGCACGGACATGTCTCCTCCCATCCCTCCACTGCAACAGGACCATGTGCGTGGAAAAACGTCGATCGACGACAACCCGGGGTCGGCTTTAAAGGCTCTGTGTGTGGGGCTCTCGCTCCCCAACGCGGAAAAGATTTTGGTACTCCCATCCCTGCTCACCGTGCATGTCGGTTTGGTTCGTGGACGGAAGGCGGTGTTGGCTCCAACGAAAACCCTAACGCCACGACGTCAAGTCCGTCGGATCTGTTGGCATCCATGGCATGTCTCCAATACAACATCTCATCACGTTCCCTTGAGGAGAAAGAGAAGGCGGAGGTCTTGGTCTTATACTCTCCAGTCAATCTTTCTGTACTTGCGCGCCAACAATTCGGTATGGTGGGCGTACTATGGCCATTGAGGCCTCCCCAAAAGAACGTTCTCCTCTGCATCATCACCAATGCGTGGATCCGGTCCACGGAGGGGTTGGTCATCAAGGATATTAGTCCGGGGATCTTTGGTTTTTACTTCGAGTCGATATAGGCTAGGGATTGGGTCCGGGGTAATGAACCCTGATGCTTTGACAATCGTCCTCTATTGCTCGGAGATATTGGCCCTCGGGCCCGGGAGCTTCCCGCATTATACCGCATGAAGCTCTGGGTCCATGCTCATGACCTTCCGCCTTTGGTTCGACCACGGGCGACGAGAGAAACGATTGATACTACATTGGGAACTTGTGTGTAGGTCCCATGTGATTAGTTGGGGTTGTGCTGGGGAGGGGCGGGGCAGTAAGGGTGAGGTGTTGGCACCTTATGGACCGCCCTCTCCGTCGTGTTCTACATCTACGCTTTAAGGATTTCCCATACCTTGTGTCTTGTGAGGGTCGAACTTACGTACACAAAACTTCCTACCTTCTGTTTCATGGAATTCTCCGTTCACTGCCGATTGTTTTTTCAAGGTTGTGATAGATCTGAACCGATGGATGAAAGCTTTCAATTGTCGTTTGTATGTATTATTACTCATACTGTTATACCCTGATAATTTCACGCAAGGATTTTCATAACAAGTAATTGGGAAAGACTGGAAAAAAAAGGAAAGAAGGATGCGATAAAGGAACCTCAGGATCAATAGAGGAGAACGATCATCAAGAATGGAGCTACAGAGAAACCTTAAGCAACGACATAAAAAGCCATGTTTTGTTGTTCTTGATATTGCACATGTACATAGCTCATATTTCATCCAACAAATTGTGTCATTCAACTAAATTGTCTCATATAAAAAGCAGATAATAACATGAAAATTATCATCTTCATTAGATTTGGGCTGATGTACTGGGCCAAATGAAAAATGGGTCTCTACATTGTTCCAAGAAAATGGCTTGCTTCACTATTCAAGCCATCATAGATTCCGGTGCTTTGTTGCTGTTTATGCTTAGAAGATTAGCATCTTTGAGAAACACCCCTTAATTGGTTAATGACTTACCTTTTTCTTCTTATACATTTGGACCATGTATAAGAAGAAAATTACAGTGTTCAATTTGTTTCAGATATTAGTTTCATAACAACTTATTAGAATTAACTTCTCATCAATTGCGGAAGGTTATCAAGAGTGTAATTGTCATTTTGAGATATACTCTAATAAGAGATGTTGGGAAACATTACTAATGTGTTAGCCGACAATCAACCAGATTATGTGACCTTGATCATCTTGTTGATCAAGGTCACAATTGTGAAAGGAGGAGAAGTAGAACAAACGTGAGTGATTGTACCGTAAAATGTCTGCTGAATGTTTAGTAAATCTTAGGTTTTGATATGTTTGATTTTGAGGTGTCGCTTTAGACATACTCTGTGTTGTATTTGTTCATTGGGGGAATTCGTCTCTTAGCCTGTGTTTTCTCAATTGAAAACCAGGTCTTTTAATTTCAGTTAGCTTCTCATACGGTTTCAAGTTCCTCGTTATCATTATATCCTGGGAGACTTGCTCAGACGGTGCAATAAAAAGTCTTAAAGAAACCGGTTCACGGACTTCGACAAACCAGTTCCCTCTACGATCATCGCGTGAGGTTACCATATCTACTATACACTTTATTTCCAATTATATTGGTCTATGTAATTTGATTTTCATTAATAATAATTGCTTCAATTTTACTTGTTTTTACGGTTTATGGACTAACCCTTCCACCACCTAATCCCATTAAGATTACTTGATTGAGTTTACCTAGTATAGCTACTTCTCTGGTTTTTGGTTTATCCCATTCTTTCTAAGCTTTTGGATTCTGGTTTCCTGAAATTGTTATTTTATTGATACCATCAAATGTTATGATAACACATACAGACAGGACCTGTCCAATTTTATAGTTGAAGCATCATATCATGTCTCCACTACAACTACTACTATTAACAAAAATGCACAGCCCAAACCAATATTTCCCATGAATTATTATTCACGGGTCTGGCTACTTTCTATGGTCGAGTACATTTTCATTCCTAAATAGGAAAAAGCATGCCCCAACCTCTCTCCCAATATCTGAAGCTCAACTGTTGATATAAATAATTTGCAAGATTGAGAGTTGAGGTCCAACGTCGCACAATTGAGCTACGTGTCGCGAATTCATTTATCCCACTACATATTGCAGATATATAACATATTGTAGACTAGTAGTTGCTAATATTTAAAAGTCATACGAATTCATGCCACAAAAGGTTTTTTTTAGACCGCACTTATACGTAAACAATAGATCAATACTATGAAAATTTTCATATCATTACTATATAATTGTGTGTGAAGTATAAAGTTATCACATAGGACATAGCATGTAGGTGGAGTTACAAACCATGATAATCATATTGTCTTGGGTCGTGTTATGATGGATGTCACAAAGTACGGATGGAAGATCAAACACACAATCTTACGTCGTTCATTTGGTTATTTATGTTGATTTGGATGAAAAAATTTCAGATAATTTTGAAATTTTGGAAATATCTCTACTCCACCTTCCTGAGGCCTAAAAATCCTTAGCTTTACTAAATTGGAAGAACAAGACAAGTGGGTTATGGGTTCAGGGTTCGAGAGGGTTTTCTTAGGGGTTGAGGATAAGGGTGTTTTAGGATTTTTTTCCAAAATAATGGGTTTTTATAACAAAAACCATCATTTTTTTATAATAAATAAAATGTATGAATACGTTTTTTCATATGAAAAAAGGATGAGGACGACACAATTATGTTTAAACAAACCTTTCGAAAATATACATATTATTGGAGGTTCCCCTATTTATAATACTCTTCCAAACCCTAATCCAAAAACAAAACTATCTTAAAACATCCCAGTTTTACTTGGGCATCTAGAAAACATATGCACCTAGTTTTGTGGATTATGAAAACCTAGAAATAAGTAAAACTACCACTAGTTAATGCATAGTGTTATAATATAATTATAAGTGAGTCTTCAACTATTAGCTTGAGCTTTTAGTTAAATTGGTCTTCTAATATGATATCAGAGTTTGACAACTCACGGACCCGTGTTCAAACCCCAATATAACTATAATTGAGCCGTCAACTATCTTATGCTCTTAGACCACCAACAAGATCATACCAATAATCATAATATATTCGAGTAGATTCAACACATATCGTTGACATGTATATGTAATGTAATGTGAAGATGAGTACCATTCCATAGTTTTGGTGACCCCTGTATAAGCACTAAACCTAATTAAGAGATGATGAGAAGTTTGAAATGAAGCTATATATACACATGAGGGGTCAGATAGCAATAACTCATGTACTTGCCATAAAAATTACCACAAAGGACCTGCAAGTTTCCAGGAGTCATACACGTGTTTCCGACAATATTCCTCAAGACATGCAATCGATCGAGAACGTGAAATTATCGGACAACTTTTGACAGATTGAAACGTACGTAAGTGGATAGTACAAGTTGAGGTGGTGGCAACACCTGCCCCAATGTTGCTGTTGAGGCATCATGTCATGTCTCCGTATAGCCGATACAAGTGACAAAAATGCACAACCCGAACCTTCATTTTTCATTTATAATACATATATTTAGGGTTCTAGCTAGATTCTCTCTTTGGTAGAGGACGTTTTGATTGCTAAAAGAGGAAAAAGGATACCCAATGATCTACGTGAAGCTGAGAAGTTGATATGGTGTTTTGTATGACAGAGACTCGACGTACTGTCTAGTGTGATTGATCAACGTGTTATGAATTATATTACTTTGTGGATTTTATTGAAAAAATATATCTTGGAAAAAGTTTGTGAATAATCATTTTTTTTTATAAGCTCGAAAATTTATTAATAAGACCGATTCCAAAAAAGAATCGGAATGCCTTGATTTACGAAGAAGCAGGAAAGAAACCAACGATTACAAAGGGGCTCCATCAAAAGGAGCCAAAATGACAAGTCTTTTCTAAAAAGAAACAAGAATCAAAAACCAAATAAGAAAAATCTGCCCATCCTCGCCTCCCAAATTCAACGACGAGACGTCGCATCCTTTTCTTGGCAGCCAAATCACGAATTGTAGTCCATGCGTCGGTTCCCTGAGACGAAATTGCGACTTGAGTTTTTCCATCTCTGCCTTGCTTAACCTGTTTCCCGATATCGACGGGGATTTACATATTTTTCCCGATCTAAAGAGACATTTGGTTTACATTACATGGTATAGAATTCCGTTGAATGCTTAGGTAGACGACTCATCGGTTTCAGATGCCTCCTGTTGTGATGATACGTAAAATAATCAATTGATAAAGTATATCTAGTATGATAAAAATATTCAAATCATTGAAATTATGGATATTTAAATGACGTGTTGTGACTTTGGTGATCCACGGTTTAAGTCATAATTAATCTACATCGTAAGAAAACATCACATGAGCTTTTGTGTTCCAGTAGCAAATGAAGAGAAAATGATGATAACGGAGGTAATTAATTAAGGTGAATGGCATGCGTGTGGTTCCCCATAGCGCCCATAAGAGGAGGCCATTTATTCATTTCCACTTATCGATACGTGCACGCACTTGACAACGATATTAAAAAAATCTAGAATTGCTGAACCCTCTCCTCCGTTTCCTCTTAGAAAGAATTTGGGTTTCAGCGATCTTTATAGCGAACGGAAACTCTCAACCGAATCTGTAGCAACCACACGTCGAGCAGCGACGGATCGGGGACAAGGACGGTCGGGGCTTCCCGACCGACGTCCCCAATCCCGTTTCTCACGCAGCGAGCCTCTCCCCTAGATCTCAATCACCGGTGCTCAATGGGGCGGCGGCACAGGCAGGACAAAACATGGTGTTCTCCGTCATCGGGGTGGTGGAACGTGGGAATCACACGACCCCCGAGGAAAAGGGGGTCGGCGACATCAAGGAAGCCAATTGGACACTTTTCTTAGCCCGTTTTTCCTAAATACTAACATATTTATAAATTTTTATTCTTATAACTATAAATACGGATGATTTATAATATCGATTAGGCTCATACGATTTGTGCAAGTGGGTTGTAGTCAAGGTTGTTAAGTGCTACTGTCACTTACGTGAGGAAATGATCACGAGGCCATGTCCCCATTCCTAAGAAGTTTTATCATCGCCATGACGAATATGAGTGACTAATAAAACACTTCGTCCAAAAAACCTACTTCTCGATAAAATGTGTTTTTCTTGTTTATGAGTTTTGAGTTCTTCGTTTTGTATTGTTTGTTTCGTTAATATGTTTGTTTTTATCTAATAAAAATATATTAATTAATTCAATCATAATATTTGTTTCACCCTCCTTTTTACCCTTTCAAATACATCATAACATGGTCATTTATTAGGATATAGACCTTGCGCGGTGTACCTGCATTGCTGCTTTCCTTCCCAAAAAGGTAGGCACGATAATACAAATGGATGAAAACTAGGATGACACTAAACATAATCTCAGGTCTATAGGTTCTAAGAGTTCATCAAAGAATCTTGAAAAATCATCTCACCATTGGCAACTATTTTCATGAATTAGTTAGCAAGTCCTTATTACTTGATAGAATATTGCAAGATGATAAAGTTGAGTCAAACCCTATGTAGGATACCAACCATGCTACCTAGGGCTAGGAGAGAGGCCCACTTGAACCCCAACTATAACTCAGCCAAGTACTCTAATTTCTATACAACTATACTTAATTCCAAAGATAATTATGGAAATAATGAGATTTTATTTATTATACGCGGACAGATAAAGAGATTTTTTTTAAGCACTAACAATTGTGACTCGACTTAATCCGTACAGAACGCTCTGTTAGGGTTTTGTTGCCTCCTCTTTGTGAGCCACCCAAACTTAGTTGATTACTGTCTTTTCGGCGGCGTTTTGGCTCTTCTATTCCGCTGTCATGACGTTCTCCTCAACCTTCCAATTCCTCTCGACTCGGGTTGTGGAGGAATTTATCTCGGGGCGATGGTCTCCCTCGCCAATATCCCTCGACAATCTCTCTACCTTCGGTGACTGCGCCCCATCCGCCTCTACACTCTCCGTCGTCTTCTGATCGATCCTCTCCGTTTCTAAGTCCGCCGCCGTCGTCGCGTCCGTCTCCCTGGCCTCCACCACCGCACCCTCCTCGACCCCTCTCTCGATTCTGGTTCTGGCTAATCGAGTGTGTCGTTTTTAATTTATCTGATTTCATTTTTGCAGGGTCAAAAACTACCAAGCAAAGCTTCGGGGACTGACAAACGGGCATCAAGGACTGGCCCTGAAAGGGGTCCCTAGTCGATGCTTTGCCTCCCACCATTACTCTTGAAGTCCTTGGCCAGTTTACGGAGCAAGAATTCCAGTACCACTTTCTCATCCCCCGTATTTTATCATTGCCTATATGGCATCTCAATACCGTCTATGACGATTCTAGTAGTATAAGGATTAGTAAACCATTGTTCTTTTATTCTGACTTTAGTGACCAGAGAGCATGTTCCCTAGCGCACATCGATGTTCTGATATAGTATTAATAATATTGCACCTTTCGCTCAAAAAATAAAGAGATTTTTTAAGCATATATAAATATATTTTATTAATTATAAAAAATGACCATACATAAGAAATACGTAGAAAGTAAAAGAGTGTGTCTAAGTTTTAATCCGTAGACATCAATTGTTAACTCTATAACAAATTGTCCGATTACATCAGAGATAGAAGTGGTGAGGCTAGTGATTTGGTAGGATAGGTAAACGGTAACCCGTCGATGGTTGGCATTTCCTGTCTCGACGTGAAAATGTCTGCAGCAAGAGATTTGGGCGGTTGAGGGCGTAGTAGGCACCTAGAGAGTAACCCAGAAAATGGTGGAAGCATGTGGTCGGTTGTAAACAGGGGTGGTTGCGCTAGTGGATGTCGAACTGGTGGCTCAAGATTTAGAGGCGACGACGCTGGTGATGGCATATGGATCGACAAGGGGGAAGGCGATTGTGCCTTACGGGTTAGAGTCGACTATAGAGAGAGACATGGTCACTATAGTGATTGAATCTCGCAAGCCTAGGAACTGTGGGGGTGGTAAGCGAGGGGATGTGGTAACCTGTTGCGATGTCGGTGACTGATGGGGCGGCGACTTGGAGGAAAGTGGCGTTGATGGAAGAGACGGTGATGAAGAAGAAGGTGTAAGCGGCGCAAAAGACAAGGGCGGCGGAGGCGGTGGTGACGACCAGGACCATGACTTGGAGGACGGTGGCGCTGGGGGCAACGATGGTCGAGACGAGGGTGGAGGTGACGCATGAGACAGAGGCGGGTCAGGAGGCGGACGTGGTGTTGAAGGCGGAGACAGTACAGGAGACGAAGGGGAGGGTTGAGTGACATTCTGCCTGGAGCGTTTGGGTCGTATAGACATCGTTGATAGGGTCGGGGGCATAACTCGAGGTGTGTCTGTCGGCGGAGCACTAGATCGAAAGTCATGGAAGGTGGAGGAATAGGCCAAATTGGTTTTAGTGGAAAACCCGTGGAGGATCATGGATTAGTGATACTCCAATAAGATGGAAGGTAGTTTTGAGGGAGGTGGTTGCTTTGGGTGGAGAAGAGAAGTTATTGTGGTTGGTGGAAGAAGCTTCCGACGGCTAGGTTTTTAATAAAAAGAGAGCGCATATGATGCCTCACAGTTTTTCCTCGATCTGAAAGATAGTTGATTTAATGGATAAGTGAAATAACTTGTGGTAAATTATTTACGTTCTATAAAAAATTACGGTAATACTTTTTTATTATAAAAATTTATGGTGTATTATTTTCTATCTACTAAGTGTTTATGTACTGGATCTGTGTATGCATATAGTTGTGGATCTCCCTTCTAAATTTATCGTATTCGAGCGAAGGAACAAATGACACTGCGAAATGGAGATCACAACCCTAATTTAAATCAAATATTTGATGTTTCTTTTTCATAAACGATATTTTTATACGTAGTTGATAAAAATAAACTGTAAAACATTTATGAGAACATTGTTAAAATAGGCCTACAAGACAGTGAGTGTCAGTACATAATTAACTAATGAAGTGAGGCACACTAATTATTTGGAGGGAGAAAAAGAGAGCTTGAGCGATGATAAAAGCAAATCGTAAACCATAAACCCACATGGGTTGATTCCACTTAAAATGGCCACCTGACCTCACTTGCTCCAACCTTATAAATGCACCCTCACGTTCTAAAACTTCCCCACACAATTTATACATTACATAATGATGTCAAAATTATATATATATGCAATCATTTATGAAATCAACGAAACAAAGTTTCTTGAGTTTTTTTTTCCCATAAATTTGCATAACATGTAGATTATTATATCAAATGTTGACCATGGATAAATTATTTTACTAGCTAGAAGATAATTGTGTGTGTAATTCATTATTTTTTTGATAAACAAGTAATAATCATGTGAAGTTAAGAACTAACGTGATCTTGGGTGTGATGTATTTGAAGTATTTGAAAGAAAATGAATTTGGAAAACAATTATAAGCATATCATTGAAGTTTTCAAAATTTCCTCATCAATGGAGAAAAGGGAGTTGTTCAGCTCCGACAAAGGTAGGGTTAAGTTTTTACCGGCTCATTTGCTACGCTGCTGGAAGTCCTACCTTTTTGCGCTTCATTTCGGGGTTTGTGTATCCCTTCTTTGTTTAAGTCGGATCTTGCCCAGTAGTTGGGGCTGCTTGCAGGTGTTCTTCAGGGTGTGTGTACTCTTTCTTTGGTGTTGTTTTATCTTGATTGTTGTTGTGTTCTTTTTTGGGTCTGTGTACCCCTTCTTTGTTTCAGTCTGTTCTTGTCCGGTAGATGGGGCTGCTTGTAGGTGTTCTTCAGGGTTGGTGTACCCTTTTTTGGTTGTTGTCCTATCTTGATTATTGTTATGTTCCCTTAAAAGACGATTTTGAGTGTCTTGGGGTTTTTTTTTTGTAGGTTTGTAGCTAAACCTTGTAATCCTTTTTCTCCTCAAAAGAGGGTTTATAAAATTTTCAATATGCTTTGCCGATCAAAAAAAAAATTGTCTTAACTTGAAACGGTCATGTTTCAGTTGTTGAGTGACTAACAGTAACACTGAGGTACTTAAATTTGAAATGGTCATGTTTCAGTTGTTGGAGGAGAAACTGAGTAGTGGTTCAAATGTAATTACTTGAAATAAGATGGATGAGAAGCCATGTGCAGATCGATTATGCTCACGTGATAAAGAAAACTTGTCACATGAAAAATATTTAAAATTTGGAAAGGTAAAAATGGAAGTAAAATAACAAGGTGTTGGAGTAACAGTTCCCTTATGATGATTCTTTCCATCTCGTAAGAGAATTAAGACAGCAATTTGCTGAGCTTTTTAGGATTTCTGTGAAGGTTTCTTTTAAAGCGTCTGCTAGTCATTGTGTCTTTGGCATTCTCTTCACGAACGATGTTCTCTCGTCTTGTATTGGTCTTCCCTGTAATTTTTATGGTTGTCGATTGGTTTCTCTTTTCGGTACCGATTGATCTCATTATGACCGTCGTCACCGCCGCCTCACACCTCGATCCCTGATTGACCTCCACCCCCATGACTCCACAATTGACGCATTCATCTTCTTGGCCACCACCGATGCATCTTACTCGATCTCTCTCTCGATTCTGCACCAAGCTAATCGCTTGGGTGTGTTTTATTTTATTTCTTTTCTCTTTTGCATAGTCAATAATTTATGAGCAGAAATTCAGGAACTTCTATCAGGAGGGAACCTTGAATCACATATATCCTCCCATTGCTACTGTTGAGTTCAGGCTCGTTTGCACTTCTCACGATGAAAATAGTCATTTCTGTGGGATCAAACAGCGTTTAGACACGATTTTGAGTTGTTTTCTTCAGTTTCGTAGTTTATTTTTGTTCTCCCATATGACTCTTTAATTATAAACCGTCTAACAAAGTCAACCTGTCTCGGAGTTTTTTTATTAGGGAACTTTCTGGGACTCCAAACATAGTAATGACTATTTTCCATTATTAATAAATAGTACACCTTTTTATTCAAAAAAAACAAGGCGGTTCAGATAGCAAATGCATGATTGTATAAATCATGAGCGAAAAACCTCAATTCCACTACACTGGTGATACTGTTTAAGAGATCATCATCCAAATATAACCTTAATGGATTAAGGTAATATAATATAATATGATGGCATATTAGACACTCTATAACCAAAAGTAATTACCCAAGTACAAGTATTTTGAATTCATTTAGAGGATACAAAAACATAAATTACAAATTAAGCACTAAATACATGTATTCTTATTATTTTATCTTGAAAACGAAACAGACAAAATTTTCCATTTTATGAGAGAATAAGTTAAGTTACCTCAAAAGTAAAACAGAGATAAACAATTCATTAAATTTAAACATCTTTGTCAATCTTTTGTAGCAATGGTTGTTATCTAGCCTAACTTTTATTTAAATGATTTAACCAATTCAATCATGAAGTGGGTGGTAAAAAGATGAGTCACTTAGCCTTTCCATGAACGCCTCTTCAAACCTAGGATGCCTCAACTCCAAAACAAACTAGTCTCCATCAAACAAAGAATTAGTTGTCCCGCTTTATTCCTTATACCTATCACCATAATCTTACAATAACCAGATATTTATATATGTCTAAGAGCACCCACAGTGAGACCGATTTCACATGGACACATCGGATGTGATTTAGAAAATGAATCTATTCTTGAAACTTTAGCGTCTAACAATTTATTGACCCAAGTACAAGATAGGGAAAACTATTTTTTTCGGCCACTTTTTCGTCAAATCGGCCCAAGAACTGACTCCACTGCATGTGCTCTAGGTATGTAACAGTTATGTTGTATGTATTCATTCTACTATCAAGGAATATGATTCATAATCTTCCAACTCTAAATACTCACTTGAAAGTAATGAAGCCCCCAAATATCACATTCACATCTACATCCACTTAGTTTCTTTCTCGTCCGATGACACAACCAACCGAGCACAAAAGTAGACGACAAGCAAAAATGTCCGGCGGACTCCAAATAGTAGTTCCAAATACGGCTAATCCTTGGCAAATTCAAATCACGAGGTTCGAAAATTCCAACATCGTTGTCCGCCAAGGAGCAGAGACTCAGACACACATCTAACTATCTAAGCCTTTGTCAAAGGTTCGATTTCGCCAGTAAGAAGCTGTCCAAATATTTCAGCTACCTTGTGATAGAGACCATCAGCTTTAATTGCACGGCCATGGTGTGGTGGTTGACTTCAATGGGAGGAAAGAAGCATTTAAATGCTCCTTCAGTCCCACCAGAAAAACAATTAAAGAACTAATGTTGATGCTAGTGGCGGTGTGGTGATGGGGCAAATTGGCCATGCCTCCAATTGCATGATCTGGACAAAACTTGTCTATCAAAATTGCATACACTAAAAAGGAAACATTTCTCAACTAATATCTCTACCTTCTTTTTATGGAAGTAACTATATGCACCTCTACTCCTCTCAAAGGATAAAAAAAAACAATTCAATAATGCATAAAGAAACATTACTAGATGCATAATGATTCATGCCTCATTACTCTGCAAAACAGAACCAAAACAGTTCTGCAGAGACCCAGTTCCTGTTCATAACCTAAGCTTCATCTTAATCTAGTTTTATTATCCTTCCCTAACCTCTCCTTTTTCATTCCTTTGCTGTATAAATATTCAACCCATCCTCGCTCTTTACACATCCAACATGGCAACTACACCCCACCAGCAAACCCAAGTTCCTCAATTTGAATTTCAGACAAGTCTGCGTTCTCAGCCAAGTCTGCAATCAGTCCCTTCTCTTGCCTCACATTCAAGCAACCATCTTTACAGCATCCACCACCACTGCCTTATCACTCTGAAAGGTCACAATTCCTACATCTCCTCTCTTACCCTTTCGGGGAAATTCCTATACACAGGCTCTTATGATAATGAAATCCGATCATGGAAGAGCAACCCTTTAGAGCCTGAACTAGACTATGACCAGAACATGACTGACAACGTTTTGGCAGTTGGTAAGGGTGCTGTTAAGTCCATAGTTGTGTTAGCTGATAAGCTTTTCACTGCTCATCAAGATCACAAAATCAGAGTATGGAGGATCAGTGACAAGGAAAATGAAAGCCAGAAGTGTACCCACCTAGCCACACTGCCCACACTTGGTGACCGTGCATCCAAACTTCTGTCTCCAAAGAACCATGTTCAAGTCCGGCGGCACAAGAAGTCCACCTGGGTCCACCATGTTGACACTGTGTCTGCCCTTGCCCTCTCAAGCGACCAGTCCTTGCTGTATTCTGTTTCATGGGACAGGACATTCAAAATATGGAGGACATCAGACTTCAAATGCTTGGAATCAGTAACAAATGCACATGACGATGCCATAAATGCATTGGCACTATCAGACGATGGCCACGTTTACACAGGATCAGCAGACAAGAAAATCAAGAAATGGAAGAAGAATCCAGGAGAGAAGCAGCATTCTCTGGTTGCTACACTAGAGAAGCACAAATCTGGGGTGAACGCATTGGCACTGAGCACAGACGGGTCAATTCTGTATTCTGGGGCCTGTGACAGGTCTATAGTGGTCTGGGAGGCGGATGAGAATGGTGACATGATGGTTATGGGGGCTCTCCGGGGGCACACCAAGTCCATACTGTGTCTGGCCATTGTGTCTGACATGTTGTGCAGTGGTTCTGCAGATCAAACAGTTAGGATTTGGAGGGCTGCTCAGAGAAATTATTCTTGCTTGGCAGTCTTGGAAGGGCACAGTGGTCCCGTAAAGTGCTTGACAGCACAGGTTCATCATCCTAACTCATCTTATGCTTCTTATCTTGTTTACAGTGGAAGTTTGGACTGTGACATCAAGGTATGGCAGATTTCTGCTTCTCTTATGTAGACCACTTAGGTTGCGGTTCTGTACATAATGTGAGAAGATTGAGTGTGCTTCATTTCACCTTTCCTTTTACCCTGCCCTCTGTACTCCTTTGGTACCAGTCTTGTATGCTCGAGGTTTGTGGGTATTGGATAGACACATCAGCTACAAGCGGCCCGGGTTTTACTGGTTTCTTGGCAGAACTTTATCACTTCACTCTGAGTCACACCTGCTTTCAGATCAAATTGCACTCAAATTCATCTGTTCTTTCCAAGAAAATATCTTACGATGCATTTATAAGTTTTGATGTTAAAGATATTGGAAGGTTCTAACAGGAGCAGAATACAAGTAAACTAATGCAACTTGGGATTCTTTATTTTATAAGAAGTGCAAAGATTAGATTGAGGGACACAAAAAGGTCAAGGAATTTTAATTTAGTAGATATAGTAATGTGAAGTGAAACTCACACTTTCCTGACAAATATCCTTCCTTCCAAATCAGAGTTCTCATATTCTGTAACCAACTTGATCTTTGGATGATAACCAAAGTAAACTAAAATATAGAAAGCAGCTTTATCCTGAAGCAGAAGCAATTAAATTTCATATGTTAAGCAAAACAAAAGCAAGTAGTTGTTTAATCCTACATTCTATTAAATACTCCCATGATATTCTATAGGAAATGGTGTGAATCTTTGATACTTATTTCGGTCAATTTCATTTAACAATGATTTGTTTGGATGAGTGTGTCCATATATATAATTGGTGGCTTCCTTAGGGCAGAGCAGAATGAGGAGTAAGTAGGTGCCTTAAGGATTATGACTAAAAGACCAATCACAGACTACAAACTCTATTCCAGACTTGATCAAATCATAGATAAGAACACAGAGTTCTGACATGGATTCAATGAATTAGACTCAGTTTCTGTTTAAGCATGGGTAGAGAAACCAAGGGAAATTTCATTACCAAAATTGGGTTGAGTTCGGACATCAACAAGACTGAACTCAGTTGAGCTCAAGTAGTGCCGTATTTCAGGGAAAAACATTGCCACCTTGAGGCCAAGGGTCAGTTTGGTACAGATGATAAAGTGTTCCTTTCAGTAAACTACCATTGGATACAAAAACGGTTTTTCAGAAGGGAAAAAAGGAAAGAAACAAAAGGTGACCAGTGACAGAGCATATGATGCACCCAGAACAAATGCATAAAAGACAGCACCACAATGACATGTGAAAAAAAATATCAAATCCTAACCATGAACTAAATATGAATAAATTAGGTATAGAAAAGGACCTAATACTAGCACCACGACTTCTGTCTCTGTACATTTATTTGTCAAGTGATCATAAGAAATTAATAGGATAATCCTTATCTCTTATGTCATACAGATCATATCTGCCCTCTCGGAATACTTTGCTTTAATAATGCTTTATCATTGCTTTGATCTTTAACTAATCAGATGTAGAGAAATTAGGTAAGAGTCAACTTTCGCATGTTATGGATACTCTAAAATATACAGATATTTACCTTATGGGCTTATACCATTTCAAAAAATGAAAAGAAAAGAAAAAATGACCCAGCAAAAGGGAGAAGTGTCCTTTTGGTTTGATGTCCAATAAAAAGTTCACTCCTAACTTGTGTTGTAATTGCATCTCTAGGTCACATGCAAGAACATCAACAGTATAGTTTATCCCTTTCAAATTTTTAACCCAGTGTGATAAGAATGCACAAGAACTGGCTGCCTCAATGCTAGAAAGAAAGCAAAAGCAAAGGCTACAGTAACTACTTAATCATAAAGTTAAAACTTGTAGCTGTAACATTAGATACAGAAGGTGTGCACCATGCATAAGTATGCACAATTATACGTATGAGTGTAAGAGAGAGAGAGAGAGAGCAATACCATACTGTATAGGTTGAAGAGTTCAGGATCATCCACAATTTCATACATCTAAAAACCTGACACATTTGAGTGAAATTTCTCCCAATACACAAATACAATTGCAAAGTTTCTGTTCCCTGTGGAGTGTAGAATCCACACCCGTTTTGTTTAAATTTTCGTTTGGCAAAGCCTTTTTTAGCAACACAAAGCAAAGCAGGACCATCTTAGGTAGAGTCCATTTGGTCATCCGGACATTAAACATCCACCAGTTAAAAGCTGAAGAGGTACCGAGTTACTTTCTCATTGCACACCAACCGTAGATAATTTGCACATCCTTCAAACAACATTTGCTTCCACACAAACTAATTGAAGAATAAATTTATACATATGGCATTGCAAATGGCAATATTACAGGATCAAAAGTAGATTTTTTTATTCAGAGTGCTATGCTTTGTTTCCAATGGTTTAAAGTAAAGATTTCAAATACAGAGTCATCAAACATAAGAGGGAAAGAACCAGGACATAATACAATAAATAGAGCGGACATCTTAAATATCTACAATGGCATTTTGGCTGGTGTACCTGGATCACGAGGATACTTCTTTGGTGTGGGACGGTCTTTATGACATACAATTGCGCTTCGCCTTCCAAAAGGATTGTGTGATTCAACTAAAAGACATAACGTTGCACCAAAGATAATGTCAATAAGTAAGCATAAACACTAGTAATACTGCAAGGTCAACATAATGTTTCAGAACTTCATAAATGACAAACAACTATAGCTTTTCAGCTAGGGAACTTTTGTTGTTTTAGTGACGACCAAAATAGAGAGCAGGTACACTTCTATTCTAATAACAACAAATTACTATGAGATAGCCTAGAACAAACCGAACTCTAATGGAAGGCTGGGGGTAAAGGGGACCAGGCATATTATAGTAGCCAATAGAATCTAACGATATATGTTGCTCACTGTTCAAAATAAGAAAACTAGTTGTAACCTTCAATGGTAGGTAATGTAAGATACTTAAGATAACTTCTGTATTTACTATTTAGCCATTTGAGTCAAGCTCAAACTGCCTTCTTTCATGCCATCTCATTGAGATGGCGCTAAAATAGGATGCATTGTTTTACTGGTAGAATGGCATATTTAAGGACAGGGGAGGAGGAGGAGGGTTGTGGGGGCAATTGGCTCCACTAAACAATACTTTCCCAAAAATTCTTTAAATTTTTACAATAAGTTCTATTTATTTCACCTATTTTAAAGTTCACCCCTAATAGATTTTGAAATTGTGCTTGTTAACTATTTTCTTTACTAGTACTCCACTGATTTAACAGTTTTTCCCTGGATATATCCCTGCGTAAGGATGACAAAACAATTTTTAGTATGCTCATAGAATTACCAAACCAAATCGGAACATTGATTTATCAATTGGAAGATATATCAAATAATATGACATGCCATGTTTTCACTATTTTTATGCACGTAAGTGCACACATCTTCAACTCCCACCTTAATCTCATGTTTTCAACAGGTGGAGTCAACTAATAACAACAAACCCAGCCATTTTCCAGGCAGATGGGGTTGACTACACAAATCCAAGAGATCTAGTTAACAGAATCCACATTTAATCTAATTCTCCCATGCAAAAAGTTAATACTTTTCATGAATCTTCTTTACAACTATTTAAACTGATACTCCCCTAACAATCATCTCTGTACTATCAGAGGAAAGGAGTAAGCCTAAATAGGAGAAAATTCAACCACCTGCAGAACGCCATCAATAGTTGACAACCAGAGAAAGTGAAATACTATCGTTCACGTTGCCTTCAATGCCAAACCATCGGGTATTTATAGAATGGAAGAAAGGATCGAAATTTGAACATCACGCAAAACTATTCATTCAAACATGTCACAGTTTATTCTTTTGTCAGTCTTCAGTTCCACCAACAGACCCACGATGTAGTTGCTCGTGTAAAGACACAATGGTCTCACAAGTGAGCATATTTTTTAAAATATAAAGTATAATTGGAACCTTAACTACAACTCAAGCTTTGGTTGAATTAATTCTTTAATAATGTAAAACAAGCAAGAAACTATTGAATATAATAAATAACAAATATATGTGCAAAGACAGAAAGTAAAACAAATATACCAGGGCAGAGTTTGAATGTTGAAGCGCCCATCAACTGAATTGCTTTTTCTGCATTCCTAACTTCCTCCTATACAAATTCAGGATAAAGAAAATAAGCTATTATATGTACATAGAAGAAATACAAGAGAGCTTATCAGTTTAATAGTGAAAGGTACTCAGAATATGGAAGGCCGAAAGTGTTTTTGAAGATCGTGAGACATGACATACTCTTCAATATGGATCAAGTTTAATTTCAATAAGAAGAAGAAAAATGAGCATTATATGTACCAATCGGTTTTAAACCACTGATTTTCATCAACGAAGGTACTTGGTTTAAGATGAAAAATGCAGTAAACTGAATACAGTGGTTAATGATTGATCCTGATTTGGCTACTCACACACAAACAAATATTATTTTGAAGAAGCTACACACATGTAGCTTCACAATATTGTTTGGAAGTTATGTTCCAAATAGGGCTGCTTGATGTTGAGCAACTCGAGTAGGAGTGCTCCGTGTTCTGTTCTTGAGATTTTTATTTGCTTGTTTCCTCAAAGACAGCTGAATGTATATCATTCGATGATATATATTGGACGTTTGGGATAGTGCTGGGCGAGATAAACCTAGGTGAGGGAGGAAGTGTCTTTTCTCAGTTGTTTGTACTTGCCCAATACTCTAAGTGGAGATGTATCGGAGTAGAAAGAGTTGGGATCCTTTCTCAATGGTGTGATGGTACTTTTATAGTAGATGTAAAGGTCGTGTGGTTGTGAATACTTGTCAAGTCAGTAAAGTGGTTGCAGGATGACTAATATGGGCTGTGGGACCCAAATGACATAGGCATGTGAATAGGTAGGTCTTGCTAGATGTGGTTAGGGTTACAAGGGTAGTTGTTACGTTATTGGGTATGGGATCGAGTTATGGGTATTTAGTGGATGGATAAGAAACTTCTAAATAGCTAACACTACTTCACCAATATAATTTTGTTCTTCCCTTTTTCATTCCATAATCATCCTTAGATACAATTAATTCACCCTATTTTTCTGATACATGGAGTAATTCAAGGAACATGGACATGGTGACCTACATGATGAAATGCACTAACCAGTAACTAGCATGAGTAATGCAATAAGTGAAATGCTGAAACACCATAGCAGTAATGCAAGCAATGCTGAAATGTTGTAATGCAGTAACTAAATTAACTCCTAAAATTCTGGAACATTAGTTTGAGATTGTGATTCTTGAGATCCTAACAGTAGTCTGAGCGAGTTGGTTCCAACCATTCAATGAGGCAGAGTGGGTTGTGGGTTACCCAACAGATTTTAAACATCAACATGAACATAAGTTGGGCCAAGTGGTAGGGAGCTCACATCTACATATGTGTGATCCTGAGTTCGAACTTTGGTACATATAAATTAGGTTAGGAATGACAGATCAAAAAACCATCAACATGAGACATCTGATGTTAAAAGTAATTTTCCCAATGGCATTAGATTAGGGCTTTTAATGAGACCCTTTTTTTTTGTATTTTCTGATTGTTGAAAGATGGATACTTTCTCGCTCATTACTTTGGAGCTTTCATCAGATCAGAGTTCTATGATAACCATTTACCAGCACAAAAGGGGTTGCAATTACATCCCTGTCTACGTCCATTGTTGTTTTTGCTTTGTTTTGACTTGATTTTAAATTCTTGCATCTGCATAACTTTCATTCGATATTTTTTATGGAAGCCCATTAACTTAAGTAAATGTACCAATATATGCAAGAACTTTAACAATGACCTCCTAAAAACAAAAGCTATGGTACAAAAAAGATGGAAAAGATGGCTACAATTGTAAACACACTAATTCATGAGTTCTCATATGTCCAGACTCCAAAACCAATTTAATGAGAATAGCATATAACTAGCAACCATGTGCTCATGAAACCAGTTCACATTTTACTCTCTATTCCTATTTTTATTTGACATAGATATATACTTCAACATTAATAAATAATACCAGTATGTCCATGCATTACCAGCTGGTACTGCCTTGGATATCCTAATGGTAACAAATGGTTGTTGCTGAAATCCATACCTGAGGATCATGGCCCTTTGCAGCTACAAACAGTCCACCAACACGCACTAGAGGGAGACAGTACTCAGCTGAATCGTGCCAAAAAAACATCAAACAAGAATCACTTAGAGCTCATAGAGACATGCAAAGGACCGAGAGGTAAGTGTGTGCCAATACCAAGAATCCTCATATCTGCCACTGCCCTCGCAATTGCTACATCAAATTGTTCTCTGTATAATATATCTTGCCCAAAGTTCTGTCCTACAACAAGGTCCAACACATGTATTGCATGACTCATATTTATTGGAAATTTGGAATGCAGTTGATTGTATTTCTAGACAGAACAATATAATATAGATCGCCTGTGGAGGAAATGGTAAACATGTTAAGCTTCATGATGAGAGTGAATATGATACCTAGTTTATGATAACACGATTAGGAATCTTTAATACTATACACTGTCACTATCAATTCATGACTGCAACATTTATAGATTCACATGACCAAAGGACCAAAGCAATGTGTTTGTGTACAAAAGTAAAAACAATTTGAAGTTCTTCAAGAACTAAGGACATGAACCAGACCTCGCATTTGGTATAGCATAAATTTGGTAGCACAAAGAAATAATTTACAAGGTAAATGAGATTGCCGTTTCATTGCATTTGCATCCAATCCAAGGAACAATGTTATCAAGTGCAATAGAATATGCTTACGGCCCACCTCAAACAGGTCGTTCTACTTGTCGTTTTCAAAAATGAACACAAAATCGGAGTGCAAAATAAGATGTGGATACAAGATAACCTAATCAATCAATTGGCATTGCCTCAGGCTAGTGCTTTGGATTAAAACAAATTTAATTCCTAAAAGTCATGATTTCAGCCAGAGAATGCCATGCAAAATTCCACAAACCAGATTCTAGAGCAGCTAGGGGGATCAAGGTCTCCGTATTCAATCAATGATAGCAATTATTTACACCTAAGAATTCATTTTTCTCTCTCGAAATAATACTAACAGACAGCCTAAAGCTCGGTACCAATTCTCCTACGTGAAACCACTAACACATTTTCCAAATTAACTTCTGACATAATGAGTTTTGCCCTTCATGGATCTCAACACTCTCAACTAAAAGCCAGAACACATCAACAATGTCATACAGACACATTTTCCAAATTAACTTCTGACATAATGAGTTTTGCCCTTCATGGATCTCAACACTCTCAACTAAAAGCCAGAACACATCAACAATGTCATACAGAGAAGCTCTTTTTACGGTAACATAAAAAGTCTTTAAATTATAAAGTTCCCCTTGATAATAGCACAATTGGGTAGTTGAAATCTTAAATTTTATACATTTATATGCCCCTACAAATTTTATTGGCAGTAATGCCTATAGTGGTAAATTCAATATCTACCTGGCGGGCGAAACACACTAATCAAACACAAGCAAGTGAGAGAACAAAAGCATTGATCAGAAACAATATCATCTGTCAAAATTGTAAAAGCACGTGAGAAGAGGAGGGGGTGAGAAGTGGCACCTCTGCTCTCCCTCTCACAATTTGAACATTAGACAGACCAGAAGCACCAACTGCATGCTCCAAGAAAACACAACGCTTATTCAAGGACTCTAAAAGAGTCACTTTCCAACCTACCCATCAAACAAAAAACATCACAAAAATGATAAAATCCATGAATGCATTTGGATTCATCAAAAACCAACACTGTTTTAGCTTCAATTCACCTGGGCACGCAATAGCCAAAATCAATCCGGGAAGGCCCGCTCCAGTTCCAACATCAACCATACTAATTTCTTCGCAGGAGTTGCCAAAATGCGAATCGTAAGAGTCCCGTATAGGCGGTATAAGAGCAAGCGAGTCCTCGACGTGCCTCTCCATCACTTCGTCTCTCTCTTTCACAGCCGTGAGGTTCATTTTCTGCAACAACAAAAAACCCACAAAACATATATACGTATACACAGCTTAACTTTATCGGAAGCAAAGAGCAAAAGAGAAAGAGAGAGACCTGGTTCCAGTGAAGAAGAGCGTCGACGTAGAGATGAATCTGCTCCTTTTGGTGGGAATCTAGGGTTTCGAAGCAGGAAGCTTTGATTCTTGTGGAGGAGATATGTCTGGCTTTGGTTTTGCGAGGATGGAAGGTGTTTGGGTTGGCGACCGCAAGGTGTTCGACGAAAGTCCCCAAAGAGAATGGAAAGTGGAGACTGAAGAATTTGGCACGAGACAGTAACATATTGGCGCCTCTGATTATCATTGCCTTTCTATTCAAACAATAACCAATTATAACTTCCAAATTCTGGCCACCCCACCCGTCTGGCTGGGTCGGGTTAACCCGTAAAAGTATACCATGGCTCTTCTCATTTGTGACCGATGGGATTTAAAAATTGGATCAAGATTTGCCGTATTTAAATTTTCGTGTCTCACGTTTGGAAAATTGTGAGGAGCCTATTGCATTTTTTTTTTTCATAACAGCAATCATGTTTGCATAGTGGTTTAAAACGCTTGTAATCAACAAATTGCCGTGTTAATAGTGATTCGTGGGAGCATATGGCATCGCTTTTCTTAACTTCTCTTGTTTCATGGTTGTCTCTCCTATTGCAATTGTAATTAACAAAATGTTGTGTTAATAGTGATTCGTGAGAGCATATGACATCTCTTTTCCTCAACTTCTTTTGTATCATAATTGTCTCTCATGTTGCAACTGTAATTAACAAAATGTCATGGGGATTCACATCAAGTTACTGTCTAGAGAGAGAGGGTCTCCCTTCTCTCTAGACTTTTCTCACCCAAACCCTAAACCGACCCCTCTCTTCCTATGGTCGCCGCCGGTGGCTCTCATAGCTACGGCCATGACAGTCGCCGCCGGTGGCTGTCTCTCCCTTCCTGCCTTCGTTTTCCCCTGCTGTGTGTAGCCTCACCTCTCCGGCCTTTGGTTTTCTCTCCTCCACCGGCGACGAAAGTTCCGATTCAGGTGGGACGGGTTTTCTTCGTTGAGATGACGGGGATCTGGTTCTTCTCGGTGTTTTGGTTCCTTGTCTTCGGTTGGGTCTTGGTTGCACGCGTCGGGGCTTGCTTTTCTCGGATCTACCTCCCACCTCTTCTGTTCTCGGGTTAGCCGGGCCTCGCCGGAGCGGCGAGGGGTTTAGCCGTGTTTTGGCTTCGTTTTGGTGGTTGGGTGTTGTGGGAAGGGCTTCTCTCGGCGCTGCTTCAGATCTGACTTTGCGGGAGCTGATTCTCTTCTTCCCCACTTGCTTCGGTTCTCGATAAGGAAGCTTCATCCTTCTTGTTCTCAGCAACTCCTTCCTAACTAGATCTGTCGGTATGTCTCGTTTTGACTACTTCTCTCCCTTTGGGTCGTCGGCCTGGTGTTGGCCACCGACGAGATCTCGTGAGATCTGAGAGTACAGATCTTGTTTTTCTTCTTCCCCATCATTTCTATGGATCTGACCATCCTCTCTCTTTCCCTTTTTTTCTAACTCTTCTTCCTCTCGTTCCCATGGGGGACGAGGCCCAACTTCTGGTGATGGCCAATTTGGGTTTAGCCTAACGGTGCTTGGAAGATTGGAGGATTAGGGATTGTGAGTTTGGGTCGGCTCCTTAGGGTATGGGGGAGTTGCTCTGGAATTTCATGAAAATGGATTCTGGGTTATTGGTTGGTGTTGTGTTGGGGAGGTTGTTTGGATTTTCTGTCTGTCACGCCCCAATTTCAGTAAACCGAACTCGGGACGCGAACGTTTAAAATAAGAAAACACTTTGAAAAATATTTCCATTAAAAAAAATTACAATAACAGTTTAGTTCAACAAAAGGATAATTACAGTTTAAAACACGTCCCAACAAGTGGACAAAAGTACAAGGTATCCGTCACTAGACTCAAAAGACAAAACCCGGACTCCGCTCCTAGCTCCACAAGCTTCGAGAGCTCACCTAGTCCGTCCCACAAACATTACCTGTAGGAAAAGCAGCTAGGGGTGAGCGTTCGCTCACCACCATGGATAACAGACTGACTACGACATAATTAGCAGACAATGCCGGTAACACCAACAACAAAAATCAACCCCCGGGGATCACTGTCCCCAACCCAAGTACTCTGACTGACAAACACCCACGGTGACCTTCCTCGAACGACTCGACACTCGACACGTAAGTAGACACGACACAACGATCACGACCTCTTCCAAGGACTCAAAGGAACTACGCAACACCAAACAAGATCACAAAGGATCGCAAACCAGCTGCTCAGTAACCTCTCCCACTCACACGAACACGGATCAGGCTAGCCAAAGAGTGCTTACAACCTGTGATACTCAAACTCGGACCAGGCCAGCCAAAGAGTGCTTGCAACCTATGTTACTCAAACCATGTCAGGCCAGCCAAAGAGTGCTTGCAACCTACCGGGATCCGCAATCACAATCACAATCACAATTACAAGCAAATTCAAACACACAGGCACTCAAGGCCACTCAAGACACCTCAACAGTCAAGACTCGGGTTCAACAACCCCACGGGCACTCACTGCCACTCAAGACACACCAACGGTCAAGACTCGGGTTCAACAACCCCACGGTACTCACGGCCACCCCAAAACACCGAAACGACAACACGGGCTCTCATGGCCACCCAAGACTCAGCAATAAATAACACGGGCTCTCAAGGCCACCCAAGACTCGACAACAGTAAATAAATAACACACAACAACCTCCGGCATAATCGATGCCTACAACAGTCCTAAGATCACTAGTTTCACAATCAACCTCCGGGCATGGTCATATGCCTCCAGTACTCCTAATATCAACAGTTTCACAACCAACCTCCGGGCATGGTCATATGCCTCCAGTAAATCAACTATCACTAAGTTCTCTGCTCCTACGACACTACTAAGTGTCACATGCATTCCCGTAATCGCTACGTTCCCGTATCACCTTTCTAATAATTCCTAAGTTCCCGTAACATGCATTTCTAATAAACGCTACAATCCCGTATCATGCTTTTCTAGTATTTAAATTAAACCTACTCAACCCACGACACCCCGGTGTCACATGCAAATCTACTGTTAACTTTCCCTAGTCAGGGCCGAGATCCGGCTACTTTTCCCTACCTCATAAGCAACTCCAAAAGCGCTCCGCTAAACCCGAGATGATCGCAGTCACTCGCCGAGCCTCCCTTTGCCTCGGTCCGCAGCACGATCTAAAAGAACACAGATTTAACTCACTTTTAAACTAGTACGAACAGGCCAAACTTAAATAAACTCAACGCCCAACGTAACCCCGGCAATGTCGATAAAGGACCCTTAAAGGCCCGATTCGCCCGACGTGGCGAATCTGCCCGGGTTTTGTAAATTGCTTTCCGGGCTCCCCCTCGATCGGAGCCGGACTCTAAATTTAACACGAAGCCCCAAATTAATAACGGTTCCGCCGTTAAGTTAACGGCTACGATTTGTCCAGTTTAGATTCGACAGTTGTCGTTTACCCTCGAGCGGAATAAAAGTCGGGTTACGACGGATCGGGTTCGAGCACCCGCGCACCGAACCCAGGTTTGATCTAAACCCAGTTTAAACCCCCTTTTAACTTAAAACCGTCGTTGAACTCCCTTGCTTTAATTAATTCCGTCTTTGATTTTAAAACAAACAGTTTCCTTCCGTTCGTTTCCAAACTCGATACTTCGGTCCAAAACCCTTATAAAGTCGATTTGATTTCGTTTCCCTTTTTCGATTTAATCTTAACTCGAGTTTAACTTAACAGCCGACTTTCGTTTTAAAACCCGTTTAAATCAACCGATTTAGTTTTATCGATAACAAATTTTACGTTCGAAAAGCGAAATCGAGCTTTCGTTCTAAAACAGGTTTTTATTCTAAACTCAAACTAAACCAGATTTACACCGTTAAGCAGATCTGAAACCGTAATGAACATAACAATGATAACTTATATTTTGATGTTCTTCTTTACAAATTACAGATTAACACCGATACAACAATCCTTTAAACAAAACCAGATCTACGTTTTTCCGTTCTGTTCCCTTCCATTTCGGGAGCTCCGTTCCATGCCGACCGGATCTGAACGAACTCGGGAACGGGAAAGCAAAGACGAAGAAGAACGGGATCGGCTTGGTCCGGCCGACCACCGGCGCCGGTCGGCCAAGTTTCCACGGGCCGAGAACTAACCGTGAGGAAACGGTGGCGGCGGTGGACGGCGGTGCACGGCGGCGTACGACGCGGGTCCGGACGACTCGTCCCGTCCCGGATCTAGCGAGCTCGCCGGCGAGGAGCTCAGGACGAGGGCGCGGCCGGCGATCTGTGGCATGGATTGAACGAGAGAGACGGTGGCGTCCGGTGGTGACGCAGTGGCTGGACGGAGAGGGAAGGGAAGGGGCTCGGTGGGTTCGGCTGAGACGGGAAGGAGAGGGGCTCGGTGGGTTCTGAGAGGGAGACGGTGGCGCGAGGATAGAGGGACGGCGGCTGGTGTGGTCGGAATCCGGCGAGTAAGAGGGAGACGGCGTGGAGGAGCTGGGCGTGGTCGGGGCTGGGTGTGGTCGGACGGAGATGGAAGGGAGACGGCGTGGTGGCTGGAGGAGAGGGAAGATCGGGTTCGGGAGAGAGAGAAGAGGGAGGTGAGGGTGAGGGCTACGCAGGAGAAGAGAAGGGAATGGAGGCGTGGGTGTTGAGGGTTTCAGAACCCTAGATTTTGGCTTATAAAGCCTGGGTTGGGCCGGGTCAGCACTTGGGCCGGTTCTGACTCGGGCCGGGTCAGTCCGGTACAGCCCAAAACAAAATTTTTTTTTGAAGCGGGTTTTACACTGTCACTAGGAGTCGGGTGAGGTGTGGTTAAGAGAGTTGGGTGGAGGAGCTTTACTGTGGTGTTCGGCGGTGCTGGTTTGGGGTTGTTTAGATTGGCTTCTTCGCTTCTCTCGTGGTGTTTCTGTGGTACTGGTTGTTGGTCGGTTTTCTGCGGTGTGCCGCTTGGATTTCGATCTCGGTTGCCCTGGTCCGGGTGGGTTCGCGCGGGGCTCGAGGAGGGCGAGGGTATTGGCAAGGTTTTTTCGCTTTTTACTTTCTGTTTAGTGTTGGGCCTGGTTGCCCTTTGTTTGGCCTGTTGTTTGCCCGGTTAGCCCACTTGTTGGGTTTGTTTCGTTTGTTGGTTGAGCTTTAAGCCTTCTATTGTTGTACTTCATGTATTTTTCTGGGTAACTGACTTTGTTGTAGTTTGGTTGTTTGTTATCACCCCTTGTTGGGTGTTGGTTCTGAGGCAGTTACGACTATACTCTTGTTTGTAATGAGGCTATGCCTTCTCCTTCTGCTACAATTTGTAGCAGTCGGATTTTATATATAAAAAAATTGCTGATCAAATTTTTTTTAACAAAATGTCGTGTTAATAGTGATTCGTGAGAGCATATGGCATTTCTTTTCCTTAACTTCTTTTGTATCATAATTGTCTCTCATGTTGCAACTGTAATTAACAAAATGTCGTGTTAATAGTGATTCGTGAGAGCATATGACATCTCTCTTCCTTTAAATTCTCTTGTACCATAGTTGTCTCTTTTCTGTACCACCTGGTTACTTCAACCAGTAATCATGATGAGGTCTGACATTAACCTTGTTCCTATCCGCGAGATGAATGGTTCTTACTTATCCTCAATAAGATGGAACAATCGGATTTGAAGACTGGTGACACCCCCAAGACGCTTCTATCGATAAGTTTGTGAGTGTGTTGCAACCCGACCACACTGCCACAATGCCACCACCGCAACCACCACCAAAACCGTCGTTGCCGTCACCGCCCCTAGATTTACCAACACACCTACTTATGTCCCCGTCATCCTTTACATTACTCGCGTGCTGATTGGCTACCATCCACCCTCTTTGATATGGACTGATAGGATCTGGGATACTAGTAATCCCCATTTACCAAAGCGATTGCCTCTTTAGACCATGTCCGAAATACTCGGGACCATGCTCCCAACTCTACCGACGGGTTTTATCAAATTGTTGCAATCAAGGAAGAAGGCAACTTGACCTTCTCCTCCGCCTTTGTCTCCTACGTTGCCTCTACTTTCGTCTCCAATGTCGATGTCCCCAACGCTACCGTCCTCCAAGTCGTCACCCTGCCCATCACCACCACCACCAACGAACTAGATCATCCCACTCCCTTGGTTGCCCCCACTGTAGCTTATGGGCCCGCGAAATTCACTCGCAGTTGGGGCCATTACTCTACGCAGCTAGCCCTAGCTCCCTACGGAGAAATCACCACTACCCCTCGTTGTTCCACATGCCACCATCAACTTCGCTGCTGTCGATCTTTAAGCCACCGATTCAGCACCCACTAGTGCCACCACCTCTTTCATCACCAATGTTGCCACTGTTACATCTTCATTTATCATCAGAGTTGTTGTCGTCCTCGCATCATCTGTCATCAGAATCGTCACTTCCACCTCTCTTCCTCTACCACCAGATGTTGTTATCATATCCTCCGCCACACGCCTCTTTCCTACCTTTCGGGATCCTTCACTTTGGGGATGAGAACAGTGAATGGTGAACTCATCTCATTTCCGATGATTTTCATAGCCTAAAACTCAACCAGAATCTCCCAGCAAATGTGTTAGTACTTAGGGTTGGTCTTGTACTGAAGCTTTGTTACAGCCCAAGCAAAAGACTATAAATTTAACAGTAAAAATAAAAATAGGAATTGACAGTGTGTCCCATCAGGTGATTCCCCAACATTCAAAAAATGCTTATTATTCTAGAATCTTATCCCTAAAGCTATGGATGGGTATGGGTCAGTCAAATGATGCATTATTACTTGGGACTTGATAATTATACACAACATTTTTTTGTTGTTTTCATAAATTATTGCACAGAATTATAATGGAGCAGTGCTGAACAAAGTAACATGCACATTTGTCTTGACTCTCTCACCAGAAACTATGCTTTTTGCAGCAACACAAACAAATTTCTTTCTCATCCTCATCTCTCATGCCTCAACATGATACAAACCATTCATTTATTTATTATATATTATATATTATATATTATATATACACACTGCAAAAAATATTCCATCTTTAAGCAAACCCAATAAAGCTTAATCCCTCCAAAGCTCCAATATTGTATTTGTACCAGACACAAACTGCCTTTTACAGTTGTATATTTATTTATTTGTATAAACAAAACCCACTTATTTATTTCAAATTAGTTTGCACTACAACAACATACAGCAATCATCATGGCTTCCTCCTCCCACCATCATTACCTCCTCATCACCATACACCAACCTCATCTATCATACTCAAAACCAGACCAAGCTCAAGAGGAGGACAAGGAGCTGCTACTGTTTATTACTTAGTTTCTGCTACACAACACTTATGGTCTTGATGACGGCAAAAGTAAGGACAGATCCTTCTTTCTTTTGCTCGTATCGATCATTACTGGCTACTCTTTCCGGGGAATCAAGTGTCTCGGTCCGATCCTTTCACACAACCTTGCTGCTTTACTTGTTTTCTGTGATATGTTCCTGTTAGTTGTTTTTCCTTTTGATTATCTATGTCTCCCTATCTCTCTCTCATTACATTTTATAGCATGTTTGGTGATTCACATTTTTTAGTTATCCATGTAATGTGAGTGCTGCTGCAATTGTATGATTCGTATTTGAGACAATTCTTCTACTCTTAACCTATTTTTTAACTTGATTACTCTAATATGGATAACTAAAAAATTTCTTTCTTATCCATGTATTGTTTCTTAGGGTATTTTATGGTGTTTTTCTTGTCATGACAGGAAAACAAAACCATCAAATTACTACTGCTGCTCTTGTTGTTGGCATAACATACCAGCTATATACATTGTTATATCCTCTTATTTGACTTGTGTGCTTTCATTAACTTTTCTAGATTCTATCTCACTTTCAATACAACTTTTCAGGGGATGAACTGTCTTCAAACTGTTTGTCCTTTTTCTTTTCACTTGTTTTTGTGAAAAGAACTATACATAACTTTGGACAATTACAAGCATAATATGTTCATTAGAGCATCACAATGAGGGCAATTTTTTTTTTGTGATAGGTTAATTTTTTTTATTAAGCTAGCATTCTATAAGAAAGTAGAACAAAGCAGGAAAACGATTCTCAAAAAAGGACCTTTTCTTCAAATTATTACAGCTACAAGAGCAAAACAGATAGCAAAATCCAAGCAAGACATAAACAAAAGAAGTCGCTCAAGCCGCCCTCCTTGCCTACGTCCTACCTGAGTTCAAGCACAGAAACCGGTTAGATACCAAAATAGGGATCATCGCTTTTCCTGTAGACGATTCAGGTAAGACCTCGTCCTTACTGACCTCGCCATCCTCCTCACAACGTTGCGGGGCATCTTGTTCGAGTAACAAAGGGACAAGGTCAAAAGCCTTTTTACCAATTTTCTTGCTAAAAATCCAATCACTTGAGCTATCTTTCTTAGCAATATCAACAATATAGCTTCCCGGAATGCCACCTTTATCAGCAGGAGTTTTAGCTCTTGTCCGATAAAGAACTTTTGGAGGAGCACTCACCTTCAACTGACCCTTCTTAGGACAGTCACGCCTTTTTGGTTGAGCTAAAACATTGCTTTGAATCGTAGTCATTGTCATCGGAGGTTTAAGGATAACCTCCTTTCACGGACTAATCTGTTGGTCCCCAGTTGTAGCACAGACTGCTACCTCAACATTCGGAATCTGAGTACCAACACCCAAACCCAACCCTAAAGGAACAGAACTAATTTTTCCCCAAGAGCCTCCTGTTGGGCTTCAGGTCCGGAGCCCAACGTTTGGCCCATCGAACCCTACTAGATCTCTGAATGAGCCTCAACAACATTTGGGCTTAAGGGAGCCTGAATTTGGGCTTCAGTTATAACACTTTCTTGGGCCTTAGAAGATGCAACGTCTACACACGATGGGGGAAATTAAGAAGTCGAATCCACAAAAAAAAAGATGGATTCAGGAGGGGAAAGTGCCTTTTTTTCTCTCTCATTGATTGCACGTGGATGAAATCGTCAATGTCGAAATGGGATCGATTTGTTCTCTCTTTTTTTCAACAAAGAAAATTTAAATTTAAATTTTTTTTGGAGGTGAAAGAGGAGTACAGATGAAGATCTAGTTACTAATCATAAAGACCCAAAGTTAGACGTAATCGATTTTAAGGACACAACCATAATACATATACAAACTAGGGCAATGTCAAGGAAGTACAGCCTCAAGACGGGTCCGGTCGAGACTCGAGAGAACATCGACAAACACAGCCTGAGACTCGAGAGCACATCGACGACCCACCAAAACGACAAAGGAAGGTCCCAACAGTTTTGTTTCACTGCTACCAGCGACACCCGCCGAAAGAGGGGAGAGACACACAAGCTAAGAGAGGTATAGTCGGAGCTATAGGCACCACATATCGACGAACAAAACCAAAAAGGGGGTATAACTGGTATAGGGTAGAAGCAGAGGAGGGGCGAGGAAGAGGTAAAGGAAGGAATTCCGTCCAAAATAATCGAAATTAAAGAGACAATCGTCACCGACGAAAGCAAGAAAAAATAGAGATGGGTTAGGATTAGGCATAGCCTTCTTCAGAAAGAAAAAAACTGCATAGTTAAATTTGGTGAAAACTAATTTGTCACCGATATATTTTCTTTAATTTCTTTCCTTGAAACACATAACAATTCTTTACAATTTGGTAAAGAAGACATTTAGTTCACCACTGTGCAAGGCTTCATGGGGGAGTATGTTGTTGATTATGGATGCTTTGCAGGGATCAATGGTCACAGTAGTAGCATATGCTCTCTTCTTCACCTTGATCCTATATAGTTGCTATTCCAAGTATGATTTGGTGTGCGAGATCATACCATGGATTGGTATAGTGTACGACGATCGATCTCGTACAGGGCTGTTAATGGTGCACGGAGGCGCGTCAGTAGGGGTGCACGGCGGCGGCGAGGGACGTGAGTCGAAACACTGCGCAGAGCCGACTCTCTCTAAAACCCTAGGGTTTGAGTTCGACTTTTTGCGATTATCCTTCATCTTCTCCGGCGAAGCACTGATGTTCTCAGGAGACATAGATGGAGGCGAGGCGGATCATGAGGATGCACTCACTCGGGAGTCAAGCAATCCTCTTGGTCTGGCTTCGATGGGATCGGAGTCGGAGGAGGAAATTTTCTCGCAGCAACCCATCTCATCGGAGGAGTACGACGCAAATCTCGTTGCAGATGATCTGGAAGCACCGACGGTGGCGCTGACGCAACGAGGTGACGAGGAGGTTTTGATGGCGATCACGACGGGGGAGCAGGAGGCACAAGAATCGTGGCCACCATCGATGATGACAATGCCATGTGTATGAATACAAGGACATCCATCTTTCAATGGTAGAAACGTGTCTTCTCAAATGGTAAACATGTGGCACCATCATGCACTGCAAAGACATAAAAGAAGCAAGACCTTTCCAAAGATAATGGGTTTAGCAAAGATAATGACTAGCAAGATGTCACCTCCTCGCTCTCAGCTCTTCTCCTTGCTCGCACTAAACAAGCCCATCTCCATCTCAATCTCAATCTCATCGTTTAAATCACCAAAACAGCTCCCATTCTCAGTCATCTCATGCCGTGCCGACAAGATCAAACCCATTAATATTGTTGACCCGTCGGTCGGTCCTCCGGAGTACCCAGGTAGCAGTCCACCGGAGATCCCAAGAATTGTTCCCGACAAACCGGAGATTCAGACCCCTCTTACGCCCCAAGTCAACCCCCCTGCTGTTCCGCCGGAATTTCCGCGGCGCCCAATACCGTCGCCTGACACTCCGGAGATTCCGGTGCCGGAGAGAGTTCCGGGGGTGCCTCCACCTCAGGAACCGCCGTCGGTGCCTCCCCCGCAGCCGGGTATAGGTGATCCGCCTGCCTATTGATCCAACTTGTATTGGATTTGCTGTGTCTTTCCTTGGTTATTTCTTGTACCTTGAACGTGGTTTTTTATGTGAGTACTGGTTTTCTCTTACGTTGGTCAATTCTTTTTTTCTTAATAACCATAGTAATATAGAGTATCCCTTACTTAAGTTACACAATTCTGACTTCGTTGTACTGTAACAAATCACCCTCTTTAAAGTTAGCCTCTCTCTCCGTTATTTCCAATTTCCCCTCCTTTGGACTCAATGGAGAAAGCCATGGGCCCGTGGGTAAGGCTTACACTAAGTCCACTAATTGAAATGCATAATTAAAAGCCCATTTAAAGGTCTACCCAATTAATTAAAATTTACGAGAGTGAGTAAGAAAAGCGTTATTAACCCAATTAATTAAAATTTCAAATGCCATCGCTATACAATTTCAACTGAGGTGCCTTTTATTCTGCAGAGCAAACCAAACCAAACCCTAAAAGCTTCCACCGGCCGACCCATCTCTCCCATGGCATCGAAACGTTCCAAGTCAGACCTTCTCAAATCCCCACCATCCGAACATTCTTCCTCTGATGAAGACGAAGGAGAAGAGTCCTCATCCGAGGAATCAACTCCAATGCCTAAACCCGCCGCCCAGAAGCCTCAGTCTTCAGCCAGCGGCGACTCCGGCTCCGAATCTGAATCGGAGTCCGAAGCAGAGGAAACCCTCCCTCCGGTTTCCCAACCGATTGTGAAGCCTCAGACCTCGAAAGCCGTGGACCAGGCTGCTACTAACAAACCCGTATCGAAGCCCCCAACTCCGGCCGTGGCCAAGCGACCGGCGGAGAGCAAAAGTGGTAACAAGGCTTCGAAGAAGGCGAAGCAGGCAGCAGAGGGAGGCAAGGGTGATGGGACCGTGGAGAAGTCGACGCCGCGAGTGTGGAGCGAGGACGATGAGATTGCGATTCTGAAGGGCTCGATTGAATACGAGGAGAAGGTAGGAATGGTTCCATCTGCGGACATGGAAGCGTTTCACGCCTTCATCAAGAAATCACTTCGTGCAGATGCTACCCGAAGCCAATTGTACGAGAAGCTCAGGCGCTTGAAGAAGAAATATCGGGACAACATTGAGAAATTGAAGAAAGATGCCAATGTGAGCTCCTCATGGAAGCCTCACGAGAAGAAAATCTTCGACCTTTCCAAGAATATATGGCGCAGTGAGGGTAATGGGTTGCAGTCACCCAAGGTTGACAAGGTCAAGTCTACTGCAAAAATTAAGAAGAATGATCATCAGAGTGGCAGCAAGCTCGTCGCTAGCCTATCCCCAAAGAAGCTTGAAATGACACCAACTCCATTGATGGATGGTGCAAAAAATGTAGAAGATATGGAGGTCGAGAAGAATTTGCCTCCTCCAATGGTCTGCGGAAGTGGGGATATGCAGATTTATGTTCTGGAGAAAGGGTGGGATATGATTAAAGGACCACAGAGAACTGAGCTTGAGGAGAGGTGGTCGAACTTGCAGAAGGCTGAATTGGAGCTTTTTGCCAAGCGCACCAAGTTAATTCTTGATCAAACAAATTTACTTCTTGCAGCAAAGAAGTGAACCCAAGATTGGGTGGCAGTGAAGGTATAATTGTGTTTGGTTTTAATGGTTCTTAAGAGTATAATGTTATTTTGATTTGGGTGGCAGTGAAGGTATAATTGTGTTTGGTTTTAATGGTTCTTAAGATTATAATGTTATTTTGATGATCTTTAGACTGTAATGTCATTTTGATTAGTTTTTGAACCTAGTATAATGCTAGTCGAAACCTTCCTGCAAACTTGGCATAACGTATGAATTATATGCAAGCTACCATTTAAGTATGCAATTATTTATATTTACATTAAGTTTACTCGTTGGATTCACTGCATATTACTCCTATCCGAGTCCCATAGTAAGTTTCTTGTTTAGTTATGCCACAACTCTCTTCCTATGAAGGAAACTGGAAAATCACATTGGGACATTTGGATAAGGCAGTAGGCCACCCATTTTGTGGCAGGAAGTTTCTAGATCATTGTCATTGTGTTTTCTAATTTTTCAATTTGGCCTCTTATATTTAGAGATAAGGCTTACCAGTTGTGATGAGAATAGTTATGATTGTTTGTTCTCTCTTTTTTGTCATGTATTTGCTTCAATTGCATTGCTCCTCCTCCATAAGAATTGTGTATCTGATCTTATTAGATACAATTCTTCGTTATCTGTTTTGAAATCATGTTGTTTGTTTCTGCTTGCAACCATAATGATGCAAGGGTCCATCTGCATTGATGTTTATGATTGATTGATTAACTATGTGATTGAGGTGGGTTAACTTGTCTCCGTGAGTACTTGACTGGTCGGTCACACTGTTTGAGCAAGGTGGCTTGTGGATTATTCTGATAACTTAGAGATCATTACGATCCTTTTTTATGTGGGAATATGGTTTGCTTAGACAGAAGAACAAAGGAGTGATGTGTTTTCCGAATTCGTCTCTTTGGTGAGCAAGGTGCCTATTTGTTAGTCTCTTGTTGGAAACCTTAGTTTTCAGGTGGTTAGCAGGATGTGTTATCTTTCCCATGTTTGCATAGTTCTGTTTTCTTGTACCAAACGTTTAGGTAACTTGGAATAGATTGATAATAGAATTCTGGTGTTTCATGTTATACTACATACTAGTTTGGTGAATTACAATTGTCCTTTCCATGTATCAACGGTAAGTTTGATGATCACCAAGTTGTTAATTGTCTTCCAGTTGAGGATTGGTTAAACCAGATAGATCATAATAGTTACATAACTTTCGTATTACATGTATTCATCATAATTGAGGACTATTGTATTATATCTATTCATCATAGAGGATGATTCAACCCAAATCCATTTTTATAATTTTGTTATCTATCAATCTATATTATATAATAGGATTATGACATTGTGTTGCACGCGCTTATTTTACTGTTTTCACTCGCAGAAGACGCGCTCTACAGTCTTTCACACGCTGGTTTGAAATTTTATAGCGCTCAAATCCCTAATTTCGATTGATGAGCAGCTTCCTCTCCACGATTCTTCGAATCAATAACCTCGACTACGTAGTGTTTTTGCACGGTTCTCTTCCACGACTCCTCCGGCGGCGACGACTTCTCTTCCACGGCTCTCCGAATCGATAACCTCGCAGTTACTCCCAATCCCACTTTGTGCGTTGTTTTTTTTTCTTGCTTGATTTTCTCTCCTTTTCGGTTACTTTTCTTCTCGGTCCTATCTCTTGAACAATTATTTTATCGATTGATGCACCAGTTGCCATCACTTACATCTGAGAGAACGTTTCCACATTGTCCACCACATGCTCAACGAAATGACGACCTCAAACGGTTCGCCCCCAGATGAAGACCTCTTTTTCACCGTCGTTAGGGATCTTGGGAAGGCTCGCATGATTTAGGAAGTGATCAAGGTGATCGATATGGTACTCAAATTCGTGTCAAGGTTATAAATATCGGTATCAACCGAAATCTGGCTAGTTTGATCGAGTTTTACTCTTTTTATTGGACTTGGTTAAGCTCAATTGAGAAACCCGAGGCATTCTTGGCTGAGTTTTGTCGACTATGTTTTAAATCGGGGAGTTGTTTAGTTGAAAGGGTGGCTCCGTTGTGTAAAGAGTAAACTTCAACTTACTAGTCTAAAAATACTTGTGTTTCACCTCACTACCTTACCCAAACTTTGTTGCATCTCACTCAAGGTTGTAAAAGGCGGGCGCCTCACTACCTTACCCAAACTTTGTTGCATCTCACTCAAGGTTGTAAAAGGCGGGCTAGGCGCCCGCCTAGGCCCCAAAAATGGGGAAAACGCCGGGACTAGGGCAGGTCGGGCGGAATCAGGCTAAAACCGCCTCAAGAGCGCCTAGCCTAATCGGGACGGGCGGAAGGGCTGAGGCTCGGGAAATTAAGATGAAACGTGATGGCTGTTGGAGGAAGAAAAATCTGCAGCTAGAGATGGGCGGAGGGAGACGGTGGCCAGAGGTGATTTCTGACCCGAGGTCCGGCGGAGAAGCATGCTCCGGCAATGGAGGTTCTGGTTTCTCTTTCTAGAATGAAGAGAAAGATAAAAAAGAGAAAAAACCAAGAGTCATGCTTTGATCCATGAGATAAAAACTTTTATCCAATCAAAAACACTTTCCAATGAGAATGGGGCCCTGCACATGGTTTGATATCATAAATGATATATGGGAGATGAAAGGGCTGATAATTGACCATGATATGATATTTGAAGTGATTTAAGAGAAAGAGTTGAAGTGATATAAGATGAAAAGGTTTTTGTATTTCAGAAATTTGTTATTTTTTAGATATTATAAAAACATTTTGTTTTGAATTTTTTATTATAATGTTTAATATATATTATTAATAATTAATAATAATAAAAAATAGAATCCGCCTAGGCCCCGCCTAGCGCCTAGAGGTCCTCACCGTCCGACTAGCGTCTAGCGTCTAGCGTCTTTTACAACCATGATCTTACTACCCTAGCAAAACATTTAGTGTCAATTTAATACATACCGTTAGTTTTCCATCAGTTTTGGATGAAAATGGTCATGTGCTATGCACATAACCTTAAAAAATTTCAAAATTTCATTGTTACCCCTTAGAATTTTTAACCCCACAAAACCTAAACTCACTTCTATTTGGCTTCTTCACCCAACCTCTTGCCCTTCCCACCCAACAAGGAACAAAAGCAGCGAATCCAGCCGCCGGCTCCACCCCTCTTCATCTCCTTCCTGAGTTCTCATTAGACGTCCATAGCCGACACCGTAGCCCACATCTCGCGAGCTCTATTCGACCTCGAAGTTCAGTTCTGTTCGACATCAAAGCCCCATTTCCTAACAGGTCAATCGCCACCGTTGGCACCCCCTTGGTTTCCAGAGATCGAACCACCTCCCAGAAAGAGTACGAGTTGAGACCCAACCCATGAACCAGGCAGAGGCGGATACATAGGGGTTTATCGTATGCCATGGCATACCCTAAACATAATAACAATTGGTCTAGTGGTAAGGTGTTATGCGATTTTCCTCTGTGGCTTGGGTTCGAGACCTGCAAAATCATATTTGTTTAATTTTTTCTTTAATTTCTGTTGAGCTTGCTTGTTGCATCTAGGCCTTTAATAATAAGTTATTAGGATTTAGGCTTTGAAATATGTAGGCCTATTCAATTTTGATGGGGTTTAACTTTTAAAAATTCAGATCATAACTTATCATACATATATTTAAAGTTAAAAATAAATATACTCTTCAATTTTTTCATACACTAAACAGTAGAAAACCTCTTGATCGGTACTCAATGGAACAACCTCTTTTTTTTCTCTCCTCAATTTGGTCTTTTTTTTGGACTTCTTAGTTTGGAGCTCAAACTCATATTCAGGCATTCACCAAAAGTTAATTTTGTAACAACTTCTTAGTTTGGACTTGAACTTGAACTCATATTCAGGCATTCAACTTCTTAATTTTGTAACAACTTCTTAGTTTGGACTTGAACTGATATTCAGGCATTCAACTTCTTAGTTTGGACTTGAACTTTTGTAACAAAAATTAATTTTGTTAGTATGTGTATGTTTAGGTTTTTGGCTTTAACTAAAAGTTAGTAAATAATTTTATTAAGTAATAAGTAAATTGTAAAAGAGCGGATTAGTATGGTTAACAATTTTAGTATGTGTTGCAAGGTATGAATAGGATGAGAATTCAATTACATTTGGACTAGAATTTTATATTTATATTTGAATTGTAATTTAAAATAGGGTTAATATCATAAAACACCACACAAGTATACACATTTTTCAAATAACACACTAAGTTATGATTTTTTTCATGTGGCACACTTATGTATCAACTATTTTTTCATGTGGCACACCTATGTATCAACAAACTTTAATAATTTGTTGGTACATAGGTGTGCCACATGAAAAAATCGTAACTTAATTGTTATTTGAAAAAAGTGTATACTTGCGTGGTGCTTTATGATATTAACTCTTTAAAATATTAGTATATTTGATCATACAGTAATAATATATTTTGATATTGTTGATTTTCTATGTATTTATATTTAATAATTACTGGTGGCATATCCTGAAATAAATTTCTGGATCCGCCTCTGGAACCAGGAACACTTTTTCAGCTGGCGCAGTACCGTTCTCGATGCTGAAAACCTCAATTGCAGGAGGTGGGCATGTTGAGGTGCCAGGTTTTAGGGTCTTCCGAGGAGAGGGGTCTTGAGCTCAGATCTGTTCGTTTTTCCCTTATTGTTCAGATCTGATTTTTCATTTTTCCTTTATTGCTCGTGTTATTCAAATCTGTGTTGTTCGATTTTTGGTTTTTCCCGTAATTGGATTGTGATTTTTTTCTCCTTTAGATTTGTTTTGAAAACAGTCATGAAAAATCAAAAAAGAACATGACGAAATTTAAGAATTTAAGAAGCGAGTAAATTGAAGGGACAAAAATTGATAAGGGAGAAAAAGAACGGAGAAGACAAGAGGTAGGGGTGGGCAAAAAAAACCGAAAACGCTAAAACCAACCACCACCAACCGCAAACCGCACCGGAAAACCCGAAACCGAAAAGTTAACGGTTGGTTGCGGGTTCTTGACGATCGAACCGAAAAATTAACGGTTGGTTGTCGGTTCTTGAAACACCAAACCATCGGTTAACCAACCAAACCGGTACTGTTCATTATATACACGTGGCTTCATAATAACCACTGATCTGATATAAATGAATGACCCATGAGCACTCTTTTGTGTCACACGGATTACTAACATAGAACACGATGACTCATATATAATTTTTCTTTTGTTTTGGAGAATGTAGTAATATGTTTTGGCTTGAAATAGAAATATGCGTATGGTTATTGGTATCTAAATTTGTACTTACATGTGGAAAAGTGATTGGTTGGTTAAAACCACTAACCAACCGGTCAGCGAACTGGTTGCTTTCACTGTAAAAAATTGGTTTTTGGGTTGGGGCCGGTTCCAAGATATGTTAAACCGGTAATATCGGATTGGGTTCGCAAAGGGTTTCATTGGGTGGTTAACTACTCAATGCCCACCCCTAACAAGAGGTATTAAATTGAAAAGAAAATATGAAGTGAGTATTGAATACTGGATGGAGGGGTTAAATCATGTTCATAAAAAGAAATTTATGATAAAAAAAATTGTAATTAAAAAATAATAAGTGAAAAAAATCTGATTCTTTTAAAATTAAATTGATTTTAAAAAATAAAAACTGATTTTATAATAAAAATGTGATTTTAAAAAAATAAAATTGATTTTAAAAAATAAAAACCGATTTTATAATAAATAAATTGATTTTTAAATAAATAAAACTGAATTTATAATAAATAAAATGATTTTTAAATAAATAAAAATGGATTTTATAATAAATAGAAAGGAAAATTTCATTTTAATACAGAGAAACAATAGACCCACGTCGGTCACAGCCACATGCTGGTCTGGTCAAGCCTTGAAATGTCAAAACACAAATCAACTCCTATTCTAATTCTAATACAATATACACACACTAATACCAAGAAACTATTTCATTTATTTACTGTTAACACTAAACTCTCATCTTCTTCCTATATTGCCCCTCAAGCCTAGCGACGACATAACACATAGTCAATCCTCCCACCCTCTGTCTCCGTAGACTCGGTCGTCTCCGACCTCTACCTTCGTCATCCCCAAAACCTCCCAGATCCAGTCTTCGCCTCCGTATCCTCCCCTTCAGCTCATCCTATGCTCCCAACAAAATTCTAAATTCCACCCTCAACCCACTTTCTCAATCTCCAATCTTTACCCACTCATTTTTGTCCGCCTCCATTGAAGCTCCAGCTCTAGCTCAACTATGGGCGGTAATGGAAAGCACAGGTGGAAGATTTCTTTCTACCACCGCTCTCCTTCGGTTCCCAAGCCCGATGACATCCAACCCCCCAAAGAATTTACTTGTCCCATCTCCGGCTCTCTCATGTCCGACCCTGTCGTCGTCGCCTCCGGCCATACCTTCGACCGCATCTCCGTCCAGGTGTGCAGGGACTTTGGGTACGTCCCCACTCTCGACGACGGCTCTCAGCCCGATTTCTCTGCTATTATCCCCAATTTGGCCTTCAAGTCCACGATTCGTAGCTGGTTTGACGGTCACCAGCTCGAGCCGCCGTCTCCGACCGATTACGCCTCCGTCGAGAAGCTCGTACGCGGATCAATGGCAGTTTCAGAAAGGGCATTTTCCGAACCCCAGATTAGGGTTTCCGAGAGGGAGCTACTAGATGGCGTCGCGGACAAGCCGCCGGTTCTCTTTACCCACGCCACGACGGAGCTCAGCCCCAAAGTCAACCATTTCTACTCCAGCTCCTCCGAGGAATCGGTAATCGTGACGGTGTGCCCACCCACTCCTCTACACCTAGCGACCCGACCTTCCTGCTACTCATCTTCTTCGTCCTCGTCGGAAATCACCCAGAACGACCTTAGATTGTTGAACCCAGTTAATTCCTCTCCCGAGGAATACGAAATCGTGGCCAGATTGAAGAGCAGCGAGGTTTCGGAGCAAGAAGAAGCGGTGATTTCGCTCCGGAAAATGACGAGGACGAAGGAGGAGACACGGGTGTCCATCTGCAGTCCTGTGGTGATGGCGGCGCTGCGGCCGCTCCTGGCGTCCCGGTACAACGTGGTGCAAACAAACGCGGTGGCGACGGTGGTGAATCTGTCTCTGGAGAGGGCGAATAAGGTGAAAATCGTACGGTCGGGCTTCGTTCCTCCGATAATAGACCTGTTGAAAGGCGGTTTCAACGAGTCGCAGGAGCACGCGGCCGGCGCGTTGTTCAGCCTGGCGCTGGAGGAAGACAACAAGATGGCGATTGGGGTGCTGGGCGCGTTGCAGCCGCTGATGCACGCGCTGCGGTCAGAGAGCGAGCGGACTCGGCACGACTCGGCCCTGGCGCTGTACCATCTGACCTTGATACAGAGCAACAAGGCGAAGCTGATAAAGCTGGGGGCTGTGCCGACTCTGCTGGCGATGGTGAGGACGACGGACCTGGCGAGCCGCGTGCTGCTGGTGCTGTGCAACCTGGCGACGAGCGTGGAGGGTCGGTCGGCGATGCTGGACGGGAATGCGGTGGCGTGCCTGGTGGGGATGCTGAGGGGCGGGGAGCTGGAGACGGAGTCGGGGAGAGAGAACTGCGTGGCGGCGCTGTACGCGCTGAGCCACGGGAGCTTGAGGTTCAAGGGGCTGGCGAAGGAGGCGAGGGCCGTGGAGGTGCTGAGGGAGGTGGAGGAGAAAGGGAGCGAGAGGGCCAGAGAGAAGGCCAAGAGGATCCTGCAGATGATGAAGACCAGGAACGCCGGCGATGGGGAGGAGTCGGTGGATTGGGAAGGCATTCTGGAGTCCGGCGCCGGCGGCGGTTCGCGGTACCGGCTGGGTCCAAATTCCACTAACTTCTGATTTTGTTTTTTTAAATATATTTTTTTGGGTAATTATTTTGCATTGTCACTCTAGTTTATGTTTTAATTAGGGGACAGGAGCTTGGCTCTGGGGTTTTCTCTAACATTGTGGAAGGATCAAGGATTGAATCTGTAAAAACAGTTAGTGTTAGAAGGTGTTCAATGTTGTAAAGAACAGATTTTATGTAATCAAGTTCAATTATGGCACGCAAGGCAAGGTTTGACACTAATCCAATCTCAGAGATTAATTGTGAGAAGAGGTGTACTAATCTAATCTCAGAGATTAATTGTGAGAAGAGGTGTACTAATCTAATCTCAGAGATTAATTGGGGTATGAATGAGGTTTTGAGAAGTAGCCAATCCATGAGAGTTGGTTGTTTGTGAAAGTGAAAGGTGTGTGCTTGTGCAAGCCAAGGACAAGGAGTGGGGTTTGGTAATATTGAATGATTGGCCATTATCTACAATTTTATATTACACAACTCTGTCTTTGCATGCAATCAATCAAGGTGTTTATGTTTGTAAAGTAGAGCCGACATCTGCTCAAATTAATCCATTATTCCTCTATTTGTTGGATATCTTGGTTTTATTCCATTATCATATCTCAATTCTTTTTCCCTCTAGAAAAGGACATTATTTTTCTTTTGAACTGTGAACACGTAAATTAACAAGTAAAATTGTGTAAAAACACAACTCGAAACAGACCGCCATTATTAAGAAAATGAAAAAGATACTTATTTATTGAACCGTTGCGTATTCTTAGGATGATGTTATGATAGCAATCGATGCAATTGATACAATTACTGATGACAGGGAACTAGGATTGAGCAGATCAATTGCCGGAATAAAATTGGCAACTTGACGGACTGAGTACTCTCGGTTTTGGCGTGTGTCGTCCTACCTCGAATGATAGATGAGAGCTCTAAAAACATTGGAATGCTGGCTCCCGAGAAGTTAGAGAGGTGCCGTGCCGGTACTTGGTGGAAAATATGCCACCATACGACCAGTGAGACAGTGATACCTGCAAACCCCTTACCAACATTGTCGATCATCATTGGGCGAGACGGGGGTGCTTGCCGCTTCCATCGTTGTCCTAGAAGCTCCATCAGAGTGTGTCGAGTCCTCTGAATCCATGACCAATAAATCCTCAATTCGCTACTTTTCAGACCTGAAAGAGATCTCATAATCGGGTGTGGATGCCCAAGGGCTTCTCCCCCATCCTCCCGATTAGGAACATTAAGGAAAATTCCTAGGAGAAGGTCGAGATCTGCACATGACCCCTCCCGTACCAGAGAGCTCCACTTATCATCAGAGGGTGGGGACCGGTAACGGGATATGTCCTCTCCTTATGAATGTGAAAATCGATAGGTGTTCTCTCTATTAACGGATGATGTCCTACTCCGTAGTGACGGTTCAACCTCCCTATCTACCACTTTCCCCTTCCCTTTGTTATCCACCAGACCAGATTGAGGATGCGGCCGAGAATCTTCTCCATACCTGGGGACCGAAGCAACACCCTTGTGTACTGGGTAGGAGGATGCACCCCCTATCGCGGTAGCCACAACTAGTTCCTGGAAAGTCAAGCCCGTTACGATCTAGCACCCTGGAAGTCCTGGGTTCAGTCGTGGGCCTCATAGATAGTATGGATGAACCCTACCTCCCGTTCTGCGTCCTGTCCCGAAAAATGGAAATTCTTGAAATCACACAATTGTCAATCCATAATTTTAAGGGTTAAATATCTTTTGATACTCTTTTGTTTGATCCACATATCTTAAGGTCCTTCATGTTTGAAAATGACCAATTTGATACGCTTTTGTTCGGTCTAGGACCTTTTAAATTTGGGGTTAAAAACTAACAAAATGATGTGAAAGGAGTGTTTTACCCTTTTGCATTTCAATTTAAATTACGCTTATAAGTTGAAGACTATTTTAACCCTTTTCATTATTAATTATTTACGAATCCATTAATGTTTTAATTAACTTTTAATAATGTCGCTATATATTTTTTTAACTAATTCATAATTCTTATCCATTTTTTTAATTTCATTTAATTTTTGAAATTGTATTTTACAAAAAAATCTGATTATTTTGATAAGTTTAAAGTAACTTTATTAATTATAAGAAATAATTAATCAAATTATTTGAAATTAAAATTAGAATCAAAACCAAATTACAATTAAAATAAAAAGTACAAATAAAATCTAGATCTATGATCTACAAGGATTCAAGATAGTTTTCTTGGCATGTACGACGTACTTCCGGTCTCTCCAACATATGCACTCCAGTTTTTTTTTTTCTTTGATCATCAATTTTTTATTTTATAAAACCTTCCCAATAAGTTTTAGGAAAAGGAAAGGACCAGGTTCTCAAGTGAAACTTACAACCAAAGAGCACCGTAAGAACGGTCTCAAACCTCCCAACAAGGGGAGAAATAAAACATTGGTCTCAGAATCATATCTGTCTAACATGAAGAACAACAGGCCAACAAGGGCAGCAACTCAAACAAAACCTAAACAAGTCGAAACTAAAACAAATACACACCAACTTAACCAGGTCTAAGATACCCAAAATGAAACAAAGAAGCCCAAAACAGAACAAAACGAAGAACTTCGCCCCGACAGTGAATCAGCCCAAGCAACCACAACCTAACCCGCCGCCGAACGAGCACACTCCTCCGAGAAATACAGATCGAAAACCCCCTTCCCCTCCCTCAAAACTGAAAATTTCTTCAAATAAGGCTCAAAGCACAACTCCTTACGACGACCATCACCGCGAAATCGTGAGGCCCCAACCATTACCCGTGATTGAGGAATGGAAGAAACACTCAGAATGAAAGAGGGGGAAGAAATTTACATGGTACTGCAGATCCGAAAGCGAGGTCCAGCCACAAAAGCCCTGGAAACGAAAACGAAGCAGAGCCGCAACCAATCACCAACAAGGCGATGAAAAGCCATCCAACCCGGAACTGAATCGGCACGCGCCCGGACAAAACGGCTTCAAGTCGAGCTACTGCATCTCAGGTCCGATCCAGCAGCAAGTCGGCGAGCAAAGGCCCAGAAACGTAACAATCTCCGCGAGGAGAAAGTCCTCCCACTCGACCCCGAACCAAGCCGGGGAAGAGAAGACTCAGACCCACTCCTCCGGACCCCTCTTTTCCAACTACAAAGACCAGCCACCAAAAACCCCGTAGGAAGTCGCTGTGAAAGCCAAGTATTCCAACTTTAACGGTCAATTTAGTACTTATTATCGTCTTAAGTTGAATCGTTTAAGTAGAGTGAGCTGAACATTGAGTATTGTTCAATAGTAAACCGAGTAAAATCGGACAACTCTGAATCAAGTGTTTTCGTCCGACAAGTAGATGTACTCGTCGACATCGAAGTAGAAAGTCCAGTTCTTGCTATGATAATAGAAATGGAGACAATCCTTTACCACCACGAACTGCGACACCCCTCTGACATCGTGGATCACAAAATGCGAGATGGATCCAAAAACCAGACGTGGTAGGTCATCCACTCCCGCATTTTCGTTGCGTTTAGATCACCATTCAGAGACGACCCACAATAGAGGTAACCGTACTAATACAATGGATGGTACTTTGACTCTTCGTAGACGTCATGAGCTTCTTCCAAGGCGATGAACTTCTCGTACCGACGATTTCAGATGTAGACGAAGCTTCGATTTGAAAGGTAGAGAATAAGCCGACCTGAGACCTTCGGATCTGCCGTGAAAGAAGACTAAAGTGGAGAGATCACGTCGGAAAGCTCTATAACTGTCGTGAAAGAAGACCAGATATTCATCTCCCCCGCGGTCCCCCCTTTTCGCCATCTGCCACCACAACTAGATGGTTTCTCTCGCCTTGCCATCAACCACCATGACCAGATTCAAACGACATTGAATCACGAACTGAAAATCGTGGTTGTAGAAGATGAAAAAGTTTATGTAGAGAATAAGATTAGATATGAGGGGGTAGATTTAGATATGTATGTATTTTTTATTTTATTTTTTAGGGATATTTTCATCTCACTACCTTAACTATGTGGGTTTTTTCATCTCACTAACCTTACTATTTTTTGTGATACCTCACTGTCTTATAATGCATTTTTTTCTTGTTCAAATTAATTGAAAATTAATTGGAACAATGAACACAAATGTGTGCGAGACTGTAAACAATTTATCTAAGATTGTAAAAAGGGGAGTAAAAACACAAGGTTAGATCGATACAGGTTCGTTGACCGATTTCTACCCCTCTGATTGGCTCTGAATATCCAGCTACCAACCCATTTCAACAGCTGAATCCTGATCATTCTCAAATTCCCCCATCGCTGACGTTAAGAACTCAATTAGTCTTCTCTGTCGCCGACATCTTCACCTTTTTCGTCTAATGCAATTGCTCAGCATACCCACTGAGTCCGTGGATAGCTTGCAATTGCATCAATCAGATCTATACCCGATACCCAACACTCCATTTTGATTTCGCAAACATGTTTGGTCGCAATTTTTTTACATGGGTTCTCGTGTTCTTCGTCATCTCTCCCGCCTTACAGTCATCTTCCTCTCTGCCCGATTCTCGCTGGGCGGCTAAGAGGATTCACATGAGAGAGAAAGTCCGCAAGATGTATGTAATTTCTCAAATACCCATTTGATTTCGGCTTCTTCTTATTTGAATTTGTGCTGGTTGATTTTATGTCGAATAGCAAGTGACTATTCCGATGATTTTGTTCTTAGCACATAATTAGCCATGGGTATTGTGGATAATGATTGGTAGTGCCTTCTCGGATGTTTTTGGCTGTGATATTTACTGGTTGTCTTAGCGGTTAGCCATTGCCTATTTGTGTAATGGGGACAATTTTTGCAAACTTGGTACCCTTGTGCTGTTTTGGGTTTAGGTAGGGAATGGTGGGAGAGGCAACTGTAGATATTGTTGTATATTTAAATGTGTAATAATTTGCATTTGATACCATGTTGTATGTAGGGTCAAGTGATCATTTGAATGCCTGAGTGAGGTGTTTTCTGTTTTTGCAGGTTTTACCATGCATACGACAACTACATGACTTATGCATTTCCGGTCAGTTCACGTTCTTCAGTGTTGTATTCATCGTCATATCTTTGCATGGTATATATGTGTAATGTGTTCTTTGACAGCGTGACGAACTAAGGCCTCTTACCAAATCTTTCACCAACTCCCTTAGTGAACTTGGGAATCTTAAGGTAGGCTTCCTTTCTATCACTTGTAAAAAGATTGTAACTTTGGGGGTAAAGTAACTGCTACTGTATCATTTTCAGCTTGAACATTTACCCCAAAACTATAATGGATCAGCACTTACGCTCATTGAATCACTATCCAGGTATTTGTTACATGAACAAATGCATATTACAATTAATGAGGTTGTGGCCACAGCTCTTTAACCTAACTTAATGGTGTGAGATGTAGATATGTACCATCAACTTTCTTGAAAAATGTAGTTATTATCTTACATAGTATTGCAATCAAATTGAGAAAATGCAAGAGCAATTCGAGGAGTGAAATAATGTAAAAACATAGGATTCATTACCTTTAATTTTTCTCATACTGTTGTCTCTAACTCTAAAGAAAACTACTATACCTTTGAACCCCGAACTCCTTAGAAAACTACTATACTTCTCATACTTAATACAAAACAAAACTTATCGAAGGAAGGAAACTTATGTGATATTGCAACAATCCAATCTTCATGTTTTTTTTTGTTAGATAAGCTATGGTGTTAGAAGAAAACTGAAACATTGAAACACTCCAAGTTCTATGCATTAATAATTTGTCCTTATATGTTGGCTGAGTTTAGATTTTATTTTTCTTTCCATTTTTTCCTATTTACTCTCTGCATCTTCTTTACTCCTTTGTACTGGAAAAAAAGAAAGTTAAGTTATTCAAGTTAGTTGGATGATACTGAAAAGTCAGAAAAAGAAAAGAAACGAAAAATAGTGCATTTCTACAGTTAGGGAGGAAAAACAGAGGCAGGAATCCATTTTTTCCTGACATTTTTAGACTTCTTTTTGCTTATTTAACTTTTCACTTCACTACCCAGATGAATGATATGCACATATCATAAACTGCAAAAATTGCTTTCTATAGCATTGTCTAATTGCTGAATTTTCTAGTCTCTTACTTTAATATGCTGTTTGCTTGGTTTGCTCTACTAAGAAACCTTCTGTCTCTCAGCCTTGTTATCTTAGGTAACAACACAGAATTTGAAAGGGCTGTTCTCTGGCTTTCAAAGAATTTATCATTTGATGTTGATGCAAGGATAAATCTATTTGAGGTATTATACTCCGAAGTTTCTTCATAAGCAAGAAATTGTAGCTGTGTTAGTGGATTTAAAGCTTTATGTTGTATAGTTTCAACATGGTGGAAACACAAAATTCATTGAGCTTGCTGAATGCAGTTTTGTATAGTTAAAATTTATTGTTGTGGTGACGTTTATCTTGAATTATTTTAATAGTGTTCTTTTCCACTTGACCCCTATTGTGTAGTGCAACATTAGAGTTCTTGGAGGACTTGTTTCTGCTCATATTCTTGCAACTGATTCTACAAACAGGTTGGTTCAAGGAATATACAAGAATCAACTACTTTATCTGGCAGAAGATTTAGGGAAACGCTTTCTATCTGCATTTGATACACCTACTGGATTGCCTTATGCTTGGATTAATTTAAAGGTATCACCTATGGCAGGCATAAATTGGGCAGTGGATTTTCTTTTTCAAATCAAGTTGCAATTCTTAAGTCTTTGATGTGCTTTTGTTTCTGTTATGATCTGGAAGAGTGTAACACTGGCACTGTTTGCATTGCAATGGGTATAAATGTTTAAATAAACATTTGTGTGTGTCATCGTTTTTAAATTTTAGGATTCGAGATGATGATGGTATATTTCCCTGTATCGTATCTTCTCAGATTGAATTAGACATATTGTGTCGTTACATAATTTGCTATGAATGGTAAATTCTTAGTCTACTAGCCCAACTCTTAGAGAAATTTAGGGCATTAGTGTCAGCAGTTCAATATCAAAATTCGAAAAAATGAGATGCAATAGCCACACTGTCACCTTTCTTATAAGATATTTCTTGTTTGGATGGTTGTATTTTAGGCTTGCATCATGCTTGTCCAAACTATGGGCCAAAAGGACACTCATAATGAATTATATTGGTCCTGGATGCATAAAACAAAGGCGGCCAGGATCCAAAATATAATTTGTCGCAAACAGTGGAAACAAAATGCTTATATAGGAATTAAGATCCGTGGGAAAGATATCAAGTGATGCTCTCTATAAAGAAAGTTAGCTTTTCTTTGTCAATGTAAGATAAAGCTTCGAAGAGAGGGAGCCTGAGAGACATCGGGCTAAAAATTAACAGAAATGTATTTTCAACTTGCTCTTTATAAAACAAGTGTGCATCCATAAAAATACTAGAAAGATGCAATGCGTATTGAACTTCATTTGAGATGTTTTTTGTACCATCTCAGGAATGGAAAACATTTTAGAACTTTCCTGTATTTTTAATAAATAAATAACATGCTGCACTATTTATGCTGAAAGTAACACAATATCATCAATTCTAAACTTCCATTGTTTAGTGATGTTGTTTTATGTATATTGTTCATACTTACATGATGGAGTCTTTGATTGTTGCTTAGGTCTTAGATGATATTTTGATTCAAATTGAGAAATAGATATGTTTCAATTGTTTTGCTTGTAAGATATATGATTCCACATCAATGCAAAATTCTGTGCACAGTATGGAGTGATAAAGAACGAAACAACTGAAACAAGCACTTCAGGGTGTGGTGAGTAGATTATCTCTTTCTTCTGAAATAGCGTACAATAAATTGTGCTGTCCTGAAATTGATAAAATTTCACTTCTTGGTTCAGGTTCTCTGATTCTTGAAATGGGAGCATTGTCACGCTTAACTGGTGACCCCAGATTCGAATCTGCTGCTTTACGTGCTCTACGCAAGTTATGGCGCATGCGCAGTTCTTTGAACCTAGTGGGATCAACACTTGATGTGGTAACTGGGCAGTGGATTGAGCATTCATCTGGGATTGGGGCTGGTACATTCTCTTTGCATCTGGTACTTTTTTGGGGTTCTAGGTTGTATAATCTAACTTATCACACTGCTCTTTATATACATCCTTTAATTTATTGATTTGTACCAATCTTATATCTTCAAATTAAATAGCTATATCAAACTTGAAATGCTTTGTTCATCCCAAATTATATTGCGTGCTTGTTATTATCTTTATGCTCATCTCTGATGAGTAGACCTGATTGCTTCTGATGCTAGATATTGTGTGGCTTCTTTAAGGTGTTGATTCATTCTATGAGTATCTATTAAAGGCCCACATTCTTTTTGGAAAGGATGAATACTGGAGAATGTTTCAGTCTGCTTATCTTGCTGTGCAGAAACATTTCAGACATGGTCCATGGTACTGCACTGAACACTAATTTTAGTTGAATGATTGTCTGGGCATAAAAATATGCTCAACTATTTGATGCATTTTACTCTAATGTAGGTATCATGAAGCAGATATGAGGACCGGAGCGCCAACACACTGGCAGCTGACAAGTCTTCAAGCTTTCTGGCCCGGTCTACAGGTGATAATCACCTGAAGTTTTTAAAATAATTCTGGATGAGAATCTCAAACTTGGAAAGAATGTTCTGATGCTTGAATTTGACTTGTGGGAATATAGGTTCTTATTGGGGATATTGCAGCTGCAAATTCATCCCACCGTGAGTTTTTCTATGTATGGCAGAGGTTTGGTGTACTACCAGAGAGGTATTGTTCACTTATTCAAGTGTTTTTTATATCGACTAATTCAGGTGTATCAAAGCATTGGTCTCAAGACCTTGCTTATGTAGAAGGAAGGGAGCACCAAACACATTTTTTGATTCTTAAAGAACTTCTTAAGATTGATGTATCAAGCATGAGCTCCCTTATGTAGAAGAGAGATCTAAATTCTTGTGATCTCCACTTTGAGAGAGGCCTAACAAGGGCTGAATAGAGGGAGAGAGGCCCAACAAGGGCTGGATAGAGGGAGAGAGGCCCAACAAGGGCTGGATAGAGAGAAGCCCACATAAGTTGGGAAGAGATAAATAAGGAGTGATGTACCGCGTTGAGACTTGAACCCAGCTCTCAAGACCCTAAGTTCAAGTGCTTGACCAGTTGGACAAGCAAGCTTTTGTAAAAATTAATCTCTTATTTAAGTGTTACGGCCCTCCTATTCATGATGTCTTTCTCTGTTTAGCATTTTGCTACTATAAGTGGTTTAGTGGTGAAAACTATAATATAAACACTGTAGGTATTTGCTGGACTATCAAATGCTGCATCCTACAGAGAAATATTATCCTCTGCGCCCTGAATTGGCTGAGTCCACTTTCTACTTGTATCAAGCAACCAAAGGTCTCTCCACTTATAGCTGTTTTAATAATCTCCTTGCTTCCAAGGGATGAAACTTGTTTTTTATTTTTATGTATAATGGTCATGCTTTGCATCCGCATGGGTCATCATCAGTGTTAAGTGGTGTCTTAAAGCTGTATGGTAACTCATTCATTTATGTTTGTATGTGTATTATCAGATCCATGGTACATGGAAGTGGGTGAATCAATTGTGAATTCTCTTAATAAATACACCAAAGTGGTAGGAGGTTTTGCTAGTATTAGAGATGTGACAACCATGGAATTGGAAGATCATCAACATAGCTTCTTCCTTGCTGAAACGTATGAACTCTCTTCCCTTCTCGTTCCTTGGAATTTCCATGCCAACTGAAAGTAATGTCTACTGTTTTATTACAACAGGTGCAAGTATCTATATCTTCTCTTTGATGATTCGTTTTTGAAAAATGGGAATTATATTTTCACAACAGAGGGTCACCCTCTCCCAGTGTTGAGTGCTTGGCATGATAGGCTTCCAGAGGCATACATCCCCACAAATTGGACCTCCATTGCTGTATGTGTGCTTAGCCTTTGTAGTCCTTTTTCTTTCTATCAACAATTATTTATATGTATCGAGACTTGGGCCCAAGACCATCCCTTATGTAGAAGGGAGCTCTAATTTGGCCACTTGAGCCAACAAAGAGTTGGTAGAGATCAAAGAAGTCCACATACTTTGGGGGAAGCCCAAAGAGGCTCAACCGAATTTGGAGAGAAAAGGCTTCAGAGATATTGCTGCCAGGACTTGAATCCTGGTCTCATAGAGCCAAGTTTAAGTGTTAGACCAATTGGACAAACAAGCGTTGGATAGCCTATCATAGTCAAAAGATACATAATCTCATTTTTTACCTTGGATTGCACTCTTGTTTTTATTTGCAGAATGTGCATCATGGAACAAGATGGGCAAGTGCAATGTCAATGCAAGTCTGTCCTGGACAGCAGGTGGAGAGTGCATGTCACGTGCCTGATATCCGGGCCGACCACAGATGTCTAAGCGAGGAAGATTGCGGAGTTGATGCTATTAATTGTAGACGAAGATCATGTAGCGTCGCGGGCTACTGTGGCCTATGGTTGTCCTTATGAGATATGACCTATACACAAATTCTTTTTGCTAAAGAAAAAAATAAAGACAAAAGAAAAGGGATTGGAGAAAGAAATTATGTTGTATTTGTAATTTAACTTAGAAGTTTTATGAAATGGAAAATTACTTATCTTCGGTAGGTAAACCGTTACGAGAATTATTTTTGCTTCTAATTCAGTTTATGAGCTCATTAATAGTATGTGATTTTCATGCCTGTAAATTCTCAAGTAAAGTTGCGAACACTTGTTCTGACCCACAAAGCAAAAACATTTATATTCGAGAGATACTGAAACGGACAAAGGCAACATCCGAGAAAAACACCAGTTTTGGCCTTTGGGTTGATGTTTCAAGTGGACACGAATAGTTTTTTTCATGGCCATGGAATGTATAAGTGGTGCTTGCTTGTAGTTATTGTTGCTTTCAACTTTGTTTGGATTTAAACCTGAGAAGTACAAAGGGGTGTACGAGGGAAGATTCTTGGAAATCAATAATGGATCCTTGAAGCAAAAGTCTGGTGGATTGCATATACAGTCGAAAAAGACCTCCCTCTCAATTACAATAATTTTGTGTACCGATAATAATTTATTTCCAAACACTTGACCGAAATAAATTAGATGCAAGTAAAATAGAAACATATTTCCCCACGCTTTCGTGCGTTCTATCTCTCTAGAGTTTGTTAGAGCATGTACAACAGAAAGGACCTTGGTCAGGGAGTGGGAGTGCAGACCTTGTGCTGACTGGACAAAAGTCAGGGAGTGGGAGTGCAGAAAAGTGGGTGTTTTGCAACAGAAAGGACCTTGAGGTCCTGAGAGTGCAGAACAGTGCTGACTGGATTATTATTTGTTATTTTCCTGTTTTATTTAATTCGTTATCAGAAACCGTTTAAATTGTTTATAATTTAAACAATTTTGGAAATAAATAATTAAGGACAATCAATAATTAATAAATAAATTCAACACGAATATAAATGAACTTCTAATTTTATTCAACCCCTTTTCATACAACCCAAAACAAACCAGCTCCAAGAGCACAAACGACTACTCGTCGTCGTCATGGAAACCAGCTCCAAAGCGATCCCATAAGTGCTCTATAAGATCTTGTTGGAGTTGATGGTGGATCTCAGGATTTATGACACTTTGTTGAGCATCCACTCGTAGCTGGTATGGCAATGACCCTGGTCCGTGGTGCCATCGTTCCGGTGGTGTCCAATTCGACATTTCTGGAGGTTGCGCCCACAACAACTCCTCCTCCCCATACTCGTACCGCTCGCGCTCATCCTCTACAATCATGTTGTGTAGAATTATGCAAGTGTGCATGATATCAGCCAAAGTGTGTTTGCTCCAACTACGAGCGGGACGGGAGATGATGTGCCACTTTGCTTGAAGTACTCCAAAAGCCCTTTCAATATCTTTCCGAGCACCTTCTTGGCATCTAGCAAACAACTTCTCTTTGGGCTCGTAGGGATGCCGAATAGTCTTCACGAACCGTGCCCATGCTGGGTATATGCCGTCCACCAAGTAATAAGGTCGGTCGTACCGATGGTCGTTGATCTCGTACTCAACAGCAAGTTCTTGGCCGTAGTAAGCGTCTTGGAATAAGTGGCTGTGGTTGAGGACGTTGATGTCGTTGTTCGATCCAGCCATCCCGAAAAATGCATGCCAAATCCATAAATCACGGGACGCTACAACTTCAAGCATAATCGTCTTGTCCCCGTGGTGACTTCCCCGTCCATGGGCTCCCTGCGATTCGGTTGGGCAGTTCTTCCACTTCCAATGCATACAGTCAAGACTCCCCGCCATTCCGGGAAATCCTCGACCATACCCTTCTCGGAGTAAGCGGTCCATGTCAGCCGCTGTGGGTGTACGCTCGTACTTGGCTCCGAATACCTGAATGACGGCCTTGCAAAACTTACGTAAACATTCAAGTATGGTGCTTACCCCAATGCGCAGAGTTTCGTCCAATGAATCGGCCGAGGACCCATACGCAAGCATCCGTATAGCGGCGGTGCACTTCTGCTCCGTTGATAAGCCCGGCCGTGAGGCAGCGTCGGGCCTCCATCCAATGAAGTAAGGGTCGTGAGCCTTCACCGCGTCCATAATCCGTTGGAAAAGTGGTCTGCACATACGGAACCGACGTCTGAACATTTCAGGGCCATAAAGGGGTTGTTCGACAAAATAGTTCTCCATCAACTGCATGTGGGCTTCCGCACGATTTCTGTTAATCTCTCGGCGCATTGGTTCCCCACGCATGGCCCTCTGGACCCTTAGCATTACTGCCTGCATCTGCCTCTCCATCATCCGCCGGAAACGTCGCACAGCTGGCTGCATTTGGGCCCTCATCTCCTCATATGTCGGCAGTTGGGCTGCCATCTCCGCATGCGTCGGCATCCGGGGAGCCAGCTCCTCGTACGTCATCTCCTCAGCGTCGGACATAACCTCGTCGTCGGACATTTTCGAAAATAACGAGTAGGAAGTGAGAATGAAAGAGTGAAAATAGAGAATGGTGTGACAAAAATGAGAAATGGGGTTGGGTATTTATAGGGATAATTTTATCTGATTTTTGAATTAAAAAAAAAATAGCCGTTGGAGCCAACGGTCGGGACACGTGGTGCCACCACGAGCTGCCAGCGCAGGCTAGGGCGCGAGGGCGCGTCCAGCGCGCTCAGCCAGGCATCGCGGAGCGGGAGCGGGACCGCGATTTTTCGCGTCTGCAGCGGACCGGCCAGCGGGGAACGTTCCCAGCGCGCGCGGGGCAGGGAGCGGGCGCGACCCGTTGTCCTTGCTCTTAACCCAACTATCCTAACCACTACTTGTTGATGTCGACATGTTCTATAATTTCGATTGTCGTGATGCTCTCTCCACCAATGGAGATCATCACATCCCCTCCTTCCTTTGTGGTGACTGTCCCCCCGACTCCCTTAACCATGCCTTACGGTCCTCATTTGTTTTTATCCGCCCGAAGAAAGCTAGGAAGAAGAAGAACCCTAAAACCTCTCTTTCTACTTTACGGGTTACACTGCGGTCGGTGGCTCGACTTTTGTGGTCATTTCCCCAAGACATGCACCGCCAGAATCTGTACCGATCAAACCCAAGTGATGACGCCCTGCTAGGGTTTCACCCCACATGCTGTCGCATGCCTCTACATCACCACCGACCAAGGAAGGCCCTGACTCCTTGGTCTCAGAGGCGTTGAGGGTCGATGGCTCTTTTGCCTCACCACCTCCTCGAGACCCGATGCCATCGATGGTGACTCTCCAGATCAACCTCTCGGCTTGCTCCATCACCGATGAAGACGAGATGGAGGTCGTGGTGCCCTGCACTCCGACGGACCCATCAATCCTTGCTCGCCAACAATTCGGCTTTGTAGGTAGGATGTTGGCATCAAAACCGCCCCGGAAAGACTTCACACTCAAGATCATAATGCGAGCATGGGGACGTTCGGCGTCGGGTTTTGGTGGTGAAGGACTTGGAATCAAGGCTTGGGTTCATGGCAACATGCTTTGGTGCTTCAGTGGCTATCTACTACTACTATTAGGGGAGATTGTGGACCGATGGCTAGGGATCTCCCCTAGTTGGATCGTATCCAACTATGGGTGCATGCAAGGGGTCTCCCGCCATCGGTACGTATAAAGGCTACTGGGATATTCATCGGAGCCATGCTAGGATAGTATGTGGATGTCCCGTGTGACCAGTGAGACTTGTGTTGGGGAGGGACTGTTAAAGTTCGTTTTTGGATGGAGCTCCACTAAGGCATGACCGTCTCGAGGAAAGGGGCCATTTGTAACCCCGGACACGGTACCTCACCCTCATTTAGGGGTCAATGGTCGTAACCATGGGCGGTTCATACCCTCGAGGGGTCGGACAAGCTTCAAAGATAGGTCTTCCTAGGTTTGTCCCACTTATGAAGTATCTTGTCCCATTTGGGATGCTAACGGGCCCATCAGGCTGAAAGAGAGATACCGTAGTGGAGTCGCGTGAAGACTAGACGAGGACTGAAAAACAACCCCGCCATGAGGAATGACAGGAACCCATGCTTCAGGGACCTATTTTGGGAGGGGTCTCTGCCTCAAGCCTCGCCTCCTGTCCAGACTATCGAGTTCAAGTTTGGTCGTCCACCTCGCGACAAAAAGAGTACTTGAAAAGCAGGGATTAAGCCGCGTTTAAGCACTATTTTAAGCAGTGATTGACAGTTTGTGCTTTATAGTTTTAGTTTTTTTTTACGCTTTTATGTTTTTTAAACACCGTTTCCTATTGTCAGGTTAACAGTAATCATGTCTTAGAGTTTTTTGATCAAAACCTTACGAGACTTACCGTGATAATAATTTTTTTAATAATTTAATATACCTACCTCTTTCGTTCATAAAAAAACAATTTGTATAAGTGATAACATACCTTCTTGGCCACAAGATTAAGAGTGGAAATCGTAAACTGATTTGATGAAAGGTACATGTACATCAAAACCCGAAATTCCAAAAGACAAATAAGCCTAACAAATCTCTATGAAGATTTTAGATAAATGGAAAATTACACTCACTACTTTACAATATTATCAACTCATTAATTGATACTGTGAACTTTATTTTTGTTTCAATTAATCACCTTTCAAATTTTAGTAAAGAAAATACCTTTCATATAAAAAATAAAAAACTTGAAAAAAAACTTGAAAAATGTTCATATTAAATTAAGAAGATTATAGTATTTGTCTTTTAAAATTTTCAGTTAATTTTATTTTGCATATAAAGGTTATTTTTATCACTGAACTTTTATTTTGAGATATTTTATCACTGAACTTTAAATTACAATAAATTAAAACATAAAAAATCATTAAATAAATAATACTAAGATAGTGACCTGTTAATACTCTTGCATATAGATAGTGAGATTACATTTCACCAAAGATAATTTGTATCAAGTGATCTTAACTATAAGTCAGCGTGATGCTTTTTGGTTTCTTAGAGCATGTACAACGGGTCGCACCCGCGCCCCATTCTGCGCGCGCCCGGACCGCGGCACGCGGGCCGACCCGCTGTGGAGGCTCAAAAACGCGCGCCCGCGCCCCAAATTCGCGCCCCCGCGCCCCGATACGCGTGCCCCGTCTGCTTCCCGCTGGCCGGTCCCGCTCCCTGCACGTCGTCGCTGGCGTGGCAGCCTGTGGCTGCGCCACGTGGCCAGACCGTTGGCAACGGTCATGTTGCTAACGACTCTTTTTTTTTTAATTCAAAAATCAACTAAAACTAACCCTATAAATACTCATCTTCACTCTCATTTTTTTCCACACCACTCTATACTTTCACTCTTTCATAATCAATTCCTACTTGCTATTTCTGAAAATGTCCGACGACGAGGTTATGTCCGACGCTGAGGAGATGACGTACGAGGAGCTGGCTCCCCGGATGCCGACGCATGCGGAGATGGAAGCCCAACTGCCGACATATGAGGAGATGGCAGCCCAAATGCGGCCAGTTGCGCGACGATTCCGGCGGATGATGGAGAGGCAGATGCAGAGAGTAATGCCAAGGGTGCAGAGGGCCATGCGTGGGGAACCAATGCGCCGAGAGATTAACAGAAATCGTGCGGAAGCCCACATGCAGTTGATGGCGAACTATTTTGTCGAACAACCCCTTTATGGCCCTGAAATGTTCAGGCGTCGGTTCCGTATGTGCAGACCACTTTTCCAACGGATTATGAACGCGGTGAAGGCTCACGACCCTTACTTCGTTTCATGGAGGCTCGACGCTGCCTCACGGACGGGCTTATCAACGGAGCAGAAGTGCACCACCGCTATACGGATGCTTGCGTATGGGTCCTCGGCCGATTCATTGGACGAAACTCTGCGCATTGGGGTAAGCACCATACTTGAATGTTTACGTAAGTTTTGCAAGGCCGTCATTCAGGTATTCGGAGCCGAGTACGAGCGTACACCGACACCGGCGGACATGGACCGCTTACTCCGAGAAGGGTACATCCGAGGGTTTCCCGGAATGGCGGGGAGTCTTGATTGTATGCATTGGAAGTGGAAGAACTGCCCAACCGAAGAGTGGGGAGCCCATGGACGGGGAGATCACCACGGGGACAAGACGATTCTGCTTAAAGTTGTAGCGTTCCGTGATTTATGGATTTGGCATGCATTTTTCGGGATGACTGGATCGAACAACGACATCAACGTCCTCAACCACAACCACCTATTCCTAGACGCTTACTACGACCATGATCTAGCTGTGGAGTACGAGATCAACGGGCATCGGTACAACCGACCTTATTACTTGGTGGACGGCATTTACCCATCATACGCACGGTTCGTGAAGACTATTCGGCATCCCTTCGAGCCCAAAGAAAAGTTGTTTGCTAAATGTCAAGAAGGTGCTCGAAAAGATATTGAAAGGGCTTTTGGAGTACTTCAAGCAAGGTGGCACATCATTTCCCGTCCCGCTCGGTCTTGGAGCGCAGACTTTTTGGCTGATATCATGCACACTTGCATAATTCTACACAACATGATTGTAGAGGATGAGCGCGAGCGGTACGAGTATGGGGAGGAAGAGTTGTTGTGGGCGCAACCTCCAGAAATGCCGAATTGGACACCACCGGAACGATGGCACCACGGAGGGCCATTGGAATACCAGGGACTTGTGGATGCTCAACAAAGTGTCCTAGATCCTGAGATCCACCATCAACTACAACAAGATCTTATGGAGCACTTATGGGATCGATTTGGAGCTGGTTTCCATGACGACGAGTAGTCGTTTGTGCTCTTGGAGCTGTTTTTTTGGGTTGTATTATAAGGGGTTGAATAAAATTAGAAGTTCATTTATATTCGTGTTGAATTTATTAATTATTGATTGTCATTAATTATTTATTTCCAAAATTGTTTAAATTATGACTAAATTAAACGGTTTCTGATAACGAATTAAATAAAACAGGAAAATATCAAATAATAATCCAGTCAGCACTGTTCTGCACTCCCAGGGCCTCAGAGGTCCTTTCTGTTGTAGAACACCCCTTTTTCTGCACTCCCACTCCCTGACTTTTGTCCAGTTAGCACAAGGGCCTCAGGGCCAGGGCCTCACGCAGGGCCGACCCGTTGTACATGCTCTTACATATCGATCCTCCTCGAAGGTTCATTCATCATGGAAGTTTCTATGAAGACAAATTTCTACATTTTTTAAATGCAAATATTCACTTTATGACAATGGACCCAAAATTCAGAAAGAATTTACGGTGGTTTCGTTATAATAAAGTTTTGATCTTATGTATATATAATGATTAAGATGAAAATTAAGTTTGAGGATAAATAGAAAAATAAAACATTTGATATTAAACAAAAATTATAGACGTATTTAGGTACTAAATATGACATTTTGCATCACAAATCGAATACTTCTTTTGTCTCAGTCGACCCTAACCTTTTACGCCGTAATCAGCGTGTTCCTTCTAAGGTACCATCCCGACCATCTCCGACCACCCCACTATCATCGTCCTCTCTTTCAAGATGAATGAACCTTGAAACTGTAAGGGGTCCCAAGGAGTGTAGACTGTTGGCTGTTTCAGTGAGGAGATCCTCGGGCAAGAGGATTTTTTTTGTTTTGCTTCAGCTTTTCGTCCACATCTGGCTATCCAATGTGTTTTCGACCTCATTGTCGGCGCGCGCCCTCCAGTACAACGTTTCCAACGATCCTGTGGTTGTTGGAAATTCCACGGCCGCGCGTGTAGCCCATGTACCACCGCCTCTAGCCGTGCGTGCTCCTCACGTGTCTTCGTCTCTGATGCCCATCTGTTTGGCTAGTTTCTGCACTAATCTATTTCCTTCGTTTATTATTGTGGGTGAGTTCGCTCATTATGGGGGATGACCAGAAAATTTTGGTTTCAGACATTATTCCAATTATGTCACGGGTAGCAGGAGACCAATTAAGAGATCTTTCTGGTCATCCCCCACCATGAACGAATCGAATCTCTACTTTGTACGTGAAGACGAGAGACCAATTAAGAGATCTTTCTACTAAGGAATTGACTGGAGTCCAGATCGATCATCTTTGTAACAAGTTGGGCATGATTAACGTATATGATTCAGTTTGAGAAGAAATGTTAAGATATATATCAATATATTTATATACAAAAATGGTATTGAAATACAACTTTTCTACTACTCTACTACTATACCTGTAAATAGGAAGAAAAGGAGGATGAGAGATTATTATTGAGAATCATGTAAGTTACAGTTTACAGATCTGATGCAAATTCTGGGTACTAACTCAATAAAATCGACTAACTCCAATGGAGCATCAGGGACAACGACGAGGGGCAGTAAGCACCCTCGTCTAGCCTAATGAAAAGTTAGTGGTCCAATTTGGGGCCTGCGTGTATTACCGCCTCACCGAACGTATGGTGGTAGTGGTTCCACCAAGTATCGACACAATATTAATCTCAAGATTATGCACTCTCGCGTTCTTGGAGCCCTATGTTATCATTCAAGGGAGGACGATACATGCTGGATCCTTAAAGGAGTACTTAGCCCGTCTCGACTCCAACTTTCCGAAAATGGGCCGGCTCTATCCTAACTTACAGTTTGGAGTAGCTACACCAATGGCCTCGGCCACTTTCACAGTATTTCTCTCCCAACATCCACCTGGAACATTTCGGTCAATGAGTATATGTTTTAATCTTTTTTATAGTTTCACGATATTCAGGCATTTCAGTTCCGTTTTCCATTACTATACCTGTTTTTATTATTTTCTGATTTTCCCATTTTGGATCGGGATTGTATCGCATTTAATATATTACTTACGATCACCATTCAAAAAAATAAGATTCCACGTGGCACTACACGGAGTGGACCCCAGAAAGCAAATAAAGCTGGCTGGTAGAGGAGGCTCAACAGGTCGCGGCCGAAAGAAGCATCGCAGACGCAGCCAATCTCTGACAATCAAGTATGTAGTTGATTTTTTTGGATTCTTGTCATTTATTGCTTTCTATATTAATAAACATATATTCCACCAAAATCTCTACATTCCTCTATCTATCAATTGATCTTTTGTAAAGCTCAGGTTGGTCTGTGTATTGATGATAATGTCGCACAAGAGGCACTCCGAGGATGCTAAGCTTCCATCTCACCCCAAGCGCTTGAGGATTCCTTCTTTGAAGAAGTAAGCTAAATATTTCTTTTCTTCTTTTGTTTTGTTGTTGTTGTTGAATTGTGAAGTGATATATTGTTTTGATGATGTTAGTGTGGTTCTGGAGGTTATGAAGATACAATCGGTTCATCACTTTCTGGAACCAGTTTTGGAGCCCTTAATCCGTAGAGTGGTACACCTCATCACATCTTTATTTATTTTAATATTGTGTGAAATGATTTTTTTTTATGTGTATACAGGTAAGAGAGGAAGTTGAGTTAGCCCTAAGAAAATATTTGATCAGCATGAAATGGTAATAATCAATACCATCATATTTTATCCAGAAAAAAAAAAAGAATACATGTTGATGATGATATTATATATTTTTTCTTTTTTTTGGTATACATGCAGGCATTGTGGGAAAGAAGTGCATCCTCCTGAATTAAGAGCAAGGAACTTACAGCTCAAGTTCACAAAAAATCTGTCTCTTCCAATATTTACAGCGGCTCGGATCGAAGCAGAAGATAGTTCAGGTCTCCAAGTAGCTCTGATCGATGCTCTTACTGGGAAGGTCGTTAATGAGTCCTCGGGAAGGGTCGAGATCGTAGTTCTGGAGGGCGATTTTGATGGCGACCAGACTGACAACTGGACACCCGAAGAGTTCAAGAGTAACATTGTAAGAGAGAGGGAAGGGAAGAAACCTCTTCTCTCCGGAGATGCATTTGTGAATCTTGAGGAGGGCATTGGTTTGGTGGGTGATGTATGTTTTGCAGACAACTCGAGCTGGACTAGGAGCCGCAGGTTCAGGTTAGGAGCAAGAGTTGTGGATAGCAGTGATGGAACTATAGTTAAGGAGGCCAAGACGGAACCTTTCGTTGTGAGGGATCACCGAGGGGAATGTAAGCTCCATGAATCCCAAATGTTAATATGTGTTCTTCCTTTTGTTGCATTAGTAAAGCCGTTTTGTTTGTTGTTGTTGCAGTGTACAAGAAACATTATCCTCCGTCGCTGTTGGATGAAGTATGGAGGTTGGAGAAGATAGGCAAAGATGGAGCTTTCCACAAGCGCTTGGCTCGGGAAAACATCACCACTGTCAAGGACTTTCTCACTATGCTCTTCTTAGACTCTTCCAGGCTCCGAAATGTATTCATCTATTGATCCTCTCATATTTACATTTCTGGTGATTTTTTTTCAGTTATCTTTGATTTGACATTTTAAAGGTCTAAATCAGAATTCGTATGAAAAAGTTAAGAAGATTTAACAATGTGCAGATCCTTGGCACTGGCATGTCAACAAAGATGTGGGAAGTGACAGTGGAGCACGCTAGGACTTGTCTCCTTGACAAGAAGATCTACTTGTATTATCCAACTGCATCTCCACATAAAACTGGTGTCGTCTTCAATGTCGTCGGACAGTTGACCGGACTCCTCTCACAAACCCAATATGTCCCCGTCGCCAAGCTCTCTGAAACTCAACAAGCTGAGGCCCAACACATGATACTGTCTGCATTTCAACATTGGGACCAAGTTGCTTCATTCGACAACGAGGCTTCTCTAACAAGTGGATTCGATTACCCATCTTCTCCAGATGTCATTTCACCAATATATTCCATTGGGAGCTTGAGCAGCTTGGAAGACATTGCCTTGCACGGCATGGAGTCTGGTTGTATGAACCTCAGATACAGCCAGACTCCAAGTTACCCTGTGGCCAGCTCCATGATATGCGATACAGAGTCCATTACTCAAGCTTTTAACGACGATCATCTCCAATATTTTGACACTGCTGATGGCACTTCCAGTTTGGAATCACACGCTGATCTCCACAGCGCTCTCAATAGCTTCCTCATGTACCGCTCTGTCGATAAGGCTCAGAGGAGATGGAGAAAATTGATCAGCGTGCTCAAGTGGTTCTCACTTAAGAGGGAGCTGGCCTCAAAGAAAAAAGTCTGGAGATTCATCAAAGTTGATCAGTGTGCTTAAATGGTTCTCCAAATACTGTATTAGTATGAACTACTCATAGATCAGGAAAACCCACTTCTCATCTCTCTTTGAGGTTACAGGTTCGATTCCCAGTGGGTACACTTGTCATTGACGAGTTGTTACTGACTCTGTATGGAAGCAACTATGTAATAAAACTAGCATCGTTGGATATTTCTATTTCTGGTGTGCATTGTTGGATAGAACAGCAGAGTCTTTATCAGAATATGACATGACATGACGATTTGGTTACATGAATTCTAAATTAGCAAGGATCGATTCGAGCTTCCAACTAGAAGAAAAAGAAGAAGGTGCTTTTAGGCTGTCGATGACATAGAAAGTTCGTAGGGAAGGTGCGCTGCAGCACGTTTGTGCCAAAAGTTCATAGGAGGAGCAAGAGTTGTGTAATGTAGCTAGGAAGTCGGTGGAAGGGGCAATTGGATTTATTTCTATCCATCTGCATAAATTTGGGGTATTGACAAAAGTATAGCTGTGAGAGAAGATATAGTTAGTGTTCTCTGTGGACACAAACTATCTACTTTGACAAAAATGATAAAAGAAATAGATGATGAAAGAAGTGAAAAGTGAGTGAAATTACACAAAAGGAGCAAGAGGTGGTTGGGAGGAGATTGCTAGAAAACAATTCAAGTGTCCAATTTGGGATTGATTGCTTCCTAGGCTCACCTACCTTCATCTTTTGATATAAATGTTGGGTTTTTTCTCTCAACTAATATTCATTGTGATCAACCATCATGGGATATTGCTTGTCTTTGCTACTAGCTCTGGCTCTGCTGCACCTTGTTGGGGTAGCACAGGGACAGCTCAGGGTCGGGTTCTACGCCAGGACATGCCCGAACGCAGAGTCCATCGTGTCATCGGTGGTGAGAGGAGCCGTCCAAGTCAATCCCAGGAATGTTGCCATTCTTCTGAGGCTCCATTTCCATGACTGCTTTGTGGAGGTCTCTGTTACTTACTTACTCTATATGTTTCTCATGTAATTAGTTATTGTTCATGATTGATATATATATTAACAAGACTTAATTCAGGGATGTGATGGGTCGATTCTGATCAATACTGGGAGTACTAAGGACGAGATAAATGCGTTTGGGCACCAAGGTGTGGAAGGCTTTGAGGTGGTTCAACAAGCTAAAGCTAAGCTCGAGAATGTGTGCCCTGGCGTCATTTCTTGCGCTGACATTGTCGCCTTAATGGCAAGAGACGCCGTTTTCTTGGTATTCTCATTACAGATACCTCATTTTTTTTGTCGATAAATGACAAAAATACTCTTCAATCTCATTTCAATAAGTACTTCATAACTACCGTTAAGTAGATGTTAAAAAAACTCCTTAAAGGAAAAGTCTTCATCATTTTTGACAAAAATAACAATCTTTAGCTTTCTTTTAAAAATTTGAGTAACTCTAGATAAATAAATGTTTATAAGTAAAAAACATATAGTACACCCTTATTATTATCATCATCATTAACCAACTATAGCTTGATTGTACTAATTAAGTAGTATTTACTATGATGATGGTGATAGGGAAAAGGTTCAAGGTATGAAGTTCCGACCGGCCGGAGGGACGGTCGGGTCTCAAATTCGGATCTGGCTGCCAATATGCCAGATGCCGATGACTCTATTGACCTGCTCAAATCACGATTCAGGGACAAGGGACTTTCCGATCAGGACCTCGTCCTTCTATCTGGTACGACTTGTACTCAACTAAAAACTCAAACTGATAGTTGAAAGTCTAATCATTATAGTTTTATATTCTAACAGCCGCACATAGCATTGGCACAACCGCGTGCTTCTTCATGCAGAACAGACTATACAGCTTCAACGGCAGCAACGCCGCGGATCCGGCCATCAACCCCAGGTTCCTGACCAAACTCAGAGCTCAGTGTCCTCCGGGGAGCAACACCGAGAGGGTACCGCTCGATCCGGTGACGGGCACGGTGATGGATGATCAGATCCTCCGCAACGTGAAGTTTGGGATGGCTGTGCTGCCTTCGGATGCGAGGCTGTACGATGATAGCAACACGAAGCAAATAACAGACTCTTACATCGGCCCCAGTGGCAAATCTGCGTTTTTGCACGACTTTGGTGCGGCCATGGTGAGGATGGGGCGTATTGGTGTCAAGACTGGTAATCAAGGAGAGATCAGGAGGGTTTGTAGCAGATTTAACTGATCTCGTGGTCTTGTTGGTTGATGATATAGTTATTATACACAAATGTTTTTGAAGTCTGTATACAACGATGTAAGCTACAACGAGCTTCTTGTATTATTACCATATATCAAATGAGGCGATACTTTAAAATATATTGACAAAGTTTGGACTTGAACCATGGTGGCATGCACTTAAGGTAAAGTTTTTTTGATAAGCTCGAAAATTTATAAATAAGACCGATTCCAGAAAAGGAAACGGAATGCCCTGATTCAAGAAACGGGATGACTACAACGATTACAAAAGAGCTCCAGTAAAAGAGCCAAAAGGCTAAGCCTATTCTTAAAAAGAAAACAAGGAACAAAACAGAAAAGGAAACCCCGCCAAACCTAGCTCCTGAGGTCAACGGCGAAACGTCGCAACCTTCTTCTTGTCGGCCAACTCACGAATTGTAGTCCATGCGTCAGGACCCTGAGACGAAGCAGCGACTTGAGTTTTTCCAATTCTAGATTGCTCAACCTGTTTCCCAATATCAACGGGACGGACAAATCTTTCTCGATCAGAGATATTTGGTCTACCCGTCACAGTGTAGAACTCCGATAAATATTTTGGGGGGACGACTCACCCGCTTCTTGACGAGGGCGTCATTCCACGGAGACTCCACCTCCGATGTCACACCGGCACTGGCTTCAACATCAAAAACAAGAACTGGTTCCACAAATTGTGATTGGGCTGGATCAGACCCAGTTACAAGCCCACTTTCCTGCGATTGGGCTGGAACAGATTGCACTCAAGTTAAAGTTGGTTCATTGGGTTAACGTGAATGTCTTAACAAGTGGTAATTGTAGAGCACTAACTTTTCTAATCCTTTTTATTGTTGTTTGAAAATTGAAGATGAATCTTATTTTTGCCAATATATGGCATAAAGTAGCCGAGAAAGTTAAACTCATGTTCATGTAACGTACGGTGGTGTTTAGAGCACCCATAGTCGTGGGCGAGGAGCAGCTGGTGAGGAGATTTCGTCGGCGAGGAGGAGGCGGGGAGCTGGCGAGGAGGTCGCTGGCGAGGACCGCTGGCTATGTGCTTCTCGCTAGCAGCTCACGCCGGCGAGATGAGATGGTTATCTTAAAAAAATCTTTTTTGTCCAATTAAAAATGTTTGGTTTCAATGCTATTTGTTTTGAAAAATAAACTCCACCTCTATTATCCAACAAATATATGTACGTCCAATCGAATAACATTGATCGTCGCTCACCATAACTACAACATTTACGATAAACCTACCCTAAAACCTTATATAAACTCACCCTCACAAACTAAAAATGCACACACTCTCTACTATTCATCCTTCTCATAAACTATCGTCCCGACACTCATCCTTCTTTGTCCGTCATCATGGAATTCGATCCTGAGGATATGGAATTCGATTCTATTTTGAATGACATGCTCGAAGACTGTCTGTCAACCGAGGAGATGTTGGACGACGCTTTGGTGGATTCTCCACCAAAAAAGCGCACATACATCCGACGTGACCGGGTAGTCGCAAACGAACGGTTAATGAATGACTACTTCAACACCAACCCAGTTTCGGCGTCGGTTTAGAATGCCAAAGTCGGTGTTCCTCCGTATCGTTCATGCATTGGAGCAGCACGACGATTACTTCAAGGAAAGGTTTGATGCATTGGGTCAAGTTTCATTATCTCCTTATCAGAAATGTACTGCCGCCAATAGGCAATTATGTTACGGAATTGCAGCTGATGCGTTGGACGAGTATGTGAAGATAGAGGGAAACAACGGCTTTGGAATGTTTGCGCACATTTTGCAGTGCACTGAATAAAGTCTTTGGTGCTACATACCGGCGGAAGCCTACACAAGCTGATATGGACCACATTTTGGCGGTTAATGAAGAGCGGGGATTCCCGGGCATGCTTGGAAGTCTTGACTGCATGCACTGGGAGTGGAAGAACTGCCCAAAGGCCCTTCGAGGAGCACATTCCCGAAGGGACCACGGTAATCGACCAACCGTTGTACTTGAGGCGGTTGCAACTCGTGACTTATGGATTTGGCACTCTTTCTTCGGCATGACGGGGTCGAACAACGATTTGACGGTCCTGAACCATTCAAAGTTGTTCGCGGACGTTGTCAACGGTTGGCAACCACCGGTTGCTTACACGATAAATGGTAATAATTACACGCTTCCTTATTATCTTGCTGACGGTATTTACCCTTCGTGGCCGGTGTTCGTAAAAACAATTCCATTACCGTCAACGCCGAAACAGAAGAAGTATGCCGAAGTCCAAGAAGCGTGCAGGAAGGATATGGAACGAGCTTTCGGCGTACTACAAGCTCGGTTTCACATTATCAAACAACCGAGCCGGTTGTGGGCTCCCAAGTCAATCGGTTTGGTAATGAATGCGTGCATTATACTGCACAATATGATAGTTGAGGCTGAACGTCATACATACGACGAGTATCGTGAACAAATAGAAGAAGGTAGTCCAAGTCAACCACCCATTGCACGAGGAGGCTTCGTCCCGACCAATGTCATACTTGGAAACACTCAGAGAATGCAAAATGAACGTATGCATTTTCGTTTGAAGGACGATCTTGTCGAACATCTCTGGAATAAATTTGGAGACGCCTAGTTCATCCACTGGAGTCTTTTGTGATCGAGCTGTTAGTTTCCTTTATTAGGTGTTCGTTTCCTTTATTCGGTGTTAGTTTCCTTGGTGTTAGTTTCTTTTTATCTATGTTGTTTCCTTTATTTGGTGTTAGTTATCAATATTTGTTGTTTTCCATTTAAAATCTATTTTTAAAAAATACATTAAAAAAATTGTTTTTTATTCATCTCGCTGGCGCCTCCCCGCCAGCCCACTACAGAACTCGTTGGCGGTGAGCCGGCGAGATGAATAAAAAACAATTCTTTAAACCATCTCGACGGCGCCATCTCGCCGGCTGCCGGCGAGATGATTGTGGATGCTCTTAGAGGACTTACTGTTCTTCATCAATTTTATTCGTTAATTGTCGAAATCAATTAACAATTATAGATGTCGTCCTTGTCCAAATGAGTCCTTAAGAGCAGGAACAACGGAACGGCCCCGCTCCCCGCGCCGTGACGTTCGTTGGCCGGGCGCGCTGGCCGTTCCGTTGTTAACGCCGAAAAATGCGGCCCCGCTCCCCTTGCACGCGCTCCCGCTCCCCTTGCACGCGCTCCCGCTCTCCTCTCGCTGGCCGGGCGCGGTGGACGCGCTGTCGCGCCGTCTGCTGCGCTGACAGCGTGTGGGGCTGCCACGTGTCCCGACCGTTGGCACACTAACGGCTAGTTTTTTTTAATTCAAAAATCAACAAATAAAACCCTATAAATACCCCTCTCCTCTCATATTTTTCACACCACTTCCTACTTCAACTATCCAACTTCACTCTCTCCTTCCCAAATTCTCCTCTCTCGTTTCAATTATTCTCGTGAAAAATGTCGGGCGACGCTGGGTCTCGTGCACACTCAGCTGGTGACGAAGTCGGATTCACCGAGGATGAACTGGCACGAGGTTTCGGAGACATTCTAACGGGCAATCGCTCCAACTCCCCAAACTCGAACCCGAGGTCGAGTTCAGGTTAGTGCAAACTTATTATTTATGTAACGTAATTTTTGTACTTATTTTATTGTATTAATGCATTGTATTCATTTTTTTGATTAATTATTTGCACTTATTTTATTATTTTATTTTTTAGCACTTAATTTATTGTATTAAATTTTTTTATCAGGGCAATACTGTCCCCAACAATACCAAATGACGCCAGGGTTCCAAGTGCCATCACAATGGACCATGCCCCCACAAGGTTTCCAGATGCCACCGTTCCAACCACAATCACAATGGGGGATGGGAACCCAATTCTACAACTACGAGGGTCATCCACTACCCGACGTACAAACCCCTCAACCATCCTCTTCCCAACGACGAGGCCGAGCCCGAGCCCAACCCCGAGCCCAACCCGAAGAACCAGATCCGGAGGGCCGGACATTCAGCAAGGAGGAGGACCACCACCTCATAACTTGCTGGTTGAGCACAACAAGAGACGCCGTCAAGGGCAACTCGCAAACCGGCAGCACATTCTGGTGCGAAGTGCAGAGGAAATATAACTCCAAGGGAGGTTACCCACCTCGTCGTTAGGAAGCCAGCAAGAAACGTTGGCTCAGAGGTTCCAGCCAGACAAGGAGGATGCTCGGCTATTTGAAGAGGTCCAAGGCCGAGAAGCCGAGCGGCGCAAACCAGGAAGAGCACTTGAGACGTGCGAAGAAAATGTGGGAGGATGATGGGAAAGTGATTAAAGACCACCCGCTAAAGTTCGACCTGGATCATTGGGTCATGAGGCTCGAGGACAGTGAGAAGTTCAGTGCCCAGGAGGGCACAATGGGAACTGTCCGCAGTCAGGTACGCCAACAACGACAGCGGTTGGATGAGGCTGGGGCTTACAGCTCAACCCCACCCACAAGCACAGGGGAGGAGGGCACACATCTCAGTGGTGAGTCCCAACCACCAAAATGGGGAGGAAGCGAGAACTACGAGGGGACTCAGGTCCCTCTCAGCGACACACCCCCATCCCCTAAGGCCGCCCCAAGTCCCCCTCGCCGACCGCAAGGGAAGAAGGCAGCGAAGGCCGCAAAGAAGGGGGTCGTCCTCACGGCCCAAATGTCTGCCTTCGCCGAACTGGAACGTGCACGAATCGACGTTGAACGTGCACGGTTTGAGGCTCAACGTTCACGTGGCGAACAACATGCAGAAAAGTATCGCATGATACATGCATTAACCCAATAGTGGGAAGCAAACCTCGCCAACTACAAGTCCCTGGTGGGGACGGATACATCTTCCTACGACGAAGAGGCGTTGGCAGACCATAAGTTTTGCAAGACCCAACTGCGAAGACTCATATCTACCCTTGAAGCCCAAATTGATGATCTTCGAAGCCAACCCCCACCACCAGATGTCGACCCAACAGAGGATGATTCTTGAACTTGTATTTTCTTTTGGGTTGTATTAAAAGGGAATGAATAAAATTAGAAGTTCATTTATATTCGTGTTGAATTTATTAATTATTGATTGTCATTAATTATTTATTTCCACAGTTGTTTAAATTATGACTAAATTAAACGGTTTTTGATAACGAATTAAATAAAACAGGAAAATATCAAATAATAATCCAGTCAGCACTGTTCTGCACTCCCAGGACCTCAAGGTCCTTTCTGTTGCAAAACACCCACTTTTCTGCACTCCCACTCCTTGACTTTTGTCCAGTCAGCACAAGGTCTGCACTCCCACTCCCTGACCAAGGTCCTTTCTGTTGTTCATGCTCTAAGTCTAGCTGTAGCACCTATAACATATGTCCAAGGGCAGAGTCGTGTAGATCTCAAGGGGGCATGCCCCCTAAACTTAAAAAGAAAGTGTAGCGTTTTATTAATCAAATCAAATGATTACCTGAAAATGTCTATGACTGTTGGAAAATCAACACATAAATAAAGGGATAATTTCCCTCAACCTAGTGAGATGTCTGACAGTTGAATGTTCTAAAATCTTGAGCGTGACAAGTTTAGGGAAAAAACCAAACCGAATCTGATACGAACATATATCGTTTATTATGCATATACTCTTCAGTGTGATCTGTTACTTAGAAGTACTCCACCTAAAAACAATACATCTTGTGTAAAAAAAATCAAGACATGCGTGTTTCTTTTGTGATGACGAACTTTGAAGACAAGTTTAATAAAGAAAGTAAAGATAGGCTTGCGCCCCTCCTTGATTTCTTGTTGAATGGACCTTGAAATGAATAGCAGTCCTATTGAGAGTAAACCCCTAGGGGGTAGATTAGATTCGACCTCGATCCCAGTCAAGTGAAAAAATGTTCTAGAGAGAGAAACTCTCAGCTTTTCTCTCTAGAAACCCTAGATTTTCACATCGAACAACCGCCACCGCGTCTCCTCCCTCCCTCCGTTAGTTATGGCCATGGTTCGACCATGGTTGTTGTCGGTGGTGGCTACCCCTTAACCTTTTTTTCCATCTTTTCCTTACCCTCCTCTTTTCTCCTCCTTCTCCGATTTCTCTCTTCTTTTCCGACCTCTCCCTTCTTCTCCGCTCTTCTCTCGGTCTTAAGCATCTTCAACCGGGACCTTGGCCTCCTCGCCCCGTCACTCTCTTTAATTACTTCCCCGATAGTTCTCTTCGGCCTCGGGCGTACTTCGTTCTGGATCTAAAGGTTGCCTTCTTCCTCGGGTCTCGTGCTGCCCTTTCTACCCCGATTTCTTTGCTTTTTGCCCAAATTTACTCTTACTAGGACTTCTATCTCCTTCTTTGGTCGTTGATTTCGATAATGACCACCGGCGAGTGGCTTGGATTTGTTCTTTTGCTGCTGAGATCTACTTAGATTTCGTCGGGTTGCTTTAGTGGTCTCTGAACGGCGGCTCTGAAGGTTGTTTTCAGCGGCTACGGCTTTGCCTCTCAGTGGATCTATCCTGATCTGTCTCGGTTGTAGTGTGCTTCTTGAAGCAGGTGCTTTGAGGTGGGAACTTTCTTTTCCTTCCCTCGCCTGTCTACTACTTGTGATTTCATGGTCTTTCCTTTGAATCGATTACCCATCCGATTTTTTCTTTGTCCGTTCGATTTTCGATCGGGCCCTCGTCATTTTCGACGAGTTGTCTAAGCCTTTGGCTTCCTTGAAAATTTGGGTAGGCTTTGGTTCAAAGGTGTTGGTTTTTCGATGGTATTTTTGCTTTAATTAGGACATGTTTATGTCGATTCTAGCGCTCCTGGCCGCCGACGTATCGGTGCCTCCTTGTAGGCACCGATGATTCAGATATTTTCCACTTGTGTTGACTGTTTTGGGGTTGGATTTGCTGGTCCTCTAGTTTTGGATGATTGTATTTCTTTTCTTTTTTCCGCTGATCTTTTTGTTTGTTTTGTCATCCCAGTTGTTTTGTTATTAATGGTAGTCAGATCTAGGTTGATAGACTTTTACCTCTTTAGTTAGGTTGATTTCTGGTTTTTCATGTTTGTAAAATCTAGATTTCAGATCTATTGCTGTATTTGTTTGTGGATTCCTTTAATAGAAATGCCAATGTCTGAAGGATCACACCCTCGTTCTTGCCCTATTAACTCAGGCTTGAACTTTTTATATATTTGCTGATAAATAAAAAAGTGAAAAGGGATCTCCCAGACCCCTTCCACGTCATGCAAACACGCTCCTAGATCTCGACTAGAGACCGCTACTAGTTAGTTGCTCGCATCTTAACAAGTAAATTGAGAGAATTTTAATATGATGTATACATTGAAAGAATTTTACCGTATTAACAACGAAAATATTTTACGTCATTCTTAAAATATAAAATCTCAATTACGATTTATAATAAACAGTCATTTATTGTCTTTTTTTTTGGGTACCATATTAGAGTCCCTTTTATTGCCAAGGTTGGCTCGAACCTCTTTATGTGTCAACCCTAACACTGTTATACGAATGCACCTGTACACCTAATTTCATTATGAACTTCCGTACCAAATCTCATATAATTCAAGTCACCGCAAATTGTGAACATCATTCCAAATTTCATATATATTTTGTCAGTCAACAGCAGGCCCGACACTCCCACAAATTGACACATTATTAATTAGAACGTAATTAGAAAAGTTAATTAGAATGTGGACGACCACGTGTTTGGACTAAATCAAATCAAGGAAGAGAACAAAATAAAGTTAGGTTACAAAAGATGCAGTCATAGCCATGCGCCAGAAAGTAGCCATGGGAATCCTAATCCACCACTAGTTTTCAAATTTTAATCGCTCCGGAATCTGCATCGTCATTTCTCAATGTACTCATCAGTTCACTGTAATTAAGTTTATAATGATACACATTTATGATACAATTGTTACCATTTTCACTAAAATGGACAAAAATAGCCATGTGAAAGAAGCATATGATTTTTTCGCTAAAGAACACAACTAACCCCTTATGACTTTCTTTGCGCGCAGCCCCTTCTCCCACCCCCTCCTCCATGGGAACCACCATTCTTCACCATTGAAGCCCCTGTTTCAAAGCTCTTCACTACCCTCCGGGGTCTAATCGAAGCCCATGCTTCCAAAGCTCTCCACACAACCTTCTTGAGGTTCCATTCTACCGTCGCCGCTCTTTTGATCAGAGTCGGTTTTATTTTTTCTTGTCATTTTACAGACGGACTACCTCCGAAGGTCGCCGCCTATCGTTCAATCCATGCCACAGCCTCTCCCTCGCTTCGCGCTACCGATCATGCGTCGCCGGACCGGTCCCGTCCTCGAGCCAATAGCCACCGTGGCCCCCCTGACGCTTTCCGGATTACGGGCTCCACGCGCCGTCTTCCATCTGCAGCGGCCTACCGCCCCAGGGTCACCCCTCGCCGACATGAGTCTGCTTCCTAGATGGATCTGGGATCCGGGAGGAGGAACGGGAGTTCGGGACCTACTTCACAGGCACCCAACTTCGGGACTCTCAACCCCGAACAAGTTTTTGCAGCAGGGAGATCTCGGGAATTCTGCACTAAAGACAAATTCTCCAGTAGGTTTCGCTGTTTTAGTTCGAATAATCATGTGGCTCAATAAGTTTAGGAATTTGGTTTATTATTTTTTTGTAACGTTGGATCGAGGAACTCCTAAGTTTGGATCCGCGAATCAAAGCGGACTATATGTATGGAATCATGTGCGCCCGACGGGCTACGGCCGGTTGGGACAAAAGCTGGTATCCGGGACTGTTAGGTCCCTCCTTGTAAGCACGATTTTATCGTAATACTACTTCTTTCCCGTTTCAAAAAAAAAACTAACCCCTAAATTAAATCATACGATATATCAATATACTTTTCGTCTATATTTTTTTGAACGAAAGGTACAATATTATTAATATAAATGATTCGGTGTAGAAAATAAAGCCCTAGAAAGTCCTTGATCAACAAACACTGAGACAAACTTTCGTAGTTATAGACGGTTTTTAACGGAAATACATATAAGCTAAAAGCAAAATCAAACTAGAGAGAACCGCTCAAGATGGTGTCTAAACGCTGTTTGATCTTATGGGAAAGACTTTTTTCGTCGAGAGGAAAGCAAATTAAATTGTAGAGAACCGCTCAAGATGGTACTTAAACGTTGCTTGATCCCATGGTAAGAACTCTTTTCGTCGTGAGGAGTGCGATCGAACTTGTTCTCGCAGTCGGTAGGTGATTGAACCTTACAAAAAAGAGAAAACATAGAGAGTAAAGAGGAGGCAAACGATGTTGGCCCGGAATCGGGAGACAGACTAGGGAAGAGGCATCGGTGGAGGCCAAGGAGATGGATACATCGATGGGGGCTTCAGAGACAGCATGGGTTAATCAGAGGAGATGAACCGAGATATGGAGGTTGAGGGGCTCCGAGGCGGGGAGGTCGACTAATGTTGAGGAGAGCCAAGCGGCAAACATCAGAGATGTGGGGGGTCCCGAACGAAGTCGGGAGGCACGTCGTTAGAGGCGAGAGGGAGTCAATGATACGGTGGCTAGAGGCACATTGTGTGTCCAATACCATTTATCAATATGATGAGGTATCAAGGGCGGTACCTGCAGGATTTCATCCACTATCCCCTGAGGAAAATTCTAGTACAACTTTGATTCATCCCACTCGTCCCCTTTACTTTTAATAAGATCAGAGACCGTCATATTTGGTGTTATAGCCGTGTGTATAGAGATAATGGGGATGTTCCCGAACATCCACTGTGTGCCCTCAACTAGGATAGACCTCCCATTCCCAATGGTCCGTCGCATGCCTTGACAAAGTAGGTTTTGAGTAGCCCGTACCCCTATCCAGATATGGCTCAGGTTGTTTTCCCCAGCCGCTGTCAGGAAATCACCCTTCGGATAGTATCGGGATTTAAAAATATGAGCAACCAAAGAATCCGGGTGGGTAAGGAATTTCTATCCCATTTTTTCCAGCAGAGCAATGTTCATATCCTTGAAGGCCATGCCTCCTTCCTCTTTTGGTTTGCAGAGGTTCGCCCAATCTTTCTAGATAATTCGTATATTTTCTCGTGGGGTACCCCCCACCAGTAACGGGCCAATGCAATGTGTATTTGATTAATAAATCCATAAGGATGTAGAAACACACTCATGACATAGATAGGAAAGGCATGTAAAACCGAACGAATCATTACCTCTTTGCCTGCAGCGGACAATATTTGACCATCCCATGAACCTATATTTGTAACCAACAGATCATAGACAAATTGTAGAGTTTGGATCTTTCTCTTCCCTAGCATATTTGGGACTCCCAAATAAATCGAGGATTGAGAGATCTCCTGTATTCCCAAAGTTGCACAACATATAGCTCGGTCAGAGGGGGACGTGTTTGTGTTGAAGAATATAGATGACTTTGCCTTGTTAATGACTTTTCCTGACATATCCCCAAAAACCTTGAGTACCTGATGCAAATGTTCGGTTTTTTTTTACTGTTTTCCCTGTAGAAAATAAAACAATCATCTGCAAAAAAATATGTGAGAGATAACCGGAGCTCCCCTAGAAACCGGGTTCCCCTTGATACATCACGTTCCCCTCGATACATCAGGTCCCTTCCCTTGACGGGAAAGAACATGGCTTGTGATCAGGGTCTTAGGACAGGTTGGCCTTTTGATGCGGGTGCATTTTAACACATAAAAGGGCCACAATATATCGAATTATATAGGCTTTTGGTCCCGATTTTCTATCATATATAGGTATAGCATGAATAATTGATTTTCTCTATATGTTTGGGGTTTCGATGGATTTTCGGCGTATTTTGGGTGTTTTGTGCATGTGAACCGTTAAGAGGGTCAATTTTGGTCGCTTTGAAATATACTCATGACTGGTCTTGTTTTGTAGGTCTTGAAAAGAGAAATATTTTGGCGCAATAACGAGATCGATCGGAGTTCAAACGAAGCCGGAGTGAGCAAAATAGCGAAAAAGGATGAAAAATGGAGCAGCAAACCAGATTTGGACACGTGCACTAGCCGCCAGAGCTCCAGGGCGCGCCACGTGGCGCACTGGCGCCGCCTTTCCTCCAGCGCGCCTCCTAGCCCGCCACCTGTCCTAGCCCGGCCCACCTCCAGCCGCCACTCAACGCCAGCACGCCACCTGTCCGCCCCCAGCTGCCGACACCTGGCCCAGCCGGCTTCCAGCCTCCTTCCTGCTGTCGACACGTGGCGCTGGACCCTCCTTCCTCCTGCGTGGCCTATTTTCCTGGCGACACGTGGCCACCCAGCCGTCATTCCCCTAGTGCTCGCCACCTGTCCCCATCTATTCCCCTCTCCCTTCTCGACACCAGTCCACTCCAGCAGCCCTCTCTCTCCCTGACGCGTGTCCCACCCAAAAAGCAAACCCTACCCACTTACTTGCACAGCCGTACTTCAGAGAAGAGTAGTCTTTGATTTTTTGGGGTTTTGACAGAGAACCGAGCAAATGGAGCTGAACCAGAGAAGCTCTTGATCTTGGATTTTTTTTTTCTTCCTACACACAACCAAAGATATATACACTCTTGATAATTAATTTTAAAGGAGATTTTTATAGAAAGTTGTTTATTTTCTGAATTTATTGGAGAGATTTTTGAGAACACAAGGTGGAGCTTCATTGATTGGAGAGGGATTTGAGCCAAGGGTGTCATTGTTCTTGGAGGAAATTCATCTTTAGGAGAGCTTCTTTGTGTTTCTACTCTTGGATTTGTTGCCAACACAAGAAGATCAAAGCTAGGGTTTGAAGGAAGGGGAAGAGCAACCATTTTTCCAATTTATTGTGGTGATTGTATCTAAACTTTCTCTCTAAATCTCATTATGAAATCATTTACTTATTGGTTCATCTCTATGTCATTGATTATCATGAACAACTAAACCCCCAATTTCTAGGGTTTTGGGTGATTAGAGTAGGGATTTTATTAAGAGATATTGGGTATTAACTGTTGTGGGTTAACCAATAGTTGTGACATTTGGTAATTAGAAGTTGATTAATCATGTTTGGTTAGTGAAAGGTTGTCTGGATTTTGGCTTTGGCTGTGTATATATACTCTGCAATTGTTAGTAAGAAGGAATGAGAGATACAGTACAAATCATCTCTTGATTTTATCATGGTATCAGAGCTTGAAATTTAAGAGAGAGTTTTATTTTTCTTACACCAAGAGTTTGGTGTGGTGATTTTGTTGGTTCTATTCTATCTCTATCCAACATGGCTGAAGGTGACGTACCCAAAAGCAGTGTGCAAAAGATAGATGTATTTGCACTTGGATCAAATGACAATCCAGGTAATCTGATTACGTTGGTGCAATTGAAATGAGATAATTATGATGAATGGGCTAGAGCTATCCGTACGGCTTTGAAATCAAAGAGAAAGTTTGGGTTTCTAGATGGAACGGTCTTGATACCCAAAGATGAGGAGAAACTTGATGATTGGTATACTGTGCATTCCATGTTGGTTGCATGGTTGATGAACACCATCGATCCCTCACTCCGATCCACTCTCTCGTACTATGAAGATGCACGAGAATTATGGAACGCCTTGAAGGGACGATTTTGCGTGGTGAATGGGACACGAATTTGTCAATTGAAAGCATCTCTAGCCGAATGCAAACAAGGAAAGACGGAGACGATCGCTTCATACTTTGGACGGCTCGGTAAGATTTTGGATGAATTAGCTAATCATATCACTCTACCCACATGTAGTTGTGATGGTTGTACATGCAATCTTGCTGCACAGAACACCAAGTTACTACAAGAAGAAAGGCTTCTATGGTTTTTGATTGGTCTAGACAACACTTATGTCTCGATACGATCCCAACTTTTGACTCAGGATCCGTTGTCTTCGGTAGACAAGGCATACCAAACTTTGATACAAGAGGAGCGTTTGCGTGGTGATAATTTTTATGCTGAGAAGGATAATCGTGATAGTGTCATGGCTTTTAAACTTCATGGTGAGGTCCAAAGTAAAGCTCGTTCTGTTGATCATTCTAACAAGTTCTGTATGCACTGCAATCGAGAAGGCCATGACCAAAGTTCATGTTTTCAACTACATGGCTTCCCGGATTGGTGGGGGGATCGGCCTCGTGGGGGTCGTGGTCTTGGTCGTGGAGGGAAAGGTACCGGTCGTTATGGTACAACTAGTGGTCGAAGTGGGAAAGGAGGCAGTAGTACCGGGTCTGTTCGTGCAAACAAAACCATTATTGGTTCTTCCGGATCGTTAAACACTCCAGAGGCAGCAGGATTATCCGGTATTACACCTACCCAATGGCAAACCATTCTTGATCTTCTCAATCTACTAAAACCCAAAGATCGTATGACGGGTTAGTGTCTTTGGATAATTGATACCGGGGCCACTCATCATGTTACAGGTGATGTAAGCTCTTTAATTGATTCAAAGACAATGTGTCATTGTCCCGTACAATTTCCAGATGGCCGGTCTACAACGGCCACACACGAGGGTACCGTGGTTCTATCGGACCATTTGACACTTCATAATGTGTTATTTGTTCCCAGTTTGGATTGTAACTTGATGTCTGTGACCAAACTATTAGATCAGTATCAATGTACAATCCAAATCACTGATACTTTATGTGTTATACAAGACCGAGTGACGAGGAAGTTGATTGGATTGGGTGAGCGTAAAGATGGACTTTTCTTTTTCCTTGGTGTTCCACCTACCAAGTTATTTGCTGTTAATGGTACTGAGTCAATGGAGCTGTGGCACAAACGTCTGGGACATCCTTCGGAGAAAGTTCTTCGGAAGTTTCCGTTTATGAAACAATATAGTGGATTGAATAAAATTGATTGTGAGGTATGTTTCCGTGCTAAGCAACACCGAGACAGTTTTCCTACCAGTATTAGTCATGCTAGCAGAGTATTTGAGCTTATTCATTGTGATTTATGGGGACCTTATCGCACTCGTTCGTCATGTGGAGCTTTTTATTTCTTAACTATTGTGGATGATTACTCACGATCAGTTTGGGTCTATTTGCTTTATAATAAAGTGGAAGTTGGTGTCATGTTTATGAATTTTGTTGCATTGGTTGAACGCCAATTTAATCAGCATATTAAGCGTGTCAGAAGTGATAATGGAAAGGAGTTTTCATGCTTAATAGAGTACTTTAACAAACATGGCATCATATTTGAAACATCTTGTGTTGGGACTCCACAACAAAATGGTCGTGTCGAGCGTAAACATCAACATATTTTAAATGTTGCGCGAGCCCTGCGTTTTCAAGGACACCTACCTATTCGGTTTTGGGGAGAATGTGTTATGGCGGCATGCTATTTAATCAATCGTACACCTTCTAGTGTTCTTAATTATAAGACGCCTTACGAATGTCTGTTTGGTAACATTCCTAATTTACAAGCCATTCGTGTTTTTGGTTGCTTGTGTTATGCTTATAATCAAAAACATCAAGGTGACAAGTTTGCTAGTAGAAGTCGGAAGTGCATTTTTTGGGGTACCCATTTGCGAAAAAGGGATGGAAGTTATACGATCTAGAAACGAAAGAGATCTTTGTTTCTAGAGATGTTAAATTTTTTTAGAGTAATTTTCCCTTGTCGAGAGAAAGTGCTTTGCCTCATGATGGTTCTTCGGGTCATTATATGGACACTCAGTATGCTTATGAAGAGGACTTTGATGAATGTGTGAATGAAAAAGTGGCTGGCTTTGATGAATCTGTGAATGAAAAAGTTGTTGGTCATGACACAATTCATGTTTCTATGGAGGACAATGTGACACACGCAGAAATTGAGGGTAATGTTGACCAAGAACCTGAAGTGCATTTAGACCTATCACAAGACTCATGTGCTATAATGGAACCAACATTGGAGGCTCATGTAGAGACAGTATCAGAAATGGGGCGAGGTAAACGTTCGAAGTTACCGAATTCTCGCTATCGTGACTATGTGATTAATACCATTGTGAAAAAGAACAGTCCACCTGCACAATCATCTCCTCCATTAACTTCTTCAGGTACTCCTTATCCTATTTCACATTTTGTATCTTGTGATAAATTTTCCAACAATCATAGGAAATATATGGCAGCAGTGACTACAGACAATCCTCCTCAAACTTTTAAGGAGGCTGTAAAGCACTAAGGATGGAGGCAAGCTATGGCCAAAGAAATACATGCTTTAGAAGATCAAGATACTTGGGTCCTACAAGAATTACCTCCTGGAAAGAGAGCATTAGGAAGTAAATGGGTGTATACTAAAAAGTACGATGAACAAGGAAAGTTGCAGAGATTGAAAGCTAGACTTGTCATATTTGGTAATCATCAAGAAGAAGGTATTGATTACAACGAGACCTTTGCTCCAGTTGCAAAAATGGTGACAATTCGTACTTTTCTTGCAATAGCAGCCGTTAAAAAGTGGGAAATTCATCAAATGGATGTACATAATGATTTCTTGCATGGTGATTTGGCCGAAGAGGTATACATGAAAATTCCTCTAGGATTCGCGAATATATCTCTTAATAGATTTCCATGTTTTGAATGCTTTAAATTGTTGTGATTGTTGAATTGTTTTAGTGTTTATGATCGATTTGTGCTTAACGCTTTATCTCCCGGGTAGGCTTAATAATTGATTTGAATTAGAATTTAACGCTTGAAAAAGGAGAATTCTAATTAGTCTAAAGTCGATCGTAAATTGGATTTAAACTCTAGCTAGAACTAGCGGGGTTAATACAATTGCAATAGCTATAGGCTTGATTGGTCGAAAGTTAGAAGTTGTCATAGAGCTAAACGCTTTGGGTCTTCCTACATCGTGATTCGAAAGAACTCGGTGGTTAGATTCCATTAGGGTCCGAATCGTTCGAAAGAAGTTAGGACTAGAGTTGAGATGACTCGTTGCCTCTAAATCAAGTCTTCATCACAACAATCGAGTATTTTTGACTTTATGGAATGAACTCTATGAACCCGATATCCTAGAAATTTCATCATTTGATTCAAGAAGTTAAGAATTCTTGGTTTCGTGCTACGAGTGCTCTACTTGATTTGCATTACTTGTTAGTTTATTTTAGAAGTATAAAAACCAACTTTTTATAGAAATAGCTTAGCTACAAGCTTTAAATAGTAAGTGTTTGTTTATTGCTCCTTTGGGCTCGATATTCCGGACTTCAAATCCGATTACTACTTGACGGCCGGTGCACTTGCCGTGCTCAAGTTTGCGTTTAAACCCGCAGGAACTTGGCATGTGAGGGAGATAGAGCGTCCTCAGTCCTGACCTTTCCTTTTTTCTTTCTGGTCCCCAGTACGATTTTCGGGAGGGGTAAAGTTTGGAACCGGGCGACCTCAAGAGCCCCATAAATAGGACCAGTTAGTCCTCAGGGTTAATCTACTATGTTGGGATCTGGAGCCCATCGGTCTCTAGTCTATAGGGGAAAAAAAGAGAAGGTCTCCTTTCTCGTGCCCCCACATGACAGGCCGACACTAGGTGTCCTACACAGGTGTAGTCAAAATAGTGGTATGGTAAATGCTCATAGGAAATATACAATAACGTTCGTACCTCTGATACTCTAATGTCCACGTGAATCCAGATCCTAATATAGTCTCCCCAACTCATGACATTCGCATCTCCATCCACTTGCTGACAAACGCCTAAAGAGGTACCTAAGCGAAAACCAACACCCCTGTTCCATGCCTCCACTAAGAGGTTTGAGACTCGGGCCCAAACAGAAAAATGCGAGAAGCTGATATCTCGAGGACACATTTGGGAGCGTAGGTCCGTGAGTATAAATAGTGATCTCCTAAAGGTTTAGGGCTCTCCCACAAGGACTCATGCTCCTTCCCGTGCCGAGCAAAAGAAGAAGCCCACACCTCCATCCTCGAGTGACCGGTCTACAATGTCCAGTATCTGCCACAAATCTGTCATCCAATCAACAAGTGATTACCAGTAGAACGTTTGGGAGGGCAGTACCCGAGCCACCATGGCATAAGAGAAATTCAATCCTCTTCCGCATAGATTTGTTGGTGGAATAATAACTTCGCAGATTCTCAGTCCCCCCAAGTTGTCCCCTAGGTCATTGACCTCTTGTTGCACCAATGGACCCTGCCTGGTTTGGCCCGATTTGTCTGGCTCCCATTTCACCGGCCTTCTGCTGCCTCTGGACCCCTCATCAGCTTGAGGCCCATACTTGGTCCCAACATCGACCCAATCCTATTGGGATTGGGCAAACCTGGCTCGTCCCGAAGGGGGTACGACCCGGTCTAAAGGTTGCGGTCCATTTCTGTGAAATGGAACCCTCGGTCCCCTGCCTCAATCACGCCGCCACCTTCCCATTTCCTCCACCGTCTGCCTCATTTCCAGAGTATTGCCAACATCACCTCCGGTCTCCGATTCCAAGCCACCAATCGAGTCAGTCTCCTCGGTAGTCGATCCTCAATGTTGGCCCCGTAAAACCTAAAAAAGATTCCCCATTGCGACTCGAATCTGGTCGGGGATTCCGGAGAACGGATCCTTCGTTGCTTGTGGTGTCGTGAGCGGAGGGGACATACCCTCCTCCACCTCTGTCACCACACGAGGGCGAGGACCCCGTGGCTGCACCTCACATATCAGGCCTGGGGCCAACCCCAACGCTCTTGTCCTTCTAATCATCGACCCCCCCACCCCACGTTGGCCGGATTCGACGTCACCTGGCATGAGAATACTATATCATTCGACACTCATGTCCCTTCCCCGAATGGGTTGATGACTGACGTTGAGAGAGGGGAATCACCAATCGAACAAGACAACATGGTGTTTGGGTTATTGCTCAAGGGCTGGACTCTTAGAGGAGACCTTGAGACTCCATTGTCGCCGTCCATAGAAGTCGAGAGGTCTGAAAATACTACAAACTCTTATCGCCCAAACGAAAAAGAACGAGAGCTAGGATGACAACTTATTTCTTATTATCTTTTTTCCTAAAAGCTTTTGATATAGTGTTCAAGAGCTAAGAGCCACACAATTAAATAATTGTTTTTTAATCGTGCAATCTTAAACTTCGAGAATATCAAACCAACTAACGACATCTTGTTTCTGAATCCATAATAAAAGATTGATTGGGTTATTTTATTGAAAAGTGCCGACACCATGAGCAATTAAACAATAGGATTAAATTGGCGATATTTGTTCACGGGGATTCATTGCATCTATAGCCTCCACTTTACCAACGTGGTATATTACATGCCAATCAAACTTCAATCACATATTATCAAAAGTACATTTCACGATTCACACCACTCTTTTGTTCCAAAATTATTTATTCTTGCTCTAAAACCCTTATTTTCATCAACATTGAAATATGAAACTTAATTATTTTTTGTTATTAAAAGGTATCAATATTTTATTAAAGATTATTATCGTTCGAGTACTCGAAAAATATTTGGTTTTCATCCGAGTATCCTAAAAATACTTTGTGACACATCAGTACCCAAACGAAACATTTTTTTTCAACTTAGTACCCACCGTTAGTTTCTGTCCATTTTCCATCCATTTTTCCATCCAAAACATTAAAAAGTCCAAAATACCCCTCCCCAACACTCAAATAAAATCCGATTTAAAAAAATTGATTTTTATGTATTTTATAAAATAAAATCTGAATTTTTGAAAATAAAATAATTGATTTATATAAAATAAATAAATAGAAAGAATTTTTGATAATTAATGGCATATTTTTGAAAATTTGAGTGTTGGGGAGGGGTATTTTGGACTTTTTAATGTTTTGGATGGAAAAATGGATGGAAATGGACAGAAACTAATGGCGAGTACTAAGTTGAAACAAAATGTTTCGTTTGGATATTGATGTGTCACAAAGTATTTTTAGGGTACTCGAATGAAAACCAAGTATTTTTAGGGTACTCGAATGATAATAACCCTTTTATTAATAATTAAAAATAATTATTACACTGTATAGAGTTTTAGAAAGTCTCTTTACGGTTTTTTTTAGAACAAATGATCTGTTACAAACGGTGTGGAGAAAATCATATAGGCAAACTAAAAGTAAACTAAGACGGAACCAACAAATACTACTCAAGGTGTTGCCTAAACACTGCATACTCTATAGAGTGCGACCGAACCTGAATCTGTAGTTTCATACGGAGGCCAGGCTCGAACCACTGGTTGAAAATCGAACCTGACCTCATCAGTTTCAACGGGAGGAAAACGACAATGGTAGATGTGATTCAGGGATCTCTCCCAGTAAAAGTCTCTGAATCCTTGGATAGAAGTCCTGAATTTTCGCTCATTAATCAGTAACCTTGCAAAAAGAAACAAAACAGGTAAAAAAAACAAAATCAGGTGATCATCTTAACCCATAACCGAGATAGAGATCGAGAAAGAGGTCTAGATGGAGGCCAAGGAGGGGGATATACCAATGGCGATTGTAAAGGCGGCGGGGGCTGCTCAGAATAGGGGATGACGGCTGATGTCGAGGAGACACAGACGACGGCCATCAGGATTGCAAAAGGGGGCCGAAAACGAGACCGGAGACAAGTTTTTTTTTGGGGGGGGGGGGGGGGGACAACACGATGGCTAGTGGTTGCACAAAACAAACCTTAGAAAGACGACCGGACCTAGATCGAAAAATACGATAATGAATTTAGAGAACATCAACCACTTGTACTAATGGCTCGAAAACCCTAACAAATAAAATAGTTGTTTCCTCACAATATGTATTCACTGAATATGAAACCTAATTTAATCTCAATCTAGTTTAATCCAAAAATTAATTTTCAATTGAATTTAACATCAACTTTCTATAATTGACCCATTATAATTTATACATGGTTCGTCACAATTACATTCTAATCATCGATCAAAGACTTAAACATTTAATGGATGGAGCATAACAGATTTTAAATAAAACAAAACATTTCGTATTGTTTCATGATAAGAAATGAGGATGTCAACATCAAATGAACATGGTGGCTGATCAGAACATTCTGCGAAGACTAATCCACGGAAGACCACAATACTATTTGTCACTCCAAATTTGACTCCGTTTCGTCTTCTCCTATTGCGCCGCCCATCTGTCTCTCTTCAATTATTTTTTATTTCTATAATTCAAACTCTACAATTAATTTTAAATAAAAATATTTATCAATATAAAGGCCATTGTGGCGACCCTATCGGCCCACACACAGAGATACAACTAAGGTTGAATCCGAAGAGGACTAGAATCCCAACGAACCACCCCCACACGACACCGTTTTGACCTATTTACACACCCAAATACCTTAAAACCGCAAGCTCCTACAGTTTCCTCCTCGTTCTTGTTCGTTTGGGGGAGAACCTGCATTTGTGATTTCTGTGCGTACAATCTGTAAATTTACATTAACACACAGATTTTTTCTCTCTTGTGTTTCTGTTCCTTAATTCGCCATCGCAATTGTACAGACAGAATCTATACTATATGGGATTCATTCAGGAAGAAGAAGCAGTCCCTCTGGTGCCGCCCTCCAATTTCTCCATGGTCGACGAAGGCATCTTCCGATCCGCCCTTCCTCAGCCTTCCAATTTCGCCTTCCTTGAAACCCTCAATCTCCGTTCCATTATGTAAGTTTTCACCCACATTACCCCTTTCTTTCGATTTTTGTTTTGGGATTTTGTGTTCGTGAATTACAGAATTGGGGCAATTTTGGTTGTGGGTTGAGATTAATAATGGTGGGTCTTGCTTATTTTACTTGTTAAAGAGAGAAAAAACTAAACTTTTTGGTATTGATTTTGTTCAGATACTTGTGTCCTGAGCCATACCCTGAAGAAAATTTGGAGTTCTTGCGCTCCAGGAATATTGGCCTTCTCCAGTTCGGAATCGAGGGCAAGACGGTACGTTCCTTTCTATTTTCTATTTCATTCTTTTGTTTTAATTCACTGTTTTTATATTTCAATTTGTACTGTGAATTGGACTGGTGGGGGTCACATACATGTGCAAGCCTGCAGGGCCTTGTTTCGGATCGGTTCGTGTTTATATTCTATGCTGTATCAATATTTAAGCTCAGTGATCATGTTGTAATGTTAATTACTACTTTACATTGGAGTTATGAATCTGTAACCATTCAATATTTGTTATCTTAATCAAGTTTACAGATAAAGGGTTGATTGTATTGGGTGGTATGAGCCACTAATTTCTTTCGTTCGAGTTCTATATGGATAGGTTTGGTTTAAATTGCATATGCCTCATTGACCTTTATCTTGTTTTATCTGCAGGAACCATCTGTATCTAGTCTCAGGGATGCTATCACGGATGCTTTGAGAATCTTAATCAGTAAGGACTATGGATAATAGTTTCTTTTTTCAACTTTGATCACCATGATCTTTATCTATGCTCTACATGTATTTATGTCGGTAAATATGCTAATATTTCTTAACTGCTTATTTGTGTTTCCAGATGTGAGAAACCATCCAGTTTTGATCCACTGCAAGAGCGGAAAGGTATTGCTTCTTTTTTGTATAGAAAGTATATATGAACTTAAAATTGTATTTTCATAATTATCTTTCATAATCCTTAAGTTTGATTATGCACAAAGTGATTGTTATTCTTCAGTCTGATTCTGATTAAAACCGAGTTTTTTCTCCCCTTGATGAGACTTTGCTGGAACTTATGGAAAAAACTTGACTTTTTTTCTTCATATCAACTAGCATTCGTTTCTATGTGGAAGTTACTTGTAAAAGGTTTACAAAGATCCTTTATATGATGCAAGTCTATGAGAAGACTTCTCATGATCATTATTTGATGATGCTATATGTTATGGTACTCATTTTGATTTTATCAGAAAGTAAAAAAAGTAAAAACCACATTTTGTTGCATGGCTAGAACATTATCAAATAAGACCCTTCATACTTACTATGTAGCAATATATAAGATGTTGATTTTACTGAGGGTGATTCTCACCTTCTATCTCCCCTATTTTGCTGCAGCACCGGACAGGTTGCCTTGTTGCTTGCCTGAGAAAACTGCAGAATTGGTGCTTGTCCTCGGCGTTTGAGGAGTACATGCGTTTTGCCGGAGTGAAGTCGAGGATAACAGATTTGCAATTTATAGAGGCCTATGACACAAAGTGCCTGAGGCAGTGCCTGTATAGCATAATATACCAGTACCAAGGATATGGATCAAACAAGAGGAGGTTATTGTACAGGGAGGAGAATGTACAAAAGGCCCAGATAAAATCAAGCTAGGGAGCAGCTCTAACTTGTAAGGACAGTCCATTAGGGTTTTGTTACTGTTAGCAATATGGTTGCAACTCTAAGTAATTACCGAGGTCAACAAATTGTAGTTGGCAATGATAGCAGATGCACTAGATTTCAGTGTCTTGTACTTCTTTTTTGTCTTGTTTTGTTTAAACACGTAGAGAATACGTAATAGCATTGATCGATGTTTCAATCCAATCATATGTATTTCTCTTGTAAGATTATTATACAGGTTTAATAATGGTGATACTCAGTTTTCCTTGAATGTGTTGTTCTTGACTGTTGTAATACCTGGATGGCAAGTAAAGTCTATTTTATTTTGAACGGAAGGTGCAATTTTATTAAAATGCGAAATCAATTATAAACGAATGCGTCAGAACTGTCATTTTCTGACCATTAAAAAAGAACAGACATATAACATAATTGTTCGCGGTTCTTTTAACAACATAACCGTTATGAACGGTATTGAAAGCCATGTAGGCATGAAGAAAGGGTGGGGATTGGAAAAACGGAACTGGAAGTCCTATTCAAGGTAGTGCCTAAATGCAGCATCTGAGAGGCAAAACGACCGAACTTGAACTACATCAGTTGTATTAGGAGGGTATGCGTGATTCAAGATTGCCTCGTAAGAAAAGTCCTCGAATCTCTACTCACTAGTCATTGACCCTGTAAAAATAAAATCACATAAAATAAAAAAGAGCCACTCGATTTGCCTGATCAAAAATCGAGATAGGGGTCGAGGAGGGTGCCACGGTGGAGGCCAAGAAGATAGACACGATAGTGACGACTTTAGAGATAGCGGGGGTTGCTCAGGAGAGACGAGCCGATACAGTTTGCACCAGTGCAAACTCAAACTAAAGTAGGTATAGAATACAGGGGTGCAGCGAGTCTGTACGATTTTCGCATGCATCGGTAGAAACCAAGGAGGTAGGGACATCGACGGTTGCTTCAATGGCGGTTGTAGAGATAACAAGGGCTGCTTGAAGATGGGGATCGATTATGGGCTCAGCGATGGGGAGGAGCGAGATGGCGGCGATGGGTTATTCGACGACAAAGATTATAGAGGCGGGTGGGTCGCAGTTATCGGAGGTCGAGGAATTGCCGAGGGATTTTGGCGAGGGAGATCGCCTCCCAGAGAAAGGTTCTTCCCCAGTCCGATGCGAGAGGAGTTGGAAGGTTGAAAGGAACGTCATGACGATGGAATTGAAGAACCGAAACGACACTGAAAGAATCGTGATCAACTAAACTGAGGTGACTCGCGAGGAGACAACGGTCCTTCAATTATGGCAAGTAAAGTCTATAACTCGTCATGATTGTGTTATCTAGCTTGGAAGGGTACATTCTGTATATTATTTGCGCATAAAAACAGTTTGGAAACCGCAACCCTGCGTCTCTCTCTCCCTTTCTCACACAAAATTAGAGTTTAATGCAACAATGGTGGCGGTTGAGATGAACGAATCTAGCGACATACATTCCTCGAGCAATGGTGGCTCAAGTGGTTGTATGGAGGCCATCTCTTCTCCTCCGACGACTCGACCTCGCTCTTTCGTGAGGGAACTCGGTCCTTGGGAGAACCTTCACTGATCCACGATGAGGATCTCATCTCAAGGAGGCCGACCCTCGTGTACTCTACCTACGGGACGACGGAACATGGCCTCACCGGTCCGATGATTGGGACGGGAGGGCGGCGATCCCAGGGCGGCTTAGTGGAGGCGCCGCGTGTGATAGTGAGGAGGACACTGACAGTGGGTCTTAGACCAAGGCACCGCCTCCTCGATCGCCCGACAATGATCATGGGGCTGATGGAGTTTGCAGGACCGGGTCAGATACCACTGGGACTAGGTGGCGCTGGAACGCCTGACCCTTTCGGATGGGGGAGAGCGGACTCAAAGAGGATAGAATCTGAGAACGTCGAATTGGAGGCACGTGTCGACCATGGGGGAGGCTGCAAGAGTCGAAGCAGGAACGTGGCGGCGGCTAGGGAAGGAACCCGTGAGGGTTTCGTTCCAGGTCGGTATGGAAGAGCACCGTCCGCACATGCCTCTCCTAATCTCCAGCCGGGGTCCATCAGCCTATGTCCATCCAGGCACTAGGTCTTTTCCAAGCTCGGGCCAAGGCCTACCAGGATTTGCTAATCAGCCTAATGGGGAGGGTGGATACAGGTTTGGCTCGGGCCAAGCCCGAGAAACTGGGTGGAAGTACCGAGCCGGTCCAGGAGGATCTACCTCCTAAAATGATCAGTACCTCAACATCCGCTGGAAGGAAGAAACCAAAGAGGGAGGAAGGGGACTTGGAATCGGAAGGGTCTAATAAGTGAAGGGAGGCAACACTCGTAGTGGCGGGGGGTTTCAAGCACCTTCGTCGTGCCGTATGAGGATAAAGCGGTCCAGTGGAGGATCGGCCAGGCTCACCGCCCCCACTGGAAACAAGATCTGGTACAATATCCTCCTACTCATTGGAGGCCAACAACCCCGTGTTTTGGGCCTATGTCATTATCATTTAAGGAGGATGACGCACGTTAGCATCCCGAGGAAATGCGCAATCCACATGACTAATCCGAAAATGGGTCCGCTCTATCCAAACGTATATGTCAAATTAACTGTATCGATATTTTTCGATGCTATCACACTATCTCCTTCTGACGTCTCAATGAAACACTTCAGTTAAAAGAATTTAGTTTATGTTTGTTTCAATTTTATTTTGCTAGTCTTTTATTTTTAACATTTTTGTTTCGATGTCCGATAGTTTGTTTGTCTTTCATATATTTCTAGATATAATTTTAAATAGTTTACTGTTAAAAAAAAGCTTTGAACGTTTAGTTGGATTTATTTGTCTAGATGTAGTTTTTTTTTTTCTTGGAAAAAGCAGTTCTTGTAACGTGGTGATGCATAATAAATTGATTTTGTTTCGAAAAAATAACAGCACTTGTATTACTACACTCAAGTGTACTTTGTTGTCTAGTAGACAATCGAAAGTTGGGTGTGTTTCCTGTTACGAGGTAGGGCACGTGTCTCTTGTTCACATTGCATGCCACCACGTTTGCACTTTCTGCATACCACTTGGCTGCCCTTTAATTTGTGTTCTCACTCTCCTCGACTACTTGCTCTGTTCTCTCTGCAAATCATGAAACGACGTCACCCCAGATCAACCATCACCGACCCACCTTCACCTCTGCTTCTCCGACCACTGCTCGCTGAGGAGGAACACGAAAGCTACGCTGTCGTACCAAAACCACCGGTGCAAGCAGCAGACAACTGGCCGTTGACTAAGCTACTCTCCCTCCCAACCGACCTAATACAGATCTGCATCTTCTCGCCCATCATGTCCCTACTCTCAGTAGCCACCCATTCCTACCACACGGCGGAGGAGACCAAGGAGAACGTCGAATCCGCCGTACACGCCGCCACAGATCAGGTCCCTTCAGACATCCTCGGCGGCGGCGCAGCACTGGTGAAGAAGGTGGGGCTGGGGCTCACGGGGGCTGCCTACGTCTGCATGGTGCTGATGCTGGCGATGGCAGTGGCAACGGCGGTGGGCGTGGGGCTGGTGAGGTGGTGGGTGGAGGAGCCCGTGTTCGTCAGGGACAGGGTGTATTTCGACTACACGGAGGCTCATCCCACGGCCGTCTTCTGGTTCGGTGATGTCGGATCGAAGAACAACATGGCCATCCCTGTCGGTCACACGTTTCAAGTCTCTCTGGTTTTGTTAATGCCCGAATCCTACTTCAACAGAGATATTGGGGTCTTTCAGGTATATATTTGGGATAATTGTCAAAAATTACCACAAGTTGGTGCACAAAGTTTTGTCCACGCTTTTGTGGGTGCATTGAAGTTTTGTTCACGCTTTATGGTGCATTGAAGTTTTGTCCACACTTCTATTCTATTCAATCCGGAAAGCACTATTACGTCAAAATCAGACCATCATTCTGAACATTCCTATTACGTCAAAACTAAAAAAGTCAGTGGACAAAATTTCAGGTAACCAAACATGGACGAAACTTTGTACATCAGCTCGTTTGTGGACGAAATTTAGGGTAGTTTTTGACAATTATCCCTATATATTTCATATTACATCAACTATTTTTCTATCATAATTATAGAAATGTTGGCTTAATTAATTAGATCAGTTGAGTGCAGAGGTGTTATCAGGGAACATGAACGTGATAGCAAAATCAAGCAAGCCATGCATGTTGAGGTACAGGAGCCTCCCAATAAGACTCGCACGAACCTTCGTGAAGGGCATACCGATCATGCTAGGCATATCGAGCGAGACCCAGACGGTGAGCACTCAAATGCTCAAGCACAAGGAAGGCCACCCCAGAACCGAAGCCGTGAGAGTCACTCTGATCCCAAGGTCCGGTACATCGCACAACATTCCACACCTGTACGAGGCCGAAATCGTTATCAACTCTCAGTTGCCGTGGGGGAAACAAGTGGTGCACGACTGGAAGTGGACGTTTTACGTGTGGACGTCTCTGTACGTGTACACGATGCTCCTCTTGGCCATGGTCTGTTGCTCCCGGTCGATCTTCTTCCCGACAACAACGATGCGTGAATACGACAACTACTACGTTGATGAGAGAAATGTGGGAGTCGTAAGAGGAGAAGTGCGAGGTCCGGAGAGCGGCAGAGAGAGTTCGGAGTTGTTGAGGAAGTGGCGGCAGAGTAGGAACAAGAGGAAAGCAATGCGTAGGCAAGAGAGTTCGGCGGGAAGTCCGACTCCGAGTATGAGTAGTAGTGTGACTGTGGCGAGGGAGAGTGTTGAAGATGAGGTCGGGGATTCGGAATCGGTCAGTTAAGACTAGTAATTAAGGGGATGTATTGTTAATGTGTGTATGTATGATCAATTAGTAAACTAATGTTCATCGTATATGTGTTCTGCTTCCTAGGAAACGACTTCAATGTATCCTTGAGAATCGGTTTGTTCTGTGTTTTGTTTCTCAAGTATGTATCATAACTTGTTTTGAAAATGGGTATGATATTTGTTTTTTATATATAGGATGATTTAAAATTTCAAATGTATCTAGAAGTATCCATCTTCAAGGCTCCTCTCTCGTAAGGATAAGGTTTTCCACCACGGCGTTGCGACCCTCCCTTTTTCTCGTCGACGGTTGCACGTGCAGTTTTTGTCGGGACTCAGGTCTTGGTTGTAAGCTTATGTCTTCCCTGACTTCACCCTGGTAAAGCTTGTCTACCCTCCAGGTGAACTTCGTTGTAGTGTTATGGTTTTGCTTTCTCTTTTGGTTGCCCTGTTCGATTATTGGGGTATTGAAACTCATTGGTCTGTATTAGGGTTTTGCGCTCTAAATTTTTGGGTAAGTAGCTAGCGAGGGTCTTGTAGTACCGTTGCTGATGGGACTATATCGGATTTGTTCCTACTAGTATCTTCCCTTCAGGCCGTTGGGTTGTAGGCTCTGCTCTCGGACCGGTTGGTAGGCTTATCCTCCTAGTTGTTGCATGGCAGTAAACCTCAAGATTTTGGCCTGGAACGATATTCGTAAGCATGAGCGGAGGGGCTATCTTAACCAATTTAAGCCATCAGTGATTTTTATTTCGGAATCCTTCCTTTAGGATGGTGCTCTGAAAGTTCTTCTCCGAAACTTTGGTTTTCATGGAGGTACTTGAGAGGAAGCAAATGGCCACCAGGGAAGGGTGGCAATGTTTTGGCAGAAGGGTTGAGCATCTAAAAGAGGAGGTGTACGTCCCATTGCATTGATATTTGGTTGACTTTGTCGGGGGAACATAATTTCGGTTCACGGGTATCTATAGCGAGGCCAACTGATCAAACAGACACAAGACTTGGCAGTTGATGAGAGATTTGGCCGAGGAGTGTAGGACCGACGATTGGTTGATGTTGGGGGATTTCAACTGTATTCTCCACCATTCGAAAAGAAATGGTGGAATCCGTATGGTATTTGAGGATGTGAGTCTTGAGGACATACCAATGAAGAAATACCAATTCACTTGGTTCCGGGGGAAGGATCTGTTGAAGAGGACTGAAACGAAGTTGGACAATTGACTGGTTTCAAATGGTTTCCTTAGGGCTTAATTACTCGGAAGCTTTTCTACGAAATCTAGGGTACTCTACCTCGGATCAAAAACCCCTCCTTGTTGATCTATCAAAGAAAAAAATAGAAAAAAAACCCTCCAAAATTCATATTTGAGAACATCTGATTAGAAGACCCTCAATGTTGGCAGATTATTCAACAGAAATGGGACCACGATACAATAACTCCAATAAAAGACAAGACTCGCAATGTATCCATTGCCCTCCACCAATGAGGGCTAAACACATACAAAGCCACAATTAAGAAGATCCGGTGATGCCAAAAAAAAAACTAGTCCTCCTAAATGAATGAACTGATAGAACGAGAACTATGGAAAGAGAGGCTATCCAGAAGCAATACGTTATGCTCATGAAGATCTAGGAAATTTTTTGGAGACAAAGAGCGAAGAAACATTGGCTAGTGGAAGGGGATAAAAATTCAAAGTTCTTTAGACTGCTACTATCAAGCGAAAGAGGATCAATTCTATTTTGACACTTGAGGATGAGAGAGGGAGGGAATGGAATATTGGAAAACAAAAACGCAAAAGCTAGGGTATTGAGATGAAATTTACCTTAAATTTGAGCGAATAAGGATAAAATTGTCATTTCACTCTTCTCTTAACAACCAAATGAAATAAGTCACATGACTAATAGAATGAAATATTACACTCATTTAACAAACATACAACAATGACCAATATTTTAAGTATTGTAGTTAATATTTTTAAATAATAAATAGTTTAGAGTTCGTGATTATAATAAAAAAACATGTTTATAGCTTCTGTTTAAATATTAAATTGCTTATTTCAAAATTTAGAGAGTTAATCTCAAAGACATGGTTTCGACGTACGAATCCTACACAAAAGGACGAAAATAAATTAGTTGGTACATCATACATGCATCTTCTTCCTTCTTTTCCCAAATGACTCTGTGTTGTTAGTCTCTTGTGTATGATAAAGAAATTTCACATTGACTCCTTTTGACCATATATAGCCTTTGTTTTATTCAAGTCAATTGGGGATTGTTTGGAAATTTTACTATGGCTTATTTATTGTTAGAGACATAAAGCATCCCTGGTTGGTGGCATTTTACTGGTGTTTTGGAGATAACGTTCTGTAAATGTCGTAGACAATATGATAACGCGACGTTAATGTTTTTAGCGTTCGATAGCTTTGTAACAATAATTAGTTGGGCAGTTCACCATGGTTGAACTTGGTGTAAAAATAGAATATTATGGGGAAACATGAAATTTTATGGACAAAATTAACAATAATTGAACCCGACACCCGACAGTTCAAAGGTTGTTTGATACATTTATGAATACGTCATTCGCAATATTGTTTAGTCAGAAAAAGATTACATTAATAGATACTGTGTGACAAGACCATGAAGGATTGCGGCAATTAATTAACATTAGCTACAATGGTTCGGTTACCACAAGATGACGACTGGTCAAAGAGAAACCGACACATCGCCACGGGGTGAGCTGCTGTTATCCGATGTCACCCTTGGCATCACGGTGTCAGCGTTTACAGAGTCGTGATGTATGCAACTCGCTCAAACGTTCCAAGACTAGATGATGTGCTAAACTCGATAATCGTTCGTAGATACATCAACGTTTATTGGTATGATTCATCTTTAAACGCTGATCACGACTCTACACTACAAATTCTCTAATAAGTGATCATATTACTATAAAGACGGACTAAATTTCTTATTTTTCCCAATATTGCATCGGTATCTTTTTCCTTCTCTTATACGCAAGTGATTTTTTTAGTAGGTGTGCACTTATAGTATGACGTTGTAACTCTTACTAAATTTGCATACGTTGTGACGCTGACTAAATTTGTCTTATTATTATTATTATTATCCTTTCACATTGACCTAATTTGACCCACTGTCATCTTAATAATATTATTCCAGTCAATTGCAGATTTGTGTGGCAATTTCTAATTAATTTCTTTGGAGTAAAATAATTACTCAACGTCAGTTTTCTGGGAACATATCCGTGTTCTCATGGATTACTTACCAACCCCCTTCAGTTCCCATGATTAATCTACCCATTTTCCCCTTTCGTTTTCTCCTAAATTTTATGTGTAGACAAAGTCAAATAGCTTCATGAACTATTGTTGTTATCATCCATTATGCTCATTTATTTTTAATGAAAATAAATTAGTTCACATAAAAATGCATGTCATAGTCAAACAAGTCATATTAACAAATTGTTATGACGTTTTTTTTAAAGTATTAATTGTATTGGATTTATTAACTTCGAGGTGAAATCATATTTTAAAGTTTTAAAATCAAGAATACGTTTAGTTGATAAATGAAAAGGACAATCTTACTCATTTGTAAATTATGCACGGTGCAGAATTTATAGAGAAGTTTAGAATCAAATATTGTTTTCTACATTATATTCGAAGAAATTGTTCTTTTCCGTTGACGTTTTCAAGCCTCTTTCCGCTGATGTTTTCGACATTTTTGCTGGCGTGTTTCAGCGCCGACGACTACAGGTGCTCTAATATCATAAAATAATTTGGAAAATAAAACCTAACCGCGTACTCCCAATACATACAATCCATGAAGTTGTTTGGGGTTGTAGCTAAGAAAAGATTAGGAAATATTTCCTTATTAATGACTAGAATAGAAGAAAAATATTTTACTGCGTATGGTTAACAGATGCACGCGGTAAAGTGAAAAAAAAGGAAAGGAAGAGGAAATTACTGTGAGCTTTCCACGAAGTTCAAGAGTTGGGAGAACTAATACATATATACAGAGAGAGGGGCACATCAAATCAAATTCAAACCCCTAATATCATTATCATTACTTTCAAGTTTTTTTCCATTGCTACTTCTTAGTCATCAGCATCACCATTCTCCTCCTACCTCTTGCTACGGTAAGAAACTGTAACTTACATATATCTTCACATTCCTTCCATGTATAATTTAGGATATTATATGTGTACTTTGTTTAGGTTCATCCAATATACTTAATTTATCTGGAATTGTAAGCTTACTAGAAAAATATGCAAGTTTAATTAATGTGGAACAATAGGCCGATGAATGAAACAAAAATCTGAACAATGCAACCTTATTGCATGCACCCTCCTATCTTGTAGAATAAAATCACAGTAATTAGGTGATATGCTTAATCCCGACAAGTAATAATGCAAACAAGCTTTCACCATAACATTCTATACTAACACACTTCGGGAGAGGAGAGACGGCGGTAAAACATAGACAGAACTAGAGAAGTTAGTCGTATAGTTTCAAGAATGTATCACTTTTTTTACATGTTAATATAGTCTAGCGTTACATTGATTTATTACATAGAGAGGTTTTTCCTTCAAGTCTTACTTTTTAACACAGAAAAAAGGTGTCATGTGGATTTACTACAAAGCAAGAGGTTTTTCTTTCAAGCATACACAATATATATTCTAAAGTTTTTGTTTTCTAATGAATGGAAGTAAACCATTATTATGAAAGAGCTTGAAAATGACTTCTTGAGGAAGCATATTATCCATCACTTTTATTTATATGCAGAATAAATCTATGTTTCTCATATTTTATCCTTGTCCCCGTAGAAAAATAATGCAAAAAAGCATCTTGATTCACAAAAAAGAAAAGCTTCAAGAAAATTTAATTTATTGCCTAGACCCAAAAAGTCACTAATTCTAGTCTACTTGAATGTGTTGCAGAAGAAATACTTACTTGGTTGTAGTTTAGTGCTTCTTAAAATAAAATTTCAATGTTTCTGCATGCAGAATCAGCAAAGAACACCATGCATGCTGCTTCAAAACCTTACCAGCGTTGGAGAGTAGCTTGCTCTGCCATCCACTTCATCGGAAGACTTGCTTCCTTGTCCAAGAAAGTCCTTCAAACCACCACCAGTTTAGCCTTGCCCCGATCCATCTCCTACACCGCCATTGATGTCCAGCCTGATGTCTCAGTTCCTCCTCTCAACATCGATCAGCAGACCCTCTCTACTATCACGAGGGACAAAAACATCCAACTTCTACATGAACTCGGAGGTGTCCAAGATTTAGCTCTCGTTCTCCAAACTAGCGTCAACAATGGAATCACTGGTGGTGAGGCTGATCTGCTCCACAGGACCAATGCTTTTGGTTCCAACAAGTACGTGAAACCGCCTCCCAAAGGTCTGATGAGTTTTGTTTGGGAAGCAGCCAATGATATGACACTGATGATTCTGACTGCTTGTGCCGTACTTTCTCTGGGCTTTGGTATCAAAACACATGGACTCAAAGAAGGGTGGTACGATGGTGGCAGCATTCTCATTGCTGTACTTCTTGTCATAGCCCTCTCTGTATTCAGCAACTCGAAGCAATCCAGACAGTTCGCAAAGCTGTCGAGCGCCAGCAGTGACATCTGCATTCAAGTGGTGAGAGATGGGCGCCGCCAACCCATTTCAATCTTTGAAGTTGTTGTGGGAGATGTTGTGTGTCTGAAGATTGGTGATCAGATTCCAGCTGATGGGCTATTTCTGGAAGGGCACTCCTTGAAGCTGGATGAGTCCAGCATGACTGGAGAAAGCGAGCATGTTGAGGTCAACGTAGGCACTAACCCCTTCTTGACTTCCGGAACAAAGGTGATCGATGGCTATGGCTTCATGCTCGTAACTTCTGTAGGCATGAACACGGCATGGGGTGAGATGATGAGCACCATTAGCAACACCTTGGATGAACAGACCCCTTTACAAGCTCGCCTCAACAAGCTTACTTCTTTCATTGGGAAGGGCGGCGTGGTTGTGGCAGTGCTGGTTCTTGCTGTCTTGATGACCCGCTACTTCACCGGGAACACCAGAGATGATATGGGGAACAGAGAATTCAGAGGGAGCAGGACAAAGGCTACTGATGTAACTGATGCAGTAATCAGAATCATTTCTGCAGCTGTTACCATTATTGTGGTTGCAATACCTGAAGGTCTGCCTTTGGCTGTTACTCTAACACTTGCTTTTTCCATGAAGAGAATGATGTCTGATAATGCCATGGTTCGCAAACTTTCTGCTTGTGAGACAATGGGTTCAGCCACAACAATCTGCACAGACAAAACAGGTACGCTTACATTAAACGAGATGAAAGTCACGGAGTTTTGGCTTGGAAATGAAGTCATTGCCAACAACATTTCCTCACACATTGCTCCTAATGTTCTTCAACTACTGAAAGAAGGGGTTGGTTTAAATACAACAGGCACTGTTTACACTCCAAATTCTACTTCACCTCCAGAGATTTCAGGTAGCTCGACAGAAAAAGCAATACTCTCTTGGGGCGTGTTTGAATTGGGTTTGAAAATTGATCAAGTAAAGCAAAACTGTGAAATAATCAATGTAGAGGCCTTCAACTCAGAGAAAAAGCAGAGTGGAGTTTTAATGAGGAGAAATGGTGAAAAGGCGGTTCACGTGCACAGGAAAGGAGCTGCAGAGATGGTACTAGCTATGTGTTCAAATTATTATGACAAAGGTGGATCTGCAGAATCCATAGATGAGGCAAAAAGAAGGGAGTTCGAGTCAATTATCAAGGACATGGCAGCCAAAAGCTTGCGGTGCATAGCCTTTGCCCACAGAAGAATCACAGAAGAAAACGAGCAAGTCCAAGAGAAGAAGCTTGAAGACAGTGAGCTTACCTTGCTAGGGGTAGTGGGCTTGAAGGACCCATGTCGACCAGGCGTGAGAGAAACGGTAGAATCTTGCAAAAATGCCGGGGTAAACGTCAAAATGATCACAGGAGACAATGTGCACACTGCAAGAGCAATAGCAATTGAATGTGGCATTCTCAGTCTTGATAATGAATTTAATGGTGATGAGGTAGTTGAAGGCATACAGTTCAGAAACTACTCACTTGAAGAGAGGATGGCAAAGGTTGATAGTATCTGTGTGATGGCTCGATCATCCCCCTTAGACAAGCTCTTGATGGTACAATGCTTGAAGCAGAAAGGTCATGTGGTTGCAGTAACGGGTGATGGCACTAATGATGCACCTGCTCTAAGAGAAGCTGACATTGGGCTATCAATGGGGATCCAAGGTACTGAGGTGGCAAAGGAGAGCTCGGATATAGTTATTTTAGATGATAACTTCACTTCTGTGGTTAAGGTCTTGTGGTGGGGAAGATGTGTCTATAACAACATCCAAAAGTTCCTCCAGTTTCAGCTGACGGTGAATGTTGCTGCCCTTGTTATCAACCTTGTCGCTGCAGTTTCTACAGGTGAAGTCCCACTATCTGCAGTACAACTATTATGGGTTAATATGATAATGGATACTCTGGGAGCATTAGCATTAGCTACTGAGCAACCATCTAATGATCTCATGAAGAAATCACCTGTGGGACGGTCTGAACCCCTTATAACCAGGGTAATGTGGAGGAACATCATTGCTCAGGCCTTGTATCAAGTAGCTGTTTTATTGATCCTTCAGTTCAAAGGTATGTCAATCTTCGGCGTGGAAGAGAAGGTAAAGAACACTCTCATTTTCAATAGTTTTGTACTGTGCCAAATATTCAATGAATTCAATGCAAGGAAGCTGGAGAAGAAGAACATATTTGAAGGAATACTTAAGAGCAGATTGTTCCTTGGAATCGTTGTGATGACAATAATTCTTCAAGCAATATTGGTTGAGTTCCTGAAAAAGTTTGCCAATACTGAGAGGCTGAGTTGGGGTCAATGGGGAGCCTGTATTGGAATAGCAGCTCTGTCATGGCCAATCGGTTGGCTTGTGAAGTGCATTCCAGTTTCAAACAAACAGCAGTCTAATCTTTCAAGAGCTTCCTCAACCTGAAGCCAATAGCCAAGATCAGTTTGCAGAAGATAGTTTCTACCTTTTCTTTTTCAGTAACTACAATAATTTTTTTATGTTATAGCTTTCCAGATGTCAATCCTAGATATCTCTTCAGTGAATGATGAATCAAATTAGCAGACAGTTCTTTAGGTCTTAACTCTACGTCCATGTCATGTACAAGATTTTATCTACTATATGAACATTAGAATTTGAAAATGCATGTAAAAGTTATTAGTTGATGCAAACCTTTTCCAGATTCATTGTTTAAACAATTCCTTAGCATATGTTTATACACCTTGGGTCATATAAGCCAATCAAGTCTCAGTGCATACAACTTGCTTATAAAAAAGGAAAGATACTTCCAAGGTCACAACACAAGCTTGGAAAGCTAACATATTGGTATTAAAATATTCAATAGCTTTTATAAGCTTGTTTACTTTTTACAAACCCATATAGAAAAATACAGATCAACTATCATGTATGTGATAACCACATTCACAGTAACTCCCTAAACAAACAAGACAGTGAGCATCTCATTGGCAATATTTTTAAAAGTTCAAGGAAATTAACCTTAAAGAAAACAAACATTAAAAATAAATAAAAGTACCCAAGAGCATATTTTAGAAATTAGTTTCTCCTGTAAACAGTTAATGGGGAAATATTATCGCAGTCCATATAGTTGCAACTTAAAAGATCAATCCCATTTAATATGGCTTCATCTGTAGCCAGGTTGCAACAGACAATCCCATGCTACGCTTCACAATGGCGACATAAGGCTGACAATTAGCAAGTGACGGGGTAATCAAAGTGAAATGGCAAATAGATTAATATTCAATCTATACAGCGGTGACATTGACTAGTGGAAGATAAGAGAAGGAGAAATTTCAAGAGTCTGTCCAATCTAAATAAAACATAGAAAGAAGATGGCTTTCAAAAAATAACATGTTTGCCACCAAATTTCCCCCACAGCATTATAATAACGGTTCCATATACTACATGAAGTCATGGTAATTTAAGTTTACAGAAAAATACCATGCACATTGTTCCTTAATGTAGTGGTACAAAAATATGGCTTTCTTGTCAGAATACAATAGGGAAAACGCCATTTCCTAGCCCGGTTAGAAAGGTCATTCGCACATCCTAACCGTGACCTTTTGTGACATATCCTAACGCAAAGGTGGTATTTTGTTACAAATCCTAACGTGACGGTCGTATTTTGTTACAAAAAATAGCATAAAGGTGGTATTTTGTTACAAATCCTAGCCCCCTTTTTCATAATTATTGTACACGTGATTGGTAGTTTTTGTAAACGTGCACATCTGTCACAAAAGGTGGAGCACGATTAGATGTGCAAATGACCTTTTCTACTGGGCTAGGAATAGACATTATACCAATACAATATAACTAGGAGACTTGCACTTTCAAGTACAAATTTACAAAATCGAGATTGAAAATAAGGGTAATGTAAGGAAGTTGAATAAGATGGAAATGAAACAGAAATGCACTGTTTGTAAATTACACAGGAAGGAGATGTGATTCTTATTATTGATTCTCATTCCCATTAGAACTAGAATGATACATTCACAATAATTTTCAGGAACCCAATCAGAGAACACAAAAGTGCAGCAATTAATTTCTAGAAAGCATAGTGTTGTTATATAAATATACGGATCATATGAAGAAGCATTTCAATCAAATACATAGCGCTCAACAATAAACAGATGGGTGGTGCTTACATGAGATCTAACAAGGAATGAAGAAGTCGATTAGGGCTTTACCTTACCTTGTTGCTTTTCATTGGTACGATGATTGATCACCTCTGCGACATATCTGCGAGACGGGGCAGAGCCGCCGGAAAAGTTTCGATCTTTAACGAAGAAGGATCCAGATGATTAGGTGGGCCGTTGCTTTTTAATCCAACAGTAGCGAGTAGCATCTGTTGCTTCTCTTCCACGCTTCTCACTCCTTTTCAGGTGAATTTTGTTATTTGTTTTATTATTGTTTTTTAGACGAAATGATAATACTATTAATTAAAACATTCTGGTGGTCACAAAAGCAACGAACACCATACAAACCAAGAGACTAATATAAAACTGGAAAGAAAAAAGTTAAATAGTAAATGTTGCTCATGGACATAGAGGCGGTCGGAGGGGTGAAACTACGGTAGCATCCAAAGATATCGATACAGCATGCTCCAACCATAAGACGTTGATCGAGCAGACCAGGTGGAAATTTTATAGTGGTGGACCGATATCTCCCCCGAGAAATCAGCGTGCGTCGTCCTCCCTTAAATGATAAATGTAGGGCTCCTGAATGCGGGATTGTTGGCCCCGAACTGGTAGGGAAGAATCATGTCGATTGTTGGCAGAACTGTTGCCACTAATCTGCCAGGGAGATGGTACAGTCGACCAACCCCTCCCTGGGCCCCTAGGCTTGAAGCCCCCCGCCGCTATATCTGACGCCCCATCTGAAGCCGACGACCCCTCCTCTTCCTCAGGTTCCTCGTCCCTCTCCGCCCTTTTCTTCACAGATAACGACGGTGAGGGATCCCTTGGTAGCCATCCTACCTGTACCTCCTCTCGACAGTCCGTCTGTCCCCAGTACTTCTCCATTTCCTGATTCCGTGGGGCGTTTGTGGCCTAGTCGGTTTGGATGTCCCTCCCCCAGACCTCCCATATATGTCCAATTCATCCCCGGGACAGCCTTCTCATGTTTCGCCTTCTCCAATGCGGATCTCGGATCCTCCGGTGCCTTCAGCGATGGTTCTCTTACTCCTCCGACCATCGGACAGGCCGGAAACAAGTGGCCCGCACAACAACAACTAAAACAATGCTCTGGGAGATGTTCGTAAGATACATAAAGACGGGTTCATACCTGATACTCCGATAACCGAAACCATAGTTGACTCTGCAATGGTACCTTGATGTCCGACCTAATCCTGATCTTCATGAAATCCCTCCAGCAAAGCCCTGCTTTATCCACATCAACCCCCTGGAAGACACCCAAGGCGTTCCCCACTCGGAACCCCACATCCCTCGTCAACGCACCCACTGGTAAATTGGAAACATGCGCCCAAACTGAGAAGTGATGGAACTCAAGATCCCTCGCCTGCATATGAGCTCGCAAATCCGTAAATAGCACGAGCGAATCCCAGAAGGACCAAAGTTCCCCCATCAGAACCATCTCCCTCTCATTCGTTGTCCTAAAGAAGAAAGCGACCAGTCCCCCCCAATGGCTTAGCCTCGATCTTCATGCCCCACAAATCCTCCATCCGAGCCACCACGGATTTCCAGAAAATCTTCTTAGTCATCAATTCCTTAACTGCCAGCGCAAACCGGTACTGGCTCCCACGGCATGTGACCTCCTGTACTGGCACCACGACCTCCATGATCCTCATCGAGCCCATTTGTGAACCCAAGTACCCGACTTGTTCCCCCGGGGCTACGCCAATCACTCTCCCGTGCTCCAAACGGGTTAAATTCGTTCTCCGGATTCGGATGACCCGCACGGGTCGGATTGCGAATAGGATCCAACCCGTCTGATGGGTTCGCCCACGGGCCCTGACCCGAACCGGTCCCATACCGGGCCGCCCATCGGGCAATGTCCCCCAGGACGCCCCGGGTCCACTCTACCGCGGGTCCAGTTCACCGATCCACTGGTCTAGAGCCCACACGTGGTTGCCAGCCAGGGCCTTGTTGTCCCCCCGGCCCGTTAGACCCACCCGGCCCAGTCCTCCACCATCGCCTTGCATCCGCGAGAAGGCCCTGGCCCACATCCAGATCACTAATCACCCGACCCGGCCCCTCGTCCGAAACCCTAATGGGTTCGCTCGTCGACGCCTTCCCCTTCCTTCGCCGCCACGCCATTGCCTTCGGCGACTCCGTCGCCTGTGATCCCGTATCCGATGATACCACAATCGGAATCAGCTTCAAACCCTCCCGTAAAGACCCCACCGGACCTTCCTCCGATCCTAGCGACGAGTTCCAGGCGAACTCCTCACCTTCTGACCGCTGCGGCACCCCACGCCCCTTTCTCGGACGCGACCTCGCTACCTGAACACGACGATGTATGCCCCTCGCCGCCTCATGGAACCTACCCGGTCCCCATGGCGTTCTGTCCACCGCGCCCTCGTGCTGCGCCGAGAACGGCATATGGTGGTTCTCCACCCCACGCGGCGAAAGCTCCTCCGCCGGCGTGAGTGAATCTTCAGCAGCATCGCCCGATCGCAGCTGACCCCCGACCTCCATTGTCGCCATCTCCTCCTGTGAGCCAGTCGGCTCACTGACACCTTCAACCTCCACCAACGCCTCGCCCCCTCCCAGGTTTGTTGTCACAGTCATCCTCCTTGGTTGGAAAAGGATACGCCGCCCCTTGTTGTGGAAGAAGGACTCGCAAAAAACACCTAGGGTTTAGGGGCTCTGCGCATATGTTTTATGAATCATATGATATGAATGTAAACGTAGTGGCGTTTCTTTTATTATTGTAATACTGTTACATCATAGTTTATTTACTCTGATAAAATATAAAAATAAAAATCAAACAAGGCGTGAGAAATTTCATTTTTAGTGTCGATAATTTGTAAGGAAATTTTTGGTTTAACACCCTACCAAACATTTAATTTCATTTTGATACCCTGACATAAATTTTTAACATTTTCATGCCTAAACCAAACATTTAATAACACTTTCATACCCAGCCGCCAGATTTTGTTAACTTTTCATCCAAAATAGGTAAAATGTCCATAATACCCCTGACTATTACTCAAATTTTCAAACTCATGTCATTGAATTCAGAACTTAAAAATAAGTGAAATGACAATAATTCCCTCCATTGTTAGGGTATTATGGCAGAAGTGTGTGGACGAAACTTTAGGGTGGCCACAAAGCGTGGACGAAACTTTGTGCACCAAAACGTTTGTAGACGAAACTTTAGGGTAGTTTTGGACAATTATCCTTATATATATCATTACCTTACTCAGACCTAACGCAAAGAAATTATTAGCCACAAAAGGTAGTCAAACCGAATTTGGACCCTCCAGTGATGAGAGAGTCACCACAGGAGAAGAAAATGCGGTCTCCACGTTGTGCATGTCTATCCTGCACTATTTTGTGGGTTCTATTGCTCTTATGGGGAATCTAACTTTTTTAACTAAGCAGCTTCCACAAGGTTTTGTCAACTCAATAATCATCAATAATGGTGTCCGAATAAGCATCAAGTCCCTTCTATCAACTATTCAACAATATTACGAATTTGACACGCATGAGGTCACAATCAGCCAACTAACCACCACTTTTATAAAGTGTTTTTTTCTTAAGTTACTTTACTTGTTTGGTGACAAGGACGAGAGCTTGTCCTCTTCGAAACAGTTTCTCTGTATAAATAGAACTGATTTTCCTCTGCTTAGTACGTTTGTAAAAAAAATTCATAAATAAACTCTGTGTTCATCTTTTATATATTTATTAGTTCATCTTATTATCTTTTATCATCAAGATCTAGTACCAAAGTATTCAATGAAGCTTATAAGCTAAGCTATGCTTTTAGCCGGCAATTCGGTATTTTAGAGGAAATAAGTCTAAAACACCTTCTATTAGCCTTGAGACCGTACATATTTTGTCTCAACCTGATTTTTGCCTGAATAAGTCTTATAAGCTATGCTATGCTTTTAAAAGCTTGTGTTTTACTTTCTAGAACAAGGTTAGAACATATATACCCTGATATCAATATCATCTCAAATTACACTCAAATGGTTTGGTTGTACAAACGGCAGAGTAGGTTCAAATATGACCCTCCCAAGACCATATTTGGAGGCAGAACAACAATAGTTAACAAAGTAAAAACCCTCCCTGCCTCCCATCCTGGAAATCATTTACACCCCGATTTATTGGAAATGAAGACTGGTACAAACTTATTGAACCATGATATGGCCACAAAAAACATATCTCTATTTCCCCTTGCTCACAATTTGTGAATGGTTTCCATGTCAGCGGCTTCCTTGAGAGTACCCTTCTCAACATGATCCCACCACTTGAACAAGAAGTTGTCCACGACGAGTCTGAACCAAGGAGAGAGCTTCAGACCTTCCTCTCCCGCATCAGCTTTTCTCAACAGCTCCTTTAACTCATCTCTCCCCACGTATTTTACATCAGCTACTTCATCCGGGTTTGGGTTAACATTAACATCCCTCACAATGAATAGAAGATAATCAACTGCAAATCAAAACAGCAAACTATCACATCAACAGCTTGTTTATATATCTCCATGAGATTGCCAGTTCACTGACTCAACTCATAATATTTAAGGATTTAAACAGAAGATTTTAAAATAGAATTGTAATTACGTTCATGTTCTCCCCACTTGCCATCAGAAGGTGCCTTATATAACATGCGACCTAGTGGAATGAATTGATCCACTGGCAGATCTTCAGCAGGAATACCAAGTTCATCCAAAAGCTTCCTTTGTGCAGCATTCCTCACCCCTGATATTTCAGTTATTGAATATGACTCCAAATCACTAAAAGCTATTGAATTTAATACAACACAAGTGTGTATATAATGCTTCATCTACCTAGGGCGTCCTCATCAATAAGCTCGGATTCGCGGTACAGCGGGTGGCTGCAGCAGGTGTTTGTCCACACAAGAGGAAATGTCACCTTTGTCCCAGACCGTTGCTAAACAGGAAAACAAGTTCTTTCATCATACAAAATAAGTTAAAAAGTCTTGTGCATTATAATGAAGATCAGAAAGCATAGGTTCTAAGCAACTCAGTTAGGTTCCAATAATTGTACCACGCCATCAACTCAAATATTCAAGATACATAGTTATTCAACCACATACCTGAAGAAGCAATTCGTACTTTGAGTTGAACAAAAATACACTGAAAGCCCTATGTAGCAAGTTTTCGGATTCAATCTTTTCCATCAAGTGACCTGCACATTTTAAGATATAAGCACCTGAAGTTAATGATCAAATAAGAAAAATGCAATATCAAATCCACATGCATAAGGTTTTAGTAATTGGGAAGAGTATGATAGAAAGTTTAAGCCCTAATCATATAGGGAAGAGGAGACCAAGGGGATTGAGAGTCAACGCCATTCAGTCCCTAATACAAAAGTATATAAATTATAATTTCTAAGTCACGTCAATGTCAATTCAAAACCCAGTAAAGAAGTTAACATTTTCTTTCATTTATTCAAAACATCCAATTCAAACACAATAAATCTTAGGTTTGCTGGTAAAATCTTGATTTTTTCAGCTTTAAACCCATCACAAATTGAAAACTGGTGAGAAGTGGCCATTCGAACAGTATCTCAGCTACCTTGAGCCAGGATTAAACAAGATTTTGATTAATTAGGTTAATATGATTTCTTTGTTTTAATAGTTACTTCCCAGTATCTTCAACCATTCAAGAAAATGTCATTGTCTCCATCTTATAATTTCCACTGCTCACATGGATATTCATTCCTTCAATGACATGAAGCAAGAAGTATTAAACAAAAACCTATATCATTTAGGTGGTGATAATTTCTACATATGTCAAATCGAAAACTAGGAGAATGGAGATCACAAGGAATGTTGCCAAGGGATTCATACAGCTGACCCCAACCAACATTGGGAAATGGCTTTGTTGTTGCACTTGTTCTTTGCCAAATCAGAAACTATGGCAAGGGATGTTTACAAAATGACCAATTAGATGAGAAAGTAACGATTACTGTAACCATTTAGAAAATACCATTGATAGTCTCTAATATGATAGAGACATTTTCCCAGAGCACGTCATCATGCAAAGGCATCCGCTTTAAAACTCTATTGAAGAGTAAATATGCTTTAGGAAAGCACTGAATGACACCCAAGGATTTAAAAGTATGTCCTCAGATGAAAACAAAAATTACACTTACAAGAGTATTTGGATTCATGACCAACGACAAGATCATTCTCGTCCACCAAAATGCATCTGGAGAGTGAAATTTAAGAAACATCAGAGCTGGCTAAGGGTAAGACATAAGATTGAATTATCAGATTCAGATACATAGAGCAGAGCTCTTCTTAGCAAATAACATACAGATAATGAATTTTTTCCCTACACCAAAATGATTAGATATTAGTGAAATTTAAAAGTCGCCAGAAAAGTTACAAGTGTTGAATGGATAAATCATACTTTATTTGCTTTCACCCTCTGACTTGTAAACTCATAAACATTGTGGCCAAACTAAGGAGTATAACTTTAATATACCAATAAATACGACTAAATTTTCTTAACCAGATATTACAGGAATTTTGCAGAACAAACCATCCAAAATAGTAATATTCTAAGTTGCAACAGAACCTAATTTTATTATCAAGAATGAGATGGATCCTTTGATTCCCATCTAGTATATCATGGCCCCTTAACAGCAGATATTACAATCATATTAACAACACCTTCTGGATAACCGTCTCATCTTTGGCACTAGAAGATGGCTTGGGACTCTTCAAAGCTTGCCAAAAATTAGTTGGTTTGAGATTGCTTAACAGAAGGAGAAACAACAACTAAATAATTAAACACATAACGATATTGGCAGACCGCCTACCCAATTTATGGCTCCCCCATGATGAAGGTTGAGAGTTTACCAATTTGGGGAAACACAGGAAAGACCGGATTGAATTACCAACAAATTTATAAGAAAACAGTTCAGAACTGGAGAATTGAGAGCGTCGTCTTAAATATAGAGTTTTGGCAGAGATGATATGTAGCCAATTCTCAATTATGAGTTTAAGATATTCTCAGCCAAAAACCACAACCATAGAATCTCCTATAGATAAAGCTTTTGATTTGATGGTTTTTAATAATTTCAATTCCACATCTTTGGAAAACTACTGAAAGTATATATTACTCTACAGAAGATGAAGAACCCCTGCTCCATACAAACAAGTTCATGCTATATTGCGAACCAAAAGACAAAGACTCCCCTTAACCAGATCGATGTACCAAGTACAGCTGATTTATCACATACATGCACACAGTAGATACAATGATATAGAAAAAATGTTCATCAATTCTTAATTTCATCTAAAAACTTGCTCTAAACCCGAAACCCACAAAAACAAAATCAGGTCACAAACAGACACCAGCATCAATTTGATTCACTAGAGCACAAAGTCAAACATTGCCACAGCAAACAGAAGAAAAGGAAGTGAAGTAAATGAGGGAGATGAGGATGGGAACAGACTCGTCCTCGAACATGAGGCGCCTCTGCACGGCGTCCATGCCATCATCGGGGGCATCTCCCAAGGCGACGGCGGGCTGAAAGGACGAAAATATCCTCGCGGAGAGGGAGGCCTCGCGCAGAGGCCGAGGTGTAAAGGGGGGAGACAGGAAGCGGCGACGGCCGGATTGGATAGCAGAGAAGGCGGCGGCGGCGGAGGAGGAGGAGGAGGCGAATCTGAAAAGTAGCGAAGTCCGAGACATTGGAGCGTAGACTATTCCGCCATTGTTGAACGCCATTTTAGCATTTCGCTATTCGTTTAGGTGACCAGTTTATTTATTGCTCAATAATAAATAGGAAAAATAGGTGCAGGACCGGACCAGCTGCTTTCCTTTTGCATTTTTGTGTTCAGTTTTTCTTGCTACTCCCTATTCATGAATCATGCCTAAACTGCTTCTGGGCCATCTTTTTTATTTTAATATTTTCAATTTTGTTATTTGTTTTCATGTTATATTTTGGTGCATTTTCGTTACCGTTAAAATATGGTCGTTTTATTAAATAAACTAGTGAAATAGTCGGTCACACTTACAATTACAGTGGAAACATAAAAAGGACGAGACATAATTTTGGTGAATATTGAAGCGGTAAAGACAAAACACGCACTATATATAGCTCATCTTCTGCATAACTTTGACCCCTTTTGGCCTCAAGATATCAAGGTTCTATGGAGGAAATGTATTTGCAATAAGGCTTCAACAACAATTATGCCATCTACGAAGAAAAGGAAACAGGTTACAAATAAATCTCATGTTCGATATAATCAAATATAATCTAATAGTATGGACCTCTATCGAAATATGCTCGATCATGATCAAGAACTATCGAGCAGCGTCAAGCACTATCAAGAAAGGAAGACGTTAATGTATAAACCTTGTACAACCTAATGATGTCATGTAATGTTAGTGCCCGATCGTGTCCGAACATGAACCAATATTGTCTAATAATGTTTGTATCGAGCTAGTTCTACGATATTGCCAATATTTGGGAGTCCGTGGACAAAAGGACCGAGAAAATATTAGATTTGGAAAGGCGTAAATATATCCTTCTCTAAACCCTAAGACAGTCGGAGACAAGATTTTTAGAAGAGGGAAAATGTAAGACATGAAGCAATGTTTCAGAAGAAAGGTAATACTAAAAAGTGTGTTCAAACAAAAGGAGTAATTATATATCTATAAAAAGGGAGGGATGGGAAAAAGAACAATCAAAAACCAAATGTAAAGTAAATTATAAGGATATTTCCACTAGTTCATCAAAAATATAGTTAAATTAATTGAGGCACAAAATAGGATGTTTTTTCAAATTTGAAGGCAGACTTTTGCAATCTGGTCTATCCTAATTGTGTTACATGTCTAGAATGAGGACATATAATACAAGGATCAAACTTCAAACATATGGCCCATACAAACACAAGAAAATATCAATTTAAGGATTGGAAACATTGATTATTACCAGTAACACAAGTATTTTAACAGTTGCTAAATAGCATTCATCAAGAGGACACACTAGCACGTTTATGAAGAAATGCAACTTTAGTGTCAACATATCGAAAATGGGAAAGTAAATATGAGGAAAAACCGCTAGCACAACCCAGATCGAAGCAACTAGTCCTCTTCTTCAGCTTCTTCCAGCCAGTTCACAAAGGGCTCCAAAGCTTTCACAAACGCTTGCCTGCACAAATATATACTAAATTATATAAAAAAAACATCCCAGTTTTAACAATCATAATATGTTATCTTTGTAATTGCTATAACTATACATATAAAAAAAGTGGGAAGAGGGAGTAGGAGAAAATCATCCAAGACGAAATTCGGGAGCTGTACTGTCAAAAGGTGTATACACACCCCAAAAAGAACAGAAACAAGGGAGCAAGGGGGGGGCTAATACCTGCCCTTGGGATTAGTTCCTTTGCGAAACCAGTGAAGTATAGTGTCTTCTGCAAGCACATCAAGGTCATACAGAGACCTCACAATTTCAGGGAACACCTTCATGAGCTTCGTATCCTCATAGCACTGAACTTGAACTTTGTACATGAGCTCCAGCTCAAGCTTTCCATTGGTGCAGAATACATTTAGCAATGCTGCCCATGCTTTCACCTGTACAGCAAATACATCACAAAAGAAATTTGGGTGTCAAATCATCCATTGAACTGTCATGAACTCATTAACATATGATAAAGACAACATTGTGTAAACAGGCCAAACAGGAAAAAGTAGCTTAATGTGGACCTGTACAAAAGGGGAAAGGACCTAACAACCAATCATAGGTGATGTCTGGGAAACATTAGAATGGATGAATGGCAAGGTGAAATAGAATGCTGTATTATGTAGTCCAGACAAATATTCATGGCCAAACTATTTAGGTTAGCTTCAACACAGCATGAATATATCATCACCAAATCAAGGTGTTCACTGTAGTACAGTGTCTGAAATACAAATATATATATATATAGGGGAATACTCGGGTAACAAACCCCTCTTGTCATACAAACTAAGAATTAATATGGACCATTGAATCAGTGGATCTAATGGCCCGTGATTTTTAGGAGGGCTTTGATTATAAAATTAACATGAAAATAAATTCAAAGATCCACATATTTACAGGTCATGCCATTCACGATTTTTTTAATCTGAGCCTTCCACTTTGACGATCAAAGAAGCCAGATTAGTTCCTATTTTGTATGGGGGTTAATACCTGAAAGTTATCCCATATATATATATATATATATATGATAAGATTCAGGTACAAACTTGTATCTTTCATACGAAATACAAACTATCAATCTGGCCCCTTGAATCGTGGAATCAAAGGCCAAGATTTAAACAAGAAAAAATTAATGACATAATCAATGCCTGAACAAGAAAATGGATTTGTGCAGTACTTCTGGGGGACACGTCTTAATTAGATAAACTTAGACCATTCGTTGCTCGATAATCATGCAAAGAAGCAAAGCTACAGAGTGTGACATTATACTTTCAACTAACTTTTATCTTAAATCCACCCAGATGGTACCCAAGAGAATATTAAGCACAAAGATCTGCGGGAATTTTGAAGTGGAAAACTCAATTGCTAAAGCATAATACCTGTCGCAGGGCTGAATTGGCATTCTGCTGCTGGTTCTTTCCAGACCATTGAACAGCATCCATTATAACATCCCATAGCATCCGTACAACCTCAATTTCAGGTAACTTGGCATCTTTGACACGTTGCTTCACATTCTCTGTAACTTCAGAAATATCTGTTTCCTCTGCTATCTGGGTTGTCAAAGCAGACTTCATTTCCTTCAATTTAACCTCGAAGAGTTTCTTGTTATTGTATTCAACCAGCGACACCAATCCTTCCTTGCTGAAATTATCAAGTTATATTCCGGATGAGAAACAATGACAGTTTCACACATTCAGGCACGCATAATAGGTCATTACAAAATACAGTAAGTATAAGTTTATTTTACAAAACTCAAAATTAAAATCAGATTCATAATGTGCTAACAAAGATATTTTCTATTTAATATTTATCATTGAAATGTCAACCAAACAAACTAGAATACCAGAAAACGGGGCAAATAAGACCGTAAGATTAAGTGGCAAGTCCTACATCTCTGTTGAGTGAGTCTAGAAGGCTAAGCCATAGATGGTCTTTCTCCCCCTTCTGCCCCGTGCATACTGTAAATGTAAATGATCTAGAAAAGGATACAACAAAAGCTAAAAATAGAAACCACTACTACAAATAATGTCACCAAAGCAAGCATGATTTAATCTCTTATCAGAAGAAACGATTCAAAAGGAAAAATAGTAAAATAAGAGGACACAAAATCAGGATGTTCAGTAAATAAAAATTTAGTATAGGTTAACAGAAACTCACGTGAAATGCTCAGAGAAGCCTTCAGCAGAGCGCTTTGCGGAAGGGAAAAATACAAGTAGATTGTCCTCTACTTTACCCCGTTTTAGAATTGAGATTAAATCATCAAGACTGTTATCCACCAAGTATTCCTTGAAGAAGTCAGTAATAAATGAAAGAACTACCCCTTTGCCCACAAGATTATCCTTGAGCAGTGGCTGGAAGACAGTCTCTGGCGGAAGTCCAGACAGTTTCTGAGAGAATGCCAGCGCTGTGAAAATAGCCAGCTTCTTTGTTTCATCTTCCTCAAATAGCTCCAATGACTGTAGGAATCTTCGCATGACATTTTCGAGATTCTTTATGAGAAATGGACGCCGTCGCAGAATCTTCTGAATGTAAATTACAGACGGTATAATCAGTTCGCGTTTAGGCTCACAATCAATTATAGAGTAAGGATGGCGCTCCCCCTCATCAGGTTTAGCTGTGCCGGGTTGCGTACGGCCTCCAGTGAAAACAACCTGCATCGGCACACTAGATTAGTTCACAAATTTTTAGATTTGACAAAATACACGGGAAAAAACTAATTTGTACAGTTTCTATTCAGTATGATGGTGTGAGAATATTCAATAACACATAGAGCTCAGCTAGACTGCTCTCACTGTCAACCAAACAGTGCACATGTCAAAGTCATAAACCCACTCAAGTTCACAAGAGTAACCAGATGAAGCAGGAATAGGAGTAATCGCAGATCATAAACAGTATATGAACTGTAATGAATTATGGTACCAATTTGGCAATGGAAAATGCTCGTACAAGAATGCAGACTTTTTTCAAGTTTAATAGCATTGCCGAACAAGGACCATCAACCACCCCTTGTGCTTAAATTATACCATGGAAAATCCTTCAAGCCAAGTACAACCCTGCATGCTAAGTTTTCATTCTAATATATCTATGTGCACCAGATACGTAATATTCTTCATCAGTACAGATGTAAGGGAGAAAAGTGAGTTGTGTGAGATGAAAGGAAAACTAATGTACGGAAGTGTTCGGCCTGCTGGGTCTCAATGAGAAGCAACAGTTTAGAGTTAAATATCTAGTAATATCAAATAGACGTGATGTGAAGAAGACTGAACTCCCTTTCACAATGGAATGGACATCAACCAACGATCCACACAAACCAATATTTGATGATTCATACAGGCATTCATAACTAAACATGGAGAAGAGACGAGAGGAGCTAGGGGGATGCAAATGCAAGAACAGCCAATCATAAGTAGTGAATGTGCAAATAACAGAGCATCCTTATTTGAGAAGCTCTTCTCTTGAACACTCATAATGCTTATGACATCAGACTGGGTGAACTCAGTTCAAAAGAGTTATCTTTTCCCCTTTGGGCATACTAAAGGATAAATAACATCAAGAACTAAGCTGCCTAAAGACCCAGTTACACAATGTCAACAATTTAAACCTTAAAAAGGCTTACCTCAAAAAAGGTGTCACCGTATCTATTGAAGTTAAGGTCTGTAGACTCAAGGCTCTTTGCAACAAGTTCCTACATGTAGCAAATTACTGGTTATGTCAAGCAAAACAAAAGACTAGCACAGTATGCAAGTAACTGATAAATTGTTAATTCCAAAGTACCAGATCACCAGCATTATCCAGATAAATCTGGATCACTGCATCTGCAAATGCTGTAGGGTCCAAAGGAGCTGCAATATTCCGTTTGCGGGTCTTAATCCGCGCACCACTGTAAATGTGGAACAAAGGAACCAAGAAAACTAGAGTCATTACTTAGTATACGAATATCATAATGAACATCATACATAAGATAACAAAATAAAAGCAACAGTGTATGAGTATCATCCTCAAACCACATGGCATGGTGTGTTATTGACACGAGTACATACTAGTATACTACACATCCATTAGCTAAATCATGTTCATCTTGGAATGGCCAGACTCAAGAGTTCCAAAAGGTATGTGAAGGATCGATATCAAAATCATTTATAAATCATATGCAATATGCAAGCATTACAATGCAAACAAAATTTAATAATTACATGGCCAATAACAATGAGTGAATATATTTCATCATGCAATTTACAACAAAAAAAACACCATTGACTTTTTTACCCTCATTTTTTATTAATAACAAGAAAGAAACAAGAGAAAAAATATCCACAAAAATAGAACATGTAATATGAGCTACAGAAAGACTAACGACATACCCGAGAGTGGGTTTCTCCTTCGAGCTGCAGAGGCAAAGAAACAGCAGAATTTCAATAGGCGTCTATGAATAAATAAACTTAATTTAAGGGAGCACAAAATGAAATAAACCAGCAACCATAAAAATCAATAAAAAAGAAATGCATCATTTAGACTATATCTTGGGCAACGAACGAATGGAAACAGAGTATATAGGCACGAAAAAAATCGAAACCCAGAAAAGGGAAACGGGAAAATATGGACGAATTGGATCGGAAACCCTAACTGAGCAGCAACAACAGATCAGAAACTCCCCAAAACATTAAGAAGAAGAAAAATATGGAAAGATCAGCAGATCGACGAAGAAGAAGGGAGAGGGAGAGAGAGGTACCTCATAAACCAAGACGAAGACGAAGAGGGGAGGTCGGAGAGGAAGCGAGTCTCTGGAGACTGAGAAAGGGGCTGCGATTGGGAGAGGGTAAAAAGAAGGCCAGAAGAGAGAGTTAAAGGAGGGCTGAGGTCAGGTCTGTCTCGAAACTTTCAGATATTTATATTCATACGATAAAAGGTAAAGAAAATTAAAGTATTATCCCATAAACACTGAACAATTCAATTTTATAAACAAAAACCTTTAATTTTGAAGGGAAGTAAGATACTCCGAAGTGTACAATATTTGTTTTGTATATCTTTATAATTTGAAATTTTAAATCTATATTTTTAGAATATTGTAGGGTAAAAATATTTTTATTAATATTGAATTTAAACCCAACAAAAATAATTGTATATATAGTAGAATTTAAACTTTTGTTATTCAATTCAAAATACATTAACATGATTGTTCGTGCTAAAATATTTACATGTATTTTTTTTAGGGGAAACACGGATATATTATAGATTATAAATTCAAATGTTTTTTTTTCTGAAACGGCAAACAGAGGTGTGTATTAATCCAAATCAGGGGTTATAAAGTAGGGCCCTGGGCACCAAAATATTGTCCGAGCCTCTCCCAGGCGATCCGGCTCTCGTGGACCCGTAAAAAAAGACTAATTTTCGTCATAGATAATAACTAAAGACAACCTCCTACCACATTTTCAAACTTATTCAATTTAATATGAAACAACCAAAAGAAATTCAAACCAGAATACTCCAAACCACAAACATAAAAATAATAAAACAGTAAAATTTGTTGCGCTTCTCTTCCTGGCTTCCCGAGACGTCCCAGCACCGGGTGCCCCGGGTCTTGGAGGATAGGCCCTCGTAGGGACCCCCTCCCCTCACCTAGGGCTCTCATGGGTCCTGGCGAGGCTGTTGTTGAGCACTGGCCTGTTAGTTGTCTTCCTCTTCCTCATCCCTCGATTAACGGGTCAGTGGGACCTCCAAGACATCATCATCATCCTCATCCTCCCAATCTGGTACTAGCGTCCAGGGTCCCGAAGATGAGTCAAGGACGGGATGGAGCATCCGATTAGATCCCGGAACGAGCGTGGTGGACATGGTCGAGCCCAGCTGTCACACCCCAAATCCGGTTTTGACCGGACTCGAGACGTGAACTAAAATAATAAATAAATAAAGCGATTTAAAAGAAATAAACTCTGAAATAATAATCCGAAAGTAATAAATCTGATACAATGAGTCAACACAACAGCTCATAAAACCAACAATAAACGTTCAGTTCAAAAAGAGGGTACGTCTCTAGACCAGACTAGCCTAAGATCCTCGCTGGCTCCCTAGCTCCGAGAATCCCGCTAGACCACAACCCGCTCAAACTTGTAAAACAATAAAGTAAGGGGTGAGCTTGACGCTCAGTAGGGAAAAACCACGAGATCCACTTAATTACATATATACAAAGAAAGTTTTTCCAAAATTTAAAGGTTATTAAAAGGTTTGATAAATGGATGCGACACTTAAACCACTTCAAGGGCAATACCTATTTTACTCAGACACTCACCAAACTAACAATCCCCAACTTTAACTCAACACTAACTACTACACCGAGGCAACACCGAAGGAACAACCAAGGAAAACTACCATAGTCACAAGCACAGCAGCACTCACAAGCACAGTCACACTCATCCAAAATCCAAGGCATTCTCAACACACCAAATCACAAAATCGCACGGTCTCGGGAGCAACCCGCTCTGCCCGGCGTAACCGCACGCAACTTTTCCCAACACAAAGTCGGGATAGGCGGTCGACCTCATCGCGGAACACAGGCCCAGCCTCTTCGCGGTACAACCTCATCGCAGAACACAATGTTTTACCGAGTGCTAGTCGGAAGGTAGGGAAATCACCTCTTCGCGGGACATAGCGTTTTACCGACTCTAGGTCGGAAGGTAGGGAAGCCACATTTATCATGTAACCAATCGCAATCACAATCATGCTCACACCACTATCACACACTTACCATCACTTACCGACACCACACTCAACGTGGTAACCCCACCGGCTTAACCGGTATCCATACCCCAATACCCACATTTCAACATATCAAATAAACAGAATCACCCAATCAAGTCACTAATATACATCACTAAGCTCACTCTACTCGTTTTCATGTTCGTTATTTATTAATCGTTCAAACAACACAGAGTGCACAATCAATTACAATCATCAAACAATCCTATAGGCACAACATGACCTGATTCTACCAGCACGGCATACCAACACCTACGGCACAACACGGCTCATAGGTGGTTCGCAGTTTACAAGGCTACTCTAGTTAATCACATCCTATAGGCATACTAGTTATTTTTCCGGTTATTAGGTTTCCCTATATGCATTCTAGTACGTCCGTAATTAAGTAAGGTTCTGAGGTATTCCCTACCTCTCAATCTCTATCTGGGTCTCCTAGCTGCTGAAGTCCGGGCCTACCTCCGGTCTTCTCCACGATCGAGGTCAAAGCCTGGTTTTAACAAAAAGGGTCGGTAATCAGTCTCGGTCCAGTCCATAACAGTCTTCTAAATTATCTTTTCAGTCCTTTAATTTAACAATTAGTCCGTTGAATTATCCGATTTAAATCCTTTCAATTCCTTAATTTAAATTAATTAAATTAATTTAATAATTAATAATCTGTCCAGACCCGGATCCGACCCAGATACAGGTCCAACCCAGATCCAGACCTGGTCCGAACCCGGAACCGGATCTGACCCGACTTGACCCGGACCCGGTCCCAGACCCGACCCAGACCTGACCCAGACCCGGTCCCAGACCTGACCCAGACCCGGTCCCCGACCCGAGTCCAGATCCAGCCGAGCCTGGGCCGAGGCCTGGTCTGGCCTGGTCCGAGGCCCAGCTGGCCCGAGTCCCGGACTGGTGGCCCAATCGAGAAGGAAAGGCGAGGGAGAGAGAGGGGCTAGGGCTTCAGATCTCGACGGCGGCCGACGGCGGGGAAAAATGGTGGGGCGAGCGGTGGTGGCTGGGAGGTTCTCCTGCGACTTCCTCATCCGATAATTTCTTCCTCGGCGGCGCGTCGTGGCTGGATTTCCGGCTCGTCCCCCTTTACAAATCGAGAGTGTGCTCCACCGTGAGATTCACACCGGACCCATACCGACACCTCAACGCATCAAGCCCGACGAAGTAAGGAGGACGACGTCTGCTCCGGCGGGATCGACGGCAAGACACGGGAGCTTCAAACAACACCTGAAGCACTTCAACCAGATCTGAGACCAGAAGCCAAGACGGAGGTCCGAGAGCCAAACCCCGCCACCACGACTGGAGGTCCACTCTTGCACGAGCTTCAGCGCTTCTCAGACACCGGAGCAGGCATCAAATCCGGCGAAAACGAGAGGGAGATCTGAGGAGCCTCTCGGGAATGCGAAGCGAAGAATGAGGTGCGATGCACTGTGCATCTAGGGTTAGGCTTGGGCTGGCGAATTAGGCCAGGTTCGCCGAGTGGGCTTGGTTCGGTCCAGGCCTGCCTCCTCTACTTCCCTTTTTTTCTTTTTCTTTTTTTTTTTGTTTGATTTCTCTTTTCTTTTCTTTTTTTTTGAATTCGATCAAATTTTCAACCCGTTCTCCCCCCAACGTCGTTCCAAATTAATAATTTAAATGTTAATTCCTATAACCGAAGCGGTCTTTACACCAGCACAACCGACCGTCGTGGAAGATCTCGTAGAAGAGGGGTGGTCTGGTCCGGCCCTACATGTAGAAACTGGAGAGTCGACCATGACAGGGCAGTGGTTTCTCGTGTGGGGAGTTGAGATCTCTCCCTACGATGATGGCACCAACAACGAGAGGGGGGGAGGTGTCCACGATGGTGGGTGGCGGCGGTGATGTTTCCCGAGGCTCCATGGAGGATTCCCCTCTTGATATTGGACTTGTACCTCTCATAGAATGTTCCGGTAGCGAGAGGGTGGATATGGTAACGATAGTGGACGACGGCGGTGGTGTGTTAGGCATGGTGAGCAGCGGTAGACGCTAGGGTAGATGAGAGATAAGATGGAAAGGAGAAAATACATTTTGTTGACCTAATGTAGTTTTTTAGACTCAATTTGGTATCTCATGCAATTAAATCATTATTTGTTCATCTGTTAGACAACTCAAAGTGTTCAATCTAAACATAAAATAAAGAGTAGTATTCATATCGGTCTTAGCATCATGGGACATAAAAAAACAGAATATAAAATTGTTTAAACTATCGAACCGTTCTACTGAAATGTTCGAAGGGAGGTATTACAGTAGTGTTTGAAGAAGTCGATGCAGCGGATCCAAACTGGGAGCTAGGATAGAGCCATCCCATTTTTGGGTTAGCTTCGAGGTGGACTGTATACTCTCCCTGGCTGACAGCGTGCATCGTCCTCCCTTGATTGATAGAGCAGGGCTCCAAAACGCGAGAGTGTTGGCCTCCGAGATTTTAGGAGAGTACCATACCAGAACTTGGTGGAACCATTTCCACCTTACGCTTAGCGTGACGGTGTTGTTGGTCGACCACCCCCCCCCCCCACCGGACCCCTTGTTACTCATTGGCGGAGGTGAGCGTGCTTATAGCCCCCACCGCTGCATGAGAGGTTACCCCGGAACATGTAAATCCTTCTGACTTTAGATCAATCGCTTCCCGCATTGGTCGTTTCCTTCCCGCTGAGAGGATGGATGTGACTATATTTACGATGGTCTCTGAACGCTTCTCCTGGTGTTTGGGGTTCTTTTCCCTCGTTGGTTCCCCTTGCATCTCTTTTTAGGTGCCCATAGTAGGAAAGGAACGATCCCCCGGCCCGAGTAGTAACCCTAGTGATTATGTTCCTTAGGGAAAGATCTTGGAATCTTGGCCATTCTTTTTTCTTTCCTATCTCTCGTCCTAAGGGCCATTGGGGTGAAATTCGGTGCCGTTTGGCCCGATGAACCCCTAAGGATGCTGTTTTGGTATTTGTAACAGACATTCGAATAAATTAATGCAAAACAAAAATTCACAATTATGACTCGATACGACTTGAAAACGATAATAAAAAATAAAAATATTGAAATGTAAATTAATCATAGTAATACATTTGTTGAGTTATGCTTCAAAGTAACGATGCGTAAGTGTGGTAGTGTAGAGATTTCGACATCCATATCAAGGTCATAGTTCTTTGATTACGTACTTTTGTGGAGGTTACAGTTTTTATATCACTTTGAATCCTTCAAAAATTGAACAAAGCCCCTTATTGAGTAACATAATTAAGAATCGTCGAGCTAATAATTAAAGTGATATAATCACGACCAACGCGGGGAAGGACTTATTTCTCCAAGCTTGACATTCGGTAAGAATCGAGGACCGCGTCGATGATACCATCTTCGCTGGCTAACAGACGACACTTCAGGCAAAGCTGCAATTCATTTTATAATTATTAAGAGACTATTAATTAATTAGCTCAAGAATGTAATGTAATCCACTAAATATAAAATTAAACTTCAATTTGTATCTCATATGTTTCTAAATTGATTTGTTTACCCGCTAATTTGTTTGCAGCGCTTTTGCTCAGCCTGGCTGAGAAACCGTTCATAAAAAAGAAACTGGAAATCAAAGCTTTCTTAGCCTCCTCGCTGTTCCAAGTTCAAACATTATCGGTCATTTATGTTTTTTTTATCAGCACAATAATATTTAAATTAAAACCTCTCATGTGGTAACAGAAGAGTACAAAATCGATCATTCACGTGTTTATCATCGTTAAATAGACTAATTGGTCTTTATTACTTGTAATGTTAAAATTAATTACCTGCTTTTGAGCACCTTTTCAAGTATGTGCAAATGAAGCCTTTCAGAGTTTGGATCGATATCTGGAGTTAGTGGTTTTTCTCCTTTCAAAGTAACCACATAAACCTACATGGGAAAAATCAGTAATTATTTGTCACGCAACTATTTGATCTGTATATATGATGTTAAACTTCGTTATTTATTTAATTTGACACGAAAGTAGAATAATACCTGATATAAAAACAAATGAATTTTTTTCTCATACAATTTCTAAAGAGTATTTTTGTCAAATTTAAAAGATGTTGGGGGTAAAGAGACTAAAATGGAATGGGTAAATAAGACTTTTAAACCTAAGTGTAATTATGTGAAAAAAGACATGTTTAAATCAAAATAAAAAAATTCTTACCAGATTGTCATCTTGCTTGGCTTCTGCCTGGACGGCGGCAAGGAAGGCAGAAATGGTGGTCACTACCAATAGTAGCCAAAGAGAGGAGCTTGCCATTTTATGATATGTATATATGTGTATTTATATATTAAAGTGTGAATATATTCACCCTTATATAGGAGCACACTGATTAGGTTAAAACTAGAGTTGAAAACTTACAAGTCTATTTAAGACTTCATTCAAGATGTGAAGTTTAAACTTCATCTATCTTCGGTTTCTATTCTTAACCTTGTTCAATTGGTAGTAACTTCTTTCACACACTATTATAGTTTTTTTGTTGTTGCAGTTAGGGCAATTCAAATTTAAAACCTTAATTTTCTTTTTATTTCAACGGTAATAGTGATTATTACGTTAATAAAAAGAAACTTTGGAGGTATTGACTCAAAACGGGTAACTTAGAAGAGACAAAATTCAACTGAAACAATCGTAAGAAAACAACTAATAGGTCTGCACATCGTGGGACATATATGAAATTGAAAAAATGTTCTTTCACTGAAGTGCTCCAAAAGTGTCGATAGGAGGATGTTGCGATAGCGGACGAGGCAACCGGTATAAGTGTTGAGGACTGCGGGATAGGACCGAGCGAACCTTATGATCAAAATAGGCACCAATCAGGCCCGACCCGTCTACTTGGCGAATTAGGCCTTCGCCTAAGGCCTCCCACCAAATGAAGGCCCCAAAATTTTAAAAGAATGGGCCTATCAATTGAACCCAAAACGAAATCTATCATTATGGTAATTAAAGCCCTATTTATTACTATTCAGCATGCGCCTAAAAAACCTGTCATTGATTAAAGTCCCAAAACATTGATGTTTACTCTTCTCAAAAGTAATTTCCATATTCTTGTCAAATGATGTCGTTTCTTCTTTTAAGTAGATCTTCCAAATCATATACAATAACTTTTCTCTCTTTCGAATCAAAATGTAAGTGTATAAATATGGTGAAATTTTGGGTTTAGATTCACCTAAGACCCAACTCTTCTCCTATAAAAAAAATTATCCTTTGTCCCCGATAAATATTCTCTTCCTTGATGAAGATCAGGTTTAGCGTAAATGTTGAGTTTTCTTAGAATGCTTTTTTGTTTGTTTGCATCTAACAATCTTGTTTGTATGTCTGACATTGATTGGATTTACAAGTTCCATGAAAATTATTATTATTTTCTTCAATTTTATTAGTTCAACTTGAAATCCATAACACCGAACATAAAAGAATTTGAAAGTAGTAGAATAAGAAATTGTTTGGCGTTGCGTGAAATTGAAGGAAAGTTGTAGTGTTTAAATAGGGGGGAATTGGGTCCAACCGGCGTTGCCACGTGTCGAGCCGTCTATTGGTTGTCAATGGTCGGCGCTGCTTTCCACGCGGTCAGCGATGATTGCCTCTGTCAACGGTCATTTTCGTCGACTGAAGCACGCAACGCTTAAATTCCCGTCGCGTGTCTCTGCCACCGCGTTTCAGTCTGCCTTTTCGTCGTCTATTTGACGTTTTCGTCGGCATTTTCTTTTCGTCAGCGCGTTCCAACCTCCTTCCCCCCCTACAACTGCAATCACTCTTAATGGCTCTCATTTCCCATCACCACGCTCTCATTTCCCATCACCACACATACAAAACCCTTAACCTGGAATTATATATCACCGACGTACGAGGAACTAGCAAATACAACTATTTTTTTTAAATACCGCTTTATTGATTTCAATTGAATGATTTGTTAACCTTCTAGAGCAATAACTATCGGATCTTGTGGCTAAGACCACCTCCAATGGTCGTTGTAGGAAGAGGTTAAAGAGGAGTTGTATGAATTTTTAAGGAGAGAGCAATAATAAAATAATCAGATTTGAGGAGAGAGAGTGTTGTTTGTTGTAGGATCCTATAACGACTAGAGTCGTCGTCTGAAGGTATTTTTGAGGAGAGAGAATGTTATTTGCTTTTGTTACTACACCAAAACAACTACTCTTTAGCTCACTCATTGTAAATAGTAGTTGTAAGAGGTAGTTGTTTGGAAGAGAGAGAAACTCAAACAATTACATAAGCTAATACCATTATAGATGCTCTAAGATCATTAACTATCCAATCCAGTGGCTAAGGTCGTGATTCGTAGGCATGTACACGAGCAACTCTGGTGACGGTTTAGCGACCTCTACTCCGTCCAGATGGGTCATGATCGAAGATGGAGATAAAGGTGATACCGGGGATTGGAGTGTTTTAAGGAGTTCAAAAATGTTACAAAGAACGAGAGATAAAATGGTCCATTTCAATGGAGTAGTGGCAACAAAATATGCCGCATGGGGCAAAATTAGAGTTTTACTCGAAGGGAATAACAAAATGGGATACAATTCGCATTCAAATTTAATGGAGTGATAACCGATGCATGAAAAAAAAAGGTTTATCATTAATTTATGCAAAAAAAAAAGGTAGTCCATAGTTGATAGTGTTCGAATTGTAACTAGCACAGCAGGATTGAGCATGGAACAAAACAAAAAGAATGTCTTGTGTTGGTGTGCGTTGGTTTAGGAAGAGCTCTAAATTAAACAAAAATGTTTACAAGTTAAAAAGAGAGAAGCAAGGATCTATTTAATTGCTACAGCATCTGGACAAATACGTATAAAAATACCTGTATCAACAATCTCAATAGTATGATGAATGAGAATACAAGGTCAATATAGAAACACTACCTTGTTGTACATTAAAGTTGCTCCTTCTCCTTCAATTTTACTATTCCAAACTGGGTGCCACCTCTGTTGGGTTTGACTCGAACACATCCGTGTTGGATGCCTCTGGTTCTTCCAAAAGATCCCGAGACTGGATCGACTCTTTGAAAGCAGGCGTGTCCTTAAAATCTGTTGCCCCTTGGTTGTATGTAGCCACAGCAACACCACTTGAAACTAGCTGGCAATCACAAGAACAAAATTGGCTCCTTAACTAAACAAGGGGCAAAAAGACAACCTAATCCTAGGACTAGGAGAATATATATATACACACACTACAACTATACTAAGTCTAACAATACCAATATTTTCTACAAGGGTCTGTTCTCTACTGTCTTTCAGATTCACATGAACTGTTACCGAATGCACTTGTATGATAGCAATTGTTAGTGTTGTGGAAATGATTGGGGTCGAGCTAAATGCAATTTAAAGGATGAATCAAGGACAAATGATCAGAGTATAATAATATTGGAAGAACATGTATGGGTTTTGAAAGAGCTCTAAATAAAAGAATCTAATATAACCCATGTTTTAGTTTAGAAAAATAAAACAACTCTGGTTCCCATTGCTTATAGTTTTGGTTAAGGATTCATTTAAAATAAGGATAACACCGAGAACTAATTATTATCAACTTGTACCATTCAAAAACTGACTGCTTACTTATTAGTCGATCAATTTGACACTATAGACTTCAGGTAATTACGCAAACTAACATTTTCCGTTAGAAATGACAGAAAACGTTAGGAAAAACTCACAAAATTAACAACTCTAACTCTAAGCAGGGGCGGAAACAAAGGGGTATAGGGTGTTCCATGGAACACCCTAAATATACGAAATGTTAGCTTAGTGGTTAAAGATCCCCCCTTATTTGTCTCTAACCTGGTATCGAACCTTCCCTGGAACACCCTCATCTTTTCAGCCATTTTTTGCTGAAACACATCAACTGATGTTTTTGGCTATTGGGCTGAAAATTTTGCCCCATCCTGGGCTTGGGCTAAAACATATAAAACTTATCTTCTTTTTGTTACTTCAATCATGTTGGGCTAGAACATGTCTGGCCTAATCATTCTGAGTGTGCACTATACACTGGGATGCTCTGATTGCACATATCTGATCCCAAACAGTTTCATAAAATCCAAAAATCTAGAACCCACATGGAATGTTCATGGAACTATACATATACTATAAACATGTATTATAATTAAATGTGAGTAAATTCACCCCATTACTATAAACATGAGCAAAGTTATAAACTTTGAGGTTTGTTTTGTGAAGTTAGGATTTGTGCATTTCAGTTGAGAGTTAGAATTCATCACTCTTTCCCGTAGTTGAAAAATGCAAGTATTGGTATATAGTTAAATGTTGTGTATAATTTAAATAAGAATCTTTCAGTGTGCATATTGCATATAAAAATTAGACAAAATCGCATCAAATAAATATGGGACAATATGTGACGTTAAAAAATTTGTGGAGGCACTATGAAATTATAAGGAATTGAAGGGGTAATTTTGAAAAAAAATCGAAAAACATAATAGTTTTTCAAAAAAAAAATTGGGGGGGGGAGGGCACGTGTCCCTATGTGGCTCCGCCACCGGCTACCCCTGAATTTTTTTTCTGGTTCCGCCCCTGACTCTAAGTTAGTTTTTGAGTTCAATAGTCATATGATAAGTTAGTTCTTAGAGTTTTCTGTCATTTTTAATGGAAAATGTTAGTTTGCGTAATTACCTTAAGTCTACAATATCAAATTGATCGACTAATAAGTCTACAGACAGTTTTTGAATGGTACACGTTAATAATAATTCTCATAGCTTTTCCTTTAAAATATGCATAATGAATCTTCAACCACATAACCAGACTAGTTAACATTTAGCTGGTCTCAAATAGGTATACAACCACCTAGAGTTCATATTCAACCTGAAGTTCCTACAAACTGTATTAAGTTGCATACTTGTTTATGTCAATTTTTATAACGTTAAATAAGAGTCTTTATTTTCATGAATTGGCCATAAATTACGTACCATGTCTTATGAATTGACCACATATCATCAAAATGACATAAACAAATATATAAAGGGTATTAAAGAAAGTTAAGCCTATATTTGAACTATATTAGGAGTATTCTGTAATAAGAATTAACAAGAGAGGGTTAGGAAATAGAAGAATACCCCAAATAAGACGCCAAAAGCCCAGAGATACTGCACAAAGAAACCGAGACCGTCCCACTTAGTGCCTTCCCAGAAGTCGGGCTCTCCGCCGGGGAGATCAGGCACTACCAACCCATCATCGCCGATTAAATCAGTGGCAAGGCTTCCATTTCCGACGAGAGTGCTCTTCTCGGGGCCGACCGTTTCAATCACAGGCCTTTGTTCTTCCTCCTGTTTGAGCGGCCGCCTCCCGGATCGGGAAGAGACCTTCTTGGCGGAGGCTATGTGGAGGGTCCTTCTGGTTCTGGGCGAGAAAGGGAAGAGGAGCTGGGGATGACTAGTAACGGGGGACATGGTTCGCTGGATTGGTTGATTCATGATAAACACTCGAGAGCTTTCTCTCCTTCTCAGTGAACGAGTGAGGCTGGATAACAGGCCAGGGTGGATAAGAGGGAGGGATTGCCTCACAGCCGTTGGATCAAATTTTGTTTCAATCTACCCTTCCTGTGATCAGTTACGTCTTACGAGGTTTGTAGACGGTGTCCAACGCGGGATAAGAGGAACGTTATTTTTTGGTTGAGTAAAGGTTATGTTCCATTCATTAATATTTGTCAACATAACAATACATCTAAACGAAAATACATTTAAATCAAAATCAAGACTACAGATGAGATTCTCATTAATTGATAAGTGTCCTAACATGTTAAACTTGAATAAACTCTTAAGGTAATTAAGAGTACAGTATATAATCATGATTATTAACACAATTAAACATATATAAGGTTCTAAGAACACCCACATCAGTGGGGGCAGAACCCTGAACCTTGAGGCAGAACCCTATGCTGATTGGGCAGGGTTCAGGCCCATGCCCCCTAAAAAATGTTTGCTCCACATGAGAGGGGCTTGTATGGGGGCTTGATTTTCAGAAATGCTGACTGTGTAATTAATTAAACTTTTAACTGAATCTGTTAACGTTATTTTTAAATCAACGAATACTAAATAAAATAGAAATAAAGTTCATAAATAAAAATAAAAGTTCATTAATAAAATACAAAATTAAAAAATTAGATAACTAAAAAAAATTCAAATTGACAATTCATTTGGTCGATATAAGCTTCTGCAGTTATGAATTGTTTGATGACCGTTACTAATACCATATATATTTTTATTGCATCTTCGTCGGACATTTTTATCGCAACAGAAAAAAGATTTTTAAATTTAAAAAATGATTATTAAATTTAAAATTTGTGTTTTTAAATTAAAACTGATTTTTAAAATTTAAAACTAATTCAAAATTATTACCTAATACTACAACCCTAAATAATTACCTAATTTCTATTGAGCTATGCTCTCTGCTGCCCTAGCGCCGCAGCGGCATATGGCGAAGCAGAGATGGATCATGGCCATGATCACGACCATGATCCTAGGTAGGGTAATGATGGGTACTACCATTGCTATGGCCGACCCTAGCTTCGGCGATTTCGCGAAGGGGAAGCAACCGTGGGCGGCGGTTTTGCGTGCGGCCAGGAGGTGCTCGTTCGTCTCAGATCAGGGAGATGGAATGGGGGTAAGTCTTTTGTGCTCGGTGTTGTCGTTGAATTCTCTAATTTTCGGGTGGATTTTAGGGACTCAATCGACGAATTTAGGCTCGATTTGTTTGGGGAAAATCGGGTCTTGTTGCCCCACTTCCGACGGCGGCGATGTTGGGGTGGTTGGTGGTGCAGTCGGAAGAGAGTTTAGCGGCATGGTTCGTATGGTGTGGCTGTGGGGATGGACGTGGGCAGAAACGGACCGGCGATGAAAGGCCGGAGTTTCCGACTGGTGATGGATCATGAGATCTGGTCCTGATTTGGGTTGTAGAGGGTTGCCGTGGTTGTGTTTTTCAGCAGGTTTTGATCAGCGTCGAATGGTTGGGGAACCGGGGACGGGACGACACAAGGGGGCGAGGGTGGCTCAAGGTTCGGCGACTGGTGAGGTGATGAGGTGTTCAGGTGACCGGCCATCGGTGGTGGTGGGCGGTGCAAAACATGAGGACGCCTTTGGCCGCGGCGACACTAAGGTGTTGGGTGGGCAGGGTGAGGGCGATATCAGTGGCGGAGGACATAGTGGAGGCAGCGAGGTAGCTTTTCGGTGCTTCGATCCACATCTGCTTTTCGTCTTACTGTAGAGGGGATAGGTACCATGAGGACTTGGTCCTCAGTCAGTGACAGGAGGTACATGTCTGCTGGTAGTGTGGGAGAGGAGGTACTGATAGGATGAGTACCAAGGGATCCTTCACCGTCGTTATCTGGAAAGTAAAGGGTGGAGAGGGACGAGGAACCTGAGATAGAAGGATCGTCGGCGTTTGACGGGGCGTCACAGGTAGCGGCGGGGGGCTTCAAGCACCCCCGCCTCCAAGAATGAGTGCCTGGGGGTCCAGGGAGGGGTTGGTCGACTGTACCTTCTCCCTGGCAAATTGGTGGCAATGGTTCTGCCAACAGTCGACAAGATGCTTCCCTACCACGTCGGAGTCAGCAATCCCGCGTTCAGGAGCCCTACAACTATCATTCATGGGAGGACGACGCACGCTGACTTACCGGGGGAGCTATCGGTACACCATTGTTCAACGCTCAACTGATCTGTATCGGTATCCAAGGATGCTACTGCAGTCAACCCCCCCGACCGCCTCAATGCATATGAGCACAATTTATTTCTCAGCATTTCTGTCTCAGTTTATTTTTCTTTTCGAACTACTGTTTTGTAAGGTTGTCGTCGACAGACGAACACCTAGTTATCTTTATATCTTAATAATATTTCCAGTTCCTCTAAAAAAAAGATACCTAATTAATACATATATAAACTAATTTCTAATTATCTAATTAATAAAAATATTAATTATTACCTAATTAATGACTTAATTACCGTATATAAAATTATAAATTGCTAATCAGTTTATTACCTTATTAATTATTATCTAATTTATACAAATTTGATTGGTAATACCTATTAATAATAATTATATTCTAATTAATACTCTAATTAATACTAATACAAAATAATAAATAAATAAATAAAAATCAGCGTCTTCTTCAAGCTCTCTTCTCAGCGTTTTTTTTTGCAGGACAGGTACTGCGCGCTGGTTTGCTGGCGGAGAATCACCGGAGCTTGGGGCTGCGGGGCAGGAATCAGCCCCCCCCCCCCCCCCCCCCGCACCCGGTCCGACGTGGATCTGCCCCCTGCCCCGCACGCCCTGCACGAACCGCACCCCACGCCGGCCGAACCCCGAACCCTCCTCCGCCTGCTCCTGCCTCGGCCTCGCGCGCACGCCCCGCACTGATGTGGGTGCTCTAAGAGCCTTTTCAGGGGTTGTCTTGACCTGCTGTGTGGATATCAAGCTCATCCGGGACTGAGGAGTCCGGTCATTGGGGTAGAGGGACAATGATAAACTGTGTAAGGTGCGCAACTTCAAGGAGTCCCGGATGAACGATGACGATATAGTGGAAAAAAAGAGGGGCCACATACACTCTATATGGTACAACGAGGGTAGGGAACCAACAGCGGCACCAAGGCGCGAAAAAAAAACAGACAACGATTCATACAACCCAATATGAAATGACGACATGGCTCGAACACTGAGGGCGACAGACTCGGCAGGATGGGGGGAGGCGTGGTCGGAGGGGCTCGGGCCACAGGGGCAGCGAAAGCTCGGATGAAGGTCCGGACGACGACGGGGGGATCGGATGGCGGACAGAAACAGGACAGGCTTCGGCGAGGCAGAGGTCGGGGATCGAGGCAAGTGAAAAGAAGGAGAGTATCCAGTGAGAACCGATTCAAACGAGTTCGAAGAAGAAAACGAAACGAGAGGAGAGAATGAGGCAAGACGGTAGGAGGTGGAGGAGGACCGACGACCCCCCCAAAAAAGACCGCTAATAGAAATGGAGAAAAAAGAAAAAAAAAGGAGCGGCGATTTAAAAGAAAAAATAAGGATTCTATCCATTTTTTCTTTTGATAAATAAACATTATTAATACTTCATAATTCTTCAAACTATATTGCTCATCAGGTGATAGTTATGATACAAGTCAAAATGAACCTTCTCCTGTTGAAAAAAATGATTCCTTTCAGAAAATAGTCAGTATGAGATTACAAAACAAAAAGTCTTGATAAATCCTAGTATTCGTCTAAATACAATCTCTGCAACATAGAAGCCTTCTTAGGATTTACAGAGTTGGACGAGATGGCGTGTTTGGGATTCTACGACAACAACATCGATAATGAGAAGGACGAGTATTAGACAAGGAACTAAGACTGGGGGCGATGGTTGCCTCCGGCGTAAATAGACACCAGGCATAGTCAGGGGCCAAGGCAGAAGACTCAATTGGCGATGGGCGGCCCATTTGCATCTCCTTCCTAGGTCGGACAAGAGACCGTTCCGGAGCACAATGCCACACAAATTTCTATAAAATAACATTGTATGAATACATGCATGTGCTCTTCTCGTGACTCAACCCGAAAGCATCCGAGTAGATCTCTACGAGAAGGGGGAGTAGGATCAAAGAGCGGGTCTCTTCTCCTCATCGGTGTCCCGCGATTATCAGAACACGTGTCTGACATTCCCAGTCACGTCGATGTCGCTGCTTCCCAAACCACTAGATGGATGTTCCCCCATATGGTCGTCCACCGCCACCTCTGGCCTCCACAACCCATTAGAGAACAATTCCACAGTAACACTGTTGCTGAGCCCTGCACAAGACATAAAAGGACGACTAAATCGATCCAAAATTGGGGGATTTGCCAACGATAACCTATTAGGGATGAACATACCATATGCTGAAAGGAAAGAGGCAAAACAATCCAAAAAAAGGTATTGGATTACAATGGCTAGGGTTTAAAACTTCTGTTAGAGCAATTGAGAGTATTTACCTAGAACAATTATATGATGGGTTCATAGTTTCTAGTTAAAAGTTCGTTACTTGTAACTTAAAAAAAATATGTAAACATAAATAATTTTAGACAATTTTCTTTTTTTAGACTTGGGCCCTTGCTTAATCTCTTAGAACTTTTGGCCCCAAAAATGTGTTTCAAGTGTGTATTTGTCTTTTAGAACTTTGGGCTCCCAAAGTAAGTATGTCACTTATGAATTGTCGGGACATCTTAACTTCATGTTCACATCTGAACTGATATTGGACATCCTAACTTCATGTTCACATATGAACTGCTATTTTTTTTTCATTTTGAGTAAAAGCACTTCTTGTTCATGACGAAAAAAAACACAAAATATAGGTATATAACATATCAATAGGAAATTACATGAGTAAAATAACAATTAACCGAAACTCGTAAAAGAAGGATAAAAAGAAAATATTACAATAGGTAGAAGATAAACAAATTTAAAAGTTAAGGAGATTATGATATGTGGGCAATTTGTCTTAATAACTTGTTGTGTAACTTGTGTGCCCAACTATGTAAAATAACTAAATAAGTAGAAGAAGGGTACAAAAAAAAGGTGATAGTTAAGGATGTCACCTTATGTCTTTTAAACTGCGCACCCTTTAAAACATTTTTGACATGCATAAAATATTATTGGTGTGTGAATAAACTTGGCCATTTCAGCAGATACATCATATATCGTACCAAACTGATGCTTACATTATTGTAGAGATATATTTATAGTTTTATATTTGATAGGTAAATAGTGTTTTCTACTTGTTTAGATGTAGCACGTTTCACGTGTTTTATCACGTTCATGTCAATAGCTTTAGAAGGCAACATCTAGTGGGACCACGACAATTATTGCTACTAATTATTCCCGTTCTGCTTAATTGTCAAATTTACTGTTAATATAATACATTTGATGTCAATTTGTTACTTGACCTTTGCTGTACGGTTTGAGATTGTAAATTAAATTAACGGCAATGCATTTCAATTCGCAAATGTAGGATGGGAAATAAAATATAGTAACAAAAATAATTAGTTAACGGCGATGGAAAAGTATATTAGGCGTTAAACTACCAACTGTAGTCGATGGAAGTGACTGCCAGTAAGAATGTAGAGCACATAAAATCGAGCAACATGTGATTCACGTAGCAAAAGACCTTATCATATATTTTGCCAATTACTTTCAAAAGCTATCTTTGTCTCACAGCCATAAATAGTTTCTTGTCGACAAATTTTGGGGAAACCTTAAAAATATGTCCTCAAACGATTTTTAATAGCATAAACATGTTATGATTATCTTTCTTTTTCAAAAACATGTTTATATTTTTTTGTTTATTATCAAAAATAGTGACTTACATTTATTTTTTTATTTTTCCGTTACTTTGGTACGGAGGTAACATCTACTCTCATTCCGAAACTCCGTCGTTTGGATGATTTCATGTGTTTGCGTGTTAACATTTATGTAGACAGGCCTTTGTGAAGACGAATTCGTCTTCGTTTCTCGGGACACCTGAATCCCTCTCTGGTGGGGCTACAGTACGAGAGACTACCGGATTTTTGTGCTCGGTGCGGAAAAATTAACCATATGATGACTCCATCCGAGTCCTAGAGGAATTGGATGTAGACCGCCTTCTCAAGATAGAATGGAGGGCACTCATAACAACATGGGTGACCTCGATGGACGATCTCCTCACCTTATTGTCCCTCGATCTGATTAAAAACTATGGGAGGAAGTGGTGCAGGTACCAACAGAGCTCTAATGCTACCCCACAAGGATTTTGCTCTGAGGGGAAAAGAGGACACAATTTCGGAGTCTGGTGATGTGGCTAAGGATGCCCGTGAGTGGGAAGTCCAAAAAATACAGGGGACGCATCCAGGGTCATTAGTCTGGACACCGAGAATTACAAAGCCCGACGATTTGGCTAACGTGTCGGAGGGTGAGGACCCATTTTTTCCTGATTTACCTGCAGCTGGGATACCATCTGGTGTGGGGAAGCAAAATGAACCTCATGACCAGATAGGAGGTGTTGGTCTCATCAGGACGAAATAAATGAAGTCGAGAGGCAAAAAGAAAGTGGGACAATACGATACCCGTCCCACTCAAATGAAAAAGGCGTTGGAGCTTTCGGACATGCATCCAATCTCGTGCCAACTGATGGACAGGGAGGATAGCGAGGATCAACATGCGAGGAATCAACAGTCTCGCCAGGACAAATGAGAGGACCTGGAGTAGGGGGAAGGCTCGGAAGGGGCCTATCCTCGAATACCCGAGACAACCGGTGTTGGGAAGTCTCGGGAAAGCAACAGGAGCAGCGCATGCACTTTATTTTTTTCTATTGCTGGTTTTTCTTTAATCTGCACTTTTACTATTATTTGAGTATTAGGACTTTTAGTTCTGTTTTTCACTTATTTGAAATGATGGTAATGAGATGTCCTCAGTTTGTGCCTAAAATAAAAAAATAGACGAGTTTTATGGGTCCAAGAGAACTGAGAGAGCTACGACAAGTTCGAACAATATTCTAGAGCCCCAAACTTTTGACCCTGCTATAAAATTTTTGATTGACAACAATACCCTTCACTTATGTTTACTCGTTTAAAAAAAAATGTATAATAGAATAATAAAAGGTTTGGATTGGATCATCCGACATGTCAGGGATAAAGGTAATAAAATATCTCCAATTCCTTATTAATACCTCATCTCCCACAATTGACAATTGATCCCTTAAGTGTTGGTTTATGAACATCTCTCTCTGCTCCATTCCATTTTCTTCCTCACTGTGACACAATCATTCCTAGAAGGTAGAACAAGCCTTCTCCCATTCTCTCCCTCAACTCCTCCTCCTCCAGAAGCTTTTCGTTGCCGGTAGTACCTGCAATTACTTCTCCTAGCTCTCTGCATTTTCTATAATCGTTAACATTTAATTTGTTGGTTGGCTCTTGTGTAATAGCTTCGGACTGTGCTCCCCTGTTCTGTCTCGCTTTCTCTAGGCTCAATCTCGGATATTATTGCTGTTGGGCTGAATCAGTTTTGATCCACTGGGAGCTTGATCCGACAAAAATCATTTGTGGGCTTCTGTTCTCAGCTTATTTCGGTGAGAAAAAAAATGTTTTTTTGTTTTGTTGGGGAACTGGGTTGTTTGTGTTTCGGTGTATTTGAAGAGGCTATTGGGAAGAGTTCAAGTTGAACAAGTGTTTTTGGGAACGGATCTTTTTGTATAGATCTGCTCTTTATGATATAATCCTTGAGTATATTTTTATTTACATAATGGTTGTAAAAAAAGGTTAAAGTGGGTTGGATTCTTATCATTTGTGCATCAAGCTTGAAAGGGTTAGTGAAAAAAAGTAAAAGAAAAGAAGTGATTTTCCTTGCATGGTAAGGTGAATTTTTTTTGTTCCAATTGGATATTTGTTAATATTTGTTTTAGTTAGTTTGTTGCTTAATTCCGGAGTTTGGAAGTGAACTTACTGATTTTTACATTTATGATTATGCTTTAAGATTGAAAAGGGGCTTGTGGCAATTTGCTGAGAGATCTTCAAGAGCCTTTCACTGTGAGTATGCACTTTTAGGCAGTGATCTCAAAAGGGTTCCCTGATAGGTTGTAATTCAAGAAATTTACTGGCCAATCAGTGAACCCAATCCTGCATTTGGATTGGGAAGTATTTTTAAGATATCTACTACAAGTTCTGACGGAGTCCTCAACAGAGACGAGGAGGTCTGGTTGGTTGACTGCTCTGGAGTGCATATTAAATATCATCAGGGCCCTGAGAATGGGGTCCTGCTTGACCTTAGAGAGCAGGAACCCTCACCCCGGTTCACCAACCTCACCTGGCCTGGGGATCAGAAAGAGGAAGAGCTCAAGGAAAAGGCCAGGGTCACGGAATTCCTCATTTGATTACAGGAGGGAAGAGTCAGCACTTAGAATTCCTGGGAGGTTGTTCCTTAATGGGTCTAGTGATGTTGCTTCCCTCTTTACCCAGCAAGGCAGGAAAGGGACCAACCAGGATGCGATGCTTGTTTGGGAGGTTAGCTCTTGCATACTTTCATGTCCTACATCACGCTTCTCATATCTTTCAAGGTGTTGGATTGTTGATAGTTTAATTATAGAAGAATATATTGTGATTGTAGTGGATGTCTCTTAATTGGTGGATCTGATGAATTTATCACTGATTTATTAGTTGTGTATGGATCCATGATATTCTGATTTTCCTGGTATATGAGTAAACTCTTAAGGTAATGGATTCACTCTTCTTTTTCTGGTATATGAGTAAATTCAGCTAGAGGACTGTCTACTTTATGTTTCAAGGAAAAGAAAGATAATTTGTTCTCTTTCAGGATATCAAGTAAATCCATTATGTTTCTACCAAAAAAATGTCTTTCCTTTATTATTGTATAATTCAATTTTTTGTTGTTGTAAAAAGGCTACTTTGTCATTCCTTATCCATGGGTGAAGTTTATGCTTCTTTATCTTAGTTTCGTCTTGTATATTGCATCCATTCAAAAGAACTGATGTGAAATTATCAGTTTCTAAATATATTAGTTGCATTTTTGTTTACTAGTCAATTGATGAGTTTATCTTCTCAAGGAAAAGTATCTCTATGCGAGTGCTAATCGTGGTCCTGGATATAGGATAAGCATTTAGTGGTTTATTTTTTACCTCAAAAGATGCAGTATTGAGTTGTAAGGGTGAGTACGCGACTAAATTAGTAATTACTTTTGGATAATTTGAATATAAACGGATCGTATCTGGCACATTATTTATGCAAATCAACTTCATGCAATCATGTTTTTACATAAATCTTTAAAATTGAGTAGTAACAGCTATTTTCATCTTCTTGTTTCTCTTCCATGACCAGAAACCCATTTTTCATCTCTTTGGCACTTGTAATGATGTTGTAGAATAAAATGATCTTATAACATCATCTCCATCTGTATTGATTTTTTTTCCTTACCCACTCTTAATGTCTCTATATGATCAGTAGTGGGTGTGTTCTCTAGTTATACTTACTATATGATTTGTCTCTTACTTCTCCACATCGTTGATTTGCAGAATTTTGCATCAAGAACAGGCACAGTTTTCTGTGGTGTTTTTGATGGCCATGGTCCCTATGGGCATATGGTTGCAAAAAGAGTGAGGGATTCTCTTCCTCTGAAATTGAGTGCACACTGGGAAGTGAGCTTAAACACTAAGGATGTTCTCATAGAGATGAGCCCTAATACTGCAGGAAGCGTGAATTCAGAAGATACTGCTTTCGTACCTACCGATGAAGAATCAAGAGCCTCCATTAATTTGGAGGAAGTGGAAAAGCACCCTGAGATATTTGAAACTCTAAAAGATTCGTTTCTTAAGGCTTTCAAAGTAATGGATAGAGAACTCAGGATGCACACGAATATTGACTGCTTCTGCAGTGGAACTACTGCAGTCACTTTGGTGAAACAGGTTTAAACTTTGACATCTACTGCTAATATGGTTCAGGCATTTTATGGCATACTTATCTCAATTTTGAATTGTGTAAATGTTTGTACAGGGAAATGATCTTATCATTGGGAATGTTGGGGACTCAAGAGCTGTACTGGGTACCAGAGACAAAGATGATTCTCTTGTTGCAGTGCAATTGACTGTGGACCTCAAACCAAATCTTCCAGGTTACTCTCTGAGTCTCTGGAACTCTCCTTTGCTCCCCATTTAAATTAGTCCTAATTTCTTTCTTGGCATAAATTTTGTACCTCCGCCACACTACCAATTTCTTATTTCATTATATCTTCCAGAGTTGTTGATCTTCTGTTGCCTGTTGGTAACCTTGTTTGGATGTCCACTATTATGTGTGAGGTTGAATTTTATGTTTTGAGGGGTGGTCCTCAAAAGGTTTAGATATTAAAACTATATAAACTTAGGTAGTGTTTGGATAACTTTTTGGTTTGGCAATAGGAATAGAATATCAATCTCATTCCTAATCATCATGTTTTTATTAAATTTAGAAAAAAAACTATAGAAAAAGTTGTAGGAAAAATCATAACTTTTCCTTCCAATTCCCAATTGAATTGATTTCATGTAATCCATTAAGAGAATGCGAATAAGTTCATTTTAAGTAAAATAAACAATGGCAATCTCATCCCCATTTCCAATCAAAACTGTCATATAAAAAATATTAACCAAAGTAATGTTAATAATGATCAGGGCATATTTTGTGGAGCTGTTTCAGAATATTTACTGCAAGGCTTGTTTGTTGCATTGTTCTAACGTTTATTACTATTCAACATTGGGAAATAAATATCACACAGAATGAAATGAGCAAGTTTAGACTTTGCCCTTTCTAGTACCTTCTTGCTAATTTTGTTCTACACATGTTTTATTTACAGTGGAAGCAGAGAGAATACGAAAATGTAGAGGGCGTGTGTTTGCCCTTCATGATGAACCCGAGGTTGCCCGAGTTTGGTTACCAAACAACAATTCTCCGGGCCTTGCCATGGCACGTGCATTTGGAGACTTTTGCCTGAAAGATTTTGGTCTGATCTCTGTGCCCCAAGTATTCTATAGACACCTCACTGAGAAGGATCAATTCATCATCTTGGCTACTGATGGGGTAAGAGGTCCAATTCGATTGCACTCATTTCAACTAAACAGGTTTAGCATGGGAGCAGGTCTAGATTACAGTTTTTAAATTTGATTTCAGATCTGGGATGTGCTAACAAACAAAGAAGTGGTAGACATTATTGCTGCTGCACCTGCACGTTCCTCTGCTGCTCGGTGTTTGGTTGAGAAGGCTGTGAGAGCATGGAGATATAAGTACCCCACTTCCAAAGTTGATGACTGTGCTGTAGTATGTCTGTTCCTAGCATCTGAATCAAACAATGTACACACCCATCCCAAAGAGGAGAGTCCTTTACTGGGCCATGTTGAGACATGCAAGGAGAAGGAAGATGAAAACCTGGCTAGTTCAGAAACTGACAAACAAGTTGTTTCCGAAGAAAGCTCAGAGTCAGAGCAGAAGGACACTGATGTGGAGTCAGACACAGATTGGTCTGCACTTGAAGGAGTGTCACGCGTGAACACTCTTGTGAATCTGCCTAGGTTTGTGCCCAGGGAAGAGCAAAAGAAGGCTGCAAAGAAGTGAAAGGCACCAAGGTTCTGCTTCTCCTCTCTGTCTGAATTGTGTGTGGAATTGGAATTTTTGTTATATCCAACCCACAATCCTTATTTGTGTGATTTATTCATTGTTATTGTGTTGACAATAATTTTGTGTAAACAATTAGGCGTTTCAATATAATTAGAGAGTTCCAATACTATAAAGCATTGGTTTCAATGAATCTCTACAGACAAACACCTTTTATATCGCTTTTCCATCCAACCAACGGCTGTAAAAATCCAATGCCTCCCTGGGCTTGTACTCTGGAACTGTATGCCCTGCTCCCTGCACCAATCATCACCCCTTTCTTGTGAGTCAAGCAATCCCTAAACATAACTGTTAACTTATGCAAAAAGTTTTGTATGTATGAACCTTGATGGTAAGAAATGTGAGGTTATTGGCATAACCCTGCAAATACCCAGCGATTTGGCCATTAGACTCCCATGATCTCCACTCCTCGGTGATCTTGTATCCCAGTGATCTTGTCCATGCTTCGCTCCCAGTGAAAGGAACACACATGTCATGATCTCCACTGCATAACCAAGAATTCTAGTCTCAGACTAACAACTCATGCATCATCCTTGTAAGAGTTTCTGTTTACTCACCTGAATATCAGTGCTCGGTATCCTAGTGTTGTCAGTTTCTTGTGGTAGCTGAGCATACTTCCTGCGTCATGACTGTAAGAAATTCTCCCCGTGCATATCTCCCAAGAACCCGACACGCTCACCTAATTGTTCACGGGCATGAGGTTTTAAGCACAAAATGTCTATTGCATATATAAAACCATATGATGGGGTGTATATCTTACTGGCTCAGCATGAATTGCTTTCCTCACAGCTTCATTGTTCAGCCATGCAGTTGCAACATCATCATTCTGCAGGTACAAAATTTGTAATCATTTTGGATGAGAACCAGCAAATAATTGTTCACATAGGGTTCTTGCTAGGAAAATAAATAGATGAAAGGGGTAATTGCAAAAAAGTACGGTATTCACTTTTTTTTATAAATCATAGCCCTCTTCTTTGATAATTGCAAAATTGTTAGCTAGAGGTACCATGAACTTAATGATGATTTTTCCCTTGAAAAAATAAAACAAAATCCAGAGTTTTCATCTCCATTAATATTCTTCTTTTTTGTACGTCAAAGGAGTTGCAAAAACTTACTGTACATGGCACGTGAAATTTCTCAGCTAACTGAGGCCATAAGGGGACAAGACCATCAATTACTGGTGCACGGACGGGCCAAGCACGACCAAACATTCTATTTCTGACTGCAAGGGGTCTCTCAGTGATCCCCAGTTGCTTGAAGCTTGTAGGTAAGCTTGAATTTCCATTTTTACTATTTTGTTTTTCGGGGTAATGATAACAAGGCTCAAGTGTATCATATAGGTTTAGACCCGAAAGAGCCTATACAGTAAGCAAACACAAAGTTAGCGAGTAAAATAGTTACAGATGCCAAAACATTCAGACTCACCCTTTGAACTTTGTCGTAGTATGTAGGGCAGCTTGTATTAGTTGAGTCATAGTAGTTTCCTCCACATGCAGCTTGAGCTTCCTGCAAGAATTAATATTTATCGCACCCCACAGAGAAAGTAAGCATTGAAACCAGCCTCTTGTAAGAAATTGGTGCATAAAAATTGATCGAAACTTGGTTGACCTCGAAGATATTTTCTGAAATAAGGCCCATTCCATGTGCAAATGGAACCAAAGCATTGGCATCAAATCTCTCATCTGTGACCCCATTTCCCACCATGTAACCCTACACAAGAATCATGGTACATTCAATCATAAAGACAGTGGCATGTACATATTCCACAACAAATCTTCAACAAGATACATCTATACCTTGAAATTAATTACTGGTTTTGCACCATTTTTTATCCCTGCATGTGAAATGAAGCAAAATCTAAACATGATTTCTAGGAGAAACTGATTAAATTGTTACTGAATGAAGTCAGGGGCACCTTTTGCTACTTGAGAAGCAAGAGTTGGGACATATATCCCTGCATAAGACTCTCCTGCCATGTAAAACGGATTCGCAAGGAACTCTGGGAATCTCTGAAACCACTGTTTGGAAAGCAAGAAAATCTATATCACCAAATTGAAATGACGCTTAATACTGCCAAACCCAGTCTTCATATTACACGTCTTGATTTGAATTACCTCAAGGAGGAAAGTGTGTGTATCATAGGCGGTTTGTAGGTCTCCAGTTATGTAACTGGTTTTGTTGTTGGAGTAAGAGAAGCCTACACCAGCAGGTGAATCCAAGTAAATAATGTTGGACACCTGAATAGACCAAAAGAGTTTCTAAATCATATGATCCAAAATTGGTACTAAATTTTCTGAAAACTTGTCTTAATAACTAGGATTGATTCATTACCTTGGACCAACTATACCGATTGAGAGTCAATTTAGGTAGGGGCTTTCCCTCCTGGAAATTAAAAGGTCCTGCACACATTCAAAATTGAGAACATACCATCATTGATCAAAATTGTGTTTAATTGTATTGGCAAAATGTCTAGTTTTGATGGTAAGACCAAAAGAATGTGCAGAAAAAGGAACATCAATAATGGTATATAGCATACCATGTTCATAGACAAAGCCATCAAAGCTGGAGCAGCCAGGTCCACCATTGAGCCAGAGAACAAGAGGGTCCTTTGATGGCTTCCTCTCTGAGACAACAAAGTAGTAGAAAAGCCTCTTCCCATCTTTGTAGTCGACATATCTGCACAACTCAGAACCCAAATAATTCAAAACTCACAAGCTCCACAGTGATTTTAGCATCATCATCAACTGTAGAATTTGGACAGACCCAGAATAGTGCTTTGAAGGGAAAGTCCCAGAGAAGCCAGGCAATTGGGTGATGAGAGAACCTGGAGGAGCTGCTTCACAGATAATTACTTGAGCATAGAAGAGCATGCACAGAGCTAGAGTGCAGTACAAGAGCTTCTTAGCCTCTGCCATGGATGTGGAATAAAGAAACCCACCACAAGCCAATCAGTAGAGGTGGGAGTTAAATACAATGGAAGAGGAAAGAGGAGGATTTGTCAGAAACCCATTAATTGGAATGAAGAAAGTAGCAGAGAAATGCAGAGAAACCCATTACTGCATAGGATCAAACAATATGGAAGCATCTTTTTCTGGGGTTAATGCTTTGTCCAGTCATGTGGCAATAGTTGATGCAAAAGACAAAAGCTTGATGGGTTTTGAGTATGCAAACAATACAAGTGCTGTGAGATTGACTGAGAAAGGACAGGTTTAGTAATTAGGAGGAAGAAGATGGAATGGGAGAGAAGGTCAGAGAGAGAGGAAATTGGTTGCAGAGAGACGCAATGAGAAGGAAATGATGAGGGCGTTGATTCCAAAGAGGACCCACTTATCACTTTCCATAAAAAGTGGAGGCACCACTTTGTGAATTGTTGCTGTTGTTGCCTTGTTGGTGGTACAAGATCAAACAACATCATCTTCTCCCTAAACTACCAAACTATACCTATCTCTTATGTTAATAAGTTTCCTTAATCATGTCTCAGTTTTTGTTTTTGTTACATAATTACTTTTTTAGTGCGTCGATCATGTTTGACGGAAACTAGATGATTTGATCATTTTAAAAAATATGATTTAAAATTTGACATGATTTATTTTGGGAGATCAATAGTTAAGACAGAGTTTGCCTGGGAAAGAAAAAGTGAGCCGGATGTCAAAACCAATAAAATTGGGTTTATTCATGATTAGTCAGTTTGGTCAACTTTTTTCAGTTGATGGTCATTCCTATTAACATCAACAGTACTATTCAAGTTTTTTGGTCAATTGAGCGTCACCGCTTGACCAAATCCAATCCCATACAAAAATGCAGAGATAGATTTGATTAATGGTCACTTGAAATTGAGTTACATTTTTTTATAGAATAAATGATAATATAATTGAAATTATAAAGTCATTACGACGATCAAAGCCCTGAGAGGTTTTTGATCAAAAAAACTCTAAGACAAGATGAACGTCCGTTCCCAGAAGAAGGGCCTATGCAGATCCCGACTACTCCAAAGGACCAGTCCCACACTTTCCCGAGGGAACGGACGGATAAGAGGCCTGAGGGCCTTCCCAAACTAACTACGAGATCCCTCCCAATACTTTCAGGCCGTTACTCTTTTTACACTTAATATATGTTGGTCGCCAGTTAAAAAAACTATTTGATATGTGAAATTCATTTAAAAATTGACAAATAAGCCTCAAATACAAAATTAAATTACAGAACATCAATATTTCTATTTGGACGATTTGTTCAATAAATTTCATATGTAAAATAACTAGAACTTTTTTTTCATACTTCCAACTTAGCTATTGAAATGAAATTCTCGTAGCTAGGAACATGTTTTGAAAATTTTGAATTGCGATGAGGAACAAAATAGTAGTGTTTCTTTGGTGCTTGGAAAGTAAACTAAGAAGGTATACCGTATATAGTATATACAATACAAGGACTAAAATAATTATAAATAAATAAATAAAATAAAAAACATTGATTGTAGTGCCTTTACTGACTTGCTCATATAAACTGGTTTCAAATCGTGGCTAATAGCATCGCATAATTAACTTGTAGAGCTGTGTAAAAAAAAAGAAATCTTTCTGTATCTTGTATTTGTTTCTTGGTTCCAAAAAATGAAATCAAAGAACTGTAAATATACAGTAATGCCTATTTTGACCATAAAGGTCAACTCCCCACCGTAAAAATAAATTACAACACTGCTGCGATCATTTTAACCGGAAAAAATGATGGCACTACTAAAATACATTAATGCCGTGGAATCTAATATAGATTACTGTACAGCATTGCAATCAATATTAACAACAATGGTGAAACCACTTCACTTCCCACACAGGCAGCTGAGGAAATGTTTTCGGCACCCACTGAGTATACTTTTCCATTTTCGTCCTTCACTTTGATACTTGAGGAGCCTAAGAGAAGACAAATAAACAAATGAGATATCGCGTAATCTAATATTGTAGCAACCAAACACACAACTGAGAATTCCTTCCTAATGGTAGATGGCAAGTTTGTTGATGCATAGGAGAAAGTGTACAAAACCAAGTATATATAACATCCCAAGAACCAGACTTATAAAAGATAACAGTGACAAGAAACAGCATAATACTTACAATCGTAAGTGGTCCATCCAATAGTCTGATTTTCAAGATCATATACAACAAGCTTATTTGAAAGCACCAAATCTGCATTTGGAGACCAAAGAAAAAGCCACATGAGAGTTAAAAAAACTTGCAGATGTACACAACGGGATTTGGATGTTAAGAAGTTTGGAGACGTAACAACTTCAACAGATGATATTCATACTGTACCTCCTAAAAGAGTCATGTCCTTTCCATCCTTTGATGTCGTCCCACTGTTCTGCCAACCGATACACCACATATCGTCCTGTGGAAAGATCATAGCAAAATAAATTTATTAAATTTTACTAGAAAAATAGATGGAAAATATAGGAATTATCATTTGCTATCAATACTGTGCAGCATATATAAATAAATAAATAAAAACTAGTCCCTTCCTTTTATCTATGTCATAAAATCATTGTCACTATTGAAGTATAACCATCTACCTCCTTAGTAACAATAAGGATCTGAAGTAGGCCATGAAGTCAACTTGACAATTTGCTTCCATTTTCAATTGGCAAAGGTGTTGGAATGTGAACACTTAAGCATGAGTGGTATACACATAAACTACAAACAAAAAACTCCATCCCACTTTTATAATCCACTACACCAATAATGCTTATGCATGCCTTACCTTAAGTGCCCATTTTCCTTCCATCGTAACAGTTTGTAGTTAGTTTTCCAATACTATCCTTAACCTAGTTTAGCCACAAAAATTTATGTTAAGGTGGAAGTCAAAAGTCAATGCACGGGAGTCATTCTACTTAGTTCACAGAAAGTCAGGATAGTAATTGCGGGACAAAAGGAACAATTGATAGCAGATCAGAAGACGCACAAAGCAAAGAATGTCACCAGAATATTATAACACGAGTTGCTTACACGTATTTGGAATAGATACTCATTAGGATGTACTGTCAATGTAAGTGAATTGTCAAAATGAAACTTAACAGTCGGAAATCCATCGTTAACACTGCAAAATACAGGAAATTAACAATCAAAGTTAAATAAGACTCAACTTAGCTAAATAGTTATTTTTGCAGAAATTAATAGAAAAGACTTGTATCCATCAGAACAATCCGATCAAACTGGTAATTTCAACTGCAGCAAAGATCTAAAATAACTTTAAGTACTTGAGCAAGAAAAACTATGAGTATCATATGACCTCATAAAAAGTTTTGCCAAGTAAGAAAACCGCCTGGAAGAATATTCCTCATTACAGAGAGTTAAAGGGGGATGCAATTACTTATCTTTGTACTGGAGAAGCCTAAATCTGATTGTAGGCAGTCAAAATTCCTTCAGGCCTTACACCATCATAGTAACACAGCTATGGCATAGCATAACTTTTGGTTTCTTTGACTCACTCTGATTCTAATATCAGTTATTTCTCTGTTGTGGAAGTGGGCATATTAGATACTACCTTGAAATTATACCTAAAGATCATCTGTCAACAAATCCTGCCCCGACTGAACTCAGGATAAACATATGACCAGTGACACTGCTTCTCTCAAATTATTACTCTCAAATTGGAAAAACTGATAAGAACCAGGAACAGATATGAGAGATGAGATAATAGATTTTCTCTCAATAAAAATTGCATTTTCGCTCAAGTGAACTAATTAAGTAGTAGCATTAGTACGGATCAGTCCATGTTACTTTCCCTAATGTTGTATTTTCTTCTAATTCTTACAACACAATCCTTTTTTTATCAGCAATGTGTACCAAGATCTGGGCTCAATTGCTTATGTAAAAACAGGGAGCACCACACTTTTGATTCTTAGACTTTGAAGATTGATGTATCATGGGGTTCACGACATCCTTGGAACTATTAAAGGAGCCTTAATATTGCCACAAGACCTCCCACCTTGAGAAAGAGGCCCAACAGAAGTTGAGAGAGATAGAGAGAGGCCCAACAAGAGTTGGAGAAATAGATGATAAAGGTGGGAATGAGTACCGCTGCTGGGAATTGAACCCTGGTCTCAAGGACCCAAGTTCAAGTGCTTGACCAGTTGGACAAGCAAGCTTTGGTTCTTATGAGGTAATCCTTACAAAATCATCATCTTGGAATTTAGAGCACTAGATTTGTATGTATATATATTCTGCTATGCATTCTACATTCATTTTCCAGTCATAAATGCAAGACCTGTACAGTAATCAACCAATAAACTACATATAATGACAGTATATTTCAATGAAAAATGTATGGATCACATGAAGGAAATTAAATCTTGAGCACATTAGCAATGACATTATGATTGTCATTTTCCATGTTAAAGATGATTTATAGTAAATTTCTTGAGAAATGAAGTGCAAATGTATAGCTGTAAATACTGCATTACCTTCCACTGAAGGTAAAACATTTAAATGATTCTTCCACAGTCTCTAACTTCAACTTCTCCTGTTTAGCCATAACCTGATTTTTTTTTTCCGAAGAGAACATTCAAACTATTGGACCATAAAATATATTTCACATAAATGGAACATAGCATGTATAACCATATTTTTAAGTAACCAAAATTAAGCAAAGATTTTCGAAGGAAAAAGAAGACACCCTAGTAAAGGGAAACAGCATAAGCAGCTAAGTGATCCTATTTGTGTAATACAATATGCTAACAAATTAACAGCTACAAGCAGAGTATTAGAAGAGAACATCAAAAAGGAAAACAAGGACATATACCTTAGCCATCAGTGGATCAAAAACATCTTGGGGGAGATAGGCCAAGGTTGTACCACTGTCAATTATGGCTCCCCTACTAGCCCCAAGATCAAATATATCTGAAGGAAGTTTTAGAGGTTCACCATCCACTTCAATGTCCTTCATAACAATATTGTAATGTGCCCTAAGATAATTAATAAAACTATAGTTATGCAAAAACTCATGTAAAGCTTGCTAATTTAAGAGAAAATAAAGCCATGAGAAATAAACGCATTGCAGTTGGATAAACATTTAGAACAAAGTATGTAGCTAAACATATTAAATGAACAGATTACACACAAAAAACTAAAGGATAATTAAACAGAACTCTTAATTTGTTGGTGCCGATGGTAAGAAGTTTGTGAATAATCAATGATCTTGATAAAGATAACATAACATCGAGAATAAAGCAAGAATACAGCAGAGGAAGATTATCCATGAGTTATAAAGGAAATTAATTTTCTCTAATTCATAATGCAAGTTTCCTTTCCATCACAGGTGCTCCATAACTGTCATTAACAGTTAACATCTATCATTTTTATGTCATCCTAGTTCATACTCTTAGATAAAAGGCAAAGTGCTAAAAAAATTGTCAGTTCATAGTACATTCACACATTAAAATACATAATGCAAAAAAAAGGTCAAATTGATGTGCAGAACTACACTGCTAACTCCATAACATGTGCATAAAGTAGTCTACCATGCAGTTGCTCATTTTCAGGGTTATTGTGCCTTTTTTTAGAAATAAAACTGAAATACTTAAAAAATAATTTACTAACTTATTGGACAAAACTACTGTATTAATTTCAACATAGATCGTATAGTCACACTAGAAAGGATTTGCTTCAATGTCCCAAACAATATCCAATTTTAATTTTCATGTGCCTTTAGTGTTAGTTTCTATTAGTATATCATAGACTATACAATTTGCAATTGTTTCAGCTGAACTTTTTCTGGCACAGCTGAAGCTGTGTGGCATGAGTGACACCTTTTGCACCTTTTTATTCTAACTTGAATACAAGGTAAAAAGGTCGAGAGTTGCCGTGCCTATTCCTCAATATGAGCATATTTAATAGGATAATCTTGATCTCCATAATGTATAGTATGTTGGACAAGCAAGAAAATAACAAATTTCAGTTTTGAATTTATGCCTTTTCTCAAATAATCTTGATCTCTATAATGTATACTCACTTCACTTTTTGCAAGCTTTGCCAATAAACCATCAAGGTATTTATAAAGATAGTTACAGTGTTCACTGGATCACGACAATTCTAAACCAAATTCACAAAACAAGAACTACAACACCTGCAAAGAGGTAGAGAAGATTAACCAAAGTGTCAGCAACATGCCTAATGCTATATACTCATGTGAACTATAAAATGGAAAATGGATAACAGAATAGTTGTAACAGCTAAGTATGAAAACGCAAAGCAAGACAGTAAAAAATAGTAATAGTAGAAATCTTAGCTAATGTCACATACTGTTCTGGCATTATTGGAGTTGTGGGCACTTTAGGCTCCACCACTTGCCCAATGGCAAAGATACCTCCTCCATCTTTATTATCCAAACAATGTGCAAACATCTTTTTCACTTTCCCACCAGCAGCCAACTGTGAAATCATGGACGAATTTGCTTGCCCAAAACCAATTATTCCATCAAGTGCTTCAGAGGACGTACCTAGCTCACCTGACTGCTTAGCTCCACACCTATTCCACAACAGAAAATTGCATATAAAAAGGACAGCAGCACTATATTATCCTAACTAGGCCTAAGACTCCAAAATTATAAATTGTAGAAAAGCTAACAAATCCACTCTCTATTTATAAAAAGTTAAGATAACAAGTTTGTTAAGGTGGAATGAGATATTTATATTCCTGCTTAGCTTAGAGAGAAAGAGAGTTCTTCGAAGAATCGAAGATAACAAGTTTCTAGTATGCTATTTAGATTTTTGAAACCACCTAACAAATTTTCTAGATTGGAAGCAAGGTGCAAGTCATTATTAGACAAATTTAGGGGCAAGTCTTATAAATGTTATTACAGCTACAGCTATGGAACATAAAAGAGTAATAACAATTACAAAATGGATGCCTGTTAGGATGAAAACAATTGTTTTCATTCATCTATATGTGTTTTCACCATCTAAAAGTATTCCTTTGGTTGTAATTTTTTCCTTTAAATCAACAATAAGGTGTATGTATTCCTTGAAACATTGATATCATACTGTGCCACTAAAACACACTATACAAGCACAACTCACCCAAAGATAACAGTCCCATTCATTATAGATGTTTGGTTATCTCCAGTGACTCGATCAAGGCTTACAGTATCATTCACAAAGTATCCGGAAGTTGCACTCCCATCTCCGTAGACAACATTATATTGGCAGAGCATATCAGGCTTACAACCAGGAATTGGAGCATTGTATGTATCACTGCAGAAATCTTGGTCGCATGTGACAAGTCTTGACGTATCTGAATTCTTAGGATCGAATAATTTCAACTTAATCTGTAGAAAATAATGTCAGTATATAATGTGTGGTAAATAAACACTGAACATTTCATGGGCATGATAACAATGACAATTTAACATTTAAGGTGTTGACCCGTGAAGTTTTGGGAAAACTTAAATATAGGTATAAGGAGATAGAGGAAAAGATGGAGAAACATACGCCGAGGTCACTCTTCTTGGGGCATTTTTTACAGTCAACACAGTTTACCCACAAGATGTCACTCCCCGTATCAACTTGAACATAATAGTCCTTTGGAGGCGACCCTAATCCAAGCTTAGCATAGTATAGCCTAAAATCAAGCAACAAAGTGAAGACAGTAGGTATGTTATATGCAGTAAGAAAAAGTTTAACTAAGAAAGAAAAAAACAAAATGTTGACAATAGAATGAGTATATTGACAATAGAATAATAAGTACAGCAAATATGTAAACGAATGAATGAGAACAGAAGGAAGCTAGACCTAAATGTAATGCGGATCATAAATTCAATCAAAATTGAAATCTAGATCAATTATCCTTCATAAACTCAATATTGACAACGGAAACAATAATTAATGCGACTGGGCACAATGAATCGACGACCTTGTAAACCAACCACCGACCATTTCTCCAAAAACATTTAACTGCTTGGAATCCCGAAAACGACCCAATAACGAATTGGGAAAATTGGGAAAGGGAAAATTGAGACTGACCCAGCTTCGGAAGGAAGACCGTTGCCGCCCAAGGACATATCGACGGCGGAGAGAAAGCGGCCGTGACGGCTGACATCGTGGGCCCTGAGGTCCCTGAGCGAGCGCTCGCGGCCCTTGAACTTGTGCTCGACCTTAAACACGACGTTGGCCGCAGCCACAGAGAGAAGAGCCAATTCAAGCACCAACCAGAACTTCAGATCCATGTCTCCGCGTTTAGAAGAATACCAGACCCGGCGCGAGAATTGGATTCTTCAGGATTGCGCGGAGATGATGTCGGTTAGGGTGGGACAAATATGGCGAGGAAAAATAGGAGAAGATGGCGAAGGGAATGAAACTTAAGGAGAAGGACAGAGGAAACGGCAATTTCAAAGGCAATATGAAGCAGACTATTTTCTTTTCTTTTCTTTTTTAGCGTTTGGGTACCAAGAAAAGAAAGGAAAAGAAAACGAAGCAGAGAGATGGAAGAGGCTCCAATTACTGGTGCTATACTTCCTTTCTCTACAAGTCTTTTTTTTAGCTTCTCTCTTTTTAATTTGGCTTCCTCCCAACTTGTTTACCATTTTGCCCACGTTGACCTGTACCTGTCACCGTGTCCAATTTGACTTTTTCAAGAACACAACCTGTGCAATAATATTTGGTGATGTCCATGTTTACATGTTGGAAATCGACTTTTAAATATGGCTGACTTGAGCACTTGCACTGGGGGTTTGTAGTCGGATCGTTGGAATGTTGTTCGTTGTAGGATCCTGTAACGACTAAAGAGGGATGGTAAAAAGGCGTTGTAGGAGAATTAAAGAAAAAACTACTCTTGAGCTATCACAAACTAATAGTTATCATTGTAGGAGATAGTAATGGGAGGGGTGATAGAGACCAAAAATGATGTTTATCATTAGTTGTTACCAGTAATTACTGGTTTATCAATGAAGATGCTTTTAGACCTTACACAGGTAGAAAAGTTGATTTTTCCCGTCGATTAGTTGAATCGTTGTCTGTTGTCACGTTGATTTGCAAAATCTGCTTTAGACGTTCTACGAAACCCTCGACTCGTCGTAGAGTCTAATTCGGAGATTCGGTGTTGACCACACGAATCAGCGCACGTCACATGGTGACGTATCGGTGCGTAGAATCTCAAATGGTGCGCCGATTCCGCCACGTGGGATGGGTCAGCAAAATCAATTGACCATAATAAAATTTTATTTATAAAAATGAAAAGAAATTGCTATAAATAGGTGGTACCCCAACACAACAAATCCCATAAGTTTTCTCTCTACTCTCTCTAAATTCGTCAAAATTCTCTCTTCAATCTTTGTGATATTGTCTTGTCGTTATGGATTCATCGAGTAGTGAGGAGTTTGATGACGACGAGATGGACTACACAACGTTACGTGCAAGGACTCGACAAACGGAGGAAGAGATGTGGGGGTCTATACGGACAGAGGTTAGGGAGGCAGAGGCACGTATGACGGCCCCGTCCGGGGGAAGCAGAAAAGGCAATACATTTACAAAGATCGAAGTGCGGCTCACAATCGGCTTATATCTGACTACTTTGCAGTTACCCCGTTGTACGATGCAAAATGTTTCGGCGAAGTTTCAGAATGGCGCAATCAGTTTTCTTGACAATTGTAGACGGGGTGTCAGAGTACGATAAGTACTTCATACAAAAAGTTGATTTTCGTGGGCGGTCAGGTTTCTCATCCATTCAAAAGTGTACAGCAGCTATACGGATGTTGTGCTACGGTTCTTCAGTTGACGGCCTGAATAAGTATTTGAAGATTGCTGAGACAACGACCCTCGAGTGCATGCACCGGTTTTGCTTCACCGTAATCAACATCTTCGGTGAAACCTACCTCAGGAAGCCTAACAGTAATGATATTGCGTACATTACATGTATCAATGAAACTCGTGGTTTTCCAAGTTGTATCGACAACCTCGATTGTATACATTGGGCGTGGAAGAATTGTCTAAAAGCCTTTCAGGGGATTTACGAGCGGGGAGATCATTCTGGACCTACAGTCATGCTTGAAGTAGTTGTGGGGCCCAACACCTGGATTTGGCATGCATACTTTAGTATGTCGGATTCGAATAACGATATTAATGTCCTAAACCAATCATCCATATTTGCGTACGCATATCGAAGTGACCAACCAGGGGCCGGGTTTGAGGTCAACGGTACGTATTACAACACTCCTTACTACTTAACAAATGGAATTTACCCACTGTGGGCGTGTTTCGAAAAGTCTATCCTTGTACTACAACTATCGAGGCACGTGTTATACGCAAAGAAACTGGAGGCCGCAAGAAAAGATGTGGAAAGGACATTCGGGATCCTACAAGCTCGTTTCCATATCATCAGTAGGCATGCCCGAGGTTGGGATGATAGGAAATTGTCTATGATCATACGGGTGTGCATTATCATACACAACATGATTGTGGATGACGAGCGTGACACCTTTCAGGGAGACATAGAACGCCTCCCATCCAAAGAACCAATCACACCAGAGGCGGATTTAGGGGGTTTAGGGTATGCCACGACATGCCTTGCCCCGAGAAAGTTATGTATAATTGTAGAGCTTTTAGATATCTTCGATTTGATATTTTACGGGCCTAAATCGGAGTTCATATGAAGAAGTTATGGTCATTTGAAGATCTGCTACGTATATAACCTCATTTTACTTGAAAATACTTTTTTTTAAACTCCAAACGTGTATGACACTTTCCAACAACCATATTTACAATTTTTTTGTAGATTGTATTTGAAAAAGTATGAAACACATAACAGTTGAATAGTATACATCTATAAATATTTTTAGTCATTGACAATGTAATAGTTTTGACTTATTTAAAAAAACGATATCCCATACTATACCATTTACTGCATTGTAATCAATTTAAATCTAGTATTGAAATATAGTCTTATGAAGGATTAGGTATGCAAATATTTTTATTCAACTTCGTATTTAGTATTTTTTTAATAAGAGATGTTGTCTCTCATATTAAGAATTCTTGGACCCGTCTATATGTCGTATGACTAACTGTATGTTTTGCTAGAGATCTCTACCCACAACGGACCACACAGTTGTTTGGTTGACCGTTTGATTTGCACGGCGTGTATGGTTCACGTACTATTTTTTTTCTAGATAAAATTCATTCATGAAAATTGTAGATATCGGAATTGCATTCGATTTGATATCTTATGGGCGGAAATCGGAACTCATATGAGAAAGTTATGTCATTTGGAAAACCGATCAAACGCTAACCCTTCTTAAACCGACTTTCATTTTTTTTTATTACTTTTGATCATTAACAGTGGCATACCCAAAAATAAAATTCTGGATCCGCCTCTGAATCATACCCGTCCACCGAGAGCTATTACTAGGATACGAGATGTGATTATTTAATTATTTGTTTTGGTTTATTCTTACTTTTTATTTCATTCTTTTATTTTTATTTCATCAGCCAACACAGACAGCCTACTATTAAAGATGTTCTTACTAGGTTTTGTCTTAATATTTGTTGTATAAAAGAAAATGAACATTTCAGCTTTAATACAAAATTGTCTTCCTCTAGCAAAGAGTTCTTACCTTTCCTCTGATTGTTTATTTTTTTCCAACAAAGATGTCAAAGATGTCTTCGAAAGTGGATTGAACCTTGGTCACAAAATCGAATCAACTGTCAAACTTTTTGTTATGACAATTGAGCTGATAAACTTATATAACTTATGAATGATACCTCGTCCAAGATATAGTTGATTGTCGATAGTATATATGAGGTGGACTTTGTTTGCTAACATGGAAAATCAAATTAGGAATCGCATGCTTCTCGTCACGTCATGCTCCTAACTCTTGGGACCCATGTGACCTCACGCGATGTCTTTTTTTAGCATCAATGCAGTAAAGCTTCCTTTATGCATGTATCATGTTTGACGATTCATTCTCATTAAAGAAATTAAACAGAATTTTTTTCCCTTCATATCTCAGTAAAGAAAACCTTTTTCATATTGTGAGAAATATGAATATAAATTTTGTATCAACAATCATAAAGAATGAAATTGTTTTGTATTCTATTTTGACATGTATTTTATTTTCATCTATAAATGCGTAGGTTATATAATGATGAGTTTATGTTACAAAGTTTTTATTTTATTAATTCAACTTTCATTAAATTATTGGTTAACGTGGATGTAGAGCCAATAATTATACAAACAAGTTTTTATTTATTTTCTTTTGGAATACAATCCTCACGTCAAGAGCTTTAGCTATATCAATGTGGGTTCTTTGTCTTCTTTCACCTTAATTTGTTCTAAAAAGTTCATCTTGACGGGAAAGAAAGATTTAAGTTAAAGTTTTTTATTTTAATTTTTTAGCGTATAATAAAATGACTGGGACTTTTTTTTTCCTCTCAAATTTGTATTTCTTTATTTAGTAAATGTTTATGCTTTTATTTTGATCATTTGTTCTTATTTATAATCTCAACAATTTAAAAGCGTAAGGGGTGGGAACACAAGTAGGTGTCATCCAGATTGTATGCTTAGAGCATGAGCAACGGAACGTGTCCGCGTCCCATTTCGTGCGCGCCTGGGCCGAGGAGCGAGGCCCGCTCCGTTGTGGGCTTCGTTTTTTGCGGTCCGCGCCCCAGAAACGCTGGGCTCGTTCCTCGCTCCTCAGCCAGCGCTCCTCAATCGCGGGCCGGCCCGCACTCCTCGCTCCCTGGCCACGCTGGGCCTCTGTTGGGCCGACACCTGGCTTCCACACGCTGATTTTTTTTTTTGAACAAATTTTTTTGTTAATTGTGGGATTCGAACCCCCAACCTCACAGCTTTAAAACCTTGTGTTCTACCATTGAGCTAGATAGACTTTTGTTATTATGTTTCATTATAATCAATATGATATACTTTTAATTTTGGAATGAAATGCATATTAAAATTTAAAATCAAATCTTCTTTTTAATAGATTATATATTATATAATTTAGTGTTGGATGATATTTCAAATAAAATAACATTTTTATGTAATATATATTTGACCATATTATCGTTTTTGTGTGTATTTATATCCGGTCTGACTCAAAGATTTTTCGTTATAGCAACTACTATGAATATTATATAGTTGACCATATTATTCTATACACATATTTTATTGATTTCTTTTCCATTATTAAAAAGTTCATTTTTATTCGTGTTAAATTTATTTATTGTCATTAATTATTTTTTTCACATTTGTTTATATAATTTAAACGGTTTCTGATAAATAATTAGATAAAACAGCAAAATATCAATTAATAATCCAGTCAGCATTGTTCTGTACTCCCAGGACCTCGAGGTCCTTTCTGTTGCAAAACACCCACTTTTCTGCACTCCCACTCCCTGACTTTTGTCCAGTCAGCACAAGGTCTGCACTCCCACTCCCTGATCAAGGTCCTTTGTGTTGTTCATGCTCTTATGCTTGGTGTTTAAGGCTTGCTTTTCTTGTCAATCACATGGTGAGGTGATCTTGTGTCAGAATATCAGCCTATAAATAAGAGATGAAGTCTCCTAAACGAAACCACCTATATATATATGTAGTTAACAGAGGGCATGTTTTGAAAATCTTAATGTAATATTTTTTCTTGACCGATAATGCTGATTAATGAATGAAAAGAGAGAAAATAATATTTTTTTTTCAAACAATCAACACATAGATTACTATTAAAGATGCTCTTAGAACAAATAGCAAGAAACGCTGACGAAAGGTTTTAGAACTTGTTTAGAGCATCCATAGTCATCTCGCCAGCAGCTGGCGAGATGAATTAAAAATAATTTTTTTTGGCTTATAGCCAGCACCCCACAGTCATCTCGTCGGCAGTTGGCTTTATGATAACTCATTCCTTCATATATTTGCTCCTCGCCGGCGACAAGTGCTGGCGACAAGCTAACAGCCAGCACTCCTCGCCAGCAATTTTATATTCATTTCTCTCTCTTACTTTTTGAACTTTTTCTCCTCGTTTTTGCTCCCCGCCGGCTCCTCGCCCATGGACTGTGGATGCGGCTCCTCGCTTAGAGCATCCACAGTCCATGGGCAAGGAGCCGGCGAGGAGCAAAAACGAGGAGAAAAAGTTCAAAAAGTAAGAGAGAGAAATGAATATAAAATTGCTGGCGAGGAGTGCTGGCTGTTAGCTTGTCGCCATCACTTGTCGCCGGCGAGGAGCAAATATATGAAGGAATGAGATATCATAAAGCCAACTGACGGCGAGATGACTGTGGGGTGCTGGCTATAAGCCAAAAAAATTATTTTTAATTCATCTCGCCAGCGCCATCTCGCCAGCTGCTGGCGAGATGACTGTGGATGCTCTTAACAAGTTCTAAAACCTTTCGTCAGCGTTTCTTGCTATTTGTTCTAAGACCATCTTTAATAGTAATCTATGTGTTGATTGTTTGAAAAAAATATTATTTTCTCTCTTTTCATTCATTAATCAGCATTATCGGTCAAGAAAAAATATTACATTAAAATTTTCAAAACATGCCCTCTGTTAGGGTTTTTCGGCCTCTGGTCTCCTCGATGGCTGCTTCTTGCAGCGTCGTGCCGTTATGGCGTCCCATTACTCCTAGTGGCGTGGGCCTTTCATCCCCACCCCGCACCCTTCTCCTCTCCCAATTCATCCTGCATCATCGCTCCCACCTCCATTGCCGCCTTCGTCGCGACGTCGGGTCCGGCGACGATTCTCGTCCTCATTGACTCAGATGTCGTCTCCGACTTCGAATCCTTCGCAGCGAAATTGGGACCTAGGTTCCGGTCCCATACTCTTGTCGTCTGTCCGGGCATTATCCATTCCCTCGTCTCTAATTATGTCTGAACTGGGATTAGACGGGATTGGTTCGCAAGGCCTCGTGGAGATTCCAATTTCACTCTAATCCCTGCTGTCTCAGCCTTCATCTCTGATTCCTTCCTCTTCGTGAAGAAACTGGAATCAATATTCAGGGGTAGTGAAAGGAGAAAGTGACATGAAGAAAATCTCTATAATTTCCTGAAAACCAAATTGTATGAAGTTTATGTGGACAACCAAGGTCTGTAAATAGAAATATCCAACTAATGCTCAAATGAATAAAGAATATACTCAAACTCAGGAGGCCATTATTGTCTTTTCAGATCCCAAACACACTCTGATTCTCACATGGCCCCACCCAGTATCACCTCTCGCCAATCATCTCACTTTCCCTCTCAACCTCAGCCTCTCATTTAAAAAAATATTCAGCAGTTTGACCAAAACACCCCGCATCTTTCCAACATGCAATGATCCCATTTAATGATTGATCGTCAACACCATCGCTCGCTGAAGTGTGCACAATTTACGATCTCTCTCCCAAATGGCGTTGCAGGTCACTCTCTCTCCTCCGGTGGTTCGTCCACAACCGTCGTTTTCCTGCTCCGGCGCGCACCAGATCGCGTTCAAGGTTGTGGCGGCGCCGTTAAGCTCCGCCGTGAGGTCGAGGAGCAGGGGTCGTAATAGGGATTTTGTGGTGAGGTCGAGCTTGGAGACGGTGACGGTGACTGTGGGTCAGGTAACGGAGGTCGATAAAGACACCTTTTGGCCCATGGTTAAGGCCGCCGGAGACAAGACCGTCGTCCTCGATATGTATACTCAATGGTACTTAATATTATTCTCAACTTGCCTCCATGTCTTTGATTGATTGCTGAGAAATGTTAAGAGTAATACTATAAATCAGGCCTTGAACTATCAGGTTGAACTTTTAGTTGAGTTGATGATGTATATCAGGGCCAGTACTTCACGGACTTGTACTGTTCGAATATAACTGCAATTTGACCTTCAACCTAACTTAAATTTTTAGTTGAGTCGGTAATCTAATAAAAACATCATTGCTCAAATATGCAGGTGTGGACCTTGCAAGGTGATGACCCCAAAATTTGAGGACTTGTCTGAGAAGTATCTTGATGTTGTCTTTTTGAAGCTGGATTGTAATCAAGACAACAAGGTATGACTATTGAGGTGAACTATTTATGTTTGTTTTGCAGATCTGTTTTTGTCCCTCACATTGTATTTGTGGGTGTGATTGTTTTGCAGCCTTTGGCAAAGGAGCTTGGGATAAGGGTGGTTCCTACATTTAAGATTCTCAAGGACAACCAGGTTGTAAAAGAAGTCACGGGCTCCAAATTTGATGATTTAGTTTACGCCATTGATGCTGTTAGATCTACCTAAAAACTCTGTCCTCTTCCTTGTAAAAATGTGCAGGGAAGTTTAAAATTCTCAATGGACCTGTATATTTGAACTAAAATGGGAATTTATTACCGTCAAAACAAGTTGGGGCAAAGTAATTACTCAATAGCACCCTAATTGATGGTTGGGGGAAACCTTGAAACCTAACCATCGTGCTTTCGCCCCTCTATTTGTCGGTGTTGGCCCTCCCTCGATTCCGATGAAGTACGACTTGGTTCTCCGGCTCTTGAACTACCGAGTCCTCCAACCCTCGAACCATGGAAACCCAGATTTGTGCTCCCCACGATTTTGATGTCCTCCGCTGGAGACTCGTCGTGCACGCTCCTCCATCGTCGTTTTTGCGCTCCTTCTCCCGTCGTGCACGGTCAAGTGTCTGCCTGAGCCCCGTCGTCGATCCCTTGTTAGCTCCGGCCCTGAGTTTGGGTCACACCGGCCAACCCGATCGAAGATTCATCACCTCCTCCGCTCGTGCCCAACCACCACAGTACTTCACAGTTCCCCTTCGTCGTCTTTACCCCGAGCCCAACCACCTCCACCCTCTACGCTTTCTTCCCCCAGTTCGTTCCTCCACCTCGTCTGACAGATCTACTAGCTTAGTACTCGATCCGATCAGATCTTTCGGGAAAACTCCGCCCACTACGCCCCCAGCCTCTACTGACGGTGGTCGACATTGGGCTATACGACGACGACAACGACCGCGACCGACGTAAAGCTCCCCCCATCCGGGCTCATTTCCCAACGACTACGATCTGAGCGCCTTCGGCCGAATCTCTTCGTCTCTCTCCTCCAACCAGATGATTAGATTTGTTCTCACCTTTCGTTGGAGTTTCGCAGTCCGAGCCGCTCAGTCGTGCTCCTACTTACAATGTTCACCTGACCAGACCCATGAACCTGCCCCAAGCGGATCATATCTACACCCGTCGGCACCACCCACCTTCCCCTTCACTCCGACCCTAGCCCAAACATCGAAGGTCGGCCGCAAGTAGCTCATGCTCATCATTGTTGCTCATTTGCTTGTATTGTTTTCTATTTTCTGTTTTTTGTTTTGTTTCCTCTGTCGGAATTTCGGATCTCTAGAAAGTGTGGTTGCCACTTTTGATGGCGTGTCCGATCAATTCATTTTATCTGCAGATCTCTCTGTAAATTCGATAAGGAAGACCGACCTGATAGTTGTTGTTTTTTTAGACGTTGTGTCGCTCTATTCGAGAGTTATTCATCGCGCTGGTCATTTCTCGAGATCTTGAGAGCGACAATAAATATGTTGTTTGATTTGTAAGATTTTTTGAGCACTTAAATGAATCCTCCGTTCAAAAAAAACGTGTAGGGGGTTCCCCACCTTGATCGTAAGGGGCAAAACTACACATCAACACAGCTTTTAGTAAACAGAAGAAACAAAAATAATCCCTTTCATTTACACAATCTCCCAATTCCAGTCACAAAAATGGCCTCCGTTACCCTTCTCCGCCTCTGCCCAAACCCTAGCCCTAGAACCATAGCCAGGCCCTGCTCCGGCACCGTCAATTCCCGCCCCTTACTTCCGTCGACGATAAATCCAGGCCGGAGGTCAGCCAGGCCCACAGTGACCTGCATGTCATACAACCCCACGCCGGCCACCGACCGCCTAATCTCCGCCGTGGCCTACACCCTTCCGTTTTTCAATTCCCTCCCGTACGGGCGATTTCTGTTCAAGCAGTACCCGAAGCTAGGGCTTCTGATGGAGCCCATCCTGCCGGTGGTGAGCGCGTACAAGTCCATCCCTTACGCGAGCTTGGTGGCCTTCTTAGCGCTGTACATGGGCGTGGTGAGAAACTCGAGGTTCAGCCACTACGCGAGGTTCAACGCGATGCAGGCCGTGTCGCTGGACGTGCTCCTGGTGCTGCCGCTCATCCTGCAGAGGATTTTGACCCCGGGTCGGGCCGTCCTGGTATACGGGTACAACGCTTTGTTCGTCGTTGCGGCGCTCTGTTTCGTATACGGGTTTGTGTTTTCGGTTCTGGGTCGGACCCCCTATTTGCCCTTTGTTTCCGGTGCGGCTAGTCAGCAGCTCTGAATTCATCGCCTAGTCAGTATGTTGTTTTATCTGAAGTTAAAAAGAAGAAATAACTAGTCATGATTTGGAATGATGTTGATTGTTGAAGCATTTTGATTTGGTGATTGAAATGAAATTGATATATTGTTTTTTTTATTATATGTAGAAAGTAAACATGACGGGATCATTCCAATGACCACTTAGTTTTAAGTATATATTTTGAAGCTTATAATTTTACGATTATATTACATGTCGTTAAGTTAGTACGAAAAAGAGAGACATTACTCTTTTTCGTATCTCCCCTCTTAATTCTCTCTTCTTGAAGCATGTGTAGTCGGTGACAAAATGGTGGCTGAAAGATACTGGTTATTTAAAAATGTTTCGGAGCCGACGTTTTCAGTGGTTGAAATACGCGGTGGAATTCACGTTGCGTTAACGTTACCACCGTATGTTTCAGCCGGTGTTTTCCACAGAACACTTCCACTACTACATAACCTCACCTTCCAACATCCACTAGTCTATTGGACTCCAAATAAAAGTGTTTCAGTCAACCTGAAAGAGAAAAGAGAAATTGATTTTTTCCTTTCAGTCTCGGCCAAGCTGAAGGACTATAGATGCTCTTAAAAACCTGACGATTATGTTCTCATCCGTCCCACATAAATTGACTCCAACGATCCCAAATTACATCCGAATCTCTCACTACTGCAACTACTCTAAGCCTAGTATAATTCAGCATGGTAGAGATAATTACAAAAAATGTTCACTTTTTTAAAATTGTAATTCTATTCTTTTATAATCACAAAAAGAATATCTTGAATGTACCATTAAGCACATAGGAAAAAAAGAAGCAAAAAAGGTGTTTTTTTTACTTATTTATTTTATTTTAAACTTCAAGAAAAAATCATCATTTTGAATCATGAACTGCAACAGATAAAATAAAAAGTTCACGACACTTCCATAATTTTTAAAGCATGGAACTACTACAACTTACAAAAAGTGAATACCACGTTGCATATATTTGTAAATTGTAATGCTGCTTCCTTGCACTTTGTGCTCACTCCACAGCTGGCATTAGTTTATTATGCCAGAGTTGGCAACAAAATCATATCCTTTAAATGGATTAACACAGCAAGCAGCCACATGACATAAGGTCATAAATCATCAGTAGCTTAAAACAAATGACAATAACAAGGATCAATATGAGCATTTTCAAATCACACCTCTCTTACTTCTCATGCTACAGTACCAAGAATCTCTGCTCGTCTCCACTACATAACATAACAAGGAATGGAAAATCTTACTTCCTACGAATTTCAGTACTGAGGATGCAATTCTTCCAATCCTACCTCCTAATCGACAATATCCTCATCTAGTGCCGATCATACCGCCTGAGACAAAAACAAATAGGTAAATTAGAGATCAATTCATTTTAACTTGAAATTTCTAAATTTTTGAAATGCATGCTAAGCAAAGCAATTGTTCATTTACCCGGTCATGACCAAATGAGTTGTTTCTAAACAAGCTCCATCATACAAATAAAGTAGGCCCCATTTCAATTCTCCAACTATAAAGAAATCGACCAAAATATCCCTTGCTATTAGCCTATGTTACTTCCATTGATAAAAATGTTGAAGTTCTGTTAAAAAAACCCTTGGAAAAAACATGTTATGCACTATAAATTAGGCATTGCTCCGTTACTAAAAACTACCGGGATATTCGGTAAAGGCCTTGTGGGAAATGTGGCTTACAGAAACCGAATTTCCGTTAGTTTTTAGTAACGGAGAACCATGCCCAATTCATAATGCTATGTGTAACACATTTTTTCAAATGATTGTTTTTTGTCCGTGACATTCACGAGCACTTTTCAGCAATTCCCCCAAAATAGAACTCACACCAAGCACCGACACGGCATCCAAATTTTATAAAAGATCAACAATGAGCGGGTAAATATTATATTTTTCACAGCCGTGTCTGCACAACTAATGTCAAAAATGATGGATTCGTTGATAGTTTGAGGACTAGATTGACATTTGGTAATTTAGGGACAGACACAGTTGTTTTAAATAGTTCAGAGACTGATTGCGTGATTATTTACTACAAGTACATGTAATGAGTGAGTCATGTACATGACACTTGCCTAGAAAAGGGCTCTAACATATAGAAACAGATTGATGGAATCGCATAAATAGGATACACAACTTAACATATTGCAGTCACCTGGGGCGATCGTACTCCCTTGTGCGTTCTCTAGAACGAGACCGGGACCTACGACGACTTCTTGAATCATAATTATGGGAGCGATCAGAATCTTTGTCCCGCTCACGATCACGATCATGGTACCTGCCGTGATCTCTACTCCTGCGATCATAATCCCTCGCACGATCACGACTATCTCTGTCTCGATCCCTGCTTGGTTCCACTTCACGTTCCCTACTTCGCTCTTTCGATCTTGATCAAGAAGATTTTACGCAAGAGCCTATGATATATAAAAGTGACAAGAAAATATACACTAAATGAGAAAAAGAAAACCACGCCAAGTTACCTTCTATCCTCAGGCTTATCAACTTTGCGAACCTTGTTGTTTTTGTCCTCCTGCACGAATAATATGAAGAAAATATATAATTTAAACACAACCTGAACCATTTTGATCCTTTCGCTACGAAAACATCTAAATAAAAGTATGCCAAGAAAGAGACAAATCAAAGTAAATCATAAGCAAATAATATTCTGACCTGAAGTTCTGCAAGTTTCTCACGAATTTGTATGTAACCCAAATGGAGCTTGCCTCCAAAATGATCGGCTAAACGACGATCACTGAAAACATAGGGGAAATGTAAAAATGTTTCACCAACTCAATTATGCCCAGAAGTTTAAACATAGTATATGGTTGTGCAATAGCCCTATAATTTTTTTTCTAATAATTGCATGATCTACCAACATAAATGTAAAAAGACGCACATTATGTAGCTCCAAAAGTTATCCTCGTAAAACTGGGCACAAAAGCCTGCTGGTGACAAGGAGGTATGATCACCCGTCAAAAAGATGAAGCACATGAAACCCCAGACACTAATTCTTTAATGCCCTTGAAAAGCTAAGAAATTAGAGAAACAATTTGAAAGCATACCTATCATAGACACTCAAAAACGCTCCACATATGTCACAAACGCGTAGCTTTTGATCAGTCTGTAAACAATACCAATTATAACGGCATATAATTAGTTGAGTACATCAGCAAACAATACCAATCATCACAAATACAACAGGCAAGTTTACAGACAAGATGATTAACTAACTGCCTATATGATTGTCTAGTCCCGTACATTAAGAAAAGTGGGAATGGCTGGATAGTTTGACATGAAGCTTATTGATGACAGAAAAATGTTAGAGTGCACATTCGGTGTAATAAATCCAGTGTTTCTATACCAGAATATACTAAACTAAAGAGAAACTTAAGATAGTATAATGCAGACTCGGTATTGTTTTGATTACATAATCCTTGTCAGTCCACTAAACATAAAGCATGCCCAAGAAGTGCATTAAATATACATGAGAACGAAGTAAAAGAATAAGCAATACAATTTGGTACATGCCAGACATATATTCCTGAGTACATATGTGTTGAAATGATATTTTAAAGCTAAACATGAGGCTATAGATGACACAAATACTTGAAATCAACCAAATTTTACAATCAAGAGATGCCAAAATATGCCTGACATGAGAATTCAATGGACACAAGGAGGGTCCAAAAGAAGCGAAATGCAAAGCTTTTGACTCTTCATTTTTTTCTATAGTTAATTTGATTGTTTATAGATACCCAAATAGCCAGAGTTATTATAGGAAATTTTACTTACGATCCGCACATCAGCAGCAGTGTACTTGGAAGAATCTGGAACAGAGTCCTGCCTGGTAGACAACTGAAAGGCACCAAATATAATTGTTATACATAGATGAGAAGTAAATCCAATTAGAAAAGAAAGATTGGGGATGAAAGTATGCAGCAAAAGCATATACACCATAACAAGTCACAAGAGTAGGATGAACCAAAATTAATTTGGCCATAAGCCAAGAGTGAAAGTAAAACACCTTCTTCAGTGCTTCAGCCTCTTCTAATGCTTTCTGTGCCTCATCTACCATGCCTTGCTCACCTAAAATAGTTACATACCATCAAGAACTATAAAAGGACAAATTCCTAACGGAAAAAGGGCAACATAAACGCTACAACATAAAGCTTAGACACACTCCTAATTAATGGAAACAATTAAGAGCAGTTACTAATCCTAGGAAACATTTTACACTTAACATCAAAACATGGTCATTAATATCTTTATCGTTTATCATCAACAAATATAATAATAGCTAACAAAAACTCAAAACTCAAAAATTAACACCGCATTACAATTGTGTGTTACAGACATACAATATTTGATAGGCTATTCCTTCGCAGTTGTGAGGAGGGAATCGGCGACGTCATAGTTAATCTACAAACCCTTAGTCATTTGACCCGCTTTATAAGTACAAAATTAATATGGTTGGTTGAAATCATATATTAATATTCACCTCATAGTGACAGTGAAAGTAATGCAAATACTAACATTTCCAGGTGTAGGCATTCTCTAGGTCAGAGGGCAAGAGAAGACAACATACCAATATCACAAGCAAACATCTCAAGGACACCTAGAAACTGAAAAGCATAAAGCTTTGATTCATAATATAAAATTATGACTTTGATTCTTGACTTACCGAGATCCTCTGCTTTCTTCAGCTTCTCATTTATCATTTCCTGTGTACGAGCATCAGGAGCAGACACCGGAAAGGGAGCCAATGGTGGTGGATTTGGCAAAGGTTGAGGTAAAGATGCTCTGTCTTTGTTGAAGGCATCCAAAAGAAGTGTGGACTGTCACAAACAAAAAAAGGTACACCGCGTGTAAAGTTCAAAATGCCACAACATATCACTACAATACCTTTCTTAAATCGTCAAAATAGTGAAATAAAAAATGAAATAACATCAGAGCTTTAATGTTAAATCATGTTCCATTCAAGGTCTCAAGAAGATCGAGAATATTATGCACCTGTTTGTCTGCTCTTTGGGTTCTCAGTTCTTCTACTACTTCCAGAGCTTGAATTTTAAGGTCTGTCTTACCCTCCAGATCTGCAATGCACGATAATGCTTTCAGTAAAAAGGAATGAGCACTTCAAGAGAACATACCGACCGAAACAATTATAATGCTAAGGTCCATATAAGTGCTCATTTAAATCTGAATTGAATATGTAAGCCACCCCGGTTATGATGTGTGTAACTAAAAACAAGCAAATAGAAACTTTTAATAAATAAATAAAATATGATGGCTTTGTAATTTTTCATAAGGTTCAACCTTTCCGGCAGATGCCCATACAATCTCAAGGATTAGTATTGCGTTTTAGAATATATTCTACACATGCATAAATTGACACTACAAAGAACAAGCTATGAGCAGACCCAGCAGCAAAATAGCAAAAAAATCCAATATTATAACGTTCATCAATATATATGCTTACTTAAAGACAAACTTACCATGTTGTTCTGCTTCTTTCATCTTCTCCTTGATTTGCTTGGACAACTCAAGTATCTCTGGGGTCTACAATTTTTGACAGCATATACGTATCAATTAACAAAACATAAGCATGTAAAAGTAATACAAAAATGAAAAGAATTTTGTTATTACCAGGGTAACCTCAGACACCGAAATAGCAATAGCAGCTTTTGCATCATCTTCTTCAAGGCGCTTAAGAGCTCTAGCAATCTTTCTATCGCACTCAACAATGAGCCTTTCTATGACATCCTCCAAATCTCTATCATAACTATCAACCCCTTTTGTCTTGGCTTCTTCATATCTGCAGAATAGTTAAAGAAAAACAGCAAAAGGAACCCAACAACAACATGTAAGCTTAAAAAGGATACTCCTTCCTAAGCTGTAGAGAGTGGACTTTTGGGCAGGGACCCATATCCATTTTCTGAAACCAAAATGGAAACACGGAGTTGCAATTCAAGAGCTGAAACTATGCTTAATGCAATGGAACAAAAAATAAAATCGTCACATATACCCCAGTAAATCAAACACCATGTTTCAGTTGATACAAAACAAGACACATAAACAGTAAATCGAACACCATATTTCATTTGATACAAAACAAGACACATAAAAAGTAAATCGAACATCATATTTCATTTGATACAAAACAAACTACATAGTGATTTTGCAATCAACCAAAATTAAATATGATTTGCTTGTATCGGTTTTATAGCAGCCAAACACAATATCAACGAAATATGGTTTGGAAATAAATGAAAAAGTACCGTTAATTGGAAAAGCTCGTGAGGGCAAAGGCCGACGAGGAAGAGACGACAAACGTCCCGATCGTAGTACTTGCGGTTGACCTCCGTAACGTCGCCGTTTCGATTAGCCCCCATGAGCACATCGAGCTGCTTCCTCAACGCATCCATGGCTGAGTAGAGCCACGATAGTGAGTAAATGGTGGGTTAGGGTTCCTTAGTTGAAGAGAAGCGAATGTAGGAGAAAGAAGTTGGTTTTGTTATTCTAGCTGAACAGAGAGAGATTGGTTTATCGGACACTATTATCAAAACTCCTTAATAATTAGAGATTATTACATATAAACACATTGTTTCCTGAAAAAAAATACATAATAAACACTTTTGCATAAGCCCAACATTTATTTATATTGTGTTATGTATTTTTTTTTTGAAACAATAAACGAGGTCAAGATGCATTATTGTTAATTTGGGTTACAAAAAGACCGAGGTCATGGACTTCAGAACATAGTCCGGGTCCCTTTCTGGGTACCTAGTGTTTGTAGATCCGTAAAAATAGTTTGCTTTGACATCACACAGAAGAAAAAAAATTGAGACCGCATCCGACCGTCTCAAAACAAGGGAAGTTCAACATACACTTAAATCAAACAACCAACTGATCCAAAGCCTAAAAAAAGATACAAGAAATGTCAAAAACCTGAAATAACGAAACATGCAATATAGTTGAACAACATAACTAAAGAGAAGCTCATAGTTTTCGTAGTGGGGCGTCTTCGTACTGTCGATTCGTCTTGATATGCCGAAGTAACCAGATTTTGGGTATCGTAGGACAATACCCCATCGTACCAACCCTCCCCCAAGTCCAAAATCCACTGATTGTATTGTTCTAAGACCTTTTGCAAGCAGCTCGTACGAGTGTTCGGTTGAGAAAAAAATTTCAAAACCAAACCCCGATAAATCCAAGCCATAACCTGTGGGTATCGACTTCGCAACAGCCCTGGAGGCTCGATATAGTCTTTTAGATCGGTTCTCTATAGTCTCTTAGACTCGGTTTGATCGACGGGAATGGAAGCGAAGGGGGCGGGCTATGGCCGACAGTTAGCAATTGAAACGAAAGGTGAAGTACAGTTGGGATGTAAAATTACGGTAAAATATAGGGTTAGGAAATATATTTATCCCTTTTAAAAAATATTTATTTTTTCAAATTTAAATTTGGTATAAATGTTTTAAAACATAATTTATTACAATTTCAGATTTATTGTATATAAAATATTTTTATCTGATTCAAAATATATTTTTTGAAAATTTAAATACATATAAATAATTAAAATTTAATTTTACAAATAAATATACGTTTAAAGTTATGATATAAAACAAATTATTTTAAAAAAAAGAGTTATGTAAATATGAAAACCCTTGACTCATCCTTGTGACCTTAGATTCTCAAACGAAGATCCTTCACACAAAGTTCCACAAGCTTGAAGATGATGAACACAAGTAACTTTTCTAACAAATAAGGTAGCAATAGCAACTCTATATTACCTTTATCTCAATCTACAAGTCCAAATCTCTATAATGCACAATCACAACTTAGATGGTAAGCAATGAAACTCTGCGCTATTATCATCAAATGAGTGTCAACATGTTTATACATACATCTCATGCCAAGTAGTACAAGATGATATGTTCACTTAAGGCTACTTGTTTTGTAGACAACATAAGCCAACGTCAACGGAACAAAGAGGCTATATCCAAGGCAATGGAGAAAAGGGTTCATCTCATATGCTTTTATCAGCGCTCTGCAGTTCTGTCATTTTATAAGAAGAAACAAATACGTCAAAGTAGCTAAAAAAAGCAAACAAAACGAAGCACAAGTAGAGCTAAAAGAAGCCTTACCATAAAATGCTTCCAACAAATCGCCAAGCAAATTACCAAAAGAATTTTCCTGATCCACCGCTCATCAAAATAGAACTTCGAGCCTCTACTGCCTCCGTAACCATACATCAGACTCCCCTTACTATAATCATCTTCTTTCTTCCCTTTAAGCATTATAAAATATTCCCCACATATCTTTCTTTCAGCAGCCAAAGCTGCTGTCACCAAAATTGCAGGCAAAACTACAAACACAAGATGGGGGATAACAATCACCATCACATCTGGAGATCCAATGTATTCGTGGGTTCTTCCTGTATCAATCACCCAGCCCATATAAGTCATGTACATCCTTTCTCCACTCTCAGTGAAAACTTGCCCACTGAACCAGGGAATTAATGTAAGCTGCAATGAGTATCCCACAAAAGCCAACCATACCATGGGGATCCGGCAGAGCTCTTGCAGAACCCACATTATCCCGTTTACGAAGCCTTTATTTGCTATGAATCTCTCGCACGTGTATTGATTCTTTAAGCAAAGAAGGAGAGTTTTTGGAATGAGAAGAATGGAGAATATACAAAATAGTGCAAACCAGAGTATTGGGTAGTATAAGGCGGCCCATTGACAACCCATTACCATAAATTCCTTCCATGTCCAAGAGATCTCACTGCTAAGGCCGTTTATAGAAAACGGCCTTAGTTCGGACAAACTTGATGTCCCCAAAGTGTCTGTTGTCTCTATTTGAATCCAAAATCTATCTGGAGATGGATCCTCAAAGGCCCTGTAATTCCATCGAGCAATATAAAGATCTCCCCTGGAATTGTTTCCTGTATTCTTTTTCATAGGCTCCTCCAGGACCAACTGAAAGTTTCCAGATACAGAGTCATAGATCTTGGCTACAACTGATGCAATAGGGGTGATAGAAAACACCAGAGCTCTAACCGTCTCATAAGATGAAGGGATGATGTGTTGACAATAAAAGGCATGGTGTGTTGAAGACCTTTGCATGAAGCGTGAATCTAGTGGAAATGTGGGCACTATCATTGTTTTCTTTTTTGCTTCTGATTTGAAGTCAATATCAAGGTATGAAACATGACCATTATCAATAGCCAAGATTCGCATGGCTCTACTCTTTCTCCAATCACCCATCTCCCACTCCCAGAACTCTTTGACTGGTTCAGCTTCAAAAGAACAATTTTCAGTATGTCCAGAAGACGATTCATGTATATTCAGCTGGAACAACTTAGAACTACTAGACTGGTGGTAGCGTTTCAAGTTTTTCCCAAACCTTGTATGGAGATGCCCACATAGATAAGCTGAAAGGGAATGTTTGAGGAAAATGTCTTTCAGGGTTTTCCCGGATTTAGAGGCTGCAGAGAATGAAAGCGGAAAGTGACCAAAGGAAATCTTTGTTACAGGTTTTGTCATTTGTGAATCCCACTGTGAGAGAACCAAATCCATTTCATTCAGCAGGTCATCTGTTGGGTGCCCGAATAGATTAGTTGGGCCTCGTAACCCAACTGATGTTGTGCTGTCCATCCCAACAAAGAGATATCTCCAATTGCCAGTCTGGAAGATATAGCATCGCATTATGGTAAGACACTAGGAAAAAACTTGAAGAAAGTTGCTTTAAACATGCCATTTGAAGAAAGTCAAGTTTGGGATGTATTTACTATATAGAACCTATGAGTACCTAATAAACCTATTGGGAAAGACATACAGACCTGAAGAGTGACACTATTGACATGCCCACTTCTTCCCAACTGTCCGTTGATGCTATACTTTGAAAAAAAATCAAACGAACCACCAACAACGGGTACACCAAAATTGTCATGATTTCCTCTAAGATCATAGAAGATGCTTTTGTCAAGTCCACTCTTTTTCACAACATCCTCCATTACATTCTGGTATTCCACCCACTCGTCCTCATTTTGCTTCATTATCAACAAATCTTTGCTTTTGCCATCTATTATTGAAGAAATATAGTAAATAAAGCAGATTGCACAGAAGAAACATTAGTAAACATACAGTGATACAAGGATAGAATACAAAATTTCATACATGTGCCTTTCACTCCACAATCATAAGATGTAAGAAATATACGGAGAGCACCAGAGTAGATATCCAAGACAAAATGAAGAACAGCGCGATTGTATAAAAAGAACTCCAATCAAGGAAAACATATGCATGCGAACAACTCAACAAAGAGATAAGAATAAGTTGAATCCAGAAAACCATTAGGCAACTTTGGGCTCCTCAACCAACTAAGTAAACATCTCACAAAACAAGAGAAAGGACTGGTTTTGATATAATGTTATCTTGCCAAATCACAACTTTATGCATTTCCAAGCAAAACTAAAACAACAAAAGCGAAGTTATTAGACAATGAACCTTGTCAGAAACAAATGAAAAACAAGAAAACTGAATCAATTCGAGCACAACTCAATATCTTAGAAGCTAAAATTCAACGGAAAAAAAACTAGTGTTCTATTCCCCCTTCAAATCTTCTTAGCTGACTATGAATTCTGCCAATTGAACACAACTAAAAGAATTAAGGAGCCACCCATCACTCCTAACACCAAATCAGCATACAAAGTGGTTCTCACAACAAAACAATTATGAACTAAAAGGCATTGGAAACTTTCCATTCTGCACCTAAAATCATAAGCACCAATAAATTCAAGCCGAATAACCAATAACACAGGGTCATAACAATTTAAAAAGAGAAAAATTACCATAGAGACCATACAAAATTAATCCTCAAAACATGAAATTTATTAAGACCCATGAAGCTAAAATGTAACAGAAAGAGGGAGAAAGGAACAGACCGGTGAGATCGCCGGTGATAAGAACGAGGGAAGGTTGGATCATGGAAAGAGCTGGTCCCACATCCTTGATGAAGTCAAGAGCTCTTTCAGGATTGTGGACACTAAAATGGAGATCGGAGAGCTGAACCACCCAAATCACGGACTCTGGGAGGCCAGCCACGTCTATGACCCTCCCTCCATTGGAGCTCGTTAAAGAATCTTTACCTTCCTCAACGGCGGCGACACCAGACGGTGCGGCGAGGCTCGCCAGAAGAAGAACCAGACTCAGAACTCCCATGTCGTCGACTCTACAGAACGGAGAAGCTCGGCCTTCTCTTCTGTAAGAGAAACCAAACATCATCCTACTACGTCGTTTTATGTGAAAGTAAACGACATTCAATATGAAGGGCAGATCTCGTAAAATTATACTTTCAGTAAGGGTAAAATCGTAAACTCATCTTTTTATTCCCTTCCATCGTGGCTCGTGCGTTGCCAAACAGGCCGCTCATTCGCTTATAGCCTTCTTCTCCGCCAAAAAACCCAACTAAACCCTCGCTCACGAGTCACGACCAACTCGCTCGCTGACTCGGACTCAGTCATGGCCGATCACAAGTTCAACTCGCCCCCACCCACTGCCTCTCCTTCGCGCACGGCCGCCGACGGAGCCGATCAGGACGCACTCCTCGCCCGATCGGAGTTCCTGACTCGGGATGAGCTCCTGGCTCGCCGATCCCGCCGACTCAAGCAACTCGCTCGTGTCTACAAGGACTACTATTGGGCTTTCATGGACGAGGTGAAATCAAAATACAGAGAGTACTACTGGACTTACGGGAGGAGTCCGTTCAAGGAAGATGAGAAAAAGGGCAACACTGAGGAGGGTTTGGAGGAAGGGAACGGAAAGCTAGGGCTAGGGTTAGAATTGGATAGTGATTCAAGGAGCTGCTCTATGGTGGGGTGTAAGACTAAGGCCATGGCACTAACAAAGTATTGTCATTCCCATATTTTATCGGATACAAACCAGAAGCTGTACATAGCCTGTATTTATCCAATCAAAAGGTTTGATCTTCTACTTTTCTGATAAGTTTATGTCAATCTTCATTAGATTATGAGTTCTTATGTCCACAATTGATTTATCTTACAGCTCTTGCTGAATTGATTGAGTTAGTTTCTGTCAGTGTTCTAATTGATTGCATTCTATTTGATCTTTCTTCTGCTCTATTTGGGTCCTGGATATTTAGATGAAATACATTATAAATTCAATGACTTTTGGGATTTTTATTTGTGAGGACATTCCTACTTGAACCTAAGTGAAATGGGAATTTTTATTTTTGTTGATACGATCCCCATATATACCAGAGAACACTTGTAACCAGGAGCATCTCATCTATATGCTTTTAATTTAATTGCATGTTACTGTTTGTCTTGTCGCTTTGGCAATGGCATTCCCTTGCATTTAGTTGATGTGAGAGTTTAGGGAAAGGAACCATAACTATTGTTTTTCTTTGCTGAATTATTTCTGAAATGGTCTGCGTAGAGCAATATATCACTATTTTTCACATTTGACATTAGTTTCATTCAATTTGAACAGCTTTCAGGATTGTGGCTATTCTCTTTACTTATTAGTTATTACCTGCTATTCATTTGATCCTGACTTCCATGTATGTATTGCTACTTAGGCTCTTTAACAACTATAGACTGCATGTCTGCATAGTGAATTTGCTATATTCATTTGCTTTTTTGGATGTGAAAACATGTTGGTTGCTTGTTTAGTTATTTTCCTTAACCCATGGTTGCTACTCTTATTCAGTGCACACTCGGGGCCTATTTGTTGTGGGAAACCAATACTGAGATCAAATGCATTGCGATATTGCTCAACTCATTATCAGATGGCCGAAAAACTGGCAGCTCGAGCACTAAAAAAAGCAGGCCGTAATCCCTCGTTACAAAGTGCACCGAATCCAAAGTTGCATGTCTTAGTTGCCGAATATGTTCGCCAAATCCAAACCAAAAGGAAAGTTGCACAAAAGGCAGTTATAGCTAAAAGTTGAGACCAATGAGAATACTAGTTATAGGGCCCAACTGTTTGGTGTTTTCTGATCAGCTAGGTTATGAGGAAGCTGGTAGAGAAGATGAATTGGTAAGAAACATCTCTCATATGTTAAAGCTAGATTTAGATTTGTGGATGAGGCAAGGGACTCAGGCCTTGATTGACATACTTCATATGTACATACCTTGTACATAGTCAAGGTACCTGATTACTCCTAGACCTGTCCTCACTTCATTTGTTTCATCATCATTGAATTGTTTTGCCTGATTATACATATGTTGATAATAATTGCATATTATCTACTTTTATAGTGTTCTGTGACTTCTGTCGATTTGAATAACATCTACATTGGATTGCCCAATTTCCTGCTCCTTATACGCATGGATTACTTAGAAAAATGTGGTGAAACTCTGAGCAAAACATGGCATCCTGTCAATTTTTACATTTAGTCTCATTCAGCTATTTTAAGTTTCAGACGTGTTTATGATATATGATGTATGGTCTCTATGCTATTTTTGAGTGTGATGAAAGCGTTCTATGTAGGAATTGCAAAAAGGTATAGACGATAAATCTAACAGCTTGGAACTTATTTGAGGTTAAACTAAGCTACTTGAGCAGGGCTGATTTTGTTTTCTGCAATTGACTAATCTTTGTCTCATTGCTGGGGTTTTCCATTAACTTTCACAACGTAAAGGTTTCTTGGATCTGTACTTGAGGGAAGTAGTTTTATATTAATAAGGGGAAATAACTTCTTACATATTTGTGTGAAGTGTTATGATGCAATCTATCTTTCATGGCTCTTTTCAGAACATTGTTTTTTTTTCGTACTATTAATTAAGTTTCTCTAATGACTAGATAAAAGATGTCATATTTCCAGAATCAGAAGCTAAAGTAGTAGTGATGATGGTAAATGACAATCACTCGGTGGTTTTGCAAATAATTGATGGTAAAGTTGATGCTTACAATCTCCAATGACAGTAATTGAGGCTGGTTGTAATCTCTGGAGGAGCCTTTCAGTCTCTTCCGCTGCAGTAATGGGATTGGCTTGTGATATAACTGCATAATTTATATATTATTGTAATGTTAGTTATTTTTACTAGAGAAGCTGGGAAAAAGAAATATGTGTACATGCAGCTGAAACATGAACACCTTGAAAATAAATACGAAGAAATTGTGAATTCCCTTACCTTGATCTACGATTATGTCTATCCATAACTTTATCCAGCCATGAGCTCAATGGGTTGCTATCAGAGGCATCGGATTGCAGAGCTTTTCCAAGGCTGGAAGGAGAAGCACCTCAAAATAGCAACAATATGAATATATATGGTGTCCTAAGTTGCATATGATGATCAATTTGTAGGGAGTTGTTGGTCATTCTCTTCAACTGGAGCCATCGAAGGAATAAATGCCATGGTCACCGGAGACCTCATTAGCCTTTCTGAACAGGACCTCGTGGACTGTCATACTCCAATGATGGCTGAGGTACATGGACTATGCTTTTGAGTGGCTTATACAAAATGGTGGGATTGATACCCTTACACTTACACAGGTGTTGATGCTACTTGCAATGCCACCAATAATTACCAAGACAAGTACCAAGAAGGTCTCCTCCAAGTCCAACTGACAAAAGAGTTTGATTTTTTGTAAACAATGTCTTGAGTTCCAACAGGGATATATATCTCTAAGGCTATCCACAATGGGGTTGAAACGGTTAGGTCTAATTCCAGTCGAATGAGTGGCAAAATAAAAAAAGAAGCTGTGCCCGATTGTGGGAAAAAGTGGGCTGAAATTATTTTTATATTATTTGGGTTATGTGGCGATTCTTTATAGGAGAATTGGGCTTCGAATCGAATAGACGGTCGGTAAATTCACAGACTCAACTGAGTGTCAAATCTACGCAGTCGTAGGTTTTGCGTTTTTTTCACAAAAAAGTGCCAAATCAACGCCCATATTCGACGCGCAAAAACATATTGCGGATGGTCTAATTTGATTGGTTCTGGAAGGGTACCGCATTCTGTGATTTTTGTTCCTTTCTTCACCAATAGATATACAAAATTATGCATCTCTATCAAATATACAAAATTTATTTATTGAGATTAGGGTTTATGGACATAGATAGACGAGAATTTGGATGTTTTTTACATGGGTTTTGTGATTGATTGAGACTGTTTTGTGGAGCTGCAAGAGTTCGGCATAGATTTTGATGTTCATATTCCTCTAAAAATGTTTCATAAAACTCAACGTTTACAAATGCAGTAGCAGAGCCGAAAGAAACAAAACACATTTTTTTCCGAATAAAAGTAGAATTAAATATCAGTTGAATTTTGTCACAAAAATTAATTTACACAAGACCAAGGCAGAGTGAAGTTCGTTAGTAAGTGACGCGGTTCTCTTGTTCCCAAGTCCAAACAATATCTTTAAGCGACGGTTTCAACTCGTCGTCACAAAAGTTCTTATACTCAATAGTATCCCCCGCCGTCTTCTTGAGCTCCACCACGAAAAACGACGGCGTCACCTCACATATCTCAGCGTCTATCACCAGCTGCCCCTTCCTCCCCTCCCTGGTGTCCTGCAGCTCCACCGTCGACTCGTCCTTCTGGTTTATGTAAAACCTCTCCGTCTCCGCTATCTCCTCGAACTTGGACACTATCGTTGACGCCGGCTTCTTGGTGGTGAACCGCGCGTCCAGCTTCTGGTTGCGCTCGCTCAGGAACAGCCCCGAGAGGTCGAACCCTGGCGAGAGGGATATGATGTCGAAAGCGTTGTAATTGGCGGGCCTCATGTCGTGGTGGGTGGCGTCCGACGAGGAAGAGGAGGAGGAGGTGGAGAGGGACTCGGTGGAGGAGAAGGCGGAGTGCAAGTCACTGAGGTAGCAGAAGTCTCTGTCCCTTGGCGTGGGAGTGGGGAGGTCTATGTGCTTGAAGCCTTTCATGAACCAAGGATTGTCCATGACCCTGGCCAGGGTGATTCTGGTGTCCGGGTTGGTGTCCAGCAGCCTTGCCAGGAGCCTCCTGGCGTCCACAGGGATCCACTCCGGGCACTTGAACTCTCCCCTCCTTATCTTCTTGTACATTCTCATCAGGTTTGAGTCGTTGAACGGCAGGTAACCCGCCAACAGCACGAACAGGACTATGCCACATGACCACACGTCTGCTTTTGCTCCATCGTACCTGCACCATCATCAGCTAATGTCGATTACAAAATGGATAACGTCGATTCCTAACCTATTTGACCTTTCGCAATCACTTCTTAAATCTTAGTTCCAGTATCAATTAGCATGAATCAAATCACCTTTCAGTCTTGCACTAGTAAATAATCTACATAATCTTTTGTTCCTATATCAGCATATGTATTATATGTCTGTTCCATGTAAGTAGTTTTAACTTTAAAACACGTTGCTCATAAAACTTTCAAAAAAAAAGTACAAATAGCTCTTTCGTCAAAAAATGATGAAAATACCTTTTGGGTCAATGGTGTTTTCGTCATTTAATGGCAAAACAGGGCTATTTACGATTTTTTGAAAGTTTAGGTAGCTTGAATGTAAAAGTTTGAAGTTAGGGACAAGTATGTCCAAAAGACGTAATACCTAGATGCAAATAACCCTGATAAATTATCAGATTTGTACCAAAAACTTCATTACCCTTTTTGGGTTATGATTTCGGGAGCAACATAAGCTGGGGTGCCACACGTGGTGTGCAAGAGGCTGTCTTGCTTCCTTGATTCCCACAAAGCACTGAGACCAAAATCAGAAATTTTGAGGTTGCCCTTCTCATCCAGCAGGAGATTCTCAGGCTTGAGGTCACGATGATAAACACCACGGCTATGGCAGAACTCGATGGCCGCTACAAGCTGTTGAAAGTATTTCCGGGCTGCATCTTCCTTGAGCCTTCCACGAGCCACCTTGCTGAAGAGCTCGCCCCCTTTGACAAACTCCATGGCAAAATAGATCTTGTTCTTGCTGGCCATCACCTCGTAGAGCTGCACGATGTTCGGGTGAGGGACTAGGCGCATGACCGATATTTCTCGCTTGATTTGCTCTATCAATCCACCTCGGAGGATCTTGTCCTTGTCGATGACCTTGATGGCCACGCTCTGCCCCGTTTTAATGTTTCTTGCACGGTATACCTTGGCAAATGTTCCTTGTCCTAGGACTCTCCCTACCTCGTACTTGCCCATTAGTATGGAACTTTTGGAATTTGATCTCCTGTCCATCTTTCTCCTTCCTCTTGTTTCCAACTATGGATACACAAAAATAATATGAAGCTTTACCAAAGAGGAAGAGGAAGAAGAAGATGTAACATGCATAAGAACAAATATCAAAATTATTAGTTAACAGCAAGGGGTCATTTGCTTTTGGGCATTTTGCCTGATGCTGCAAAAGCCTAAAAGCAAGGAGAGAATAAGGTTTTTCTTTCAGGCAAAAATCAACTTGTAGTTAATTATCACAAATAGAAAAAGACCTTTTTCTTTGTGGATGTTAATTATAGCCTATTCATAGAATATTGTGAATTGGAATTGGGAGCCTAGTATTGTGGAGTTGTTACAGCACATCATACATATTTGGGGTCATGTAAGGTTTGCCATAAAAGGTTGTAAAGTTCTTGACACACTAAAACAAGGGATAATTAACCTTTTAATCAGATAAATTATTTCTATGTGGATCAACTTTCATGCATACATAATCACTTTCCTAAGAAACTTTATTAGACAGGTTGATTACATTAATTTGGAGCTTTCGATACAAACAAACACTAGTCTGAATTACTAACTTTTTTATTTCTTCTGATATGGACATCAATGGATACTTTTGACCGTGATTGCCGGGTTTCATAAGAACTTTGCATGAATAAAATGAAAGGCAATGAATATGGATGCAAGACAAGCACAGAGGTCCAAATCGTCCTTATTTAATTTTTTCCATACCTGTATAGTGTATGATCTTCAAGCCTTCCTCTTGTCTTTTCCATGTTTCTTCGTGCAGGAACTAATCTGCAGAAAGAAAAGGACATCGTCATCCCCAATGTCTGAAAATTTGGAAAAAAAACATGTGGTTCCTGCAGATTGTAGAAGATAATCCATTGACCAAACAGAATAGTATAAAAATGACTAGAAACTACCAAACATAAATAGATTGGATCACTTGCCTGTATTATTGTAGGGCAGGGGCAAAGGTAGCTGAAAATGTAACTAACACTACAGAAATCTGGATGAACAGGTCACAAGGGACATGAATAAGAAAGAAACATATATTCATTTTTTCAACAAATCTACCAGTCAATGTCTTATCTAATCTAACTTCTAGTTCCTTGAACTACCATTTCCCTAACCATCTGGCCAGTTCTTCATCTCACCCAACTATCTAGACAGCAACCTAACTATGGAATCAACCACCTGGCAAAACTATTCATTATAATAACATAATGCATACATTCAGGTAGCCAGATCAGATCACGAAAATCCAGCAAGAGATCATACCATGAAAAGTTTCTCATCAGATTCTCCCGCGTCTCCATTTAAATATTGAAAGAACCTGTTCCACAGCTACCTTAATCAGAATCCTACAATAATTCTGCTTAAATGTTTCAATTTGAACATTCAACGATACTTCTGAATACAGAGTAAACGTAGCAATACCCAAATACAAGTGGGTTGCATACGGGAAGGTACAGCAGTTATTGTAATACTCTGTATTTGTATAAGTGGGCTGCATAAAAGGAAACTTATCAGTACATGACAATCTACTTATATGAAATCTTGTCAAATTTGTCTATGCAACACCATATGAAGGGCAGACAAGTGATTTCTTCAGGTCCATTAATTCAGATGGTCACATATGGCCTCCTTACTACAGGCTTGCAAGTCCATTACAACTCAAGTCAACCGACAAGTTGTACCCCTGTGCCCACCTCAATATAAGTTACCAAACAATATAAGAAACTAGGGAAAGAACCTCGTAAGGATACCTTTTCCAGAAATCGTTTTCTCAGCATGTAATTCCATCAAGTATGGAAGCAAAAAAAGAACTCAACTTTTGTGAAATAGTTTCCACACAACCAAGTACATTCATTCATACTTGGATATAGAGTCATTGCACCTTAATGCTTTTGTGAAGCACAATTAAGCAGAACTTCTTACATACAAGTAAATCACAAGGGAAAAAATAGGAAGCTTAATACTCATCTGCCACTATAAATCAAGTTCAAGCATATACAGTCTCCAACAAAAATGTCAAAAGTAGATTTGTATTACATTGTATCTGTAATCTAATCTAGCCTTTCTTTCTTGGAACATAGCTGACAGACAAGATATAAAATAGAATCTCAAGCACCACCACAGTAGAGTAGCACAAGGAAAATCTTCAACAAAAAATAACTAATCACTTATCTAATTATCATACACGAAGAAAACACAGAGAAGCATACCCTTCTCTCTATTCAGTATTCAGTATCTGAAGGTAGCAGTGGATGCACAAGTGACCTCGGAGTACCCAAAGGTGTTGATGAATCATCAGAAGCATTTAGATATGAAGACTCTGAGTCTGAAGGTGTATGCGAAGCAGCTGCGGCGGCTGATTCCTCTTGCATCAAATTCTGCAAACCGGGTCTTAATTCATTATTGATGAAATCCTCATACTCTCCTTTATCTCCCCCTTTCTTCTTCACCTCCACCACCACCAATAATGGAGTCAATTCAAAAATCTCAGCTGCAATCGTCAATGGCCCTTTAGCGCCTTGTCTCTGACCCTCCAAGCTCACTCTATAATCCTTCTTCCTCACGGTGAAGCTCACAACCTTTGCAATTTCCTCCAACTTGGACACAATCTTAGACACCGGAGCTCCGGAGATGAATCTCGACCCTTCTCCACCCTCATCGAACAACCCAGACAAGTCAAAGCCAGGAGAGAACGAGATGATGTCAAAAGCATTGAGGCTCGCGGGTCTAGGCAATGGCAATGACCCCAGGGCGAGGTGTCTCCGCCGGGCCAGCAAGGATTCGGATTCAGACTCTGACAAGGACTGATCGGACTCAACATCTACGTCGTCTTCAACATTGCAGAGGCGGTCGTCCTCGATGTAGAACTTGATGTGCTTGAAGCCTTTCTTGAACCATTTGGTCTCCATAACCTCGGGGAGGGTGAACCTGGTCTCGGGGTTGATGTCGAGGACGCGGGTGAGGAGGCGGACGAGCTCCGGCGAGAACCAGCGGGGGCAGCGGAAGTCCCCCTTGTAAATCTTCTTGTACATGACCATAATGTTCTGGTCGTGGAAGGGCAAGTAGCCGGCCATGAGGACGAAGAGGATGACGCCGCAGGACCAGATGTCGACCTTGGCGGCGTCGTAGCCCTTGCGGCCGAGCACCTCGGGGGCGACGTAGGCAGGGGTGCCGCAGAAGGTGTGGAAGAGCCCGTCCTGGCGGATTTGATCGGAGACGGCACTGAGGCCGAAGTCGGAGACCTTGAGGTTACCGTTCTCGTCGAGGAGGAGGTTCTCGGGCTTGAGGTCGCGGTGGAAAACGCCGCGCGCGTGGCAGAAGGAGACGGCGGAGACGAGCTGCTGGAAGTACTTCCGAGCGACGTCCTCCTTGAGACGACCCTTGGCGACCTTGTTGAAGAGCTCTCCACCGCGGACGTACTCCATGACGAAATAGATCTTGGCCTTGGTGGCCATGACCTCGAAGAGCTGCACGATGTTCGGGTGGCGCACGCGGCGGAGGATGGAGATTTCGCGCTTGATGTGCGCGATGAGCCCTCCCTTGAGGATCTTCTCCTTGTCGATGACCTTAATCGCGACGCTGTCGCCGGACTTGATGTTGCGGGCGAAGTAGACCTTGGCGAAGGTCCCCTGGCCAAGGAGCTTCCCGATCTCGTAGCGGCCGAGAAGGAGACCTTGGATCTCCTTCCGGCTGCTCACCCTGTGCATTCCCTTGCCGTTGCTGGTAGTGGTCGGACTCTCCGCCATCGGAGGGAGCTCGATTGCAGACGAAGATGGCGATACGATCGAAGAGCAGCGAGAATTTGAATTTGGGGAAAATCAAATCGCTGGATTGATGGGTTGGTGGTGAGCTGTGTGTGAGCTCTCTCTCTCTTTCTCTGATGTGTGGTTGGCTTTCCAGAGTTTGGAAAAGTAGTTATTGAGATGCCTTTTATAACAACGTTTACTTCTCTTCTACTACGACTCTGCCTTCCCCAAAACTACTCCCAAGTCCCAATTAAACACCAACATTAATCCCACATTACACATATTTATTGAACATAATATCGGTATTAACAATTCAATAGGGTCCCACAATAGGCCAAAAGCATATATGTCTCCCCCTAGGTTTTTTTCCTGCTAGGGTTTCTACTCTCATAGCACAGTTGTCGAGTCGTCGTCATTTTCAGCCAAGGTCCGGTTTCTTTTGGTCGATCTGGAGCGCATCCTCATCCGTCGGCCCCATTCCGCTTCATCTTTGGGGCCTTCACTCCTCTCCCGGTTACGGAATTCCCTCCCGGTGGTTGCCGTCTGCTTCTCCAACTCAGATCCTCTTTTCTGGGCAACACTCATCGCCTCTGCAACTGCCAGTGAAGTTGTCATCACTGTATCCGTCTCCCTGGCCTCCACCGAGGCTTTTTTCTCGATTTTTATCCCAGTTTTGGGGTAAGATGATCACCTGGTTTGGTTTTATTTTCCCTGTTTTGTTCCTTGTTGCAAGGATGCTGATTAGTGAGCGTAGATCCATGGCTTCTACCCAAGGATTCAGGGACTTTTATTAGGAAGGATCCCTAAATCACATCTACCATCGTCGCTCTCCTCCCGTTGTTACTGATGAAGTCAGGGATTATTGCTGGAAGGGATCCCTGATACAAGTCAGTCATTCCTTCACTACTGATGATCACATGTTCGGTTTTCAAACAGACGAAGTGTCCCCCGCAGGGACCGAGCGGTTTTTCGGCCCCACATTGAGCAGTGTTATTCAGTACCCTTTAATTTATGTTTGCCCTAGTGGCCTTTTAAAAGACCGTCCTAAACGTTCTATTGTTAACAGAATAGCGAACAATTGTGTTCTTGCTTTATTTTTGTGGTCAAGAACTCACTCCTGATAAATTTGCTTGTAGTCGAAAGTTAAATTAATGAAATTGTTTTTTTTTTCTTAAAAACAAGTTAGGGTCCCACAATTCCTGATTTTCTTCGAGTACAAAATATATTTATTTATATATCCCGAATTTTAAAATCATTTTGTAAAAAAAGTAGTGGTGGGAGTGTATTTTGGGTTTAAGTAACTAGTGGTGTAGATGCACACCAAATCCTTTATATTTAAAAAAAACAAGATTTTTTTAATTAAAATCATCATTAAGGTTCAGTCCTGCATCATGATGAAAATGATTGGGTCCACTTTACTTTAGTAAGAGCATTAAACTTGTTTTGATTCATGAATTGTTATCGACATGCTTCAAACACACCGCTGATGTCTTGTCCTTTTGTGATTCTCTTTTATTATTATTATTACTACTTTTTTATTACCAATTAATCAACGATGCTTAGTGATTCTTCTAGGCCAACCATTCCTGCCCACATATAGTTATCAATTCTCTTTTGCATTGGTGACGTCACATGTACCATATATGACCAAACAATTCAAACCCACACACTTGTGGAATGTGGATCCCTCAGCGCTTTATGTCCACATTCTTTCGATCTTCTACAAGATTTTACGTAGAATTGATGAATATAACATATATTTGTATATATTCCCAAAATAATTCATAGGTTATATATGGAAATGGATAAAAAGGAATATTCTCGTACTTATTAAAATGGATTCGGTCTCGTCGGAATTTAGTGTTAGAGCATATACAATAGAAAGGCTTAGATTAGGGATTTGAATATTGACGGTACAAAATAGTGGGACTCACGACTCAAAATAAGCTGTGTTTTACAATGGTGAGTCCCGTATAGGGTCTCGTATTGTGAGTAGACCAATCATATTAAGTCAAATATGGTTTTTCGTAGTTTTTTAAAAAAATATGATGCATGACGGCTTGTCATTGGCTGGCCTTCAGATGCGGACCTCGTCCCGTCCCGGAGTTGCGGGACACGAGACTCGGCCCGACCCGCGTTTTTGCGGGACACGTAAAAGCCGTCCACAACGGAACGGCTCGCGTCCTACGTCCCGTAAAAACGCAAACGGGACGTGAGCCGGGCTGACCCGCTGTCCGTGCTCTTACAACCTGGTCAAGTGGTCATCATAGTAATGAGTAATGTCAAAGGTTAGGTTTAGAAACATCGATTTTATCAGTAACGTCTACATAGTCTTTTATTCTACTTTGCCTAGAAATCATTTTGTTGAATAATTGTCTCCTTAAACACGTCAAATAGTCACGGCCTCGTCAGCTCACTAACCAACCACAAGTCTTAATGGCTTAGATTTCCGACTGAACACTCCACCTCCACCGCCACATGTGGTGGGTCAACGCGGGGACTGATCCTACGGTTGGAAGCTTCGGCCGGATGTGTTACTCAGGAAGGTCAACTGTATAGTCGGTGATGATATCATAGCACCGCATTTGATTAAATAGTAGCCGTCCACTTTGTGACGGACTTGCCATGTTTGATGTTATTTGAATCCATCCGAATTGGGTTTCCTTAATTTTTTTTATTTAATTATCTAACCCCTCTCGAGATTTGAGGACCTTCCGTTGTGCTACTTGTTCTATTCACTGAGTGACAAAAAAAAGAAGAGATGTTTGGTTGACATCCCGATGTTGAACAAAAAAGAGAGTCCTTCTACATATATAATGAACAAATAAGGGGAAAGCGGATCCCTTTGTCTAATACCCCTCTCTAGGATTATAGGACCGATCATGCGCCCATCTGCTGTAACCCAGAGCTTTGATGTTCTCACACACGCCATTAGAAGGTTAACCCATCTCTTAGAAAATCCCATTTTTAACATGACCACCTCCAAAAAAAATCATTCTACCAGGTCATTCGCTTTGCTCATGTCTACTTTCATTTCCATTTTTCCATTCACCCTGCGTCTGATTCTGTAGATAGTGCAAGACCTCACCTGAAACGATTATGCTATCAGTAATTAACCTCCGCTCTACAAATGCACTTTGTAACTCTGATATAATTTGATTTAGAGAGCCTTTCATTCTATTAATAATCACCTTTGTTACCACTTTGTATAGGACGTTACACAAAGTAATTGGGCGAAATTCAACCATTCTATCCGGTTCTTAGGAATCAACAATATATTTGTACCATTCAGACTCTTGGGCAAGAGACCCGTCTGAAAAATCTCTTGAACCATCTTTACTGCTTTTTGCCCTACAGTTACCCAATAATGGTGATAAAATCTCGGATTGTACCCATCAGGACCCGGTGCTTTCAAGGCCTCCGTGCTGAAAACTGCTTTCCTCACCTCTTCCTGCGTAACCAACCTCAACAACTCAACATATTGAGCTTCAGTAACTGTCTTTGGAATAAGACCGTATACATCTTCCCCTTCCGATCCATTGGACTTGAACATATCAGAATACTTCATAATTACATGTTCCAGCCCGTCCCCGTAAGTCCCTTCCTCATCTCGTAATCTCGAGATCTTGTTGTGGCGCTTTCTAGCCTTCGTCTTTGTCTGAAAGTACCTTGTATTCAAGTCCCAACTTTTGAGCCAGAATTGCTTGGCTCTCTGCCTCCACCTCATATTTTTAATATGCAACAACTCATAAAACCGACCACACAGCTGTTGAATTCTTCGACCTCGCCCTTGATCCCACGGGCCGCCCAGCCTGACCATTTCCTCCTGACATGCTCGAATATGAGCATCCAATTTACTATAATGCTACTGCCATCCTTCCCTTATCCATCATGCTCTTCTGAGTGTTGTTTTCCCAAACTGACTTCAGAATTTGTTCATAGTCGGCATCCCTCTTCCAGCTTTGGTCAAACTTAAAACACCTGTCACCTCGGGTAAGCCTCTTTTTTTCTCCATAGAATAAAATAGGTATCTGGTCTGACGGATATAGACCCCATGTTGGAGTATGGTATTGGGGAATTTCAACATCCAACCTCTATTAATCACTGCCATGTCCAACTGTGCTTCCATTCCATCCACCCAATGCTTGCGCGTTTCCCAAGTGTATCTATGCCATGTTATCTCTACATATTGTAACTGGCTACCTTCTAGTGCCTCCCGGAAACCTGTTAAGAGAGCCATAGGATATGGATTACCCTTACGAACGTCATCATGACTCAACACATTGTTAAGATCTCCGATCATAAACCAAGGAATCGTTTGAGTATGGGCTAGCGTTCTAATCAATGCCCAAATCAAATGTCTCATGTCTCTTCTAGGTCCACCAATTTAAATAGATACGAATTCTATTTAAATTGGTTGGAAATTGTTTTCCACTGTACTGGCATTAATTTTTCAACCAAAAAGTACCCAAATCAATAATCCGGGCAATGAGATAATAACCATGACTTATCATCGTATATTTTTTTGGAAACGACTTATCATCATATATAATTTATCAAATTGCCTCTATATTTGGACTAACTTATAAACTATACACAATTAAATATCAATGTTGCTTGTATATGCACAACCACCTCAGCTAACAAAGTAACGTGTAGTTTTCTCGTCCCCTTTATACGTATCACTAACTATCCATTTAAATTTTCAAGTTTTGATAGATTATTATTTTATATATTATGTTGGAGATTTTATTTAGTAAAAAGGTAAAAACCATGTTATTTATGACTACTTTAACATTTCTGATAAGACAAGAAGGTAATTTGATATACAGTACTAACAATAGAGTGTTTGACTCAAGTCATGGCTTATTATAGGACAAAAAGAATGGGTGGGATTGAAGTCTTGTAGATGTATGTTATATTGTTTAGATATCAAGGAAAATTTCAAAAAATGATTTCGAATAGTCTTTTTTTAACACAAATGTATCGTATTTATTTTATTTTAGGGATAATTGTCAAAACATGCACTAATGTTTCATCCACAAACGAAATAGTGCACAATGTTTTGTCCACGTCGTCTGGCTACCCTTATGAATCGTCCACGCACTTTGTTAGAAAAATTAATGGAATATTCTATTTCTGTTATACATGGGCAGTTAAAGTATAACTGAAATGACCATTTTACCCTTATCATGAATCTTTTGACTTTACCATTCTACCCTTTCTAATAAAAAACAAATTTAAAAATAAATAAATAGACAAATAAAATATTTTTTATATATAAAATCAGTTTTTTATTTATAAATTCAGTTTTTATTTATAAAAATTATTTTTATTTTCAAAATTTCAGATTTTAATTTTAAAAAATACATAGAAATCAGTTTTTATTTATAAAAATTATTTTTATTTTCAAAAATTCATATTTTAATTTAAAAATACATAAAATCAATTTAAAAAAATACATAAAAATCAGTTTTTTTTAATTATATTTGTTTTTTTACCCAAATTCCCTTTTTTGTATAAAAATAAGAAAAAATAAAAAAGAAAAAATATAATAAAAATATTAATTAAATTTAAAAAAAACTGATTTTTTTTTTAAAAAAAAACTCTGATTTTTACTTATTTTTTAAATTAAAATATGAAAAATTGAATTTCAAACCAAAAAAGCAAAATTGAGGATATATCAGTCTTTTAACTCATTATTATTTTTGAATTTCAAACCAAAAGGGCAAAGTTGTCAATTCAGGTTCTGTTGTTACACTTTTCTAACAGAAGTGCGTGGACGATTCATAAGGGTAGCCAGATGATGTGGACAAAAAATTGTGCACTATTTCGTTTGTGGACGAAACATTAGTGCATGTTTTGACAATTATCCCTTTATTTTATCCAAAATTGTATTTATACTTTTTGTTTATTATTAAAAAACGATTAAAATTTAAAAAAAAATCGTTTATTTGGATAAGAAAATTCAAAAATCCTTGAAATACTCCAACCCCATGCCCTAAAAACACTCATCTAACCCTAAACTTTCAACTCCTAACCCACATATCTTGTTCTTCCAATAGAATGTAGTTTAGGGTTTTAGAGTTCGGGGTGAGAGTATCTTGGAAATTCTTGAATTTTCTGGGTATCTCTCATCCAAATTAACAGAATTTTTTGAATATTAATGGAAATCGTCACTTTTTATATGATAAAAAAATGTATAAGTTCATTTTTGGAAGAAAAAAAGTATGAAGACGGTACGTTTGTGTTTCAAAAGATCATTTGATGATATATTTTTGGAGTTTTCCCTTAGATATTTTATAGTGTTAGAAGCAACATATCGATTTTGTGGCCGACAATAGAGGCTCATCTCATGTTGCGACTTTGTTGGTACTGAAACTATCATCACATGACTTGTGATAATGTACTAGTTTCTTTGCAACTTGATTCCAAAAACAACAAATAGCAACCAAGTGTTGATGCGACGGCTTATCCTAACCTTGGAGCTGCGTGGTTCAATATGTCAACCACTAAGTTCATTTCTGTTTCTAATTTGTATTACATCAACTCGAGCTTGAGAAGAGAGGCCTAATAAGCAACTATTGCTGCTTTCAAAAAATATAAGCAACAATTGCTTTGGTGATTTTCGTTTAGGCCTAACTGGTCTGCAAGACAAGTATGATATAACTGTACACGGAACTGCCCTATAAATACGACAAATCTGAAAGAGTGAGGTTGCTTGGCCCAAACACATTGGGTCTCTGATTCATATCTTGTCGGCCCATCCAAAAAGACCCCGACTCTGCCGATCCTAGCTCACAAACAGCGTCATTCGTTCCTATTAAGGATATTTGGGTCGACGGACCACAAAAGGAAATATGAGGTTATTTGTATTTTGGTTTCATCGGTCGACTAGTATGGAAGGAACATCAAGCATATATACAAATTTTGGACGACTACTGAACTGGAGTACAACTCGAATGAACGGTTCACTCGCACGTAGTGGAAACGCTAGGCTAAAAATATTTAATGGTAATCTTTTGCACTGTCAAAATGTCTAAATCGGTGGTTAGTCCGACAACCCTGTATACGAGAAGACTATGAAGATGTTCGAGGTAAAGGAAAAACCAAAACACTTAACTTGGGGGCATTGGACGAGATGGTCCGGAATGAGCAGAACAGGACTGAGGAAAACTCTCAAAGTGACAAGCAGAAGAGGTTCGATGCTTCTAGCTCATACAACTCGTCCCCCAACACCGTCAGTTCTAGTACACACATATGATTGGATCCCAGAGCCCGTTGAAAGAGTTTCATCTCTACTCTTAAATACGTCTACAAGGCCAGAAGACGATCAAAAGGAAAAAAAAATGATTCGAGAAAGATTATGTATTCATCATTTTAGAGATTAAAAAAGTGAAGCAAAAATGTATCGAGATAGATTTAGGCTTTTGAGGGGATGAACCAATCTCCACTGATGCTGGAACAATTGGAGTTTTATCCAAGTTGGCTACAACGATACAAGATAATGCTATCTAAATATATTTAGCTAGTTATATTTATGTATTTTGTATGAAAATCTATATAATTTTGTTCATGTACTTTCCAAGACAAGACCACAAATTTTCATATATGTTGGTCTTGGTTTTGTGTAGTGTGTCTAATCCTAATTAATGTTTAACATGTATTGTTTTAAATAATATCTAAGTTATACATGCTAGTCTTAGAGACCAAATTTTCTCTCGTGAAAAATAGGGTTTCCCCTTCTTCTTCTCCTTCCCTCTCTAGCGCTGTTGGTGTCATTTGCCCAGGTCAGATTGTTGTCAATTTTCACCGACAGAAAGTCATAGGTGGGATAGTTGTGGGATTTTAACAGGCGGGCCACAAGGGTCTTTAGGCGTAACAATAGTCACCAAGACTGTTTGCCAAAAACAGCTTGATTGGTGTCTTGTAAATTCCGAAATCTAGGCCTCTAATTTTCAGGTAATAGAACATTTCCCAATCCTGCTATACAATTGGGCGAGCATCAAATGGTGTGCAACTCCACCAACATTTAGCCAATGTAAAGTGGATTTTATCAATGATGCTCCGATGAGCCTTAAATACAAACGTGACGTATACAAGGAGGGAAGTAAGGACCGATTGTAATTTCCCGCCTTGCCGGGGATAGCAACTTCTCATACCACTAGTGATCATTTTCAACGGACACTCACATAGGTACCTCATATTTTGCGCCCTACCCTTCCCGACCATGTTAGGAACCCCCACATATAATGATGCTTCAGATGTTTTCGGGATTTCTAGAATCTAGCAGCAAACGGTGCATGTGACCAAGGACGTATTAGTGTTGAAACACACATGTTTTTTTGGTTGTTGAGTACTTGCCCTGGTGGATTGTTGAATACTATGAGAATGATCCAAACTCGTTCCACCTCACTGGAGTTGGCCTTATAGAAAAAATAATAGTTGTCTATAAAAAACATATGGAAAATGAGAGTGGATCTCCAGATCACTAAGACCTCGTAAATACGGTCTTGTGCTTGTGCCTTACAAGTTGGTTACATAAAGAAGAGTAAGATCATTTCGGTAGAATAACTTAGTAACAAAAGAACACGATTGACAACTATTAGGCGTATATAATAACATCAATTCTAAGATTTTAACGCAATTCATAAAAATCAAATATTAAAATCGACTTAATATTTATTTGGTCCATGTCCAACACGTAATTTCTCGATTTTGATGCTCACCCTTATCATAAAAGAGCCTAAAAAGGTCAAGGTCATGACCAAAATATTTTTATGTAACATGTCTCTTGTTTTGAGTTCATGGATTATGAGTATTTGTAGTTTCCCGTTCATTGCAAAAAGGACATGGATGTGCTCGTGTTCACTTTCTTTGGAAATTTCACCACCACTCACAACTCATATTGAGTCGGTTTTAGGAAGATTTATAATACATTAGGTCGGGTTGATTATTATATTTTGGTACAAAGGTAGGGGCGATGCGAATGGAGAATTGAGGACGGGCGGGCAGGCAAAACCTGCCAAGTTGCCATCCTTCTCGTCGAAAGGATAGGAGGAGTTGTTTAGTACATCGACCGCAAAGGACACATGACATTGACGGAAGAGAAGCAAGTAACACCCTTTAGTGGTGCCGATAATGATAATATAGAGCATGGCATTTAGGAGCGGTCCTTTTCACCAAATATTGCGTTTGGTACATAGTTAATGTGCCCCCATCAAATATCTAAATCAAACAAAACATGTTCCAAACTACACGCCTTACTTTACCCACTCGTATTAATTTCTCTGCTTCCCGTACCTCATTTTTATATATTTATCTGGCTAACTTACAAATCTCCCATTCAATAAAGCTGACTCGTCCAATTTAATAACCCTGTCCTCCTCTTTGTGTTCTGTGGAGCCAACGGTAACATTTGCTTTGGAAGTTCCCTGCAGGGGCATTATGGGGAACACAACATGTTAACGGAACTTTACCGAATCAAAATAGCAGAGCGATAAACATTGGTGAGAGAGGGTCAGGCACAAACCTCCGTATATAGAGAAAGAGAATCAGCTCTTCGTGTTTGTGTTTGTGTTACTTCTTCTTCTTCTCTCTCTCAGCCGCACTCTCCTTTTTTGCTTCCATCATCATCATCATCGATCAAGTTTTTTCCTTTTTCATCTGGGTCTGAGCAGAACCCACCTCTGATTGGGTCTGTCACACGCATTCCTCTCATTTTTGGTCGATTTTGGAGACACCCATTTGGGTTTATAGAGAGGTGATTACCATCGAAGCCTGTTTTGGAAGCCATGGCAACACCGCCGAAGCCAGAGGAGATATCTCATCCGCCCATGGACCAGCTGCAGGGTTTGGAGTACTGTATCGACTCAAACCCATCTTGGGGTATGTTCATTACTTCTTTGCTTGTTCTGGGTCTTTGATTTGCTCTCGTGGTTTCTGACTACTTCAATGATTTGTGGATCTTCATTGACCTTGCAGCCGAGACAATACTTCTGGGGTTTCAGCATTACATTTTGGCCTTAGGCACTGCGGTGATGATTCCCTCATTTCTCGTTCCATTGATGGGTGGCACTGATGTGAGTAAATATGCATTACTTTGATTTTGGTTCTAGTGTTTGTGTTGATTTAAGACATTGGTATAATGGTATGTGAATGTATAGCTAGAATGTGCTAGATGAGGTAGATATGTGCATTAATTTAGATGAAGATAAATTATCTAGGGAAAACGTCATTTCCTAGCCAAGTTAGAAAGAGCATTTGCATATCCTAACCGTACTCCTCCTTTTGTGACAGATTCTAACACAAATGTGGTTTTTTGTTACAAAACGTAACATAAAAGTGGTATCTTGTTACAAAAAGTAGCATAAAGGTGGTGTTTTTTTACAAATCCTAGCCCCCCTTTTCAGAATTATTTTACACGCGATTGGTACTTTTTGTAAACGTGTACCACATTTGTGTTAAGATCTGTCACAAAAGGTGGAGCACGGTTAAGATGTGCAAATGACCTTTCCGATTGGACTATGTATCGACGTTATCCCAATTATCTAAGCTTTTGAAAGGTTTTGTAAATGCATTAATGTGATGGTTCAGGGTGATAAGGTGAGGGTGGTGCAGACACTGCTATTCCTTCAAGGAATTAATACCTTACTGCAGACGCTATTCGGGACCAGATTGCCTACTGTGATTGGAGGGTCATATGCATTTATGGTACCTATTTTATCCATAATTCGTGATTCATCTTTGCTGAGGATTGAAGATGATCATCAGGTAGGTTAGGTTTAGCAATTAGTTTGCTCCCTCATCCTTAATTGGTTGTTTGGTTGTTGAACCCCAATAAAAGTGTGACTCACTTACTTGCCTATTTTCCTTTTTCCTTTTTCTTTAATTCCAGAGATTCTTGAGTTCCATGAGAGCAGTTCAAGGTGCTCTGATAGTAGCATCAAGCATACAAATAATTCTAGGGTACAGTCAGATTTGGGCCATATGTTCAAGGTACAGACTTCATAATCATTAAGGAGCCCAACTCTGCTACTATAATTAGTAATTTCAGTAATTCATATCAGAAACAATATGAGGACATTATTTTTATCCCTTTTCAGGTTCTTCAGCCCACTTGGAATGGCTCCTGTAATTGCACTGGTGGGTTTTGGTGGCATATTTGACAGAGGCTTTCCTTTGGTATGGAAAAATACATTCATCTTCCTTATTTAACTTCTTCAGCTTTCTCAAGAAAATGTCGTTTACATTGCACTCATGTTCTCATTGATTCCTTTCAGGTGGGACAGTGTGTGGAAATAGGCATTCCAATGCTCATCTTATTTGTAGCTTGCTCACAGGTAATGGTTGCTATAGTATATCTTGTTGTGCTAGCTAGCAAAAATTAATCTCATTCCAGTGCTCATCCTATCTTCTGGATTATACAGTACCTGAAGAACTTTCATGCAAGACAAGTACCACTACTGGAGCGTTTTGCCCTGCTTATATCTGTTACTGTGATATGGGCTTATGCCCAGCTCTTAACAGCCAGTGGCGCATACAAACACCGTCCAGAGCTTACCCAAATCAATTGCAGAACTGATAAGGCCAATCTAATTACATCTGCTCCATGGTACAATTATAGAACACTAACTTGTCTCATGGTAAAACTTTGAATTTTATGGACTGACGTTGATTGCAATGATCTACTACAGGATAAAGGTCCCATATCCTCTTCAGTGGGGTGCCCCTAGCTTTGATGCTGGTCATGCCTTTGGAATGATGGCTGCTGTTCTAGTCTCACTGATTGAGGTATAACCCAACCCTATATTACAACTGATATTTGTGACCACATTTGCTATTTCAACTGGTCAAGCACTTGAGCTTGGGTCCATGAGACCAGGGGTTCAAGTTCATTTCCATCCAATTTTGGTTGGGTCCCTTGATACATTTAAATAATTGCTGATAATAATACAAAACTAATATTTGTGTTCCACAGTCAACCGGAGCTTACAAAGCTACATCGCGTTTAGCTAGTGCCACTCCTCCTCCAGCTCATGTTCTTAGCCGTGGTATTGGTTGGCAGGTAAGTGTGTATTGCAATGAGAAACTAGATCATTTTGTTGACATAGTTATAGTTGTGTAGGAGACTTACATATTCGACTTCACCATGTGCAGGGAATCGGGATCCTGCTTAATGGCCTCTTTGGAAGTTTGTCTGGATCAACAGTCTCTGTGTAAGTATTATGCTAGTCTGAAACTTTTCGTTTGGCTGCTAAGAAAGATTAACTAATTAGAAGAAAAATAACAGAGAAAACATCGGTCTTCTTGGAAGCACGCGCGTTGGAAGCCGCAGAGTTATCCAAATCTCAGCTGGTTTTATGATATTCTTTTCAATGCTAGGTCAGTACCAAAGTGTTCCATACATCATATATTTATGCAGTCTCAGTTAGTATTTCGTTTTTAACCCAAACATAATGGTTTGATGGTGTTTGCAGGCAAATTTGGAGCTTTGTTTGCATCAATACCCTTCAGCATATTTGCAGCAGTATACTGTGTTTTGTATGGACTTGTTGGTGAGAATGGTTTCAAACACTTGTCTAATCATGTTTAGGGTGTAAGTAATTATTATGAATGTGTCTAATGTGTTGTTGTGGGTGGTGTTATAGGATCTGTGGGGCTGTCGTTTTTGCAATTTACAAACATGAACTCGATGAGGAACCTGTTCATAACAGGGGTTGCCATCTTCTTGGGGTTCTCAGTTCCTCTATACTTCAGGGAATACACAGCAAAGGCCCTTCATGGCCCTGCTCACACCAATGCTGGATGGGTCAGTGCTTGCTTCCTCGTTTTTCAAATTGTTCCTCATCTTTATACTTATTGTGCTTCTTCTCCATGTATATATATGTACAGTTTAATGACTTCCTGAACACCATATTCTCTTCGTCTCCAACGGTGGCATTTATGGTAGCGGTATTGTTGGACAATACCTTAGATTACAAGGACAGTGGGAAAGATAGGGGAATGCCCTGGTGGGTCAAGTTCCGGAGCTTCAAGGGAGACAGCAGGAATGAGGAGTTCTACACTCTCCCTTTCAACCTTAACAGATACTTCCCTCCATCATGATCAGGAAAAAGCATCATTTCCAATTCACATCCACTGTACCAGATGACAATCTTACCTTGTCGTCGATTTTGTTATATATTTGGCTCGGGCTCTGTTCGGGTTTTATCCAATAAAATATGTATTCATTCTATTGTTATTGCAATCTAGACATATTCTTTATCTGCCCCCCTTCAACATGTTCAATCGCATTGCTAGTCCTCAATCAAAAGCAATGGAAAAAGAATATAGAACATAAAATAGTAGGCTACAGTCTACAGATGGAGATTGGATGAAAAACAATGTGGTTAAGCCATAATCTTAGTAGATATTAAGAGCATCCATAGTGCCACTGACGGGGAGTTGATGGCGGTGAGTATTAAAATATTATTTATTTGTCTCTCAGTCAGCTCACTGTCAGCGTTCAACGCCAACAACGTGCAATGGTTGACGTTTTTTTCGGCGTTCAACGCCAGTCTGAATTCACTGTGTCGGTGTTGTCAGACGCTACCGCAGTCTCACCTTCAGGAGGCAGTCAACGACTTGAGCTTTTTATATTTCTGTCTGAGCATCCTCGGTTGTGAGAACTCGTTTCTTTTATGTTTTTTTACTTTTAAGTGTTTATTGTTTTTTTGCTTTATAAACACTCGTTTTATTAATATACATTGTTTTCCTCGAAAACAAAATTATCGATAATAAAAAAAAAAACATTTCAAAACGAGATATCCCAAACAGGGTATCTATTCCTCGAATATTATTACCTTGCGGACAATAGTGTGATTAGGCAGAAATGGAAGGGGCCATTAACAAAGAAGCGGAAAAAGACAAGTCGGAAGAGAGAGAGCGGAGACGAGGGAAAGGAGGAGAGAGAAAGAGAGAGGAAAAAAGGGAAGGTGTGATGTGAATCACATGCTTCTGTAGACTTGTCTCCTCCTTCTCCATCTCCATCTTCAAACTCCTCCTTCTCCACCTCCAATCCCTTCCTCTGCTCATCTTCCCCTCTCTTCTCTACATGCCGGAGGATAAGGTAAACCCTTCAAGCGCTCCAATTTCTGGATTTCCTCTCAATGTTTTGCTGCCGATCTGTCGGTGCTTGCCTGTCTTTCCCTTTCCTTTTCTCAGTACTTATGTTACATCTCCCTCTCTAGTGGGCTGGTTTATTGCATTGTTTCTAGGTTTTCTGGTGTTTGTTGCCTCTTAATTTGAGCTCCTACATGTTTGTTTGGGACTGAATTATGCCCATTTCAAGTTATGTTGCTTCCTTTCCTATTTGGTTATGGAAATTGGATCTAAGTGTGCCTTTTAGAAATTAGCTTTGATGTTTACTATTGGGCTTCATTATTTCCATTGGTTAGTTTAGCTCTTTTGGTGGATTGTTGACTATCATAGGTGCTGCTCTGTGAAGTTGATCCAAGAATTTGCCACTTTTTCCACTAGTTGAAAACCTGAAATTAATTATAACTTGCTCTACATACTTAACGATGGTTGCCGATCCCTTAATGTTATTGATTAAATTTTGCATCTTCCATAGGAAACATGTATTAATAGTAGTTTTACAGGAAATGGCAGCAGCAGTTGCGGACGGGAATGATCCTCTCACAGGCCATATTATCTCCACTACAATTGGGGGCAAAAATGGAGAACCGAAGCAGGTATAAGAATGTTTTGTTAATGCCCTTAAATTATATTGACTCAATAGATAAAAATCTAGTACCTTTATCCAAAAGAAAGGACGATAAATCATATTCAAATTTCTACACGTCTAATTTTCTCGTTTATTTATGACTTGCAACTCAAAAATAAGAGTACTTATGATTTGTTCAAGAGGGCTGATCTTGATTAAATATCATGTTTGCATACTTGTTCTTCCAAATCTCGCAGACCATTAGTTTTATGGCAGAGCGCATAGTTGGAACTGGTTCGTTTGGAGTTGTTTTTCAGGTAAGCATGTGCTATCATTCTAGTTGTTTCGATCTGGGTGCCATTTTACCCATCTACTCATCTCTTGATTTTTGCTTAACTCTCAGGCAAAATGCCTGGAATCAGGAGAAACAGTGGCTATAAAGAAGGTTTTGCAGGACAAAAGATATAAGAATCGTGAGTTGCAATTGATGCGCACAATGGATCATGTAAATGTGGTTTGTTTGAAGCATTGTTTCTTTTCAACTACAAGCCAAGATGAACTTTTCCTCAACCTGGTCATGGAATATGTCCCGGAGAGCCTGTATCGGGTTCTAAAGCACTACAGCAATGCGAATCAAAGAATCCCACTTATCTATGTTAAGCTTTACATGTACCAGGTATTAATGTCCCCTTAGTTGGTGAATTTGTTTGCTCATTTATGCTTGCCACTTACAAGCTTGTAAATCTTGCAGATTTTCAGGGGTTTGGCATACATACATGCAGTTCCTGGAGTTTGCCACAGGGATTTGAAGCCTCAAAATATTTTGGTTTGCATCTCCCTGATTAAGTCACTATTTCCTTTATGTGAAACACAACACTTTCTCTAAAGTCATTTTTTTCCTTGTAAAGGTTGATCCTCAAACCCACCAGGTGAAGATTTGTGATTTTGGAAGTGCAAAAGTGCTAGTACGTTGAAATCTTTATCATTTTTTTTTTCTCTCCTGCTGTAGCCTGTAGTTAATTAAGTTACGTACCCCTTTCTCAAAATTAAGAAACAAGTATAGATGTACTGTGAACTGAGCTGACCTGTGACCAGGTCAAAGGTGAAGCCAACATATCATACATATGCTCTCGTTATTATCGAGCTCCAGAACTCATATTTGGGGCCACCGAATATACAACCTCAATTGATATCTGGTCTGCTGGTTGTATCCTTGCTGAGCTTCTTCTTGGCCAGGTCAGTTTTATGCTTATTGTTTTGTTTTCAATTCAGTCATGTTAAGCTAAAATGACTCCTTTATTATCTTATAATTTTGTAGCCCCTGTTTCCCGGGGAAAGTGCTGTAGACCAGCTTGTGGAGATTATCAAGGTAAGGATTGAGTGTTGTTACTTGGAATCATTAAATTATTTTGGTCATATACTGAATGAATGCGTTGTTTTAGGTTCTTGGTACTCCAACTCGGGAAGAAATCCGCTGCATGAACCCAAATTACACTGATTTCAGGTTCCCACAGATAAAAGCGCACCCTTGGCACAAGGTTTGAATTCGTTGTTATTTTAAACTTGTGAGTGATATTCTAAATTTTTGAATTGATATAAGAAAACATTAATGGTGTTAAATTCATCAACAGGTTGTACTCTCCTCTGTTAATTTTTGCCTTAGATTTTCTTAATTCACTTATAAGACTCACAGACGCAGCTTCTCAAGACTGATGATTACATTTTTGTTCATGGAAAAATTCAACTAATCCATTTCCTAATTTATTGGTTCAGGTTTTCCACAAAAGGATGCCCCCAGAGGCAATTGATTTAGCATCACGGTTGCTTCAATATTCACCAAGTCTTCGCTGCACAGCAGTGAGTTCTATTTTTGCTGATGTCTTTTAGATCCAATTTGGGCAGTGTGTGCTAATATGATTTATTAGGTTCTGTGCTTCATTCTAAGTCTGTAAATTTGCTTCTTTTATTGCAACTTGCAGCTTGAAGCATGTGCACATCCTTTCTTTGACGAGCTCCGTGAGCTGAATGGCCGCCTACCTAATGGTCGTCTGTTACCACCTTTGTTCAATTTTAAACAAGAAGTATGCAATCTGAACCCCAGACTATATTATCACATTTGTAGTATTATTAATAGGTTTCTTCAATTAGGGTGTCGTTGTAGATTAACCTTGAACAAACTAAAGATTTATCGAAATATAGAATGGAATTTTCTGAGAAAGCCACTTGGTGGTTTGGACATGAGGCATAGTATGGTAGACCTAGGATGTTAACATAGAACAAGTGATTAGAGAAGACAACGTGAGACATGAATGAATGGATTAGATGATAGGACTAACTGGAGTATAAGAAGTTTTGCTAAAGAATTCATGTAGCCAAATCCAGCATATATAAATAGCTTTATTGATGTGCATATTGCATGCTCTCTCATAAAGTTCTCTAGTCCTACAGTTTATTAAAATGTTTCTGAGTGGTTGCTCCATTTCTGTAACAGTTGTCTGGGGCATCCCCAGAACTCGTCAATAAGTTGATACCAGACCACATCAAGCGGCAAATGGGTCAAAATTATATGCATCTGATGGGCACGTAAGTAAAGAAGAGTGTAATAGATAATAATATGTAATACCTGGCGGTTGATGGGAGCGAGAGAAAAGAAGACGGGGTTGGGGTTGGGGGAGAATTCTGGTTTAAACCTTCTCAATATTGAAGGCATGAGCAGCATAAATTCTTGCTCTTGGAGGATACAGAGGCCAAGTGAGGCAGCACCTGGTATTTTCGATTTTTACACTATCTCCTTATTGTTTCTTAAAAATTAAAATGCATTTTCTTTTGCTGTACATGTTATGTTGTTGTATAAGATGTGAGATGGGCGGACATACAAATGTATGATGAAGTAGGAAAAGAGGGATTGTTGCTGAGTATTTGCATGGTTTTTCATTTGTCATGAGCTCTTCGTGTGATGATTTATGAGGATTGACTCTGTTACTATTCTCAAACGCAGTGTTATCCTTTTAATTTCATGGCTGTGCTCTCTTGGTCGTGGGGTTGATGCTGCTTACTACTAATTTGACCTTTCGTGAGTCGAAATCTTCTCTCTAAGTTCCATAATTCTTCATTTGAATCCTTGGCACGTTCATCTAAATAGTCAATGAAGAATATTGCGACAAACTATTTCAATTGTCAAATTGTGTAAATAGTGTAACAAAGCCTTTGAAATGACTTAATCGAAATTATATCAGATTATATATTGGATGGAGACTCATTCTTGGCTGACATTGTTCAAAAATGACTTCTTATTTAACCAGAGGGACATCTTCCCTGCAATTCTCTTCTTCTATGGTTTGATCTTGTTTTTAAAAAGGAGTCGTTGTCGATTGCATAAGCATGATCCTTATACCATAATAATGGATACAAAAATTAAAGACCATGTGATCTAATCAGTATACATGCTCTCAATGAAGGGAGAGAAAGAGAGGCCATTAACTTGTGATTGCATTCAATTAACAATATTTAACGAGTGAGCAACACATAAGGCAGATGAAGAATAATTTAGAGTTATAGATGGCTGTATTCGATAGGAGCTTCACATGACAAATGATATATACAAAGTCAAAACAGAAGGGGAAACTCTGGTTCCTAACTTTTTTGAACGTTTTATTATCACGTCCTAATCCAAGCCAACGTTTCGTTCCAGTTCCATACACGAAAGGTTTTAGAGTTTTCCCAAAACATAATGGAAGCTTGGAAAGGCAGGAGCAAAAAGCCCAGTCTAGCTCTCTATGGTATATATATATATATCAAGTGATTTAAAATCCGTAGCTTAGGTAGGCAGTAACAAGGAGTGACGGACATTTTAATGGAGGGCAGGGCAGTACTCTCTACTCCTTGGGAGCATATATCAATCAAAGACGTTAAAATATTCTCTAGTGAGAAAGAGAAACAGAAAAAAAGGGATCTGTTTCACATTATTGGTTTGATTGGGGTTTGGGGAGGAAGGGATGATATATATATAATTGTCATCTGCTTGCACGTCCTCTTATTAAATTCATCCTCCTCATCAACTTGTCCATCCGGCCACTCTCAACACTACCAGCAACAACAGTTCGATTTCTTCTCTTACCGGCCGGTCACCTTTTTATGTTGCTTGCAGTTGCACCAATCCCAATCCCATTATAGACTCTCAGTCTCCTCCCAAAGCTTCACCGCATAATTAAAATGTTTACCAGCAACGACGCCGAGCTCGACTCCTGCGTATTCAGTGATGTGAAGATGACTTACTCTACTTCTCCATCTCCAAAAAGAAGGTACGTATTCCTAATTCTATACATCAAACTTTAACTACCTATTTCATGTATAGAGGAAGAGAGTCCATTAATAATTAACAACCAAATATATATTGAATGATCAGTAGACGAGCTGTACAGAAGAGGCTGGTTTCAATTCCAATCAAAGACATACAAGGAGGATCTCGGCTCAAGGGCGAGACCGCTCCTCCCTCTGATTCCTGGGCTTGGCGCAAATACGGTCAAAAACCCATCAAAGGCTCTCCTTATCCCAGGTATTAATTAGTACATCATCTTCATTTCTGTATCACCCTTTCTAATTAATTTAATTATCTACTTAATAATCGATTAATCGTTGGTTTTGCAGAGGATATTACAGATGCAGCAGCTCCAAAGGGTGTCCGGCGAGAAAGCAAGTTGAACGGAGCCGCTCCGATCCCTCCATGCTTCTCATCACCTACTCCTCCGACCACAACCACCCTTGGCCCGCTTCCAGATCATCCCACCACCACCACCCCTCCACCCTCCCCGAACTTGTACCTAAGTTCGAGCCTGAACTTGAACCTAATCAGCCAGAGCAAGAGCAACAAGAAGAAGATGAACAACAAGACAAGTTCGCGGAACAACCCATGGTCGTCACCGCTGGCGACGATTTCAGGTGGTTCGGGGACATGGACACCATGACGTCATCCCTCCTCCACAGCCCGGTTTTCGCGGAGGACGTCAAAGTCGCCGGCTCCGGGTCGGAGGCCGTGTATTTCCCGATGAGGGAGGAGGACGAGTCCTTGTTCGCTGATCTGGGGGAGTTGCCGGAGTGCTCCGTCGTCTTCCGCCGGGGGCCGCTCGAGAGGGAGGAGGAGCGCCGGCGGTGTGCGGCTGCTCCTTGGTGTGGGACCACTGGCTGACGGATCGGCCGACACGTGTCCCCCTACCACTTGTCTCTTTTTCCGCGAAGCCGAGGCGGGAGTTTGTATTCAACTGTGGCCGTGACGTGCGCTACAAGATAGAATTAACATTTTTTCCTTTCTTTTCATCATATACATTTTTAAACTTCGACTCTGAGTTTCTCTTCTTCTTTTTTAATTATTTTCCTCTCCTTGATTTTTGTGTATTTAATGAATAAAAGTCATAATCGAGGACTCCGTCGTGATCTCATTGTAGTTGTGTTAGTATATATCATGGCCGTCCATCACCACCATCTTAGTTTAATCATAACTTTTCATGATTATCAACTATATTCTTTCTTGTTCATATTAACATCCTATAAAATAAAATTTAACATTTAATGTTCTAAGTTGATACATTTGAATTTGACCATTCATTCAGTTATATATAAAAATGATTTTAGTTGGACTCTGAATAGCTCATTATTTATTACATTAACTTGACACAAACATTTAGGGGTGAGCAAAAAAAACTGAAACCGTTAAAACCAACCACCATCAACCAAAACATCACCGGAAAACCCAAAACCGGAAAGTTAACGGTTGGTTGTTGGATCTTGAAACGCCAAACCATCGGTTAACCAACCAAACCGGTATTGTTCATCATATACATGTGGCTTTATAATAGCCACTGATCTATTATAGATGAATGACCCATGAGCACTCTTCTATGTCACACGGATTGCTAACATAGAACACGATGACTTATATGTCATTTTTCTTTTGTTTTGGATAATATAGTAATATGTTTTGGCTTGAAATAGAAATATGTGTATGATTATTGGTGTCTAAATTTGTACTTACATTACATGTAGTAAAGTGGTTGGTTGGTTAAAACCACTAACCAACCGGTCTGTGAATTGGTTGGTTTCACTGTGAAAAATTGGTTTTGGAGTTGGGGCTGGTTCCAAGATATGTCAAACCGATAATATCGGGTTGGGTTCGTAAAGAGTTCCATTGGGTGGTTATTCACCCAATGCCCACCCCTACAAACATTCATGGCCAAAACATATTGAGGGCATTTCTTGATTTCTATCAGATATCATATAAATTTCTTAATTAAAATAAAAAAATTAGTGAAAAATACAAAAACATGGTCTATATATTAGTGTACTGTAAATAGACTTTGTATAACTCATAAAATAAATAAAATATAGAAAAAGGAGGAAAGCTATGGACGATGAAGAAAGGTGAGAGAACACATCTACCGACAGCTCTCGTAGCCTGAACCTAAACTACTACGGATGGTGGTGATTGTCGTTACAAAAAAAAGGGACCCATACAATTTTAGAGAGAAGCGACTTTTTATTAATCGTAGTATGTTACCATATATAGATACATCTTAATTCACTAATATAATGAAATCATCCTTAGTACTGTTGCATAAAATTTGTGTTATCAAAAAGTAGTATGTATTGCCCGGATCTTCAATCAGTAGATCCAGTGCTGGAATAATAAAATGTAGCAATTATCATGTATTAATTAAGAAGCCTATTGTTGAATAAAAGTGGAAGATTCCATAAAGGTTTTGATCGGAAGAAATGATGAAAATGATTGGCCGCCCAAAAACGTTTACAAAGTCAAATGAGCTGACATTTAGGTTATGCTAGCTGTTAGCCATAAATAAGCTGGGGAAATTTCATACAAAGTATTTGTATAAGTATTTTATGAATGGAGTTGCACATGCTTCATATTTAAAAATGAAATAAAAATACCAAACATTAAATGAGGGCACCCAATCGGTCAGAGCAAAATATGTATATTATATGATATCGATGTTTGATGTATTTTGTTTTAATTTCTTTTAACATGACAAAGATTCATCATTACAATGAGAAATATAAGAAATGGTTATACAGTCTCGGATTTTACAAATTCGGGACGTTGACTTTAAAAAGAACGATATTGTTTATCATCGTAGTTTTGTGATTTAGTAAACACATAGGAACAAATATACAAGAGCCGACTATTCCTAATGTATACTTTGAGTATCTGGCATTATTCTACGAGTGACACGAGAGATCCAAAAAACTATTTCTGTCTTGACTTAGTCAGGCTTGTGTTGTCTTAACAAGCTGTCAAGGAGATTCCTAATAAAATGAGGAGATTGGGGTTCAGATAGAGTCTGAGTCTAAAGGGGCAGTGTGCGGCTCCTTTGGGACACCTTGTGATGTCCTAACATTCTCAGTAGCTGCTGACTCCATTCTCCTTGAATCCCAGCGGAGGTGTCAGGATATCGATCCCGCGGATGAAGTTGGGGAGCCGAGTTTTCACATGTTACTACTAAAAAGATCAACTGGCAATTCCAATCTCCCAGACTCTGATCATGAGTGTCAGGGTCTTGATCCAACGGATAGGTTGAAGTGTCCCTGTACGAAGGTCCGAAGTGATCAAATGTGTCACCATCACGATGTCGGACCCTGGGTCGGGCCTCCGATGAGCTTGGATGATCGGAGGGAGACAAAAGGGATGTGAGACCTCACAGATCCATCATACGTAGTAGGCAGGCTCGCGACGAAGATGACGAAGTGACAACCGAGTGATCGTCGGAGGAGAAGAAGGATGAGGCGGTCGTACTGGTGGCGGCCAAGTGATTGTTGGAGGAGAAGGAGGATGAGACGGCGACACTTGGGGCGGTCAGGTGATCGTCAAAAGGAGAACGAGGCAGAAGTGGTGGTGCTTGATCATGAGCGTTAGTGGGAGACAGACTGCTTGTGATCTCTTCCCCTGACCGTGTGTCAAGAGAGGATCCGGAGCCAAAATGCTGAAGTAAGTGAGGAAGATGGTAGTAGTGGTGGTGGTGATTGAATGGTGGTAGATGACCGAGACGATACCTGTGAAAAAAATCGATGCTTTCGCCATCAAAAGCTAAGACCTACTAATGAGAGCTACCTAAGTTTTTAGTCATGGTTGCTAATTAATTTGTTTTAATTAAACATATTTCATTCCTATGTAGCACAATTAACTTTATATTCATTCAAGACAAAAAAAAATGCTTCAAAATGTTTAATAAAAAAACATAAAATTGACATTTTTTATTCTCTATCATTTTTCTAAAACAAACAGTGTTATGACAAAATAATTAAATGAACACATTTGTATCTGCCTGTTTATACATGAATCAAAAAAACTATAATGATGAGTTTGTGGTCCTAATGCAATTAGTCTAGAAAACATAATCGAGTTTTCACTTTGGCTTGTAAAATGTCCGATAAAACAAAAAGAAAGTGACAACGTCATGTAACACGTCGACAAAGACGTGACGTATGTTTTCTAATTAATCATTTTGTTTATGTCTTAATCCTTATCCATTATCACATTGGGAAACAATAAATTACAGAGATTAATTGAGATGAAAAAATACTCATATTTATATCAACCAACCAACCCGCAGATTCGCTTACTTCACATGCTTTGATTTAAAAAAAATACAGCTGACATTAACCAATAAATTAATGTAACGTACACAGCTTAGCGTTTCTTCGAATTCTATTTTAATGACCATGATCCAAGCTTTTAAATGTACTGAATATAATGCCTTAATTTTCATCTCATTCACTAATCACTATTAAGTAAGGGTGTACAAAAACATTAGGTGATCAATTCCATCCGTTTGTCCGACCGATCAACTATCCATCCGCATATGAGTGGAATTCCATCCGTTTGTCCGACCGATCAACTATGCATCCGCATACGAGTAGAATGATTTTATTCATCTGCAACAATATGGATAGATCGTAGATTAGGGTAGATAGATTCGTGAATGATCCACCCGCCCACACATGATAGCAAGCTCAATTTAATGAAGAGTCCAATCAACCTTGCTATAAAACTCATCACCGATTGGCTTAACTACAAGTCTACAAATACATAATTAATAATTTTATAATAAAATCGGATGTAATATTTTTATAATTAACCGAGTGTAAGACTTTAACAGTATTAGGCCTGTACCTGTCTCCAATTCCATCTAAAGACCCATTTTTCAAATTTGAGCTTCAACAATTCAAATTATTTAAACCTGTACTGATCTTTTGAGTGTTCTTGGTCAATTAGATTAAGTGGAGATCATAATTGCAGAGCATCACAATCTTGTTGTAGGAGATGCAGACGTGAAATGAGAATCTCAAGTGCTTTGAAATAGGTATTACTTGTTATGTACAATATGAAAATGTACACAATGGAAATGCTAGTACAACTTTTGTTCTTATACCTTAGTTTGATAATGTCCTAAAATTTTGATTACTCTCTAATGTCTCTGCATCCCACTAACAAGTGACTGATGAGCTTGAGCCGAAAGGACCTGTAAAAAGGAAAAAATAACGACAAGTATAAGTACTTTCTGATATTGCAAAAGGTTATTAGCATGACGGGTTTATGATTTATATGCTACACCTGCAATCAGCTGGTGCATATATACATCAGACTGGAGTTGGAGTTTTTTCTAGAGCTTCTTTCCCTGTAATACCATCCTTCAATGTTTTGAAATAAACTTCGTAGTCCTTCTCAGGAGGCGGATTTTCAGGGTCCACTGTGAATGGCTCGCTGAATGGAACTGTACTTTTAACCTGCAAAATTATCACTCTCTTGTCATTGCAAATTTTCTCAAGTTAAAATACTTTCACTTGTAGCTTTACCTATACAATGCATCTTAGTTATGTATGCAGTTAGTTACTTCAAGTAAGCATGCATAATTGAAACTGGGGATGGAACTAACCTCAAATGTCTTGTCACATGCATATGGGCTTTCTAAAGCAGCAACACATATCCGAGCAACCTCTTCCCTTGAAACTTTCCCCTATAAATGATATGGATTATGGGAGTAGTTTATATAACAAGATTACAAACTTAACCAAGTAAGTGCAATCCAAAAGCTTAATTGATGTAATGGAAGAAATCATTTCCTGTTGAATAACAGATGATGCAGCACTATATGATGTTATGGACCTAGAGCCAGCCCATAAGTATGCGCTGATAATGGGCCAAGCATAGGGCCCACTGATAATGGGTTGGATCTAGGTCCATAACATATGATCTTGTATCTGACAGTATAAAATGATTTAGTTTTAACCGAGCAGATACCGTTATGTTATCTCCTTGATCGAAAATGAGATCTGCTCCAGCAGGCTCCTCAGTTAATGCGCAAGGCCTCACAATTGTGTACGGGATTCCACTTTCACGTATCACATCCTCTCCCTGATAACAAATGCCCAACATCAGGTCTTATTTCAACATGAAATTAATTGTGTTAATACATCTTTGAATCTCATTTGGCTTGGCTTCTAACATAATTGCAAAATATTATCTTGTGCTGTATGCTTTTCCCAAACCATAGCCCTGTTCTTTGAAAATGGAAAAAAAAATGCTCTCGACTTGTATTCTTGTTGCACTTTGTATCAATATGTTTCAGAACAACGATTTTACCCGTAAAATTATAAATTTAAGAAATGATAAGTAACAAGAAACCCAAAATTTTCATCTCTTAATTTTCTTATTCTTAGAACATCTCCAGTCATTAACATTGTTGTTGGCTGAAAGGAGGAGGCTGAAAGAATAAAAAACTAGTAAATTTTCGTATCAGCCAGCTGAAAGAGATATTTTTTGCAGTGAAGAGGCTGAAAAGGAAAAAAAACAACAGTTTTAGCTTCATTTCCGTTGGCGCCGACGGAAAGAGCCGTTGGTAAGCTTACCGACGCAGTTATTCGCCAGCGCTTTTCCGCCGGCTATCCGCTGACGTTTTGGTCGTACCCGCCTACGGCTCCTTTCCGCCAGTCGCCAATGCCTATCTGCTAGCTATCAGCCACCGACTAGAGATACTCTTACTTATTATTTTTTAAAATTGAAAATTTCAAGGGTAAAATCATCATTTTGAAACATATGGATATGATTTGCAAAAAATGAATAGCACACGATACTTTTTTTTTTTTTGGATAAGCGCAAAAGCACACGATACTTTTTTTGCAATTATCCCTATAACCTATTACAATCAATTTTTTGTGCTTCAGTTGATTCTTAAAATAATTAGCTTTTTGGATAGAAGTCTTCATTATCAGTACTTGTGAGGGTTAAAATGGGGTAAATGAAAAAAAAATCATAACACACTACTTGTCATTGTACTAAAAGTTGAATATTTATCTAGGAGATAACATCAAACCTTCAACTTGAATGTGAGAATGAAATCCAATTCCTTGTTCAACCGAACAGCAGGAGGTTGCTTACTCAAATCAAGCCCGGGTCTTTCAGGTCGAGTAACTCCAGCGGAGCCCACATGTACAAACCTGCAAATGAAGCAATCACAAGAGATAGTTTATCGACAAATCAAATGTCTACTTGCTAATAGGTCAACTACAGAAAGAAAAGGGTAAAACCTGGGAGTAAGAGGATCCTTTACATATGCCCTTATGCATGATAATGGTAGCTGAAATGCACCTTCGACAAAAGTTGGATTCAGCTTCCCATCATACTCAAACTTGCTAAACATGAGCTGTAATGATACAATATTGCTTGGGTCAAAGGGCGGAGCATCTGATACTGTCCGCGCACGAAATATAGGTTTCAGGGAAGAGAATGGGAGGCGTACCTGTATGAAAGGAAAATGTATCACTGGGTGAGAATGCAGATAATCAAACACAACCCACAGATTGAGAGGTTAGATGCTTACTGACTGCCATTGACCTCCCACTGTGTCAAAGCCTACTGTATAACCCACAGTATCCCAATCAGTGCTTGTACGAACAATAAGTTTATATCGACGACCATCACCTTTAAGGCGTAGCTCCAGACCATCATAAGCAGAAAGATCTTCAGGTGATGAGAAGTTCTGTAAAACAGGTAGAAGTAATTGACTTTCTTTCACATCTATAAGTCGATTAAGTAGAAGGTTCACAAATTTAAAAATATATATTGTTGTTGTATTTGCATATTTTGTAATTGTTGTCTTGGGTTATCTCATGCGCTGTTAGTAGTGGTGTTGTAGTTATGATTTGTTAGTTGTGTAAGCGGTCTGCAAGAGCCATGCTCATTTGTATGCTGATCCTAGGGATTGTTATGCCCACCGGAGTCTGTAATGTCATTTTCATGTGCCTCACTGGTTATATGTACATCTCAATGGTTGGTATATAATATATATGCAGCATTACATTCAAAATTATATTTCCCCGAGGCATTGAAAAAACTAAGACGTAATGATGAAGTTCACCTTTGTTCTTATGCTAGTAAAGCCACCATTGTTTGCAGTGGACACGACTCCTAAGAAAAGAAGGGACAAAAAAGTGAATTCACCGCAAAAGAAAGATAGAAATCATAGTTGTAATATAGACACACAAGTCATGAGTTTTTCACAAACAAACCTTTAAAAACTCCTGTTCTTCCGCCAGTTTCACTACCATTTGGATCAATCAGAAACATGCTTTCACTAACTCCCCCCATAACAACATCATCCAGTGCACCCCAAGGGAGATCTCTAAGATTATTATCTGGCAAGGAAAGAAAGAGAATAAGTGTCTCATTTTGAATGCAAGCATGATTTTGTAACAGTCGTTTGTGTCTATTTTAATAAAGAAATATATACCAGAAGTTTTAACAAAGAAGGCAACAGTTGAGTAAGTGGGGAAGAGAGATCATTTTTATTTGACCTACAAAACAATGTACCTTCATATCCAAATAATAGTTTTCCATTTCGAAGTGCTACACTTCCCTTTAAAGCATTAATCAAGTTTTTCATCCCAATGTACTCCACCGTTTCAGGTGAGTCACCTTTAATCTGCATTCATCAGTTAAACAAAGTTCATGATTATCACAACCATAAGCTAGAATTAAGTTTTGTACAAAAAGAACAAATCTGATTCCAGGAAAACGGCAGGTGGTCACCTCAGGTTCAAAGAACTTGATTCCCTGTAACAAACCATAGTGGTATATCAGATGCCTAAAGGATAATCCAAGCAAATTTATAAGTGATGGATTGTATGACCATGATTTGTTTAAACCATCCAACTAGCATGAAAAGCTAATCATTTTCATCATATTACTTAAGAATTATCAGGTTACCTGGCTGTATTTCGCCCTGTCTGGCGTGTCCCCTTCCTTTGGGCCAACAATGACAGAAACAGCATTAATTACTTTTCTCACTCCTTTGAAGTATTCAGGGGACAGAGTACTCTCTTTTGTAATGTCTCCAACAATCTGACACATTTTTTTAGAACAGTCACGGTTAGCAACATGCAAATGGTTGGACTAAAAGGTAATCAGTTGGACTGTTAGTAAATGAGGGAGATAAGATAAAATTGAAACCTGTCAATTCCATAACCACTACGCAACAGAACAAAATAAATAGCCTAAAATACTTTTGGAAAAGAGCGTAGTTATTGGAAATCACTCAGTGGAAATGCATGTGCAAGAAACACTTCAAAGATATTAGCATGATACAGGAAGGTAGCTCACCAAATCGATATCTGGCCCTAACATCTTTCTTGCCTTCTCTTCATTTCTGACCTGAGAGAGACTTGATATGAGCAACAACAGATAAACTAATATACAAGGAAAAATAGTAAGCTGACATAAAATAATAAATGGAAAAGACCAAAACAAAATTATTCTAGTCCTTAAAACATTCCAATATAGGCATGCATCTATCCAAAACCGGGATCATATAATGAACAAGGTAACAGAAGAGTACCAATGCTCGGACTGGCAAACCTTTCTTCCTTAAAACATCCACCACCCTTCTACCAACGCCTCCTGTAGCTCCAGCAACCAGGACAATGCCAGAAGCTTCCATCGGCTTTGCTGATTCTGCAGGTGATGGACTGGATAGTTTCTCATTCAAAAATTCAAAGAACTGAACAAAAATATAAACTGCATTGTTAGGTGGAGTATCTCAACAAACGATGTGGTGTCAGTCAGAATAGTAATATTGTCCAACCTTAGCAGGAGATGGTGGTCCATTGAAAAAAAGTATTGTCTGCAAAAACCTACCGAGGTCCCAACTTTGCTTTCCTGCTTGTGCTACTATGGGTGCTCTACGGCCTCTTGAAGAAAGAGAAGCAGGGTTTCGTTGGTAATGAAATATTCTTGGTCTGTCATTAATTTGAAGAAATGATTTAGGTAGTGGAGAGGACAGCAACCCAGGATGTAAGGGTTTCTTAGTAAAATTTATACCAATAGGTGACGAAACCTGCAGTTTCAACTCACTCAGTTTTAAAAGTTAAACATTCATCAATACCAAAACAAGAACAAAATGATCATCGATAAACACCAAACTATAGCTATTCCGCAAATGTGCAATATTAAATTAGAAACATAAAATTGGGTTGGCATTTCCCCTTTCCTGAATACCCTTTAATACACAATGAACCAATGCCTCATAAAAGCTATCATTCCTGCTAACAATTCAAATTTGGAGATTAACTGAACAAACAATTAGTTAAAAGTATTCAACAAGTAAAAAAAATCACAAAATTATGTCAGGAAAGTCTTTATTTGGGGGGTTAAATTTGAGCTATGAGTGATGTAAATTAATTTCCTTTCCACATGAAAACATCTAAACTTTGCACAGGCAATTGATCAAAAACTAAAGCCCACAAACAAACTTCATGGTAATCTTTTGATGTATAGATAAATGGGGAGATAATAGTTTCCCACAAGGAAAGAAACAGTACCCAGTTGAGTTCATCTACAATTTGAGTCATTAGAATACAGAAAAATACAGGTGGATGATGAAACAACATTAACACACTGGTAAAGTAATGAAATGAAAATTATGATAAAATGAGCTGATAATTGAAGTAAAAGAAACGAATTTTTGTGGGTGAGTACCTGGAGGTTGAGAAAGGAGGACGATGCCATGTTAAGAAACAGAGAAATGGAGTGAGGATAGAGAATGTTAGTGTTGGAGCTTGTAAGGAGGTGGTTGATGAAATGAAAGAATATGAACCACACACACTCTTCTCTGGAATGTGCTTGCCCAGGGTTGGATCTGCCTCTGAGACCCAGGTCTATACTTTTGGGCCCTGAGTTGCTTTGACCCAAAACTAGAAGTTTCTAGGCCCAGTCCATTAAAGAGTAGGCACCAAAATACGATTAATCCGTACATTTTTTACATAAAATATTGTAACTTCATTACACGAGAATATCTAACGAAAGAATAGATATTAATACGATGCGAAAATAATCCATGTAATAGTATATGAATGAGAATCTCGCATAAGACCGTTTGAAAACCTAATAATACATGTTTATATTGCAACACAATTACAATTGACAGAGTACAAATTTGAAACACAACATTAGACCATCTACAATAGAGGTCAATCAAAAGATCGATTTGATGTCGAAAGAAACAAAAATTTAGGGTCAAATTCAAGTGGATTTTGTAATAGAGGATTGGATTCGGTGGTTCGAATCTACATATGAAAGGAGAAGACTCGTAAAAGGAGGAGAAAGACTGAGAGAAAAACTAATTGGAGGAGAGTGATAGGACGTCAATAAATCTGAGGACTGATGAGAGAGAGAATCGAAAGGAGAGAGAAAATGGGTGGCGACACGTCAGCTTTCCCTTTTCTTCTACTCCTTTCGACGTCGAACCGACATGTAGAATCGACCTCTTTATGGAATGTCTTATGGTTGATGATCGTCGAATAAGTCTCACTATGGACCAATCATTGACTTACTGCCAAAACTCTTACAGTTTCTTTGCCTTTATTTAGGTTAGACCACTTTCACCTTAGAGTATTTCTTTGTGAGCTTATTATCAAGATCGTATAATTGGTCTTGGACGTCTTACTTTCTACGAATTTGTTTTCATCGAACATTAGTCACATACATCAACACTAAACCTCAAGTCGTCGTTATCAGATATCTAGAATACATAAATCCGTTGATACGTAAATGGAACTTTACGTCCCATCAACGTCACTCAAAAACCTAACACCACCAGATAAATTCGAATTAGAAACGTTTGTGCATATATTTACTGAGAGAAAACTCATAGTTGAGACACATTTTTTTATGTAAGAAAGAAATAAAATGCATTAAAGCGTGTTGTGAGTTCTGAAAAAGAAACCACATACCATCAAACCGATAACAAAAACCATAAAAGGTATAAAAGAACAAAAAGGGCCGAATGAACAAAGAGAAGCCTGCAACACTCAGAAGGGGAGAACCACCCCGATCTGAAAGGTGGGAGAAATAAGAAGCGAGAAAAAGAAAGAGTTCAAGTAGGTTGAGAAAGAGAAATGGTCAACGACACCATCCAAGAATTACGAGGCGGAGCTCGCCCTTCCGCATGAATCAACGTAAGAACCCCAAACTGGATTCTCCGAAGAATAATAGTCGGATCAGGGATTGACACTCCCTGAAAATCCTAGCATTCTGAGCTGTCCAGAGGAACCAGAAACCCAAAAGACTGAGGCGAGACCAAGATTTACGCAACCGGTGAATATCACGGATGGAAAGCCATGAAGAGATGAACAATGCATGAAACGAAGGAAGAACTGAAGAAACTCCCTACCACTAGAGAACCAAGGACTACACCTGCTAAGCTCATCCACAATTAATGAGAAGGTGAGAAGTGTCCTGAACGTGTCTTCCACACATAGGACACAACCGAAGACCCACTGGGATCAGAAAACCCCTCCCCGCCAAGAAAGATCTAGTAGGGATGGCCACGAGAGCGACAAGCCAAAAAAAAGATTGGTACTTAGGTGAAGTAGTAGTCTTCAAAACTGCAGAAGCCTAGTCAACTGATTCCAACCCGTCAACGCTAGAAAAAGGCATTGAAAGCTCTCGATGTCGAGAAACCATGGGAATCAAAAGGCTAAGACAACTTGTCTAGGCAGAAAAAAGTCAAGACGAACACCCAAAAGAAAGGTGCGCCAACCCTTCAAGGCTAAGAGCTCTCTATCTAGAAGATGGTTTTTTGCCTTAAAATGAATAACTGAATGACCTTTCTCCACTAGCAGAAGAAACAAGAGAGAGAAAAAGTCAAAAGAGGGAACACCCGTGACCCATGCATCCTCCCAAAAACGGATGAAACAACCATACCTTAACACCCATTGAACCTTGGTTGGGCCAAAAATGTGTGGAAATGAGGATCTTGAACCTAAAGAGCAGTGTGACGAAGAACTAAAGAAGAGGAACGATGAGCGAGCGGAAGAAAAGAGAGATTCCACTCGCACTCTACCCAATCGTGACGAGCACTTAAAACCTTCTGCCATAAGGATGTTTTCTCCATGGAAAACCACCAACACCACTTCATGGGAAAGCTCTTGTTGACCGCCCCTAGGTTGCGAACACCAAGACCCCCTGCAAACTTATAGTGACACACTTTATCCCAACTAACTTTGGCCAAACAACCCCCGGTCGAATAAGAAACCCAAAGGATTTGTCACTGGATCGTCTCTAAAAGAAGAAAAACCTGCTTTGAAGCTCGAAAAACTAACATGTAAATGATCGGGAAGTTGGCTAAAGTAAACCTAATTAACGTGAGGCGGCCCCCGAAAGATAGAAGGCGAGCTTGACATACCCGAGCCTTGCCAAAAACTTAGCAATATTCAGGCTCTAAAGTGAGACATGCCTTGAGTTATGGGAAGGTGACCTAAGTCACAATCCAAAGCCGAGGAAAGAAAGAAGCCAGAAGACGTATCGGTATTGAAGGTTAGAATAATCGACTTGTCAAAGTTAGTTCACAACTTTAATATCAACTCAAAACAATGAAGCAACATACAAACGTGATAGAGTTGTAGGGGATCAACCTCACAAAATAGCAAAATATCATCCACGAACTAAATCCAACACATATTCCACTGAATAAGCTCAATCTACTCCCATGTTCAAATAAATGATGGAGTCCCTCAACGGTTATGACAAAAAAGAGAGGAGATAGGACATCCCTGAAAACGCCTCGAAGGATGGGAAACTAAGTAGACGGGATCCATTAATAAGGACAGAAGAATGGCCTTGAAGACAAGAAAAAATCCACATAATCCAACGAGCCCCAAAACCCATAGCAATAATCACTTGCTTAAGATACATCAAATCAATCTTGTCAAAGGCTTTCTCTAAATCAAGCTTGACTGAGGTTACTTGCCTCTTCTTACGACAGATGTCATCCAATATCTCGTTTACCACCATCACGTTATCAACTAATTGACGACCCTTCATGCTAGACGACTGAGTATCGTGGATAAGACTACCAATGATAGAGCAGAGGTGGAGAGGGAGAGTTTTGGCTATGACCTTATATGTGGTAGTGGTAGGGCTAATAGACCAAAACTTAGAGAACTCACTAAGACAAGCAACCTTAGGAGTGATGACAATGAAACTCGAGTTCATATCTTTTCCGAGCAGGCATGTGGTGAAAAAGTATTGGACAAAGTCATCCTGAATAATGTGCCAAGCAATCTTGAAAAAGAGAAGACTGAACTCATTCGGACCTAGGGCTTTATCTCCGTCGCAATAAGAGATAACGAGATGAATTTCCTCCTCGGAAAAAGGACGCTTCAAATGATTTGCATCTATAGGGGAAAGGGTCGAGAATGGGAGTTGTGGGAGTCTGAATCTCTCTCTCTCTCTCTCTCTCTCTCTCTCTCTCTCTCTCTCTCTCTCTCTCCTTTCAGATTGCACCTACATGCAAAATGGGCAGTAACAGATGCTTTGACGACGACGGGATTCGAGTGCTCAACCCCATTTACTACAATCGTGGTGATGCGATTGCCGATCGCTCTCCCTTACGTAACCTTGTGGAAATAAGCCGTGTTAAGATCTCCATCTAAGGCCCACTTGATGCGAGACTTTTGTCTCCACAAAATGGCACGTTAACCAGCTTTAGAGTGAAGCTAACTGTCACAATTGGTCCTGTCAAAAAGCTCCTCCTTTGTGAGAGCACAGGAGTCGGCCAACACATCAAATGTTGATGCTTTATACTCGAGGTGGGAAATAACAGTGTCTAAATGAATAAAAATTATGGTGTTCCAATTGCGAAGATCATGTCAAAGACTCCTGAACTTCGACCATAAAACATAGTGGGGTTCCCCAAAAAATCGTATAAGTCGCTCGACGAAAGGCAGGAAACCCTCACGGTCAAGCCAGTCAAAAATGAAACGAAAAATGCGAGAACCCCAATCTGTCTTAGAGGAAGTCAACAAGATAGGAGAGTGATCAGAGAGCATCCATGCGAGGCCAGATTTGATGAGATTCGTAAATAAGTCAAGCATCTCTGTAGACAAGAGGAACCGATCGTTGTGACTACAAAGAGATTTGGGACCGTACCAAGAGTACTTCCTATTCGAAAGCGGGACATCGGCTAACCTAGAGGCCGAAATAAAATCGGCGAATCACCATTAACCCCATGAACTCTACCCGACGACACCTCATCCAAGGTCATGACCATGTTGAAGTCGCCCAAACAATGGTCGGAGAAACAGATAGCTGAAGAGAGGAGAGGCTAAAGCTCTCGTCGAGCTACAGACGTGGATGGAACATAAACATTTATAATCATAATTGACTTCCCATATTGGAGATGCTCACCTGACCAGAAAACAATATTTCCTTGTGAGGAACACATAAAGACCTTGAACACAAGACTGTTCCACATAGATATCACATCGTCCGAGGACCCTATAGACGGGGAAAAGGCGAAATCGTGGCCAGCTCCAAACCCACAAGACCGAGCGGTAGCGAACGAGACCCTCTCCATGTTCGACTCCTGAATCAACAAGAATTCGGGATGAATGGGCCTATCTTAGAGGCCAGTAACTTCTTCTTAGAGTAAGAGTTGATGCCTCTACAATTTTAAGAGGGGAGCTTCATAGATCATAGGAAATAACGCTGATTCGATCATATTTTAATTATATTAGTTCTATCGAACTTTAAAGTACTCTGGAAAAAAAACACGTGATAAAATTTCTAAGTTACTTTGAAGTAAGTAAATAAACTCAAAACACCCATGTTTTCATCCTCCAATGTTGAACTAAAAAATGTAGTTTGATCAGCAATACAAAATTAGTATTGCTTATAAAAACAACTCTTGAAATCCATTATTTATAAACTAGCATGGAGGGGAGAAGTCAATCCAAAATAACGAAATAAGTAGTTGAATAAGGGTTCAATCTAGTGGACATGACGCCACAAGTGAATGGTTCAAGCCTTCAAGGGCCATTTATTTGAACTCTTGTTCCTCCTTTGGGCCGTTGAAGTCAATGACTATATATATGCATAAAAATGATAAACATGTTGGCAACAAATCCCATGTATCCGCATCCCCATGATTGTATTTGTAATGTTGTTTAAATTTTGCTTCACATGCACAACAAAAACAAAAGCACCCTTTTGATACTATAAACAAGATATGAACACAAATAATGTATTATTAATCACATATCAACGGAGGAGTAGTTAACTAGTATGTTAATCATGGTCAGCCCCCGACAATTTGCTTGTTTCTGCAATAGATTATGGAGTAGGAAACAAAGTTTAGCTATCTAATTTTGTTGTTTCTGCAGCAGATTACGACTGTCCAGAGAGCCACAATCCACACAAGATCTTGTGTGCCAATATACTATGCATGTATGTTTTTATATTGAGATTGATGCCCAATGTTAACACACTCTTGAGTTGATATAACTCACAAACTGACAATTTTATGCCTTATATCGGGACAGAGAAACGAAACATCTAATCATGTTCTTCTTCCTCTTTGTATTCTTAAGTCATTTTTGTCATCAATGGGGAATAGTTTATAGACCAAATGTTATGATTAGTAAATAACGATGTTACCTTGGATTTATGTATGATTGTCACGAGACTATCTACAACTCTTTTCAACTTATACGAAGAGTTTAAGAGTCTCGCCTTGGTTTCCATGCCTGATATCGTCGCCTCTGTCATGGCCTCCTTGTCGGATATTGTCGTTGCTTCCGTTGACCCATCTCCCTTGGGCCACCATCCTCCTCGGGGTTACCCATTCCTCTCTCGAGAAATCTCACGGTTGGGGCCGCCACACCCAACCATTCTCGAATCTCAGTGGGATGGATGGTATGCAGGATCACTTCGGCTCCTTTTCGTTGAAAGGTGAAGAAGAAGTTGAAGATGAGGAGGATGATTTCCTCTAAGCGGGGTTGTTTGTCATGAGTTAGCCCCAGGAGGGGCGATAGGTGGCTGGTGGCCTACCCCTAAAATCCAAGACCGCGTCCTATTGATCTACCCCGGATGTACGAGGAGTTGTTCTCATTTTATTCCAAAAAAATTTCGTTTTAGTTAGTTGCATTTCTAATTATCTTTATATTTTTGGTTAGGTTTGCTGTTTTGGTTTTATATATTTGTTGAGGGTAGGATATTGGAATTATTTTAGTTTTCTAAGATGCAAGTTAGACTTATTTTACGGGTCCAAGAGTATCGGGTCATCTATGAGAGGTCGGGACATATTCTGGATTCCAAGGTTTTTAACCCTATTTGTACAATGTTTGGTTAACATGATTAATGCAATTTCTCGTTGGCCATTTAAAAACAAATCTACAACTCTTTTCCACCAACTCAACTAAAAGCTCAAGCTGATAGTTGAAAGCTCAATTATAGTTATATTCTAACATGCGTCCTCACGGACAAGCCTGTTACGGGTTTGGAGGTGAATTATTTAGAAGAGTAGATGACCCCACTGAGAAGAGTGATAAGGGATGACCCATTTTGAGCAAATTGATAAATATAGAAGAAATTAGAAAATTTTGTAGAGAGTGAGTGTTGAACCCGGGTACGTGAGGAATCAAGATCTGATACCATATTAGAGAATCAACTAAACTAAAAGCTCAAGCTGATAGTTGAAAGCCCAACTATAATTGTATTCTAACAATTCGATCTTGTCAAATCCGATCACCACTATGGGTGCTCTATATAATTTAGAAGATCAAGTCAAGCAGGCCTCATAACACATTAGTTTATGTAAACCAATGTACACATCTCAATCACAATACTATATAGTATACATCAACCATGTTATAGAATATTTCTTATTTATAATTAGTCGTTAATTATATTTCCTATTTCCTTATCATTCCCTATATAAAGGACTCTCCGAGTGTATATATATCATGATCAAGTTAAGAGTCGACCAACAATATTAACACTTATTGAAATATCTCCAACTCTAAAAACCGGTTAATGGCTCGTTTAGGTCTTGGGGTGGCGCTCCTTTTCTCCGTCCTCTTATTTGCCTCCTGCTTGGATGCCAGACAACTCTCCGCCGCCGCCACCGCCACCGCTCGCAGTGATGAGCTCCCCTCTGTGACTGTGAGTATGGGCAGTGTACGGTCTTTTGTTCTTCCGAGCAACAATGGCCGGAGCCGGATCCTCCGACAGTCCGTCCCCAGCCCTGGCGTTGGCCATTAGTCCTGTGGTGGTGGCTATTTTGGTTCTACTGAAACATTGGTTTTACTTTGTTTTGTTTTGATACTGTATCTGGAGATGTTACAGCTTAGAGTTATTGAGATGTTTGCATTTAGAATAAAAAAGGAAGTAGTGCATGTACTCTTGACCAGAATTCTCAACTAATGATAGCAAGTGATTTGTGGAATGATGATAACAAGTGTATGTGGTATGGTAGATTTATTTGTTCTTGCACACCAACAGCATGCAGCATATGATCAAATATTAGGAAAAGCCCTTCCAATACCAATACTCCCGGAAAGATTTTTTTTATCAGAAAAGAATACAATTTTTTTAGTCTAATTTAACCATCATCTACACATGTTCTCAAACGAGTGTACTTATTAGGATTCGAACATATGAATAGAACATGCTAATTGAGATTTTTCAAAAGAGCTTAACGGCACAAATGATGACTAGTTAAAACAGCTAGGCAAATAGTTCTAGTTGGTACTAATTATACTTGTATATTACACTTTATTATTTAAATAGAAAGATTATTTAATAAATTAATAAATCTTACATACGGGAAAATACAAAATGAACAATATAAACGTTGTATCGATTTTTTTTGAAAATCCGAGGGACGACAATCAAGATGAATAGCTCTCGATCAGGGCGACGCAGCGCCTAAATAAACAGTAACTACCAGGTTGATCTTTCTTATCAACTCACGTGAAGGATACGCTTATAGAGAGATATGACCGGGCGAGCCACCAAAGACAGTAACTGTTAGTGATGCTTATCACTTATCCCTACATCTGTTGCTATGCTTATCACCTATCACTACATCTGTTGCTATGCTCAGCACTTATCTGCACTTATCTCTAGCTAGCACAAGTCTATCATGTATTACTACAATAGTATATATATAGGGGCTCTGTATCATTCGAATACATATACAAAAACACAGAATACAATTGTGCACAACACTTTCATGGTATCAGAGCCCGTGCTCTAATTTTTTTTGGTTTCACGTTTTCGTGGTTTGATTGTTCTCTGCAGATCTTATGGCTGGTGGATCCTATACTCATTCTGATACAACCATGGCTGCTCCAACAATCTCGCACACGCTGCCAATCAAACTTAATTCCTCTCGCAATTTTGTGGCTTGGAAGACGCAATTCCTTCCGCTCCTGAACTACCACAAGCTTACCGGCCTTGTTTCCGGCACCAATCGCTGCCCTCCAGAGACGATCAAGTCCACTACTGATGCCTCCATAACAGTCCCGAATCCGGAGTGGGAGAAATGGCAGCAGAGAGATCAACTACTCTTGTCCTGGATCATTTCATCGCTTTCGGAATCAGCCTTTTCCCGTATTATTGGAAAGGCCACATCGCATGATGCATGGCAAGCACTAGCAAGTGCTTTCGGCTCTGTCTCGCAAAATAGACAGTTGCAATTACATATTGAATTACAATCCTTACGACGTAATGACCTTTCTGTTACAGAGTACTTGCAGAAAGCTAAGGGACTAGCTGATGAACTAGGTGCTGCGGGACGCACCATATCTGATGCCGAATTCAATGCAATAATCTACCGCAACATCGGATAAGAATATCACGGCATTATCTCTGCTATCAATCAGCGCATTGAACCTGTCACATTCCATGAACTCCACGGTCAGTTGCTCGCTCATGAAATATCAATTAGCAACTCCTTTGATTCGCCGCTAGCGAATGTGGTCCATACTCGGACGACCTCTCCTTCTCGCAATCATCATGTTCAGCCTCGTGGTGACTTTGGTTCGACACATGGAGGGTCTACCGGACGTTCTGTTCAGTCCCACGGTGGAGGTGGGTACCATTACCAGTCTCGCCCTTAGGGTAATCAAGGACGTGGTCGGCGCAACATTGGACCATGTCAGATATGTGGGTACCAGAATCACACTGCGGATCGATGCAGACGCAGGTACAACCAAGCTGGAAATTCACCGCAGGCCAATGTAATGAGTTTTCCCTCCATCAATAACAACTCGGGAGTGACATCCTGGTATCCTGATTCGGCTGCCTCCCATCACATGACTGCTGATCCATCTCTTTTTCAAGATCCAGTATCATACAATGGTCGGGAGCAAGTCACTGTAGGGAATGGTCAGAGTATACCTATTCAACAATCTGGTACTGTCTCTCTTCGCACTCCACTTACTAGTCATGTCTTTAAACTACGTAATGTGTTACATGTGCCTCAAATCCAAAAATCCTTACTCTCCGTTCGCAAATTCACCTCTGATAATCATTGCTATTTTGAATTTTGGCCTGACTCATTTTTTGTTAAGGACCAGGTCACCAGGGCAACCCTGCTACAAGGGCGGAGTAAGGGGGACCTCTATGAATTACCCACCAGTATGGCACCAAGTACGTGTGTTGCAGAAGCTCCCACTCCTCTTGATTGGCATGCTCGTCTGGGTCATCCATCTGCCCGTACTACCTCTCATATTATTCGTGCTAATAAATTAGATGTTTCAAGTCCTCAGTTAATTTCTTCTGTTCGTCGTTGTGAAGCATGTTTTCTTGGAAAGTTGACTCGATCTCCTTCACCCAGTGTCACACATCACACCACTAAACCATTTGAAATTGTGCACTCCGATGTTTGGGGCCCTGCCCCTACCTTATCAATAAATGGTCATCGTTTCTTTGTTTTGTTTGTGGATGATTTTTCTCGTTTTACATGGCTTTTCTGCATTAAAAACAAGAGTGATGTTTTCAATATTTTCCTTCACTTTGAAGCCATGATAAAGCGACAATTTAATAGCTCCATTCTTGCCTTGCAATCTGACTGGGGAGGGGAGTTCAGGAAATTAAATCCTCATTTACATTTTACTGGCATTATGCATCGTATCTCATGTCCTCACTCACATGCTCAAAATGGACTTGCTGAACGAAAGATACGACATATTGTGGACAATGGGTTAACTCTTTTAGCCCATGCTAAACTTCCTCTCAGGTTTTGGACGTATGCATTCAGTGTTGCAGTTTCTTCTGTCAATCACCTACCTACTCCAGTCCTTCACCAAAAATGTCCTCATGTTGTTTTATTTCACAAGGTGCCTAAGTATACTGAGTCAAAACCTTTCGGATGTGCCATATACCCTTATCTTCGACCTTACACTAAACACAAATTTGATTTTCGATCTGTTCCTTGCATCTATCTTGGCAGGGCTACTGAGCACGACGGGTTCTACTGTTTTGATCCCCGTTCAGGTCGTATTTACACTGCTAATCATGTTGCATTTAATGAGCTAATTTTTCCCTATGCCTCGGTTTCTCCTTCTGCATCACACGACCAGGTCCTTCAGCAGGTAATCATACATGCACCTCTTCCCTCGCCTCTTGCATCAGGTACTGCTTCTCCTCCCTTGTCTTCTTCACCTATTACACCTTCAATTCCCATTACAGAGTCTGTGTCACATGTTATGGCCCCACCTATTGCCTCCTCAACCACGTCACCTATCTCTCCAAACTATGCTACTTCTTCAATGACCCCACAACCTGTCCATTCATTGTCAATCATCCCACCAGCTCCTGTTAACACTTTGCCACCCCTTAGATCACATTCTATGACCCTTCGCCCTGCACATAAGAGGAGACCACCTCAAACATTTACTGCCTTACAAACAACCCACAACCTTGATTATCAAACACATGAACCACGTACGTTTAATCAGGCTAATAAGTATAGTGTTTAGAAGACTGCCATGAATGAAGAAATTAAGGCCTTACATGACAATTCTACATGGTCGCTTGTTCCTAAACCTTTGTCTGCTAACTTGGTTGATAATAAATGGTTGTTCAGAATTAAGCGCAGGTCAGATGGTACGATTGAGAGATATAAAGCGCGGCTGGTTGCTCGAGGGTTCACTCAACAACAAGGATTGGATTACCATGAGACTTTCAGTCCAGTGGTTAAAGCGACCACAATTCGGGTTATCCTTACCCTTGCTTCTCAATCTAAATGGCTTCTTAAACAATTGGATGTATCAAATGTGTTTCTTCATGGTACACTACAGGAGGATATATACATGAAGCAACCCTATGGCTTTGTTGACCCCGATCGGCCCATGCATGTTTGCAAATTACACCGCTCTCTCTATGGTTTAAAGCAGGCTCCACGTGCTTGGTTCTCTCGGCTCACTAGGTTTCTCGGCTCCATCGGTTTTTCCTCATCAGTGGTTGATCCGAGCTTGATGATATATCGTTGCTCTTCGTTGGTAACATTTGTTTTAATCTACGTGGATGATATTGTTATTACAGGGTCATCAGACACACACATTGCTTCTGTCATCCGTCAACTCCAAACTGAGTTTCCGATCAAGGACTTGGGCACACTTCACTATTTTTTGGGACTTGAGTTCTCACCCACCGAATCTGGTTTGGTACTACATCAAAGTCGCTACACAGCTGACCTCCTTGAAACACATGGTCTCGATCAAGCTAACACCTGCTCGACGCCGATGGTTGTAGGACCGTTGTCCAAATATGTAGGCGTACCACTTGAGTCCACTGCTAGCTCGTACCGTCAAATTTTGGGCAGTCTCCAATACCTGAGCATTACCAAACCTGACATCTCCTTCAGCGTTAACAAGTTGTGTCAATTCATGCACTACCCAACTGATCTCCACTGGAAAGCGCTTAAACGTCTCCTTCGATATCTCAAGGGAACCTCTGGGTTAGGGTTGAACATCTCTTCTGACAACAATCTTCAACTTACTTGTTACACTGATAGTGATTGGGGAGGTGATGTGGATGATCGACGATCAACTGGTGGTTATGCGATATTCCTTGGCACGTCTCTGATCTCGTGGGCATCCAAGAAACAGTCCACCATAGCCCGATCATCAACGGAAAGTGAGTACAAGGCTATTGGTAATGCAGTCTCCGAGCTCATCTGGCTTCGATCTCTATTTCGAGAACTTGGGGTCTCCATCCCGACCCCCCTCCTATGGTGTGACAACATTGGAGCCACCTTTCTTAGCTCTAATCCCATATTCCATGCTCGAATGAAACATATAGAGCTTGATTTTCATTTTGTCAGAGAACAAGTTGCAGCTGGAAATGTCATCATCAAACATGTTGCGTCTGAAGAACAAATAGCCGACATTCTTACCAAACCATTACACCATCCCCGTTTTACTCAACTTCGTGATCGTCTGGCGTTAGCTGAGGTGCAATAGTTTGCGGGGGGGGGGGGGGGGGGTGTTAGTGATGCTTATCACTTATCCCTACATCTGTTGCTATGCTTATCACCTATCACTACATCTGTTGCTATGCTCAGCACTTATCTGCACTTATCTCTAGCTAGCACAAGTCTATCATGTATTACTACAATAGTATATATATAGGGGCTCTGTATCATTCGAATACATATACAAAAACACAGAATACAATTGTGCACAGCACTTTCAGTAACCAACCCTACCGGACATCCATGATTCTGGGAGAGGGTACAAAATAAAAACAGACAAAACTAAACTCAGAGCATGAGCTACACGTGACCAACCTCTGATGCTAGGGGCTGAGATGGAAGGTGGGCAACGCTGGAGGGTGAAAATTTGATCCGCTTGGGACGGGTACACAAGTTTGGCCAGAAGAGCACGATAAGTAGGAGCACGACTGAGCGACTCGGACTGCGTTGTCTGATAAAAGGTGGGAATAAATCTGACCGTATGGTCGAAGAAGCATGCTGAAGAGGCTCAGTCGAAGAAACTTGGATCTTCGTTGTTAGGAGATGAGGCCAGAGGGACGATCAGGCGGTAGGAAGCATCGACGAATCCCAACCGATAAATATGACTGGTTTGGGGCAACACCGACGCTAGATCTTCCTGCGAAAGAGGTAGCGACGGAGCACGAGTCGACGATAAACAGGGAGACGAAGGTGCCAGATCAATGGTTTCGCCAGAGGTTGTCCAGATCTGGTGTGTTAAACCCATGAACGCGTTTTTGTTTGGTTCTTCCTTCTGATTTTGTTTGGTTCAAAATCAAATCCGTTTGGATTGATTCGTTTTTGAACGTTGATTTCCGAAAGAAAAAAGATATAAGTGGGTTGTAGTTTGTAGGGTATGGTGATGAGATGTTTTTCGATGTTCTTGGGTTTGATCTTGATTTTCATAGATGTATATGGGTTGGATTTGGAACAAAGTTTCAATTTGGAATCGAAGTTCGGATTTGGAACACAATTGATGTTGGATTGCATTTGGAACAAAACTCGTTGAAGAAGTTATTTCTGGGAAGAAAAAAAAACAAATTTAATAAGAAAATAATTAATAAATTAATAAAAATTGATTTTATTATGAATAAATTAATAAATCTGATATTTAAAAGTAAAAATGTTTTTTTAAAATAAAAATTTATTTTAAAAAAAATAATATCTGGTTTTTTAAAAAATAAAAAATGAAAAACAGATTTTTAAAACAAAACAAATTTAAAAATGACTTTTTAAAATAAAAAATATTTTTTAGAAAATAAAAAAATTGATTTTTATAAAATAAACAAATAAAAAGAAATTTTGAAAACCAATAACATGTTCTTGAAAATTTAACTATTAATGAGCGGTATTATAAACTTTTTAAGTGTATTGGATGAGAATTTGATGCAAATTAACGCCGGGTATGAAAGTGACAAACATCCAATTTTAGAGTAGTGAAATGTCAAAAAATAAAGTTAGGTAGTGAAATGCCAAAAAAAAAATTAGAGTAATGAGATGTAATTTACCATAAATATAAAGCTCAGAACTGATGTATTTTGGATATATCTCTTCTAGTTGAGTTTAATGTTCGGAAACCCCGTTCATCACAAGTGTTTTGATGTCCTAAGCTACACAACATGTTTTTTGTCGAAACAAATAGAAGTTATACGACAACAATATATTAGCTCAAATAAACAAGACCAAGAATCTAAAAATCTCATAGGATGGTTGTCTTAGCTTGTTGGATGACGCGTCCCAAACCGAAGAGGAGAGGCCAAGACGATCCATCCTTTCTGGGCTCAATGGGTTTTTGACCCCTATTAAGCCCCGGCTCCTGAGGGTCAGGGTCCTCACCAATACTGTAGGGCATGAAAAGACAACCAAGGATCCCGTTTTCTTGGCGGTGATAGTGATTACTGGTGGAAACGCTGAAAAACCAAGACACCATGACAACGATGAAAAGACCGACCGAGTACGTCAAAAATAGACGGAAAGAGAATAGTATAATCATCCGAGATGGAGAGGCTTGATTATTGAGGGCGGGAACCAGGGAGATCATGCTATAACGATCTTGTAGAGGTGGTGGAAGAAACCCGACCTACGTGAAGGCGACTACAATACCGGCTCGCATGAAGGCGGTCATGACATCCGCCAACAAGTAGGTAGCCCATACATCGATCCATATGGAGACGACCACACACCTCCTAAACAAAGTCGCATCGTCGGAGATGCTTCTCACCGGAGAACACTGGGGAAGGGGGACCGCCGCCCCAACTGTCCTCCGCCAGAATTGAGAGTTGGGACCTAGAGGTCGTCCGACTTGTTCTAGTGAGGACAATCGGGGAGCCATCGAATCCCCACGAGAGACAACGGCTGCCTATGTTGTCGCACAGGGATGGGGGCAAACCTAAACAAGGAAGTGAGAGAGAGCTTTGGTGGAAGGCCAACGTTTGCAGTAACTCGTCTAAAGAAATTGCTAGCGATAGAAGAGAGTCATGGCTCAACAAAAGCAGATGGACAACGAACTTCTAGCAAGGCTGTTCAAAAAGCAGAGATCAAGATAGGAGAAAAGGGAGGAGCCCAATCAACAATCCCAAGGCCGGACCTCAGGTGGTTGCCAATGACGACGAGTAACGAAATTGTTAGTCGTAGGGTTTTAAAACAGGAAAAAGAGGAAGGTCCATGTTTTTTCAAGTGCTCTTCTTTAAAACCGTCCTTAAACTTTCGTGTGAAATATTTTAAGTTCAAGGGATAACTTCAAAAAGCCGCATAAAACTACACGCGTTTATCACCTACATACCCACTTCTATTTTTATTTCATACGACCCCCCAAACTATCCATATTTTATCACCGTTTGATTTTCTATCAGTTTTTCTTTTGGTTTTTCCAGAAATGACGAAAATACCCCTACACTTATAAACCCCAATATCAACCATGACTTTCACATAATTACGAAAATGCCATTACACATAAAATAAGAAAATTAAGAAAAAATAATTATTTTTTCTTATTTCCTTATTTTTTGAAAATAAATTAAAAAATAATTATTTTTTCTTATTTCTGAAAATAAATAAAAAATAATTATTTTTCTTATTTTCTGAAAATAAATAAAAATTAATTTTGATTTCTTAATTTTCTTAATTTATGTGTAATGGTATTTTTCGTAATTATGTGAAAGTCATGGTTGATATTAGGGTTTATAAAGGTAGAGGTATTTTCGTCATTTCTGAAAAAGCTAACAGAAAATCAAACGGTAATAAAATATGGATAGTTTGGGGGTCGTATAAAATAAAAATAGATTGTGTATGTAGGTTATAAACGTGTATAGTGTTATGCGACTTTTTAAAGTTATCCCTAAGTTCAATTGCATTTCAGCTTTGATTTTAGTTCAATTGTAGACTTTTTAGTCTAAATCCACAAACACATATAATTTTATAATCACCTTATTTGAGAGTTGAAACTTATGTATGAAAAGGAAATAGAATCCATGTAATGTCAGAGAACACTTCCCGAGTATAGTCTGTCATCAAGAGAGCCCGTGAAATTGAATTGAAGCATCTCCTTCGTTTATTTCTCTTGTTTTTAGTCCGTCGAGATTCGGAAAGCATATATTTATATTATTACCAACCGCACATCTTCCTCAGCTACAAAACAACTAAATTAAATCCTAAACATCACTTTTATAAGAATACAAAACATTAAAATACTCAAACATTCTCCATTTCCCAACCTTTTTACACCTTTCCCTATTTCCCTATCGACCAAACCAAAAAAAGCTGCCACTGTGGTCTTATCTTCACGTGTGGGTCCACGTGCCACCGCGTCTCGGCGCTTCCACCCCACGCGCCGCCATCCTACCCCCAATCCCCAAGTTCCACGTAAAGGGCAGAGCGTTACACCTTACATTTACAATCCGTCAAGAAAAACCATCATCGGGGCGGCACCGTCGCCGGAGACAAATACACTTGAGCCTGAATCACCGTACCACAAATTTTAAACCCCGGGACCACCGTGAAACCCACCCGGAGCCCACCTGAATCCGCCTCCTCAGTCGCGCACTCCATGTACACCTCCGACAACCTACAGTTCCTCTTCACCTGAAAAATCCCGACGTCGTCGTCAATCGAGAACGCCAAGCAGTGCAGCAGCCACACCCGCTTCGCCATCTCCGCGAACGCCGCGAAGAACGGCGAATCCGGGAACCCCAAACCGCCGGTCACAACCTTCCGGTGGTTCAAATTTCCAGAAAACGAACACTCCATCTTCGCGTGGACAAGCTGGAGGTACTTGGCGCGTACGAACCTCGCCATCGACGACCCAGGATTCTGAGCCAGAAACTGCCTCGTGTTCACCGACCGGAGCTTCTTAAACTTGTCGAAGAACAGCTCCCGCCGGGACTGCCCCGCCACCATCGACGCCGTCGATAAGGAGAAACTGGGGTCCGCGAAACCGTCAAGCAGTGTCTTCGACACGAACGACTCGAACACGAAGCACCGGTGGGTCGGGCCGGAGAGACCCGCGTCCGGTTCGATGACTTTCACGGCGGCGTCGAGGTCCCAGTGGGCCGATTCCATTTCCCGAACCATCGATTTCACGAAATTCCGGACAGATCGGAGAGAGTAACCGAGGAATTGAGCGAAATGGGTGGTCGTGAGGATCGAAAGGCTGAGGTTGTCGAGCGAGGAGGAGATGACCCCACTGGAGTTCAGCTTCTTCTCCACCACCCGGTTATCGGCGACGAGCCGGTCGAGCCGGTTCCTGAACAGAGCAATGTCCGAATCTCTGCTCCCCTTCTCAGACTCCATCTTTTTTACGGTGATTTCGAAGGTTCTCATGAGGCTGTGCTGCTCCTGGATCTCGGCGAGCATGAGCGTGACTTGGGGTGAGAGATCGAGGGTCTTTTTGAGAAAGCCGCGCTTGAGCTCGGAGATGGCCTTGAGCTCGTGGACCAGCGCCTGGTCCGCCGCCTGAATGGCGGCGGCGTTGTAGGGGTTCTGGGCCATCTGCATCTCGGCGTAGGCGGCTTTGATGGAAGAGGCTCCGGCGAAGAGCTTGGCCGCCAGAGCCTCCATGAGTGCCCTGTCTTTGAGGTCGAAAGGCTGGGACTTTTTGGGGTGTTGGTTGATGGCATTGTTGGAGGGTATTCTGGTGGCGGTCTTGAGGTTGATGACTTTACGGAAGGTCCTGGCGAGCTTGCTCTTGGGCTTGGGAGTGTCCATTGAAGAAGAAGAAGCAGAACAGAGTAATACAATACCTAGTTTAGTGGATGGTCATATTATCAGGAAACAGAGGATCGGCTAGTGATGAAAGGAGAGGTTTGATTGAGGATGCGGGTTCGAATTGAGGAGGCTGAAAAATATGTTTTTTTTTTCCTGGAGAAAGTGGCAGAAAAGCAGAGAGAAACAGAGTTTGACTAATAAGTGAGAGGCGAGTAAAATAGGATATAAAGCAAGCGCGGGAAAGAGGGTGGGTGGAGGGCAGAGCAGTGGAGAAGGGATTGGGAGGAGGGAAAGGCGGTGATGTGATTGATGGATGAGTAATCTTATGATGATTTTATATTTTCGGAAAATATACCTCATTTTGGAAATTATTATTTTTCTAAATTATTTACTTAATTTTATAATATTCTTGAAATTACTTTCCGTTTTACCGAAATATTAAATTGTTTTTAGAGTATCTTGACTTCAATAATGGAAAGGAATGGTAAAAACACATTTTTATTTTATTTTTCAAACCATTGGTGGCTATAATTAGTTTTGTAGTGATAACCACCTATTTTTTTGAACTAAAAGTACAATTCCTTGATTTAAGTTCAAATGCATTCAATTGGATCAAGAATAAATATATGACCCCGAAAAACGAACCAAAAATATAATGATGTCTTGGTTTTTTCCATACTATAACTGTTTCGGACGGTATTGATACTATAGCAAAGCTGACTACTACTGCTCAAGGTTTTGCCTAAACGATGCATACTCTGTAGAGTGCGACCGAACGTGTTATCATCCGCTTCCAAGGGAGGTAGATCTCTTCCCAAGGACCTCTTTCAGAGCCAGTCCCTAGAGCACAAGTCCCTGAACATTTGTGTACTAGTTTTTGACCATGCAAAAACGAAATAAAATAAAATAAAAAATATCCGCTCGATTAGCCATATCCAAAATCGAGAGAGGGGTCGAGGTGGGTGCGGTGGTGGAGGCCAGTGAGAAGGACGTGTCAGCTGCTGAGTCAGAGACGATGGTGGCGACTTCAGAGGCGATGGCGGACGCGACTTTAAAGATAGCGGCGAAGGTAATAATGATGGTGACGTTGAATTGAACATTGTTAGGGTTGTTGGCAGCGCTCGACATATCAAGAGTTAATGCCATGAAAAGGAATAAGGCGACGAAAAAGACAATGTGGGTGTTCCTACTACCCCCATAGGATGTACTTCAGTAAACCTATAGTTATGATTTCAATATGTTGACAACCATATTAAGCAAATTTTTATCCAAATGGCAAATTAGCGTGATCACCAAGCAACTTATAGATGCTCTGAGATAAGTGTGTTTTGAAAATACGATATCTGAGTATTAGAACGTAGATATCCATCATTTTATAGTTTTTGTTATTGTATTAGTTTTGTAAGTGTTGTCAATGATTTTTCGGTTGTGGTTGTTTGGGCCGATCAATAAATGAATGAAACTGGTTTTTTGTTTTAATTTGCACATTCCTAATTAGTTTTTGTCAATGATTTGTCTTTTGTAGTTGGTTGGGCCAATCAATAAATGAAACTAGTTTTTGTAAAACTACCTATTCTCTTTCTTAGAGCATCTGCAATGAGAAGTCGTTTCTGCAATGTTTTTTGGCAAGAAAATAGGATCGAATTTACAAATTTCATAGTGGGAGAGGATTATGCGGGACAACATACATATAGGGTTCTACAGGAAAGAGAAAAGAATCGCCAAGTGTCTCAAAGAGGAGAGGTTGAAGAGAACAAATCGATCTTTTTTTTTCGTCGACAATTTCATTGACCCAACCAAGGAGAAAAACACCCTTTCATCCAAATCCCTCTTTTCTTGTCGATTCGACCTCCTAATTGAACCCCACTACAGCTGCTCTTATCCTCACAACAGTTAGATAATGCGCATCGCAATGAAAAGATGTATTGCCAAACACTAAATAACATCGCTTGAAACCATATGTGATCAGATGAATAATTGAAAGAATTGTCTAATGATATTAGACTAAAACTTAATAGACAGATTGAACTGTGTAACCTTCATCTCACGGTAATTTCATTCTATTAAAGATGGTACCATGAAAATGAGACCATAATTATTACAACCCGGATTCAGAACACGTAGATATCATGCAACATGCAACGAGTGAATTATGTAAAAACAATATAAATTGCAAAAAAAAAAAAACTTTCAAAATTTCCAAACATAGTATTATATACAGAAGAAAAACCTATACATCTTCTACCGTAGTTATTCTATTTTCCCATTTTATTAAAGGTTGGTATGGTCCCCCATTTCATTGCCCTTAACCTCATCAACCACTGCCAATGGCCCAATGCCATGGCATCACGTGCTCTTTTCTCTTGCACTACGTACTTCCAAAATTGTTCAGTCAAAATTATACACTCCCCCTTTCAAACATATATGATATACTATTGCAACTTGATTTTCACTCTCTCAGTCTTTGAAATTTCAATGAACATGGTTTTTGAATTGATTGATTTGAAGATTTGATGTGGGTATACATAAATCCTTTTTATGTGAGATTTAGTATATCTATTCAAAATGTCAATGAACCCTTGAGACAGATAACTCTAACCTTAAACAAAGGAAAATAAACCGTAAATTACAGTATGATGGATTACGGAATGCAGAGTGGAAAGCGGCAACTTGGGTGTGTGGACCAACCTAGACCTAGTCCCCACATTACAATTTAAAATCAGAGATAATGCACAGCCTAATCATTTTAGGTTTGGTCTAAGTTTTGACCACCTTCAACACTATAAAAAGGGTTACACCATCTACATCGCGGTCTCGTTTTCGTCGAATTAGACGTTGAAATTGACAAAAAAAATAGTTTTTCAGCATCGAGTCGTTGAATGGGGGTCGTATGTCGCGTCGAATCGGGACGATAGATTTAAACGGTCATGTGGGTTCGGCATTGACCTCTCTAATCAGCGAGTGACACGTGGACTCTCGGCCCTGATGGAGGTTAGGACTAGTTTGGTCCAAAGTGACATTTGTACCCCTATTACGCTTTAACACATTTAGGCGAGCGATTTGTTCCCTGGTTAAGGCGATTCGAGGCAGGGCATCGCCCAACCCATATTCCAAGGTAAGGACGTTTATACCCCTAGTATGAGGGCCAATCCTAGAATCGAGGAACAATCGAGACAAACCTACCATATTCATTTTCGGCTCCTCATGTGGAGCTTTAAGAGCTTCACACCCCGCTATTGAGCCAACGCTAAGGTTTAGGACCATAAGTTAAGAGTGGAAAAAGGTTAGAAGACACGAGCTCATGAGAAAGGTGCCCTGGATCTGGCACTAAAGGAACTTCGAAAGCGATATTTTCGGATACTAGGGACCAAGAGACAGCCCCATCCACAACTCTGTACAAAGAGGACTAAGCCTCTACCTCAGATATGGATATGCCTACCAAGTAGCCTCGTCAGGATTAATGAGCTTTCGGTCTTGGATCGAGCAGGCTTCAGGATGCACCTACCAAGTCGGTTTAGGACATGTCAACACTTATCGCATCCTCCACCGACCTTTCTTTACAGTCTGCACAAGCAACTTTTAGGAACCCAAGAACAAGACACTAACATTCTTCACCAGAATGGAAACATATCTTTGTTGCAGATCTCATCGCCAATTATAAGGGATGATAGTAGTCTTGATATCAAATTTGCAGACTGTAATAGGTTGGTTGTTTGGGCTTTGCATCGTTAGTTTTAGCTATTATGGAGTTCGTTTCGACAACGGGGATTTCGAACCTGATAATTAGAGGTAACCAGTCAAGTGAACACCCTTGGTCCTACCAAGACCAATCGTTCTTTAGATATCAGTATCATGTTTTTTTTGTTAGACGAACCCTTCCCCGGGCATTTTTTTTTTTGAACGAAAGAGATTCTTATATTATTAATCAAAAGGAAAATAGCCAACTGATGAAGACGAACCCTTGGTCCCTATTCATAAGCTTTAAAACAACTGCTGAAGACAAATTCGGTTTTGAAATTTAACCAAAACTACGATATAGGAAAAAGACATAATCAACCGAAGGAACCGCTGCGTAGGATGATGCCTAAACACTGCTTGATCCAATGGTGAAGACTTGTTTCTCATGAGGAGTATGATCGAACGGAAGTATTCAGGAGGAGTGGAATTGGGGAGCGGGACGTTCCTCCTCGATTGCGTTCCGTGAAATTCCATGTGATTAGACCTCGCAAACCGAAAAAAAACTAAACAAAATAAAAAAGGATTGGTTCAGGTGGAAGCGACTGGCCTGGGTGTTCTGGAGATTGATCTGGGAGTGATAGAGTCCGGTGCGGTGACTGTAGGCAGCAGAGTCTCGCCGGAGTTGGTCGTTCAAGGTGAGGAAATCTCAAAGTCGCAACTATTGTGGATGCGTATATTTCAAAATCACCATATGATACGGATGAGGTTGGATTGGATCTCACTTGGGATTCTCTCGACCTCGTATCGCGTGGGGAGGCTGCGATCGTATCTGGCCTTGATTCCAGGGATTTGGTAGCTGAGGAAGACGAGGTTGACGATGGTGAGTTAGGTGGGTTGTTTGGGCTTGAGAACGGGCCTAGTGTGGATGGGTCTGTTCAGCCTCAGGTTGGGCCTAAATTCGGGCCTGTCTTTTGTTCTAGGTCAGATTCAGTTGAACCAACTGGGCCTATTATCGGGCCTGGATCAGAGTCCATTTCACCTTTAGACCCAGCTGTTGTTGTTGACGTTTCTGTGGGTCAGTCCTCCCCGTGGAAGGATGTCCTCGTACAGTCAAAGCGTGTTAGCCGTCCCCCTAAACACTTGACGGAGTTTTACACCCTACAGTGTAAACCAAAGGTCTCTTTGGATCGCGAAAGGATTATTCGTCCCGTCAATATTGGAAAACAAGTTGAGAAAGTTCGAACCGGAAAAACTCATGTCGTAGCATCGTCACAGGGCACTGACGCATGGGCTTCAATTAGTGAGTTGGCGGCCAAGAAGGATGCGAAGACTCGGCGCTGACCTCGGGTGTCGAGGATTGGCGGGGTTTTTTCTATTTGTTTTTCAGTTCCTTGTTTTTTATTTCTTTTAAAAGGTCAGGCCTTTTGGCTCCCCTTGATGGAGCTCATTCGTAATCGTTGGTCCCCACCCTGCTTCTTTTTGAAGCAGGGCATTCTTATTCCTCTTTGGAATTAGTCTTATTAATAAATTTTCGAGCTTATCAAAAAATAAAAAATAAAAAAGAACCAAACGATCATCACGACCCCAAATCGGTAGAAAAATCGAGGAGGAGGTAGCGATAGAGGCAACATAGGTGGATACAACGATGTCGGAATCAAAGGTGATGGAGGCTGATTGGGATCCAAGATAACGGGGACAAGGACAAGATATCCATCGGGTACGAGCTGCTAGATTGAGCCGACTCTTGGCCACTACCCATCCTGAGTCCAATAGTCCCATCGAGAATCAAAATTAGTGAAAACAATAGCGAGACTGGGGGTCCTGGTGGAGAAATCAGAGAAGAGAAGAAGATCATCCTTAACACCACCGTTGAAGTGCCAGAATGTCGACGAGGAGAGGAGGTTCTCGACAACCATTGTGATTGTAAACTGGACCTGGTACGTGATCGGGAAAGACGCTGTTGGCGACATGAAAAAGCCTGTGTGGCTATCGACAACGAAACCCTAGCAAAATGTATATCTCCCATGGACTTCGTTATAACACTGAACTCTTAGTATTGTAAAAAAAAAAACTGTATATACATAGATGCAAAAATTAAAATAGTCATCGAGGGAGTCCCAAACCAATGATAGGGTAGAGTTCGGTGCCGGTCAATTAGCGTGGTATTAGGCATTATTGGGAGTGAGTCAGATCAGACACAACCATACCAAATCACGCTTTATTGTTTCTGCCTAATCAATATTAGTGACATGTCCCAAACACCAACACGACACTCCAATATCATAAATCACTTTACTCCTGAAATTACTATGTATTATTTGTTTAAATTTAGAATGATATTATTATAATGACCCTCCTCCATAAAGTTTTAATTCCCATGCATTGTGTCTACCACTCACATTTGACTTACCCCTATTGAGAGTTGGGACCCCCAAACCCCTCTTCCAGTTCCCTATACATATGTAACTAGTAACTACCCACTTGCACTTGTTCATCTTAATTTCTTATTTGGCAATTTTACAACTGAGTTAACTTTTAATTACAATTTTTCTTCTAATGAATATGATAATGTTTGTTCAAAATCACTAGCCCTTTGATTTTGAATGGGACACTTTGTTGTAACGTTCCACCTTCGATTTTGAATGGGACACTTTGTTGTAACGTTACACACGTTTCTTTATATATTTATGATTGAAATTCGAGGCCAAACAATAGGACAACGTGCAATAAATAATTAGTCTCTGTTGGTCCCGAGAAAATGATATTCATCCGCAATTCCTACAGCCATGTACTTATCTACTCGTTCGTAAGACTGCCCCAACAAAAACTATTTACAAACATGCACAGAAACTGGAACCCAAAATTATCAGTGTGGACACGAAAAAGAGTTACAGACTGTATTTGACTTGTACACATATTTAATGTGCAACTTTAATACATCTGTAGATCCACAAGCTGCCATATCCCATTATATGTATTTTGGGTTTTGCACTGTCTCTACTTCATCTCCGACTTTGTCCTGCTTCAACAACCATCCATTTTTCATTTAAAGCTGCCCTTTCATCATTTCTCTTGCTTTTTAACAATATATGTCATTTTAAACTTAAGGGTTCATTATCTTTAGTACCCATTTTTCATTGGTAACACTCTTTTAGTACCCTAATGTATTGGTAACGTTCTGAACAAAATTTTAGTCAGGTTTACGCCATTTTGATGATTAGTGACCAATTCATAAGGGGTATTAAATGTTCGTTTATGAATACATAAGGGGTATTAAATGATATGTGACCAATTCATAAAAGATACTAAATGACAGTTACTAAAACGAAAGGACTGTTATTGAACGTTACAAAACGCAAGGATACAAAATGTATGTTGCCAATAGAAAAGGGGTACAAAAGATAATTAACCCTAAACTTAATAATATTCTTCCACCTCACCCAACAAAACAATTGTCACATTTAGCACAAGGTTAATTTATCTATCAACAGTCATATACAATTACATATATCATGATGCAAACATCATATTTGAAGAAAAATGATGTGTGTATGCATAATCAATAACTTCAATTCAAATGGCTACAAATTATTATTTAAAGGGTTATCGTGTTCTATTAAATTTCATACTCTGACATGAGGAATCATGAGAACAAGACATATAGTCCATGACAGAGCCTTGTAGGATGTGAGCTGAATTGTACACTAGCACACATGTAAAAACTGAACTCCCGGCTGTTTTTTTACAGGGAATCCAATATTTCACCTTTTCTTCACCTTCAAGTTTAATTGTACCCTCAATCAAGTTGAGCATAGACTATAGGATAATTGCAATCAAACTAAAATCAAATATGAAACCTAAAAACAAATTCTAATAATATGTAATGCAAACTGAATAAAGTTACCTAACACATCATTAAGCACCTCCATCCCACATTTCATTTCCCTCCATAATTGCATCCCTAAATGTATCAATGGGAAGCATATCATATAGTATCCTAAAATATCACCTTGTGCATACACATGAATGCTCAACCTAACCTAAAGTTATATCTCCCCAAACTACTAAACCTCCGGTTGACAAAAAAAGAAAGATAGCACGCCATCAAATTCAAAGCCGTTAATTACATACTTCCTCACCAATAACCATGTTAATCACTCACCAAAACATCTTTTCCTATTCGGCACATCCATACTGGTTCAAGCTGGAAGGTGAAGCTTTGCATTATTTTTCCAGCTGCAAGTGAATCATTATACCAATTAGTTGTTAATCTTACAGAATGCCGAGAGCTACGTTTTCCATACAGCACATGTACGGATGTACCGCTTCCTTACCTGATAAAGTAGTAATAGAAGAAATCTGCATAAAGGGCAGTCTGGACAATACCAGAAATGCAAGCTGAAACATGAAGGGGAAAAAGTCAGAACATGCTTCCAGCAGTGTTCAGACCAATCTCTTTAGTTCTTGATGCTTACCTATCCACTGAGTAAAGTGGTTCTCTGTGAAGAATCGGTAGATCCAGTTCACGATGTATAAGGCACGATAAGCCCTGCAGATTTACATGACAGTTTTCAAATACATGATAATTAGATTCAGGGCCATGGGGAAACATAAATGTTAAGATTAATAACTTGATTATTCCACTCAGGGCCATGGGAATATAACTCAATTTCAACCTATAGATACAATACAGCATCACCAGTCATCCATGTATACTTGTGCATAAGGTTACTTTTTTTAACGCTTAATCATTACTTCCAGGGCAGCAGCTACCTACAATCAGTGGCCGAGACACCATTTTTTACAACACCGACCCGATTTATTAGAATCGGTCGGTTCAAGTCGGTGGGTCGGTTTTTTACGAATTAGGCGGCGGGTCGGGCGATTAATCGGTGGGTCGGGGATTAAATACGGGTCGGTGTTCTAAAAAACGGTGCCTAGGCGGGCCTGGCCCGATTTTTACAACACTGGTATATCCCCAACACCGTCCTCAATATATATTTTCATATTTTTTTTATAAGAATATTAATGTTGTTTAGTTGAATTTTGTTCTGTCTTTTAAGGGTATGAATATAAAAAATATGTTTTTTGTGTATTAAATATTTGTTACTATTTTTATAATACAATTTATATTTCATTCATACATATATATAAGAACATATTTATAAATTAATTTTGAAATAGAAAAATACAAATATGATTAATCCCCGTTTAGTCCCCTGTTAATCCCCAAAGGCCCTAGCTGCCCGACTAGCGCAGCGTTTTTCAGAACCTTGCCTACTATGCCTACATGTTGATAAAATCTATGGGTTGTCTTCCTGTTCAAATATTCAACAGTCCAACAAAGACAGGCATAAGAAGGAAAAAAGAAAACTCATCAAGTTTGGTGAACAAAAAGGACTCAATTAATTCAAATGCAGTCTTCTTATTCAAACCTATAGGCAACAATGTGAGGTTAAGAAAAGTAATTCAAAGACAGAATAAGATGACCATTATTGATGTATGGTTAACATGGATACAGTGAGTAGTTTTGTTCTTCTTCTTTCTTTTCAGTTAACATTACTTCACAAACAGTGATAACTATCAGTGACAAGATCAACTCTCTACAGTTATAATTGAGAAGAATAACTTCAAGTGAGGGATATGCACATTACCCTAGAAACATAACATATTGCCCAGTCAAATTGTCCACATTTCCACTTCGCTGTAGCATAGCTAACTGGGGAAGAATTGCAACAGCCTCCAAGTATATTGAAAATGCCCAGAAGACCTACATAAAAGGCAACTTCAGCAACAGATCACAATGCAAAATGATTTAACACTGCATAAGAATTACTACAGAGCTTAAGTGTATGACACTAGAATTTGATACCATCAACTGATTAACAAGTAAAAAAACTTGAGTCTTCTTTGCACGAATACGAACTTCGGAACAAAAAGAAGATTATTAGCAGGTTTAGTCAAATACAATATCAACATCAAAAGCAAACAAAATTAATAGAACTAAAACCATACAGTAATCTTGCACCAAATCAGGTTGCAAAATAAACATTAGCATGATAGACACCGTTGAATGCGATCCTATAAAGTTTACTCTTTTAGCAGAAACTTTTGCAAATGCTCTAAACTTAAGTCCCTTTTATTATCCGCAAAAGCCCTTAAAGTTGAAATTAAATTTGTGCAATAGAATGGTTTTACAACAACGATTTTAACAACACAATAGTATATAGGTGAAATGCAAGAGTTGTCTAAGAGACATGAACACCTTGGTTGTGGATAAGTATATGAAGAAGAATGACAACATAGTCAATCAACACAGGTGGTTGATAGCTATAGCAGCAAATACTTTTATTAAGATTTTGAATATACCTTAAAACTTAAAATGAAAACAAGGATAAGAAAAATATATTCCCTATTATTTGTCAACCAGCTCTGATCACTGAAGAAAAAAGTTTAGCTTGTAAGGAAAAATATTTTAGGAGGCAAAGGCTATCATCTGGATGTGATGCACTAGAAGATGATTACTTTTTTTTTATGTTTCTCATTCCATACTTTCAAGACATATACGAAGCCATGAACTTTAATTTTTGGGAAATCCCTTTTGACTAACAAACTAGCTAATGTGGATGCAGTTGAAACGACTAGTCAGGTAGTTAATCCAAGTCCATCACCAAAACAAATTTAACAGGAAAAACCCTCACCTTCTTTTCCTCATTGAAGTCCTTACTCTTCCATATTTATATATGGAAATCCTAATTAAATGTATTTGGTTTAGAATGTCAAATACTTTATCACATGATAAGACTTATTTGGCACAAGGTTGTACCTCAACCAAAAGAAGCCCACTTGTGGAATTATTTAGCTCTTCAGCTGAACCCTGATAATTCTTATCAGATACATAATACATTCAAAACTTAATGTTGCGATGAAGAAACTTCATTCAATAAATTTGTTTGAAAAGCACACAAGTAAGTAGACTGTCAGACATATTTCATCAAGAGTCATTATAATGCAGGTTTAATCTTCCATTATGATGAAGTCAGAACCACTCCTCACCACTAAAAAACTAGTTAAAAATCAAACACAAGCATACAAATAAGTATGCAGGAGATAGACACTCATCTAAGTTAAAAAAAGAATGGCATTGAGGAAAAAGACGTACTCAAAATCAGCTTCCTTAAGTTTTCAATATTTTAACATTCTTCAACAAAACAAGTAAAACACAAACTTGTAAAAATACAGCATCAAGTATAGTTTTGCACAACCAAACAAATTAAGTAATTAAAAACAGAAATGTGAACTTCTAGCTTGACAAGCTTGAGTTCATGCATTACCTCCAGAAATGTGAACTTCTCGTTGACAAGAAGAGCCAGTATGAAGGAAGCACCAACGAGAAACAAATGGCGAAATGTGTCGATTTCTCTATCATACGAGCGCTTCACAATACGATGCATCCGCATGCACCACACAATCGCCAGAGAGCTCACAACGAAGACCACCTTCATCACGGAGTTGTAGAGCGAGAAGAAGCTCGTGAAGAGATCTAAGTACCGAGTCAGGAACACCAGCGCATAGAGCTCCTGAGTTTTCAGCGAAACCCCTAATTCGAACGAAACCAAATGCAAGGAAAAATCAATTCCACCACCAAAGAGTAGCTAAAAACCGACAATGCTGCGTTTGGTTGTCCAGAAAAATCAAAGGGAAAGAAAATCCACTCCACCTCCAACATTAAATTCACTTTCCTGCTCAATTTCTCCGTAAAACCATGAAATGTACTACTATTTTTCTTACTATTTCACTAAGTAAAGTATAATAAGTTCATATTTCTTTGATTTTCCAGATGTTTCTACGGAGCGAGAGAGGACTAAATGAGGAGCGACAGAGATGGATGACGAACCTGAGCATGACTTAGTGGCGTATATTTTGAGGAGCAAAACGAGTATGCTGATGAGGTGCGTCATGTCACCGGCGAATCTGAAGATATTCATGGCCGATGCACCTTGGATTCAGGAGAGATTGAAATGAAACGACGACGACGATGAAGAAGAAGAAGGAGAGGGAAATGATAAACGTAGAAAAGGACTCGGTAACGGGCTTGGTCCATAAATAATTGAAGGCCCAAATCCAAATTGGGTTTGGGCCTTTTATTTCAAAAACACATCGGAGCCCAATCTGTTTCGAGTGTAAAACACAGGATTAGGAGCACTTTAATCAAAGATTAGGGATTGAGATTAGGGGCTGCAACACAAAACCAAAAAGATTGCCCCCAATTATTTGCATTGGGTTGATTGATGGAAGGTGCATTGCATATAGATATGGTTGATGATTATCAGTCTTAATCTTGCAGATAGTTAGTGCATCAAATTATGGTTCGATTTTGTATTGGATAAACAAAACTAAAGCTCTACATCTTGGGATCTATGCTTTGTAAGGACACTCAAGTTTACCTTTTGATATATATTTCTTACTTGGATACCTTAACAAGGAGGTTTTGTTCTTGGTAATCTTAATTATATAAAAAAGGGAAACTCTACTTCTTACATCGTGCTATTGATTTGTTTATAAATTCTAGCTGCGACTTATGTTTAGTCACAATTTTTATCCATAGATTTGCATGTTTTTTTATAGACTAATAACGTATGTTCAAGTTAATGTTTTTGTTTGACACGAGACCACACGATGTGTATGTGACAAGTTTTCAGCTTGTAAATTATCATTTTGCCGTTAAATCTCTGTTGTCAAAGTGTCAAATGTGGCTCCCTTTTCTTGTGTAGTTAAAGAGTTTCAACGCAAAGAAGGAGTGAAGTTATATACCCAAACACTCGATTTAGTAAACAAACTTATGCAAATTGAGATTTAGATTTAGGGTTTGTTGATTTGTTTGACGAGGATTGGAGATTTGAGGTTTAATGAAGGTTGTGGATTTGGGGTGTACTAAGCATCTTGGTGTGAGACTGGAACAATATGGTTTTGTCGACATGGCAATGTCGTGGAACATGGCTTTAAAGATGAGCAATAATGGAAGCTATTGGTATTAGTAGTAGCATTTTTTATATGAAAATCTGAAGGTGAGTGAGGGGGATTTTCGATATTTTGCACCTCAAACTAAGGGTTATATTAGTTCAGACAAAACTATTAGTCCGTGTAAGAATGAGTAAAGTTTTAAAAATTGTGATCAAAGGTCACTTACAATTAGGATTCGAAAGCGAGTCATAATACATGGTTAATAAAGAGATTTCCTCTTAAAAACAAATATCACTTAGGGCATCTACAATCATTTTGCCAATTATTGGTGGGGAGGGGCTGATGGAGAGAATAAAAAATTATTTTTGTTGGTTTATAGTCGGCTCTTCTAGCCAGTACCTTACAATGCTAGGTGGCTTATAGTCAGCTATATACCCATTTTTGTTCACCTTTTTGTTCTCAGTCAGCGTTGAGTGCAGGCGTTAAGCTCCCAGCCAACCCTCCCCGCTAGCTCCCAGCCGGTTCCTCACCGGTGATTGCTCCCCGTCCACGACTGTGGATGCCCTTAGATTAGTTTTATGGTGATGATTTGAGATCTGTTCGAAAATAATATAACAGATGCATGTATAATACAAAGAGTCCAAAATTGCATGAGAGGGATGGGTGTCCTACTAATAAATGAAATAACAACATCCCTGTGTTAATTACTCCATGGCGTGACACTGAAATGGATAAGAAACAAGAAAATAGAACAATTTACATTAAAGGAGAGGATTAAAAGGTGAAGGGGCAAGTTTGGATGCAAGTGGAGTGACCTCTTTCTATTTGGGGATTACCGATGTTTCCAACGCAATAGGTGTCCTCACACGTGCGGAATGTCCTCCTGTTTCTTATTTTGCCCCACACCATTGGCATTCAAACAAAACCACATTTTCATTTTTTGATCGGTAATTTTGAAATATTACTTATAAAGGTTATAGTTTTGTGTAAATGTGGTTTGTCAGTAAGCGCTGACGACGTTCAAGTCCCACCCGCTATGCTCGGGTTGCATAGATGGTACATCGCTCTTACATCGGAAGCACTCTGAACTCCGGCAACAACCACTCCACATAGAACTAGTGCAATGCATATCTTCAGACCCTTCATCTTGTTGATTTGTTTATGTTAGATTAAGAGACTCCAATTAACTTCTATTTATAGCTAGAGGTGATGTATTTTCTTGGTCATGGATGGAATTATAGCTTGCCCGTAAATTGCTCCGTGAACATGCTCTATAGTTTGTACAGTCAATCTTGGCTGCTAATTTGAGTCTTCAGTCCTTGAATTGTCTTAAATCCAGTCAAGATTGCTTGCTTTAAGATGTGGGCATTAACCATCTACCCACATCCATAAATTTCCATATCATTAGAACGCCCTATGTATTATCCTCTCTCACGGTCTAACTAATTTTATTCAATCAAACAGATTTATTACAATACACAACGTGCACATCTAACGAATGAACAAGACATAACTACATGCCTTCCTTTTTGGGTCCTCGTTTGATGTTGGTCGGTGAGGGGTTATTGATTCTGGTTTCGGAACGCTCAGCTCGACTCCATCTTCGGATCCCAGGGAATATTGTCCTGCTGTTGCCTTCTTAGAAGTTTGTGCTCGAGCTCGGTAGAAATATCGGTCCTCCCTTTGGGCCTTTGTTCGGTGTAGGCCGGAATTGGTTACAGAGGACTGAGTTCGAGTTACATCGTCTGCATTCGAGCTGATCTTTGGATGCTGTCGGTGACCTGGTTTTCTTTGGACCTGCTGCAGCTTGGGTCATCATGTTCTCAGCTTTTCATGGTTGGAATATCTAGGTATCAAGACCTTTTCTTTTGTGTTTCTAAGCTTCATGATTGGAATATCTAGGTATCAAGACCTTGTCTTTTGTCTTTGAGTTTCATGATTGAAAAATTAGGGTATTAGACCTTTCTTACAGCTTTACTTGGTTTCCAAGCTCGCTCTTCCTTTTGGGTTGTTTCGGTTGGTTGTTTATTCCTTCTTCCCCGATGTGTGGGGGTTGTATTCTGTGGATCCTGGTTGTATTTGTTGTTCAGTTTTCTTGTAAGCCCCTCAGGCTGTTGAGGGTTCTGGTGTGAGGTTCCCACGGGAATGCTCATTCTTTATGCCATCACTTGCTCTCTATTTTGGAGACCATTTTATTTAAATTTGCTTTGCTGATAAAAAAATAATAATCTACACACTCCATAATATCCTCACACATGTCCTCCTTTGTCGTCATACGGATTGATTACAATGCACAATGTGCATTCTATTGCCATGACCCTGTTCACCTGTCACTCTGTTGAGTTATCTGTTGAGTTATCGACAAACACGCCTTCCGTTTCAATCTGTCGTAGGTCAGTGTATTTTTAGCTACTAGAGATCTAACGACGACAATTTCTTTTTGTATTCTCAGATATATAAACCGTGTATTATCGGCTAACAAATTTGGGTCAAATATCTAACTATGCTATAAAGCGTGTATAGTAATCAGATGTTATTAATTGACATAATAATTTGACCATCTGTTGTCCGTAAGTTCCTATTGGCATCTTCTTCAATTGAACGGAACCAGAAATAGGTAATATTAGCAGTGATTAGGAGACAACTACGTAACAATACATATTTGGTTCAATAAATGGTCCAACGGTTCACTCGGAAAACTCCAACACCACCGGAGCCCAAATTGTACATAAACAAACCAACCCCTGCACGTTCCAACGGAACGGAATCTTTCTGGTCCCTACTCCCCAAAACAAAACCTTCATTTTCCTTTGGATTTTGCCCAGAAAGAAGCGATTCATATAATATACGCTCCACTGTCAGAGTCATTGCATTGTTGTCAAGGAATCGGACACACTGTTTTTATATATTTACGATGCGTCCTCTTCTACGAGGTGTTTCTCAGCCTCAGATCTCACCTAATCACCATCACACTCTCACTCTTTCTCCTCCCTTGAGCTTGAGCTTGAGCTGCTGAGCTCTTTTCTCTGTCCTTTTCTTCAAAAGAAACTTCTCGTGAAGTGCATGTGAAGTTCGCGAAGAGAGATCTTGCGGTTGGGTCTCATAAATGAGCTAAAACGGGTCACTTCACTTCCTCCCTGATTCAGGTGATTCCCCACCTCTTACCCCTTTTCAATTCCCTCTCTTTTGCCCCTTTCCTGCACCTGGGTCTTGTTTTTCTCACCTAAATCTGTCACCTTTTTAGGGTTTTGATGGAGATTGTTGGGCCTTTGGCTCCTTCTGGGATTTGGGTACATGGGTTTTCTCTGCCATGGACTGTTCTGGGGTTTTCTGCATGCTAATTTATGCCCTGGCCCTGGGGTTGGAAATGCCCTGTGGAGAGTGGCATTTTCTTCTTGATTTGATGACTTGGGCTTGAGGTATTGATGCATTTCCTTTTGTTTGTAATGATGGGTATCATGGCTGTGTACAAGAATTTGCAACTTTGTGGGGTTGGAGTTGAAAAGGATTAGTCCTAAGTTTTTATATGGAGAATCTCTGATTGCTTTCAATTTTGGCTGCTATGGTGGTATTTTATTTTCCAGATGATTGGTAATGCTGTAGTTGTGAAGATCTGGGGAGGCTAGACGACACTGGGAAAAGCAACTTGTAAGTAAGAGCTACCATTTATTTGCTTATGATGACCAGGCCTGTTCGAGATAGGATCCTCAAAGACGCTAATGGTGATATTAGTGATCATCTCCGCAATCACATCCATTTGACTAATTGTATTCACTTGAAGAACCATATGCATAAACACAGCCCCATGTTGGCTGACAGGTCCCTTATGAGGGACCTTATGGTCCTTCAGAGGTCAAGGTCTCTCAAGGACCCTTCTACTAGTCCTCCTTCTGTTGTTGATATGCTCCCCAAAGATGGTGAAATGGATGCCATGGCTCATGAGAGGAGGCGGTCTTTAAGCAATGAGCATAGGAGGGAAGTTAGAAAACAGTCAGCTACTGTTGGGACCGCTAAAGCTGCTCCAAAAGATAATGAAGTTGTAGCTGCAATGAGCGACCGTAGTAGCAAGAGTGGAGTTCGAGGTGGTCAAAGAGTTAGGAAAAGTAACAGAGCTCAAATTTTGAGTGACAACGATGAAGAGTCTTCACTAGATCAAGATCATAAAAATTTGTCTCATGATGCTTCTTGGAGGTCTCAGTCTGTAGATAGAAAGAGTAGAGAGAAGGGGAAACATGTGCAAGATGTTCAGATTAGGACACCCTCTGAGCAGATGAAGGACACTCCTGGAGTTAGTGATGACGTGGCATCCTCAAATATCCATCTTCAAGGGAGATATAGGGCGAGAAGGCGCAAGCATCGAGGGGCTAGGAAAGCACGAGCTGTATTAGCTTCAAGAGATATTGGAGGCCATAGTGAAATGTCTGTGGCTTCTAATTCATTTGCTCAAGGGGAAGAAGAGTATCTCGAACAAAGTGTGACCAGGGCTCCAAGAAATGGGTGTGGTAATCCATGGAAATGGTCAAGCATCCATGATAGGGGTAAAACATTCCTTGACATTGCTGGGAAAAGTTTTTCTTGTGGTTTAGCAGATTCACGGCCAAGGAAAGGGAATCCAAGAAACATTCCTGATATGCCTGTGGCATCTAGTAACTCTAGTTCAAAGACCAGATATGATGGAGAAGCAACGCCTCTGCTAATTGAGGCCTCTGGATCTCAGGGAAGCTCTGAAAATGCTGGTTGGGTGCATGACTATTCTGGGGAGCTAGGTATCTTTGCTGATCATTTACTGAAACATGATGCTGATTCCAATCTTGCATCTGTGGCTAGATCTGGTGGTCAACACAAGCCACATGATAGACACCAAAATCTGACACAGAAATTCATGCCAAGCACCTTCAAAGATTTGGTGGGTCAGAATCTGGTGGCACAAGCTCTTTCAAATGCAGTTATGAAAAGAAGGGTTGGCTTACTATATGTCTTTTATGGGCCTCATGGCACGGGGAAAACCTCTTGTGCTCGAATTTTCGCGAGAGCCTTGAATTGCCAATCTTTGGAACATCCCAAACCTTGCGGGGTTTGCAGTTCTTGCATTGCACATGACAAGGGAAAGAGCAGAAACATAAGGGAAATTGGTCCAGTCAGCAATTTCGACTTGAAGGGCATGTTGAATTTGCTTGATGATATGATTGTTTCCCGTGTTACATCACATTACAGAGTGTTGATTATTGATAATTGTGATAGTTTGCCTTCGGAATGCTGGAGTGCGATAACCAAGGTCATTGATCGAGCACCAAGACATGTAGTATTTGTCCTTGTCAGTTCCAGTCTTGATGTTATGCCTCATATAATCATATCCAGGTGTCAGAAATTCTTCTTTCCAAAGTTGAAGGATGGAGACATTATCCACACACTTCAATGGATAGCAACCAAAGAAGATCTAGAAATTGATAAAGATGCACTGAAACTGATTGCATCCCGATCTGATGGATCATTGAGAGATGCTGAAATGACTCTTGAGCAACTGAGTTTACTTGGGCAGAAAATATCTGTCCCTTTGGTTCAAGAGTTGGTTAGTTTTACTTGTCCCTTCTCCAAAACTTAATATCTTATTTTTTCATGCATAGGACTTGTGCTGAGCCTTGTGTGTAACATTTATTACAGGTTGGGCTTATATGTGATGAAAAATTAGTTGATCTTCTTGATCTGGCATTGTCTGCAGACACAGTTAATACTGTGAAGAATTTGAGAGTGATAATGGAAACTGGTGTGGAACCATTAGCATTGATGTCCCAACTTGCAACAGTCATAACTGATATATTGGCTGGCGGGTATGACTTCACAAGAGAAAGACATAGAAGGAAGTTTTTTCGTCGACAACCATGTGAGTCAATAAATTGTGCCTTAAAATGTTGTACAAATGAGGAAATTTTGTTTCAGTGATCAGCTCAGCTCTTTATTGAAACTAGGGATAATTGAAAAAAAAAAGCACTATAAACTTACTTTTTTGTTGTTGTACAAAGAGGAAGAAAACTAAGGGATATGAAAATTTAGATTTTTTTGCTTACTATTTTTCAAATTTAAAATTTAAGGGTAAAATTGTCAGTTACTATTTTGCAATTATCTTGAAACTATGTGTTCAAGTTCTTATATGAGCCCATACTCATCTGCATTAAGTTAATTTAGTCAAGTTTGGTCATGATTTCAGTATCTAAAGAAGATATGGAGAAATTACGGCAAGCTCTGAGAACCTTATCAGAGGCTGAAAAACAACTGAGGATATCAAATGACAAATCAACGTGGTTAACAGCTGCATTGCTTCAACTTGCTTCAGATCAGCAGTACATGTTGCCTACTTCAGCAGAAACTAGTCTTCACCACAGCCCCCTGAATAGGCCTTCTAACAGTAAAGATGTGTCAGCAAATGCTAGAGATGAAAGTCATCGAGGCACTGTAGATAGACAAAGACAATTTGGGGCTAAAGATATATGGATGGAGGTGCTTGGGGAGATTCAAATTAATAGTATAAAAGAATTTTTATACCATGAAGGAAAGCTAATCTCAGTCAGTTTCGGTGCAGGTACTTCCTTATCTCATCTTTATAGATCCATGTACTTGCTTATACAAATAGCTGTGTTTATCAAGAAAACTTCTCACTTTTGCAAATTTCATTTTTCTTCTTTCAGCCCCAACTGTGCAGCTGATGTTCAGTTCCCATCAAGCCGAATCTAAGGCTGAGAAGTTTAAGGGGCACATCTTACAAGCATTTGAATCTGTTCTGGGTTCCCCGTTGACTATTGAAATTATATGTGGGTCAAAGAAAGATACTAGAGTAGGGGAAAATATGCCTTCACCTAAGGTGATTGTAGACTCAGATGTTAATGTGCTTCGAAGTCAAGCACAGCACGTGCCCACCGAGTCTTTAGGAAAACGAAATAATGAAATTGTTGAAATAGCAGATTCTACTAGGGAACTTAATAAGGGGTCAGGTGGAAGACGTCTAGGAACTGCTTGGGTAGGACAAGTGGCTGCATCACAGAAGACTTCAGCCATGGATTCTGAAACTACGAAAATGAAATCTGGGGAAAAGAAACAAAGCCTGAGCATTGTGAAGGGCAAGGTATCTCTTGCACATGTGATTCAGAAAGCAGAAGGACGTACACATCAAAGCGGATGGTCAGGAAGCAAAGCAGTTTCTATTGCCGCAAAGCTTGAGCATGAGAATCTGTAAGTGTTGCTATGCCAGTATCTGTTGCCTTGCATGATGCTTTGTCCTTAGTAATTCATATTCCAGTTGAATTGCATTCACTTGATGTCAATCAGTGACCACATTTTGTATTTAACAGCTGAAATAAAGACTTCACAATATGCCAAATCGCAGCAATTATCGAACTATATTAGATTGTAGTTGGTACAACTATCAGGTTCTTGCAAAATGAGTTTTTGTTTCCAATACCAAATGAAGTTGTTCATTGATATATCTTGATTGGTTGTGCATGCATTACTGTCCTGCTCTGTACCTAAACATCCCGGTTGTAGACTTTTGATATATTTTGAATGTATTACATCAAAATTCTTCAGAAGTGCATATATAATGTCAATTGAATTTACAGGAGGCTGGAGCCAAGATCAAGAAGCCTGCTTTGCTGGAAAGCGCCTAGAGTAAGTCGTCGAAAGGTAATCTTAAAGGAGCTTACTTTAAGTGTGATTTGTGTACTGTATTTATACTGATAGCTGTGTAATGACTATGTGTATGCAAGTCATTTCAAGATGCTTATCATAATTTTGTGTTTATCTGCAGGTTTCACGCTTGAAAGTAAGAGCGCGAAGACCAGATGCTTTACTGAAAATTGTTTCCTGTGGGAAGTGTCTGTCCTCCAAATCTTGGATGTAACAATTCTTCCAACTGTTTCTCCGTATGTATTCGTTAAATATATTTTCTTCAATAAAAAGCAGAGGTGAGCATCTGAACAGAAATTGCAGGAAAGGAAAATGATAATGTGTACCCTTTTTCTGATGTATTGTAGACCATTTCTAAGTTGTTATGTTCTTCCTTGTACCATTGCTGCATGTAAATGATAATATGATTGCTTATTCAGGTTCTGTAATGGCTCTCAGATACATTCATATGTTTTTCTTCAAGAACATGCCCTTGTTTGAGTGGGACTGTGAAGCAACAATAATTCAACAGGAAAGCTACAAGCCAGATCATTATTAAAATAAACACTAAATCACATATTATTCTTTGTACAGCCAAAAAATGAATCACGTGTATGATCCCATCCCAAGTAAGAAATTATACACTGGAGATATAAAATCTACATAAAGAACATAGAACATATGACTAATTATTCTCAGAACAAAGAAATCATACCAAAATCAGATGCCAAAAAAACAATCCCTCCAATCAAGTTTTCTCTGCCGGAGTAAGATGCCCAGTCTGTTCTGTAATATTATTTACACTACTCCCATGCCACCAAAATCTGCCTTGACCACCAGCTTTGCCCTCATTCCTTCTCCCATCAGGATCCTTCCTTTCTGACTCGACTTCTGGGGTGTCAGATGAGCCGGGATTCTCGGTCAGGAACTGCTCCCAGAACACATCATTAACCCCAGTTGGTGCAGTGGCAGCTGCTCCTGGTGCTTGCTCTTTTGAGGCCACAGACTCAAAAGCAACAGGAGCACCAGGCTCTGAGTTCATGTCAATACCCGGAGATTTAGGTCTATCCTCAATATTAACTTGTATACAAGTTATAGTTGGGCTTTCAGGACAACTTACAGGTTCATCCAAATCCAGGGTTGGATTAGTTTGACCAACGCTTTGCACAATATCCTCCCAACATATCAATGATGACTCCAACTGCTCAAAGAGATCCTTGATCGATACCAAGGAGGTGGAGGCTTCACTGCAGCCTTCATCATAAAAGTATCCAATCCTCTGCAACCTTCTCTTCCTCTCATGAGTTTCTATATGTGGCATGAGACTCAAAGCAAGTCCTGGTTTGCGCAATGCTTGGTCCAAGAAAGACACCATAGTTTGCTGCCTTTGCACTATGTGGCGCAACCGTTCCCTCAAAAAGTTCTCAACTCCTTGGTGCTCCTGCTCATGTCTCTGCAACTCCAAAGTTAGAACCTCTTTATCGCGTTTGAGCCTTTCAACTTCTTCCTTCAAGCTCCGTCTTTCTGAATCAGTCAGTTGAGAAGAACTTGTTTGTCCTAGGTGGTTCTGCATGGAATGACTGTGGACTGGCTTGCGCCTGTGGATGTTCTTCAGAAGTTGTGGCTGACCTCTTATAAAATCATCATTAGCAAATTCCCATTGCTCAGGATCAATCTTCCTGAAGCCCTGATAAGTTGGGAAGAAGGATATGAATACAATAAAACAACACCAGCTGAGCCAATAGTTATAGATTAAAACAGATCACTTACATATGTATTTAGCTGTCTGATAAAGCTTGAGAAATTGCCGTGCTTGAAGAATTTAGGCAGCAAAACCCTGGAGAACTCTGGTGGATCACAAACAATAAAACTTTTATTACTCTGACTCCATGATACAATTGAGTTCGAGGAAGGATCATCCACCATCTCATATGTCTTTGCCAGGAAAGGTGGCAATGAACTCGATCCACCTTGTGCATCCTCCATCCCTGGTCCAAAACCCAAATAAACAAACCCACAAGCTCAAACCCCAAAATGAACCATCATCAACTCCTTGAATATACAAATTTGCCTGGAAATAATCAATCCTCTGATCTCCTTGTACTTGAGAATCAGAAACATCAATGGCCAAACATAAACTTTTATCAGCCAATTATACCCACTGAAGATCAGAAATGGCCACTGACTTCAGAACCCTTTGACTTGAAAAATCAGGCTAGATCCTCAAAACCATAAGAAGCTGTCCTTGATAACCACAAACCTCAGTATACCCATTGACTTCCCCACCCCACAAGTTACTGAATCTAACCGATGACAGCTCAATGATCACTGTAAGACCCAACTCCAGAGAATTGCAGAATCACTGAAAACCAACAAATTCACCGACCCAAGTTCCCAAATTCAATTCATACAGGGCCTATTTCTGCACAAATCAAAAGGGTAATCTGAATTTTCGAATTAAAATCAAATTACAACGAAAAAATACAATTTTTTTGCAAGCAGAAAGTAAGAACACAACAATTATAAACCCGTAAACGCTGTAAAAGAAAACCCATTCATCAAAAAATGGAATGAATTACCTTGGAATGAAAGATTGGGAGGAGAGAATGAGGCAGAATTGGCGAGCGAGGGTGAAGGAGCAGGCAAAACGGAGCGTTTTGGACCAGATTGAGCATTTTGGTTCGAAGGTCATTGAGGCATTCGCTTGAAAGAGATATATTGTAGGGTTTATGAGGACACAAATGGTATTTCTCGCTCGAGAAATAAAATAGATAAAGCTCTTCGCATCGGCATCACGACCTTATATTAAATAATAAATAGTGTTATTATTTGTTTGTGAAAGAGTTCAACTTGTCTCTCTCTCATTCATGTTTAATAGATCGTCCACTTTATTTAGGTACATAATAATGATAAATTCTCAACTTCCAGCCGACAAATTATTTGTTGATCATATCTCGGAGTAACCGATAATTTAAAGGAAAAACATTGATTTCTAGTTAAGTCGAAAAAGTCATTTGTAAATCTTAATCGTGCTTCGTTTTTTGTGACATATCATAAACTAAAAGTGGTATTTTGTTACAAAAAATAACATAAAAGTGGTATTTTGTTACAAAAGATAACATAACGATGATATTTTTTACAAAAAAAATACAACTTTTTTCAAAATTATTTTTACACATGGTCGTTACTTTTTGTAAACATGTACCACCTTTTTGTTATGATCTATCACAAGAGGTGGAACACAATCAAGATGTGTAAATGACCTTTCCGACTGGACTAAGAATCGATGTTATCCCTATTTAAAAGTTGCATGTTTCAATCTCATAGCTACTAAAAAAACCATCTCTAAGCAATCTCGAAGAAAATGCGAGTAGCTGGAATATGTTTGGAGAGCTACTAAAACCATCAGAAAATTCGTCCTTAAAAACCTTGCTTATTTTTCTAAATGACGAAAATACCCTCACGTACAAAACCATAGATCACGATTCATGGCCCGTGGGTTCTCAGGTTTTGCTTCAGATGCAAAAGCACTGAGTTTAGTTGAGAGTAGGTGAAAAGAGAGAAATTGAATGAATATGTTGATCAACAAGAGATGCAACTTCTGATGAAGTATATACTATTATATACAAGTGCTGAGAAAATGTAGGTAGCAGAGTTACGCACGTTAATATTGAGGTCATTTTGAGCTGAGACAAACTTGAGAACCTTTGTCGGGGATGTTGACAAATGTTCCAATATCAAACTAATTCTTTGTATTGTTTTTGTTGTCTGGCATGCAATGTTAATACATCTCTTTTCCTTTGGAAATTGTAACTTGTATATGAACACGATAATATTATATTTCATAGGCACTTTAATCACATTTGACTATGTATTTAAGCTATGAATTCAGACTCCAAACTGGTTCATGTGTTTGATTTTAATTCTTAATTATTTTAGATGGCCTCATGTATCACATGGAAACTGCTAATCCTGGTAAAATGGATGATGATTAATCATGACATCACAACCGAAAGCTAATGTTTGGTTTAGAACAACCCAAGTAAATAATTCACTATTTATTTTAAGGGTTGATTGTAAAAACATACCCTAAAGTATTGGTCACGAACAATAAACTATCTTAAAATATTAGTCACTGTTGGAGGTATGTAAATGGTCTACGACCAATTCATAAGACATGTAAAAGATCTGTAATGTAAATGATATGTGATTCATTTATAGAGGCATGTAAATGACATGTGACCAAAACTTAAGGTACCTGGTTTGACATATTTAGACTTTAGGTAATTTATTGTTCGTGACCAATATTATAGGGTAAGTTTTTACATTTAACCCTTATTTTAATCCCTGCCCAATTGTTTGAACTCATATAAATCCAAGGTAGAGAATCCATAGTATTGAAACTATGCCCTCCCAGAATGGCCTCTATAAGCAAGTCTCAGTGGAATAATCTCATTTTTGGACTTGTTTTAGTCACATCTTAAGTTTCTTGGATCCTCCCCCACAACTTTTTCTTCATGATTCTCCTTATTGGTCTTAAATTACATTTGTCAAGTTCTAAGTTTTGATTTGGGTCGTTGGTTGTTGTGGTTTGAGCTCTATTTAAGGAGCATGCTCAATTTGTATATCTCAATCTTCAGACAGAGTAGTGAACCTTAAATCCTAACTGTGTCTGAAAACATGATGTCTCCCATGGGACTTGGAGTTGTTGCATTACTTGTTGTGGCAATGACTCATCTGATTTACAGATGGAGGAACCCGAAATGCCCTGCCGGTGGAGTCCTGCCCCCGGGTTCCATGGGCCTCCCTCTCATCGGAGAGACCATCCAGCTCATCATCCCAAGCTACTCCTTAGATGTCTCACCTTTCATCAAGAAAAGATTGACCAAGTAACTAAATTTTGCAGCTCCATGTGTTAGTGTTACTACTTTGGATTAGTCTTTTGTTTTTGTTTTTACAATGTTTTGGTACCATGATTTGTTAGGTATGGACCGGTGTTCAGGACTAGCGTGGCAGGGCGGCCCATGGTGATATCAGCTGATGCTGAGGTTAACCATTTCATTCTGCAACAGGAAGGCAAGTCAGTTGAGTCGTGGTACTTGGACTTGTTTGCAAAGCTCTTCAAGCAAGGGGATGCTAGGCCTGATGGAGCCTATGTTCATAAGTATGTTAGGCACTTGGCTTTGGGACATTTCGGGATGGAGAGCCTTAAAGGGAAGTTGCTAGCCCAGTTGGAGCAAATGGTCGACCGAACCTTAACCAATTGGGCCAGCCAAGGATCAGTAGAAATCAAACATGCCAGTGCTGCAGTAATTTCCTACCTTAAAACTCACTTGGTTTTTTTCTGTCATATGTACATGTTTCATATTTGAATCTACTTATGTCATGTTCTTTGTCTTATCAGATGGCTCTTGAATTTGGCGCGAGGCAGCTGTTCAGCTTTGATCCAGAGAAGTCTGACTTGAACCTTACTGATAGTTTTGTGAACTTCTCAAAAGGGCTCATGACATTCCCTATAAACATCCCTGGAACTGCTTACCACAAGTGTTTACAGGTAATTTTGACAGAAACCCAATTCAGGCTTCATTGAGATGGTCCTGAAGTTGACTCAATATGATGATGCTCATTCAGGACTATGAGAAGGCAAAAGAGATGATGTTGGGAGTGGTGAAGGAGAGGCAAGCATCGGGTGAGACTAAAGGCGATGTTCTTGACCATGCTCTTGCAGACATGAAGGTTGAGAAGTTCTTGACTGAGGACTTTCTTGCTCAGATGATGTTTGGGCTTCTTTTTGTCACTTTTGACTCCATTTCATCAACGATGACAATGGCCTTCAAGCTACTCTCTGAGAACCCTTCAGTGTTACATGATCTCACTGTATGTCTACAGATGTTTAGCTTCATGCAATACAACCTTATTAGTGATCATTGATCTTTAGCAGTTAAAACATGTTCTTCTTCTTCTTCTTCTTACCAGAACGAGCACAAAGCCCTCTTGAAAAGACGAAAAGACCCGAATTCACCACTTACATGGGAGGAATACAAGTCCATGACTTTCACACTCTATGTCAGTACCAAATTTGACCCATTTCTTGAATGATTCTATACTATCAGAATAAGCTTGCTTAGACAAACTTGAAATTGACAGGTTATCAATGAAACTCTGAGGCTAGGAAGCGTTGCGCCCGGTTTGATGCGAAGAGCTAAAAAGGATATCCAAGTAAAGGGTAAGTCCTCAACATTATCAAACTCACTATACCCTCCAATGTGAAGTGCTTAACAAAGATTTTGCAGGAGGGTATACAATCCCTGCAGGGTGGGGAATTATGGTTCTCTCCTCGGCTCTTCAGTTAAATCCCAACACATTCGAGGACCCTTTAGCTTTCAATCCATGGCGCTGGAAGGTAAGCAAATCGACGAACAATTGTGATTCTAAAACACATGCAGAACTGAAATGTTGTACAAAAACGTTGCAATAGGGGATGAGCACAAGTGTGGTATCAAAGAACTTCATGCCATTTGGGTCTGGGATGAAGCAATGTGCCGGTGCAGAGTACAGCAGAGTGTTGCTTTCCACTTTTCTCCATGTCTTGGTCACCAAATTCAAGTAATGCCTCCAATTCTGCAAGATACAAACTCTCCTACTTGTTCTTCTTCTGATGATGATTTTGTTTCGTATCTATCTGCAGATGGAATAAGATTGAAGGAGGAGACATTGTTCGAACTCCGATCTTGCGATTCACAAATGGCCTTCGCATAAAAGTGTCCAAAATGACAGACTCAGAGAGTGAAGTAGCAGCATGAGATGTTCTTACAAGTCTCTACCCATTGCTTCATCTCTTTCCATTTCAATATCGAATTGCACTTTGTAATTTTCACACTATGAATGAAGTAACATAATACGCAATTTCAGAATATCCCATGTCTCACATTTTCATTTCTGTCAGAAAAATTGAATCGAATTGAACAAAAAGCTTTCTTCTGATTAGAAACAGGACAAAAAAAAACATGAACTTTACTAGAAAAGAGAGAGGGATCGAACTTGGAATCACAACCGATCATTCAATCTCTGACCGATAAAGCTTCGCAGCTTCTCTCAAGTTGTCGAAGCCTACCGAGTCTTCGAAAAACCTGAGCAACTTCCCGAGCTCCCTGTCGCCGGCGTCGTCGATGAAGGGTCTTATCGGAATGGCATTTTCCGGCTGCAGCGTGTAGGAATTGGGGTTGTCGTCGACGATGGCGACACAATTCAGGTCCCTCCCCAACCCGGCCAGGTCTTTCACGAACTTCCCGTCCATCTCGCGGCACGAATCGCGGTACAGCCGGTGCGAGATCGCGCCTGTCTTGTCGATCCGGTCGATGACGAGTGAAGCGTACTCTCTCAAACCGGCGGTGAACACCACGAGCTCGTACCGATTGGAGAGCGCGTCGAGGAATTCGTGGACTCCCGGCCGCTTGAGGACGTAGAAGTTCACGGCCTCGCCGTCGATCACCGGCCGAACGACGAAATCGAAGTTTTGGGGAGGTGGGTCGGCGCTGGAGTGGATCAGGGTCTCGTCGAGGTCGAGAAAGATTGTTTTTTTACGGAAGCAAAGCGGCGGCGGGAGGCGGTGGAGTGGGGGGTCGTCGTCGAAGAAGAGGGTCCGGCGGGCGGTGGAGGGGTCGGAGGCGGCGGCGGTGAAAAGGGTTTCTTGCTTGGTGGATTTTTTCAAAATCTGAAAGCCCCGGCGGTGGCCGGAGGGGGTGGTGATGCGGGCCAATTTGGAGAAGAGCTTGGCAATGCGGCGGCGGCAGGAGGAGAGGGATTTGTTGATGGAGGCGAGGACGGTGGAGGTGGCCGGAACCTTGGCCGGAGACGGGATTCTCTTGCGGTAGCGGCGAGAGTCTTTTAGGCATTTTGTTGGGGTTTTCTTCAAAAGCTTGGACACCATTGTTTCTGGCTCTCGGAATCATTCAGAGAGACAAGCAGCGTGGAGAGAGAGGAAGGCTATTGAAGAGATTGGGAGAGAGTTTAAATCTCGGTTCGGTACAACGGCCATTTGCTTGCTTCGAAGCCGAAGCTAACGAAGGTTTGGTTAAAAATGAAAAAAAAAGTTAATTATTATCAATTTTATTGCTATTATAATTTATGGAAATTTTCATTTTGATATCTAGCGAATATTTATTTGCAGTATAATACATTAGTTTGTTTTTTTTCATTTTAATACCCTGACAAATATTTATTTTCATTGACAATTGTAGACCTGCAGTATGAACGATTGTCGTGGTATTGTGCACGGTGTGACATGTTTACTCATCGGATCCAGCACTGCACTGCTCAGATTCGGCAAAGAGGAGGTACGTTTTGATGATTCATTACGTGCTAACATGGGCATCGATACTGTCAAACTATTGCAGACCCGTTGGGGGCCTCCACAGAACCAGAGGGAAACCAAGGGTGGAAGGGGTGCTGCCATCCCTTATTTGGGGGTTGAGTCAGCAGGAGAATCCGAGGAGAAGGTATCTGTCTCCACCACCGGTTTTTTCCTCTCTCTCGATTGAGGAAGGGACAACAGATTCGAAAACTGGTGACATGGCTAAGGAGGATTCCGTAGGGGTACTTCCAACTTTACATGGGGTGCATCCAGGTTTGTCAGGTGGGCTAGGTGAGATCACGAAGACTCGTGACCTGGCTAACCTGACTCAGGGTTTGGGACATGACACAGGGTAGGAGCCCCAAAAATTTCCACCTGGACTCCCTCACAGTCATTCACTCTCTCCTTTGGATGCCCCTTAGCAGCCACTGGCAGACCTCACTCGTAGGGGGAAACCGAAGGAACCGTATGAGCTGAGTGGGGGTCTTGGCCCAAAGAGACTGAAGATGTAGAAGACCATGACCAGAGCCAAAGCGAGACAAGGGACCAAGAAGACCACCCAGGCAAAGCAGAAGCGGGCGCTAGGCGCAATGGACCAAATGACAGACCATAACTAACTCAGAGATGAAGAGGAGACTGAAGATGATGCGGAATTGGTGAGGACTGCTAAACAGCCCCGCCAGGCACCATGAGGTTGTGTCGATCCTAGGGGGTAGAGGAATGGTGTCCTACCCCTTATGACCCTGGACCGAGACGAAAACTCTTATCCGGGGAGTTGAGGACTCCATCAGAGGATCCTGCTCTTTATATTTCCTGTTCTTGGTTCTTTTGTTTTCAGTACTTTTTTAGTTTTTGGCTGTTGGACTTTATTTTCGTTTCCTTTATTTATCGTTACAAGGTACATTGTAAGGATAGTTATATCTGTCTACGATGCAAACTAGGATGTTTCTGCGAGTTCATGAGCGCCAGATGTTCTACGGGAGATGCGGACATACTCTTTTCTCAAGACTATTTTGTCCTACTTGTAAAGCTCCTCATGCATTAGTAAATACAGTCCCTCAGTTTCCCTTCAAAAAAAAAAGTTTTAAATCCCCTTGCCTTTGTCCTTTTTTAACACTAAAGCAATTATATATTATAAAATACCCGAAAGCCCAGATCATAAAAAGTCTAGTCGGGTAAAACCACCATCAATGCATACACACATGATTTATTCAATATAAAGTCCCGAAACATTGTGGGGTTGAAAATTCAAAAAAAAAACTATAAGCTATCTTAAGCAAGAAAAGAACTACAATGGTCTAATGAGTGTTGACAGGGTATAACTGAAGTCGTGACCAGTAAGACAATTGTTGATGACTGGAAAACAAGACACGTCCAACCTTTAAACAAGATACTGATTTTACGCAATAGGGCTAAACAATCTGCCTAGGATTTAGTTGATGTAGGGATCTATAAAACATGAATGTATTGGGTCCCAGCCTGATAGGAGATCGTTCTATCGATACTTGTTGGAACCGGTTCCACCCTATGATCGATGAGAAAGTAGTATCTATAGACCTCTTACCGACCTCTCTATTGTTCATCGAGATACCTCGCCCATATCCTTGATACTCTGAAAACTTCAGCAACCCAATCTGTTTCCTCAGGAGGAGTATCCCGTGCCTCAGTAGCTGTCGCCCGAACTTTACCTTGAACCTACGCGCGTCTGATTTGGATCGTGTGGTAGTTTGACGCTGCTCCCGCTCGGCCTCTATCGGTGCTCCCAGGTTCCGAGCCTACCCCTTTGGGTCCTACATGAGCATCGTTGTCGTTAGTAATCGTCGTGCATGCTTCTTTCCAGTGTGTGGTGCTTGTCATGATTCTTTCGAAACCTGGCTCGCCGCCCACGAAGAGGACATATCTTCACTCCATACGGACTTGTTGTCGGAGACGAGAGCTTACCCCCATCTCCCATCGACGGATCGGATCTACATGCTTCCTTCTCTGTTGAGACTCTGATTCTTTTGTTTGTTGTGGATTGAATAACGCCGATTCTTTTCACGAATACGATTGTTTTTTTGGGGTGAACTTTGATTATTCGTATTTGGGTACAAGAAGTTTATTACAAATGATATCAAAGTTTCTTGATTGTCTAGTTGATAGGTTATCACTTTTATCACGTTATTTGTGAATATGTCTGATAGAGCTTCCACATCTTGGGGTAAGTGTTATGTGAAAGTCCATGGATTTCGTATTCCTTGATTTAATGGAAAGAACAATTTTAAAGCGTGGTAAATAGATTGTAAGGATATTCTGGTTATCTTGGATCAATTTGATGTGTTGGGAGATGGATCATCAGAGGATGAAAAAGATAGATGAAACAAGATGGATAAGAAGGCATGCAATACAATCCATTTGTGTTATATCTTCCCTAAGGTGGTTGTGGACCACCGGCTCCTATTTGCTCGGTCTCAAGAACTACAACGAGGTTTCCGTCTTCACTATCGGAGGACGATCCCTCAATTTTTGAGGTCGAGGGCCATTTTTACATGGATGTTTTGTCGAGCCTTTTGGGGGTGAGAGGGGTCGAGTAGGAGTCATTGAAGCAGGTTAAGCCTGTGGTCGGGAAGTTGATGGAGGCGTTGGTATGCGACGCCGACATGATGGTTTGCTAAATCCCAAACCAACCCAAAAGCTCGAACTGATAGGTTGAGGCATTATGATGTATATCAAATGGTCAATTTACCCACACACTTTCGATGTGTAACTCACACTTCAACACTCCCCCCACGTGTAGGACTGGACATCTGTATATGGGCCGGAGACCACAAGGTGGAGGGTGGCAAACATGACGTGGGTCGAACCAGCTCTGATACCATGTTAAAACTCAATAAAATCCAACAACTCGAACTAATAGGTTAAGTTATTAAGATGCATATCAAAAGGTCAATTTATCCTCATATATTCGATGTGAAACTCACACTTTAAGAACCAGCTCTGATACCATGTTAAAACTCAATCAAATCCAACAACTCGAACTAATAGGTTTAGATATTAAGATGCATATCAGAAGGTCAATTTATCCTCATATATTCGATGTGAGACTCACACTTTAACGTGAAGGTACAAAAATGAAGCCATAACTTATAAGAGAGAGAGCAAGAATGACATAAGGTGAGTCTTTCAATCTTTTTTTAAGCTACATCAAAATTTGATGGTAGAGATCCGTATTAGAATCCTACCTCTAAAAGTAAATAAATAAATTATAAATCCCAAAGTGGATCCTACTGTGTAATATGTTCAACTACCGTTCCAACTAGTTGGTTTGACCAACTGCTTGTGTTAGCAATTTAGCATGCCTCGGAGAAGAAGAAAAAAGACCAAATTGAGTTGTAAGTTGAAAAGAAAATGTACACTTAATGTGCAGAGTGAAGGTGGGGAGAGAAGACTCTTAACAAATAAAGCATTGCTTTTCGTAATTAGTCAAAGATTATTTGAGAAATGCTATGATTAAAATCTTAGTTGAGATTACCAACTCATTACCAATTATGAATCTGAAGATTTGCTTGAATGAAAATCATTATGATCTCTTCAATTAAGGGGTAATATTTAGTTTGACGAACACAGTGTGAAATATGTGTTAGAGTTGAATTGATTATAAACACAACACGTAAGATTAATCGTAAAAACTTACCGTAAATTATACGTGTTTTACAAATGTTATCAATAAATTATGTTTATTTTAGTAAAATAAAATCCCAACTATTTTAAGTCTATAACTTATAATACGTTATTTCTAACGAAAATTAGTCACCTTTTTTCTATCAGCAAATTTTTTTAGATTATGAACCTGAAGACCTTCCGAGTTAAAAAGAAATGGCAAGATCCTGAAAGCAAGCACTCTTAAGTAATAAATAGACCGAACATTTCTAAAATGGAACTTCAACAAACCGAAACCCCAACCATGAAGAAAACAAATACAACTAATCCAACAATGTGTATAACAAAAGAACTGAAAAACGGTCTAAGAAACCACATTTTCAACCATGAAGTTTTTTTTAACTGATACATACTCCAATATTTTGTTATATGACAAATAGGTCAAGTTGTCAGCTAAAATGATGAAAACGCCCTCAGTGATTTTTTAAATAAAACTGAAGTTAATTAATAAGTAAATGTATATATATATATGGAAGCAATCTTTTTTTCCCCAACAACAACATGATACGTGTCGCGCTTAGAAATGCTCATCTTTTTTTTCCCCACCAAGTTTATTAATTTAATTTTTCCCGCTTCGTTTCAACTCTGATTTAATTTTTTTTGCGCCAATATTCTTATTTTTTCAAGAGCTTTCTAACAAGTAGTGGATTGCATATATTTTGATGTGTTTTTGAACACGTGTGTGGATGTGTGAATATGAGTGCGAAAAAGTGTGATGTGTTTTGCAAATTTAGTGTATTTGGTTTGCGGATTTAGTGTATATGGTTTGCAGATTTAGTGTATATGGTTTGCGAATTTAGTGTGTTTTGCAAATTTAGTGTATATGGTTTGCGGATTTAGTGTATATGGTTTGCGGATTTAGTGTATATGGTTTGCGAATTTAGTGTATATGGACATTTTGCTCTATTCTCATCTAATCGAGTCAAGGCATGGACGGTCTTTGCTGGAATGTTGGGAGCATTTTTCAAACAAATCAATGCACTGAACATCAAGAAGATGAAGATATTACAAATCAACATAATATAGTATATATATTTATATATGGTATTAGACAATTAATATGATGATTTAAGTAACTGACTTGGTGTTACAGAGGTTGCCAACTACAAGCACTTTGACATTTGGAGATGCAACAGCATTGAGAGCACTGAATCAATAAAGATACAATTTTGAGCAACACACATATAATATATATATATATGGACACACTATAAATAACACTAAATTCACAAACCATATACACTAAATCCGCAAACCATATACACTAAATTTTCAAAACACACTAAATTCGCAAACCATATACACTAAATCCGCAAACCATATACACTAAATCCGCAAAACAAATCACATTTTTCGCACTCATATTCACACATCCACACACTTATTCAAAAACACATCAAAATATATGCAATCCACTACTTGTTAGAAAGCTCTTGAAAAAAATAAGAATATTGGCGCAAGAAAAAATGAAATCGGAGTTGAAATGAAACGGGAAAAATCGAATTAATAAACTTGATTATAAAAAAAAGGGCATTTTCTGAGCGCAACACATGGCACAATCTGGTTGAGTTCGCATGTTCACACCGTAATTCATGGTTCGCACCTGATTGCTCTCCTATATATATATATATAGCAAAAGTGATTTTTTTTTATAATTATTGAAGTTTAGTTTAGAGTATTTTCGTTATTTTAGCTGACGGATTGGACTATTTGTTGTATAATTAAACATTTGAGTAGGTATCAGTTAAAAAAAACTTTTTGGTAGGTATCAGTTAAACGCTACAAGTTTGAGGTAATTATTTATAACTTACCCTAAACAGTAACCCGCTAATGAACCTTCATATAAAAAATATCAGACAATGTTTCTTGCAAAATAAACAATTCATCGATAATATTTACAAAAAACACATATAGTCTATTGTAAATGCTTTTTTATTATTCTTAAGATATAATATAAATCAACTCGAACCTCACTTTTATTCCTAATTTTGATCCTTATTCTTGAAAACAAAAACAACACGATGACACAAAAAGTAGTGGTGTTGAATTGACTAGTGAAACATGATGAGAAGTTAGTCACTATATAAAAATAATTAAAAAAAAAAGATCCAAAAAATTAATGTAAGAGTTTAATAATAGGACGTAATTATAATGGGTGGTCCGGTTAAGTAGGTTGCTTAGGATTAATCGTTTTGATACATATTCGAGTAGGGATCTAAATAATCCAACCATATATGTCTTGCATGTGTTAACGATTATTTTTATCTCACTGTTTCGGTCCAATGTGATGCTCTCAGCTCACGACGGCTCAACAACAAATATGATAAGTATATGAAACTAACATTTTTTTATAGCTAAATCCGAACATAGGTACCATAAACAGTGCAGCGACCAATCAGTCAATTATTTTTATATCGATACCTTCTATATATATGAAACTACCATCATCAATAAAAACAAAACAAAAGGCTTTTCCTTTTTAAGACATCTATTAAAATGAATAGGAATATAGATATAAAATTAACAGTTACATACATATTTATTTGGTTCATCAATAATAAGTTGGGAAAAGATTTTGGCATTATAAATAGATATATAGGAAAAAGTATGGAGATTGGGCATAGATTAGAGCAACCACAACAAGCGAATCACATCCCGGATTATGAATCGCGAATCGTGATCTAGTGGTTCGTGATTCGCGATTCGTACGATGTGACATGTGTGATTCGCAAACTACAAATCACTAAATCGTGACTCGAGATTCAGTACGCAAACCGCGACTCACAATTGTGAGTCCTTGGTTCGCGAATCATGATTCGCGACCACCCAATCATGTGTTGACATGTGGCACTGAGAGGGAATTTCCCCCCATATAAATATCCATCACCCCATTCATCAAACCACCAATATTTTTCTCCAATTTCTCTCTACTTGTTCTCTCAAATTCCTTAATTTCTCACACACGTTTCGATCAAAAATGTCCGACAACGAGCCTTAAATGAGGGAGAGTTGGAAACCGAACTACGTGCAATGGAGCAACGAATTCGGCGAAGGACCGAAAAAATGATAAAGAGCAATGCCAAAGATCAATGCATGGAGGCAAAGGATCGAACGTGGTGAACCTTCTGACGGCAGATAGACAGAGGTCGTGTCGAAACCCATAACAGACTAATGTAGTATTATTTCGTCGAGCACCCAACCTATGGTCTCGATATGTTCAGGCGTCGATTCCGTATGTCACGACCACTCTTTCTACAGGTGATGGAAAAGGTAGCAGAGCATGAAGATTATTTGGTTTAGAAGCCGGGCGGTTTATAACGCATGGGGTTATCAACACACCATAAATTACGAATGCTAACGTATGGATGCTCGGCCGATCATTGGACGAATCCCTACGCATGGGGGGTAAGTATCATACTCCTATGTCTAAAACGTTTTTGTAAGACCATTATTGAGGTTTTCATGACAGATTATTTGGGTAAACCAAATGTGGAGGATCTGCAGCAATTACTCTAATCGGGGTACAACCGAAGGTTCCTCAGTATGATTGACAGTCTTGACTGCATGCATTGGGAGTGGAAGAATTGCCCAACCACATTACAAGGAGACCACGGTCAGGGGGGACCATCACGGGGATCCAACAGTTATGCTGGAAGTTGTAGCGTCCAATGATTTGTGGATTTGGCATGCGTTTTTCAGAATGGCTGGCTCGAACAACGACATCAACGTCCTCAACGCCGGCCACTTATTCAAGGACGTTTTTCATGGATGTGAGTTTTCCGTGGATTGCGAGATTAACAAGCATCGCTACGACCGCTCGTTTTATTTAGTTGATGATATTTACCCCTCATGGATTCGGTTCGCCATCATCATACTCGAAAACAGAAATTGTTTGCTAAATGCCAAGAAGGTGCTCGAAAAGATATTGAACGAGTTTTTGGAGTCATCCAAGCACGGTGTCACATATTTTCCAGGCCTACTCGTGTTTGGAGCAAGTATACTTTGGCTGACATGATGAACTGTTGTATCATTCTACACAACACGATTATAGAGGATGAACGCGACCAATACGAAGCAGGAGATGGTGACTTGTATTTCGAGCCCCCTCCATAAATACCATACTGGACACCACCTGAACGATGACATCAAGGAGGCCCACCGAGAATGGTTGGGTGCTCGACTCAGTGTCACAAATGATCTGACCCACCAACAACTCCAAGATGACCTTGCTGAGCACATACGGGATCGGTTTGGAGCGAACTACCGATCAGAGACGACGAGTGAGATGAGTTAATTAATTTGATGTACCAAAAGCATTGTTCTTGATAAAGGCCCAATCTCTAGCCCCACTATCATGTCTTTTGTAAGCCCGGTCAAGCCAATGCAGAAGTTAAGTGAGACGTTTTCACAATATGCGGTTTCGAAGGAGGTGGTTAGTCTGTGGAAGGACACACTTCTCAAAGCTCTGAAATGGAAAAGCTGACCCCGAAGTTTTTGGAGGATTATTATACTGATAAATCCAAGCCTCAAGCTCAGTCCTTGAGCCAGGAGAGACTTGTTGCCCATGTTGTTGTTTGGAAGCAGGTCGCGCATGCTCGAAACACTTAATTAGTTCATTTTCACCAAGCAAAGGCTTTTGATGATCCGAATTTGAACTCAGAAGATGATGAGTGGGTCACTAACGAGGGTTAATCGGTTTGTTCGTGTTCGTTTGTTTGGATTTCAGGTTTTGTCCAGCGGTCTGTTTGTTTTTTGGTTTTTGGTTTGCTCTTCTCTCGGGGTTTGTTCCCGCATCTCCAGCTGAGAGCTCCTTAGTTATGGTTGTGTTCTGGACTGATCCTGATTGGATCTTTCTTTTTTTCAATAAAATTTTATGAGCTTATATATATATATATATATATATATATATATATATATATATATATATATATATATAAAACATTGTAGTTTGATGTACTATTTAGAGAGTAATAAAATTTCAAGTTTCTTTATCCATTTTAGTTTAATAATTTTTTTAGTTAATTAATTTTATCCATTTTATTTAGTATTTATTGTTTTAAATCTGAATTCAATAAATTCAGCAAAAGAATAATCAATTATCCTGTCAGCATCCAGTCAACACTTATACAAATCATGATTCCTATATATGATCCTTTCACTGTGAAACTCAATTTAATTAATTTTAGAGTAGCGTATCACAAATCATCACAATCAACACATAATTCGTACATCATGACTCTTAGAGCAGCTCCAACGGTCGTGTCTACGCGTCGTGTCTGGCGTAGACACGGCCCAGATACGACTTGTCATGTCTGGAAGGCGTGTTAGGGCAGTCGTTGCTGGGCGTCGTTGCTGGTTCTGGCAATGACGCTGCTGGTCGTGTCTGGCGCCAACGACTAGTCGGCTGGCCAGTCACGACCCGCCACGTGGCGACGCCGACCCCCCAAAAGCCCTAAATTCCTCTATAACTACAGATCCACCCCAACTCAAAATTTACCCTCACTTCACTTGTTTTTAGCTTCCCTTCCTCTATTCTTCATCAAATTCTCTCTAAAAAAATTTCCAACCCTCGTTATGGACCCAAATGAAGCCCTCCAATCCCTTGCCGACTCCATGGATGATGAAGACGTGAGTTCTCACCACACCGAAGAGGACTACTTGGCCAACTACTCCTCTTTTTCCCAACTCCTCCAATCGGGGCACTCAACGCCGCTTCCTCCATACACCCCGCCGACCCAATGACCAGAGTCCCAAGTGCAACCTTCCCAATTCGTTCCGACCACCCAACCTTGCCAGTCAGCTCCGACGCAAGCGAGGAGGAGGAAGGGGAAGGCGGCGACATCTTCAGCGAGGCCGAGACCACTTCCGCGACCGAAGTGGACCGCCGAGGAGGAGACCAGATTGGCACGAGCGTGGCTGAACAACTCGCTCGACCCCATCAACGGGAAGAACCAGAAGAATGACAAGTACTGGCAAAAGGTGCATGCCGAGTACGAGGCGGTTAGACCGGCAGAGGACCCACCTCGGGCGTGGATGGCGTGCAAGAACCATTGGCATAAGGTTAAAGGCTTCATCACCAAGTTCCAGGAGAAGTACACCAACTTTGAGAACACGCTGACAAGCGGGAGGAACGAGGTTGACGTCCTGGCAGGCGCTGAAAAGGCGTACCGCGACGATGAAGGGCACGTGTTCAAATTCAAACATATGTGGGAGGTCGTGAGGGGGCAACCAAAGTTTTTCACAAAAAATGTTTCAGAATGTGACATCCCCGACCTTGACCTCAACCTCGACGCCGACAGTGATGGAAGCAAGCGGACGAGGATGGACGAGTCTCGCACTTTTGGAGACGACTTCGACCACGAGTTGAACTCGTTTACCACCGAGGATCGTCCGATCGGGCAGAAGAGAGCCAAGGCCAGGGCTCGAGGCAAAGCCCAATCCTCCCAGTCGGCGGCGTCCGGGCTACCTCCCGAGCAAATGCAGTTCCTCGACACTCTTTCCCAAAGGAAAGGGACACAGTTAGAGGGCAGAATTGCGATGCAGAAGGAGATCATGGACACCCTGAACGCAGTTCTTCGCCAAGACATCACCAACATGAGCGCGACTGAAAGGGCGTCTCGTGCCTCGCTCATTCAAAGCCTCGGGAAGCGGTTGGAGTTCTTGGGTTAGCCAAGACTTCAATTTAAATTTAGTTTTAAAATTTATGTTTTCTTAATGTACTTTGCGTTTTCTTAATAAAAGTTTTAATGTAGTTGATTTAATGTGCTTTGAGTGTTATTAAAAAAAAACCCGGGTCAATTTTTTATCGAATTATCGGAGCCTCGAGGAGCGTGCTAGGGTTACTATTTGAAATAGTAACCCTAGGTCGTGGCAGTCGCGCCGACCCCCCCCCCCCCCCCTATAAATACCCTCCCCACCCTTCTCATTTCTCACACCTCTCAAATTCTCTCTCTCCCATTTCTCTCTTTTATAGCATTTTCTCTTATTTTTCTCTCTAGTCGATATGTCTACTTGGGCAACCGGGCCTCTTTGGTCACTAGAGGAGGAAATACATTTGGTGGTCAATTGGCTCACCCACTACGAGCCCGGGGGCCAGTATTGGCATGCTCTGTACCTAGCTTACGTACAAAACGGGAACGATGAGTGGCCACCACGGACAGAGAAGCAAGTCAAGGACCACTTCCAGAAGATGAGCAAGAAGTGCAGGTGGTTTGATAAAGCCTACCGGAAGAAACTGGCCGACCCTAGGAGAGGGGCAACGGATGACGAAGTATATGCCGCGGCCGTTTCTGATTATGAAGGGGAACACGGGCTGTGGAATAAACGTCCTGTGTGGGAGATGCTCAAGGACGATGCGAGGTGGCGTTTACATATTAGTAGAAATAGGAATTAGTTTAATCGTATTTTAATAATTATGTTTTAAATTATCTACATATGTATTAGTGTTTAAATATTATGTAATGTTTGTGTGGTATGAAATAAAATTAGTATTAAAAATGTGGGGTGCTTTTTTAATTAACTAAAACTGTCTAGACACTGCTCCTGACACTGTGCTTTTTTAATTAACTAAAACTGTCTAGACACTGCTCCTGACACTACATAGACACTACCATTGGAGGAGCAGTGTATATGACTCCTTAATGTACATGCTCCTAAGCTAAATAAACTGAAAATGTATTCTTGATAACATCAATAAATAAAAATTCATCTTCCTAAGTAGAATCTTATATCATTGCGGTAACTCGAATATTGACCATCAGCTAAAAGATAGTAAGTTTTGGTATTTATATCCGCCCTATTCACTCAAAGCTCCAACAAACCAAAGTTGCTCTGTTCTAGTTTCCCCAGCAAAACCAAAACTCAACCTCCCAAGTATGACCGAAACCAGGAACGGAAGCCACGACGTCGTATTGAGCATCGTCAAGGACGATGAAGAGAGTCATCAAGACTTTAGCTTCTGCGTCTCTGTACCTTTCTTACAAAAGGTACCCCTCTTGTTTAGAGCTTTCCCTCTCGTTTATGGTAATATTTAATAATGAAACGATGCAGCTACTGGCGGAGCTAATCGGGACGTTTTTCCTGATATTCGCTGGGTGCGGATCGGTGGTTGTGAATAAGGACAGGGACAACGTGGTGACGCTGCCGGGGATAGCCATAGTGTGGGGGCTGGCCGTCATGGTGCTGGTCTACTCCGTCGGCCACATCTCCGGCGCCCATTTCAACCCCGCCGTCACCATATCCTTCGCCACCTGCAAGAGGTTCCCGTGGAAACAGGTCAGCTACTCTCTACCTACGAAACCTTCCCAACTAACGCGTCTCTGTCTTTAAAGTCATAACTCTTTTATTACACAACATGTGTGTGTGCGATGGTTATGTAGTTGAGTTAGGACGGGGGAAAATGTCACGCCATTCTATTTCAAGAACTCTTAATTATTTATCTTATAGTATAAAATGAACCGCTTTTATGTCTCATCTCCCCTCTCAATGTGTGAATTTTTTTTAAAATATATTTAATTTGTAGATAGACTATCTTTTTAAACGAGTATATGAGGTATTGTATTACTGTAAAGAGTAAACCATACAGGGTAAGGCATAACTGCTCAGGAATCCAGGTGATTGTCCCGGTCGGCCGTAGTCCACCAGGTGCCCATGGATCCGTAAAAAATGTCTGCTTGTGCTTGCAGATTTAAACTCAAGAGTTCCCCTTACTGGCATTTCAAAAGGAAAAAAATCTCAAATTCCTAAGATAGAATAACCAAATACCTAGCCGACCTATGAAAACAATAATCAGCAATACGAAAAGGAAACAGGCTAGTGCTTTGAGTGCGGCTTTCCCGAGACTCCCCAACACTAGTGGTCCCGGATCTGTGGGTATAGGTCCCGGAGAGACCTTCCCACCCCCGCCGGGTCCTATCATTCTTCCCGCGGAGGGTCCGTCCCCTCCATCTGCAACTCTTGAGCATGCTCCAGTAAGACCTCTTCGGGATTCTCTTCTGGAATGCTGACTTCTTCAAGTATCCCTTCCTCACTTGACTGTAATGTGTGTGGATACCCCGCCGGTTCCACTGACTCCCCCGTCATCCCAACCATCATGGTTGGTGCAGTACTCATCCCCCCAATAGGGTTTGCTGAGGATGAAGTCTGTGTCCCCGTGCTAGTCCATGTGCTAGTCCCCTTCGTCTCATTTCTGTTTTTATGGGGCCGGAGACCAATTGTCGGGTTGTACTTCAGCAATGCTCTAAGGTACACAGGCAGGTGGTCCAGATTGTAGCGACGGGTTGGAACCCTAGTAATTGTCAGGCGGCGTATCAACTTCCCCTACGATCGCGGTATCGCCCTCTCCACCTCAGTCTGGGCGGTCTTTGAGGTCGGCAATGTCGGAGATACGAGGGTATCGTTCCGAAATCCCTAGCCGAGTCCGGTTAGGATGGTTGCCGGTGTTGTGGGATTTTCCACTGGCCCAAATGGGATCACAGCCTTCGGCGTCGGAACCCTCGGGGTCTGTCGCATGACCGTAGCCCTTGGTGGTTCAGAAGCCCTAGCGAATTCCCACCGGATGCAGGGGCCATGCAGGGCAGGTGGAGGTGGTCGTGCGTACCAAGGATCATGTGCCCGTCCACTGGGCTGGTGGCCGAGTAGTCCCGAGTGATGGTACGTGTCATCCCAATCAGTGTTGATCGGAATCGTGCGGTAGGGCGGGTGATCTCGCATCCGGTACGGTTCAAACATGTGTCGTGGTGGTACCAGATGCAGATACTAGTGTGGACCACGTAGCGGAGCAGAGAGAGAGTGATGGTGCAGGGTATGGCGACGGAAGAGAGGTCGTTGCGATTGCCAGCCTATGTTCCGGTTGGAGGTTGGGCGACGATGAGACGCACCGATTGGTCACATGAGGGGGTATGGGATCCAAGGGCGGTCGGATTGCATGCTGAGCAGGAGAAGTTGGTGGTTCAGAAGCCCTAGCGAATTCCCACCGGATGCGGGGGTCATGCAGGGCAGGTGGCGGTGGTCGTGCGTACCAAGGATCATGTGCCCGTCCACTGGGCTGGTGGCCGAGTAGGCCCGAGTGATGGTACATGCCATCCCAGTTGGTGTTGATCGGAATCGTGCGATAGGGTGGGTGATCTCGCATCCGGTACGGTTCAAACATGTGTCGTGGTGGTACCGGATGTGGATACCAGTGTGGACCACGTAGCGGAGCAGAGAGAGAGAGTGATGGTGTAGGGCATGGCGACGGAAGAGAGGTCGTTGCGATTGCCAACCTATGTTCCGGTTGGAGGTTGGGCGACGATGAGACAGACTGGTTGGTCGCATGAGGGGGTATGGGATCCAAGGGCGGTCGGATTTCATGTTGAGCAGGAGAAGTTGGAGGTTCAGAAGACCTAGAGAATTCCCACCGGATGCGGGGGTCATGTAGGGCAGGTGGCGGTGGTCGTGCGTACTAAGGATCATGTGCCCGTCCACTGGGCTGGTGGCCGAGTAGGCCCGAGTGATGGTACATGCCATCCCAGTTGGTGTTGATCGGAATCGTGCGATAGGGTGGGTGATCTCGCATCCGGTACGGTTCAAACATGTGTCGTGGTGGTACCGGATGCGGATACCAGCGTGGACCACGTAGCGGAGCAGAGAGAGAGAGTGATGGTGTAGGGCATGGCGATGGAAGAGAGGTCGTTGCGATTGCCAACCTATGTTCCGGTTGGAGGTTGGGCGACGATGAGACGGACCGATTGGTCGCATGAGGGGGTATGGGATCCAAGGGCGGTCGGATTGCATGCTGAGCAGGAGAAGAGAGTCGAGGACTTGAGGTTCGGTGTGGGGAGGCGTGCTGTGGTGAAGCCGACACCGACGGCTGTTCTACCCTGTTAGGGTTCAGGCACTAACCCTAAATGGGTTCGGGAGAGCGTTGTGTGGTATTCTTTTTAGTTGTTTCTCAATTTGTAAATAGACTTATTCGTAAAGACATTCAACTACCAACTTGAATTAATTTTTTGATAACATTTATTCAAGATATAAAAAAAAATTGAGCCAAATTTTGGTTTTAAAAAATAGAAAGCAAAAGTTAGACATATCAAATTCCAGCTAAAACTCTCCGTTCATGGTTTCTTCATCTTCAAAATTATTTTACATAAGTTTATTTCAATTGCTCTTCACGCCTTAATATTATTTTTTTATCAATTTGGTTTCTTTTCACATGTTATTTTCTTATACATCACATCCCTTTCTCTACAATTCAATTTTTGCTTCTGAGATCGATCTAATTATCGAATATATATGTTCTCTGTTATTCTATTTTTGTTCTTGTTAGAAAGATAATTCCTAAGTGTGTGAGTTGTTGTTTTCTTGTTCCCGTTTAAAACTTTTGTTGTTTTCTTGACAATCCGATAAAGAATACAAATCCTACGATCGAGAACAATTATAATTCCATATTCTAAAAAAATCTCAAAAAACGACCCTGTTATAGTAACAAAATCGTTTTTTGAGACGGATCTAGAGGGGTTAAGGGTATGCCCGCCTCTGCTGTTACCATCCATCCCTACCTGAGGGCATATTCGAATAACGGTGCTGTTAATTTGTACAGGTACCGGCGTACATATCAGCTCAGCTCCTGGGAGCAACCCTTGCAAGCGGAACACTAAGGTTGTTGTTTACCGGCACTCATGACCATTTCACGGGGACACTCCCTACCGGCTCCGACATGCAATCGTTTGTCGTCGAGTTCATCATCACCTTTTTCCTCATGTTCGTCATATCCGGTGTTGCTACTGATAACCGCGCCGTAAGAAAACAACTACACTTCCAAATCATGCATTATGTTTTAATATTACAAACTGATCATAGTATCATTGTTTTGTACAACGTTTGACACAGATCGGAGAACTTGCCGGTCTTGCCATCGGGGCCACCATATTACTAAACGTTGCGTTTACTGGGTATTTAATTTAGCTAATTCTTTACGTAATCCTAACGTCATTTGTTGCTAATTGTATGGATAAATTAAAGCTTGTTAGATCACAAGAGCTTACACGGGCTCGATTTTTATGTGATATAAAAACGTTTTTTCCTAACCCTCTTCAACGTTTAGTTATCACGTCCTAACTTATGTGACTTTCAGTTATCACTTCTTAGCTCTTTTTTACTATTCCTAACCTAAAGGTGGTACTTTACTACAAAAAGTAGTTGTTTTTTCGCAGTTAGGAATTGTAAAAAATATCACATTTGGATTAGGAATTGTAAAAAATAAATTTTTTGAGCTAGGAAGTGATAACTGAAGGTTTCATAAGTTAGGATATGATAAACAAAAGTTCAAAAAGATTGGAAATCGGTGTTATCCCGTGATATAAATTGTTCATGTGATGTTTTTGTTAGGCCTATTTCGGGGGCATCGATGAATCCGGCAAGAAGCTTGGGACCGGCGATAGTGTCGAACCATTACCGAGGAATATGGATCTACCTGGTGGCGCCGGTTCTCGGGGCGGTTTGCGGGGCGTGGGTCTACAATTTCATCCGGTTCACGGACAAGCCGTTGCGCGAGATCACCAAGAGCGCCTCTTTTCTCAAAAACACGAGAAGCCAGAGCCGTAATTAACAACCACTTCACGAGAAAGAAAGATAAAAGGAAACGACGTCGTTTTGCCTTTTCTATAATTACTTACAATGTAACGACCTTAAACTAAAGCGGTCTCTCACCCTCAAACGGGGCCTTTTCAGTTGAACTACACGTATGATGATAATGGAACATAAAAGGTTGTCGATAAGTATATGAAATGCAAGTTTAACAAGGTTTACTTGAACTCCAAATTGTCGTGCTATTAGCTGAGAGGAAATCTACCATCACCTTCGCAATAATCAATCTTTCATCAATACAACTTGAAGTTTGTAATAACTATCCTAAAATAGGACGCGGCAAAAGATACATGTCAAATCGAAACACAATTAACACACGGGTATGGTTCACCATCAATGTATTGGTTACATCCCGAACACAAGAGAAAAAGTTAACTTTATCAAGGAATTTAGAATTACATAGACGGTAAGAGTTAGGCTAAAGAATAAGTATTCTAAGCTTGAGTTTTTTTTTTCCAGACCAAAAGGTGCGAGATTTCGTTATGTTTTAGTAAAAATAATATATTTTAGTGTATCAAAAAAGTTTCATAATCACTGAAGAGTTATTATACTGTATAGAACCTCAGAAGGTCTCACTGCAAAAAAACTGTAGGATAATTGAACCGTTACAAACGGTGTTGGAAATGCCATATAGGAAAACTGAAAATAAACTAAGACGAAACCGACGAATACTGCTCAAAGTGTTGCCTAAACGTTGTAAACTCTGTAGAGTACGACTGAACCTGAATTCGTCAGTTTCAACAGGAGGAGAGCGACGATGGTAGATGTGATTCAAGGATCCCTCCCGGTAAAAGTCTTTGAATCCTCGGGTAGAAGCCTTGAATCTTCACTCGCTAATCATTAACCTTGCAAAAAAGAACAAAATAGGTAAAGTAAAAATAAACCAATCGATCATCCTGACCTAAAATCGGGATAGAGATCGAGAAAGAGGTCTCGGTGGAGGCCAAGGAGGTGGATATACCGATGGTGGCTTCAATGAAGACTGAAGAGGCGGCATGGGCGGCTCAAAATAGGGGATCCGAGGCGGTGGTGGGTTATTTGGCGACGACGATGCGTGAGACATAGGCGAACAAGGGAGCAAACACTAGGAAATGGGTTGACGCCAGGAGTAGAGGTAGGTGACATCGACACCATTGAGACGGAATAAACCGACCAGACTAGGATCAGGGGAAACGACAACAAAATGCATGTGTTGTTGGTTCCAAAACCCTAACAAAGAACATTCTATGTAATATTACAAGTTTGAGTTAATTGTAGATACATGCATCTTTTGTATATAAATATCCCTTTTGTGACGTTATTTACAACTCCCTATATTTGAAAAAATACATATACAAATCATTGTCTTTTATTCTAATCTCAAAAAATACCATTTTTTTTTAATCTTTTTAATAGTTTTATTTTCGAGTGAGTCTTTTTACATTTACTCAATTGTATTTAGTATCTAACCCTATACTTTTGGTAGTTATATAACGATGGATATTCTAATCAATTTTAAAAATCAAAAGTCTAAACGAAAAAAGAGTCTAAGAGATTAGTTGACCATTGATTTTTCCTTTCAAGAATGATCTTTTAATCTATGGCGTCGTCAGGTCCATCTTCCCTATAATAGGAGCCAAGGACATTCGTTCAGGGCTAAAGAGAGCCATGGCATCTATCGAGGACTATGTTTTAGGCGTCGCTTCTTCAGTGTACGTCAGGTACGAGTCTCGTTGTCGCCTTCTCTACGATGGTTACCAGATGGCAACAGTTGTAGAAAGCCTCGAACCTATTCGACCACTGGATTTGGGATCCGGGGGTGGGACGGTAAGATGGAGTATCGTTTCACGACACCCCAGGTCGGGTCATCCCGACGAATCAAGACGATAGGCCAATCGATCCCTTTCAAGAGGAGCATCCCAGTCTGTTCCAGAAAACAAGATCTATATTGAGGCGGTCAACCGGTCACATATGAAGCTCTTCTCAAAGTGCCTTAGGAAACTTCGATCCTGGAACGATTTATTGTTTTCAGTGTTTTTATGTTTTCTAGTTCAGTTCTTAGTACATTGGTATGTTGTTTACGATGCAAAGTAGACGTTGTTACAGGTCCAAAAACATCGGGAAACATACGGGAGTCTTCAAGACATATCTTGAATATCCATGACTAGCTTTCATCAATACAACATTAGCTCAGAACAAAAGTGCCTCCTTACTTCATTAATTTATATAATGCATATCAAGACAAGGAAACAAAGATAGCTAGATTGCAAACTTCATCTCCAAAAATAAGCATAAACTGATATCAACAACCACCCACACATCTACAAAAGATGAAGAATCGAGAAAGGCACTGAACAGACACAAACCTGTTGATGGTCATCGTCCGTTGCACCAAATTGATCAAATCGATGCGTGCAACTTCCATCACCCGAGGGAGCGGGAGGCTCCGAATTCGAGTCCGTGGGTTCCGAGCCGGAGATTCACCGGCGCCGAATGGTATCTCCGGGGGAGGGTTCGGGTTCTGGAATCGATGGAGGGAAGTTCATGTTCATCCATGATATGGGTCTTGTCCCTGTTTCTGATTGAATTCAGATTTGAATCTGAAATTGGAGACGCCATTGATGATGTGATTTATGTTTAGTCGCATTTGGGAAGAGAAGGGAAGATAATTGATCGGGGCGAGGAAGACAGTGAAGGAGAAGCAAGTTTGTGTTTTTAACTTTGATCTAATTACTTACTTGACACGCAAAGCATCCCATTCCAACCGCTATTTTCTTCTTCATTACAATACATAACGTCTTTTTTTGATCCGTTAGCTCTTAATTTCCCGCCATAATGTATCGCAAAAAGGTTTATCTCAGTTTAACAATTCATGATTGGGAACTTCATAATTCCTGATGTTTTTAGCTAATCTTATTTTAATAGTTTTTATTTTTTCAATTCAATCACAATTTGATTTTTTTATTATTATCTCATATATGAAAACATGATTGACTACATTAATTTATAAACAGTTTTAATTGTATCTTTTATTCGATATCAACTTTGTGGCTACATATTTTTTTATGCTTTTCACTGCTTCGAATTCCCTATTGAATAAATCATGTTTCAGAGCATTCACAACGTTCCCCGCTGTTAGCTGACGGGATAATTAAAATATAATTTTTGAGCTTTACTGTCAGCTTCAATAGTCACTACCTATAATGCTAGGTGGTAAAGAGTTGATGGTAAGTGCATTTTTCTTCACAATTTTACTCACCGCCGGCGTTGAGAAGAGATGGTGAGCTCATCGTCGATCCTCACCGCCAGCTCCCCGTTAGCTCCCCACCTGTTGTCAGCCATCAATTGCTCACTGCCAGCTCCCCGTCCAACGTCGTGGACGCTCTTAATACATTTAACATATTTTTCTACTTAGAGCATCTCCAATGGTTAGACATTGCACAGTGTCTATGAGCAGTGTCTAACCATTGTTTTTGGCTTCCAGACACTACTTCCAGACACTGCTCCTCCAATGGTAGTGTCAGGAGCAGTGTCTACACAGTTTCAGTAAATTAAAAAAAGCACCCAAATATTTGTGACACTTTTAATTAAACCCAAATACGAATTGCATAACTATTATTTTATTACAAACAAAATAGAAATTACATTAACGTAGCTGATTAATATTTAATTGCGGCCGCCATCTCCAAATTTTGCCCAAATGTGTTCGATGAGATCATCGTGGAGTTGGTGATGCACATTCCGATCCCGAATCCTTTCTCCATGGCCCAAGATACTGTCGTTGGTCACCGCTGGGGGTGGTCCTCTACGTACGGTGTGGTCCGAGACAACAAGATCTGCAAGCGGATCAGTGGGCCACGGCCTACGCTCATCCTCAACGATCATGTTGTGTAGGATCACACAAACAGTCATGATAATTGCGAGTGAGCCCCTATCCCACATTCGACCCGGGCGAGTAATGATGTGAAACCGGGCCTGTAGAACTCCAAACGCCTGTTCGATGTCCTTCCTACACGCCTCTTGGTATCTAGCAAAGCATCGTTTTTTCGGCGTTTGTGGAGCAGGTATGGACTTCACAAATGTTGCCCAAGCAGGATAGATTCCATCTGTCAAGTAGTACGGGGTTTCGTATTCTCTACCGCCGATCTTGAACTTCACATCTGGGGCGAAGCCTTTTACTACTTGGGAGAATAGTGTAGACCTATTGAGCACGTTGATGTCGTTGTTGGAGCCCGGTGTCCCGAAGAAAGCGTGCAGATCCAAAGGTCTTGGGATGCTACGGCTTCGAGCATGATTGTGGGGACGTTCCCGTGGTCCCTACTTGCGAACTGTGCAGCCCATGCCACAGGACAGTTCTTCCAATCCCAATGCATGCAGTCCAGGCTCCCTAACATCCCCGGAAGCCGCGGTCTTCGTTGATTCGCAACAACCGTTTTGTATCGTCCACGGTCGGGCGTCGTAGATAGGTCCGCCCGTACACCTTGATGACGCCAATGTAAAACTTCTTCAGGCAGTCCAGCGCAGTGGTCTCCGCCATTCGCAAATACTCGTCGCAAGCATCGGCTGGACTTCCATAACAGAGCTGACGAAGTGCTACCGTGCACTTCTGGTGTGGAGTGAAAGAGGCTTTCCCCGTAGCATCCTTTCCGTTACGGAAGTAGGTGTACCGGCTACTCAAACCATTCATGATCCGGATGAACATGTCCCTCGACATCCGGAACCGTCGCCGAAATTGTTGCTCGATGTACACCGGTTGAGGCGCGAAGTAGTCACTGATCAGCCCTTCGTGTGCATCTTCGCGGTTGCGCTCAATTACTCTCCGTTTGGGTCTCGGCGCCGACAATGAGCTCTCGGCCTCATCATCATCATCACTCATTGGCTGTACGACGGCCATCAGTTGATCCTCCAATGCTTGTTGCGTTGCCTCCAGATACCTATCCACCGCGGCGTCTATTTGTTCTTCTGTCATTTGCTTCATCTCGTCTAGCGTCGGAAGACTCGCCATCGAAAAAAGTAGAATATGAAAAACTATAGGATTTGGAGAGGAATAGATGAATAGAAGCTTGAAAGAAGAGAGGAGAACTGAGATTTCAATTGGGGCAGATCTGAATTTATAGAAAACTGTTGGGTACTATGGGAGTCGGCGTCGCCACGTGGCGGGTCGTGACTGGCCAGCCGACTAGCCGTTGGCGCCAAACACGACCAGCAGCGTCGTTGCCAGAACCAGCAACGACTCGTAGGCACGCCCCCGCAGACACGGCTTCCAGACACGAAAAGTCGTGTCTACGCGTTGTGTCTGGGCCGTGCCTACGCCAGACACGACGCGTAGACACGACCATTGGAGCCGCTCTTACAATTACAAATAAAAGGGAGAAAATGTGTGAGCCACGTAGTGATCTGATCGGCATATCCCCTCGCATATAATTTAATGTCCTACACTAATAACATAAACATTATTTAATTCCCCCACTAATCTGCCACTTAGAACATAAGAACAGTTTCAAAAAAAGTTAGACCAAAAGTTGCTCAAGATTTGAGTGGCAAAACAGTACAGACAAAAACAAAACAGCTTACCATGGACGCTACGAAGCAAGCCGTTTTAGCTTCGCCGTCAACGGCCGAGAAATCTGTTTATTCGGTGTGGGCGGTTCCACCGGAACACGTGGAGGCCCGCTTCAAGAAACTGATGTGCGGTCTCAGATCCGAGTTCGGCGGGCCCCAGTTCGAGCCCCACGTCACCGCCGTCGGTGCCATCAGTCTCACTCTTGACGACGCCATGGCCAGATTCAGATCCGCCTGTGACGGCCTCAAGGCCTACACCGCCACCGTCGACCGTGTGGCCACCGGAACCTTCTTCTTCCAGTGCGTCCTCCTCCTCCTCCACCAAACCCCTCAGGTAATTTTGATTTCCTTATTTATTATTACTCATCTCATATTGATACTTCCGATTTGAGTCCAAATGGATTGTTTGGTTCTCTCAGGTAATGGACGCTGCTGCGCATTGCTGGAGCCATTTTGGTTACGAGAGCAACTCCCGTAAGTTCCTGGATTATTATTATTAGTATTATCATTATCATTTTATAATTTTGATTTGATCGTTTTGGGAACAAATTGGAACTGATGATCTGTGCTTTTCAATTCATGCAATTTTAGTGATGGGATTGATTGTATAGGCTTCAATTCGAGCTAATTTTGGAAGTGATTATCAAAATCGCATGTAATCTCTTTTGTTTGTGTTAATTATACTCCCTAATTTGTTGAGATCCTGAAGATGTTAGGCACAATAATTACCATGTTGGTGTTGGCAATTGCAGCCAAAGTTAGAGATTAGAGATCGTGGCCTAAGCTCTGCTGTTTCTTCCACGCCTATAGTTTATGATCTAGGAACTTATGCATAAGCATAGAAAAAATAAGAACCTAATGTTGTAGAGGGGACCAATTGGTGTAATGAGAGACAAGACGGGCACTGACTGGGGATATATGGTAGATACGTGGTTTGCGCCTTTTTGGCTAGTTGGTAATGCTCCTAGTTCCTTACTGAGGAATTGTTTTGAATTAACTGCTTGGTTGTGAGTGTGTTTGGCTGCATAAACTCCTCCATTTTGAGCTAAATGAAAGGTGATTTGGTATTTTGTATGAGTCTTTATATAAAATTTATCCTTCATGTTGATAATTTACTGTGAAATCGGGTTTAGGATCTGTAAATGTTTCCCATATCAACTCTTAGAACCTTCTCTGCCATATACTTATCTCGATAGAGGGATTCACTACTCGCTGTTGAAATCTAATTTTGTTTTATTTCTTGATCCAATTCCTTAACTAAAGGAAGATATAAATTGGTGATGCTTTGTGTGTAAACTTGCAGCATATATGCCACACTTGAGTCTCTTGTACGGTGACCTCACTGATGAGGAGAAGATGAAAGCTCAAGACAGAGCCAACATTCTCGACGACAACCTGAACGGGCTGAGCTTCCAGATAACCCGCCTTGCATTGTACAAAACAGAATTAGGAGACAAAACCCTCAAATCTTGGGAGAAGATTGTTGAATGCGACTTACGCACCGATTAGTTTTTTCTTTCTCGTGCTTGTGCTGATACATGTACTAATAAAGTGTAAGTCATCTCCAGCCTACTTCTCAGGATGATGTATCCCTGAAACTAAAACTGTACCGGTACTACTTATGATTTGGTTTTGCGACGATACTGATCCATAATCGAGATTATGATTGCCCAGAAAGTACTCTCTTGTTTCATAATGTGTGAACGCGAGGCTATGGATTGAGAATTTGAGACACATTTTGGTCTGTGACATGATCTCAACATGTGCTAAAATTAGGAAGATGTCAATGGATAAGGTTGTTCTTGTGATGTGATCATAGACTACAGACCAAGTGTAGCAGCCATGACCGGAAGATTTGAATGGATTGGCAATTTGGCACCCTTTTGTTTTTGGATATCTTTGGACTTTTTTAAAAAACCGTTTTCTCACACAGGTTTGGTTTACAACATGTTTAGATTTGGATACAATTTTTGAAGGTCAACTGTTGACTTTTTGGAGGATGACGATGAATAGCTGGAAGTTGCCAATTCCAACAGAACATGAGGGGAAAAGTCAAAACATGAGGACCTTGTAATGTGTGCATAACAAGGCACCTTATGGCATCGTCTCGAAATATCCTCCACTAATTATTTTCGTTAGCTGGATCTCTCGAATTCTATTTAATTAAATCAAAATAGGTCACAAAAGATTCTTATAAGGGTGGTAATAGTCACGGAGTGCGTTTTCATTATACAACTTTTAAAAACCTTCTAAAATCGGTAAAAAATTTGAAAAAAGAAAAATAGTTTCACGTGTTTCATAAGAAACGACGCCGTCCGTAAGCGCGTGTTTAGGCCACCGGTGCACGTTAGTTAAGCAATCTTACGCCGCGGCCGTCCCGTGTTCGACGGAACTACCTGAGGAAAGAGCCCTTTCCTGACGCGCTCGAAGGCGCCGCGCAGCTCACTCGCTCCTCCACCAAGCCATTACCTTTTTCAAAATACAGTATCAACGTTACCTACCTACATAACAGCAACTCGCGGCTCTGCAACTTCACCACTTCGCTACTCTCTCTGTAGCTAGGGTTTGGATTTGAGCCATGGAAGCGCCGAAGATGCCGGTGAGGTTCACTCTTGGGAAGCAGTCGTCTATGGCACCGGACCGCAGCGGCGGCGACGGAGAACGGGACATTATCGCCGACGATCTGGAGGCAATAGAGCCGAGGATTCGGCTCATGTATGCGGCAAGTGAAGGGGATCTGGAAGGAATTAAGGAGCTCTTGGACTCCGGAGTCGATGTCAATTTCAGAGATATTGATGATCGGACTGCTCTCCATGTCGCCGCCTGCCAGGGCCTCACCGACGTCGTTTCACTCTTGCTCTCTAGTGGCGCCGAGGTGGACCCCAAGGATCGCTGGGGCAGCACCGTAAGTTCTTCAATTGCATCTCATTTTTCTTGGTTACTCTATAATCTATACAAGTTCGTATTTGCTTTGTGTATTAGGAGTGTTTGATTGGAATGTGAATTGGTGTTGTAAGCATTTCTTGCTCAAACCGATCAGAATGGTTAATTTGGTCCAGGACACGACCATATCAAATCTGTTGGTTGCTGAATTTTTAAGTAAATCTTACTTGTTACTGTTATGGAAGAATTAATTATGGTATAATGTAGTTAAGTGGTTCTGGACTTGGAGATCATTAGGTAGGAGTTCTATGTACTAATTTGTTGAAGACAGAGTGTTTCAAAAGAATTGGGGGATATGATTCTCAACAATATTGAAGCATGATGTTGTCTGAGGGATGTTTTCATTTTTTGGTAAATCTAGGACATAAAAGGGATGCCCTGCAGATGAGAATGAATAGGTCCATCTCCCCAGTCACTGGATAATGGCTTTTGATTATGCAAGATTCTGTTCATCCAATGCTCAATTTATAATTCTTAATGAGCATATGATATACCATGGTTACAAGTTTAGAGCTGTATAACATGCTATATGTGAACCCCATAGCACGGAAACAACCTAAGAATACCCCTTCACCTTGATTGATGCAGGGGCAGCTAGAAAGTAATTCTATTTAGGAAAATATATCTAATACTTGTGGAATTAGAAGCGAACATTCATTTATTCTGATAGAAATTACTCCCTCTGTCCCAAAATGAATGTTCATGTTCCTTATGTAAAAGTTATTATGCATGAAATATAAATAATACCCTTCTCATTAGTTAACCACCAAGTAGTAGGTTAGCACATAATAGTAGGATGTGAGTATGTATAACAGTATACGTAAATCAAGGTATGACTTTACTAGTCCTTAATTCTTGCTAAAATAGTAAATAATACATTAATTTTTGGATGGAGGGATGACCCTTTCAGGTGATGTCTATTCATATTTTTCAGCCATCCCGTAACCTAATGTTTATTTAACAGCCTCTTGCAGATGCTTCACATTACCAGCACAATGACGTGATTAAACTTTTGGAGAAACATGGAGCTAAACCTTTGGTGTGTATTATTTATTTTGCGTATGCTTTTTTGAACGTTATTAGTTTTATCTCTTGCTGACTTAGTTTTTGGTTTGTTCGTGACTTCCATCCTCTGTTCTATTCTGTTCCACATGAATTTGCTACTTAGATGGCTCCACCCCCTATGCATGTCAAACATGCCCGTGAAGTCCCAGAATATGAGATCAGTCCAAGTGAACTTGATTTCACAAACAGTGTGAACATAACTAAGGTAAAAAATACTGCCCGTTTGTCCTAGCCTATGGCGGCTAAAATTATCTAAATTTTCGTTCAACTGGTAATTTTATTATGTACATCATGTTGTTCGTTATGCTATATTAATGCCCATCTAATATTGTAATGAAACTACATTTGGTGGAACACTGAATCAAACTTCGTAAAATTTAACTCAAGTTTTCTTTGTCGTAAAATCCATTCAAAATACTAATTTATATTCATACCATGTAGATTACAGTGTCTGTTAGGTACTGAATGGGCTACAGGGAAATGACAGCAACTGTTTGTGATGAATTTATCAATTTGTAACTTATACGTGCTTTATGTGCTTACATGCTGTAGTTACAAGTTGTTATATTGAGTGTTACACAGACATATAATTTTGACATTGTAAGTCTTGGAAGCAATTGGTCAAGCTATATTAGATGTAAACATACTGATACTTTCTTTTTCTTTTTCTATCTCTACTTTTCGTTAATTGATTTCTAATTATGGAAAATACTTCAGGGAACCTTTCGTATAGCATCATGGCGTGGCATACAAGTTGCTGTCAAGACACTTGGTGAAGATGTGATTATTGATGAAGATAAAGTGTGAGTTGTCTTATTATAAACACGGTTCCTTTTCGTATCGATATTTCCCTTATGTTATTTTTTTAAACAACCTGTTTATGTAGTAGGGCATTTAGGGACGAGCTTGAATTGCTTCAGAAGATACGTCATCCAAATGTGGTTCAGTTTTTGGGTGCTGTAACTCAAAGTAGTCCGATGATGATTTTGACTGAATATTTACCCAAGGTTTGCCCCAGAGCTCATTTCACTACTATGGAGTACAATTTTTTTCTAGTCAACTTTGTATTCTTGAGTAAGTCAGCTTTTAAATCTTTAATTTGCAATTTGTTATATAGGGAGATCTTTGTGCATTCTTGAGAAAGAAAGGAGCATTAAAACCTACAACAGCTGTGAGATTCGCACTCGATATTGCCAGGTCTTTATCTATACATATGCCTATCTATCTGCTTCGGTCTCTTCTGTTTAACAAGTAGCACTTATTTTTCATTAGCTTTTAACAGACCATTAGAGTGGAACATTTATGCAGTTTACCCATTTAGTTTGGCAATCTTGCAGGGGCATGAATTATTTGCATGAAAATAGACCAGAAGCAATAATTCACCGTGATCTGGAGCCTTCGTAAGTTATCTCACTTTAGTTATGTATGTTTTTCTTACCTATAGATATGAGCAGATTGCCTTTGAGTTCTCTTCAGATTTCTGTCTGGTCTCTGAGACTGAGCTCTTTTATGTGTTACTTTTGAGTAAGATAACAGAAATGTATTACGGGATGATTCTGGGCATCTTAAAGTCGCCGACTTTGGAGTGAGCAAGTTCCTGAGAGTTGCCAACCAAGTTAAAGAAGAGAAACCTAAAACCTGTCAATATGAATCTTGTAAGTCACGCTTCAGGTCACATATTTATTGATTCAGTTGAAATTTAGATACTTGAAAGACAGTTTCTTCAAAAATTTCTCAATGAGAAACAATACTATGTCTCTCTAACATGGTCATTGTTTTGTATTTTGACTACTTGGCTTTTGTAATGTAGATATGAAAATTTATAAATTTGTAGTTGTGATTGAAATTAGTTATTTACCATTGACAGGGCGATATGTTGCTCCAGAGGTTGTCAAAGATGAAGAATATGATACCAAAGTAGATGTTTTCTCCTTTGCTTTGATTCTACAAGAGGTAAAGTTCTATTGTCCTCTCTAGATTGAAATTTCTTTAGTGCTGGGTTTCCTATGCCAGGGTATGTATCTCTTTGTAAGTTGGTTTAGTCTTTGTTGGTCATGGAAGAAGATACTGTCCATAATTTTTTGAGCACCTGAAGATCTGCCATAAATGTTTCGCATATGCCATTATCGTGACATGATACAGTTTTATCCCGGATACAACAATGACTGTCAAGCCATTTCCCAACAAGGAATAAGGCAACATGTTTTTGGTATTTGGAGAGAAAAAAATGTCCATGCTTGGGACTTTTGTGGTAATTTTCGTAGCACACTGTTCAAAGTGATTTTGGAAGATAAAGTTTAACGCTCATCACCAAGCTCTAGTTTCTGGAGAAATTGCTACTATTTCAACTTGGAAGTTAATCATTGCCGGCATGTTATTCTTTGTGGTAGCTTTTATAGGAATTGGCTAGGCAGTTTTGCTGTATTAAGTCTTAACTCAATCAATGAAGTTTGGTAGTAGCTCTTGCTTTCATAAATTTCACTGATTATTGCAGGTCTAATAAATCATATATTTAATTTCTTGTACTTATAGATGATTGAAGGCTGTCCACCGTTTCACTTAAAGCAAGAGAATGAAGTTGTAAAAGCCTATTCTGCGGGAGAACGCCCTCCTTTCAGAGCTCCCCCAAAACGCTATGGACATGGACTTAGGGAGTAAGTCAACACCTTTTCAGATATTGTTAGTTATGACCTGTTTTAGTAAAACATAACCTTAATAATGTTTTCCACTGCAGGTTGATTGAAGAGTGCTGGAATGAGATGCCAGCCAGCAGGCCTACATTCAAGCAAATAATTCCAAGGCTGGAATCCTTGCAGAATACTCTTGTTCGTAAAAGAAGTTGGAAGGTCTCTCTCTCTCTCTCTCACAAACACACACCTTCTTAGGGATCAATTTACATAAATTAATCAGCCAGTATCCTAGAGAACTCCGTATAACATGGTCAACTGTCCATCACATGGGTAGAATAAATGATTACTGTCTTTGTTCTCTCATGCCATTAGTTATACGCATGTTACTCCCAAAAATGGTGGCCCAAGGCTTACATCATAGTAGTGTATTATGGTATAAGGTCATTTATGTGTGGATGGAGCCTCAGCCCTGTTGTGACAGGGAGGCTGTTTTATACCAACCAAAAGTTCCTTGACTCCTTTACTTGCATGTCCTCTTCCTCAACCAAAATTCCCTAAGTAATGGTGCCTTGGCACAAACACGGGTCAGTCAGAATAGGAAATCGTTTCTTCTAATGGGAATCTGTTTGGGTTTTAACCACCTGTTAACGTGTCTTCTCAACACATGAACAGGCCACACCTATGAGATGCTTTCAGAATATTGAGGCCATGTGGAGGAAAGATTCTGATGCAAGCAGCCGTAGCCGTTCATCTCGATCCACTCGCAGTGTTTAAGTGATGAGGGGTTTATGCCTTGTTAGTGTGTACTTGGGTGGATAACTTTCCAGATCTGTGGGTGAAAGAAGATCAGTTCATGGGCATGTGTGATTTCGATTCCACTTCAGTCACTGAACATTGAGTTCTACCAGATATGTTGACTCATCATTGGAAATTGCAGGATGAGAATAACACACACCATTGATATGTAAATACAATTCATTCCTATTTGCAAGCTTTGCTTCTTTAGATTATTTTGGCAATTTGGAGCGAGTAACTCTCGTTTATATATACAAGGGCTTGATTTGATTTCCTATATGTATCACAACTTGTGCCTGAGATCTCATTATTGCAACAAAGAAACTAGTATTGGTGTGGCTGAAATGGAAGAGGGTGGGTATGGTTAAACATGAGCGAATAAAGTGATATAAGTTGGGGATGAGGAGTTAGGTATATATGGTCCATTTGTGTTAACATGTCTAAATGTCTAGTTGAGGACATGTAATGCAATGGAGTTGTAATTACTCAATTCATGACTTGTAAACTCATTATAAGAAAATAGAGCAATTATGCAAAGTAGCTACCTAGGTACAAGGACCATAATCTTACCCAACTCATCTATTTTCGTTATACGCATTGATGGGAACATTTTTTTTTGAGAGGGTAGATTAGTTACTTAAAACCAGGATACAAACGGGTGCATTAGATAAAGATACAATAAAACCTGATCATGTGAAGATAGATACAAAACAGGTTGACTTGACAAACCAGTGGGGAGTGGCATTCGTAACCTCATAATAAATTCGAGTTTGACGTCCTCGAGGTGTGCCAAAATAGTGGTGCGATCCTATAAAACACCTCCCATAGGTGATTCACACCCGCTGTCCATTATGTAGATCAAAAACTGTACATCACTGCGAATAATAACCCTGTCGAGGCCCCTGCTTTGGACATCGAGGAATGCTGCTCATATGGCTTGGGCCTCCTACATATATATAACAAAAGTAATTTTTAAATAATTTTTTAACATAATTATTGAAGTGTAGTTGAGGGTATTTTCGTCATTTTAGCTGACAAAGGGGTTTTGAGTTAAAAACTCGTAACTTCAGGCTATGCATCAGTTAACTTTAAACTTCAGAGTAATCATCGGTTAAACATGACAACTTCAGGATATGTATTTGTAGTTTACCCTATATATTTCTCCAACCACAGATATGTAAGGTTCGACTATTTGTCATTTACCCATAAGTTATTTGCTCTTTCCACCATGAGATTTTTATTTGTGTCCAAAGGACTCAGGAGTAAACGTTTTTGTATCTACTTGATCTTATTCCCTGAACCAAAACACACAAAAAAAAATGTTCATTTTAAGTCTGATCTACCTTATATAGATAATTGAACTTACAAATTGTTCAAATATCTCAATGTAACATCTAGAAAGGTTCACCTGCCAATAAATTAGAGTCAGATAGAAAAGTTATCCTTGCTGGATTTAAGATTGGGTCTAGCCCAACCCAATTAATTCATGAATTGGGGTCAGCTTCAAATGGGTCGGTATCGGGACCCGAGACACAATTAACTACCGTGTCTCACTAGGTGGAAAAGGAGGATCCACTCGGGGTTCATCACAGTAGTCCGTGGAAGGAAGTTCTCCTCAAACCTCCGAATCCTAAACCTTTGAACCAAGGTCGACTCTCGAAGCAGTCTTCTAGAACTTCGAGCCGTCAAAGTCAGCCACCCAAGTTCTTTGGGGATTACTATACCGCTCATATAAAACCAGCCCATTCTAGGAGTCGGGAGAGACTTGTAAATCCTGTGGACTTTGGAAAGCAGATTTTACAACGAACTCAAGTTGCGCAGCTGGCTCATGCAGTTAAAGCTTTTGACATCCGACCCTGACTTCAGAGGACGATGAGTGGGTCACCGATGGGTGAGTGTGTGTTTCGTTTTTTTCGGGATGTGTTCCCGCAGCTCCTTCTGTGAGATCCCCTGTAATGGTTATCTTTGGTTTGATTCTGCTTGGATCAAACTTTTTTCTAATAAAATTTCTGAGCTTATCCAAAAAAAAGATAGAAAAGTTATCCAGCAAAACCTCTTATAGTAAGAATTAAGAAAAAAAATTATTTTAAAACATGAGAACATAAATTTAAATCTTTTGTTCAAAACAGTATATAGATTAGTATTATAATTCTAAGGGTACTGTTTCCATTAACCAGTTATTAAATTGAAGAAACCATAAGTTAACCTACCACTAACTGACAATTTAGTTATTAGTTTATGTTAGAAAGCAACTATAAGCTTTCAACTACCAGTTTGAGCTTTTAGTTGAGTTGGTTCTCTAATATGATATCAGAGTTTGGCACCTCACGGATCCGGGTTCAAACCCACTATCAGTTTGAGTTTTTAGTCGAGTCGGTCCTCTAATAGTTTAACATGTTTAACTAAATGATGCATTTTTATGTATTAAATGTATGATACAAGTTGGACATGGTTTGGTTTGGAGTGTGAGAGGTCATTGAGGAGAGTGACAGAGCGAAAAAATGTAATGCAGTTGGGTCAGTTGAAAAAAATGTTCATGTATATGTGGGGATGATTTCTCAATATATGTTAAGAATACCTATAAATTAGAGAGCAGATTATAAAAACAAATTGGAGAAACGATACGTTAAAAGAGCAATATTCAAAATATAGTCGATATCAATCAATTATTCATGTTGCCTCCACCAATATGGGACCATATATTTGTTAAAACATTTTAATCTTGAGATAAATACTCACCAATTACAGACATTGTTAGGTACATATATCATATATGCCACTTTGTGGTCCTAATTCTAAACAACAGCAATGATTCGAAACATTTTTTTGTATACTATTTCGGTAATCCAATGACTTAATAGTATGAATATGTAAAATACAGGAAAAGTAGGGAAACAGTTACTTAATTGATAGTGATTACTGATTAGCATATTTTCATACTTGAACCTCATAGACCGATATATGAACTCGTACGTATGTTTTGGAGGGAGATCTTTCATACTTTTCGAGATCCATCCTATAGAGTAAACATAAGTTTTTATCGAGTTGTTCAATTTCCTTTGATTACTCGTTCGGTTATTCATATTCAAAAGCATTGTTGTTTTTAGAGTATGAATCAACAATCATTCAATGTTAATGTTCTTGTTGGATATATATTCTCCTGAAAAACAATCATAATATAGTTCATATGGACAGTTTAACAAAATGTATACCAATCACAAAAACAACATTGTCGTTAAAATGACTTCTTTTTTGCGAGTTCCCACCTCGCATTTGTTTTTGGCCGAAAAATGAAACTCCTAATTAAAAAAACTCATTATCTACTTGAATATTTGCTGTATATACAATTTTATGAAACAACTTAATCTTTAATCAAATAGTATCTTTTAGTTACGGTTTTTTTTTTGACAAGTGATGATTTTATTAAAGGAACTTGAATTTTACAGGTAAAAATCCAACCTGCAGGAAGATACAACCCTCAGGGGGGATCAACTTGAAAACCTTAAGAAAAAACAGAAAAAACCCTTAAGCTTAAGAGACCAAGCATAGACTAAAACTAAAAAGACACGAAACTTAGGCCATAGAGAAAAACGTCTCATATGCATGAAGCTTTGTCTAAACACCCACACCAGCTTGAAGAGAAAAGAGCACGTCGAGTTAGATCGCTTCAATAAAACTGGAACGAGGGTATTTTTCGAAACAGAGATGGAGCACCACCCCTAAACGAAGACCGAGGAGGGGATTGGGAGTCAGGAACAATCTCCTCAATCCCTTCATCAAAACCGTCATCGTCATCTTCCGTTCCGACATCGATACCCTCCCTGACATTCACAGCTTCAGAGAGCGAGCCTTGGAGGATACTCGTTTTTGCAGCTAGTTTCAGTTTCTGCTCCTTGAGCGATCCTTGGACTTCGTTTGATAGAAGACAACTACTGGAGACTGCTTAGTTCCCTTTAACCGTCTGCCTCTCTTTCCGGAAGGGTTCCCTCGTTTCGTTGGGTTCTCAACCGGTTCAAAACCCATACAAGAGAGATCCATCAAAGGGGCAACTGGAGTGGATGACTCCTCCGGGGATAATAAGTCCATTTGATTAGAAGTTAAGTCCAAATAATGGTAAGTTTGTGCACATATATCCATGAGGATGAGTTTTTTAGCACAAGAAATTATTGTATTAAATTAAAAGGACTAAGCACACTTATCGACCCCTCAGAAGGTCGTAGACGGAGAAGAAATCATGTTGACAACCCTCGTGGACTAGTTGCGCCCATTCTAGCCCTAGATGTATTCCTTGGCTCTCTATGTACGAGTGTGTTGTACACATGAAGACGGTAGCAAAAGGGAAATGCGGGAATTGTACCTGATGTTTATCATAAAGGAAACGACCAAAACCTAACTCTAAATGGATGTGCTTGGATCTATACTAACAACAAATGTTATTGAATCACCTTAATACCATTCTCCTCCGCATGGAGATCTCTGTTAGGGCTTTGATCAAGTCGTCGCTAGCCACCACATCCCTGGCCTTCCCCCGCCACTAACAACGTGTCCTTCGGTCCTGTACCGATTCCCTCGTACGACCCTCATGGTGGCCGATTGGTTTCTCTCCTCGACACCGGTTGATTCTACTACTGTCGTCGCCCTCAAGTATGTGTTCGCCGCCGTCTCAGATCTCTATTCATGATCGGCCTCCACCGGCCATGATTGCACCTTCGACGCAGCCACCTCCTTGATCTCCACCGATGCACCCCCCTCGATATCTCTCTCGATTCTGGATCAGGCTAATCGATGTGGTCTGTTTTATCTTGTCTGTTTTCTTTTTTGCAAGGTTAAAGTCTAGTGAGCAGAAATTCAAGAACTTTTATTGGGAGGGCACCCTGAATCACATATATCTTCCCGATTCTATTTTTGAGATCAGGTTCGATCGTTCTTCTTACGATGAAAAGTCCCCCCATAAGATCAAGCAGCATTTAGGCACTATCTTGTGCGGTTCCCAACAATATTATATTTTAGTTTCCACTCGAGAGATTCTTGTCTCTCTAGTGGAGACGATCATCTGGTATTTTCGACATCAGCTTCTTCAAAAAAGATGGTATATCTTTTGAATTTGTTAAAAGAATTGTAAATGTAGCATTCCATTGGCTATGCAAAAAGGCTCGTTCTATATTTGCTTTCCAGTGTTCAGGATACTAGTTCCCTAATGTATTTTGTTATATCATTTTTTTCAGATAATTAATACAAACGCACCTTTCGCTCAAAAACAAAAGGTCCAAATGTTTAAAATAAGACAAGTTGCATATCACATAACACTTTTAGTTTAATCAATATGTTTTCACGTATGTTTCGTAGGTTCTTACGTAATACGCATAGCGCTGTACCATTTAACAATTGATAGGTTCGAACACAGCTATATTTCAGGTTCCAATGAATATAAGAGTATAGAATACACAATAAGTTATTTTTATTTGATACCATATCCATGTATATTCGATAAATTCATTTTCACTTGGTTGCCCATGTTCAGTGATCCAAATAATCCCCAACGGTTGGACACTAAGAATGACACGACCAATGCCATTGAATTTTGAATATATAAAGAGGAATAAACTTTTCAGAACAGAAGAAAACAAAAGGAAATAATGTTGTTGTATTGTCTCGTAGATACTCAAAAGAGACCTTTAACAAAAAACCCTTTACAGGAATAGGCCCTTTTTACTTTTGCTTCTTCACTACCTTTTGCTCAATTGGGTTCGACATGCAATTCAAGGTGATATTTGATTTCAAGATGCGAAACTAAGACCTATATCTAAACACCTTATAATATACAATTAAGTGAGGTTGTGTAACAGGTCGTAACATATTTATGACCTTAAGGTTTATTACGGTTAAGTGGTTTGGGGTTTTTCTCCCCGGAACTAATGATGTCTTTATATTCTTTGATAAATGAACAAAGATAAAATTCTCTAAATGTAACTTAGGGATTTATATATAAGTCAAACTTTTTTTTATCAGCAATTTTTTTGTTAAAAACCTCCTTCGTAGAGAATAAAGAAAAGACAAGGACGAAGTCCTCATTATAAACAAGAGCACCGAAAACAAATACGGCTTTAGAACAGTCTCAGTAAGGGGAGAAAAACAATACAAGAGGTCTCAATATCAGGTTTAACTACCATGAAGCAACATGAAGCCAACAAGGGCAAAACTCTGGTCTACTAACCAGAACTACTAAACGGAACAACAACAAATACCCAAACAAGAAAACAGAATAAATTGTTAAAACAGGTCTAAAGAATCCCGATTTTACCAACATGAAGCCCTGAGAAAAAACCACCGAAAGAAGCAACCCTCCGGCAGAACAACAACAAACACTCCCACACTTAGAATCGCTGTCAACAGTGCACCACACCTCCAAAACCCAAAAAACCAAGCACCTCCTTATCCTAACTCAAAACCGACCACATCTTCAAACAAGGCACATAGCCAAACACCTCACGGCACCGCAAAACCGTGAGGCCCCAACCACCGAATGTGGCTGAGGAGGGGAAGAATAGTACATATCGAGATGAAGGGAGAAGGAGGATTACCTGAATCAATCGGACACAGAGCCCTCGAAGACGTCAGCGACCAGTTTCGAGAAAATCGCACCGATGGTGAACCACATGGTAGAACTGGAGAGTAGCTGCTAAGAAGGCTAGGTCCAACCACGGAAACCCAGGTCACGAACCACGAACAGAACCGCGCCCAACAACGCCACAAGAGGTTGAAAAGACGCCCCACTCTAGTCTTGAGTCGACGCACCAGTGCAGGAGGAAGTTTCGCGAAGAGCTATTGAACCTCAAGAGCCGAAATGGTAGCAAAACAAGAGGCGAAGGTCCATAATTGCGACAATCCCCATCAAAAGAGGATGGAGACAGTCGTCCCACTCGAAAACCAAAAAATCCCGAAGAGGGAGGAAGAGATGTCATCGTCACCACAGCTCCGCTAGTCTCCTCTTCATCGGCAACATAGACCAGCAACCCAATCCACTATAGAGGACACCTTGGAGAGCCAACTAGGGCCAACACCACCAGAGACAAGAGGAGGGCAAATCTGATTCCAAAGGAACCTTCGTCGGAGCACCTCAAGCAACTCCCCTCGACGACCCAAGAATCAAAGTTCACCGAGGCTTCAAGGGATGACAGATCTGAATCATAATGACAAGATTTGTGAAGAAAGTAGACCAAAAAGACCAAAATACCAAGGAACCCCGAAGACCAAAAAAGAAGGAAGGGACGAGAAAATAAACGAATTCAGAAGAAAAGAGAAGAAAGGGGTTAGGGGGGAAAAGAACAAGGAGGAGGAAAAAGAAAAGAGAGGGTAGCCACCAACATCTTCAATGGCCAATTACCAAAGAAAATACCGACGACGACACGAGAACTCTAAGATTTGGAACGAAACAAGAAAGAGAGAGGTCAGAGCAAAAAAGTTAGAGAGAGAATCAATATTACCTGTTTAAATTAGAGAGAGAATAAATATTACTTATTTAGTACGTTAATCACCAGACATATAGTTATATAAGTCAAACTTGAAAGACCATTCAAAGAGATATTTATGTTTGAATACCCACGCTTCTTTTTTTGTTGAACGAATGGTGCAACTTTATAAATTTAAAACAATTTTATTATCTTGCATCAGAGAACATGCTCCCCGATCATTAGAAGGTATGTATTGACGAACAGAGGTTCATTAGACCTTATACTATCATAACCGTCACAAACGGTGTTTTGATGCCTCATGGGCAAAGAGAGAAGGCGGAGAGGGAGAACAAGGTGCCGGAGATCTTGAGGGACCTCAACAGCAATGGTGATGGCGGGAGGCAAAGCATCGTCTGGGGACCCCTCCCAGAACTAGTCCCCGATGCTCAGATGATGCGTCATTCCTCTCGGCGGGGCATCTCCCCCACCCTCGTTATGACTCCCCGTAAAGGCGCAACCCTCCCAGGGAGGCTTGTCTCGCGCAGCCAGGGGTTGCCCCAATGCGGAGGACAGGGCCCCAGGTTAGGTCCCGGATCCAACGTCACACGGGCACCCCATCCTCTAGTCAGCCCATCCTTAGGTCTCGGATCCAACACCAGTGGGGTGGGACAAATGTTCCCCCAAAGTATGATCAATGTCGCGCCATCTTCCAGATTTCCTTCCAGATCAATGCCACCGCCTCAGTCCTTGGGCCTCCGAACAGCTCCGTAAGCAACCCTCTCGGAGAGCGACCAGTCCCCTGTTGTCGCCGTGCCCAGGTTCCTGCAAGGGTAATCATATGGGCCAACACCACCCGAACACACATAATCGGCCCGCCACCAAGCTTAGGCCCACGCCCTAACGCAGTTCTTCCGTAGGGATCCCAAAACCTATGTCGCCTTCGCGGCCACCGATGACGATAAGCTCCAGGGGAGACGCCCGCCACCTCCGGCACGATCGTGTGACCCCCCGAGTATCCCGTTGTAGCCTGTACCGTCGCCGCCCGGAATGTCACCAGAGCAAGGTCATGGTGAGGCCGGACAAGCAAGGTAGGGTTCGACATAGTTGAAACCCCCCAATAACGTGGATCAGAAACCCTCTGTGGCCGCCGTCGTATTATCCTGGGACGAAATTCCCCACGTGGAGGAGGCGGCGGATCCAACCCATCTCCGAGGGCCGCGATGGGGTAAGTGACCAGGGTGTCATGAAACTCGGGGCCGAGATCGGCGATATGAGAGAGGAAAAGGGCTAGGTCGAGGGTCCCAAGCAAGACCGTTTTATTTGACACGCTTCTTTCTTTTACGTGAGCGTTTTTAGTTTTTAAAGTCACTTTCATAAAATAAAAAAATCATTAAACAATATAGAGAAGAAAATAAAATAGCGTAACAACATTAAAAACATTATTAGAATTAGGTTATTGCATTGAAGACATGTAGCTTTCAACGTCATGATTCAAAGACTCAAACGTGTATAACAATGATGATACATATTACTTTGGAACTGTGGTCCCCCAATTGATGTTTGATAATGATAGAGGCAGAGAATATTATTAGTTCCCATACCATCTATTAATCTCTCTAATTATTTTATGCACATTCTTTGAAAGTTACTTATCTTCTCTATGTTCACATACATCCTTCTAATTACCAAAATTTAGTACACCTAATTACATGACCTATAATTTTAAATGTACTTATAGGAAATGAAATTAGCTACAGTTCCTGTTTTTGACGGACCGAGTAGGGTTTCTTCTTTAGGAGTGTCCTATTTGTTCGCACAACATTTGCGAAACTCTTATCCGAACAAAACTGAACATTGAGGAACAAACTATTAGTCTCGTTAATATTATTAGACTTGTACTCAGAATTTCGATACATCAACGTCGCACATTCTTGCTCCTCCACGGATCCTCGATCTATTAGGGACATAATATTAGTTGTTGTGTCCTTTTAAGCGTCTTGAATGACGTAGTGTTTTTCCGTGCGTTGTTTTCGTTCCAATATTTAGATGATTTGCTAATAAAGTATTGTGTTTCTAATGAATAAAACCCGTAAATTCAAATCAATTAGTCAAGAGACGTAAAGGATCTCAATCCTCCTGGTAGGGTTCACTTAGGAACCGGAAACTTGATCTAACAATCAAATTGATTTGTAGTATAAGGTGGTCTATACCGAAGGTGTTCATACATACATACATACATACATTTTTTTTATAAGTTCAGTTTTCTATTATTTCTTTTGAAAAGGAACTAGAGCTAAAAAACGGGAGTTAAAAGACCAAGCCTTAAAAAAAGACGACAAATCCAAACAAGAAAATCAACCCAAGTTCAAACGTCAAAATCGACTCTCATCGTCTCCTGACTCTTTACTTTTCGAGGTCAAATTTGGATCGTAGAATGATTTCTCCTTGGATACCTAATTTTGAGTACTTAGAGCACCTTGGGAAACCTATAACCTTACATCATAGAGCCCGGACAACAAAGTGTTAACAATTTTTTTCCGATTCAAAGATCGAGTTTTTGACCTAATACAAAAACTAAAGTCTGATGCGAATGAGTAGTTTGAATGAGTCATATATATATATATATATATATATATATTGTAGGGAATATGGGTTAGTATATTGACGATAAACAAATTCAAATAAACAAAGTAACTAATTGAAATAATAGAATAACCTTTACCGATCAGCTAGCTTACTGATTACGGAATAAGAAATTCGGGTTTAGTCGAGTCCAGGTACTCCTGTCTCCTTAAGACACTTGACTGCCCCGTATGGGCAGCGGTCTCCCAGGATACAACGACTAACGTCAGCAAACTCAACTCCGTGTAGAGAAATCACCAGGACTAAGGAAGAATGAAAACGTAGTTGGGAGAGAGTGATTTTCGATCTATGGTTTTTGATATGTGAATAGGTTGAAGTGTGTATAAGATGACTTATGTAGTTTGGTATTTATAGGCTCTCTAATAGGGATAGGATGGTAATTTTATGGGGTAGCTAATCCCATAAAAGCCTCTATTAAGAGGTCATGGCCAACCAAGTACATAAATCACATTTAAAATCATAAATATTATTTAGTACCATAAATCATATTTGTAACAACAAAATCACATTTTAACCACATTTTTCCAACAATCCCCCACAAAAATGTGATGGGAACGGAAAAGGAACGAGGGAGCGGTGATTTCTCAAAGTCGATACCTGCATAGGATAGGTAGATGTTCATCCTTGAACCTTCCCTTGTGAAAGTATATTTACTCTGCTGACTGACTAGTAGACGCGATGTCCTTGAACTATTCTGTCGTTTGTGCAGATGATGATATACCCCACACAGATACCAACAAACACGGTTTGGTTCTCATTGGTGTGCCCGTTATGGTCATGGACACTGCCTGGTTCTGCAAGAGTTTAAGATGACTAGCCCCATAGTCACCCTTGAAGCGACCCCACTTCCTCTCACATAGGTGATTCACTTTGCTCAACACTCTTGATGCAAGGAATCATTAAAAGCCATGCTTATCCTTCACACGTCACTTGTTTGCATCATAAGAATGGATTCGGGGTTGGACCCCCACAGTGACCGTACACGGGTTATGCAATTAGGTTGTCCCATTGAACCTAGATCTTGGGATCTCCAGTCAACTAGGATGGGTTTTTCCTTCACATAACGCCTTTAAATGGGCTTCAGTCACATTCCCTTGGATGTCTTTTTCTCAACTAAATCTCAATGTAACATTTAGTTACTTAGTTGATCGGAAATATTCCGTGTAGTGGGACCGACCCCCACATTTACAAGTAATTATACAAAAGGTTTTTCCTTTTTCATAATTATCCAAAATTGAAATCATTCAACTTGGTCAAAGTACAAATTAGCTTGATTTGAGAATCCAAATTTAATCGTTCTAACGTGTTTCATAATGAAAACAGAAACCGATTAATTGGTCACCGATCAAACTATACGTTCGATTTAACTTGTATCACGGAATTCGAATCGATTAATTAAGTTTAATCGTTCGTACGTTGAAAGTCGAAAGTATTCATTTTCTCTTTTCAAGTTCGTGTATAGTTTTATTCCAATTAAGACTAAATTGAACATATTCAATTTGTCATTCTTTAATCGGATAACTTCTAGTTGTTGAAAACACGTTTGATTTTCATCTATTCGTACGTGTTCTACTTTTAGAACCGAATCAGATGTACTTTACGGTTTTTTTTCCGTCTTGATGTGTTTTCCAAGAAAACGATTGATCATTTTTAGAAAATGAACCTTTCCTTTTTTTTTCACGATCCGTTGTGAAAAATACGTTTTTGAAAAGTAGGAAATCGTTTTGGACTTAATTCCAATTTATATCCTTCTTATAATTTCGGGAAAGTAAGAAACCGTTTAGGAAATATTCCACTTTGTTTCCTTCTTGAATTTAGAGAAAACCGTTTAGGAATTTTATTCCAAGTTCGTTTCTCTCGTCTTTGAATTCCGTATGAATTCGAACTTTGTTCAAGAATACGTAATTTCCTTCGAAATTAATCTTGAAACAAACGTTAATTTCCCTTAAATGGAACTTTATATTTCTTTTCTTTTTATTTTCCACCATTCGTTGTGGAAAATACGTTTTTTTTTTTCTCAAAATAGAAAATCGTTTAGGAAAATTAATTCCAAGTTATTTTCTTCATGAAAAGTTAAGAAACACGTTTAGGAATTAAAATTCCAAGTTAGTTTCTTTTGGGAAACGTTTAGGAATTAAAATTCCAAGTTTATTCCCTCGATCATTAATTCCGTATGAATTCAAAATTTGTTCGAGAATATAATTTCCTTAGAAATTATTCTTGAAGCAATTTTTTTTTTCAAATTAGAAAACCGTTTAGGAAAATATTTCCAATTTGTTTTCTTCTTGAAAAATCGAGAAACACGTTTAGGAATGGAATTCCAAGTTTGTTTCTTTTGGGAAAGACGTTTAGGAATTAAAATTTCAAGTTTATTTCCCTCAACCATGAATTCCATATGAATTCAAAATTTGTTTGAGAATATAATTTCCTTGGAAATTATTCTTGAAACAAACCATTATTTTATTTTATTTTAAGAATTTTGTTTTTCAAATTAGAAAACCGTTTAGGAAAATTATTTCCAATTTGTTTTCTTTTTGAAGAATTAAGAAACACGTTTAGGAATCGAATTCCAAGTTTGTTTCTTTTGGGAAAAACGTTTAGGAATTAAATTCCAATTTTATTTCCCTTAACTATGAATTCCGTATGAATTCAAAATGTGTTCATACGTGTTCTACGTTTAGAACTGAACCACAATAGTTGATCATCTCAACGTGTTTCCAAGAAACAAGATCGATCAACAAGAAACCGTTTAGGAACTAATTCCAATTTGTTTCTTGAATCAAGGGAAAACCGTTTAGGAATAATCCAAGTTTCTTTCCCTTATCTTGAATTCCGTATGAATTCAAAATCGTACAAGAATTATTTTTATTCCCGTTTGGAAAGAAAATATTCTTGAAGCAACGTTGATTTTCTATAGAAGAAAAATCAAATTTTTTTTTTAATTTCTGTCCAAACCGGGTCGGATCACCCGTGACCCGATCCAGATCCGCTTCAGCGCCCAGGACCCACGCCTGAGACCCGGTTTGCTTCTGACCCGCGAAGCTGACCCGGTCCGCAATCCCAATCCGCGCGTTTCCTTCCAATTTTTTTTTTCTCGTGTCATGCTCGCTGAAATCTAAGGCCAAGGGCCTGTTCAAATTTTTTTTTTCTTGGGCTAGTGCAGCAGCTGCGGCCAAAGACACAAATAGAACCATTTAGGGTTCATCTTCTTCGACCTTCGTTTTCCAGCCGCAGAGCAGCAGCAACGAGTCAAAGAACGAGCTTCAGAGGTTGACCAAAAAAAAAACGTTACGACTTTCAAGCTCAAGGAAAAAACGGTAGGATTTCAGCCTCTGTTTCCGTTTTTTTTCCGTTTGTTCAACCACGAGCGAAACCGTCGTTTCAATTTTTTTTTTCCGTTTCTTCAACCTCCAGCGAAACCTTCAGCTCTCAGCCGCATAACAGTAGCAACACGATAAAATTGAAGCCCAACCTACTAAGTCATATTCCACCCGCGTACAATAACCCTGTCAATTGATCGTTAGGAACAGATAATCAAATACAATTCTAAATTTACCAATCTCCTTTTATTGTATGTTCAGGTACTTCAATTCCAGCAGCCGAAGAACCGGCAAACTAGAGTTTTAGAACTTGTTGAACCTGTTTATCTTCAATACACCAATTTGTATCAAACGAATTGCTTTTGTTTCTGCTCAGTCTTAGAAGGAACACATTAGAATAGACAGATTATAGATATATATATATATATATATATATATATATATATATATATATATATATATATATATATATATTTTTTTTCCTGTACGAAGAACTCGTTCTTCATCAGATTAGACTTTGAACCTGTTCATAGTCGATATACTCCTCAAGTGTCTTAAGAAGACAGGAGTACCTGGACTCGACTAAACCCGAATTTCCTATTCCGTAATCAGTAAGCTAGCTGATCGGTAAAGGTTATTCATATATTTTAATTTGTTGATTTGTTTATTTGAATTTGTTTATCGTCAATATACTAACCTATATTCCCTATATATATATATATATATATATATATATATATATATGCGCGTGTCTTTTGAACGAGTCGTTTGTGGTTGTGAGCTGGTTGATTTACATAAACAAGTTTTGGATGGAGGATGATTATGCCCTGTTTTTTGAGAACTCTGTCTCTCTGAGACGTAATATAAATAGTTTGGACAACACAGTAATGTGTCGCCTAAGTGTATCCATAAGAAGATGCAATGTGTAGAAGCTATGTCGTCGTCTATAAGTATCTACTTGGACGACGCAGCAGAACCATGTGTTCGCAAGGAGGATTTTACTAAAGCGGAATATTCAACTTTTTGGTGCGACAGAATAATGTAACATCGTTTAAGTGGCACATAGACAGAGCATATGTGCTCTTTATGTTCTTAGGCCACAAAATTGATAAGATATGAAATAGGATGCATCACGTCGGTACATAGGCGAAACAATCCTTTTGTTTTTTAACATAAAGGTTCGTTAAAAATTAACAAATCTTACATACCGAGCAGTACAAACACATCAACAAAAGTGTTGCATCCACTAGTCGTTCTCGGAAATCCGAAAAACAACAAGCGAGATGAATAACTCTCAACAAAGGCGACGCAACGCCTAAATAAACAACAACGACTACCAAGTCGGTCTTTCTAATCGACTCTTCGGAAAAATAAGTCGAAAGAAAGGTCTGATTGAACATGCCACCAGAAACAACAGCCACAATCCTAGTGCAATCATAACAGCATTCCCCAATAATGGTTAGAAAGAACTTACTAATATGTGCATACCTCCTAACTATTATTATTACCTCTTAAATAGAAATGACAAATTTATCACAATCGCTAACCCCTCTTTCTCACAAAAAGATTATGGTTTTTAGCAATTTCATGGCGGCGACAATTTCTCTCAAATCCGACTGTCTTTATATGTCAAGCGATGAAGGCTCGGAAGTACGGACGGTGAACGTTTCTTCTCCAACGCCTCCATCCTCACGGTGTTGTGAAACAAATCGACCTCTTGGCCTCCACTCACCGATCTCTGGTGGGGCGACGGTGCAAGGAAGATCGGGCATGATCTTCTCCGTCAGCAGGGCGGTGGAAGTAGGATTTCAGATGACCCTCAAAGGAACGAGGGGTCGGCGAAGTCAGGGGAACGTGATTGAGAGGCCGTGTGGTTTTTTGCGACGAACTCCGGTCGTAGGTCATAGACCACGTCACTAGAGGCTGATCAAATCCCGGAGAAGATTAATCTGGTGATGGGCGACGGTTCAGGGAATTCCTCGCCGGATCGATTCATGGGCCTCAGAATCATCGGGCTCTTCAGTAGGGAAGGATCACACCTGAGGAGGGCGGGATGGAGGTGAACGACGTTGATACATCGCTGACAGAACGTAGGGAGAGATCTACATGGCGGCGACGAGAAGATAAAGAATCGGGTAGGGTTCCGGATCGAAGCAGTGAAGGGATGGGTTTCCATCCTCCTTTAATTGGCCAAGACCTAGTGGATGTCGCTACTCAGGCTCGTGACTCTAAATATCGAGCCATAAATGGTTCGGGGATGCTCGGGTTTCAATTGGACAAGACAGATGAGTTGACCCATAACAACTCGGGTAGGGATCCTGACCCGGAAAGGATACCCACGAAGCCAGGCGACCCGACCCAGCACGGATAGGGCCTTGGAGACTTTGGGCTTGCATCGGATGGGTCTATACGATCCCATGGGCCTGGTTTAGTTCGTGGGCCTGCCTCGGACCAACAAGATTTTATGGCTCGGACCTAGGATCGACATCACGAAGATACAATCCTTAGGAGGGATCCGGAGTAAGAACGATCTAGGCGTTCTAGAGGCGATTCACTTGTAGCGGCGGGGGCTATGAGCACCCTTGCCTCGCAAAATGAGTGTGAAGGGGTCCAGTGAGGGTCGACCAATATCACCGCCCCACTGGACGTAAGGTGGCAGAGGTTCTACCAATATCTGGTATGGTACTTCCCTACCTTCTCGGAGGTCAGCAATCCCGCGTTTTGGGGCCCTACTTTTATTTTTTCAGGGAAGACGATGCACGCTGGAAACCTGGGGGAGTATTTAATAGAATGTTCGGTCAGTGGTAGAGAAGACTGTGGATATTTGCCCGTCCAGGGAGAAGAAAGCTATAATAGGTCGTTCCCTTCAGTTCAATCTGGTGGTTTGGTAGATCGTTACTCTTGTTGTTTAAGAAAGAATTAGGTTGGAGGAAGAAGGGTTCTTACAAGTTGAGTCGAGTATTCTGGTTTTTAGTATTTAATCTGTTTTTTTTTGTGTTTGGGTTTTGGTCTTTTTGTCTAGCGGTTTAGATCTAGTTATCTTGCTGTAAATTTTGATCAAGTCGTTTCGACATGATTATTCTTTTATGGCTCATCTGGTGCAATGGAGAGCTTTATAAAACATCGTCGATAAAAAAAATCCATATGACTATATTCGACCACTATATTTAAATTGATTATAATGTAGTAAATGATATAATACGAGACATCATTATTTTTAAAAATAAGTTATGACTACTTCATTATTAATGATTATACATACTTATAGATATATATCGAACAACCAACACCACGGAAGGGGCATCATTGATAGCGGCGGGGGGTTCAGAGCACCCTCGCCTCACGGAATGAGTTTGGAGAGGTCCAGAGGGGGGTCGGTCAGTTACACCGCCCCTCTGAACGTAAGGTGGTAGTGGTACCACCAAGAATCGGCATGGTATTCCCCTACCAGCTTAAGAGTCAGCAATCCCGCGCTTTGGAGCTCTACCTCTATCAATCAAGAGAGGACGGCGCACGCTGACAACCTTGGGGGATACTCAGTCCACCTCTATCAGAAGCTACAACGGACTTGCTCGGTCGTTGAAAACCCGTTTGGAGTCGTTGTATAGGTGATCTTTGGACGCTGTCACAGTATTACTCTCCGAACAACAATGGATCCTACAAGAGCACGTTTACTCTTCATCCAACTTCATGTTACTTTCGTACTTTCAATTTCCATACTGGTTGGTTTGACTAATGTAAACTTTTTAAAGTTATAATATTCCTCGTATTTCCTATAAAAAAACTGTTATGTCTTACATCTAAACTTTCATATACAACCTATAGAAAGTTGTGAATACGATTGTTGGAAAATGTTATAGACGTTTGGAGTTTAAAAAGAGGATTTTGAAGTAAAATAAAGTGAAACACGTAACAGATTTTCAAATAGCCATAATTTTTTATACGAATTTTAATTTGGGCTTGTAAAATACCAAATCGAAGATCTCTAAAAAGCCTACAATTATTTCTAGCTTTCTCGGGGGAGAGGGTATGCCATGACATACCCTTAGCCCTCTTAAATCTGCTCCTGGTTAGAGCCCTATAAGACTGTTTAAACTCTTGGGCTTATCTATAAACAAACACTTGGATTTGGCAATTCGGCAACTAAAAGACCTAAGTTAGCCAAGCAAAAATAACAAAAGAACTAGAAGGCAAGAGTAATTATGCAAAGTACTTCATTGCCAAAGGAGTCCGAGGAGGAATGAAAATGAAGAGAACGATGCATGAAAGATAAAAATAAGTAGCCTATTTATTTATATAAGTGCAAGAATCCCGTTCTTGGGAAAGAGAAGCCCAAATCTAGTAGAGCTTCGTTCGAGTTCTACTAGGTTTGAAGTGGATACTGACGAATCGGTTTGGACGAAAAATCCTCATCCGATCAATCCTTGTCCGTTTAGGGTTTAAATCACCTGACATGGATAACATATCTAAAAAAGACTACAACTAAGAAGTAGTAATGTTAGGGATGGGATATATGCATGTTATGTAGGTTGATATGTATGTATGTGTGTAGGAAATGGAGGTGGATGTGGATATAGTAGGATACAGTAGGTGGGTGGAGACAAGAAACAAATGTGTACATCATGGATGACATAAAAGGAAGGCCATAGCATAAGCATATAGAGATTTGAGGAGGGGAAGGAAAAGACTTGTCACCCGGCCAATTTCGACAGTCCGTACAGGTGGGCACTAAACCTTTTATTTTGTGTTGCTAAGGTCCTATCCTATCACTCCCTTATATAGCTGTATACCAATCAAATGGAGGGTGTGCACTATCTAGTCATTCTATGTATTAGGTCATTTTATATAGTCAATAATATAATTTTGTTTGTTTTCGTAATTTGATTAGTTGATTAATTTATGCATGTAAAAAGATTGTAAATATCGACGGCCAGGGTTTACAGAGTGTGGCGGTACCAACAGTCAGGGTAGTAGCACGGAATCTCGACTAGCAAGCTCGAGTGAATCGGAGGTTGGGCATCGGCCTGGTCCATAGGGGATGCGTCCGGCGACGGTGGCAGAAAAGAACCAGGTAATCCAGTTGATCCAAACAACGATACGTGAGAGATCTTTTGATCAGTCTCTCAACATCACTAATATCGTTTTGATCCCGAAGAAGCCCACCCCCTTATTGATCACCGATCTACAACCTATTGCTCTCTGTAATGTGATTTTTCGTATTTTATCCAAAGTTTTGACCAATAGACTATAAAGACCCTTTTGCAGAACCTCGTTGTGCCAACTCAGGAACGTTCATTTTGGGTTGTAGTATCCAAGATAATCTCCTTATATCTTTTGAGACTATACATTTTTTTCGGGAGAGGTGGACTGGTACTCTAGGATATATGGCGGTGAAGGTAGACATGCGAAAGGCGTATGATGGGATGGAAGGGTCATTCCTCTTAGCTATCTTGTAGCGGAAAGGGTTCTTAGAGGAATGGATGACGTTTATGGCCGCTTGCATGGGATCGGTCCAATACTCGACCAAATCAAGGGGAAATGAGACCCCCGTCTTTGCTCCTATGCAGGGAATTCACTTAGGGGACCCCCTCTTTACTTATCTATTTTTATTCTGTATGGAGGACCTGTTAGATTTTCTCACTAAGGCGCAGACTGCAAGATACATTTATGGCATCTTGGTGGAAAGGGGGCTTCGGCCATCTCTCACCTCTTCTTCACATATGACTGCTATATATTTTGTTGCGCCACCCCAGAAGAAGTCACCATGGTGCATTCTCTCCTCACCTCTTTTGGCAAATTGTCAGGATAACACCTGCATTACAAAAAATCCTCGGGTTTCTTCAGTACAAACACCATCGTGATAACTCGAAGAGACTGTTGTATGAAACTCCAGATTCGGGAGGTATCAGAGGCATCTTTGTATCTCGGGTCCAAACATGATTAGGAGGCACATAACCCATATCATGTAGTACTTGACAAATAAGGTGATTTGGAGGGTTCATTCATGAGATGGTAAATTACTATCACCGGTAGGAAGAGAGATTATGATACGGTCCATGCTCATGCCCATCCCGATCTATGTTATGCCCGTATTTAAGGTGCCACGAAGTATCATGGATCATATCCATGTTATGCTGGCCAAGTTCTGGTGGGATGTAGGGATGGCAATGGGGCGGGGACTCCAGTCCCCGTCCCCGTCCCGCGTTCCCCCTACTCTCCCCATCCCCGCCTCATCCCTGCGTTGACCTCGCGTTGACCCCGCCCCGCGGGGATGGGGCGGGGAACAGGGATTTTATTCCCCGTCTCATTCTCGTCCCGCAGAGGATTTTATTTCCTACTTCGTTCCTACTCCATCCTCATTACCCGAAAAGTGCACATTTTAAATGACAACTCTCAATCCATAATTTTAAATAACAAGCGTAGTAAACCCATAATTTAAAACAACATACATATAAAATAAACATCATGACGATGACATCCATGTCTCATAATAGTTTACCCATAATAAAAAAAGTGTCTAAACAAAATATCTTATAACATAACTTAAAGTTTCCAACTTGACTTCATAATGATATAAATAGAATCAACACGTTGAACTTGAAGTAAGCAATTTGTAAACAAATAACATATTCAAATTGGTGAAATAAGCAACAATCACTATTTGACATATTCCAACTAAATTTTCTATATTTTAGATATAAAATATAAATAAGAAAATATCAAATGTAAAAACAATAATGGTGTGTCCATCAAACTTTTTTACATGCATAGATGTCAAATCTTTAACAAAAAAAAACAAAAACAAATGTGTTATGTGTATATTATTATAAATTTATTTTAAAAACTAATAGTGCGGGGCGCGGGGCGCGGGGCGGGGTTCCCCGCGGGATGGGGACTGCTTACCCCGTCCTCGTCAAAATCCCCATTTAATTCCTCGTATCCCGTCCCAAATCCGTCCCGCGCGGGGCGGGGACGGGGATCCCCGTGAGGAATGGGGCGTTTTGCCATCCCTAGTGGGAGGGATCAACCCCTAAAGATAGACCGATTATCTGGCACGATTGGGAGAAGCTTTTTCGTCCAGAAAAGGATGTGGAATGGGTTTTCGTCATTTACAGGATGTGAGCATCGCATTTCTAAGCTAACAAGCTTGGAACCTTCTCCATCGTCCAACATCACTGGTGGCCCGAGTGTTGAAAGCCCGGTATAATCCGACCTCAAACTTTACCCAAGCAGGATAGAGGCGTCAACCGAGCTTCACATGGTTGAGTATATATGCGTCCAAGGCTCTGATATTATTAGGTTTACGAAGAGCTATTGAATCGGGTCGAGATACTATGATTTTGGATCATCATTTGTTTTTAGGGACGAGCCCTACTATCCATACTACATATCCTAACCTCATCAATCACTCGATGAAAATTTTATTAAAAAATCTTGGGACTAAACAATGGGATGCCCCTCTAATCGGAAAACTTTTCTCCCCGAAGGACCGTGATGATATCCTCACCATTCCCTTATCAGCCACCTAGGTCTCGGACGAAAGGTATTAGTTCTCGGATCCAAAAAGACACTACTCTACCAAAGAATGATACAGATGCCTCAACAAGAACATGATGCCCCAAGAGGCTACGAGCCCTCCTCAACCGGTGTGGACATATGGAAGATCCCCGTCCAACCTCGTCTCCGCGTCTTTTTATGGAGGGCTCTTACGGGATCCCTCTAGGTCGCAGATAACCTTTGATGTCGGTATGTTCCTATCTCACCTACCTTCCCTCTATGTTCCCGCCACGCTGAGACATCTGAACATATTTTATTCCAATGTGGATTTGTGAAATGTTGTTGGTCCTTATTCGAGGGAGGCATTGAACTACCTCATCTTAGGACTTTTGGGGACGGTTGGAATTTTATTACATCAGGGGCGTCCCTAGAAAAGAAGGCACGTATGCTCTGTTGGCTATGGGAGATTTGGAAGGTCGCAATGTCAACGTCTGGCAAGAACAATCCCTGGTTGCATTGGGAGTTCATTCGGTTGCGCATGCCCATATTGCAGTTTGGGCTCAATCTAAAGCAAGAAAGACTCGTGCACCCAATGTGCAGTATCGTCCACCCCGAAAAATTCGATGTACCACAGCAAGGGTGGACAATTATCAACGTAGACTGGGCAACTTTTTCAGAAACTGATTAATCTGCGTGGGGCTTCATCGACGGGACCTCCGTAGGTTCGGTTTTGGCAGCGGGAAACGAAGTCATGTCGTGTGTATGAGAGGCACCCATGATAGAGGCCCGAGCAATTTCCATATGATTAGAATTCGACAGGGCGCACGAGTGTACTAGGGTGATTGTTTGATCAGACGCTCAAGGTGTGGTTAATATAATCAACTCAGAGGCAGCCGTCCTCTTCCCGTTGGATGCACTTACATAAGATATTCGAGTTATACTCACTCATGTAGAGGGTTCCTTCCTCGTTTGCGTTAAAAGAACAACACATAAGGTTTTCCAGTGACTTGTCAGAGAAGCTCATTCATCCCTTATGATTAGGTGATTCCCTATCCAATGCACTATTATTCGATCTGATTAATAATAACTCACTCATTTCCGCTAAAAAAGGAAGATAGAAAAACAAGAGAAACGTGAAAAGGGAGAAACAATTTGATATGCAAAAGGCCAAATGGTTCTTCTGCTTTCTATTACCAATACCACTTCATACTCTTAACATATGGAGGCCTCGTCCTCAGGTTGTTTGCATCTATATATATATTTTTTCAATACAGTTCTCAAAAATATGTTTTTATTCGATTATTTGGTAGAAATTAAGGATTCAAAATTTAAAATTTCATGGTCGTTATGTTTTTTTTATCTTTCCTTCTAATCTAACGATTAATTATGTTGAACTCTAGTAACTAATTAAATCAATGTAAAAAATGTGCAAAATGATCCAAGTCTGATACAGGATTAGAGGTATCCATGTGGTGGTTGGGCTTTTATTTTAGTGTAGGAAAATGAATCCATCAACAACCGAACAATGTGATAGGATTTCGTTTATCTTGTGACCAAACACAACCCTCCGATATTTATTTAGGTTTTTAACTTTTACAAATTGATAAAGTCGGACGTCTCATTCAACCCATTAATAACACGTCCTTTTCAATCTCTCTCTCCCTCACAAAAGCCCTTCTGAGTTCTATCCATCATTCACATCAACAATATTTTAGTTTTACAAAAACAAAATGGAATAAAAACGAATGGTTATTAATGGAGTCTGCATCCCAAGTATTGACTCCCAACTTTTAGCCTTTTCTTTTGCTTTCACCTTCAAACACACCACTTGTCATTTGTACATGAAGCAAATATATGTAAATCATTTTTACTGTTTTTTATTAAAGTATCCCTTCAAAAAAAATATTATTTAATGTTTGAAAATTTTGATATTATATATTTCAAAACATGGGATTTTTATTCTATATGCCAATATAAATTTAAATCTATTTTTTTAATACATTAAGACAAATATATTATATTACATTTAGTTTAAACATCAAAATAAGTTATATTAAACAAAATTAGAATCACGATTATTGTTTAAGATAAAATATATTAACTTAATCATTTTTATTAAATTATTTATATACATTATTGCTCGTTGTTATTTATCACTCTATTTTATTACATCTTAAACCATCGTGTTAATTAGGAGTGCTCAAAACTATCCGGAACCCGACAACTCGGTCGGAACCGTCCGTCACCGGACCCGCCGGCAACATCCTCGCCGGATTCCGGCCCGGGTGCCGGTGTTGGACCTCTTTCTCCGGCTGCCTCCGGGTGGGTTCCCGGTATAGATGGCTTTACCGATTGGTAAACCCGGCCCGCCCGGTAGGGCCTCAATTAGACCCAAAGCCCAAGTTTCCCACAAGCCCATCCCAGCATATGTTCCTTTACTTTGCATATAGTGATATTTCAAAGGGATAACACCAGAAAACAACTATCGTTTGACTTCCTAGTACAAATCACAACTATAGACTTTCTTATCGTCCATAGTACACAATCCTGTTAGTTAAATTACCACAAACCATGAATTCTGTCCAAAAATACGGAATATTCTGTTCAAAACACGGAATATTCTATCCAAAAACACAGAATATTCCGTGTTTTTGGACGGAATTCATGGTTTGTGGTAATTTAACTAACGGGATTGTGTACTATGGACGATAAGAAAGTCTATAGTTGGAGAAGACTACCAATCCCTATTTGTTACGCGGTTGGGAAAAAGAAAGAGTTTTGTACCCGCCACACACCCGGCGCCAACACCCGGCCCACCCGCTCTCTTCCGGGTCCGGGTCTGGAAGCCTTCAGCCCATACCGGCTTAATCCGGGCGGGTCCGGGTATCGCATGAACGGGTCGGGTACCCGCCCGTTGAGCAGCCCTAGTGTTAATTACACCATTTTTTTCTTTTAAAAAAACTCTAATAAGTACATTTATTTTTATTGAAAATATTAAATGGATAATATGCTAATTCACGCGAAAACTTTATCTCGGTATTTGAGAACCCTTCTGTAGTCCTAGCCGTCTATTGCTATAGTGTTCCCCTCTGTTACGACCGCCGCTCTACCGTCTGTAGTGTCGCCTCTTGGTATGCCGCCCTCGTGCTCGCAGGTCCCATCCAACACCCGCAGACATGCCCGGTGTGGGGGATAAGACGCGACGAAGGAGGAGGCCGAAACTACTCTCTACGCCCGGTATCCTCGTGCTCAATCGAGGATGAGAACGAGGTTGAGGTACTGGTTCCATTCTCTCTCGCCATCTCCACTGCCATTTCTAGGCAACAATGAGGGATGGTGGGTGAATTATGGTTGTCGGCACCACCCCGAAAGGAGACCCTCCTTCAGATCATCACCACTACTTCGGGAAAAGCGGTTGAAGGCTTGGTCGTCAAGGAATTGGAACCGGGCACCTTTGGGTTCTACTTCAGATCGACTGAGGCTCGGTCATGGGTTCAGGATCATGAATCTTGGTGTTTTGATGGTCGCGCCCTGCTGTTAGGGGACATGGATCCCTGTGCTCGGGCATTGCCAGAGTTGGATCGGGTGCAACTATAGGCGCATGTCCGGGGTCTGCCACCGCTGATGCGCACGACAGCTGGAGCACCTAGGGATGACCAAGCAAGGGCGGAGAATCAGCCTCACCAGGAGGAATGGTAGGTCGGCCAGGCATCAGGGACTGGCCTAGGGAGGGGTCAAAGGATGATGCTTTGTCTCCCACTACTACTGGAGAAATCTTTGGGCATTACTGCTGCGATAGTTTTCGGAGCAGGACCTTCAGTACCATCTTTGCAGTCGTTTTTCTTGTTGGCACTTATGGCATCCACACACCGTCAGTGGCGGTTCTAATAGTACAAGGATTGGTGAACTTCAGTTCCGTACTGTCCTTCTTTAATGGTCAGGGAGCTTGTTCCTTGATGCACATCGTTGTTTTGATTTTTGAAGTTTACAACTTTCGCTCGAAAAAAATGGATATTATGTTTATGCGTGTGACCCGAAAAAATTAAGGAACACCAAGGTCAACAGAGAAAATTCCCTACGAATTCAAAACTTAAACCAAGATTTCAGACATTAAGGTTTTGGTTTAAATTCTACGTACAAGAGGAAATTAAGTGCACTTAATAATGAGGTAATGTAAATAAGTAATTCAAGTTTAACTTTAATACACTACCAAAGTCGCCGCTGGACACATAATATTTTCGATGAGGGTCGTTTTTTTGTTGGTCTCGACGTCTCATAGTTTCATAGGGTCACGCACGTAGGCATAAAAATAGTGGCAACAGTTTTTTATCTATAATTTTAAAATAAAATAAAGAATAAAAATGATTCATTGTTTGAAATTTCTCTTAAAATTTTAGTCTAATACAAGGATCTAGGATGCATCAAACTTGAATAATAAATAATAAAGAACCATATTATGTATATAAGTGACTTAACAAACGGAAGAAAAAGGAAAAGTAAACCCTAGCAGAGCCCTCTCTATCGCAACACCAACCTCTATGGCTATGATCATGGCTTTTATCACGTCTATGTCATGATTTTGCTTCTCTCTTCTCCACAGTCTATCATTTGCACTTTCCATTTGGATCATGCAAAGTTTTTTTCTGCTAGCATCTCCCGACTTGGTTCGATCTCCTCTCTGTGCCGGAGGTTTTCGTCTCTACAACCTCCGTCCCCGATGTTGCCGCCGCAGCCCTGGAAGTCGTCGCTGCCCCTGCTACCGTCGCCGCCGCCATCCCTAGAGACGTCCTTGAGTTCACAGTCGTCGGCTCTGCCGTAGCCAGAACGTCTTTCCCCTTGGCCTCCACCGCCGCAACTGTCTCGACCCTTTTCACGGTTATGGCTCTGGCTAATCGAAAGGGTTTCTTAGAGGTTCACATTATGGATTCCTTCCTCTTCAAGTATCGTCTCGCTTCCTCTCAACCCTAGATCGCCGAGGTCCCGTGCGTACCACGACCTTGCTCTGGTTCCTGCTTCGGGCGGTGCGAGATCTAGGGTTGTTCCTTTACTAGGGCCTCCGAGGTTTTGGCGTCAACCAACCTTTAAGTCGCCTGAATCTGTCGACGTCCCTGCAGCCGCCGCCGAGTTTGTCTGTGCAAACTCGTTGACTATTGAACAGGGAATCGAGGATTTCCCTAAGGAAGGGAGCATCGGGGACTGGCCTTGGGAAGGGTCCCCACATGATGCTTTGCCTCCTACCATCACTATTACCGTCAAGGTTCCTCAGGATCTCTGGTACCCCGTTCCCCCGTACCGTCTTCTGTCATTTCCCAAGGGGCATCAACATACCAATACCATCAAGGACGATTTTATTGTGAAAAAATTAGTGAACATTCTTAAGTGTTCTTGCCCTATTCTTCGTGGTCAGAGAGTTTCTGATATACTCTATCGCATTGAAACAATTTTATTAATGAAAAGTACCTTCCGATATAAAAAAAAGTGACTTAACATAAGTCATTGAATAATATGTTTATCTTGGACTATCATAGTTCTAACCCTGCTAAGTATTATTTATTTGGGGTTTAAACTATATATAATGAGAATATTTTCGTCTTAATTATTAAAAAACACAGATTTCAAATATAACATTATAGTAATATATAGAATAAATATCTTATACTTTTAGTCATTGAACATCAAATTTTCCTTCTCTTATAAATTATTATGTGATATTTTCTTATAAAATTGAAATATTTAGATTGAAAATAACTATTAAATTCAATCTATTTTATTTCTAATTTAATTATTTTATAAGTCATAAAAAAATTTATGACTGCAATAATCATGGTAGTCTTTTTTTCCTTTAAAGGCAAATTTTGAACATGAATTGTACAATTTTTTTAATGCAGCCTTTTATTTTGTAAAGAAAGAGTTGAATTTCACGAATTTTATATCATGTTTAGTAATTATATTAAAAAAGGTTAGTAATAAAATCAAAATTATTTATTTGGTTTGATTAGTAAATTAAAATAATTTAATTCGATTAATAGACACACTACTCTCTACATTATAGATACACTTAAAATTTAAATAAAATTTCGGAATTTTATATCAACTTTATTACTTGGATGTACAACAACTATCACCAAAATATATTAAATTTTATCACAATACACACAACATATATCACCACATCCACTGGATGAAAACATTTTCCTAATGTATCAAGGTGTTTATGACCTACATTTATCATCAAAATACACTAAATGTATCACATACATGCATCACTAAAGAGATGAGAAATCATATAGAAACCACCTCTTAATCTAGTAATCATGAGAACCCACCCATTTTAAAAATGGATGGATAAGATGAAATTGATTTGTTGACTTGTTCATTGTAAAAACACATCACTTTTTAATAAGTGGTAGAGGCTTTTTAGTAAAACTATTATATTACTTTTTTTTTTACCAATACACTAATTTAACTTTTCCCGCTTCGTTTGAACTCCGACTAGCTTCAAACTTGTGCCAATATTTTTTTTTCTCCAGGGCTTTCTATCAAGATCAGCCATGAATATATTTTGAAGCACACATTTTTATTTTATTTTCGGGCTGATTTAAAAAAAATTTATATCTGGGTAATTTTTATCAACACTTTACACTGATTTTATCAACACTGGACACTAGGTTTATCACCTCATTTTCCAAAACTAAACGTGATTTAATTTTCTCCGCTTCGTTTGAACTCTGATTAGCTTAAAACTTGAGCAAATAACTTTGTTTTTTCAAGGGTTTTCTATCAAGACCAGTGATGAATATGTTTTAAAGCAAGAAAAAATAAATTATTTCGGGGCTGATTTAAAAAGAAATTATTTCTGGATAATTTTTATCAACACTTTACACTGGTTTTATCAACACTTTACTCTGGTTTTATCAACACTGAACACTAGTTTTATCACCTTATTTTCCAAAACCGAACATGATTTTTATCACATCGTCACGTGTTTTTTATGAACACTAAACACTAGTTTTATCAACACTAAACACGATGTTTTATCACTAAATTACATGTGCTTTATCACCCCATCACATGTTTTTTTTTATCAACACTACACTCTAGTTTATCACACTTATTGTCAAAATTGAACACGTTTTTTATCACCTCATTAATTGTTTTTTATCACCTCAATACATGTTTTTTTATCAACATTTAACACTAGTTTGATACCCCGATATAAAACATTTATTAGTGAAGATTTATCAACACTCAACATTATTTTTATCAACCCGATATAACCTTTTATTTTCGTGCTTCAAAATATATTCATGACTGATCTTGATTTAAACCCCTTGAAAAAAAACATATTGGTGCAAGTTTGAAGCTAATCGGAGTTCAAACGAAGCGGGAAAATTTAAATTAATAAATTGGTGAAGAAAAAATAGACATTTGTCCACATTACACCATGTTATTACAATTATGCCCTTACTTGTGTAAGAAATTATGAAAGTGGCATGGATGTTGGGTGAAATTGGGGTGATGATGGGCATCTTGGTGAATGTTGGATCATATGTGTGTGTGACTAAGATGAGTTCACATGGTTAATAGGATAAGAGGAGTTTCTAGCCGATTTCTCCTCTAATTAAAGAATATTAAGTTTATCACCTAAAAGTATGTATTTACCCGAATGTAAAACATTTATCACCAAAAGACCATAAGTTTATCACCTAGATGAAATTTTTTCTTTGTGTATCAAAATGTTTATGATCTGGCATTTATCATCAAAATACAATAAGTTTATCATCTGAAAGCATGTCTTCCTAATGTATCATAAAACTATCACCAGAATACAAACCATTTATCACCACAAAACAATAGGTTTATCATAATGTTCAAGTTTTTTTTCTTTCTAATATATCATAATGCTCAACAAAAATCAGAATTCAACTATATAACCAGAGATTAATATGTCATGTTGATAAATAAGGATGAATCACAATATTCGGTATCCAAAACAAATTTATTTAATGATTTAATAAAAAACATTAGATCACAATGATTTATTGATTAAAACCCATAAGACAACCTGGAAATCAAAACTGAAAGGACATGGAGTTAACTTTTAATCTCAACATTTTATCTATGACTATCAAATGAAGAAGAAAGTAATAATTTAACTATTTTTTAGTTTGATATGTGAGGGATTTGATTATTTCCCAAGAGATGTAGTGCTAAATTTGAAACTCCAAAAAAGTGCATGTAGATTCAGAATTCAAAGAACTCACGTGATTGTTTTTTTATCCTCGAATTGAACTAAGGTGATTGTTGGAAGGAGGAAGCAATGATCTACTCGTGTTTTTCAGCTTGATCTGTTGAAAAACTCATTGATTTTTCTGTTGTATGAGTACGCGCAATTCTTTGTTTTTCGAAATTGATCTGATGTTAATACTCAATTCCAAATATTACAAACAAGAACAAGGGAAAACCCAAATAAACCGAGATATAGGGCGGAAACCCCCTGATAGAAAAGGTGTTCCAGTACACTAGGCTACCTAACAGACTTTTAATACATCAATTATAAGTTAGATGACATCAGGAGATTCGCTCGATTATGCAAGTCCAAGGGTCTAAATACAGCGTCGGGTGGTTGTCTTGAGTTGCGAGGTGATGACTATATTCCTCCCAAGGATCCCGACCCCTCGATAAAGAGCTGAACTCAGAAAGGGAGGTGGGAAGACTCGTTCGTTTCTGGGTCCAGTAGGCTTCCTTCCCTCATAGGGCCCCGACCTCCGAGGGTCAGGGTCAGGGTCAAGATACTCGTCGATAGAACAAGGAGCAGGGATCCTTTGTGCCTGAAGGTTCGGATAATTACAAGTGGTCACAGTTGAGTGCCAAGACACCATGGCGAGAGTAGAAGGGCGGCCCGAGAATACTTCGATGAAAATTGGAGTAGCTGGAAATCTAGTTTCCTGTTTTCACTCATGTGCTAAAATAGTTTCTACCAAACTACTATGAAAAATAGATCTTTTGTACTGATCCAGAGTATCGACACACTTACTTATGTGTAGGGATACCGAATTATAATCTGAAACCCAAGAAAAATTTCAACTTATTATATTTTGAGTACATTATCATCACGTTGAAGTATGAATGAAATGTTTTTATCTTTCAAAAAAATATGAATTTTAAAGTCCATATTCAATAAGTTAAGAAACTTTTAACGATACAGATTAAATTGATTCCGATATAAATAATTCTTGTCATAATTATGAACTAATCTTGTGATAATATATTCAGTACATTTTTTTTGAAAAGCAAATCGACTAATATTAAAAAGAAATATCCAGTCTTATAGCATAGATTTGAGTGCAGAACAATAGAGTCGCACTCTTTAATCGTCCAATTATCAAAATTAACCGAGCTAGGTTATGGACAACTTTATTACTACTCCTAGAATCAAAATGAACCACCACACATCTTGAAAAATCTATCCCTGATAATACGATCTTCTGAAGTATCAAACCATCAATTAAGGAAGGCGATGCAACATATGAGATATCCGATTCCACTTCCAATACTTGTTCTCGGTACTTGAATGATAGACATACACGCATGTGTAGAAATATAAGCATACGATATAGTGATATAATAGTAACAAGATTAACATTAATTAGAATGCATAGCATGAAAAAAAAGAATTAAGAATTGTTTTTTACTTTATAAATACCTATCTCCCACACCCTCCTTTGCTTCCATTTTCTGCATTTCTGTGTTCAAATTAGTGTAAGAGAAAGATAGCTATAGAGATAGAGAGAGAGAAACTCTCTCTGTTCTTGTCCATAATTATATATCATCTCTATCTCTCTCTCTCTCTCTGCCCCCAAACCTTTCTCTTTTGTTTAATTTCCAGGTTAGTCTCCCTTGAGAAGATATATGCAAAATACTGAAACACAATCTCCCAAATCATTTTCATTGCTTCACCTCTTTTGGGTCTTCAACCTCTCACTAATCCTCTTCAATTCCCCCTTTCCTACAATTTTCTCTTAATTTTCCAGTTTCAGTACTCCACACAAACATGGCTATATATAATATATGCACTTGCAAGTGTTTCTTCACCACTCCTAGCCAATCACATGTTGTTTCAATTCATCACTCCAAATCCTAAATGGGTCTGGGTTTGTTTTTGACAATCAGCCCCCTTTCTTGTTGTAGGGGAACAAGAGATCGATTGAGGTGAGGATGGAGCTCCAAAATGAATGTGGAGAGGTGTCATCTCCGCAGAGGAAGATGGGAGGTAGAGGGAAGATTGAGATCAAGCGGATCGAGAACACAACCAACAGGCAAGTGACCTTCTGCAAGCGCCGCAACGGCTTGCTCAAGAAGGCCTATGAATTGTCTGTGCTTTGTGATGCTGAGGTTGCTCTCGTCGTCTTCTCCAGCCGCGGCCGCCTCTATGAGTATGCCAACAACAGGTATATATAAGCTTCCAATTTCTATACAGATCACAAAACATCACCCTTGTGTTCATCTTCAACAATTCTTGCCCTTTCTTGATTTTTCAGTTTTTTTTCTTGATTTTTTCCCAAAAAAAAAGTTCTAGCTTCCTTTTGATTTGGATTTTAATCAAAAGGGTGTTCTCAAAATCTGGACTTGCTGTGAAAAAAATCAGCTTTAGTACATAAACATCACTCTATCCATATATAATGATCTCCATCAATTAATTTTACCCTTTCTTTTTGAGTTTATTCAACAGTGTTCTCAAAATATTTGGACTTGCAGGAAAAGATCATTTTACTTCAGCTGCTGCAGCAGATCTTAGGGTAGATTTATGCAGAAAACAAAAGAAATTAATCATGTGTTTTTTTTCTTTTTTTTGGGGAAATATATGGTGGTGAATTGATGTTATGATTGATCACTTGTGTCTTTTTTCTTTTGTGTTTTGTGCTATTTTCCCTTCTGGGTTTTTATTTAGTTTTTGGGTTTCTGATGAACCCTTTTTTTATAGTTCTTATGTTGTGGGATAGATTTAAGCATAGATCTGGTGCAATTGATGGAAATGGAAGTGGTGGATTTAGGGTTTTTTTCCCTTTCCCTCTGTCATAGGTCTTTTGGAATGTTCATAAACAGGACTGTGAGATCAGCTTCTCTATCTCCTCCATTGTTGTTTCCATTTTTCTTCTTCAAATTCCCAATCTGTTTTTCTCTTTCCCTTCTCTGTACTAAATAATGTTATGTATGTATATATGTCATTCCATCACTCTTGTTCTGAGGAAAGAAGCAAAGCTGTCAAGTTCTCATTAGTCTCTTCCTCTTTCTCAATCCTCCCATGACATATCCTTAATAACTTGTCAGTCCACTCATGACTCAACTCACATAAAACAAGCTACTATGTAGAGCTAACCACAAAAGTACACTTACAAATGTCATCAAAATATATGTATTTTTTAAAAATGATTTCTCAAAATTAGGGCTTAGAATTAAGAACCCAGATGGGTGTTTTTGGGTTTTCTGCCATTTCAAAAACATGTTACTCTGCCCTTTTCCAGCCAATCACACCCAAATCAGGTCTCAACCATTGCTACCCTAATTAGGGCTTTTTTTTTCCTCAAACCCACACGCAAATTTCCCAAATCTCGTTTTGCTCCACGTGTGATACTTAGCTCCTCGGTGACTAACTATAACCAAATTGGGACTTTTTATTTGTGTCCTAAATCCCTTGATTTCCCCATCAAAACCCACCAAATTATAGTCTAAAATGACTCTTTCTTTGTTTAAATTTTGTAAATAAATAAATAACTCAAGTTTGTCCCTAAAATAGACTTCAAATTAAATAATAGGTGACCCAGAACTGGTTATTACAATTTTACTAATTTTCAACTAAATGATATGGTTAGGGTTTTTGAAAGACTAGATCTTTGAGATTAGGTTTCAGACACAGAATCTTTGGTCACCTCAGAGACGTTTTTTTTCCAGTTACTTCAACTTTATGAGGAAAAAGTTGAAAATCTTTTTCACTTGCTGTGTTTTACTCTATAAAACCCTAATTTCATCTTCTTCTGCTACACTTAGTAGTTGAGAACCTGATTTTGCTCAAAGGGACTGTGTAGGGCCAATCGTAATTAACTCAACAAACAACAACTGAGTCACTATGGTGTCATCTTCTTAAATAGCATCTTCGCTGAGACCTTGCCTCCTCGCGAGATCTCTGCATAGATATTTTTGTGCAAGTTTAGCTTTTTCTTCTTTCAAATCTTTGGAGAGAGACATGGTACGATGACTGCAACAGCCAATGGGAGGCTTCTGAGTTTTTTTTTGTCACGTCCGTACGACTGTGACTGCTGAAATGGACGGCTCTGATCTGACGCTCTCGACTCAGACTTTCAGACAAATAAAAAAAATCATTTTTTTAACGTTAAAGTTACATTAAAACCTGTTTTTCGGGGTTATTAATGTTACCGATGCGGATAATACGATGAAGGGGGAGAGAATTGGCCGATGTGTAATGGGTGATGGACACGTGGCTAAATGTAGACGGTATGTTTGGTATAGCCAATCATGTTAGGGCAAACTGTGCTAGCGTGGCACACAGCCAATCAATGGCTCGAGGAAGTTAAGGTATCAGAAAGCATAGGGAATTGGGACTGGGTATTTTTGTATTGTATATTTCTAGTCTTTAATATCAAATCATAGTGAGTTTTGGGGGTTTCGTATTAGGTTGAGTTAACTCAGAAACTTGGTTGATTTGACTGTTTTACTTTTCATTTATCAGTAATTAAAATTACTAAACATTATCCTTATAAAGAATTTATTAAAATTACATTTAAATAATTAAAAGATTTGAATGTTTTATTGCTTCAAAAGGGACCTGCAATCAATTCACACAGTTATTAAATTAGTTCACTAACGAAATTAAATATCTATTAATTATTTTAAGATTACCATCTCATGGAATTAAAGCATAGTGCTATATGATTTTTCTTCACTGCAATGTTACTTCTGAAAATATATGTAGCAATTAGCAAACTGAGAAACTGCTTCAAATCTATGGATGCAGCGTGAAAGGGACTATCGAGAGGTATAAGAAAGCTTGTTCGGATTCAACCAATACCGGCTCTGTAGCTGAAGTTAATGCACAAGTGAGTTGCAATTCACGTTTTGTTCTTTTTCTGTAATCACAATGATCCTTATTTCCATTTCCTCTTGAGCCCTAATTAGGCGTGATTTGTTAAATCACTAGCTACTAAACTAGACCATTATAAGAAGTTAAGTTTGAAATCCTGAACTACATTTCAATAAGTAGATTTATTTAATTGTATATCAATCTACAATTGCATATCTTCACATTACCAGATTTATTATTGAGAGTTAGTGTATTTATATATTGATGTATCAATATATGTTTCAGTACTATCAGCAAGAATCGGCCACTCTGCGTTCAAAGATTGGGAATTTGCAGAATGCAAACAGGTAATGTATATATGTTCTTGGGAATAATTACTATCAGATATATCAATTCATAGTTCATAAGGTTGCTCTGATGTTTGGACTAATTAATTAATTAATTATATATCAAGGCAAATGCTTGGAGAATGTTTAGGCAGCTTAAGTGCCAAGGACCTCAAGAACCTTGAGGGCCGCCTAGAAAGAGGCATAAGTAGAATCCGTTCCAAAAAGGTATATATGTTTTTTCAATATGTTTATATATATGATTGATAATTATCATATACTATTGAAATTAATAAATTAAACAAGTTCTGTGTTCTGCCATTTTTTTTTTCTTTTCAGAACGAGCTATTATTTGCAGAGATTGAGTATATGCAGAAGAGGGTACTTACCATCTCTCAAACTCCTCTTTAACTTCATGTCCATATATATGTTTAATGTTATGATTTAACGATTTTCTAACACATTATTTTAATTACTGTATAGCCATTTCTAGTTAATTAATTAATTTAGGAAGCTAACCTAGAAATGCTGATATATTTTCTTTTTTCTCGTGAAATCTTTGCTTGATGGATTCTATCTTTCAAACAATCAAGTCTTGTATGATTGACCGGACTTGTACATTTAAAATAGTTCTGGTGGAGAAACTGAAAGTATCATACTTTTAGCAGTAATTAAGGATATATACAGTTGCATTCTATCAATAGAATACATTAACAAGAAGTTGCATCCTAAGTTACAAGGTTTCTACTTTTGTGACTTTAATACAGTAATATATGCTGCATCCTAATTAGTTACACTAAAGTATACACTGGCATTGATTAAAATCAGATTGAAGGAATCTAACGATCTTTTTTTAACAAAAACATGTTTTTTTTATGAAACAAAATTTCAAAAACACACATACCTTTTGTTTATTACGGTTTTTGTTAATTTAAAAAATATTATTTTGGATGGAAAATCCTAAAAAAAAAAATCAGAAATCCCTAAAGTACCTCTATCCAAACCCTAAAAAACCATTTGCGAACCCTAAGAACTCTGTACTACACTTGGTTTGAAGAGCAAAATAACTAGGATAGTGGTTTAGGTTTTAGATCTTAAAGTCCGGGAATGGTTTTTTATGGTTTGGGGTGAGTATTTTAAGGATTTCTGAATTTTCTTTGGATTAACGGCAAAATTTGAAAATTAACGGCCATTCTGAGAATAAACGAAAAATATAGATACTTTTTATAAAAAAAACGGCCATATTTATGTTACAAAAGATCGTTCAATTACATATTTTTTGGGTTTTTCCAATCAAATTTATAGCTTACTTTTTGTATGATATATTTTATTTGCTTGAAACTCAACTAGTGCAGTTTTGATTCTCATTTTGTAACCATCTCCTGATGGAAACACCTTCAACTATTCTAAAGAACTAGATATATTTTCCATTGTGCATGTTTGAATCGATTTTGGTTGCACTGCAGGAACTTGATTTGCATAATAATAACCAGTTCCTCCGAGCTAGGGTATGTATCTAATTAATTAATTCATTCATTCATTCGTGTTATGGATCGATAACATATGTAAGCACATAAAGTTTGGGGTAAATTGAAACAGATAGCGGAGAACGAGAGAAACCAGCAGGGCATGAACTTGATGCCACCACCACCACCAGCAGCGGTAGGCGGAAGTAGCTTTGAGCTGATGCAGCCTCAGAGCCAGCAGCAGCAATTCGACTCCCGAAACTATTTCCAAGTCAGCGCATTGCAACCCAATCATCAGTACTCTCGCCAAGATCAGATGGCTCCTCTTCAGTTAGTGTAAGAACTTCTAATCCACAAAATTCATTGATGGAAACTCGTATTAATTGTGGCTTAATTAATGCTTGTTTTATATATGTCTGCAGTTAATAAGTTGAAGAAGACCAGAGACCTCCCAAATCTGAGGTGCTATATACATGGAGGTTATGTTGTATTTCTCACTCTAAGCTTAGCTAGTTCATGCATGAAAGGTGCTATTGTGCTTAAGATCATCTAGGATTAATGCTCTACTCTTGACAATTTAAGTTGTGATCATCATACATAAATGACTGCTACATAATATTGTCAGCATCGAATTCTGTAGCTTTGCATCCATCTACCTATTTAAATGTATCCATGTTTCTTGCAAGAATCAACAGATGTTATGGCAGACCAACTAAAAAATGACTATCACATATCCGGTTTTTGCAACTTGTGTTCCTAGGAAAAAAAAAATCTCCAGCAATTTGTACCCCTATACATTTTATAATTTGCATTGTCAATGAAAAATTACATTTTTCGTCCAAAATAGGTTATGTGGCACGCACAACCCATCCAAAATTTTAAATGCTATTTTTTTCCCTTACACTAAAATATACTTTTTACAGAAAAAAGAGTACTTTGGACACAATTTTAGTCAAGTTTATGCCATTTTGATTACATGTGACCAATTCATAAGAGTATTAAATGTGTTGTTATCAATACATAAGGGGTATTAAATGATCTGTGACCAATTCATAAAAGGTACTAAATGACAATTATCAAAACGAAGAGATTGTTATTGAATGTTACAAAATGCAAGGGTACAATAGGTAATTAACCCTAATATTTTAACAACTTGCAATTAAGGGTAGATATGTGTTTTCTCTAATACAAGGACAAATAGGTCTTTTCTTTATTTTTAAACTATGTGATGGATTAAGCAAATCAAGGTATAATCGTATAAATTGTTAGGAATTTTTGTTTAGGGACACACATTGCAAAAACCGAATACATTAGAGTTATTTTCCACAATTATCCCTTAATATTGTTCAAGTCGGAATATCTGTGAGTTTAATAAACATATGTTGATATAAGACAATCAAAATGTTGCAACTTAACTATGATTGTTATTACACAATTTGTTCATAACAACCAACAATAACATGTTAAAACACAAAAATAGGAACAACAAATACATAATCCAAATCCTATCATGATAATGCCATATTGTAGCAATGTTTAGAGCTGAGCGAGGGTGCGAATGTCGAAAGGGTAAGCATCGGAAGAGGACTGAGCTCCGTAGGATCTCCTCCCAATGATGACATTTGCAGCTTCTGTGGGATGAAAAGCGTCCCAAAACACATACTGATTCCTATTCCGGCATGGAGTTTGATAGGGTAGACATGTAATCTGCCCATTGTTCCTTCCCACACCACAACACCCTGCATTTGTGTTGCTGAATCCTACAAAATTGCCAAAAAAATCGTCGCGACTTTATAAATGAACAAGTGAGATTAATTCAAAACCTCATTTTTGTAAATAAGACAAACATTGCTGTTATTAGAAGACCAGCTCAACTATCGGTTTAAACTGATGGTTGAAGGTCCAATTATAGATACATTCTAACAGTTACAATGAGGGTAGTTTTGTCATTTGAGTAATATTAGTTTACCGTAGGTTGAGGGGCGCGTAATGATGTCCTGGAAGATGCCGTAGGCGTTGATGTAGACGAACTTAGCATCAGGAGTGTTACCGTTGAATTGTGAGACGAGAGATCGGAGCTTGTTGTTGAATATTTGACACGCGGCGTTGATTCTCGCAACACATGTTGAACCGTCGTTGCTGTTCTGGGCCAGTTCACTTGGACTGCACCCAACTTGACCCACTCCGATCAACACAAACTTCCTTGCTCCGTAGTTGTACATTAGCTGCACATACATATATATAACAAGTCTATAATATACATATTGACCTATCAGATCTAAAGTATATATTAAGTCTTTTTTAGTTCTTAACTATCTGATGTGGAATTCCTGACCCGCATGTAGACATATTTAACGATTATGTGAGACGGACCTTGAGTTGTTGAGTGTATTGTTGAATGAGGGCATCAGCGTACTGCTCGGGGGTGAACCGGCGACCGGTGGAGTAGTAGAGGGGCATGAAGTAGTTGTTCAAGTAGTCATTGCTGCCTAGTCCGACGGAGTAGATGCACTTGCTCAAGTAATCAGCGGCCGCGCTCTCGCTTCCCAATAAATTTACCACTTGGGACACTGTGGTTTGGTAATTTCTAACCTGACCACTAAATGGGATTCGAGCTCCCTGAGACAAGACAAGACAAGACAGTTCAGTACACGAGACTCTTATTTAATTCATAAAACACGACCGGGTTGTTTTTCTACCAATTGTTGTCCTGTCTCCTCTCTAATCCCAGCAGCTGCGGAGGCGTAGTTGACACCTTTGAGTATGTTTTGACCTCTGGCGGTGGAGTACGGTGGAATGTAGCCGTCGAAGCCCAAAAGCTCAGCTGATTAAGCAATGAGAGTGCACAAATTAACCCATATTTACATGCATATAGAGGTAGTTGAATTAAGTGAGGTGAAAGGCGTGTGATTATTTTTTTTTATCAGTAAAGTTTTATTAGAGGACCATGTTTTCAAACTGAAAACAAAGATAAGGAAACCCTCAAACAGACATAAGCAAGCCTTATAGACTCCTCAAAACCAAGTAACCACAAGTTCTCGATACCCAGATTTAATTAACATAAAGATAACTAAAAACAGATCAGAACAAAAGGTGTGTGATTATTGATTAAGTACCGATGACATCGACGGTGGTTTTGCCGTTGGAGAAGCGGCCGGAGGGGCCGCCGGAGAAGTCTATGCCGTAGGGAAGGTAGTTGGCTCTGGCGAGAGAGTTGAGGCGGTTGTTGTTGCCATTGTCGACCAAGGAGTCGCCGAAGATGAAGTAACAAGGAACTTGTGGCGCTGCTCTCGCACCATTACACAACAGTACGCACAGCACAATAATGTAATTAACCCACATTATGATTACTAGATTAATTAATGAGAAGATCGATGAGTAATGATTTGGATGAAGTGGTGAAATATGTGTATATATAGAATATATTTAGTCAATAATCTTTAAGTTTACTTTAGTTTTGCGGTTGGGGATACGGTTGGTTGGGAAATGGACATTAAATTCACGCGGACATTATGTGACATTTTGTACAATTTTAAGGATGAGGTCGGTGTTGGTAGCTGCGATCGAGGTCGGAGATTTGATTTTCAGCTGATACGAGACGAGATATTAATGGGCTTGAGTTGACTTGTTCTGGATAGGTAGGATTTACTATTTAGGAAGCATTGTCGGGAATTAAGTATATATTCGTATTTAATACTAGTTTTGGACCGTTTTGTAAGGGCATAACCCAATTTATTGGGCTTTAACGGGACGCCGATGAATTGGGCTTTTAAGGGTACAGACGTTTTGGATCATTTCTGTGACCTCATCATGGGCCGAAAACTTAAATCAACAGTCTCACATCAAGAAAAGCGCCTGAAGAAAATAATTTTTTATTTTTGATAATGAAGAACATCGTATATTATAAATAGCGAGTGTTTACAGATCAAAAGCAATAAAACATTGGGAATGAAATAACAGAATTGATACGAGTTTCCGCGAAGGAGGATACTCAGACGATAAATTAAAGAGCTCAACATTTCCGACTACCTCCTGTAAGCGCCTAGAGGGTGATATTGCGGTAGCGTCTGACGACACCGATACAACGACTCCAGACTGGCGGAAGCAAGGGTAGAGTAGACCCCTTATCGGATAAAAGTAATGGTTGATAGAGTACTCCCCGAGGTTGTCAACGTGTGTCGTCCTCCCTTGACTGATAGTGGTAGGGCTCCAAAACGTGAGATTGCTGACCTCCGAGATGGTAGAGAAGTATCGTGCCGGTTCTTGGTGGGACGACTACCACCTTACGTCTAGAGGGGCGGTACAACCGGTCGACCCCCCTTTGGACCACCTCGGACTCGTTCGGGGAGGGGAGGGTGTTTAGAGCCCACCGTCGTTGTATGTGATGCCCCGTCCGACCTATTGAGCCCGACCTAATTGTGGAACCCAGATGGTCTTACCCCCTTGAGACGACCCGACCCAAGCACAGGGGCCTTGATCTTACCCGACCCTGGTCTAGATCCTCGGCTCGGCCTTGGCAAGGCCCATGAGCCAAGCTCCAGTGGGCCTCGGCTCATTAAAGAAGGATGACAGCCCATCCCTTCGCTACTTCGATTCGGAACTCTAACCGGTTCCTTGTTTGCACGCCACCGAAAACCCTTTGAATTAAACTCCGAAAAATGGGAGTCTCAGATATATTCTGAAATCCAGAGGTTTTAACACCGTTTATATCCACCAATTAACATTATGAATAAAAATCCTATATCTACACGTTTCAAAAAAAAAAAACTAATGTTTGATTTAACATGTGAGTATGATGATGATTATATATATAATATAACTCCAGAACCCTGATATTCTCATAAACAACAAAATCAATGTAAATCCAAAGATGGTTACAACAGACATGTTTGCAATTGCAAATTGCTTGCTATTCACCCTCCTCTCCTCTGTTTCGGTGGCTCTCTCTATGCCTCAATCAATCTTCACTTCATTTCATCGTCATCGTCTCTGATTCTCCCGATTTTATTTTCTCTCTCCTGCACCACAGCCCTTCAAAATATCTCTCCTGCCAGCTTGCTATCTCTCTCAGGTCTCGCGTGTGCTTTCGCGTCTTCATATATCACCCAGAGCTTTCGCTTCTCTTTTTAGGCGCTTCTACTTCTCTACCTCCACAGACCCACAACCCTCAGACCCTTTTCTCGCTTTCCGCCATGAATGTCATACCCACCGAAGAGGTCCACATTCCCCAAATCAACACCTTGGTAACTCCTGATCCATCTTGGACCCATTTCTGCTTTCTCTCTCGTTTTTCTGGATTCGATTCGATTGTATCTTTGTGTTTTGTGTATTAATCGCCTCTCTGCATTAAACCCATGTTTTTGCTTTCGTTTCATGTAAAACCCGGGTTTTCTCAGGATCATCCAGTTCTGTGTTCTATGTTCTTATGTCTTCGTTTCTGTACTGAATTCAAAAAACCCTTGAAACCAATTTTGCATAATGTGGCTATTTGCAGATTGGTTTTAACTTTCAAGTATGTTTTGGTTAAAACCTGTTTGTATGAGCAGAATAATTGGAATGGGCTTTTAGGAACTTGATGACGTGATTAGGGACATTGCATAACATCTAGAAGATTTGGAATGGGTATTTAGGGACCTACCCAGATCAGGGACATTGCATAGTGTTTAGAAGAATTTTATGTTGTCTGAATTTGAGTAGTAAATCAAAGTTCTGTAGTTTAAGATGGAAACCAATTTACCTTTGAATTATGCTACTTTGGTGCTGATACCAGTCTAGCACGCAGAGCAAGCTTCTGCCTGGTAACAAGTATTACTACAATCCTTCAAAACCCACCACCAGATTGGAGAGGCTCTTGAGGGAAAGAGAGCTGAGGAAGTCTAACCGGTCTGTCCAAAACGATGAAGTAAGAGATGGCGAGCTATTTGGCAAGGAACTGTGTTCAAATGATGGAGAAAATGGAGGCCTTTCCAATGAGGAAGATTCTCCGGAAGGAGTTGGAGCAGCTAGAGGATCACCAGATGGACGTGAAAGGCATGATGGGCGGCCCGGCAAGCAACGCCTATTGGTGGTAGCAAACAGATTGCCAGTCTCTGCAGTTAGAAAGGGAGAGGACGCTTGGCAACTTGAGATAAGTGTGGGGGGACTTGTCAGTGCTCTCTTAGGTAACTGATGTCTCTATTTACTTCTTCTGTTGTCTCCATATGCAACTTGTTGTTTGTTACATTTATTGAAATTTGTATTGGTCAGTAATGAAATTATGGAAAATATGTTCCTCATTGATTAATATGGGACCAGGATCTCAATGAGTTTGGCTGAAGGGTTCCTGTAGCCAACCCAACTTTGTTTGGAAAATGGCTTGTCTGCTGCTGTTGTTGTTATTAGTTAGTTAAGTATTCTTAAATGATAGTACCTGGATATATGTTTGATTAGAATGGTTGTACTGTTGAAGGCTTGAAGGAGTTTGAGGCCAGGTGGATTGGCTGGGCGGGTGTAAATGTTACAGATGAAATTGGCCAAAAGGCACTCACAAAATCTTTAGCTGAAAAGGTATGAGAGCTGATTGCATCTTTATACATTTGTCAAGAAGTTATTATTATATGCATGTCGCATTTAATGTTATTTGTGTTATGATATTGAAAATCTCTTGTTGCAGAGATGCATCCCAGTGTTTCTTGGTGAAGAGATTGTTGATCAGTATTATAATGGTTATTGTAATAACATTTTATGGCCGCTCTTCCATTATCTTGGGCTTCCACAAGAAGACCGCCTTGCAACAACCCACAGTTTCCAATCTCAGTTTGATGCATATAAGAAGGCAAACCAAATGTTTGCTGATGTGGTATACGAGCATTATGAAGAGGGAGATATTGTTTGGTGCCATGATTACCACCTCATGTTTCTTCCCAAATGCTTAAAAGAACAAAACAATGAAATCAAAGTTGGCTGGTTTCTCCATACACCTTTTCCATCTTCAGAAATACATAGAACATTACCATCCCGGTCAGAGTTACTCAGATCTGTTCTTGCTGCTGATTTAGTTGGGTTAGTAACTTCCTCCGTTGGTACATGTTAAATTAGTATTTAGTTGCATCATTTGAAATTAGTTTAGTAATAGATGGATTTGTTTCTTCCCAGTTTCCACACATATGACTATGCAAGACATTTTGTTAGCGCTTGTACTCGTATTCTTGGGATTGAGGGTACTCCTGAAGGAGTTGAGGATCAAGGAAAGCTAACTCGTGTAGCTGCGGTATATAATACTGATAATTTTCTCTTCTTTCTCTGTCTTCTGTACACATATTTATTATGTCTCCTATTGTAACTTGTAAGAGTTTATCACTATTATATATGCTCTATTTATGTTGACCCTCATTAGTTCTCCTCAAGGTGGAAAGCTATTTCTTATGTGTGACTTGAAACTACAGTTTCCTATTGGGATAGATTCTGATCGGTTCATTCGAGCTCTTGAACTGCCTCAAGTCCAAGACTACATGAAAGAACTGAAAGAAAGATTTGCTGGACGGAAGGTACAAACTACTTGCTTGCATCGTATAACAATGCTCATCTCTCTATCTCTCCATAATTTCAAGTAATTAAAGTACTATATAGTCTGTCTGAATCTGCAAGATAGTCTCAGGCAAAATTTTCCATTTTATGCATGCTTTCATTATTACAATGTATAAATGTGAAATAGGACAAAGCTAATGTTTCTTAAATTATCTATGAATCGTACCTCAAATTATGCAATCTCTACTGCTCCTGGTTTGTTACAGTTTTAACTTATTGACCATTGGTCAGGTAATGTTGGGTGTTGATCGTCTTGATATGATTAAAGGGATCCCTCAGAAGATTCTGGCGTTTGAAAAGTTCCTTGAGGAAAATCCAGATTGGCGTGATAAAGTAGTTCTGTTGCAAATTGCTGTACCAACAAGAACAGATGTTCCTGACTGTATGCATATTCTCAAACATCTATGCTCCATAGAATTCGTTTTGTGTGTGTGTGTGTGTGTGATTATTTGATCATTATATTGGTTGACATGGGTGAATCAGATGGTTAAGCATATCTATACTCACAGTTTCTGATATAACTAGATACTTTAACAAGGGATGTAACATAAAGGATGGAATTTCATTTGCCATGCTTGTTTTTATCTTATTTGTTTGAAATAGTATCGATTTATTGACAGATCAAAAGCTTACAAGCCAGGTTCATGAAATAGTTGGACGCATCAATGGAAGATTTGGGACACTCACTGCTGTTCCAATTCATCATCTGGTTTGTCTTTACTTGGTTAACTATAATGTATGATCCATACAATTAGAACAACACGTATAGGTTGATCCATACTTCTCTCCAATATGTCATATATACTAAAATTGTTTCTATGCTTGAACTTATTCCTTTTCAACTATTTTTATGTTATGGTTGCTGATATGATATTTTAAGGGTTGCTGAAGCATCTCTTTCTCTATTTACAGGACCGGTCTCTTGACTTTCATGCATTATGTGCTCTTTATGCTGTTACCGGTACTTGTTTTGTGTTGCAATGTTCAGTCATTAATCAATTTTTCTGGGTTGTTGAAACGTCATCCAGATAGCTAGGTTAGTAAAGACATGACCATGAACAATGGACCATGAATCCCACATCTATATGATTTCCTCTTAACAAAAATTATCAGACACGAAGATCAGCTCTTACAACATATGTCTCCAAATAGTCAGCGCACCAACTCACTCATGTCCTCCTTCAAATTTAAATAATGAAAATTAAACTGTGGATTTTGCCACTATTATGGAAATTATAGTCAAATGGTGAGGCTTAATAATGCAGTTTGTTGCTCTCTTGGTACTTAGACGTGGCACTCGTTACATCTTTAAGAGATGGAATGAATCTTGTGAGCTATGAGTTTGTTGCCTGCCAAGCTTCAAAGAAAGGGGTTCTCATTCTGAGTGAGGTAAGGCCTTTTCAACTTTGCCTAATTGCATATTAGTACAAATTTAGTTCTAATTTCTCTCTAAATGTTACAACTTGGTTCTAGTTTGCAGGTGCAGCACAGTCTCTTGGTGCTGGGGCAGTCTTGGTAAACCCATGGAATATCACAGAAGTTGCTGCCTCCATTGGCTATGCACTAAATATGCCAGCAGATGAAAGAGAAAAACGCCACCGGCATAACTTTGTACATGTCACCACTCACACATCCCAGGAATGGGCAGCGACATTTGTAAGGTGCAGATGACTGTACACGATTTAAACATCTATGTCATATCTATTTCCTTTTCAAACTTCACATTTGTCATGACAATTTCAGACATGAACATTTTTCTTCTGCTTTGTGCTTTGTTCTAATTCTGGAATTTTAATGTCAACAGTGAACTCAATGATACCATTGTAGAAGCTCAACTAAGGACGAGGCAAATTCCACCTCCACTTCCCACTAAAGTTGCTATTAGTCGATATTTGCAATCCAATAATCGGCTGCTTATACTGGTATGTTAACTTTATATCTAAAAAGTTAAACACTGAGCCTAAAAGATATTCTTGTGATCCTAGATGGCAATTGTTATATGTTCTCCTCAAAGAAGCATATTAACTTATGCATTCTATAACTTAGTTTTTTATGCCATTTCAATGCTAAGGGAAGTTTAAGTCTATGTTTTAAAATTTGAAATCTTTGATATATGATTGGAATGTTATGTGTTTTTGAAATCTAATCAAGTTTATCATAGCTATTGGGCTCAAGACCTTTATTATGTAGAAGTGAGGTAGCACTGGCGATTATTTGATTCTTAAAGAACTTTTTAGGATTGATGTATCAATCATGGACTCAAGACCTTTATGTAGAAGGGAACTCTAATTGCCACTTGACTCCCACCATGAGAAAGGCCCAACAAGGGCTGAAAAGAGAGGGAGATAGAGGCCTGATAAGCGCTGAATAGAGAGAGGCCCAACATAAGTTGGGAGACACTGCTACTGGGACTCAAACTCAGGTCTCCAAGACCCAAGTTAAAGTGCTTGACCAGTTGGACAAGCAAGCTTTGGTTGCAAATGGTGTAGATTCTTGATTTCCATGATGGTAATGATGATTCAGTTTTTGTGCTTTCATATTACAGGGGTTTAATGCAACATTAACAGAACAAGCAGATACTCCGGGGAGAAGAGGCGGTCAAATTATTGATTTGGATGTTAAGTTGCGCCCAGATATGCAACAAATCTTGAAGAAGCTATGCGATGATCCAAAGACAACTGTTGTCGTCCTCAGTGGAAGTACAAGAAGCGTCCTGGACAATGTACTTCCATCTAGCTTCTGCTGTTATTATGTTTACCCTTCCTTTGCATATACCACATCCGAACAAGCAACCAATTTTGCAGAACTTTGGTGAATATAACATGTGGTTGGCAGCTGAACATGGGATGTTCTTACGCCATACAAAAGGAGATTGGATGACAACAATGCCAGAAAATCTAAACATGGATTGGGTCGACAGTGTAAAGGTCCATAACTTCCATATACTGTATCTAAAGAAATATTTGTATATTACCCAAGTATAAAAACTCTCATGCTTGTTCATTTTGCAGCATGTGTTTGAGTATTTTACTGAAAGAACACCTCGATCTCATTTTGAGCTCCGTGAGACTTCACTTGTATGGAATTACAAGTATGCAGGTCCTGATTATATGAACATCTCAATCTTATTAGGCTTACTTTGCTGTCATTTACTTGGTTGATGCAAAACTATGTTTCGGTATTTATAGATGTTGAGTTTGGAAGGCTTCAGGCAAAGGACATGTTGCTGCATCTATGGACAGGTCCGATTTCTAATGCATCACTTGAAGTTGTCCAAGGTAGTCGATCTGTTGAGGTTCGTGCTGTTGGTATCACAAAGGTAATACAATTAAATCACTTATTTTCATTTCTGTCTCTTACAAAATAAAATAAAAAACTAAAACTATCATGTGTGTTTGAACTATACAGGGTGCAGCAGTGGATCGGATTTTAGGAGAAGTAGTTCACTACAAAGGGATGAAAGAACCCATTGATTACGTCCTATGCCTCGGCCACTTCTTAGGGAAGGTATTTATCTCTTCATGGGCCTGTAGATCATAGAGATAATGGAAAAGTAGTATCTTGTACTATTGATTTTTTGCAGGTTAGTACCCTTACCTTCAAATAATTGTGGGTTGTGGTCTGAACTTTATTTTGTTGCCTTTTGTGTCAAATTGTTCAAAAATAACAAAATTTCCCTTGAAAATTTAAATCAAAGGGAAACTACACTTCATTATCCTTTTCTTGGAACTTTAATCAATTCACTGTCCTGTACTTAATATCGTGTCAATTCACCTCGATAAACTTTGTTTTTGTTTCACATTAAAAATGTAAAATTTAAAACTGAATTATAAAATCTGAAAAGTAAATGAAAGGAGGCCTTTTTCTTTCTTTCTTCATTTTTTGCATCCTTTAGTTTAATTTTCACTTTTTTTTGTAAATGACGGTTTTGTCATTTTTGATAAATTAAACGGAAAATTGAGTAGTGAATAGATACGATTTTTAGTATAGGGACGTGAGTTGAAACTAATTTTTTTTATTGGGGTGAATTTATACGATTTAAAGTCCATGGCAGTCAAAGGATTGGATAGTGAAGTGTAATTTCCCCTTAAATAAAAATCAAAAGTTTGGAATTTGATTAACTCAGACTAGGTTAGTTAGTAGCATGAAAATATAATTATGGGGTAGAATTTGAAAACAAAAATAATTAAATTAAGTTTGTGTGTTTTGTTGTTTTTTTATTTATTTTTGGGATAATTGTCAAAACATGCACTTATGTTTCGTCCACAAATGAAATAGTGCACAATGTTTCGTCCACGTCGTCTGGCTACCCTTATGAATCGTCCATGCACTTTTGTCAGTAAAATTAACAGAACATTCGAATCTGTAGCCTCACGTGCTATCATGTGCTTGTGTCTGAAATTTTTTTTGGACGAAATTGCCCTTACAATCCTCAGCCACTCATTTTTTTGGACGAAATTCTTATTTTTGAATTTCAAACCAAAAGGGCAAAATTGTCAATTCAGGTTCTGCTGTTATACTTTTCTAACAGAAGTGCGTGGACGATTCATAAGGGTAGCCAGACGGCGTGGACAAAACATTGTGCACTATTTCGTTTGTGGACGAAACATGAGTGCATGTTTTGACAATTATCCCTTTATTTTTTGATTTAAAATTTCAAGGGTAAAATCGTCATTTTGTAATAAAATGACAAAGTGCAACAAAATATAAGTTTAGGGCCACAACACACAACAATTTAAAGATAGGGGTGCCGATTTGAAAAACATATATAGTGCAAGGTACTTTTTTTGCTATTATCTTTGAATCATATATCATTACTTAATAAGCATCATGGGCCTCCATTTATATAGCTTGTGTTTTTAGATGAGTCCGATATTAGTTTGGGTTCTCCTGGGCACACGTTCATGGATTGTTTGTAATCATATCCATTTGAAAACATGCATGTATCAAAGAAGGGGAAATTGTAGTTCTTAGCTCCCAACTATACCCCAAAGGTCAAATCCTAACGTCTCTGATTTCTTGTTTCAATTCCTACCGGTGACTTTTCATAAATTGATATTTCCTAGCGTAAAGGTTACTGATAAATTTTTAGAAACTAATGTAGAAAACGTTAGTTTCTAAAAGAAATCGTCACCTTTACGCTAGGGATTAACAATATCTGAAAAATCGTAGGTAGAAATTGAAACCAAAAATCAAAGACGTTAGGATTTAAAAAACAAAGATAAAAAACAGTTAGAAACTAAAGTTATCCCTTCAAAGAAACCTTACACTTGGATTGTTGTTGGCTTAGGATGAGGACATATACACATTTTTCGAGCCAGAGCTCCCTCCAGATTCGCCCCCGGCGTCAAGAGCCAAGCAACATTCATACATGGAAAAGAGCTGGCCCAGGTCGCCCCGGGTGAAGAATCAACAACAACGGGGCATGAGAACTCCGGACAGAATGAAAGGAAGCAATCATAGTCCAAGGAACTGCTGGAACTCACCGGGAAGGACCAGTAAAACATCACAGCAACAGAGTGAGGGCTCTTCAGTGCTTGATCTCAAGGCTAAAGATTACTTCTCTTGTGCTGTTGGAAGGAAGCGATCTAAAGCTCGTTACCTCCTTGGATCATCAGATGATGTTGTCGTGTTCTTGAAGGAAATGGCTGAGCTGGTCACAGTCTAGTTCTTCAACCATTTTGACTATCAGAACATGAGAACGATGAGTTAGTCTCCTTTGAACCAGTAAAGGGTCAAAGTGGAAGGAAAAAATTGAAATAGCGTTTGTTTGCTTTTTGTTTTGTTTTGCGTTAATCTACATTTGGTAGAACAGATACACAATTGTAGAGTTAGCTTATATAACTGGGTTGTCACCCCAATGACAATGATGAGAGCCTAGTAGTGTATGAAACTGTCATGTCTTTACTTTTTTTTATCCGTAAATACAAATTTAAATTAAAGTTCTCCAAAAAAAAAATGAATAGGAGTACACTATTCTAACCATTGATCAATAGATCAAACCAAAACACAAGAGCATGTCATCTTACTCTTTCTAATACAAATAACTATTTGTTAGATTAACAAACTAGAGCAGATAGAGCATCTCTAGTGGTAGGTTGTTTGAATAAAAAATAGATTAAAATTTCTTATCAACCAGTACGAACAGTCGGCAACCTACACTGCTGATAGCTCCGATGGATAAAGCTATTTTCTTCACAATTTTTCAACAGTCGACGATTAGCACTGATGGTGAGTTTACCGCCAACACAATGCGTCGCCGGTTGATGAGATTATTTAATTATTATTATTTTTTATTTTATATCTTATTTTTGTTCCATCAGCTAACACGAACACCGGAGGTGTTCTTAATATATCCTAATATACTACTTTATCGTATCTAACTAAAACAAATTTGTTTACGGTACATTGAGATGTTTTTCTTTATTTTACCCTACTTAATTAAAAAAATCATTTATGATATCTTGAGATGTTTTTCCCTCATTTTATCCTGCTTAATTATGATCAATTTTCGTTAAAGAATACCGAGAAAAATAAAGTGAAAAATAAATCATTGGAGAAAAATGTGTACCATTACAATTTCTGTGACTAAGGTAACACTGGAGGGCAATGTCAACTTTTTCAATAAAATAATCAAAATAGCCTAATTCAATCCATAAATGTATTTTTTAGGTAAATTTAATCTATAATATTACATCAATCCAAAACATATAAAAATATTTTGAGAAAATTTTATTTTACCACCCTGACGAACATTTAATTTCAGTTTGATATCCTGACATAAATTTTTATCAGTTTCATACCCTACCAAACTTTTAATTTCACTTTCATACCCAGCCGGGTAAAATGTCCAAAATACTCCTAACTATTACTCAAATTTTCAAACTCATGTCATTGGTTCAGAACTTGAAAATAAGTGAAATGAATAATACCCTTCCTTGTTAGGGTGTTAAAATGAAAATTTCACTATTTTTAAAATAAAATCAGTTTTTTTTATAAATTTATTTTTTATTTATGAAAATTATTTTTATTTTCAAAAATTCAGATTTTAATTTAAAAAATACATAAAAATCATATTTTTTATATAAAAATTATTTTTATTTTCAAAATTTCAGATTTTAATTTAAAAAATACATAAAAATCAGTTTTTTTTCAAAAATTCAAATTTTAATTTAAAAATACATAAAAATCAGTTTTTTTTTATTTAATTAATATTTTAATACATTTGTTTTTTTTACTTTTTTTACCTTTTTCTACCCAAATTCATTCTCTCTCTCCTCGTCTTCCTCTCTCTCTCTCCTTCTTATCTTCATCTCTCTCTTCACCACACAACACCACATCTTCTTTGACAATGGACCATGACAATGAGCTCTGTTCTACACTTACGCAGAGAGAGATGTGATAGAACTAATTGAAAGCTGAGCCTTTCTTCAACAGTGCTCGAAGATAGAGAGGTTTTAACTAAACGAGAGCTGTAAAAATCTCTGCTTTACCCATTTCCGTCTTTGCTCTTGGCTCGAGCTTCTTTAACGGCGGTCTCTTGAACTTCTTTAACGACGGTGGTGGAGCACGGGAAGATTAAGAAGCTGACGGGGGTGAAGACGAAGGAGCTCCTGATCCGGTCTCTCTCAGTGACATCTCCAATCTGTTCGCCTGATTCGGACCCGGAGATTGAATCTGCTGCATAGCGGCGGCGCCACCGCCTTCTCCGGCACCGTCCATTTCCTCCGCTGAATCACTACCAAACCCCAAAAAACCCTAAACCGAAGAGAATCAAATCTTCGCCCAAAACCCAACAAAACCTAAATCGCATAAACAACGAACAAAACAAACCCTAGAAGAATCGGGGATGTAGAAACAAAAATAAGATGTTCTGGTTTTTTAGTTTTGTGATTCTTGTATTAATTTGGGATTCGGGGAGGTAGAAACGAAGATGAAGATCTGATTTGCAGGTTAGAGACGAACACACGATGAAGATGAAGAACTAAAACTTGATTTTAATTTTATAAATGAAAAATTAGTTGAAAAAAAAAGGTACTTAAATTCTATTATTAAGAGTTAAAAAATAATAAATGGATTGTAATTAAAAAAATAATATTTTTATTTATTTTTAAAAATAAACTGATTTTTATGTATTTTTAAAAATAAAATCTGATTTTTATATATTTTTAAAATTAAATCTCAATTTTTATAAATAAAAACTGAATTTATAAAAATAAAAACAGAACTTTTGAAAATAAAAATAATTTTCATAAATAAAAACTGAATTTATAAAAAATAAACTAAATTTTCGAAAAATAAAAACTAAATTTATAAAAAAACTGATTTTATTTTAAAAATAGTGAAAATTTCATTTTAACACCCTAACAATGAAGGGTATTATTGTCATTTCACTTATTTTCAAGTTCTGAACCAATGGCATGAGTTTGAAAATTTGAGTAATAGTTAGGGGTATTTTGGACATTTTACCCGACTGAGTATGAAAGTGAAATTAAAAGTTTGGTTAGGGTATGAAACTGATAAAAATTTATGCCAGGGTACCAAACTGAAATTAAATGTTTGCCAGGGTGGTAAAATGAAATTTTCCCAAATATTTTTTATAAAATTATCATATTTTTGGGAATCATTTTTTATATCTTGTTTTGATTTGAAAAATATACAGAAATATGTTTTAATTAGATTAGTTTTTTTATCAGATTAAGATTTTGAATTTTTTATATTTTATTTTTATTTAAAAAACATGTTTATATCTGAGTTTAAAATATATTTATTTATTTTTTAAATTAAAATCAGATCTAAAAAATAATAGTTGATTTCAAAAAATTAGTCGCATATAAATCGTGGATATTATTTTGAGTATGAACCTAATTAGGTCGAGTCTTTGTCCTGACAATGGATAGTTGACCGACATAGTTTGTTGTCAATATCATGTTGACCCCCTCTACTTAGGTCGAATATCTACCCTTTTAATGCATAAACTCTTCCCAACTGAGGATAACGTATCTAAGTTTAGTTTTGAAAAGCTAGCTTTGCATTACGTAATTGAAACCCAATCAAATATCTCATAAGGTTGAACATCAACCTTTTTTTTTGGCGAAACCCTATTCTCTCTCGTGAACAGCATCAGCCCCTCGCATCGCTCTCTTTTTTGGTGGTCTCTATAAGTTTCTATTACCTTTCCTCATCAAAAACTCCTCCACAGATTTACTTCCTTGCGAGAGTTTTTTGAATTTTTGTTGTTGGCTACTATAATAGTAGGCTGGAACATGTCTCTTCCTCATGTTGAATCTCATGTCCTCCCAAGTCGTGATCTGATCGTGCATATACCTCCTCCTCTCAGACACATCTCTTTCCCACCAAGTCAAAGCACCTTCAGTAAGTTGGGTTGTAGCTAAGGACATTTTTCTTTGTTCTGACTAATTGTAGCATTCAAATATATACTCTATACACCTCTTCAAATCAAGGTAAACTTCTGGATTGACCTTTCCTGTGAAAATTGGGGCATTGAGCTTGACATCTCGGTTTCCATGTCTAACATCCTCTTTTCGGTCTTGATCATAGTTGTATTGTGTCCTTGGCCTTGGGGTTTTGATTAAAATATGGTTGGCAGTCATCTTCAGAGTCTTGTAGGTCTTCTTCATTTTGGTTCACTCTTGGAGCATTCACATTTTTAATGGAAATTCTACATGCAAGTGGTGGCTGTTCCATTCTTGTCATTCTATCTCCAATGTCTTGGAGCTGAGTTTGAATGACAGCAATCATCTGAGCTATGTTTGCATCCCCTTGATCTTCCATAGTTCTAGATTTTTCTGTTTCTCACAAACAAAACAAATCAAGTGCAAAAGAAGTCGAAAAAATACTGATCCGAAAAGGATGAGACAATAAAAACAAATTGAAACAAAACGAAATTAACAAAGGATAGATAAAACCTGATTTGGAGCGTTTTAGCTCCGATACTAGATGATACAAGAATGTGGTAGAATTGATGGAGATCCTTAGTTGGTCATACAACACTTCCTAAGGATCCAAGAGGATGAAAATAGATTGAATATGACAATTGCTTTAACTGACCGTACACCACTCTTTGAAGAATTGGAAAAACAAGGAAGATAAATGGATGCAATGACGCCACATAGAAGATAAAAAAATCTATGATAAGCCGAAACACTTAAGATTCAAGGATTTACACACAAGAGGCTGAGTTGTTTTAAGGGTTTTTTTTAGAAAGAAAACTCTTACTTTATTTCATCAAAACTTGATTCATACAAGCTGAGAAGAAACTTTATAAATAGTCCAACATCTGGTGACCTTTCTAAGCTCAAAGAAATTAATACAAGAGATTTTAATTAATAACTAAGTGACTCTTGATAAACCAAATGTTGGAATTCCTACAAAACAACAAAAATATATCATTACTAGTTTTGAATTCAAATGCATATCTTGGCTATTCATTCTCATTTAATTAATTAAGTTGCTTACTTATCTTTGGAAATGAAGAACAATGTAGTTTCTTTGATTCTTTGAAGAACGTGCAAAAACAGGTTTGATTGAGCCTTTACCGAACCAGTTCTGATATCATGTTAAAGCTCTATCAACCCAAAAACTCGAATTGATGGGTGGAGGCATTAATATGCTTATCAAGTGTCCAATTTGTCCATACACTTTCTATGTGAGACTTATATTTCAACGTGTCACGCTGCATCACATCATTACGGGATATTGCGGCGAGCCGCGCTGTAGCACCGTCCTACAACGCCTTCTACGCTGAAGACTCGTGGCAGGAAGCATGACAACGCTTGTCATGAGTGGCCTACAACGCCTCTACAACGATCCACTACAGATACTCTTACTACCCGTTGTGATATAATTTCATTTGCCGTTTATGCACCGTTATGTTGCCTTTCCAAATTTATGAATTTCCTTTTTGTGATAACTAATATGAGCGATAAAATATGATTCATTACAAATGTATTGAAATTTCCTTTTGAAGGCGAAGAAGCTTAGATTTATTACAAGTATGATTCGTCTGGTTAAATAATGAGGTCAGATAAAATATCCATATTAATCCGCCTTTAACAATAGATATTTTTTTGTCATAAATATTTGTATATATATATACAGCTGTAGGCGTCAACAGCAAACTCAACGCTCACTCAGAAAAACCCTACCTTTGCTCTAAAACCTCTCTTAGAATTGCCGCGATCCAAGTCTCGGGGCTTCGTTGCCCCTCTGTTAACCTATTTTCTCCGATCAACGTCGCTTTCGTATCCTCCGGCCGCCTCAATTCCGGTGAGTTGTTCCGTTTTCGTTTTAAATTTCCCTTTTCCTTGCTCTTTCTCGATAATTGTTATGAATTAGATCGCCTAGGCTTCTGTTTTTTAATTTGGAATAAGTTGAAGAACTCGGTGTTTGATTCTATGTGATCATCAATTTAGCACTTCCTGATTGGTTAAAAAATTAATTAAGGGTTTGTTTGGTTTTTTTCTCGTATTTTCGGAGTAAACAAACACTGCCTGGTTTGGACTTCTTACTAATACCATGTATGGAATTTATACTTTATTTTCTGGGTTTATTGAAGTTAATTCTGAAACCCTTTTTTTTACCATGTTTACTAATTACTAGTGTATTAAGAGTCTTCTAATTATGCTCGCATGTTTACACTCGAGATTAAGGAACTTGTTTTTTACAAGCTTAACAGCTGTTTTGACAAAATTTATGATGAAAATAAATGTTCCAGATATCTTTTGTATTGTTTTTTGAGTGCCACTATGGCCGGTTATTCTTCTCTTCTGGTTAGGCATTAATGATGGATGGATCAGCATTGTATTGATTGTGATTTTGGTTGTCTCTTGCTAGATTTAGAGCTTGATCTTTGGTCCCGTGACAAAGATTGTTATGGAGGGTGTCGTATGCAAGAATATCAGATTAAAAATTTCCACTAAAAGGGTTGAAACTGGAGGGGGGTACGTCTACCAGGCCTTGATGGTTGACAGTACTAGAAAAGGAAGTGCTCTGTCTGATGATAAAAAGATGTCTCCTGCTGTCCATAGGCAGTCAATGTCCTCTATGGCTGGTAATAAGCGTGGCCGCTTGGGTATGGCTGAGGGTTTTGAGCGGGAAAAGAGGCAGAAGATTGACACTATTATGAAGGAGCAGTGTAGCAAACTTCTGAAGCAATTGATGAATCGAAAGGATGGTTGGATCTTTAGTAAACCCGTGGATCCCGTGGAGTTAGATCTTCCAGATTACTTCTCGATAGTAACACAGCCTATGGATTTGGGAACAATAAAAAGTTACCTTGCAAAAAATAAGTACCAAGCCATTGAAGATTTTGCTGCTGATGTCAGACTGACCTTTGCAAATGCAATGCACTATAACCCTCCGGGTAATAGGGTTCATCAAGCTGCATCAGTTCTTAGTACGAGTTTTGAGGAGAAGTGGAAAATTTTAAATATGAACTGTGATCGGGGAAGCTCAAATGCTGGGGTGAAACAAATTTCTGAGAGACGGATGAAAGAAATTCAAGATACGTGTCACAAGGCACCTCCACTCTTAAAACCCAAGAGGTCTGAAGAGAAGGTCTGGATTATTTCTGAATCTGTTGTGATAATTTATTATTTGGTTGAATTTTTGTGCCAGTACAGTTTTTTGATGAATGTCTTAGGTTTACCGATCAATACTTTATCCCAGATATTAGATTTGTTTGTACTTCTCTGAGTTTGCTTTATTCTTAGGTGGAGCTTGCTGAAACAGCGAGCTGTAAAAGCAGCATGCCAAGCAAAAACATTTGCAAAGGTATGAATTGGCAGATTACGTTTTCTGCTTTATGGCTCTTTCTGGGAGCTAACTTGCAATCCATCTATAGGCACTGATAGTGCGAGTAGACTTGCCGGTTGCTCCATCAGTGTCAAGCCACATTTGAACCTGGTTACCTGCAGAAGCAGCATTTCAAGGGAATCAACTCATACAACATTGAGTGGTTAGTTGTTGTCTCACATTTCCTCTTTTTCATGTATTTAATAGCGCAATGAATTCTACAACCTTAAGTCAGTGGTTGGTCGTTTTCATTTCTTCACTCCGTTTCATCATTCATGTATCTAGTAGTTATGAATTTCGTGCTCTCTTTTGGTTTAGGTATATCGTCTGATAGATCTATGGTTGGAGGTAGTCGTGCTAGTACTGTGGATCCTCTGAAACAGGTAGATTACTGTCATTATCACCATTAATTTACTTGAGTTATGTCAGTATATGTGTCTGCCATGGACTTTGTTGAAACTTTGTTCTCAATTGTAGGAGTGTCAGATTATATCTTCGTCAGTGTCGCAAATCAGCAAATCAGATCAGGATTCTGATGGTAGTAAATTTTCTCAAACAGCTATTCTGTATTTTTTAAATAATATTACTTAATGATCTGATTGTTGGTACTGTGTTAAATGATGTTAAGGAGCTGTAAGTGCCTTGGATGAGGAAAGTTTGTGTCATAGCTCGCAGCTGATGATTCCTGCCAACAGTACGTCTGTCGAAGGTTTATATTATGATATCTGATTTATTTACTTTTGTTACTTGGCCGTGCAAATAAGTGTATGACCACCCTATTTTATATCATCTCTCTAACATTTAAATTTGGTTTAGGATGGAACACTCCACTTTTTGATGTACCTTTATCACCAAAGGCTCTCCGTGCCGCAGAACTGAAGAGTCGCTTTGCCGATACCATCTTGAAGGCACAACAGAAAACTCTACTTAATCACGTAATGATTTCTTTCATGTTGTATATGTATCTTTAAACATGTGGATTGAAGTTTGGTGGGACCTAACCGAGTTTTCCTTGTGTGTTTGTACTTTAATAAACTAGGGTGAAAAGGTTGATTTAGCAAAGCTGCAGCGGGAGAACGAAAAATTGGAAAAGAGGCAGCGTGAAGGTGATCCAAACAATTTCTACTTGTCTGTGAAGGAAAAAAATAATAGATATTTTATACATATTTTTATTCCTTGCAGAAAATAAATATAAATTTTTCTTCAGCAAGCTATTATCCTCTAGGCTATCAATCCACATGTACTGCTTGTATCTATCATATAAATTTGATTCGGTAATGACTATATGTCCTACTTTACTGTAGGATCTATCTATCTAACCATATGTGAGGTTAAGAATAGTAAAAAAACTAATAATTTGTGCCGGGCAGGCAGAAGGGAAATGCACGAACTTGTGTTGTCAAAACTGTAAAAAGTTATGGTTGGTAAACTGAAGTTTGTAGCAGTATGGATCCCGAAGTCTATAAGTGGTGGTGTCCTTTTGAACTAATGTGAAAATTTAGTTGAATTGGGATGTAACTTGAAACTAATGTTTTCTTGCATTCTGGATAAATGACTGATACAAACTTTTATTTGGCATCTATTGACCTGATGAAATAATTATTTATCTGTTCTCTTGTTGCGCAGAGAGAGCCTCAATTGAAGCAAAAATTAAAGCTGCTAGGGCTGCTAAACATCTGAGGACAGAGACTGAACTGAAAAGGCAACGGGAGAGGGCAAGAGAAGCTGCCCGGAAGGCTGTTGAAAAGGTAAGTTGTTTTGGGGGCCTGGTGAAGTTTTTGCTTGCTTAGATTTTGAATACCAACTCATCATGAGCACACCCACACCCATTCAGGTGGTGAAAACTGTAGAACTTGAAGAGAATGTGAAGATTGTAAAAGAACTGGAGGTGTTCGGATGTTCTTCACCTGGTGCTTTTCTTCAGAGCCATGCTGTTATAAGGAGCCCGCTGGAGCAGCTCGGCTTATTTATTAAACCAGAGTACATGATAGGAGATGATATGGATGACAACAATGACCTAACAATCGAGGAAGGGGAGATACTATAGAACTTTTGGTCTGCTGCTCAATGTAGTTCTCTACGTTATCTTGTTCATATAGTGGGAAATAGCTATAGCAAACAGCTCTCGTAGGGGCTTGTTATAGACAACTCTACAACAAATTTTGTACTCAATGTACATATATATAAGTATTTTGTATAGCCATTTTTGTGTTGATCTAGCACTCTTTTTCAGAGTGAAAATTTAGCTGATGTTTCTGAAGCAAGCATATGCTAAAAGGTGACAATTTGAACATTTTTCAAAGGGTGATAATTGGCTATTCTTTAGGGCAGATATCAAGTTGCACTTCCTCAGCGCAACAGCGTTGTTCATTTGATCCAAGAAAAGAGTAAAATTTAAAGGAGTAATACTAATACCACATGTCCAACTAGCAACTACATTCAGTCATTACAGAGGATCCTGAAAACAGAGAATGTCTATCCTGCTGCATCATCTCGACATCTTGCTTGCATAGGCTTGAATTGATACTTTGTACGGCTCAAGCCGTGTATGTATTCTTAGCATTTCTGTCCTTCCTTGCATCTTCCTGTAACCCACAATATGTGATACAATAAGCCAAATAGTCACACAAGTATGCTAGGGATTACAAATATAATCCAAATTTCTTACATGGATTATGAACCCGATGCTCTCATTGTAATCGAGAAATTCCTTCCATTGCTTACCGATGCTTCTCTGTAGTGGAGTCAAAACCATACATAATTCAGATTCTTAAAGGACTGCTAGGTAAGCTGACCGAGTTTTGCTTCCATACTAATGAATCAATAAATTTACATAATAACAGATGGCAGGTAAAAATTCAGCACTCAAGTATCAGAAGATTCATCACAAAACACATGAAGTTTTACATTAACTATTAACTCCTGCTAATGTTAATTAAGCACATGATTCAGCACAAAATTTAATATTAGCCAATATATATTGAATGGGCAAAGAAAAAGGCAATTATGATGGGGTTATCTCAAAGCAACATTTATCGCAGTCAATATCATAGAACAAAGCACTAGTAATCATACAACTCAATCCAATTATTATTCCACTATTATGTTTCATTTTCCTTTTGCTGTTTCAAAGAAAAGAACAGATCACACTTCTACGGTGTTGAACTAAAGTTTAAAAAAACATGTTACCCACACAAAACAAAAAAGAAATAGTTCATATCTTTCATAACAGCACGAATAATAAAAACTGAAGCACCATTTTTGTTCTGCTTCAAATTAGAGCCTTTACACAGCACGCAAATCAATAGAGTGCATGCATTCGCTTATGTAATTACCTGTGGAGCTTCATTCTGAGCATTCTTAGTCCAAATAGATATCTTTTCCTGCCTTGCTCTGACATTAACTACCGCTCCACAAATTTCATCTCCATGATCAAACTGTTCTCCGATCATGGCAAGCAGCTAGAACCAATATATTACAGGAGTTAGAGGTCACATAAGATAATACGAAGGTTTAAATTCTACAATAAAAGTCAAGAGACTCAAAACATACAGTATATAGCCAACAGGTATCTGATTTCCCTCTAGGAAAGGTCACAGTCCACTTCCCTCCATTGGAGCAAATAGGGTCCTCCCATTTCGGCTCAATTTTATTTTTGAAGCAATAGAGGTCACCTCCCACAGCCAACTTGCTTGGATGATGTATGTTGTTGTAAATGCTGAATACAGAAAAATATTATCAAAGAAAAATTTGTCAGGCACTCCAAAGAATTGTGACTCATATAGGAAAGCCATGGAATAGGATAACATTCGAGCAGAAAATAAGGCAAATAACATTTATGGCTTCATGTTTTCTCTACAGAGAAGGTCCAATTTAGGTATTGGCTAATCGTTCAGTTTGTTTCCTAATTATTGCAGAGTCTAACCATATAATGCATTTAGTTTTTCAAATTGATTTGGAGTCTAACTAGTTTGAGTTATGCCGATTTTATGGCTATTAGGATATTGGGGTCTATTTATATTAATAGCACTTATATGCTCATTTTATGTTTAATTATACAAGCCATACACTTCTTGCACAGGCGTATAAATCCATGCATTCACCCTAGTGTCAATTTATATCAAGAAGTACATTATATTTTCACGGGGTAATCAAATTAAACACCAGGATTCACTTTTCAGAACATGTTTATCTTGAAATCAAATCAAAATCGTATACAAATCATCATAAAATCACAATCACAATCACAATCACAAATGAAAATACAAAGATAAAACCTGACACATAATAAATAATCATATACTGAATAAAGGTTCCAAATCATCGGCCAAATTCGAGAAACAACTAAAAACAAAGAGCCCATTAATCACGAAACGTGTAAAGCAATATCAATTGGAAAACTAAGTGCAGCTCAAGAAACCTGTTCTTCAACATGCGGTTCTTAAAGCAAATATTCACATACAAAAATTGAAGGTTGAGTTACTCATCCATTTAATTTCTTAAAACCACAGCCATCACCATCAAGAAAAAAAAACGCACCGGATAGAGACCAAGATCAAGAGTTCAATTTTGATTCAGTTTCTCAGCGGCCAAACATAAATTTTCCGAGATACTAAGAGACAGTGGAAGCAAAACTGACCTCCAAAATTCTTCGACAGTGGAGAAGGTGTAGATCGGGCGCATGGAGCTTCCCCAAGCGGCCTGCTTGGCCTTGGCGGAGGGGTTGTCGAACCAGAAGGTCCATGAGTGCTCGAGCGGATGAGACTGCACCGAAGCCTGAAGCTTCTCCGCCGCCGAGGCCTCGTCTCCGACGATCTCTCCTTCCTCGGGCTCATCGTTCTCGTTTCCATGAGACCTAGGGTTAGGGTTGTTGGTCTGTTCCTCAGCGGACGATTTCTGCGTATCCTCCACCACCATTTTCTCGCACTTCTTTGGCTATTTTCTTCGGGTTTCTGTTTGGGTTGATTTAGCGGGTCTGAAAGAGGAACAACTCTAACGGGTTTACCACTATATATACAAAAACTTATAATGGGTCGGGTCCGAAACCAAATACACCCGGGCCTAATCCACACCCCATGAATTATACACAAAAAAAACATCACCGTTTGAAGGATAATTTCATTTCAATACTTATATTTTTTTATATTTTATTCGGAGTACTTTATAAATTTTCTTTAAGGGAAAGATTCATTAATAGATTAATAAATCTTACAAATTGCATACATAACAAACCGAACAAACGTTGCATCCATCCATCGATCTCGAGAACCTGAGGGACGGCCAACGAACAATTGGACTCTTCTCTCGTCCTAGCTACCTAGTGAGAAGTTCGTCAGAGCCTCGTCTAGCCAAGAATCAACAACCTACCAATCATTCAAGCCCTCACCATAGAGACGGGACCCTAACTACTCAATGCCTAGAGAATCTGCAAAGCTACTAGGGTTGCAGCAATCCCTATTCGAGATACACTTAGTCGACGAGTTGTTGTTGATCGTACACTTGTCCGTGATCGCTAAAACATAAAAGAGTATGTAATGTCCAATTGTCCGTGATCGCATTTGGATTGTTCTCCCACCCTAGCTAATAGCCTTTAATGTCCTCCCTCGGATAGTTATGAGGGCCTCGTGAAATAAAAGTTTGCTATAAACCGTTCGACTTGACAAGAAAAATTCACCCTTAATGTCCTCAATCTGATAGGTGAAGGTGCTTTCCTCCCCTTTCCTGTTGCACCATTATCGTTACCATATCTCATGGGCCCTTGCTAGATCTTCTATACTTGGGTTTAGGGGCACGAGTTCTTTTACCTGAGCGCCCGATCCGATGTCGTCTCTATGCTCGAAGATGACATTCACCTTTCGTTGATGCGTCGTCATAAGCAATCTTGTAATCTTGTTCCCACTTGTTCTTAGATGGATAAGTTAGATCATGGGAAATAAGATTAGGGCATTGACCTATTTTTAAGTTCGCTATAAGTAGGATGTGTAGTTGTTGAGATTCTTAAGGTTGTTAAGCCCAAACCTAACTTGACCTTCTCCTTTTTATACCATAACCTTATTCCTTGTCTACTTCTTCTTTGAATATAACATACATATAAGTTACAAATAATGACGATCATATTTAGTAAATGGGTTTTAGACGATATTGATTTTTCGGTAACCGGTAACTCAAACACTCAATCACTAGCACCAACCGATAGCCTACCGATCGTCTAATTTTCCATCGTCGTCTAGCTTTTCTCAATTTTGGTCGGTTTCACTGGTGTCAGTTATCTTTTTCCCGCCCCTAGATAAGGGCATCCTCATTAAAGTAATGATAAGGGAGCAACAACCTAGTAAGCGATAGCGTCGGGAGACGACACCCGATGGGGGAGGCAACGCCGCAAGGAAGCCCGAATTGTAGTAGACCTGAACATCGTGGTCTCTCGTGTACTAGCCATTACAACGACTTGTTGCCATGTTTTTTTTTCTAATTTTATAATAATTAATATATATTCCCTATAAATGTATCATTTCTTCATTATTCTTTTCATCTTCATCTCACATTGCTTCCAATTTTTATGTTGCGGAGTAATTCTTCCTTATGGATCATTTTTCTACTCAACACTCAAGTTTTCCCTAACAATGATGATCCGTGTCAATAATCCCCAAATATTTTTCAAACATTCATTAATTTCTCACAATACATTCTAAACCATCTCTTCATATCAAGTCTGAATTATTTTTTTCCCAAGTTTACAACATCAACCTAGTCCCGAGGGAATTTTTTTCTTCATATTCTTCACCTCAAACTCCCAGGGAGTTTGTAGATAAAGTAACAAATAGTCCTGAGAAATGTACGATGAAAACATCTTGCATGAAGTCAGAGACGGATCCAACAATTTATTTTAGGGTATGCCACTGATAATAATTAAATGTGAAAAAATCAAAGTTGATTTAAGAAGTGTTCAAGTTTGATCGATTTTTTAAATAACATAAAATTATCATATGAGCTCTGATTTGGGCCCGTAAGATATCAAATAGAATGAAATTCAGATATTTACAATTTTCATGAGGGAATTTCAGTTAGGAAATAAAGTACATGAACCCATACACGTTAAATAAGTTGAACGGTCAATCATACGTTGTTTGGTCCGCCATGGGCATAACGCTATGAGAAAAACATATAATCAGTCATACGACGTGTATGAGAACATAAGTGATATAATATAAGACATGATTTCTTTTTTTTAAAATGAGTCAAAACTACTTCATTGTCAATTACTATAATTACTTATAAATGCATACGATTGAATCGTTATGTCTTATATCTAAAGTTTTCAAATACAACAAATAAAAAATTGTGAATAAGGTTGTTGGAAAATATAATAGACATTTGAAGTGTAAAAAGAGCATTTTCAAGTAAAATGAGATCATACACGCAACATATATCTTCGAATGACCATAATTTCTTTATATGAATTCTGATTTAGGTCTGTAAAACATCAAATCAAAGATATCCGAAAACTCTATAATTATATATAATTTTATTGGGTACCCTGAACCCCCTGAAACATGTTCCTGTGTGAAGTGGCTGGAAACCAACGACTTACGACTGATGAGATCAGTGGATAGAAATAAAGATAAAGAGGAACAAATTGACTATGACAAATAAGACATCATCATTCAAACAAAGATTCGGCCCCCCTTACATAACTTATAGGGAACCATACCCATGGTTGATTTATATACTTATAACCTACATTACAGCACAACCTCGGTTCACAAGCATCAATATTAAGCTAACGACTATTAAAACGACCTAATTTTTTTTATTCGAATTATCTTTTACTAATCAAAATCACGTCGTTTCAACTATCATCCGTACTTAATTTAGTAGTTTATATTTCATTCAAGTCGCTCTTATCTCTTTCCTTTTCGTTACTATTCTCGATCTTCAAATGCTCCAGGAACCATTTGCCGTTTAGTTTACGGGAGAAGAAACCATTGACGTAGTCTTCCATTCCTATCCTCGTGAACAATGGTGGATTATTAGGCTTTATCAGATTCTTAGAGGGCCCGATCTCCGCTTCGTATTTAGGGTTGAAGAACATCGCTATGGAGATCCTTTCTTTCTCTGAATTCACCATGACCTTATGTTCAACACTACTATAAACCCCATTGCTCAGTATCTGCACAATTCCATGTAAAATATGAACATTAGGGATTGTTGCAAAAATTTACGGATAACTATGTATATTTTACAAAAAATTACGGTGATCTATTATTTTAAAAAAAAAACTTATGGTAAATTATTTTTCGTATGCAAATCCACAAATAGAGTTATTTATTTGTAGAAACTCGAAAGTGCCCATATAAAAGTGCATACAAAAGGGTTTCAAAATTTTAAAACTCGTATACATGAGGGTTACAAATAACGAAACACATATAATGTAAAAAGATAAAACTAACACTTAAAAAATAGTTGATGTCATGTGAATGTTATATGATTGAATTCCGTTAAATTGAACAGATTTACAAACGAATAATAATCCACAATAAGTTTTTACAAAACACGCATATTTCACCCCAAATTTTTACTAACAACAGATTTTCCCGGACCACACAAACTACCAAATAAATGGGATAACTCCACAAAACAACTATTGTTTGATTTTCGTTTTCACAATATAACTGTAAACTATATTATCGACCATATCACATCGTTGAGTGAATTTTTTTTAAAAAACCATAATCTGCCTTGACAATTTTGACGAATCGTTGGTTTTTTTGGTGTGTCACGCACGTGCTTAGGTGGAAAAGCACGTGCGTGGCACACCAAATCAGTGGATTATGGTTTAGTCATGCGTGGCACACCAAAAAAACCAACGATTCGTCAAAATTGTCACGGCAGATTATGGTTTTTGAAGAAAAAAAAATCACCCAACGATGTGATATGGTCGATAATACAGTTTACAGTTATATTGTAAAAGCGAAAGTCGAACAATATAGTTGTTTCGTAGAGTTACCCCGAGATAAATAAACAATATTCAAATAAGTTAATACATATTGAACTATTCATGTACATGCAAATAAAGCAATTAATTACCTCAAGAACATCCCCTAGGTTGACAACGAATGCATTTGGGAGGAATTTGAGAGGAACCCATGTTCCATCTTTCTTAACTTGCAGGCCATCGACTCCGTTGACCTGATGCAGGATCGTGATCCCGGCGGCGTCGGAGTGCGCCGTCATGCCCACCACCTTTTCCGGCTCCGGACACGGCGGATAATACGTCATCCTCACCGATTGCATCCCGTTCTCGAACAGCTCCTCCATCTCTTGCTTGCTCATCTTTATAGATCTTCCCAATAACTCCAGCAGCTTCATCGCCACTCTTTGCACCTCCGATATGTATTCCTCTAAAATATCCCTGCTTACGCAGATAAAACTACATTTAAAAATTAATCATTTGTTATTTCTGGTCACGTGTCTGTGTTGTATCAGTTGATGCTTTATAAAGAAGTTTGGTATTTCAAAAAAATAAAAATAAAATAAAGTTATTTTTAAAACATATTTCCGACAAAGTTATAAACGATAATTGCTTTGATTAAAAAAACAATTATTTGATCATCTTGACAAATGGGTAAATTATATATTTTATAATCAAAATTTTGTCTGCGTGAATAGCAGAATATTGGTAATACGTTTTTTTCTTTATTGGCAATCCTAACTTAATTTGGCAATTTAACCTAATCTAGTGTAATATATAGCCTCTAGATGATACACAAAAGTTCGAATGTTAGATTTATGAAACAGTACTTTTCTTGATCAACTAGAATAATTCTAGTGCATACGCGGTATATATGTGACGAAATATTATATGTTTTGATCGGTAAACAAACTTCAAAGAATTTATGTGACATTTCTTGATTGGACGAACACCCACTATTGCTGATCTTGACTTGGCTGACGGATCAGATCCGTCACCTAGGTTAGCATACCCGTGGACCAAGAATTCGGGAAACAGGTGCCTGCATCCGTCAATAGACTGTTCACCTTACCTACGGACCCGATCCGTCAGCCAAATTTGTTCTTACCGACGGATGCGATCCGTCAGCCAAGTTTTATGAAATGATTTTGATTTGGAAAAACAAGATAACCATAATACGGTCAGTCAATGTGCGTGACAAATAACTATAACGAGTTATGCGTTATGTTTACGGGGTGGGAAAGATCAAGGACCTGAAGGATGGAGGGAGAAGAGGGAGAAGGTGTGGCCTTCTCCTATGAAGAGGGTTGGTGATGATGAAAAACCTATGTCCCCAATCCTTTTTCTCATTTTCTCCTCTTGAAACTGCATCTCCGTATCCTTCAACCATCCCTGGCCTTACTGCATATTTCATTTTCTCATCCATTGGCAGCTTAAAGAACTCTCCTATCTCATACCCTAACTTCTCCATCACTCTACACCCCACTCCATGGTTCACCATCTGCATGTTTTCAAAAGTCGAAATTATTACAGGTCCTTTTTTTTAATCAGAGAGAAATAAATACACTAACGAAACAACCGTCCAAACATGTTAGTTAACGTTTAGTTATTTTGTAACAGGTTCAGTAACCCCGTCTTTGTGCAAACCTGAAAAAATCCCCATTCCTTGCAAGAAGAGTAGAGCTTTTGTAGCTCTTCATCGTCCGTTGGCCCGTCTCCAAAAAGAATGTTTTTCATGTCAATACAAGGGAGTGGTTGATGATGAGGAGGTTCTTCACCTTCACGCATGAAGCATTGTGGGACTCCTTGAGAGTTCAATGAGCCTAGTGTTGCTATTGTTGCCATTTCTCGATGTGCTTTGTATGTTTCTTCAAGCATGATCGCTAGGGTTTATATAGCTAAAGATTCTCTTCTATTTTGTGAAAAAAGAACCCCAAGTGACGCATTTGCTTATGCAAACAACCAAACAAAACAACTTTATATAAAACGTGTAAGAATATAAATGAAAGATACAGTCTTAATCTGATCTAGTCTATTTACATTTCAATATATACATACAAAATATAAATTTGTATTTGTATAGTATCTAATAATATATATAAATTTGAGTTGCTCAAATATACATGACTTGACGACCATGACCAAAATAAATATTTGTTTAGGATTGTAGCATGATTGTGTTAACTATTAATCAATTAAGGGCAATTATGGTTAAGCTTTCCGTGGTTGTTGGAATTTTGTTGGAGGTTATCCACTATGATCGATCCAGTTGTTGGTCCCAATTTGAGGTGGTATTTGACCATGGAATCTCTACTGGTGTGTTTTTACTTGCTTATAGGCGGAATGATATGGTATAAGGGGGAGGGACATGGACAGGCGGCCCAACTCCATGTTTTTGGGCTGTTTGGAGGTGGTACGGGGTTCGTTTTGTCCTTGAACAATGGCGAGGGAAGAAGGGAAAGACTCGAGCATCGAGATAGAGACGAATCGGATTGGGACAACCTCTAACCCAAGTACAGATGGTGCTCTGTTGGGCAAGAGGCCGGCTGAGTCCGGCTGCTGGCCTGGGTGGTTTGTGGTGACGACGACAAGGTCTGACCAAAAACGAGGTATTGATTGGTTGTTTGTTCAAGAGAACTAGGTAGGCTTTGACCGGCGGAAAAAGGAGGGGTATCCGGGGTCAAGGGGAGGTGGGCCATGGCAACGGCGCGGAGAGATGTGAAGCTTTTTCGAAGAGGTCTATCATGACGACCTCGGCTTCGGACATCGGTTGGGATGATGAGGTGTTCGGATGGTCAGCCATCGGTGGTGGCGGGCACTGGCGAACATCGGGACGTTGTTGATCACGACGATGTCGGGGTGATCTCGGGCGGCCAAGACAACGACAGTAACAGTGGCGGAGGACAGAGTGGGGACCACGGGAGTGGTCGACCGGTGTTATCGACCGTTTGACTGTAGAGTGGACAAGTACCTTAGGGACCTTGTTCTTCTCATACGGTGACAGGATGTACTTGTCTGGTATTAGTGATCAAATGGTATATGGTCTGATGCGAATCCTGAGCACTGGCTTAGAGGGGCCTGCGGGGTCCATTGGATTGACGGCCCAATCGGCGAGGGGCGGAATGCACCCTCGCCTCGATCAATGAGGACTTCGTGGTCCAGTTGGGGTCTGTCGGTAATACTGCCTCACTGGACATATGGTGGCATCGGATCCACCAAGTACCAACACGACATTCTCCTACCAGATCGGGAACCAGCAACTTTACTATTTTAAAGGCATTCATTATCATCAGAGGGGGACGATGTCAGATGGTTTTGCGTGAGGATCTTAGTCCAATCGAGCCATTCCAGTCCTTGGTTACACGACTGTCCACACCGTCACTCTCGGGCTTCAACGATTGTTTTGGTGGTCTCGACCACTAACGCAGTTTGTTTCTGGAGCACTTTCGGTGTCATTCATCCGGAAAGAGGTCCGATTTGTTCTAGCTTCCTGTTTAGATTCGTTGTACCAGTTTCTTTGAGAACTATCACAATTTCATCTTTTAGACAGTTTGGTGAAACATTTCGACCAATAAGTTTTTATTTTCCTGTCTGTTTTTTCGTCCCATGATGTTATGGTTTGTTTCTATTAATGTTTTGTTCTCTTTTGATTTATAATATATAGTTCCGTTTTCGTTAAAAAAACTATTGATCAATTGAAAACATTTTTTAGGGTATTTGTTCGCATTGTGTTATACGAGTATATATCTACTATATGTATCTCTATGTGCCGTGTTGTCGGGCTCTTCAGAAGCAGATAAGTTTGCTAGTGATTACATTATACCAATCAATGATAATAAACTAATTTTCTCAACATGTTAACTAGAATAAATAATTGCTTATGTTGTAATCTACTTAACTTTGACAAATTAATTAATTTGTTGAACAAGTCAATTGACTGAGGTGATGATGCACGCCATTTTCATCACATATATATTATTTTTTTCAAAAGCATATGATAAACAAAGAAAAGATAATGAAAACGTGCTAAAAAGAGAGATATTTTTAGTCTCCGAATAAGGTAGGAAATGTGAGGTGCCTCAGTGACGTGTAATAGTATATATATATATTAGTTTACCAATTAGCATATAATCCAGGTTTTGTTGAAAGGGAGAGGCCATCTAGCTAGCAAACCCTAAATGGCTGGTGGGAGATAGCGTCACCAATCAAATAGATAGATGATTACAGAAGGAAGAGCCAAATTTAAATATTGAAATCCAACTATGGATTTAGAAATTTGCAATTTTTAAAGTATGTAATTTAAAACGAGAAAAAAAAAATGCCCGCAAACATTTTGATCTGTTAGGGTTTTGAGCCTCTGTCGTCGTACGCACCACCATAGCTATGGCTATGACAATTGTCATAGTCTATGTCATGGTTCTTCTTCTTTTCTCTATCCATCATCTCCTCGGCACATCTCTTTTGAATCCTGCGCGAGTTTTCTCTGCTAGGGTTCCTATCGGGCCTACGTGAGTTTTCTCTGCTAGGGTTCCTCTCGGGCCGCCGCTAGCTACTGCGCCGTGGACTCTCCCCCACCACCACCGACGCGTTTATCGCTCCTGTTCGGTCCCCCCTCTGCAATCCCAATGGTTGTCGTCTGGCTCACCTCGGCGTCAACTAATCTTCAAGCCGCTTGACGCCGCTGACGCCTCTACAGTCGCTACCGCCGCCCCTGCCGCACGCCTGATTCCGCCGCCCCGGGGATTCCGTCTCTACAGCCGTCGTCCCTGATGTTGTCGCCGCCGTCGTCACCGCTTCTTATACAAATTCACCTAGCTAAGAACGTGTCATCAAAAGATATACACTAAAATCCAGACATTTGATCTCTTGTAAATGAGAGTGCTTGTTTAGTCTAACTCTCAATTTTTGTGCATCAGACTCAAACAAAGGTTTTCGATGATCCGTTTTGACTTCGTAAGATAAAGAGTGAGTTACTGATAAGAATTAAGTGCTCGCTTCTTCGTGTCTTTGGTTTAGTTGGTTTTACGGGGATTGTCCTCGCAGCTCCACATGAGAGCTCATTTGTAATGGTTATCCTCTGGTCAGATCATGTTTGGATCTGATTTTTTCAAATAAAATTTTTCGAGCTTATCCAAAAAAAACTCTCAATTTTTGTTCAAAGCTTTGGCAAAAAAAATCTAAAACATTGTTACAAAGTAATTAAAATCAAGCAAATAAAATATCAACATCGATTATCATTGTCTAAGTATTAAAATAGGCAATGAGTTCAAGACTAAATCAAGGGAATAAAATATAAACATTGATTATCATTGTCTTAGTATTAAAGTAGGCAATGAGTTCAAGACAAAATCAGATACCGTGTCAAAAGTCTAGGTAACATTTGATTAAATATTAAATATAACAATTGAATAAATGTATCTAAAAAATTAACAAAAAACCATTGAAGATGTATTTCCTCCCATCTCACTTAGGAAAAGGCTTAGCCTTTTAGCTCTTCCTTATTGGAGTTCCTATATAATCGTTGTTTTTTTCATGTTCTGCTTGAACAGGACATTCCGGTTCCTTTGGAATCGGTCTTATTAATAAATTTTTCGAGCTTATAAAAAAAAAGATATTCGTTGGCATGAGCAACTTCATACCCAAGAAAATGCAAGTAACAAGTAATATGAATCAACCTTACTGTAGGGTAGATGACGCCAAATCACGGGATTAGAAGATCCACCACCAACATTCTTAGAGCATCCACATCAAGGGGGAGCAGAACCCTAGACCCAGAGGCAGAACCCTCTGCTGACTGGGCAGGGTTCAGGGTTCTGCCCCCTAAAAAAAGTGTACTGCACATCAGAGGGGCTTGTATGGGGGGCTTGATTTTCAGAAATGTTGATTGTGTAATGAATTAAGCTTTTAACTGAATTGTTAACGTTATTTTTAAATCGACAATTACTAAATAAAATAGAAATAAAATTTCATTAATAGAAATAAAAATTCATTAAAATAAAATGCAAATTAAAAAAAATACAGAACTTAGGAAAAAGACATAAAAAAAAATACATATTATTTGTTACTTGCATCCTTGGAGTTGCCTCCGGTTGATGTTTGACTTTTGAGGTTTGTTTAAGAGCACCCACGACGCTAAGGCCCATGACCCGCGAACCGAACTGTGTTTTTGCGGTTCGCGGGACACGGATCGTCGCGTTGAAACGCGACGATTTCGCGTCCCGTAAATCGCAAAAATACGGTTCGTTGGTCGGCCCGTGACTCGGGGCTTGAGTTTACGATTCGCGGGTCGTGCAACCCGCGTCGCACCGACAACCTATCCTTGTTCGACAGGTGTCCATTTCAACAAAAAAAATCCGACCGTTGCAAACGGTCGGATTTCAACGGCTTTTTAAAATTTAATAAAACCCTAAATTCTAACCCTATAAATACCTCATAACCCATTCTCAAACCATCAACACTTCTACAAATTACCTACACTTTTTATACCAAATTTCTCTCCTCAATATCGCTACAAAATGTCTGACGATGACGGTCCATCATATGAGGAGTTGGCAGCGGAAATGCGTTTAGTTGAAGAACGACTCCGACGAAGGTTTGAGAGAGACATACAGAGAGTAATGCGAAGGATCAACGCTTTGAGGGATAGGATCGAACGTGGGGAACCTTCCCGACGAAAGATTCCCAGAGGTCGTCTCGAAGTCCATGACCAACTAATGAAGGATTATTTTGCCGATCAACCCCTGTATGGGCCTGATATGTTTAGGCGTCGATTGTGTATGTGCCGACCACTTTTTGAAAAGGTGATGGACAAGGTAGCGGAGCATAACGATTACTTCGTTCAGAAGCGGGACGTTGTGGGACGTTTGGAGTTATCAACACACCAGAAGTGTACCGTCGCGATACGGATGCTTGCGTATGGGTGATCAGTCGATTCGTTGGACGAAACCTTACGAATTGGGGTAAGTACAGTACTCGAATGTTTACGCAGATTTTGCAAGACCATCATTGGGGTATTCGGGGCTGAGTAAGAGCATACACCCACATCGGAGGACTGAGACGACTACTCAAAGAGGGGTACAACCGAGGGTTCCCCGGTATGATTGGGAGTCTTGACTGCATGCATTGGGAGTGGAAGAATTTCCCAACCGCATCTTAAGGAGCCAATGGCCAGGTAGATCACCATGGGGTAAGAACCATTATGTTGGAAGTTGTAGCGTCTCGTGATTTATGAATTTGGCATGCTTTTTTCGGGATGGCGGGGTCGAACAACGACATAAACGTCCTCAACAACAACCATTTGTTTCACGATGCTTTCTTGTGACATGAGCTTTCCGTGGAGTACGAGATTAACGGCCATCAGTACGACCGAACTTATTATTTGGTGGACGTTATTTACACATCACGGAGTCGATTCGTGAAGTCTATTTGACATCCTTATACTAACAAACAGAAATTGTTTGCTAAGGTCCAAGAAGGTGCTCGGAAAGATATTGAACGGGCATTTGGAGTTCTTCAAGCACGATGACACATCATTTCCCGTCCCGCTCATGTTTGGAGCAAGTTCGTTGTGGTTGATATCATGCACACTTGTATCATTCTACACAACATGATTGTGGAGGATGAACGCGACCGGTACGAGTATGGAGATGACGAATTTTTGTTCGACCCCCCTCCAGAAATGCCACAATGGACACCACCGGAACGATGGCACCAAGGAGGGCCCTTATAATACCAAGCACGCGTGGACACTCGACTCAGTGTCACAAATTATTCCACCCACCGGCAACTACAAAATGACCTTATTGAGCACATATGAGGTTGATTTGGAGCACATTTCAATCCCAACGGTGAGTGAAGAAATCTTTTTATATGCAACAATTATGTACTTGATGTTATTATTCAGGCATGAATAAAATTTATTTTAAGTTATGTTGTTATTAGTTATTTTTACTAAATTTATTTCACTTTTATATAACATTTACTGTTTTAATAAAGCATTTAATTAAATCAGCAAAATATCAATTCGGCATCCAGTCAGCATCCACTCACAGTCTTGGCCCCTATCCAGTTTGTACCACTGTGGAGCACAATTTATTTCAGAGCCTGCAAACCACAATTTTGTACAGTCATCATACGGTTTGATCATTCGGTTTGACCTATTGTACATGCTCTAAAGCATATAATGTAAGCAGGCCAGCGACAAATTACAAATTGAGCTTTAGAGGGAAATACCTCGATTGAACTCTTATTTTTGTCTTGACGATTCTACACACAACAAAAACGTGTATTTAATATTATTTGTCTCGTGTAAAAAATGAACCTTTGAAATATTCAATATTTACGATCCACGTCCTTCAAAAACAAACATATTTAATTTAAATTTTTATATCCACAACATATTCAAATTTGAAAAGTTAAGCAAACGTTTTTTGGAACAAGGCCAGATAATTTTTATTCATAATGCCAATAATTTGTAAAAGATATAGGGTCGCGGACCCTAGGTTCCAGAATATAGTCTAGGTCTCTCATAGGTATGTCTCGCTCTTAGACCCGTAGAGAAAAGCTATTTTGTCATCATAGACACTCAATGGGCAAAAAAACAAAGTAACATAAAGCAACAAGCAAAATACAAATACCACCACCAAGTCGAGGTTGCCTAAAGTAACTGCTGAACCCATTGAGATGCCTCGTGGAAGGCTGTAAAAGTGACTACTCGACCAACCCCTAGTAGACCATGTTATCTAGAACAGATGGTGATGTTGCGCACGATGGGGAAGGGATGAGATAACCCGCCTCGGGGTTTCGTGGGACATTACACCATCCTATTGTTCCACAAGCCATTTCCAAACTCATGGCTCTTAGCGAGGCCGCTGAGCATTCCTCGCATAGTATTAAGCTTTGTTCCGGTCATCCCATTTCTCTAATCATCATAACATCGATATCCATCGACTCCCCTCTTTAACCCCTCGCCAACGGGCTTGGAGCTTTTCTTCAGAGTTTGTCCCGAGTTCTTTTACTGCCTCCAACCCATATTTTGTGTTGTCACTACCAAATCATATCTCTAATATAGAGGATCGAACCTGACTGGTGTATAGAACGAAGACGACAACAAAGGACGACGAGAGTTGTACTTGGCGTTCACTAGATAGGCGACGCCTAAAAACTAATCCTAAAAGAACTCCCCTGACTTTAGAAGACGAGAATCGTACTAAACGTTAATAGGAACGATAGCGTCCAAAATTAACCCTAGACAAGTTTTTTGGACTCTTATCACGAGGAGAAAATAATGTTAAAGTTTAAGAGATCATCCACAAAAGGAAGGGAAGTAGGACCGATCAAAAATCAAGTATGCTAATTGTTAGTCACTTGGGTATTATCACATGCTTTTTTTTAGAATAACCATTGCAATTGTATTAGACCATAATAAGATAGTTTGGTGGGTACTCAACCGTACTCCACCGAAATAAGCAAAACCAACTAATAAAAAGAATTGAAACGAAAAGCAATAAATTCGGCTCTGGTGATTGGTTGCGGACGAAGGGGATATCTGCAGTAGCGTTTGGTGACACCGGTACAACATGCTTCTTCCAAATGGGATGAGGCGAGCCAGCCACATTTAGGGGAACACTGGTGGACCTACATCTCCCCCAGTGTGTCAGCGTGCGTCGTCCTCCCTTGATTGATAATGGTAGGGCTCCTGAACGCGGGATTGCTGACTCCGGACTGGCAGGGGGGACAGAAATCAACTGAAGATGGTGCCGTCTCCATCCATCCGCCGAGAAGGGGCCAAAGTTGACCCACCCCTCCCCGGGCCACCTCAGACTCATTCCTTCAGGCGGGGGTGCTTGGCGCCCCCTGCCGCTGCTGCCTGTGACTCCCCATCAGACGTTGTCGAGTCCTCTGACTCGATCTGATCTTCCTCCCTCGCTAGGCGTTTCTTCCCAGAAAGTGTCGGACTCAGCTCCTTCTATACCCCGTCGGACGGTACCGCATCGGACTCCGTCTCGTAGGTCTCCTCCCGCTCCCTCCCGGGCCTATATCGCGGAGATGGCGTCCGGGGACCCCCCCGACCGCCCTTATTCCTTGCCTCCCCATAATTCCAGTTCGTACCCGGGATCGCCTTCCCATGCTTGGCCTTCTCCAGGGCCGACCTCGGGTCCCCCGGGGCACGCAACGAGTGACCTCTGGTCCCCTCCGTCACCGGACACGACGGAAACAGGTGTCCCGCACAGCTACATCCATAACAATGATCCGGTAAATACTCATAGGAAACATGGAGTAGTGTCCGTACCTGCGATTCCGATAGCCGGAACCAAAGCTGACTCTGCAGAGGATGGCGGATATCTGCCCGGATTCTGATCCGCATGAAGTCTCCCCAGCATCTCCCTGACCCGTCCACATCCACAGCCTGACAGGTGCCCAGAGCACTGCCGATCCGAAATCCCACCTCTCTGTTCCAGGCTCCCACTGGTAAGTTGGAGACCCTGGCCCAAACCGAGAACTGATGGAAGCTCAGTTCGCTCACCTGCATATGGGCTCGCAAGTCCGTAAACAGGACCAGGGACTCCCAGAACGCCCATGGTTCCCCAGCCAAGACTCGCGCACGCTCCCGCGCCGTGCGGAAGAAAAACCCAACCAGACCCCCCTCCAGAGGGCGAGCCTCCACCTTCAGTCCCCAAAGATCTTCCATTCGTTCCACCAGAGATTTCCAGAAGAACCGCTTCGATGTCAAAACCTTAGCGGCGAGAGCAAACTGGAATTGCCCTCCTTCCTTAGCAATATCCCATGTTGGGACGACTACCTCCCTAATGCAGAGGGAGGAGAGACGTGCATCCAAATCCGGCACTCCCCCCTCCTTTCCAGTCTCTTGCCCGAGGAAGTCCACACGGTCACCCATGGCCGACCCGGTCTCTGGCCGGCGAGCCTGGCCTTTCGGTGCCAACCCCGTCCCTCCAGTACCGGCTCGTCCCGCTCCATATCGGGTCGCCCACCTGGCCACATCACCCGGTCCAACCGAACCGTTCCTACCGCCCCGGCCCACTCTAGGGACCCAGTTGTCCTGGCCCAGGCCTGCACGACGCGCATCCCCCATGAACGTCCCCTCGCGGCCCAGCCCAGTTAGTTGTCCCTCACCCAGCCCAGTCTCGCTAGGGTTAGCCCCTACCTCGACCACCGCTTTTCCCTTCCGCCGCCGCCGCTCCAGCGCTTCCGGCGACTCCCTGTGCGTCTCCTCCGAGTCCACCAGATCTCGATCCGATGTCCTGCACCCGATTCCCTCAGCATGCAGAACTCCCGCCGGCCGGAAGTGCGAACCACGGCGAGCCCTAACCTGCAGCCCCCGTGCCGGACTCCTGGTCGACCCCAGCGCCGCTCCGGTCCGACTCTCCCCACCACGGGCCGCCTCACCCGCACCCCGGGTCGCCGAGAAGACCAAATCCTGCATCGGGGCCACCCTCATCCACGACTCCACCGGCGAGGAATCAGCCCCCATAGTCCCGGTCTCATCCCCATCGCCCGATGACAGCGGTATCACATGCACCGCTGCCGGGCCGGATCCCATCGTCTCCACTGCACGAGTAGGGGCACCGGATCCTGCAACCCCTCCCGCTTCCACAGTCACGGCCCCTCCTGCCGCCGCCGCCGCTACACCTGCACCTTCCATCATCGGCAGCGTCTCCACCAACAGCGCCTCCTCCGATTCGTCCCACACCTCCGGATCCATAGAGAGAAAAGAAAGACGGTCGTTCTCCATGCTCTCCAACCAAGCCAAGTCTAGGGTTTCAGAGAGAAACTCAGAGACTGCTACTTTTGAAGATGTTTTGATTTGATTGTCTTTGTTTCAATTTGGCCATGATATTATCACATGCTCAAAATAGTCTTAAAGTATACTTCTTATATGTTAAATTAAGTGAAATAAATTATCCGTCATATCTTCATTGCAAGTATAGGATTGCTCTCATTTTTTCTCTCCGAAGCGCATTCATTGGCTGGTTCTCATTTTTTATTGTACCAAGAAAGATTTGTAGTATCCATTGTTTTTGTCACCCGTGATCCACACAAAGTAGAAAAATCATCCATTAACTGTAATAATTGAAATCGATCGATTTAGAAAATCTGTTGATGTGACAAAGAACTAAATATATTTGACTAACTAATGCGGTGTTAGTTTTTCTGAACGAAAAATACAATATTATAAATGATATATCAGAACATCAAGGTGTGTCAGGGAACATATTCCCCGACTGCTAAAAAAGTCAGAAAAAACAATGGTTCACTGATCCTTGTAGTATTAGAACCGTCACAAACGGTATTGGGATGTTATATGATATAAGCAATGATAGAATACGGGGGATGAGAAGGTGGTACTGAAATTCCTGCTCCGAAAATTGGACAAGGACTTCAACAGTAGTGGTGAGAGGCAAAACATCGATCATGGACCCCTCGTAGGGCCAGTCCCTACTGCTCAGGTGGTCTAACATATGAATTGGGGTTTTCTCCTTGAAAAACTCTTTGGATCTTTGTATCATAGGCATTGATCCTGCAAAGACAAACTTAAATAAAGTAAATATGACTCTCTCGATTAGCCATATCCATAATCGTGAAGGGGGTCGAGGCGGTTGCGGCGGTGGAGGCCAGGGAGAAGGACACACCGACTACGGCTGCGACTTCATGAACGACGCCAGAGATGGCGGCGACATCACAGACGCCGACGACATCAGAGACGGCGGAGGCAGCATCAGGGACGGCGGCCTAAGAGACCGAAACCCCCGAAGTTGCAGAGGAGGGACCGAAATAGGTCGGGAGACGCTTCGTTGATGACGGGAGAAGGTCAACATCGCGATGGCTAGATGCGGCTTGAAAGGAATCCTAGCAGAAAAAACATTCGCACGATTCACAAAGAAGGTGCAAGAGAGAGAGATGTGTAGAGGAGAGAAGCATAACCATGGCATATGTTATAGTAAAAACCATAGCCATAGCCATCGCTTTTGGGTGCTGCGGTAGAGAGCTTCTCCTAGGATTTATTAATGCGGTGTTCATTAATCGACCAACACATGTTGGATCAAGTATATGGGAATAATCGTGATTTTTTTTGTTTGTAATCCTTTTCTACGACTGTGAGAAAAATATCATTATAAATTATACCATAATCTTAATCTATTTCGGATTCTCTCCCCCCCCCCCCCCCCCCCCCCCCCCCCCACTTACCAAATTTTCATATCCAATCCGGTTGGAACAAGTTAGAATCCAAACGTTGGACTCGTGGAAGAAAAATTCTCTCGCAGAACCTCTAAAGTTATTTAGGGTTTACTATAATACATGGTGCCAGTGGCACCTGAATCTCCCATTCCCAATCATGGATTAACGACAGAAGGATAGGAGGCACAACTTGTGAGTGATTCTCACTTGACACTGGAGTTTTCAGTCCCACACGTTATGTCCTCCCCAACCTGTTCGACATCTCCGGTTATCGGAGTGGATGCAATAACGATGGGTAGAGGCCTTATGTTCTCTGCTACTCTGGTAGCAGAACGAGTCCTTCCCGTGTTCTCTCGAGTACGAGGAGGCAATCGGTTGCAAGGCAATCTACCAGAAAAGTCAAGGGGTCCAATGAAGAGGACTACGAAGATCGGTCCTCGACCGCAATGACGACACCAGAAAAACCTCTGTTCCCCTTCAATGACTCTGCCTCGTCTCCCAACACCTCTCTCTCCGAAAGGTTTGGGTCGATCAGGTGTTTTGGGGGAGAATGGAACCTTCCATTGCGGATGGATCTTGGAGGAGGAGGAACCGTCGAATAAGGGGGACGTCAACCTTTTTGTGTATGGCGGAGTGATGTCGGAGAACGTCCGAGAAGTGCCTTTTAGATGGACGAATGGAACATATCAACGAAGAGGGGCAGTCGGTCTAGACAAGGTCGGTAATGCGTGTTTGGCACCGACGTATGTCAACAAATGGAGGTAGTACGAGCAAGTGGAACCGGGTAGGCATGTTGATCCGATAGGCTACCCGTGGATTTAGAAAACTGGACCCGAAAAAACCGGACCCCAATAATGGGTTGGGTTATGAAGGTGGGCCCAGGGTAGTCCGTGGACCTGGCCTAGACCAGGGAGGTAATATGGGCGGGTCCAAAGGTGTTCATTTTGAGGGCCTAATTCGGAGGGAAAACATACCTCGAACTCAGCTGTGTCAAACCAGAGCCAATTGCAGACACCAAAGAATCGGTTTCCGAGGGTTACTAAGCAGGCCGACCTGGGAGATTTAGGCTCTCGGATGGGGGGCCTCGGGATCAAAGAGGTCGTAATACCTCCCTTGGAGGCCTACGGACGAAGCTCGAATTTTGCCAATGCGCTAGAGCCTAGCGGTAAATGTTCAGTTGTTGTATGACTTATTGAACATGCAAGGATAAATTCGTTTACTTTTACAATCTTATCTTCAATATGAGAATCATGGAAGAGAGAACTTAAACCAGCCATGAAACTTGGTAGAGTTACATACATAACCGTGATTCACAATCAACTGCTTAACTTATTTAAACTCCCATTGACAAATTATTACCCACGTGGTCTATAACCCTAATTAATAATCGAATGTTGAAATAGACTGTTATTTTTTCTTTCATACATTGTATACAATTAAGAATATCAAATGTTTAGTTGGGAGTGGGGGGTCTTTGTTGTTGGCTAAGAGGCAAGAGATATGATAATGGAGGATATTATTATTTTTGGATGAATCAATATGTCGTATATTATTTATTAATATATATATATATATATATATATATATATATATATATATATATATATATATATATATATATATATATATATACACAAACAATTAAACGTATAAAGCTAAATTTTTGGATGAATCAATTGGCCGTATGTTATAAATTGATATAAATAAATATATATATACAAACAATTAGACGTACAAGACAATAAATTTTAGATTCGTTAAACAAGCTCCAGAAATCACAACAAATTCGCAGCACCAAGTATACATAAATCTGTATTAAGTACAATTATTTACTTATACTGAATCGAACTCAAGACTCTCATATAGAGGTATTTGTACTAAAAATTTTAAAGACAATTTTTTTCGAGGTAAAAACTTTCTTACATATAAAAAAACTATGTTTTAATTCTTCAACTTTTTTCCATTCTAAACGTTTTCAAGGAAAAATAAGACAAATACTTTGTGGTAAGAGCTTCGTTTCATATGAGACAAAATTTTTCTCTTTGATTCTTTGTATTTGGGATAACTAAGGAATATATTTCCAATGACCTTTCGTCTCAAAAATAAATCCGTCTTACTTTCGTTCCATGTACACACCTGGTAGAAGATCAATACCCCTTGTACTCACCATTTTGAGACTAAACCTCTTAAAATAAGCGATGTTTCTAAAGAACATACGCATTCCACTGTTGACATCTTCGTCGAAAAAATATTCTTTTGTCCCCTTTCTGGCGGCACTGGTCCGGTCCATTTGGTTCCGGCCGGTGTAAAATGTGATCACCCAGTACTATTAAAAAGTTAATTTTTGAGCAAAAATAAGTATTTCTTAATAAACTAAAAAGTTTTGTTGATAAAAAGAAAACTTTCCCGAGAAAGGGAAGTAGACTCTTAGCCAAAGAGGCTTCCAAAAATACCAAAGAAATGAAAGCCAGACGCAACTGCATATTTAATTGGGAAGGACTGAAACTGAAAGATATTTAACATTCTGAGAGATGATCCTCTTAATTAATGAGGATTACGTGCAAGGTAGTTATCAATCTAAACCCTGCACACCATTACAGGTGTTAAGTGATGATTATAGATGAGCCTATGGAAAAATTAGAGGTCAAGAAATGTAATTTGTTGTAATTCAGTAAAGAGAGTAACTCAAATCACATCAATAACAAAATCCCAACATGTGCCCAGAAAACGAGAGCATCGAGTCTACTACCTAAAGGGCAATGTAACGGATACAAAAGATTTACAGATATCACTGATATGATACAATTCCACCCGGACCAATGGCTTCATTCCCGTTCCCACCCATACCAACCGACCGTGCCTCCTTAAGGTCTGTTCAGGGCTCAATCGGTGCTGGAACCAACATGTTCCTCACACCAGAGATCAATGTGACTGCTGAACCTAACATCAGACACAAAGAAAGGTCAGTCAAAAATGCCAAGCAACAAAATCATTGCAAGTACCAACTCAACTAACAGCTCAAGTTGATAGTTGAAGGTTCGATTATAATTTTGTCCCCTAACAGTTCAGATGACAAGGTACTTTTCAGTTCATCTGCATGACCCCGCTTGTACTCTTAAATGAAATCACAGGAAAGTTAATGACAAGGTTATAAAACTTGATTGGGGAATGGAAGCATGGATGATAAAGCAAAGCTAATATGATGTTTCTTTATCTCTTCCGTGAGGCTCATAACAAATATGGATCTACAAGAGAAGGGTTTAACAGCATTGGCTTCTAATATTGAACAGTGAATCATATTGAGCACTAACAATTGTTGACGCTGCTAAATGAACACTAACAAGGCTGCTTATTTAGACCAACATATTATAAAGTTATTGGGAATTTATCAACACAACCTCCTCAAACTTCACGATAAAGATACACACCGATTATACAAGCATTCATACAAATAACGTAGTACTCCTTTCATCTCAAAATAAGTATCCAACTTTCTTAAAATGGATGTCCTAAAATAAGAGTCCCATTTCTTTTCTTCGTTGGTTAATTAGCAAAGAATTGCTAGCGATATCCTACCATAAGTTATTTATAACAACTTGAGTAGAGAGGACATAAGAATAAATGATGGAAAGACAAACACACAAGAAATCAAAATCTTAATTCTTACAATGGTGGGAGCCTCTTGTGCTCCCCTTTTAACAAAATCAATATGAGCTTAAAGACAAGTGTTTGGATCCTCGTCAAAGGTTCAAGCATTTAAAAACTTGACCTTTAAACAAACTAGTCTTTTCACAGCTTCTATAAGCTCAAATCATCTAAAAATCAAACCTTTACCAAAGACATAGCAATAGAACACAAACCCAACATGGACAAAGACATTTGAATAAGCTAATGAAACCTACAATTGCAACATTTTGCAACCAGGCCGAAAACCCAGAACAATACAGACAACAATCAAAAGTTCCCAAAATCATAAATTTGAAAAACCTAACGAGTACCTGTGCAAAACCCTAGCAAGCATCTTTAGAGGTTGAAATTTTCGAAGCCTAAGAAACAGCAAAGACAAGTAATTTCTATTTTCAAGCCTTTGCTCTGAGAGAACTGAAAATGGAGAGAAGTACCCAGAAAAATACACTACCTGTAGGGCACAGAAGAGGTCCGTGTGACCCGCATTGCCATGACAGAGTGATGAGAAAGGTTGAAGTTTTCGAAGCCATGTCCAAGTTGAGCTTGAGATCTGGTTTCAGCCCCCATAATGAAGAAGGTGATTCGAGGGTTTAAGAAGAGGAAGAAGAAGAAGAGTTGGGCACAAGTCTGGGGTTAGTGCAGAGAAGAGACCGGTTCAATTTTGGGCACGAATCCAGAGACATAGTAACGTTTGTTGTTGCCTTGGTTGGAGAGTGAGATGTCTGTTTGAAACCCAAAGGCCCGCCTATGTTTTATTTATTTATTATTAGAATGTTTACATTTTGACTTTACATCATTTACGGGTGTTCAACCGGCCAAATCAACCGTTCTCGGCCGGAACCGATTCCGGTCTGATTGGCATTGATGGCGGTGGAGACGGTGACAATGACGGCTAGAAAAGCGGCGAACTGAGGATTTTTTTTGGTCAATGTCTGGTTCTGCTTTAGATGAATCATCCGTTAATCGATAAGAATCAGACAAATATAGGTGGCCTCTTTGTCTTGGTAGGCTTTGCAGGCCCACGGTTACTAATTTCGTTCAAGCGGTAAGCCCATCTCCATTTGAGCCCAATCGGTAGGTCTCTCTTACACCAGTCGTCCGATGGGAGATCTTCAATGTCAACCATCCGATACATCGAGTGCGTCATTCCATAACCTTAACTCCATTTCACTCTTTTCATTTAGAGCATGTACATCGTGGGATCAGAGATTCGGGGTCAGAGGTTCGGAATCATGTACTGACTAGGATGAATTGTGATGTGAACTCCTGATTTTAAAAGAGCGCCACATTGTGGGGATCGTGTATGGGGTCAGGAGTTCATATAAATGCTGAGTGGATGTTGATTGGATATATTTTTTTTGATAAGCTAAAATTTTTATTAAGCAAATGTTCTACAACAAAGTAAAACAAAGCCAGAAAATGATCTACGAAAGACCATTTCCTCATACCAAAACAGCTACAAAGAGCAACAAAAACACCCAAGCAAGAAAACAAACGAAAACAATCATCTATTTCCTACTCGAGTTCAAACAAAGAAACCGGTTAGACACCGAAACCGGAATAGGAGCTCCTACTGTAGTCGGATCAGGGTAACCCTCGTCCTCATTAACCTCGATGTTTTCATCCTGCGGGACTCCACATTCGAGGGCCAAAGAAGCAAAGTCGACTGCCTTTTTTCCAACTTTTTTGCTAAAACTCCAAGCACCCAAGCTATCTTTTTTAGCAATATCAACAGTGAAGCTTCCCGAATTGTCTCCTTTATCGGCAGAGATTTTGGCTCTTGACTGATAGAAGACAACTGGAGGAACATTTCTCTTTGGTTGTCCCTTTTTTGGACGTCCACGTCCCTTCTTCGATTGAGGTAAAGCCTCAGAATCCGGGGATTTAGTCAAAACGTCCTTCCAAGGGCTTCCTTGATCAACAACCGGGATTGAAACATCAACCCGAGGTCCATCACCAAACACCGCCACCACATGAAGAGAACTGTGGCCAAGCCCTCGGGCATGTTCTGAAGTCTCTGTGGCCTGCATAGTCAACCCACACACTTGGGCCTCATCTACAAACCGACCAGCACCTTCAGAGGCTTGTGACTCAGCCCGACTCACAACCAAAGCACCTGCAAACGAATCAGCAACCCCGTGAATCTCGTCAGACTTAACGCCAACTGTGATCAGATCACTCACCCCATGATCTTTTCCACCAACAACTGAATCCGGATTAGATCGCATTTTTGAAGGACTTTCTAAATTCAAATCAGAAGTCAGACCATGGCCGGAACACGACTGAGCAGACCCACTCATACCAGAGCCTGAACCTTGAATCCCTTCCACCTACACCACGCCACGAGGGTCTGAACGAGGGAACCGAGCTTCGAAAGCTCTGATTTCACAGTGGTGAGTTCCGAGACAAGCCAAAGCAACAAAAAGTATATGCCCATTCAATTTGAAACCATTTAATCCCAAAATAGCTTGAGAAGCCTCAACACACGTCGAGAAGGAGATGAACCCGAAAAATCTCCCTCCCTTATTCGAACGCTTCAGAACAGAACACCTTCGGACGGACCCAAAAGCGCTGAAACTGTTACTTACCCACTCCTCCGTGGATCCATAAGGGAGATTGCAGACAAACACATCGGTGGAACTCGTTGTACCGACGTTCTCCGAAGTACTCTCCTTGTTGGCTGGTTGAGTGAACGTTTGATTCCTATCTGCAACAACTTTATGAGGACAAAGAGTTTCAGATGCTCTGTTTATCGACTTCAGATCGATCACCGGATCAAGGTCTTCGGACGCTCTGTTTTTCGACTTCGGAACGATCGCCAGATCAAGAGCATCAGCAGAATTCTTGAACGCAACTCCACCCTGGTCATGACCCTGAACAGAGCTCGGTTGCACTGATTCACTTTCTTTTTCTCAACCTGATTGGCACGACCTGAAGTGTCTTTAGACACCTTTGTAGTCCGTACTTTCGCCTTGGGAACACGAACTCGTTTGGCTGAAAACTGAGCTCCTTGCCTCTTTCCTGACACCACCTTACCAGCAGGATAAACGATGCCGCAGTAGGTAGCATAGCTCAAAATCAGTACAGAGCAAAAAAATAGAAAAAGAAAGAGGTTTGATTGCCGAAGACTCGCCTGAATTTCTCTCTCTCATTTTGTAACCCCTTCTCTGTCACCCACCAATATCACCACACATTGATGTTAATCACGCCGCAACCATAGATGCAACACCAATCCTTCTAATAAAAAAGAGTTAATTCAGAAGTAATTCTGATTAACAAGGAACACGAGCACAGGTTAGAGATGGAGTGCGTGATCAACACAGGTTGGAGATTGGATATTTAATTATGTTTTTGTTGAATTTATTTAATTCATATTTAAAACACTAAAATTGAAATAAAAATTCATAACATTAAATAATAATTTAATTAATTAAGTAAAACACAAATATAATTAATTAGATTAGATTAATTAAATAAAATGGATAATTAAACATGACATTTCATTATTTCCCGAATAGTACATCAAACTACAATGCTTTTGGTATATCAAATTTTCTAACTCATTTAACTACTCGGAGTCGTCGTCGTCGTCTGACCCTTGGTAAGTCGCTCCAAACCAGCCACATAAGTGCTCCATAAGGTCTTATTAAAGTTGTCGGTGGGTCGCATCGTTTATGGCGCTGATTCGGGCACGCACTCGATCTTGGTAGGGCAAGGGGCCTCCTCCTTAATTCCATCTTTGAGGTGGTTGCAAATTTGGTAATTCTAGAGGGGGCTCGAAATACAATTTGTCATCCCCTACTTCGTACTGGTCCTGTTCATCCTCCACAATCATGTTGTGTAGAATGATACAAGAATGCATCATATCAGCCAAAGTATTAGCCTTCCAAATACAAGCGAGCCTTGAAATCATGTGCCCCGGGCTTGAAGGACTCCAAAAGAACGTTCAATATCTTTCAGAGCACTTTCTTTGCATTTGGCAAACAATTTCTCTTTGCGTCCATAAGGGTGGCAAATCGACTTCACGAACTGACTCCATGTGGGGTAAATGCCGTCAACTAAATAATACGGTCGTTGTAGTGATGGTCGTTGATCTTGTAGTCCACGGTCATGTCAAGGCCATGGAAAGCGTCGTCGAACAAGTGTCCGGTATTGAGGACTGGGATGTCGTAGTTTGAGCCAGACATCCCGAAAAACGCATGTCAAATCCACAAATCACGCGACGCAACCGCTTTCAGCATAATGGTTGGGTCCCCGTGATGGTTCCCCCAACTGAAGGCGCCTTGCAATGTTGTTGAGCAATTTTTCCACTACCAATGCATGTAGTCGAGACTGTCAATCATATTGGGGACCCCCCGTCTATAGCCCAAATCGAGTAATCACTGCATGACATCCTCATTTGGCTTCCGCTCGTAAACATCCATGAAAACCTCAATAACAACCTTACAAAAACGCTTTAAACATTTGAGTATGGTACTTACCCCCATACGTAGGTTTTCGTCCAATGAATCGACTGAGTACCCATACGCTAGCATACGTATCGTGGTAGTGCACTTCTGGTGCGTCGATAACCCCAAGCGTCCAAAATCGTCCACCTTTTGGACGAAACAATCGTCATGCGCCGCAACCGCGTCCATAACCCGTTGAAATAGTGGTCGGGACATACGAAATCGACGCCTGAACAACTCGGGCCCATAGATTGGGTTCTTGTTGAAATAATCCCGCATCAGTTGGTTGTGGCCTTCAAGATGACCTCTGTGAATCTCTCGCCGAGAATTCTCATTAAGTTGTAATGTTAGTGGACCATTGAATGAGTTACTTCCTATAAGATATTAGAGCGTAATTCTCATAATAGTAGAACTCTTATACACAAATGAGTGAATCCATTCACACATCCCTACCCTAAACAGATAGTTAGAGCTAGTGTATCTTTGACGAGAGGATCGTGGTTTACTGATCATGCATATAGAAATATGAGTCAAAGTCATAGATGTCAAAAAGTTTGACATTGAACGACCTACCTTAACAATACTCCATAGAACACTGACATGCGTATATATCAATCACCTAAATAGTTCATAATCCTACGACCATGACACCACCATGTGATCTACATGATGTGGATTCATGTTTTGACATAACTAAATGTTATCTTGACCACATAGTTATAACTGCTATGCTCGGATATGGATACACACATATGAGTGATGGTCATAGGCGCTTGTCACTTGTATTTATACAAGTCGGATGTCATAAAAAGGCCGCTCTTGATGAGTAAGAGGTTTATAATAAAAGTATGGCCATGTGTGTGATTTGTCACCTACATTCCTCATTCACGATCAATTTGACGTTGACACCATTTAATGGAATTGAGGCTGTTGAAATCTATGACACCCCAAGTCTCGAGGGTACGTCTCAACTTAAATATTATTTCCTTTACTGGAGATGTGGGGGTTTTATCTCATTCCGCCTAAACCAACTGGTTGTATACGAGATCTTGAACCCATTGAAATTGAAAACGAAACTTCTTAGTGACCCTTCCATCTGCCTTCCTTGCCAAGGATGGGCCCGTGGTTGGACGTAGTAGTACCAATGTTACAAAAATCCAGCTTCAAAAGCAGATAATAAAAATCTTGGGAAATTAGTGTTCTGTTTAAGCGGGATTCAATACGATGAAGATGATTACGACCCATACACTATGTAAAATGATGCCCTGTCGTCGAGACATCCTTTATATCAAGTTCCCTAATAACTGTCTAAAAATCGTCAACGAGATATTAGGGTTACATCCCACCCCTCGAGTCTCATGATAAATAAATACATTTTTATAGCTCGTCCTTTAGGGTTTTAGGGTTCTCCCCCTCTTCTCCATCTTCATCGTAGCCACCGTAACCATAATCACTCGTCCACCCGTATGATATCAGCACCACAACTGTCAACCCTCTTTCCTGTCAGTAGCAATGCTCGCCGCCCACCACCATGGCGTCCCATTATCCCACAACTACTCGCGATCGAGCCCCACTACCACCTTCTCTTTCTCCTCCAACGATCCACCGGCCACCACCACTGTCGCCGCCTTCCCCCATCACCGCTCACGATCGAGCACCATCACCACCTCCTCCTCTACCATCACAGCTGCCGCCTTCGCCGCCTACATTGCATCTTGCACCGCCTTCGCCTTCTATGATGCCTCCATCGCGAGCCTGCTCAGTACCTCTCTAGTATCTGCCTCCATCGCTTTCTTTGCACCCTGCTCCGCCTCTTGTGCCGCCTCTGTGCGAGCTCGTCTACTACCTCTCTAGATCTGTTGAGAATTCACATCTCCTTAGCCGCCCTCTGATCATCCAAGCTCACCGGAGGCTCGACCTAGGTTCTAACAGTTGGCCTATATCGCACCCGATCGCTCGGGAACTTCGTGCACGTCTGCTACAATCCATCCGCTGGATGGGGATGATTACGGGACACATATGAGAAGCAACGAGGTGTGTGGGAACGCACACCTCGCCTTGCCAGGGTCGGTATCAACCCGACTCATTGTATCCCCTTTTCCTAAGATCTCCCGTGAGTCCGTTATCCATTCAAGTGCCATGTATCAGATACCACAAGCATCTTCAGGTCGAGTCAGAAATTGACCGTCAACAACTACAACTGGCACCACAATCTAAACTCTTCCCGTTTTCTTTCTCATGCCCACCAGGTTGAATCGTTATCAGTAGCCTATCTTAAAAATCCACTATACTCTGCACTTTCCAAACACCCAACCAACGCCATTGAACTGAGGAGGGTTCTGTGACGTTTCGTGTGCGACGCTGCCGGTCTTTCTCCGCTTCGGCTGCCTGAGATACAGGGTCTCGCGTCGCCGCCGGAGTAGCTCTCTTCGCGTCGGCTGCCTGCGTTGCAGGGCTTCGTGCTCTGGCAGATCTGCGACCCTTCGCTTCGTCTGCCCGTGTCGCAGAGTTTTGTGCCGCCGCCGGAGTTCGCGCCGGCTGCCTGTGGTGCTGGGCTTGTCCTGGTTCGTTTGTAACTGCTGTGCCTCGACTCCCAGTTGCTCTGTGCCGCCGGATTGTTGGTTGTATCTGATGTGTCTTGTTGGTTTTGACTCCGGATCGATTCCGTCTGTTCAAGGGACAACATCAATGGGGGAGTCGGCTTGATCCCAGTTGTTTCTGGACCTGTTTCAGGTCAGTTTGACTCTGTTTTACTAGTTGTGGGTGAAGACCGGTTGGGTCCTGTGTGTGCTGGTGGTGGGTTCTGGTTTGGGGAAAAAAAAATTCTACTCTCAGTCCGATGGCTTCTCCAAACAACCTTGGTGGGGGTGAGATGAAGGATGCTTTCCTGAACCCTAAAAAAATGTTCGTTCTCAACATTCCTGAGTCATCTGAGAGAAAGGGACTCATCTCTATCTTCAGTGCAGCGGGTGTGGTTGATGATTTGCAGCTGCCCCTTGCTCCGAATAAGGATGGTAAATTCTTTTGTTTTGTGATTTTTCAAGATTCAGCTGTTTTAGAAAGAGCAGTGGTGATGTTCAATGGTTCGAAGCTTGGGGGTTTGGTTCTCTTTGCTGCACAAGCTAGAGAAAAGTTCGCTCGTAAGGCCAAACCAAATCTTGTTTCTGACTCTGCTGCGTCTACTGAAGATTTGAGGTCCTTGTTAAACAGGAAGAGGCAACTGAAGGTTCCTAAAGTCTCAGTTAAAGGTGCTGAAGTTGAATCTCTCCGGGTATTAGCTTCTAATGCTTGGATGAGTGTAAGTAACTGTATTAGAAGTGCAGCTTTAATTCAGCAAGAAATTTGTTCTCAAGGTGTTCTGGATATCCAGGTTAGAGATTTGGGTAACAGGGTGATGATGATCAATTGTGCAGATGATGCTTTTACTGCTAAAATGATCGAAGAAGATTGGCCTTGGCTTTCTTCTTGGGTCACCATGGTTCGTGGCAAGGAAGATCTCCTGCTTAAAGGCGGAGTTTACAAGTGGCTCTGCATTCAAGGGATGCCAATTCAAGGATGGAGCGTGAGCAACTTTGAAGATATTGCAGGCAGATTCGGAAGTTCCCTCCTTGTGCACCCTGAAACCAGCTCAGGTTTGTTCTTTCACAGGGGTCTTGTATTGGTCCATTGTAATTCTGCAAAAACAATCTTGGAGGATATCACCTTTTCTTTGGATGAAGATTCTTTCAGAGTATCTATCTCTGAATTGGACTATGTGTTAGTCCCTCCTTTGCCTGGCTCAAAAGCGAACCTGTCTGCCTCTCTGTCTGCTCGCTCTGTTGATCACTCTGTTCATGTGGGCACTCATGAGGCTGAGTCATCGCACTACTCTCCCCATGTTCTTGCCACTGATTCCGAAGAGACTCTTGGGGACATTTCTACGTCTCCAAGAAACTCTAAAGAACTAGTGGTGACGGGTGAGAATTCTGTTTCTACAGAGCAAGTCTTGGTTGAGCCTGTATCGGGGACTGGAAGTCAAGGAGCGGATTCTGAAAAAACCTTCTCTGACATTCCAAGATTCCCCCAAAAAAAGAAAAAAGGTGGGAAGAAATTGAAAAAGCCTCAGCTCTCTCAGGTTGGTCTACATTATGCCTCGGATGACTTGTTAGTCCGTCAATCTGATGATTCTGATGCATTTGCTTTGGCCATCAAATCCGTTAAGGAAATGGGGTTCAAGACTAAAGGGAATGACCATCTGTTGAGAGATCACTTGAAATCTCTAAGGGCGAGCAAGGAAAACTGGCATGCTTTCGTTGAGGATATGGGTGGAGGGTCCGAGCAAGGTGACCTTAGCTCTTGAGGTGTTTTTTGCTCGGCTTTCTTCCTCTTGCTGCCCGGTGGACTTGCTGATCCTCAGTGCTTTTCAGTAGTCTCCTTCTCGGTTCTTCTATTTGGTGTTGCTGTCTCATTAGTTTTTCAGTTGGTATTCTGTTTGTTCTTTGTGCAGTCCTTGTTATCTGCGTTTTCATTGTATTCTGTATGTTTGGTCCCATGCTCTGTTTTTGAGCTGACTCTGTACTTCTCCTGCAATTTTGCAGCGTCCCTTTTTCCTCCTTTTGGAAATTGTGGATTTATAAAACCTCGCTGATCAAAAAAAAAGTAAATGCCCTAACCTACAACATGTGGATACTCTAAAAATCCACCATAGTAAATGCTCTGAACCCTTTGCATTTCTCAGATTGTGCAAGTTTAAATCCCTTACTTACCTTAATCAATGTCCTCAAAAAGCCTACACCGATCCCATTAATAAAATATGAAGAGGATCGTGCTATAAAGCATAACTAGTTTACTCTAGTTACAAAATATAATCTAGAATCAATCATGTCTCAGATATATATCATTAATTATCTTTTACTTCCTATAGGTTTGGTACTCACACCACCATAGCCTCATCACTTGTCAAAACATCATTTATTTTCACATTATTATTTTCTGGTCAATAAGATATCACACAACATTTATACGGCCCGTCCCGTCCTACTAAAAAATTGTAGGCGAAGAAGAAAAACGAAGCAAAATTGGGTTCTGTCATTTATTCATACCAAAGACAATGGGAAAGTAATAAGTGCGGATTAATCGGAGACAGCGCAAATCGTGGCCTTCGATTTGTGGGGTACGTCGCCTGCGTAAATCTTGGTCTCGTCTTAGCCTTTTGGGATTATAGTTCCTTTGGTTAGCTCGGAACGCTACAGTTTTCCAAGGAGCTCCGATCCCCGATCCGTCTATCATTCTTCGGAGAATTCAGTTCGGGGAACTTACGTTGCTTCAAGCGAATCGTCGAGCCCCGTCTCCTACCTCCTGGATGGTGTCGCCGACTCATGCTCTCTCTCAGCCTGCTTGAGCTCTTCCTTTTTTCATCTCGTTCGGCCTCTTGGGTCATGTAGACTTTGTTTGAGTATTTTTGTTGGTTTGGTGGTTCGAGGTTTCGTTCCCGGAACCACACCACATATAATGCATTATTTGTTTTCTGATCAAAAAAGAAAAAATCGGAGATAGCGCAAAACAACGTGTTCACATTAAAACAAAAGTGTTCCAGTCTTCTAGAAGCAGAGAAAAGGTGACACCTGTCCTATTGTTTCAATTAAGTTCGTAACCAGCCAATGATTTATAACCAGAAATGTTACGTAATTACTAGAAGCAAAAGCTTTGCTTATATATAGTTACGTCCCTCGTTCTTTTTATATTGGTGTTCGTTGTTGTGAACTGAACTGCGAAATTGGCGGAGTTAAAGAAACTCCTCTCCAACAGTCTCTCTCCCAGTTAGCGTATCCCGCAAGCAACCTCCCATGACGGGCGGTGCCGAGTCCAGTAATGCTCCTCCGCCGGAAGCCGCCGCGAGGGAGGCGGAGAAGCAGAAGGTTCCGTTGTTCCAGATGTTCGTGTTCGCCGACAGGCTGGACGTGCTTCTGATGGTGCTCGGAACGGTGGGAGCTATCGGAAACGGCGTCTCTACGCCTGTCATGACCGTCATTTTCGGCAAGCTCGTCAATTCTTTCGGCTCCAACAACCAGGACGAGATCATCGACTCCATTTCAGGGGTGAGCGAAGCTGCTTCTCTCTCTCTCTCTTTTTGATTCCTCGATTTGCTTACGGGGTCTTGTTAGAACATAACTATAATTGAGCCTTCAACTATCAGCTTAATCTTTTAGTTGAGTTGGATGGTATCTTGGCACCTCACCGCTCCGAGTTCAATTCCCATTTTCTACAAAAAAATTCTAATTTATTCTCTATTTATCAAATTCGCCCAAAATGGACTAGCCCTTATCACGAGATTGTCCGCGTGTTAGAACATAACTATAATTGGACCTTCAACTATCAGCGATTTTAGTTGAGTTAGTTCTCTAATAGGTCTGTTGATTCTTACCTCTATATGCTGATTTTGTTGCTGAAACTGCTAATTTCGGCTCTTTATTGAGTTTGGAGTGGCTGATTGAGCAATGCCCACTTTGTGTTTGTTGTTTTGTCTGAATGAAGATTTTCTCTAAATTTGACGGAGTGCTTGTTAGCAACTTTTAGATTGATCATAAGATTTGGGAAATTTTGTTGGGAAAATGCTGGTTCCAAACCATTCTGAACGTTTCGTTATCACGTCCTAACCTATACCAACGTTTCGTTCCAATTCCATAATTAAAAGGTTTGTTTTTTGGGATAACTCTGTTTCCTAACCTTTACAAACGTTTCATTATCAGATCCTAACCTAGGCCAACGTTTGGTCTCAATTCCTAACATAATAGGTTTGAAATTTCTCAGAAACTATAAAAAGCCGTCCAAACTCACGATTCCGTCAACTCGTCGAGCATTGGGTTCGGTTGCTTGAGAACGAGGATAAGTTCAACATCGAGGAAGGCACCATGGGTAATGTACGCCAACAACGACAACGCTTGGATGAGTTGACGGAATCGTGAAGTTAACGAAATCGTTTATTTGCAAAAAGTATAAAAGTCCGTTTAAATAAACGATTTCGTTAACTTCAGAATCGAAAAGTCTAAAATACCCCTACATCTCGTTAACCTTTCATTCTTTTCAGGAAAAACGCTGGTTCCAAACCTTTCTGAACGTTTTGTTATCACGTCCTAACCCAGACCAACGTTTTGTTGCAATTCCAATTCGGGGAAACTATGTCATTTAATTTTTTCAGACCCAGCATGTGACCCTCATGTGGTCGAGAAGTTAACGAAATCGTTTATTTGGACGGACTTTTATACTTTCTGCAAAAAACCAAGCCTTTCAAGTATGAAATTGCAATGAAACGTTGGCCTGGGTTAGGACGTGATAACGAAACGTTCAAAAAGGTTCGGAACCAACGTTTTCCCTATTGTGTTTCCAATTGTGGAATTGGAATATGTTGATGAATGATGCTTATTAGAGGCAAATGAAATTGACAAAACTTTAATACATCATCCAAAAGCTTCAATTAAGTTGATGGAATTGCAAAGGAATTTGATTTGAAACCTTTTCAATTAAGGGAAATTAGAATTTGATTGATGGAATTTGGGGTATCTTATCAAAGCCAACTTGATGGAAATGGAATTGACAGGGCTTTATTTATTACAATGAACATTCTAAAACAGTAACCATACAGTTTCATATGATTCTGTTTCTTTTGTTGCTTGCTTCAGAATATGTGATGCTTAAGTCTTTGATCTGGTTTTATTATGACTACATTCTATTGGTTATTCATGTGGTGGGACAAAGTAGATTGAAAATACCAAACCCAATAATTGTATGTAATCATATTTGTATTTGAACTTAACCATTCCTTTTTTATGAAAGGTTAAGAGATAGAGAATTAGCAGCAGCTGCTGTAGTAACAAGTTTAACTTTACAAATTACTCAAATTGGAGAAAGTTTATATATTGATAACTTCGACTCAAGTTTTGTTGCCAAGATCAATCCTTTGGAGGTTAAATTTGATGAATAGGAAGTATGCCCACGAAAACTCAAGTTTATATATGTGTGATTTTCAGGTATCTTTAGACTTCTTCTACTTGGGCCTTGCTACTGGTATTGCAGCATTTTTCCGTAAGTACTTAAAACATCTTGTTTACATAGGTTGATGCTTGCTAGGCAATATGTAGCTTTTAATGTATCGTTTGGGTGGCATCGTCAACTGCAGAGGTGGTGTGCTGGATAGTGAGCGGAGAAAGACAAGCCTCCCGCATTAGAGGTTTGTACTTAAGGACAATATTGAGACAAGACATTGCCTTCTTCGACACTGAGACAACAACTGGAGAGGTCATTGGGAGGATGTCCGGTGACACTATTCTCATTCAAGATGCCATGGGCGAAAAGGTTGTAATCGCGTGCATTATCTTATGATTTAAGGGATAGTTGCAAAAAAGTACCCTGAGATATTCAATTTTTGCAGAACGTAGCCTTCTGTGATGATTTCAGAAAAGTGCTATGAACTTGCCTCTTTGCTGCACCTTTTTGTTTTTTACTTACTATTTTGTAAGTTCAAAATTTCAAGAGTAAAATCGTCATTTTAGAACAAATTTACACTGCAACAAAAAAGGCTACAATTTGCAAAAATTGAATCCCTGAAGGTCTTTTTTTTTTTGCAATGATCCCTGCGACTTAATTATGAAACGGCCTTATCTGAACTAATAGTTTGTGACAGGTTGGAAAGTTTATACAGTTAGCATCAACTTTTATTGGTGGATTTGTGGTTGCTTTCATTAAGGGATGGCTTCTTTCGCTAGTTTTGCTTTCAAGCATTCCCCTGATGATCATTTCCGGTGCAATCATGTCGTTTTTCATGTCAAAACTGTCAAGCCGCGGGCAAGTTGCTAATGCAGATGCTGGAAATGTTGTAGAACAAACAGTTGGAGCTATTAGAACAGTAGGCATACTTATTAGTAGGAGGTATTAATTATCTTTTGTTAACTATATGCTAACTCTGACCGAGGCTGTTTATACAAGGTTGCATCCTTCACCGGAGAGAAGCAAGCGGTTGAAAAATACAGCAAGAAACTGCAAATTGCCTATGCTGCTACAGTTCAGCAAAGTCTGGCCTCAGGTGTTGGGCTTGCTACTGTTATTTTCATCCTTTTCGCCACTTACGGGCTTGCTGTATGGTATGGAGCCAAACTGGTGATAGACAAAGGATACAACGGTGGACAAATCATCAACGTTATTATAGCAATCATGACTGGAGGAATGTGAGTAACATAACTGAAAGTCTGAATCATTACAACATTGTAATCTGACACAATACACTTGTTGTCTCTTGGTTCAGGTCATTGGGGCAGGCATCCCCGTCCTTGAATGCTTTTGCAGCAGGTCAAGCTGCAGCCTACAAGTTGTTTGAGACAATAAAACGAACACCACAAATCGATGCATTTGATAGTAAGGGAATCACTTTGGAAAACATTAACGGTGAGATAGAGCTCAAAGATGTGTACTTTAGATACCCCGCGAGGCCAGATGTCCAGATCTTTTCTGGGTTCTCATTGCACGTTCCCAGCGGGTCAATTGCAGCCTTAGTTGGGCAAAGTGGGAGTGGAAAGTCCACTGTAATTAGCCTGTTGGAGAGGTTCTATGATCCTGAAGCTGGTGAAGTACTTATAGATGGTGTAAATTTGAAGAAGTTTCAGCTAAGTTGGATCAGGAAGCAGATTGGTCTTGTAAGTCAGGAGCCAATCCTGTTTGCAACTAGTATAAGAGAGAACATTGCATATGGCAAAGAAAATGCCACTGATGAAGAAATCAGATCGGCAATGGAGCTCGCTAATGCTGCAAAGTTCATTGACAAAATGCCAAAGGTATAGTTGATAAACCCTTTCGTTTAATGAGTTCTACACTAGAAAATAACTATATGTAATTAACATGGTTTCTTATATCATGTAAGAAGGTAGAATGTGCAAATATGCACAATCAACACATAGAGTTAAGCATGAAATGAGTAATTGGATGATTCGGTTCTCTCTACAGGGCTTCGAAACAATGGTTGGTGAGCATGGAACTCAGCTGTCTGGTGGGCAAAAGCAAAGACTTGCCATTGCAAGAGCCATATTGAAGAACCCTAAAATTCTCCTTCTTGATGAAGCAACAAGTGCACTGGATGCAGAGTCTGAGCGTATAGTCCAAGATGCGCTGGTAAAGCTTATGGCAAACAGAACAACTGTTGTTGTTGCTCATCGTTTGACAACCATAAGGAATGCCAATACCATAGCGGTTGTTCAGAGTGGGAAGATTTTGGAGCAAGGTAACTTCAATACTCACAACCTCTTAAACCTTCATTCCACGCATTTTCATCCTTAAAAATGTCTTGTAGGAACTCACGAGGAGTTAATAAGCAATCCAGACGGGGCTTATTCTCAGCTAGTGCGCTTGCAAAGTGGAGCGAACAAAGAGGAAGAAGCTCAAGTTAAGGACACCAATAGATTAGATACAGCATATGGTATAGAGAGGGCTGGAAGCCAGAGATTCTCTATTCGGAGATCCATAAGCAGAGGCTCATCCAGCAGCAGACATTCCATGTCACTTAGCTATGGGTTCCCCGGTCCTGCTAATGTCCTCGATTTCCAAATGCCAGTTGATGATGGCTATCAAGTAAATGAGATTGATACTACGAGGCTGCAAAGTGTTTCCATTAAGCGATTGGCCTATCTGAACAAGCCCGAGGTACCATATCTGTTGATTGGAAGCATTGGTGCGGGCTGCCATGGAGTTATTTTCCCCATCTTTGGTCTCTTATTCTCTTCAGCTATAAACACGTTCTATGAATCTCACGACAAGCTAAGAAAGGACTCCAAGCACTGGTCACTCCTCTTTGTTGGCATCGGTTGTGTTGCATTGGTAGCTATATCAGTTCAGAATTACTTCTTTGGAATTGCAGGTGGTAAGTTGATACAACGGATTCGCTCCATGACATTTGAAAAGGTTGTCCACCAAGAAATAAGCTGGTTTGATGACCCTGAAAATTCAAGGTATACATGTTCCATCAACCATTGATTTACACATTCTTGCCATTTCCAAGTCTAACCGTTGCATTTTGGTATTTTCAGTGGCGCGATTGGTGCAAGGCTATCTACCGATGCTTCAATAATTAAGAGTCTTGTGGGTGATGCCTTGGGTCTCACGGTCCAGAACGCAGCTACAATATTAGCAGGTCTGATTATAGCATTCACAGCCAACTGGATTTTGGCTTTCATAATTCTAGCCACTATGCCTCTGATGTTGCTCCAAGGATATGTGCAGACCAAATTTCTAACAGGGTTCAGTGCGGATGCTAAAGTAAGTTCTAAATATTAAGACATAATTATTCTTAAAGCATTGTGTGCAATTGAGAATAGTTATGGGCAAAAGGCGTATAATAAGCAATAGCTATATGCAATTAACTCTAATATTAATCCCACAAACACAAATATGCTAGATAAGCCATACCTAATAGTATAGTGCTGAAACTGTTGCAGGTGATGTATGAAGAAGCAAGTCAGGTGGCAAATGATGCAGTGGGTGGAATCAGAACTGTCGCTTCATTTTGTTCAGAACAGAAAGTGATGGATTTGTATGACAAGAAATGCTCTGCACCCCTTAAACAAGGAGTTCGAGTAGGAGTGATAAGTGGTTCGGGTTTTGGCTTCTCTTCCTTCTTGATGAACTGCACAAACGCCCTGTGTTTCTACATTGGTGCAATACTTGTGAAACACGGAAAAGCAACAAGTGAAGATGTTTTCAGGGTACAAACGTTGTTTCCTTCCTGTCTTCTCTATTTTCCACTTCAACCCAAGTTTCTCATCTTCTTTTGTGTTTTTTTTCTCAGGTTTTCTTTGCGTTGACGATGGCAGCAATGGGAGTTTCTCAAAGCACTGCCTTGGCTCCTGACAGCACCAAAGCCAAAGACTCAGCAGCCTCCATATTCGAAATTCTTGACAGCAAGCCTAAGATTGACTCGAGCAGCAACGAGGGCACGACTCTAGCCAATCTCAACGGTGCCATTGAGTTGAAACATCTTAAATTCAGCTACGCAACCAGACCAGACATTCCCATTTTCAAAGACTTGTGCTTGAGCATACCCTCCGGAAAGGTACCCTTCACTGATTGCCTACATATAACGACCTTATAAGAATCATTGAGACTGACCAGCCTCAAACGCTTTTCACAGACCGTTGCTTTAGTAGGAGAGAGTGGGAGCGGAAAGTCAACTGTGGTGAGCCTCCTAGAGAGGTTCTACGACCCAGACTCGGGCCAGATACTCTTAGATGGAGTGGACATCAAGACACTAAAGATAAGCTGGCTCAGGCAACAAATGGGTTTGGTGAGTCAAGAGCCGATACTCTTCAACGAGACCATCCGCACCAACATAGCTTATGGCAAAAAGGGACATGCTAGCGAGGAAGAGATCATATCAGCCACAAAAGCATCAAATGCACACAACTTCATATCCTCATTGCCCCAAGGCTACGACACATCGGTTGGGGAGCGAGGAGTGCAATTATCAGGAGGCCAGAAGCAGAGGATAGCCATTGCAAGAGCTATACTGAAGGACCCTAGGATCCTCCTGCTCGACGAGGCTACCAGTGCGCTCGATGCAGAGTCAGAGAGGATCGTGCAAGATGCACTGGACAGAGTTATGGTGAACAGAACCACCATTGTTGTGGCTCACAGGCTTACCACGATCAAAGGAGCTGATATCATTGCGGTTGTGAAGAATGGTGTGATTGCTGAGAAGGGAAGTCATGATGTGCTCATGAGGATTAACGGTGGAGCTTATGCGTCTTTGGTATCACTTCATGCTCATTGACAACATCTTTGCACACTCCCATTCGTTCGAAATTTGAGGATGGTAACTAGAATGTTTAAAAATAATGCTGGACACTCAGATTAGATATAAATTTACGACACTTTGTCCCGTGTCGAGGTAGATCCAAGATTTAACTAATTCGTTTCATTTGATTTTAAGAATATCGTATACTATCGACTTTTTGTAGGTTGGTATCCTTATCTTCAAATCGTAATTTGTCACATTGTGTCCGATTACTCTAAAATGACAATTTTGCCCTTTGAAATTAAAATGAAAAAAAGCAAAAAAATCCAGAATTTGGTTAACTCAATCAGGTTAGTAGAATGCAAAATTTAATTATGACAGTACAATTTGAAAGCAAAAAAAATTGACTTATGTATTTCTTTTTCTTTCTTACATTGTCATTTTGGAATAAATTGACACAGTGCAACAAAATATAAGTTCAGGACTATAACCCGCAACGATCTAAAGGTAACAGTACCAACCTGCAAAAAATTTATAATACGCGGTACCTTTTTTTTCCATTATCCCTTGATTTTATGCGGCCTACATGGAAAGCAAAAAATTGACTTTCCGTAGAGCTCCTACTGTTTCAGAAGGCTTCAGTAGGCACATTGGTGGCCGGAAGACTCTGGCGCTTCTCCACATAGGCTGATGGAAACCAGCCCGCCTTACCATTGCATTCGCCTTCAGACCATCCTCCAGGGCTCATCTGAGTTGACATTTAATAATGTCACAACTTTGTAGAAACATTAAGCTTTCTCATGGTAAGAAGATGCAGTTGAAATATATACAAACTGAGCAAACGAGAAACTACCCTTCTAACAACTACATAGTCGCCCGTTGATAGGCTCAGTTCTCTCTCTGCTTCAGCGCTGAAAGGATGTGTTGCCTGCAAAGAACAATACACACAACTTCCTTTGTTCAATAGTCACTAACTTATGTTCAGCATTGACATTATAGGTGAATGAATACACAGGTTAAACTTATTTAGGGTAGATTACATGTCACCGCCATTGTTTTGTAACTTTTATCATGTCACCAACATTAGTTCAAAGTTGTATCATGTCTCCCCCCAAAAGAGTTAAGTTTGCATCACCATCCATAACAGTGTTAAATTTTGAGAAAAATGTTGAAAATACCCTTATTCAAAAAAAAATATAACAAATTGAAATAATATAAAATAAATATTTAAGGGATATGACATCCCTTGTCGTTTTTAAAAAAAAAAAAGTTATTCAATGGTTATTTTCAGTATTTTGTAAAAATGAAATTGTTTCCATCATTTTTAACTGGCGTTAGGGTAAATTGATACAAAACGAAAGTTTATAATAGTGACATAATCCGAAAGTAACATTTAGGGTGATGACTTGATACCACTTTGGATTAATAGTGGAGACATGATACAAGTTACAAAATAAAGGTGGTGACATGTAATTTTCCCATTTATTTAAGGTACTTGCAAACACTGACGTGTGAAGTTCTAGATATGGGACATATCGGCATACCTCAGCAAGGAAGAACATTGTTTTCCCAGTGCAATTCTCTGATGAAACCATGGGAGGAGCAGAGTCTTTCATCTGTTTATCAACGGCTATCTGCAACAAATTTCAAGCCATGTCCAAAGTTTATTCCTCCAATAAGAGCAAATTTTCATCATCTGAAAACAACAAGTCCTAGATCCAACCTCAGCTTCGACCTCGCCAAGAATAGCAGCTACTCGAAGGTGATAAGATTTCGCCCCTTCAATCTTCAAAACCATAAGCTTAATCGTTAATACTCCACCCCAGAAACAATTTATATCTTCAACTTATTGTTTATGTCGATATAAACACACCATAGCAACAAGCCTCTGGAAAGTGAGCCTTTGCTGCTGTGCCCCAATAGTAGACATTGCAGTTGTGACTTCCTTACCCAGTAATGCCATGTTTTTCTTCAATTCTTGCATTTTTGTTTCAGACAATTGCAGTTTTGCCGTGTTTTCTGCAGTTGGAAATTCTTTCCTTCTGATTTGTCTTCTATTAAGCTCTGCTGTCTGTTTGTGTCAACCCAACACCAAAATATAAAGGTATTAACATTAACATAGAGTAAGGTTTTGAGTAAATGACTATCTATGTAGCATGTCACTGGTGGAGAAGATGTATAGTTTTCAGATTACCAGAGTCTCTGCTTCATATCTCAATTGACTATAACGTTGAGATAGATGGCGGGCATCTTCCACATGAGAACCAGCAATAATAGCTCTTAAGGGATCCATAACCTGGAAACACAAGAGATCTAGGGTTCTTGACATAGCTGATTTCTTCATAGATGTAGGGCCTCTTCAAGTCATGTACTTTCTCATTTCAGACAATAAGAAATTATCACAAACATTCAAGCTAATCAGCTCATTCAAGGCATGCTCAAAATTTATGTGGCCAAATGAAATCTATATCTATATGCACGTAAGGAGGAGCATCTGAACATCAACTGAGAAGATTCACCAGATTCATTATAATCTTTCTTTCAGAAAATTTTCTATGCACATAGGGTAAATTGCACACAACTACCTTTATGAATTGCCCACAAACACATAACCCCATAGTAAAGCTTCCACATATATGTAACTATCCTGATGAATTTTCGCGTGTCACCAACATACAAAATAGACGGAAGCCATAAAAAAAAATTGTTTTTTTGTCATGTGAGTGCAAGTCCCAAAATATCCCAAAACCACTCACTCTCACGATTTACTATTATGATTTCAATTGGATTCTGTTCTCGAAATCCTCCACGGAATCATATTGAATTCGAAAGATTAAAGGAAATTTTTTGTGGTTTCAGTCTATTTTGTACAATGGTGACACGTGAAAAATCATAAGGGCGGTCATTTGTCTGTGGAAAATTTACTGCAGGGTTATGTGTTTGTGGCCAATTTATAAAGGTAGTTATGTGTATTTTACCCTGGTACATAATACAAGACTAACATAAAATTAAAGGTAATAGCAGGCACCTGCAAGTTGCAATGCATGATAAAAAAACAGATGGATATACAGAAGACATAATATATATAACCTAACCTGTGAAGATAACAACTTAATGAAATCTTCTTGCTCCTTTTCCACATGTTTACGAGCATCACCATATATAGCTGCAGCCTTTGCTAGAACATTGTCGTTGATGTTTTCAGCACCATATCTGCAGCAATCCTCAGACAATTTGGTTCCTGACTACCAGAAAAATTAGCCTTAGTAAGCAAAGGAACAGAGACATTAATGTTGCACACTAAACATATTCAACCTGAAAAATTAATGTTAATGGAACTAATTGCATTGGAGTCTCAATTTCCACACACATTCTTTTACGACAATACAGTATAGTTGGTTAAATATTTCACCAGCTTCAATATTCCTATAGCTTATCACAATATATGCTTCTGCAGCTTTCACAATTTCCCTCTGAAAGTCCTGAAGAGAAAAATAAAAAATATACAAAGCACATCAAGAAATCGAATCTAATGAATATAAGTAGTTTGCAACAAAGAGAATGTAAAATGGAAGCACCGTTATAACAGACCGAAATATCCAGTACAAGAACATAACTATCTTTACCTTTCCTGAACGTGTAGATTTGTTTAGTTTCTCCAACTGATTATGTATGTGCTTCTCAACCTCGTCAATAACCATTACATCTGAGCTCTCATAACCAGACCCATAAAATGGCTTTATTAGATACTGAAATTCAAACAAGTAAAATCCATATGGTGAGAGGAAGCAATGTCTGTCGGTAATTGAAAAGGTTGTTGGGAGTAAAGTTACTTAAGGAACCAAACTCTTTATGATAAGTGTTTCCAAACGTGAGATATCTGGACACATAAACAGCTGGTTTGCAAACATTTTTTTAATGATCGAGTAAATGGAGAGAAAACAAAGAAAAAGTGACTCAAGGGTATTACATGGAATTGGTGATCTCTTGTTGCTTGTAGTATGAGAAGTCTACATAATTAGCTGGATATATTATTAGCTCCACTCCTATTTGCATCAGTTGTTATGAAAATGCTAGTATATCCAGCTAATTATGAACTATGCACAACATGTATTTATTATGAAAATGCAAGTTATTTAATACTTATTAGAGTAATAAAAACAACTAATTTACACTTACCATCAAATACATAGAGCTTGGCCAATAGCAAACACTGTTAGTCCAAAATGCCCACAATTTTAAATAATCAAATATAGCTCCAAATAGCTCTTTATATTACCAAAAAATAAGTTAACATTATTGCTACTGCAAAATTCTGACCATACAAACAAAAGGAATAACACGATGTTAAACCAATTGGATCACATTTGCCTCTGAGAAATCCTTGAAAACCAAAAGGGAACCAAATCTTCTAATCAACCTATTTTTCAATGAACCACTAATAAAATACATAATTTAACCTAATTGAATGAACCCTCACTGAATTCCTCACTTTCCCGCACTTCCTCACCAACCAAACAGAGCCCATTGTGACATATTCACGCAATTGAAAAACGAAAAGGACAGTAAAGGCAAAATGGGTCGCGAAAAATCACCTGTTGCTGCTTGGAAACCGATTCCCTGAGCTTTCTCAACGCATCCATGGCGGATCCTTTGGGTCTCTGATCCCCGAGAAAACCAGAGGAGGAAAAATCAGGCTTCAAATTGCACAAGTTGGGTTGGTTTGAGGATGTGAGGTTTCAGGATTTGATTGGATTCGCGAGTCGAATCCGATTATTGGATCATACGGTGCAAAATCTTCAGCTCGTTCTCGTCAGTTCTTCCTCCTCCTCGGAAACGGTTTCCTTTTTTGTTTTAACTATCTCTCTAAATATTTCCGTTACTTTCGGAGGGTATGTTAGGTGCGGACAGGAGTAGTGCTCTTTTGGTGAGGACCCATTTGACACCACACAATTGGTGGGCCAGATGTGGCCCATAAAATAACAGCCCGAGTTAGTTTTTTCCGATTTTTTTTTTTTTTGAAAAGTTGAGTACAAAATCACAAAAATGTGATTTTGATTGGGTATGGAAGTACATGTGTCAGAAAAATTGTCTATCATTGGGCAAAAGAGACAAAGAAGATATATCTGATACATAGAGTGGTCCATCTCTTGGGGTAAAATATAATGAATTTCATCAACTCTTATTTTATTCTATATTTTATACTAATGGGTTACTATCCCCGGTCAAGTCTCTTTGCCACGCTCTCTTTCCGGTTAGACGATCAGATCTGTGCCCAGCTTTCGTCGGAACACCGCAGTCGAGTCGTACTCCTGCTTTTAGTGTTTATCTGATCAGTCTAGTGCACCAGGGCTTAGTGGATCGGATCTGTACCCGTCGGTACCGCCCACCTCGCCACGACTTCAAGCCCATATTTCGGAGGCCGGACGCGAGTAGTTTTTTGGTCGTCATTGATGTTTTTGTTGTTTATGTTGTTTGCCTGTTATTTGGTTTTTGTTTGTAATGCCTATCGGATTTTCAGTTATCCGTTAGGTGTAGCTGCTGCCTTGGGCGGCGTGTCCAGTTTGGACTCTTTATCGATAGATCTCTTCGGAGAATCGATAAGGAAATCCGATCTAGCAGTAGTTGTTATCTAGGCGCTGCATCGTCCATCTCGAGAGTTATTCATCTCGTTGGTCGTATCTCGGATTCTCGAGAACGATCGGTGGATGCAACGCTTGTACGGTTTGATTTATGTTCGGTTTGTAAGATTTATTAAGTGATTAATGAATCTTTCTTTTCAAAAAAAAACAAGGCCAAAACACACATTTTGAAGAAGCATCATTAACGAGACTAAGGTGAATTGGGATCCTTTTTAACATTAACATCATTAATCTTTAAAAATTATCTTTAAAAATACGTGTATCATTTCATTTTGTTACCTAGATTTTGTAGTAATCTAATGGATGGGATAAAGGATGTAATTTCAAAATATTAGATAAACAAAAATATATTGGTAAAGATAAGTACATTTTAAATGTGATGATGTTAAATGAAAAGATTAGTCTTGTTTGTAACTGATCAAAGGCTGTCAATTCCACAACATGCCTTAAATGTCCCATTGCCTACCAATTCATGCACCATCGCCTCTATCAGATTCTCTTTCTATAAGCATTTTTACATTCCAGAACCCAAAACGACAGATCCTTTTAGAGAGATTGGAGAGATAAAGGTTTGATTTTGGGGGCAGCCCACGATCTGCAACCCCATTTCCTCACACAAACTGTCCCTGCAACTGCAGAGAAGAGCCTTCAATCATGACTTCTGGTGCGAAGAAGAAGAGAAAAGCTGCCAGGAAAAAGAAGGAAACTGGAGCTCCCACCACCAACAATCCAGGTGCTACACTGTCATTCAATTGTTTCTCACTTTTTCCTTTTTCTGAATCGTTTATAAGTCAATTCCGATTCATGGGTTCTCGTTAATTGCTATGGTTCTGTAGGATTTGAATCCCCCATCTGCTGTTTTCGATTGTTATTGCTCTTTTGATTTCTGGGTTACTGTTAATATTTAGTTTTTTCTCTGATTGATTTGGTGGGTGTTTTTCAATTTTAGCTGAGCTTCGCAATTTTACTTGTTTTCGATATTGAATCTGTAAAATGGTGTAGGTGATGATGAAGTGAAAAGCCCTGACAGTGATGGTGAAGAGTTCGGCACTCCCGCCGTTGATTTCCACCAATCTGTCTTCGAGACTAGTGAGTTTAGCACCCCTGCCGTTGATTTCCACCAAACTCCATTTCAGGAGGGTGGTGGTGAGGACCTGGAGAAGACAGGCTCCTCATCAGTTGGTGCTGAGAGCAAAACCAAGGGTGGTAAGCATGTTAAGTCATCAAAGCAGTCTCACACCAGTTCTTCGAGCAGCTCTTCAGATGATGAATCTCAGGGCAAAGGAGCACCTTCTTTTGGTGATTTAGTCTCCAAAGAGATTGGTAAGCTTGGGGAGATAGGAACACTTGGAGGGGCTGCTCTTGTTTCTGATGTAGTCAAGCCAGTAGTTTCGGTGTCTGTTGAGGTGACTCGAGTTAGAGAATACGCCCCTATTGAGACTTCTTCAACTTCTGATCCCTTCAGACCTGTGTTGAAAGAGAATGGAGAGAACTTGTTGGCTAAGTTCAATGAGCTTTCACCTGCTGAAGTGGGTAGTAAGAATGGTGAGGCTTCTTCTAATACAGTGAAGTTTGCTCCAAAAGATTCTGAGGGTAAGGCAGTCTTATCACCGGAACATACTAAAAATTCTGAGACTACTCAAAACAGGGAAAATGAGGTATTTTCCCTATTATTATTCTCATTGTTTCATACTCTTTGATAAATTTTATTTTAAAATCAATGTGGAAGTGACTAAAGAATTTTACTTTCCAATGCTGTATGCAGCCTTTGTTGTCTGTGGCTCCACGACCCGTGCAAACAACTTCCTGGAAGAGCTGTTGTGGATTGTTTGAAGTGCTTACTGGATCCCAGAGATGATTTTAGGTTAGAACATCTATCTTCCTTAATACATGTTAGAACATCTATACTTGCCTAATTCTTTTCAAGCTGATTGATATTATATTAGGCATTTCCTTTTGTGGATCTTTATCTGGGCGCTTATGGTTTTTGTATGATTGCTTTCTGGGTATGTTATCAGTTGCTAGTGCTACTGATACTATTCTTTGATATTTGTCCTGCTAGTTTCTTGTGTGTGATTAGTAAAATTTATTTTTTGATGTGATTTTATATGGGAGCACGAAACTTTTAATTTTACTATTTTAGACTTCTTGAGATTTATGTATCATAGGCTCAAGACATCCTTTAAACTGTAACGGAGCTCTGATATTGCTTCAAGACCTCCCCACCTTGAGAAAGAAACCCAACAGAAGTTGAGAGATAGAGAGATGCCCAACAAGAGTTGGTGAGACTTACGGTCTAGGAGATGAGGTAGAGATTTCGATCAGGAACCCAGGATTTAAACAAGTGGTTAACTTTCACTTTTACTGATCAAGTTTTTATGTCTAACTTATGAAGGGCATAGTTGGTAATTAATGCTTATTTAACCAACTAAAATAGAAATGGGACACTTGTTCAGGGACATCCATATTAGGGAAGAAAAGGATATAGCATAGCAGAAGGATTGAAAATGAAAGTTCATACAGTACATACTTCATTCGTGACACGGCTATAAATGTGCTGCAGAACATGTTTGAATTCTTTGGAGATAATCATTTCATTGTTATGCTAGTTAAAATCCTCCGTAATTTCATCCAAGAGTGTTTTTGTTAACTGGATGGTGCTTTGAAACCTTCGTTGCATTTGTAAATAAATAGACACAAGTATCATGCACAATGTTCTCATTGCTTATTTTACATGCAGAAATGTGCATGGAACGGATGAGATGAATTAGCTAGCCTGAAGAAGGATTCATTCCATAGACTTGTTTCTGAGTTCATAAACTTTTTTATGTTTCTTTTCTCTCAAAACAATAGGCATTTGGTGTGACTACAGGTGTTAATTTTGTAATCTAGTTATGTTTAGTACTTTTTTTTTCATTTTTAGCCAAATTATTCTGTTCAAGACTGAGTTTATTCATGTATTTTAATGTTTTAGACAGAACCAATCATAGCAAAGCAAATCACACAAATATTTAGGATTATAGTAAACTTAACAGAGTACAAAAAAATTAAAATCAAATCAATCTAAATCACACCATTTACTTGAGCCTTGTATACATATAGATTCCAAGATGATGATGAACTTCATCATCTTGACATGTGAATTGCAGCTAAGTATAGCAGCTGCGTAGCCGAAAGGATGATTAGAAACGCCTCCATAGTTCTCTGCAACCACAAAATCAAAGTATTTCCCTTTAAACGTAAGGCCTAGTTACAGTAACGAATTGATATAAAGATGAAGCTTGTCTCACCAGACGAGCATTCCTGAAATGGAGCTCGATTTCCTTGCAAGCAAATCTGCATGAAACCACAACACTAGCTAGTCAGTAGCTTAGAATTCGTGTAATAACTTAGAGAACGAGTATAGGTGTTAACGCACCCCATCGCGAGGACGGTGAGGGACCAAGCAATGGCGGCTGCAGAAGCGGCGGCTGGCAAGCTGTCCCTAGTCCAGGATCGCACGTGGTTCACTCCCGATATGACAGACGCCACACCAACAACTCCGGCCAGCAGAGCGAACATGACGAAGAAGCCGGTCGCACCATTTCCCATGGGGAAGTATATCGGAGAAAAATGTGCCGGCAGGTCCATTCCAGGTCCTGCAACATAAAGTTCTCATGTTATCGATCCAATTAATATACAAGGATCATATCTGACTAACAAGGTCGACAGGTCCTCTGACCCGATAATACAACTAAAATTTTATATGGGATAATGACACAAAAGTACCCCTAGTATCCTTATCTTTAAATTATTGTGGATTGTGGCCATGAATTTATATTTTATTACACTTTGTATCATTTTAATCGATTTTACTTTTGAAATTTTAAATTAAAAGCAAAAAAAAAAAACCTTATACACAAAATCAACTAACTTAATCGAGTTAATCAACTTCTAGACTTTCAAGGACCACAAAATGCAACAAAATAAAAGGTCATGATAACAACACGTAACATTCGAAAATAAGAGTAAGGATATGTAAAAATTAGATAATACATGTAGGTGTGTCGGCATGTACCAATGATGAAACCATGCTCGATGGCTCTGTCCATGGCCCATCCTCCTATGCCCAAAACTATGACGTACATGCAGAAGTTGAGAAGTAGGAGCAGCGTAGCTATCGGTTTCATTTGCTCGCCCGCCATTGAAGACAGACCAGAGCTCTATGTATCAATATTCAATGGTAAGAGATTTTTGTAGCAATACATGTAAGTAACGAGTGCTTATATATACATATAGCAATGAGCCTATAGCTAGGTAAGGGTTATTGCAAAGCTGTCGGATCCATAATGGTTGTCTAATAAGGTTCTGGTTCTTTCCTTGCAAAACTGTTGCTTCTATATCAAGGCAAGCAGCTAAGATAACTGGATTCTCACTCTGCATCTCCTTTGCTACTTTATTTTTTGAGAAATTCCGATACAAAGTGACTCAGACTCGAGACAACCTTAATAGGTAGTGACAACAATGAGTTACCAAAATGCAAACTCTAATAGACAAAAAACATTGTGATCGCTCATAATGTTCTGTACAATCAGCAACTGTTTGATTATCCCATGTTAACAAAACAAATACGCTATGGTAATGGTCTCAAACATCCATTAAAGTATACTTCACTGGTAAAAAAAAAACTACATTCTCCTCCTGTGTGACTGAGATACAGAAACATGGTGCTCAACTCTGGTAAGAGGTCACTGCCCTAAGAGAAAGACAGCATAAAGAATGGTGGAGAGCCAAAGTAAATTGACATGTACAAGAGGGATGGTGATTATACATCAGATTTAACCGCTGTACTGAGAAAAATATTCCTTGTCTGCTTTCACAAGGCGCCTTTGGAACTCAGCCCACTCGCTCCTGCACCTTGCTCTCACCTGTGAATGTAAACAAGAATCAGCTGGTTTGGAGATGATCTAAGTTTTGGGGTTTAACCTGTCCCAATTTTACATGCTAGTTATGCTCTGCAATGACATGATCCATACCCCGTTTCTGATCTGCAGAGAGCAAGAAAAAAAATACATATTAACAAGGGAGCCAACTTGAAGATCCTTTACTACTAGATTAAAGTTCATGTTAAGCATTTATAAGATTATAGTACACAAAACATTTTTTATAATAGAAGTACATGCTTATTTTTGTAAATATAGATTGAGTTTTATCCCAGAATAATTGCAGGAAAGTACCTAAGGTATTCACTTTTTACAAGTTGTAGCCCTGATCTTTGATAATTGCAAAAAAAAATGCCCTGAACTTGCCTTTTTGTTGCACTTTGTGTACATTTGTTTCAAAATAATGATTTTGAATTTAAAAAATAATAAGCAAAAAACAAAAATAAATCTAGAGTTTTCACATCTCTTACTTTTCTTCTTCTTTGGACGTACAAAGAGGAAGAAAATTAAGAGAGGTGAAAATTATGGATTTTTTGTTTCTTATTTATTATTTTTGAAGGGTAAAATCGTCAATTTGAAACAAAATTACACAAAGTGCAACAAAAAGTAAAGTTTGGGGCACTTTTTTGCAATGATCAAAGAACAGTGCTACAATTTACAAAAAGTGGAAACCTCAGGTATTTTATTTTTGCAATTATCCCTTTTATATGTTATTTAGGTTTAACATGAAGAGACCCGAAAAAAATATATTGGGAACACTATTGCAGGTAATATCTTGAGATTACATACCCCTTCTGGCGGAGCTTTCCCTCCTTCTAGCGCATCCTATATCATAACAAAGAATAATTTAGATTGTTGAGTATAAAATGTTGTGTGATGCACTCGTGTTTAGTTGAAGAAAGTTTCTGTTTTCAAATATTTACTTTTAAAACCTTTAAAAAAATTACTTTTTAACAAAATGTTTTCACAAATTCCATTTCCTGTACTTTAGAGGGAGTGAGAGCTGCTTGGTCAACAAAATCACAAGGGAATGATCATAAATAATTTATTGAAAGCAAAAGTGATGAGTTACCTGGTCCCCAAGAGAGGGAATTGTTTGATGAATAATCCATTGGGAATCAATCACACCAATTTTTTCATGTGCAGGCTGTTGAAAAAAAAGAAAAGCAAACCACGTAAGGGTTCAATGTCAACAACATAACACAATCCAAGGGTAAGAACCTCAATTGTACTTGACAGCCCACAGTTAAACTATTCTTACAATGTGAGATCATCATGCTTTGCATGGTTTGCTCTTAGAATCAAGCATAATGCTCAGCGCCAATATAAGTGTACTATTTGATTGTTTACAAGGGTTAAGGATTCAATTTTTAGTGCTCGACTGTTAGGACCTTGACTACGGGATCGCGTTACAGGGCCGTAATACGCAGATGAGTTGAAGCTTCGGCTTCGCGACGGCGAGCCTTTGTTCTTCCCTCTCACATTTGTGACTGTAACAAGCTCGTTAGAGAGAGCTTACACCTCAATAAAACCAAAGCTCGTTAGAGAGAGCTTACACCTCAATTAAACCTAACCAAACCAGATTTATTTTTCTCAATTGTCTTATTTTATTCTTCTCTCTTGGTATATATATAGCCAAAGAGGTTACCCAAAAACTCAAAGTCCTAATACAACTGTAAAATTCTGAAATATTATTGATGATTGTTGATATTCTTGGTTTTTCAATACAATGAGAGCACCCCTTTATATAGGGTTCAACTCTATGCGAAATAGGAAATACTAATACTAAATAACATAGGAAACCTAACTTAACTAGAATAGGAAATACTTGTAAACTGGAAATAAACTAAATTCTAACAACAACCATACTTGGTAAATCTCTACCCATATTTCCTATTCCTATTCCACTTAGCCAAATAAAGGACTTCTATTACAAAAAGCAAATAAACTAATAGTTCCAAACTTTTCCCTTCACCGACTTCCCCTTTAATCCGCCACTGTTGGTGGGCTTTTCTTCCTTTGGTACGCCTTTGTACCGGCTCGTAAGGCTCATAACATCGACTTTCCACCCTTTACCCCATGTGCTCTCATCTCCTGACTACTCAAGTTGTTACAACTGATTTTGGTAATTCGCGTCCAATTAACTAACTAAAATGGAAATGAAACACTTAATTTGAAGGCGTCCATTTTGGGATAGAAGGAGTAACCAACAAAGGGCGTAGTTGAATAAGAAGATGAGAAGCTTCGGGTGTCAAGGTCACACATCGAAAAGATGTGAATCCGTTTGCCACTTGATAAGCAATCTTGGGGACTCCACCTTTCAGCTCGAGTGTTTTTAGGTGGGTTGGGCTTTAACATGGTATCAGACTTGGTTCATCCATACTTGAACCCCTCTATGCCATCATGTTATCGGGCCATCTTATTTTGGGTTAGAGGCCTATGGTTCATATGCAGGCCTGGTCTGCACGTGAGGGGGTGTATGAAGATCCGTTCGCCACTTGATAAGCAAGCATCTTAGGGCCTCCACCTACTGGTTTGTGCTTTTACACCTGGAGGTAGTACTACCGAGCTAGTTGAAAACCATAAGCAACTAGCTCTGTTTATTTTTCACGGGTAAAAATATCTTAAAAGAAAGTTCTTTAGATTCTAGTTGCTGGGAAATAATTGGTTCGAGAATCCTAATTCCTCTCTAGTTCATGGCTTTTAGCTTATTGAAAACTTAAGCATGCCTTTGATGAATATACATACTTCTAAAAAAGTGTACTTGTTAATCTCGTGCAGACAACACAATCAAAAGGTTAAAGCATTTGATAGGCCAAAGAAAGAAAACTGCCGCACTCAGAAAAAATGTTTTATATATATATTATTCTTAGGGAGATGTGTACCAAATGGTGAAGACAGTCGTCATTGGTCAATCCATATCAAATTTATAACAAAATACCAGGTAATAAAAATAAAACACAGGTCAGATCTTCATATGGCTAAGGAAAAAAAAGAATATACTAACCTCAGCGCATCTTCGGAGAGCAAAATCTATGCCCCACCCATGCACCAAATCATTCTAAAAAACACAAATAATTACCATATCAGAAAAAGGGTTTTGAATAAAACAAGTTTTTTCGTGGACCAGAAAAAAAGACTACACAAATAATATACAACATACCTGAATCATATGCCAGACACAACGCCAGGCTTCTCGAGAAAATACAGGAGCCATTATTTCCACAAATCTGAAAGAATGAAAAAAATATGAAACTGAATTACTATTAAGTTCCATAATCTGTTTATATTCAAGGCAATGCATTGCTATTATTTTCAGGTTCGAATGTATCATACATTGACAAGAGACATGCAGAAATTATACAGTATGTTAATCAAACTTTCAAATGTCTTCAGGAAGGGAGCAAACATAAGTTCATCCGACCATTGATTCAAACATTAAACTACATATCTATGTTTTAAGCATTTGTAAATAAGATCAACTACATTAATGTTTTTCCATATGCACAAGTATCCAAGGGGGAGAAAGAGCATACGCTGCACATGGAGGCAAATTTGGATCGCTACACCAGCCAGGTTTCTCTTCGGTATTCCTGTAAGCCAATCACAACATAAATAATTTCACAAAACAATGTCCAATCAGTTACAGTAAAATCATATCAAGGGAGAGAGAGAGAGTCTACTTGTGAAATTCTCTGTCACCTCTTCTCTTTGTCATTTCCCATGTTAATCCACTATTGGGCTCAATACCCGGTTGAGAGATCTCAAGACCATGTTTCTTAACCAACTCAATATACCTGGTAAATTGCATAAACAACGCGCAGCGTGTAAAAATTGAACTAGACAAGGAGTACAGGTACTGGTAGGGGGGAAAAACTCACTTGTCTGCATTGAAGTGTTCCACTCCAAGATCTTCATCCCAGATAAAAATATAGTCAAATGCCGCTACAATATCAGGATGCAAAAACCTCTTTGCATACCACCTGAAAGACATATATTTAAAATCTGAAAGTAAGAATAAATGTGGGTGATATTGTTAGGAACTCAAAACAGCACAAAATGCACAGATACTTGCCATTTTGCTTGCCTCTTCACACTGACATGGATTGCCCTTTTTGACCACTCGAATTGATCCCATTCATTTGTTTGGCCATCATAGTGAAAAAGCAAAATCGTGAAATTTTCGGAAAACTAGAATAAAATATAAGAATGCAAACTTCAGTATCCTTGTAATATCAACATTAATAAATAGAAAAGTGTAAGGATGAATTTTTAGACACCTTCTGAACGGCTGCATTGACGTTATCTTTCTGCTTAATTCCCACAGTAAAAGTAACCAAGTACTTGGGAGTTTTCTCCAGATCCTGCAAGATTTCAAGACGTTTGTTACAATCATTGCATTCTTAGACCATTAAGTTAGACTGTCTTTATTTATGTATTTGCTTTTGAATAATTTGCATAAAACCTAAATAACTGACTCAACCAAACAACAAACGATCTTTCAGTCTTCTGAATGTTTGGGTCAAAGATGGTAGTATGGTACATAAGGAAGAATATCAGCAAAAAGACTAGCAATTAGCAACTACCTTTAGTAACAAAAAAAAAAAAGAGGTCATTTTTAAGGTCACTATAAACTTTAGCCTCTACTAGCTAACTGAACAAGAAAAATATAAATACGATTACCAACTTAATTTAGTATTAAGACAATGACTACATTGGCATTATGACCAAGAGTTTACCTCACTAGGTTCACCCCATAATCTGCGCATGTATAAATCAGATTGTGGCACAACTATTCCTGGAGGTAACAGCTCTGCACCACGCGGATTTGTTGGAACATATATCTGACAAAAACAATGAAACCATAGAGAGTCAAATCTTAGGCTTATTTAAGAAACACAAATTCACATCATGAATATCTTTTTGTGGATAATATCTCTAAGCCAATGAGATCCTCTTATAAAGGAAACTATCCCCTTCATTATACATTTATACCCACGATAAATAGACTAGTCTTCTGATTATGCACCTACAGTATTTCCAACAAGCAGACTCTGGAGTTCCTTGCCTATAGTGTGATGATTAGCTTTATACAAATCCTATGTTATAATGTAATTGTTAGAGTTTCAACACAAATCTCATTACTGCCTTCATCCAATGTCAGAATTTCAGTTTTAGAAACTAGTGTGAAAACATAGTTGAAATTGTAACCTATTTTATGACTGACATTTAACTAGGTAGTAGGTAGTATAATTAGTCATAAGGTATCATGATAACATAATCCGCAATGATAGAAGGGTTAGTATAGCCATAGATCAAGAGTATAAAAAAAACGAATCATTATACTTGAATTCTTCTCAAGAAACAGGAGCATATCGTAACATAGCATGTAGTGCTTTAGATCATATCGTCTAAGATATATTAGTTGCACAACCTTGCAATCAAACCCAATGTTATCGGATGCTGTATATACGACATAAGAACGGGGATGTGGGAGTGATCTAAGAAATCCCTGCTTCTCAGAGCGAGATATGCAGAATTAGATAGCATCACTGGCTAATCAAAAGTAACAATGTTTCCAAAATACCTTAGGAACACTGTGCGACCCAAAATCTTCAAGACGTACATCAGGACTAGCAGATATAGCACTAATATTTTCATTGGGGATGGTTACACCTTGAGATGATATAATTGGGGACAAAGGTAAATAGATCTGCAAGAGTCAAGAAGAAAATCAAATGGATGATAGGTTTCTAAAAAATAAATGTAAGAGCTGATAGAAGCTAACATACACTGGTAAGAGAAAGTGATGGCAATGAAACACCCATAAAAAATCCGAATAAAACTCCTAGAATTGTTGAGAGAATAAGCCTGGTACTGTCATTTGATCTTTTCATAACCCCACTGCAGCGAAAAATAAAATAAAAATGTTATTAATAATGGTAGTAATAGACGAGTTAGACCTACAAACACTTACTTTAGGAGGGCGGTCAAACATCATTGAAAAGGAGGTTAAAGACATGAAAGAAGGCTTAGGTTGCTATTCTCATAAGGTGCACTTTATCAGAAAGTATAAATCTAACTCATACCTGCGGTGCATTATCCCCATCTTATTTTTCTTGTTCAGCATCTGACACTCTAATCAAAGGCTACATGCCAAAGAGGGCCATTCTCTTTGAAACCTTAAGCAATTCTGGCACCACCCAGCTTCAAAAAAGCAGATGCAATTCTCAAAGAAGTATAACTGTAATCATATAAAGGAATGACGGTCATCAGAAGAAGAAAGGCATTCCCTTTTTTCCTTTTACACATATGCTTGTTATGAATAATGACTTCTCTGAAGTGACAAGAAAAGATAGCTACAAAGAAGGCTATCCTAAGAACAAGCTAAGTAGTTTTTTGGTAATTTAGTGTCCACATTATATTGGATATCAGCTCAAGGTTAGCCTCAAGAAAAATTTATATTACATGAGTAGGCTCTGCCACGTAGATACGTTGTTTAAAGGAACTTTTGATTTAGCTGGTCATGAAGGCATTAGAAGCTTGCCTTTGACTGGGGTCTTCCTCTGTGGCTACACAAGTTAGTGTCATACTATTGGGGCTAATTGATAAATATATGAATCATCTGAGACTGCACAAAAATATCTTTACCATCAACCTATTTAAAGCCCGCATCCTCATTATCTTGTATTTCCCCCTTCTGCTAAGTTTAAGTCACGGTGAAGCTTAAGGATGGAAATGATATACCGCACATCATTCCTAAAAGAAAATGTAGTATATACTCACAACAAAGCACAAAACAGGAACAAAATATCCATAGAAATTTAGCATGCACATTACCGTATCAAATTAAGAGGTCAAAGGCGATTCAACAGCGGTCAAACAATCAACCAACCAGACACTTACATATTCAAGTGGCATACTTGCATGAATCAAAACAACCAAAAAAAGTAAGAAATACGAATCTGCTCATTTCCATGAAAGATCCCATTTCAGCTACGACCCAATTGAACTAAATCCTCACATCAAACAAAAGCTTCCTAAAAAAATTGCATAAGATGAAATAAATCCAGAAAAAGAATTTCAATTCACGACACACAATTACTACAACCATGAACACTACTCTCCATCCATAACCGGGTAAATTCCGAAATCCAACTAGAAACAATGAAGAACAACTGAAACCACACACCCATTACCATAAAATTCAAGCAAATTACGACTCACGGAGCAGAAAAAAGCTTGAATCCCAACTCAACAGTGGAGTTGTTGGATCGAACAAGTAGATCAGAACAAAAGCAGAAGCAACAACAGCAGCCACACCATCGTGTGGTCAAACAAAAGGGGTCGAGCTCTCACCTGAGTTGACCGAGCTGGTGGCAGTTGACGACGGCGGTGTGACCAGTAACGGTGAGCAAGACCAGACGAGAAAATCGGGATCCGGTTGGAAATCGTGAGTTGGTGTGTTCTATTAAAATCTAAAAGTACGAACATGGTGTATATATTTATCTTCTAATTAACTTTTAATTCGAAGGGTAAATTTCATCTTACTGCTCTAATCATTGATTTTTTTTCATCTTATTATTCGAATAATTTTTTTGTTACGTTATTATTTTAGAATTACGTTTTTGTCACTTTCATACCTACCGATAATTTTTCGTCCATTTTTTGACGGAAAATAGTCCTCTATTTAAAAAAAAAAGAATATTTGAACTACCTTTTACCCATTAAAACTCTATGCTATATCACCCTCTCTCTCATCACACCCTTTTTCTCATGTATCTTTTAACAATCTCTCGTGCTTTTATTCATTTTTGCCCGAAGAGAAGCTTGGCGACGGAGGAGCTCGACACTGACGGAGCAAAGAACGGTTGGAGCACGGAGCAAAGAACGTCGGCTTGACGATGTCGCTTCCCATATATGGAACGGGTTGTCGTGCTCGATATCTACCATGATTCATCGTGTAAATCCACCCAGGTCCAGCGACGTTGCAGGTTCGCCGTGTAAATCCTTCCTCTCTAATTTCCTCCCTCTGATTTTGTTTGGTTTAAAATCAGAGCCGAATCTAGGGTTTGATTTCTAGGTTTTTGGAGATGAAGATGAATGTGGGTATGGGAGATGGGGGTGTGGAACGATGAAGATAAGGCCATGGTGGCGTTAGATTTGCTGCTTTTGGGATCTAGTCTTGTAGTTCTAGTTGGATGTGAAAAGGGAAAAGGCATGTGGATTCGCAACTTGGGTTTTCAAATTGGGTAAATTACGTTGGCATACCCCGAACTATACGCGTTTAGCAGATTACTACCCCAAAGTTCATTCGTAACAATTACCTACCCCGAACTAAAGGTTTGTAACGACGTTGGTCACTCCGTCCATCAACTGTTAAAAAAACGCACAAGCATTGCACATGCATGGATATTTTTCAAAAATGGTAATAATGCCCTCAAATGTTCATGGTCTTCATCCTCTTCAATGTCTGGCTTCACAGTTCATCATCTACTTTATTGCCTTTGCGTCGTGGGAGTGAGAGATGATGGAGGACGATGTGTTGAGGTGTTATTGCGAGCTTCCAGCACATGTTCGAACTTCCAAGACGAACGAGAACACTGCACGGAGTTTGTTGGATGCGCGAGGTATAAGGTAAATTCTGAAGTTGCCTTAAATTGCAAATCCTTGGTTCTAAGATGAAATGTTAAGAATTTACAGGTTGAGTTAGGGTTTTGTAGACATGTGGAGGTGTTAAACTGAGGTTGGTAAATGTATATGTTGTAGAGTACCAGAAATTGCCACTTTTTCAAGTGGATCGATGATGAAACTTGTCCAACTGGGAAAATCGTGTTGTCAGGTTTGTACGCACGAATCAGAGCTATGGAGTCTACTATTATGAGCGTAGATGAAGATTGTGTGAAGTTGCATAATGAAGTAGCAGAACTTGAAACCAAAAAGGCATCTCCTGAGAAAGAAATTGCAATGAAAATGAGGTTATTGAGGTTTCGGAAATGGAGATTGTTGCAACTAAAAAGGAAATTGATTCGAATAGTGAGATTATGCAGCTGCAAGAATTGGAGATTCATGGTTTGAAGAAGAACTAAAACAATTTGTTAATGAGTTTGAAAATCTGTTGTATGTTTTATTGCATTGGGTTTGGTATGAAGGCTGTTGTAGATTAGGAAAGATGTATGTAATGAAGTGAAGTGTTTGTTGAAGTGTATAAACTTGGAAATGAATGAATGATTGTTGGGATTGGAACTTGGAATTGAATGAATGGGTGTTTGAATTTATGCTTAATGATTTAATGTTGGATTGAATTGTTGTTTGGATGAATTGTTGTTGAATTATGAACATAGGAAGGGAATTATGGACATACGAAGTGAATTATTGTTTGGATGATGAATTATGCCCTCAAATGAAGTGAACTATTTGGATGAATTGTTGAATTATGGACAAAGAGGTATTGAATGGTTGTTTGTTGAATTGATGTTGGCTGGAAAGGTTGTTGAATGAGTTCATGGTGCAACAAAAAGAAAATTGTCATGACATGTTTCAAAATAGTGCATAAACCTGCATATAACATCAACTAAAATGAAATTCAATATCTTACGTAAACTGAAATTCATCGTATTAAACAAGTCATTAAGTGTACAACCACCAATACAGTTATTGTTGTGTTCCAAAACATAGAATCTATCACACTTTTCCACTACAACTTGATGTTTCAAAAGACACAAAAGTCACATGCATTAATTGTGGCATGGGGGGACCACACAAAAAACCTACATCTAGAGCATCATCTTCATCTTCAAGAAGGTGGATGTGAGCATCTTCCTCTACCAGATCTTCCAGCTCCAGTGCTTATGTCTTTCCCTCTCCCGGATCTTTCTCTGGCTGACCCTCTCCCTCTTGATGAGCTTGCAGGTCCATTTGTAGGAAGTGGATGTGAAGCAGATTCACCAACAAAGAATCTGCCTCTACTTATTGATGAAGGAAGTGTTTGCTGTAATAATAGAAATATCAGATTATTAGGTAAGAGTTCCAATATTGCATTTGTCTTTGTAAGAGAAAAAAAAAATCAGAATTACCATAGATTGTTGCCTTAATGCGTTCAATTTACCTTGGGCAAGGCCAATAGATGGTACATTAGGGCTTGGTTGGTTGTTGTGTGATGAGGCCTCCATCCTAGCTTGCTGCCTTTTAAGCGCCTCAATTCTCTTTGCCTCTATTTCTTCCGTAGATCATGTTTTCCTTTTCTTTTGTTACCTCTTGAGTATATTGTTAAGGCGCCTTTTATGAATCTTAGTAAACTTTTAAGGAGTGGAGAAGTACCGAAGGTTTGGCCCCAACCTTACCCTAAACAACAAAAGAGTATGTAGTTAGTTTTGTTAAATAATAACTTCTAATTAGCAACTACACAAAAATTATGTTAACCTTGGGTTTCTTCCTTGCGTTCCTTTGGGCTATGGTCTCACCATAATCCTTTGCAGTGCATGTTCGTATGTTGTGGCCTTGCCTTTGCACCTTGAACAAGTCATGATAGTATTTTTCCTTCCAGCCTTCTGAGGGCCCTCTTGGACCTTACTAGTACTTGGTATCCTCTTAGATCTGAGTCTACCATGTGGTTTTTGGACAATCGGTGGTAACAGTTTTCGATACCCTACGTCCCGTGGCCACTTATCCCTACTAGGAACCGGTTTGATGAAATATGCATAGACTTTCTTATAGGTGCTCACATGGTAGTGCTTGTACACATACTTCACATATTCATCCCTCATATCTGTAATAGCTCCCATGGCATGAAGACATCGTAACCCTTACAACTGAACTTCGAAACATGTGTACATTTTTTTTGTTTAAATCCACTATGTGAGATGCAACACCCTTAAAGTTACCTCAAACACTCCAAGTGTATTACCCAAGACCCTACAGTTTATAAATGTTTCCTTTAACTTCTCTAACTATTTACTAATGCGAGAACATATGACCCCCTTGTACTGAATTTAGTGTGTCTATTGTACATCAGTTGCATGAATTTTTTCCTCAAATATTCGAGCAGTTCTAGTATAGGGTAAGCCCTACCCTCAGACACCAGTGGTTAAATGACTCAGACATACTATTAACATGTATGCTAGAACATGCCCTAGTATTATAGTATAGTTTACAACAACCTTTAAGGTCCTTCACCTTTAGTCATTCATATGCCGCTTGATCTAGCAAGCCTAGCTTCTCCATCCTTGCTTCCAGTTTTGCAATGGAAGATGCCTTTGAGCAATGCCAGGCAGCTGATTTCAGTTCCTTCCTCTTAAACTTAGTGGCGAAATTATCGACTAAATGTCGAACATAGTATTTCTGCTCGACACATTCCATCCAATGGTCGAAAAAAATCCACCAGCCCCTACACAAAACTAGCAATGATGTAAGTAACAGTTATTAAAAGTTAATACCAGTTAATAACAAATAATAGTAGTACAATATCATTACCTACTGTTTATCTGACATGAAAACCCATCCTCTTAAGTTATTGTTCCCATAGTCTTCTAAGAATTGAGTGAGAAAACACTTCCAAGAATCTTTATTCTCTTGCTCTACGACGGGAAATGACAGCGGCACCATACCGTTGTTCCCATCCCATCCACAAGCTGTGAGGAGCTGACCTCCATACTTTCCCTTCAAGTAGCACGCATCAATTCCAACAAGGGGCCTGCAGCTAGTAAGGAAACCCTCTATGATAGCTCCAAACCTGATGTATATCCGCTTGAAATGCGGTTGTGCTTCAAGATCATTATCTACATAGAGGTGTTCTATTTCCACCTTTGTCGTATTGTCTTCATTTGCTTGTATTAACTAATGTTTACAAATGAAATGGTTACTGTCATATATAGATGTAATAAATTTACTATTGTTATGTGATCCTTACCATGCAAGTCTTCGTATTGAATGGCTTGATCAACAATAAGCAAATCTGTGGCCCTACATATTATCCTATAGGCCTACTGTCGAGTCACGGAAATCCCAAAGCCATCCATTATCTTCTCCTCCATTGTTTTATCCCCATAGTTAAACTGAAACATCCTATGTATGATTGGGGTCTGGGAATGTAGGACAATCAAGTAACAAAACAAGAAACAATATCAAGTGAAGCCTACAGACAATGCAGACAATGAATGCAAATAAAGATATTTAAAAAGGCCTAATTTTCTCAAGCGCATTATGAACAAACCCTAACATTTTCGTACAAATTTTCAACAAACTCTAAAATTTTCATACACATATTAACAAAGTTGAGAAATTTTGATACAAATTCTAAAAAACCCTAAAATTTCCGTACATATTCTAACCTAGCCCTAAAAAATTTGAAACTCAAAACCCTAAATTCATAAACTCTAAAAACCCTCATTCCCTTCCAGCACGACCATTATTTCAGCTAGGGATTCACCATTACAGTAAAGTAAATGGAGGTTCGAGGACTTACAGAGTGCGTTTCTTCGAATAGCTCATCGTAAATAAACGATTCACCTTCGGATTCAGACTCAGAACTAAAATAAACCATCCTCCAAACAACCAGCATGATTCTCTAACTGTAGGTCGTCGGAAAATCAGTTCCTCTTCAGGGATTCTTCGAAGTCTCCTTGCCTTCGTCTCTCTCACTTCACACTCGAACAAACAAATGGTCAACTAGGGCTCAAAGCCTTCATTCTGTTCTATTTGAAGCAGGGTATTTTGGTCCTTCCAAAACCCACCGTGACGGATTCTGAGCTGAGTGACCAAGGTTGTTATAAACCGTTAGTTCGGGGTAGGTAATTGTTATGAATGAACTTTGGGATAGTAATCTGTTAAACACGTATAGTTGGGAGTATGTCAACGTAATTTACCCTTTCAAATTTGTGGGGCTTGAGTTTCTAGGAGAAAAAAACTAATGAAAATTGGGGTGAAGAACTAATGAAAAAAGGCATGCAACTTTCTGCAAATTTCAAGGTTTAAGTCTGGTGTTTGAGTATTTGATTGGGGTGATGGATCTTGTCGGAAGGAAAATTAATGAAAATTATACACATTTTTTGGGGGGTTCGGAGGACATGAATGAAAATTGTTCATTTTAGTAGTTGATTAATGAAAATTGTCATTGACATGGTACAAGAATTCGGTCGAAGCTTAACAGCAGTAGTGTCCCTGGGTGGGATAGTACGAGAGGAGCCATCTCGGTGTCTGGTATAGGTACCTTAGCTGTTTCAATAAACGAAGCAACTACACTACTCGCCGTTTCCTTCCCATTTCGGCCCTGATCCTTTTGTCTTCTAGGAGAAGACCATTTAAAGTAGTCACAGCTCGAATCAAGACTTTGAAATACCAAGTCATCAGACTTTCTGAAATACACAAAGGCATAATCATCAAATCTATCAACAAGATAATGAAATACACAAAGGCATAATCATTGAATCTGTCAACAAGATAATGAAACGTACTAAAAAAATTGTTTAACTGCCTAAGTTTCAAATCAATTATTAACATGGCTAAGTTTGGTACACAAATGAAATAATTGCAATTTCTTGCTAGCTCAAGAAAAGTGTGCATCGCATAACTCAAAATCACAGCAACATCATCTGCATGATGCCAAATTGCCTGAAATTCTAAAACAAAATTGAGAATTTTCATCTATTGTCCTCGACAAACCCTAACAATTAGCTTCACTCATCCTCCTGGCTGCGTAACCTGGCGAGCTTGTTGGTGACAACGACATCAAGTTGAGCTGCTCGTTCGACTATCTCTTTCCTCTTTCTTGTCGACACATTGTGAGCAATCTCAGCACAGTAGGTCCTGAATACAAGTAGTACAATGCACCACAAATCAGGTCTAGGAACATACTACTTACAAACAATGCATAACAGCACAAGACTAGCCACAATTGAAATGGAAACACCGTTACCTGTTATGCATCATCAACAGTTCGAGCTCGGTGGTAGTGTGCACAACAAATTTCTTGAAGCCGTTGGGAAGATAATGGCGGGTTTTCTTGTCTGATCCATAACCAATGTTGGGCATCAATGCCACTCCCTTGAACTTTCTTCTGACACGGGAATCAATACCCTTTGGCCTACGCCAGCTTTCCTGTTACATGCATATTTCATGGAATATGATTAATTGACCAAAACCTTGCATGATAAAGTGCATATGTTCCTCATCACAGAGATACAGAATTAATTTCATAGGATGGTAAAGTATCACAGGAGAAACAAGACTTCACAAGAAAAATGACTTAAGATAAAAATATAATCAGGGATAACGATAAGAGCAAGATTCTGAGAAATGAAGCTAGCCGTGTTGCAAGTTGGATATAAAAAAAATTATGCCTGAAAAATGAAATGCCGAAACACAAATGCTTGGTTAAGACATCAGATACCATGGGCAAGACACAATCTGCTGAAATATGGTGATATTTTATATAATAAACTAAGTATTAAGCAATGAATTAAAATGTGCATCATAGGGGAACATTGGACTATACAGTATACAGTAATTAGTAGAGGAGAAAGAGTCAAAAGTAAAACTAGTCACGGATAGAACAGGAGATCAGATAGTAGTGCATGTTGAAAGAAGATAACTTACCAAGAAAAATAAATTAAAACACATGATACAAGGATCGGGATACAGGGTCAATATTGATCGCCACCTTGCATCAATATGCAAGCAAAACTGGCATTCAAGTGATAAATATCATCCTTGTATACCCCCAAAATAGAAACTGGGAAATGTGATAACATAGTAAAAACATGTTTTGTCAAAAATTAGAACTTTATAAGAAGAATCCGTAGTAAGAAAAAAATGTGCTTATCAAATGTGATCAAATAGTTGATCTCTAATCACTGTTTTTCTTGAGTTGAAAGCAGTAAGACATTGTTAAAGGCATTCATGATATCCCCCAAAGAGATGGAATATATAGTGCAATAAGCAAATGTATAGCTGAATTCAACAATTCAGAACATGCAAATGCAAGTAGCCCAATAGCAAACACATCGTATACACTATACAATATGATCAGTATATACATTTTACTGAAGAACAAAAAAAACATTTAAATTTTGAACAAAACACTACAGTAAAACTTGTTCTAGTGTTCCAGAAATCGGATAACATGTCAATCACCACCATACATCATGAGATGCAAATAAGACTGGGTCGACAGAAAAATCAATCATCACATCCTTCCGAGTTTCTGATCAATTATATACAGAAATGGCAGATAATTATGATCGCCCCAATCATGATCTTCGTCAAATTCATCAAATTACCTTCACACATATCTTGCGATCACTCTGGGGCCTCTTAAACTGCTTGACGCGCTTCTTAATGATCTTCTTCGTCAACAGTGGAACCGCCATTACCACTTACCTCTGCAACAACAATCCACTTCAGTATTGCAAAATCAATAGAGACTCAACAAATCAGACGAAGAATCGTTAAATTGCAAACTGAAATTACGAAGAACAACAGTAGTTCAAATGTGAACAGACTGTCAGACGACTCAGACTCACGATGTGCTAGGGTTTGGCTCCGCCGCCGAAGTCCGGCGTGAGGCCTTGGTGGAGCTTATAAAGACGAAGATACAGTTGTACGTATCGTAAATAAACAGAAGTCTGGACTAGGACAGACCCACCAGCGTATTGGGCTTTGTCTGTGGACCTGTTTGTGGGCCCAAATGTGTTCCCGGACGCCAAACGACATTTAAATACAGTTAAATCCACCCACATTCACAACACAGTCTCTCTCTCCCTCAATCATTCTCGCTCCTCCTTCTGGACCAATCATCGTCTCCAATTCCTTTCTCCCTCTACAAAAAAATTGCATTGTCTTTTGTAGAGAGAGAAAACAAGTCACAGTAGTGTGAAAAAAAGGTTTCTGAGTAAACATAAATTTCCAGGAATTCTCTCTCCTCACGTCTCTCTCTCTCTCTCTTCTGTGTTTGTGAGATCGTCTCTTCTTTTTCTGTATTGGTTCACTTGTTCGGACACGCCCAGACTCTCCATTCAAGTGTCATTCCTGTTCGATTCTCTCAGCTTGAGGGCTTTCCTCTTCAAGGTAATCTCTCATTCTCACTTTCGTTTTCTCTGTTTTTGTTTTTGAATTTTTATTTGTGCCGTTGATGATTGCTCTTTCTCTCTGAAATTAAAGGGTACTTGTTTTCTTACATATTTATGACATGGGTCGGCTTGATTTCTCTTCATTGTTAGGTGAATTTGGGTACCTTGATTCCAGATATATTTGAGTTGTGGATTTTTGCCCCTTTTGAATGTGAAGTATTGTTGATCAGATACTCAATTTTTTTTAATGCAAGTTATGGCATTTAGGACCACTTTGTATTATGATCATGGTTTTTCTGTGTTTATGGTTTTATTATTTCCGTCTTGAGCTCGGTTTCACTATATATGTGGCTGGAATTTCAGCTTCTAAGGGGAATGTGCAGTAATCCAATTTGGAATATTAATATAGTAAAATCTCAGTCCTAACTCTTAAGCTGACGTAGACAATGTTGGATTTATGGATGGATTTAATGTTTTTTATACCTTTAGATCCTAGAGTTTATTGTTTGTTATTTTCTTTGCCTCGTGTAAGCATGGAATCGTGCCCCTCTTGATTGTCACATATTCAACGCTATTTCTTCCACTTGTTTGCTTCAGCTGCTGATGGATTTGAAAATGAACTCATAAATCATGATGCTGATGAAAATAATATTTTGATGCTTTGGTACTGAAACCTAAATACGCAGTTTCAACGTTAAAGCTTGTTTTTTTTATCTGTGTGAAATTTGAGTATCAGATCCCTCTCTTCAGTAGCTTACCTTTGTATTCAAGTGGCTCGGTAGATAGTTTAATGATATGACACTTTTACATGGCTGACATTCCTTGCATAATAGTAGTTTTAATTTGGGTGGTGTTAATAGTGTTTTTGTTTATTATTTTAAAGAAATAGAGGACTTTAGTGTTAACTTGTATTGGGTGTAGTTATTTAATTTCCATTTTACTAACACATATGTTTCCTGTAATTATTACGCCTTTAGTTGATGGTGGTTTCTTAGTGATGATTGGGGTCACTAATGAAAATTGAAGGGAAGTAGTGCGAAAACTTTGCATTGAATAAACATCATTGAAATAATTTAACTTCCTCTTTTCCAAATATTTCACAAAAGCGATCTCAATTATTCGTCATACCATTGTATGAACAGTATCTTACTAAGTTTATGTTGTCTTATTTTGGCAGAAGGTTGATGATATGAAGCAAGCTAGCCATCAGCTCTCAGGTCAATTTTTCAAACTTTTATTTAATTATTATGAGAATTAAATTTAATCAGTTACATGAGAAAATATTCATATAAATCATGTGTTGCAGGTTCGTTCGCCATTCCTCCCGTAAATATTCCTAGAGGAGTGGGAAATGGTGCATGGGGGACATTATCTGGATCAGATTCTTATCATGCCTCAAGTGATGCTACCCTATTCTCAAGTTCATTGCCTGTTTTACCACATGAAAAGTGTATGTGTGTGCAGTTGCATAAACTTTAAGATGTTCTTACATGTAATGATACTTATCTAGTGTTGTTAACATGCAGTAAATGTAACTGATTCAGTGAATGTGCATCAATCTGTTGATGATGCATCAGCCGACTCAAAAAAAGTTAAGCAGGATGTTGAGGGAAGTGATTTACTTAGACATATTGAAACTCAGGCCATTGGCAGCGTACTTCCTGATGATGATGAGCTTTTAGCAGGCATACTGGATTTTGACTTAAGTGGGCTGCCTGGTTCTCTGGATGACTTGGAAGACTATGATCTTTTTGGCAGTGGTGGTGGTATGGAACTGGAAAGTGATTTACATGACAGCCTGAGCATGGGTATGTCAAAGATAAGCTTATCTGATGGTGTTGTTGGCAATGGCATGCCACAACAGGGTCTTGTGAATGGGGTTGGAACTCTTGCTGGAGAACATCCGTATGGGGAACATCCATCCAGAACATTATTTGTTCGGAATATTAATAGTAATGTTGAGGACTCAGAACTCAGAGCTCTTTTTGAGGTAAGTTAGTTTATTTGGACCTCCTCATAATTAGTTGCTGGTAATCTCCTTGTTTGTCTTGTCCGTTTTGTTTATATACTTGCTGCTTAGGTTCATGTTTTTTTTATCTGAGCTTAAGTTCATGGTCAGTAGTAATGATTCATATCTAACACTTGCCATTGAACATAAAGAATTGTTGATTTTTTTTCTTTCTATTCTTTACTTATTGTTGATCTAATAATATAATTAGAACTATGGATTTCAAGATTGATTATGTTTCTGTACTGTTTTTGTCTTTTAAGGTATGCATCCTATTTATGTTGGTTTTTTAATATCTGATTTTCTTATAGTAAAAAATATTTAACATTAATTTTCTTTTTCTTTTCTAGAGCTCATAATTGATCTTTACTCTTTTTCCATTTTTTTTGTAGCAATATGGTGACATCAGGACTCTATACACTGCATGCAAGCATAGGGGCTTTGTTATGATATCTTATTATGATATTCGAGCTGCTAGAACTGCAATGCGAGCATTGCAAAATAAAGCCCTAAGGCGGAGGAAGCTTGACATTCACTTCTCAATTCCAAAGGTTGAAAACACATACCATAGTTTTTCCAATTTACTTTTCACTTAATGCTGCTGTAAATGTAAATGTGATTCTATGTCTTCCATTTTCTTGTATCATGCTAGGATAATCCATCGGACAAGGATATGAATCAAGGAACTTTGGTAATCTTTAATTTGGATCCATCCATTTCAAATGAAGATCTACGCCATATCTTTGGGGCTTATGGTGAGGTCAAAGAGGTAATTAATAGCTTTTAAATTGTTCCTTTCCTGCTTGAAATGCATTCTCTCTAAATCTACAACATTTTGCTGACATCTCTACAATGGCATTTATTGTTTAAAGCAGATCAGGGAAACTCCACACAAGAGGCACCATAAGTTCATTGAATTTTATGATGTCAGAGCTGCAGAAGCGGCACTTAAGTCCTTAAATAGGAGTGACATAGCTGGCAAGCGCATTAAGCTCGAACCTAGTCGTCCGGGTGGAACCCGCCGAAAGTATGTCACTTTTCTACACTTCTCATGTATTTATATGATTCTAAAGTGCCTCAAGGTTATTTGCTTGCTTCCCTTCTCTTTTCTTTTCGTCATATGATTATGAATATCAACTACTATTTGCCTTTTCCTTTTAGCTTGATGTTACAACTGAATCAAGACTTTGAACAAGATGAAACTCAGACTCTTTTGCATCATGTTGGCTCTCCTTTAACCAGCTCTCCACCAGGTAAAGCCTATCAATACTACATTATTTATAGATTTATGGTTCTTCTGTACATGTTTTGGATTTGAGTTTTGTTTTGTTTTGTTGTTTCTCTATTACAATTATAATTGATGCCACACTAATCACAGGTAACTGGGTACATTTCAACAACCCCATCGAACCTAATCACTTACAAGCTATGAGCAAATCACCTGGTTTTAGGACCATGAGCCCAACAACCAATAACAATTTGCCTGGATTAGTCTCAGTTCTCCATCCTCAAGCATCTGCAAAAGTTGCACCTATCGGCAAAGACCACATCAGGGGCAGTCATCTAGGAAGTATGTTTACCAACACAAACTCGGGCCTTGGAATTTCCTTTCCACATTCACATTCGCTTCCAGAGCCTAAAATGGACTTGTACCGTGGAGCTGTTCCTTCCTCCAGCCCAACTCCAAATGGATCTAACATGGACAAATTATCAGGGCCACAGTTTCTATGGGGAAGTCCTAATCCCTATTCCGAGCACTCTAATTTTCCAGCCTGGTCAAATTCATCTGTAGGACATTCATATATGACCAATGGCAAGAATCATGGCTTTCAATACTCTGGACGGCCTGGCTCTTTCATCGGGGCATCCCAGAATCTTCATCACCATCATGTTGGATCTGCTCCTTCCGGTGTTCATACTGAGCGACAATTTGGTTACTTAGCAGGATCACCTGAAACTTCATTTATGGGTTCTGTTGGTTTGGGGAGTAGGGGTTTAGGGCACAATGATGGAAGTTTCATGATGAATATGGGTGCTCGTGCTGCTATGAGTTCTGGTGTTGGTATTCCAGGAAACATATCTGAAAATGCTTCTTCTAGTTTCAGAATGATGTCATCATCAAGGCTTAGTCCTGTGTTCTTAGGTAATGGTCAATACCCTGGACTAACACCCATAGGTATGGAGGGCTTGGCCGACCATGGAAGGAGCAGCAGAAGAGTTGAGAATAATGGGAATCAGGCAGATAGCAAGAAACAATTTCAGCTTGATTTGGATAGGATCATCCGTGGAGAAGATACTAGGACAACCTTAATGATTAAAAATATCCCCAATAAGTAAGAATGTCGTTTTGAATCCCTCAAATAAGATATCTTTCCCTATACTGTGTAGATCCCTAGTGATTCTCTGTTTTTAATTTTTTTCTATTTTCCTCAAGGTACACCTCCAAGATGCTGCTGGCTTCCATTGATGAGAATCACCGGGGAACTTATGACTTCCTCTATTTGCCTATTGATTTCAAGGTAAAACAATTCCTGGGTTTTCAATAGAATTTCCAATTACCCTTGCCTTGTTATGTTAAATTCTTCTTGATACATATTTGTGGGCGCAGAACAAGTGCAACGTGGGCTATGCATTTATCAACATGCTATCTCCTAAGCACATAATTCCATTCTATGAGGTTCTATGTTCTATCTTATTTATTCTTCTTTGGTTTCTATTGTATACCTCAGTGATTTACTTCTATTTAACTTGGCTGTCTTGAAAACCAGTAAATTTTAGTTTCAGAATTTGATGTTTCAAATTATGTTCAGGCATTTAACGGGAAGAAGTGGGAAAAGTTCAATAGTGAGAAAGTTGCTTCTTTGGCATATGCTCGGATCCAAGGCAAAGTGGCCCTTGTGACCCACTTCCAGAATTCTAGCTTAATGAATGAAGATAAGCGATGCCGGCCAATTCTCTTTCACACAGAGGGACCAGAGGCTAATGACCAGGTTAGTTCGTTTAATAAGAACTCCTTACGTTTCAAAAAGTTGCCATGTTTGACTTTTCGCGAAAAGTGAAGATCAGAAAAGTTAATGTTTCACTTATCCCCCACCTATGTGCTCCCACTTCTGGATTTTTGAGTGTGCCAATTTACTACCCTGTATTCTGAATTTGTTACACCGTCTATAAGTTGAATAGAATCCATTAAATCCGGGGTTTAGGAATATGAAATTATGTCTTCCCGCACTCAGCCACCTCTTGTAAAAGTGTAATTTCGTCATTTCATATTTCTTAAGCCTTAGATTTAACGAAATTTTATATAACTTAACAGACGGTGCAACAAATTCAAAGTATAAGGTAGTAAACTGGCACACTTAAAAGTTCGGGGTAGTAAGTTCACACACTTTCAGGGTAGTAAAGTGAAAATCGTGCATAGCACTTGGTAGTAAAACGTTATCCCCCCACTTATACTGCAGCTGCTGAACAAACGAGTAATATTCTGCTGGTATGTGTTTGCTGATGCTACTTTATACATTTCATTGTAGATTACTCAGGGCCATCTTTCCTCTGGTAGTTTAAACATCCATGTCCGCCAGCCGAACGGGCCATACTCAGGGGATTCTCCAGAAAGCCCAAGAAAGGGCGAGAATTGCTAACAGAACATTGTAAGGCAATCTGCAGCTGAGCGCTAACTTCTTTTGACATACATTGTAAGTGTATAACGTTAGGAAGAGAAGCGGGACAGAAGAAAGCATGCAGAGTTTTTGTGTTATAGTTGCTTAGCCTGCAAGGCACGGAGGACCTTTAACCAACCCATATATTCCTTTTTTCTGGATTGGGTTTCGGATGTCATGGATCTGCAAATATGGTGTTTATATACATATGGGGTCTGGGTCGGGGTAGAGATGTAATTTAAGGGGTGAGATTCGAGTCATTGTTGTTTTGAAAACCAGTGCTTCCTTACAGAATTGTATAGTGAAGAAACAGACGCATTTTGTTTTGTCAATCTAAGTAGTGTGTTGCTGTTTGGTTTTGTAAAGACTTTGGGGCAGGTATGTTTTTGCCTAAATTGTATCCAGAAAACGATTTGAACATTTAAATTGAACTGCCATTGAGAAATTTCTATTAGCTTTATCACTTATTACATTTTGCTTATAGCATTTGTATTTGAATAGATGGTTCATGGTAGTCCAATTAGTTGTTTTAATTTTAACTTACATAAACTAAGCGGTTGAATAATTTTCTCATATTTGCATGAAACTTTAATCAGCATTTTGTATTGAGTCTCTGGGACATTTATTTTAGGGGTTTCCCTCTCCTTTTCCTCTCTTACGCCAGTCATGTCTGATTCCACTGTCGTGGTCTCCTCGGTCCAGCTGTGATGGAGACCCCATCCAATTCGACTGCGTTGCACCCAGGGTGCCCCAACCTCCTCCGACTGTTGCATGTGACAGCAGGGCTCATCCTATCAGTCTAGCCCCAACGTCGTCTGCCGCATTCATCATCGGGAGTTCCTTTCGGACATCCCCGTCCCACCCAGAGAAGCCCGTTCATGTTAGAGGGCTTCACAGTCCTGGCCATTAAGCATGAGGCTCGGGTACCAGAGGTGCATACTACCTCACCACACTGTGGCCCCATGGATTTCCTACGCCCCCTTCCCTACGACCGGGCATGCAATATGGAAGATTAGTGACTTGGGTAAAAGACACCCCCACAGAGGTGCTTCTAAAAAATGGTAGACGCATCCTAGAACTGATAATGGGTCGATCGAGTTCACGAAGATCAGTGACCTGGTTAACGAGTATCGGAATGTCCAGGAGGCGGTACTACCTGAGGAGGCTAGGGTAAAATTACCACCAGAGGGAAAATAGAATGAACCTCGCGAGTAACCCTGGGAGTTGGGTCCGAAGAAGACATGGAAGGGGAAACCCAAGGCCCGAAATTAGACGAGTCAATTTTACATTTCGATGAATCAAATGAAGAGAATGCTCGACTCATGAGCCTCACTGCACTCACGACCATCCAACTACATGAAGAAGGAGAGGACGGTGTACTCTAGACGAAGGCCGCCGCCAAAAGTCATGAGTCGAGCTTGGAAAAGAGAGGTAGGACGCTGGTAGCCTACTCTCATGATAAGGGGTCGGACCCTCCTAATGGGTCAGGGTTAGGGGAACCATCCCCATCATATATATTCTATGCTTTCGTGCATTTTTCTTTTCCATTTCAGAATATTTGTTTAGCTTGTTGGCTTCAACCATTTTCGTCTGTAGTACAAATTAGACATTTTCTACGGGTCTACGAACGTCGAGACACTTATGAAAATTTCGAACATATTCTAAAGTCTAGCCTTCTTAGCCGATTTATGTTCTTAGAGCATCTACAATGGTTAGACACTGTGCAGTGTCTAGGAGTAGTGTCTAACCATTGTTTTTGGCTTCCTGCCAGACACTACTCCTTCAATGGTGCAGTGTCTAAAGCCATGGTAGGAAGCATTTTTGGAACAAAATGGCTGGTAGACACTACTTGGCGTCGTTGCTAGATTCAGCAACGACCAGTAGACACGACACCGCAGAGACGACGGGTAGACACGACCAGCCGTGTCTACGCGTCGTGTCAGGGCCGTGCCTACGCCAGACACGACGGGTAGACACGACCCGTTGGAGCTGCTCTAACGGTTTAACGTTGCTAACGAAATCCTTTGTCGCATCTTTCAAAAATACATTGATGAGCTTCAAAGTAGTACGTAATTATCCAAGTATATAGTATAGATAAATGGAATTAATTAGCCATTTAGCCTTGTCTTAAGAAATAATAATACAGGAGATAATCTTAGCCGCGTGACTCATCTAAAAAGATTCAAACCCATCCGGAAACGAAACTGCAATAATTATGAAAGTAGGAACTTAAAAATCAGTTTCACTAAAAACATTTCCGTTCTAAGTACAAAAGAGAATTGGAGGAAAGGAGAAGGGTTTTCGCTGCAAACAAAAACAATCTTCTTCTTCATCTTCTTCTTTGAGGTACCTTGCTTGCACTGTGTGAGGCAGGCACGGAAGAAAAATCTGCATCTTGGCAGTCCTTTTCAGATCTGAGTCGATTTCTGCGGTAGCAAAAAGGGCAAAGCATGAGCGGCAGAGGAGGCGGAGGGAAGGCCAACACCGGGATTTCTGCAATCCCGGCGGCGTCGAGAAAGATGGTTCAGAGCTTGAAGGAGATTGTGAACTGCCCCGAGAATGAGATCTACGCTACGCTTAAAGAGTGTAATATGGACCCTAACGACGCCGTTAATCGCCTCCTCGCACAAGGTCTCTCTCTCTGCATCATTCTGTTTTTTTTCAATGGTGGGTTATAGATTGTTTTGGGGGGGAATGGAATCATGGGTTTTGTTGTTCTAGGGTGTTTAGTTTCTGGGAGTGCTTTTATGGTTGATTGTCTGTGATGGGTCGATTTTCTTCAGTTTCTGTTGGGTGTTTGGTGAGCAGTGATTTGAGAGGATGAAGCTCGATTTTTCTGTTGTGCTGCTTCAGTTTGTGATACTTGGAACTTGATTATCACACTGAATGTTAGCTGATATAAAGCTCTACTATTTTGTATGACTGGTGGTGGTTATTTTTTTTTAGGTTTGTGCAGGAGTGGGATTAAGAGTGTTGTGTTTTGTGTGGTTTCCTTGATGGTTAATGGGGAATGTAATGCATTTTCTGAGCATATCAGTTGGATTAGTATTAATGGAGTCAGTATTATGAAGTATGTTTGATTTAGTGTAAAAAGTTTGTTACTTTTTTAGCTGCTAAGCAGCTATTGTATGGCTTTTATTTTTCTGTGAATTTGTTTGTTTTCCTCCTAAATAGGATTGCAAAATGCTAAATTATACCTCGTAGAAGAAAAATCATCCATTTTTCTGTTCTTTTGTATGTTTGATCATCAAGCTTGTTTATTTGGGACCTGTCTCTGTTTGGATGAAAACCATCAGTCCTATATTTTGTTGAAATATATTTTATAATGGTGATAGACTGTATTTAGTCCCTATATATTTCAATTTTCATGATAAGACATCACTGGGAACAATGAACTTTCCGAACCTTTTCCTGCTTAAAATATAGCATGTAGGCTGTCTTTATTATATCATTTGATTTTTTTTCAAGAGGGGAAACCATCCTCCTCTCATTTATAACATGTATGCACAAAAAGTTGTTCAGCAGCTGTTCTCTCTGTGTGGGAAAACCCTATCACTGTCTTTAATCTTCCTTGGTATATTCCTTTATATTCATAAGTAATGTGGGATACTATATTGTTCCTTGAGCTGGAATGTTCATGCCAATGACCATCTTGGCTTGGGGATTTTAGCACACATTGTTTTAGAAACAGAAAAGCATGAATTTCTGTTAGATTGCTCAATCTAATTTTAGGGAAATGTTGTCCCACATATTAGGTTGAAGTTTATAGGATATACATAAGGGGAAGATCCATATATAGTAGTCACTGTAAAAGATGCACTGTGATAGAAAAGCCTTTGCTTATTCATTTTATTTTATTCTCCTTGCCGTGTTCCTGCTGCTACTTGTCAATATGCGCCATGTTATTTTATGGATATGGACTGTAGAATGTAAGTTACTCTTGTTGATGACCAAATGTTGTTGTGTAGATCCTTTTCATGAGGTGAAGAGCAAACGTGAAAAGAAAAAAGAGGTGTGTATTTGAAGGGAACAAAGCCTGGCCTTTATCTTGATAATAGTTTACATGCATACTATAACCATATTGCTATCATTACTTCTATTGCTTGTGATTTTTGTCAGAACATCTGAGTATTTACATCTTTCTGCAATGTCAACTTGACCTATCCCTTCTTTTAGCAAACTTGCTGAAGCGTATAGAATTACACCAAGCTTTCAGTCAATTGCAGTAATTGATGATGCTTATCACTCCTTTTGATAATCTTTTGTTTCTTAATTCAGAATAAGGACACATCAGACCCCAGGTCTCGTGGTGCTAGCAACACCTTACATCGTGGTAGTAGGGGTGGTGCAGATCGACATGTTGGACGTGGTGGCTCAACCCACTTCAGCTCTACTGGTACGTGCATGCAATATATCTATAAGCTTCATAAATATAGTGTCTTTTCATAATTACAAGAGTTCTCTATCTAGTTTGGAATTCTGTGGAACTTCAGTAAGATTGTTTTTAATTAGCTACCTCTCTGTTTGTTAGAGTCTGGCTCATTGCATGGTAAACCTGTTTACAAGAAGGAAAATGGAACATATGGCCATACAGGTTCAGCATCACCGGCATCTGGTATGGCAATATATAACACAAACCGGCAGTCTTCATCATACGGGTAATTTTCTGTTCAAGTTTAGAAGTTGAATATGCTTTTTTTCCCAGTTTTATTCACTGATACTAAGGTAATTGGTTAACATGTAACTCTTAAATCTACCGCAGTGAAACTGTTACATCTGAAAATAAAATGCCAATCATAGGCACAGGTGATGGTTTTTCTTTGTCATCCCAGCCTTCTCCAGGATTTCAGTCTGCCTGGGCGGGGGCCCCAGGACAAGTTTCAATGGCTGACATAGTCAAGATGGGTAGGCCACACGGTAAGGTGTCTGCACCTTCAACTGCTCCACGTCATGATTTACATTCAACAGATCATGATTTGAAAGTGGTGGAGATAAAATCTGAATATGGCGCCCCAGCAAGTCAGCATATTCCTTCCAACGAAGAGTGGCCCAGAGTCGAGAAGCCTCCAAGTGCAGGTGTACCCTCTATCTCAGAAGCACCTGCTGATACTGAACCGTATACAGACTCTTCTAACCTGCCCATAGATAGAACTGATCAACATATAACGCCTGGGCTGGATGAGGATCAGGAATCAGAAGATGAGGCTGGTGAGACTCTTAGTGCAAACAATGCTGGATCTGCTGCTATATTCGGTAGAAATATACAAGAGGATAATTCCCGAGATCCATCTCTTTTTGATAATGACTCGTATGAAAACGTGAATTCTTACCAGACTCACAGGAACGCGTATGAGCATAATGAAGGTACCCATGATTGTTCAAATTATTCTTCATCCTGAAGGCCACAATCCATTTGAAATTTTGGAAGACCAATTTGACTTACTTTTGTCAATTATTGTATTTCAGTTCAAGATAATGTCTCATCATTGGCTGCGGACATGGGGGAGTTAAACGTGCAGAATGATGACCAAACTACAGTTCCTGAAGAGAAACCTTCTGTTGTGATCCCAAATCACCTGCAAGTGTATACTCCGGAATGTTCACAGTTGAGTTTTGGTAGTTTTGGATCATTTGCATCTGGGCCACAGAAAAGTAACATAGAGGAGACGTCTACAGCGGCTGATGCTCCATCAGTTGGGCATTTGGAAAATATGTATGCTCTTATTTATTTTCTTTATTTTGTAAGATAAATAATCCATTCATTTTTCTGAGCACTTGTTTATAGTGTTCTGAACTTTCTTGGTGTAGAAGTTCCGATTATTATGGAGAGGAACATCTCAGACCTTCATCTGATGGAAGTTTATTACATAGAACGGGTGCAAGTGTTGGGAATTATGAGCATTCTTCAACTTCAGAGCCAGAGGTGTTAAAGCAAGATATTCCTGATGCTACTCAAGGGAATCAATATGCATTTCCTGCTTCTGCACCTGATTATGCCTTTGAAAATGCCCAACAGTTAAATGTAGCTTTCACTCATTCACAGGCGAGCTCCCAGATGCAGAATCTTGCTGCATTCTCAAGTGTAATGGTAATGGAATGCCCTTGAGACAGTAGTGTCATGCCATGATTTACTGCTATATACTCATATATTGCATGTCTCAGCAAAAGATTGTTTATAACAGATTAACATGCGAGTTGCGTGCTATGAAACACTGGACCTATATAATTGGAAACCTTAAATGATAGAAAACTGGTGAAAGCTCATGCATGATAGAAAAAAAAAACAAAGAATTAACATAAATAACCATATCTATAGGGAGAGGGCCATCCCAATTAGTTATAGCAACTTGTGTAGCTTTTGAAGTGTTCAGACATTTTTTTAGATGCTAGTTCATCAAATTGTGTTTTTGCATCATTGAACTTTTGTGAGATGAACATAATTGTACCTTCTAAGTGTAAAGTTGGTATTGTTGCTTTTGTCATGTTCTAAACCAACATTAGAAGTATCCATACAGTATATACTCCATGCCATCTAAATATGTATTTTGTCTAATGTTGGTGAAACAGGCATATACAAATTCTTTACCTAGTGCTTTGTTGGCGTCCACAGTTCAGAGTGCAAGAGACTCTGACCTTCCTTACTCACCATTTCCCGAATCAATGGCCCCGAAGTACAGCAATGTGCCTTCTTCCATTGCCATGCCTGAGGTACCATACTTGTACAATCTCATTGAACTTTTCCCCCTCTCAACTCTCAAGTAATGCCTATTGGTAATTGTCTATTAAAAGATGTCAAGTATCATTGCATAACTTGGTTTGGTTTGTTCATTTGATTCAAGAAGACTACTGTTCCAATCTGAGTATACTTTTTTCTTTAAATATTGTTGTAGGTATAATTGCAAAACAGTACCTTGACGTATTCACTTTTTGTAAATTGTAGCCCTCTCTTTGCTAATGGCAAAAAAAGTGTCATGGACTTTTTTTTTGTTACAATTTGTGTACATTTGTTTCATAATAACGATTTTACACTTGAAAATTTAAAATTTAAAAAGAATTAGTAAATAACAAAAATTCCAGAATTTTCACTTCCCTTACTTTTCTTCCTCCTTGTACCGTACAAAGGAGAGAAAATTAAGGGAGGTGAAAATTCTGGACTTATTGTTTTTTGCTTGTTTTTAAAATTTCACGGGTAAAATCATCATTTTGAAACAGATTTACATTAAGTGCAACAAAAAAGGCAAGTTCATGGCTCTATTTTGCCATTATCAAAGAAGTTGGCTATGGTTTGCAAGATGGCTCTATTTTTTTTTTTGCAATTATCCCTCTTATAAAATAAGAATGAATATTTTTTGCACTTATTAGTTCACAAAGTGAGGATAATTGTTCTTTATGTCATATCTAATCAACAAGTATTCATATTGATTTCTCATATATCTGTAGAGTCTGATAGCGGGTAGTATCTCTACACAACAACCTCCCCCACAGACCCTATCTGGTGCTGGCCTTGCTACTGGACCTGCTCTCCCTCAGCACCTTGCTGTGCATCCATATTCACAACCTAATCTTCCATTGGCACATTATGCCAACATGCTTGGCTATCCATTCTTGCCACAGAGCTACGCATATATGCCATCGGCTTTCCAGCAAGCATTTGCTGGTAACAACACATATCATCAGTCTCTGGCTGCTGCGCTCCCACAATACAAGAACCCTTCAGTTAGCAGCTTGCCCCAGTCTGCTTCTGGCTATGGCTTCGGTAGTTCAACAACGAGCATGCCCGGGAACTTCCCCCTGAATCAACCTGCTGCTCCTACTGGCACTGCCATGAATTATGATGATGTCATAAGCTCCCAGTACAAGGATGCTAACCATCTAATCTCACTTCAACAGGTATCGTTTCCTTTTCTGAACTGTATATTCCAAAATAAACGCCCACTTTCCTTTTAAATAGGTAAGTTGTGCATAGATTACTAAAATATCCTTGATTTCACTGGCCTGAATCCATGCCTTCCTGATGGAAGCAAGGTCCCCTTGCCACTAGGTTGTTCTCATGGAGACTTATTTTAAATGCTTACATAGACCATGAAAGCGTGAATAAATCCACCTTAAAATAGTTTAGGTGGTTACTGAAAACTGCGAGGAGGGCCCAAGTTTTAAATTTGTTCTCTTATTCTTTAGGAATAATCTCACTCATCCACCCCCTAAGCAAGCACCATTCTCTACGAACAACCTCTAAGTCTATTTTTTTTTGACAAGCCCTTATGTTTTTGTTAGTCTCAATACCTTAATTCCGTTAATTTATGGGTGTGAAATGACAAAAATACCCCTATTTAAAGATATTTTTCGTGAGGCCGGTTTTTGTCATTTCACATCCAAAAGTTGATGGCATTGGGGTAAAATGAGAGAAAAATCTTGAGGGGCTGTAAAACTTAGGGGTAGCTGAGTGAAATTTGCCCTACTTTGTATGATTTACTCGAGTTTGTTTACTCATTTATGTTGCTCCCCTTCTGAATTTCAAGTTGTGCCTTTATTGTTTCAGAATGATAATTCTGGCATGTGGGTTCATGGGCCTGGATCCCGAACAATGCCTGCTGTCCCTGCCAGTACATACTACGGGTTCCAGGGGCAGAATCAGCAGCCCAGTGGGTACAGGCAAGCCCAACAACCGTCCCAGCAGTTTGGGGGACAAGGATACCCAAATTTCTACCATTCCCAAACCGGGATGTCACTTGAGCAGCAGAACCCACGAGACGGGTCCCTCAGTGGCTCTCAAGGCCAACAATCGAAGCAGTCCCAGCAACTTTGGCAGAACAGCTACTAATCCACCTCCTGGTTTTTTCAGGGTCCTCCAGTTCACCGAGTGCTTGAATAATGTACGAGTGTGTTACTGGTTGCTGCCCGCTAGGAAGTTGTATTTTACATATTTACGGTTGGGTTATGATGTTGACATAGGGATGCTTGTGTGCTAGTTTGGGCTAGTGAACTGTGGCAATTTGCTATATTAAAGCTATTACCTCTTATTTTCTCACCTAATTTAGATGGTTATGTCTAACCGTGTTTGCTAATTTGATGTTGTTCAAACGGTATCGTGGGGAGGCTTTATATATTTTCAAGTTTCTTCTCATGGATTAAATCTACTTTCAGAAGCTTAGTTAAGGTTGTGACCTATGAATTAGAGTTTATAAGAATTAGCACGACTGTAAGATCGCCTAATACTACCTCACATGTGTATATTAAGATTCAAGCTCGGACCTCACATATATATGTAGCTGGAGCTCTTTATCACTTGGCTCAACTCAAATTGATTGGCAGATGTACAATCTTTTTTTCACTGTAGTTCAATCAATACATTAGTTTGTTAGCACATGTTGTCTAAGAAACTTCAGAACATGTACTATTATTCTCAAAAGATGAAAAGTCATGGACTTCAGATGCCAAAACTACAAAAAAGTTCACAAGAAGTTAAAATATATAGCATATCCATCTACTTCTCTTTGTCGGCCTTTTGTACTGTGGCGGTTTCAGCATTTTTATCCATTGGAACTGGTTGAATTCTTACATAAGGGTTCCGAGTCAGTGTCTGTCCTTTTAGAGCAGCCACATATCTGTCATTTGTATTCTCCTTCCGCTTCAGTTCTCCAAGGAACTCTGCCAGTCTATCTTGGTTCACTTTTCCCATCATCTGTTTCCAAATTTAACATATATATTTGTTATTAGACATGTATGAAAGGCAACAATGCTTCAAATAGACATCATATCTGTCTTATATATATAGGGGCACTATCCGTTGCAAATGATCCTTATGTTGTAATATGTAAATCAAAGTAATAACACGAACAAAAAACTGTAACACAATGTCATACAGTTACAACAAAAAATTTATGGCTGGTTCTTTGAATAAATATAGCAGGTAGTATGCATGTGTAGCAGTATTGCTGCAGGCAACAACAGTACGGAATATCCAAAGAAGTCATCTTGGGATGATTTATCTAATTAATCCTTCATTCCAAAACAAGTGTCATTTGAACGTTGGCAAAACTAAATATTTGAGTTTTAGTGCTTGATTCCACCCTTTACTCAAGATCATACTGACTCAAGCCTTTCCATTTGATCTCAAAATGACTTTCTATAAATCCATTTTGGGTCAAACTTTTACTATTTCGGGCATCTTAAGGAACATGTACAAAGTTAAAGGGATTTAAAAAAAAAAATCACACCTACTGCACCCTAGAATTTTGTTGACATAATACTTTCTTAAAAGAGCTAAATGACATCAGAGAAGTCATTCAGTTCAAACTTGAACGATTCAGAAAGTGAGAATATCTCCAATGGTTATGCCTTTTGAGGCTAAAGAGCAAATTCCAACTTCTCTCTCCTCAATAAGCCAAGCTCTAAGTCCATCATCTCCAATGGTTAAGCCTTTGCTAGGCTCAAGAGCAAAAGCTTTTTTTTTTGTCTTTCTCCCTCTTCAAATCCTTGCTTGAGCCTAGCTTGAGTTGACTAAGGATTTAACAACCAGCTAACACTATGTCCTTACTAATATTATTTTATACAGATCGACAGCACAAGGAGTTGAGGAAGTTTGAGCAATGAATCGAACACCATGCATGGTGGCACAGACTAGAAACTCATGAATGTACAGCTACATAAAACAATGAAATTATACATGATATCTTAATTAAGCTATTTGTATCGGTATCCACCTTGGAAATTTATATTTGTCATCAAAGGTAAAATTTTCAATGCTTTTAAGAACCTTACTAGTAGTTGCAACCCAAAATTAGATTTAAGTTGATCCAAACTCTATCTATTTAGGGAGATACAAACTAGAGGTGATTTCTGTTGATTGTTCTATGGAGCATGACAAACTTCATTTTATTCCGTATCCTGCACCACTAAACTGTATTGTACATTCAAGTAAGGATGTAACCTCAATTCTAGTTTTTCTTCAAGCTAGCTAACTAATTTCTTACTGAGATAACTAAAATGGAGAATCGGATTGAATCTGAAATGAAACTAATCGATCTTCAGCCGAATTGATAATCAACTGTGGAGCATACTATAGTTTCAACTAAAGATGTAACCTAAATTCGAGTATCTTCTTCAAGCTAACCCACTGAATTCTTACTAAGAAAACTGAAAACTCAGCAAGTATGGAGAATCCAGAAATAGCAAATCAAAATAACTTGATAGTCCATACGAAATCAATCAAGCTCAATTTTCACCTCAACACGAAATTAGGTTAACTCGTCGCGAGAGAGAGAGGGCAAATGGTACGTACTAGGGTTTCGGGGCGGGCGTTGCGGCGGAGATTGGCTTCGAGCTGTTCGTTGGTGGAGCTGGTTAGCTGCATGACGGCGTAGCCAATGACGCCGGGAACGATGCCACAGACGGTGGCGAAGGTGAAGAAGAAGGGCTTAGAGTCACGGGTCATCCTCACCAGCCACCTCCATGTCCCGCTCTTCTCCCAAATGAACGACATCTTTAGATTAGATCCCCTCTTTCTAGAAACTACTAACTACTTTTGTCATCGTCCTCTTCTAAATAAGTTGTAACCCTTTTAACGGCTTTCTTAACGATTTTAATATTTAAATGACTGAAATCAACATTAGAATGATTTTTCCCACCTTATCCTACAAAATCTCAAATTTTCATGCAAATGAGACAAGTTTCCTACCTTTCTTAGATAAAATAAAGGGGTTATTCTATGTCTCAACTCTCATTTTTCGTAATCACTAAATCTTAACCCCAAACGTATGAAATTATTATAGGGAAAACTACCAATACCTGCTCAAAGCCATGCCTATTTAATTGATGTTTACCCTGAAGTTTAAATGTAACTGATGCATACCCTGAAGTTACGATTTGTAACTAAAAACCCCTTTTGTCAGCTAAAACGACGAAAATACCCTTAGTGATTTTTTTAAATATAAGTAAAGTGATTTTTTAAATAAAAATGAAGTCATTTAATAAGTAAATATATATATATATATATATATACATAACAAAAGTAGTTTTTAAATAATTTTTTTAACATAATTATTGAAGTGTAGTTGAGGGTATTTTCGTCATTTTAGCTGACGGAGGGGTTTTGAGTTACATTTTCGAAACTTAAGGGTATGCATCAATTAACTTTAAACTTCAGGGTAAACATCAGTTAAATGAGCATGGTTTTGGGTAGGTATTGGTAGTTTTCCCATTATTATATAATAATATTGACAGTAACTTATTGTATTTTCCGTCCTCAATGTTAATGGCCGTTTAGTGAATAACAAGAAAATTTAATAGGTCAGACTTTAGAGTTATGATTTGAGAATAAACGAAAGGTCTACGTTATGACATCAAATTTTTGCATGTCATTTTAGGAAAATTTTAAAGCACGTGTCAAACATGTGATTGGTATTTCACGAAGTTAATTACACTTGACCGATTTTGATACATTTTAAGAAGTAATCGGTGAAACATGTTACTATGATTTGGTAATTGGCTTTAATACAGTGTAGTGACATAAAGTTGTTTCTAAAATAAATAAAATATAAACTAATTTTAAATCTGATTTAGATGGTAATAACTATACAAACACGTGAATAACTCATTCTAATTAAAATTCTCATGATTAATTCATTTGTAGCACACAAACTGTAATTCTTCATTTTTTTGTCAATAAATAATTTTATAAAACCATACTATTCAAAGTGAAGAAAAATTAAAAACAGACGAATCAACATCTTTAATACGAACTAGGACAATATGTAAAACCAAACCCTTCATAGATACAAGGACAAAAGCCCAATTAATATAAAACAATAATTAGATTTCATACCTGTATTTTTCAACCATCAAAATCACCAACAAAAACGAAATAACAATCAAACCAACTAACAAAAAGTCTCATGCAAAAAAAAAAAAACCCAATATTAGGCTTGAAATCAGGTCCAACCAAATAAAACATAACTCTAAAGAAAAGAACTCAAACAGCGTCTCCAACCTCCAACAACCCGTAACCCGAAAGTTAACAGAAGCTCAAACGGTCAATGAAAGACAAAACACTTGCACGATGGTCACCGCCAGCACGTCGTGTGACCCCAACCCCACTATGGTCGTGGAAAAGGAGGATTGTCGGCCGGAAGCCCAAGGAAGAAGGGCTCACTAGGAAGGAAGAATGCGTGACCACAAACACCTAACGAAAGTCATCACTTAGAGCTCAACACCAAGAAGGCACACTGGGGGCCAACACCACCAAGAAGAAATCACGAGATTCATATCTCGTCACCAAAAGACAAAAACAAAATATCACCAATCCCAGAAGAACGACTCGCCACAAAGAACGGGACAGGACACCGAGAACCACTAGAAACCACAATATAAACAATTGAGACCCACACATCGCGCGCTACTCAATTACCCCACAAGTAACCCGTCAGAACCAACATCCATCTCGGTCTGAACAAGAGGATTTTGTCATGATCCTCTCAGATCCTCCACCAAAAAGAGAGAAGAGAGGAGATCAAGGCGAAACACGTTGGGAACTAACAAAAGACCACCACTGGAGGAGAAAATAGTCTGCCATTCAAAAGAGAAAAGAAGACTAACAACAATAAAACAAGACCGGGGGAGGAAAAGGAACGGAAAAGTAAAGAAGTCACCGACGACTTCCTAGCCATTAGAACCAACCAGGCCAATCATCGACGACAGGATGACAAAATTAGGGTTAGAGGATTCTTTTTTAAGAGAATAGTATTTGAAACTAAAGACTTTACCAAACATACCATAACTTTCCATTCCTTTCTAATAATTTGCTAGTTACTACAACTATTACTTTGTCATAGGTTAAATAGAAATGTTTACAACATTAGGAACTAATAGATCGTTATAATACAGTACATCTCGACTCACAGTCACAGCCTATATAAGGTACAAAGCAGGCCATCTCAGACCTGAAAATGTCCACAAATCCACTACCTGGTTCTGTTTCGTCCTCAGGTAAATAATCGGAGACGGCTAGTAATCGGCTGACGGCATATTGGGCAGCTAGAAACTCTCGACCCACATTCTCTACAAGTCTGCAACAAAAATAAATAAATTATTACTCATTACTCAATAAGATCATATCGGCACAAAGCACGTATACAACAGAGCTCACCAGATGCCCACAGCCGAAGGCCAAGTCTTTCCTGTTCGTCAGGCATATTGCACAAACCTACATTGAAACCATAGTACAAGATTGATAACACTAGTCTTGACACGACCAAATCCAAGTTTCTTTTATCTATTTGAGTTCACTTGCTTATGTAAAAGTAAGGAGCACCAAACTGCTAATTCTTAGACTTTTTAACATTGATGTTATAGTAAGCCCGAGACATCCTGTAAACTAGGAAGGAGCTCTAACATTGAGAAAGAGGCCCAACAGAAAAGTCTATCCAAGTTTCATACTAATAACAGGGGGATGAGCAAATTACTATAGTACCTGGTCTCCGTCTTCTGAGGGATTCGAAGCATTGTTGCTTGGAGGACGCTCTAGTGGCGCTCGGTGACTGACAGGAACTGGAGGAGGCCTAGGAACAATTTGCCTTGCTCTTCCCATTGCTCGTCTTTTGTCCAACATGTTGATCAAAGATAAGCAATCATATATAGAACATAGATAAGTAAAGGGATGCAAATTGCAAGAGTTTTAGCTGTTTATAATCATACCCAAGCATTTTGAGTTCAAGACATGCTCTATACTGCATAGGGATCTCCATGAGGGCGGCAAGAGCAAAGGCTGTTTCTTTCTGAGATGGACTTGCATCTCGAGTCATTATCGAAGTAAAGTTCACAAACTGAACCAAGAGAATCAAAGTTAAACTCCAATGTTAATAGAAGTGAAGTTCAAGTCATTGATTCAATACCTGAAAATTATCAACTCCACGTTCAGGGATCTTGTCGTCGAATCTCTTCATGTCATCCCAGGGTCCATCACCAACTCCAACAAGAACGATCGAGAGTGGATATGAACTGCATGTCAAAATAAGTAAAGAATCAGTTTGATCTCTAGCACGAGAATCAGAATAGTCAACAGAGGCCTAAAGAGAATATGCAAGACTCGACCTTGAACCGACAATTGCTTTAATAGTCTTCTCTTCTTGTGGACTCAGGTCATCATCACTTGTATCGACGCTTCTTGTGACCTAAACACAACAAAACTTGTCAGATTATAGCAGAAAGTCATATATGAGAGGGTAAATTTTTGGATTCAACCTGGCCATCTGCAATGATAATCAGCACATGGTACTGGCCACCGCTTCTCTCCACAATATCAATTGCAGCCTCAATTAACGGTGCATAAGAAGTTGGCCCTTTAACACAATTATGCACAAGATAAATCCATACAACTCTATTAACTATCTAATTACGAATCTGGAAAGATTTGATTTTTGTTGTTGTAATTAACATATGGTATACCTGTAGTTATCATGTGTTCATATTTTAAGGAATTTGTATTTTAAGAAGGCTTAACTACCTTTAGTACACCTTATGTATTGGTAGCACACCTTTAGTACCCCTCATGTATTGGTAACATACTGAACAAATTTTTGGTCAAGTTTACACCATTTTGATGAACTAAATGATCCGTTACCAATACATGAGGGGTATTAAATGATAGTGACCAATTCATAAGGGTTACTAAAGGTGTGTTACCAAAACGTAAGGACTCTTATTGAACGTTATATAATTTTAGGGTACTAAAGGTGTGTTACCCATTCAAAAGGGGTACAAAAGGTAAGTAATGTATTTGTATTTGAATGAACCCATATAACTCAAGACAAGTACAAATAATAATAGATATGGCAGGTGATATGAAATTGAAAAAATAGTCTATAAATTGAACTAATGTAGCAACGACCATCTTATGAATCATGAGGTATCAAACAAAGAAGAGATCAGTAACCTGAAAGTCGCTGGTGTGGGACTATCTTTCTATAGCAAGCCAAAGCTTCTTCAAAACCATGGCAAGGCGAATGATCACTGTGGAAACTGAACACTAGTTGATCATGTGTGGTTGCTGTAATGAAGAAATCAATCCAGTGACTATACTATGATGTAAATTAGAATGGGTAAAGGTTTGGCATTTGAATATGAAACATACTATCACCAAAGCCGAAACATGGAATTAAGTTGTCTTCATCAAAGGGCGCCAATGTCTTTCCTATAATGGAGATGGCTTTCTCGTAGGGGTTTGGTGTATCACCAATAGCATGCAGATTCTTACCGTGAAATGAACGCTTTCCTTCAATCATTAGAAAAACTTCAATTCCTTGAGTTTCAAGATTCAAAATCAATGACAATAAATGGCAGCTTTATGCACACTGTAATGGAACATAAGGAAACCTAAAACAAAAAATAAATAACTCAACAAAAAAGAGCCAGCTACAATTTCAACAATGCGTGAACTACAAGATTGTATGAACTATGAAGAGCGACATCATCTCATATTGCCGTATAGAGTTGAACATTTTGTCCTTGATGATGTACACTGCAAATTAAATAAAGAACTGTTTCGGGCTAGTATTACGTACCTGTCCATTCATTGCTTTTGGTGAAATCAATTCCAAGAATTAGATTGGATGATTCTAGACCAGCAAGTCTCAAAGCTCCAGTTACCTGAAGAAGAAAAAATAAATCCGTTACAACTTAAACAGTTGGCGACTTGAGATTTTGACTTTCTCATAACATACAGAGATACGATGTCCTTTGGAGGTATTTTAAACACCAAATATCCAAAAGAATTGAGAAACATACGTGTTCTCACTGGTGACTAGCCTTATGTAACATATACAATTATATAGCACAATTTTGTTTAGTAGCTGGTGTATCTGCAAGAAGTTGGCTCTCTTGTGTCATCGGGTATCAGAAAGTAATCATGTATGTTTATCAAGTATTTATTAACAATCTTTAGTAGGCAAAACCTTCAGGTGAAGGCAATATGGTTGTTTTGGTGGTATTTTGACATATTTATTCATTCTTTTAAAATAAAATAGCAAAACTGAAACTACAACGGACTCAGTACATGTCCTCAGAGCTTTCTTATTAATATTGGATTCAATTATAGTTCCCTCCTTCAAACACTTTGACACAATGAAGATGGGATTTTCACCTTAACCCATCTACAGGAAAACAAAAGCCGTTTAAAGGTTAAAATTATGAACCAATTATGAGCCTTGACTTGAGCTAATGGTCAACTTATTACATGGAAGAAATTGACAAAAAGGGTACAATCTCACTTCTTTCAAATTATTGTTTACTATTACAACCACTAATCACCATAATTGTCACTAAGCCTTCCGATCCAGCATACAAATATTAAACACTCATTTGCTGGAAAACAAAGCTAGCTCACATTGTGGGCAAGTATGTCTGGTCAAGTGTCAAGAGGACCGTAAAATTAACATCCAACTTCACTAGCTTTTCAAAAAGTTCCTGCTACTTTATTATGTTCTTATCTAACTTTATCTGTTCTCTTTTTGTAAAGAAAAACGTGTAGGCCTCGCTAGGCCGACAATCAATCATCTTTCCTGAAAGCGCATCTTAAAATTCAGCCACTGCCTCTATTGGTCTTGACATCACTAGTTCAAGTTGGTAAAACAGTCTCTATGTAAAAAGAAGGGTAAATTATCAGTCCCATCCTCTTTATATACATCACTAAATCAACAAGGCATGAACACGACAAAGGCGGGTAAGATATCAATCATGTAATCTAAATACCCATAACCAGTGGTATTTTCACACAAAAACTAAAAGTGCAATATACCATTTTACCACGAAGCTTAACCTCTAAACTTTCCAAGCTAATCATTACTAATGGCCCTGAATCTTCCTTGTTCTTCCAGTTTTTAAGCCCCGTGATAAAACTTGCTCGTTTTTTGGTAGATGAATTCACATGAAGACAGTTCCATTCAATCTCTTAAGGAAAAGGTTCCTAAATAGTCCATGCCCTTTCGAATGGCTTCAACTTAGCTCTAAAATCCAGTCATTTAAGTTCAATATAGTACTATTTAGATGCAATGAAGTTATGAAATAATATGACTGAAATGGCCATGAACTACTTCAGTATTTTATAAGCAAACCTGTAAGTTTCAAGGAAAACTTCAAAAACTCTTCTTGCTCTATGAGAAATTCTCAAGTACATATTCTATTCTGTTTTTCCCCCCTCATAGAATCATCTGGACCTCTCAAAATTTATCAACGTTAGTTTTCAGTCAGTTATTCTGTTAAGCTGAACAGAAATATAATCTTAGTTAGAGTTAATTACCTTTTGTACCCCTTTCTATTGGTAGCATACTCTTTGTACCTTTGCGTTTTGTAATGTTCAATAACAGTCTCTCCGTTTTGGTAACTGTCATTTAGTACCTTTTATGAATTGGTGATCATTTAATACCCCTTATGTATTGATAAGGGAACATTTAATACCCCTTATGAATTGGTCACATATCTTCAAAATGGCATAAACTTGACCAAAATTTTCTCCAGAGCCGTTACCAATACACCAGGAAACTAAATGAGTGTTACCAATACATAAGGGGTACTAAAAGTAATTAACCCTTTTAGTTATCAAACTACCCTCATCAAACCTTGTACAGAGCTGGACATATACTGCAAGGATATTTTGGACTTTTCAAGGGAAGCTGAAAACTAACATCGATTCCCAACCTTTTTGAACCTTTGTTTATCACATCTTAACTTATGCAACCTTTAGTTACCACTTTCTAGCTCAAAAAATTTCTTTTTTACAATTCCTAACTGCGAACAGCTACTTTTTGTAGTGAAGTACCACCTTTAAGTTAGGAATTGTAAAAAAGAAATTTTTTGAGCTAGAAAGTGATAATTGAATGTCACAAAAATTATGACGTGCTAACTGAAGGTTGAGGAGGGTTAGGAAGAAACGTTTTTCCTAAAAGTTTCAGTGATTCTTCCATTAAAAAAGAAACAGAAGACATGGAAGAATTCCCCATAGAACTTGTATAGTTTTTGGAATTTCCCCAAATTTGAATGTAAGCGACATTACAGACAAAGAAGACGAAGATCACATAAACCTGTTCGATTGACGAGTAATTATCAGGAATGAAAGCATATTTGCTCTTGGGGCCGGAGCTGGATTTGGCTGTCTTGTCCTTGTCTTCCATATGGTTTCGCCTAAGCCTCTCCCCAGAAGCACCTCTCCCGCTCACCGGCGGGAAGCTTTGGCCACGGTCCGGGCCGCTCGGACGCCGTCCCTGGTGGTGGTTCGGGTCTCGGATTTGTGAGAATAAGGAACCCATTACATTTTCTTTGGAAGAAATTGCTTCTTTTTAATATCAATGTAAGCAAAGGAGGCGATGACGAAGATACGAGGAAGAAGCGAAAAGGGGATTCTATACTCTGCTAGTTGATGAACAAGTAAAGGAATCGATTCTGAGCTTGATACGTACCTTCACTATGCTTAAGCCTCTGACTTCTGTCGGTGTTTGATGCTCTCCTTCACAACATTCTATGACATTTTGAAACCAATGAAATATTTATATAGGTTCTAAGATTTTATTTATTTTAAGTTTGAACCACGTGCCTGTAACAAAATATTTGACTATAAGTCTGAATATAAACAAATATTTCATTACAATTTATATAAAAATAACGATTTTATTCTTTTAAATTACATTTTATTAAATAATATAAAAATCAATATTCTATATCATTCCTTTCCTTTTTTTCTTGTATCAGAGTAAGATATTCAATATATTCAAAGTTAGTTTTTTCCTTGCAACCATCCCTCATATATATTTAATAGCTTGATCATTTGAATAAATTAATTTTTTGTATTTTCATTTCTCATTAATAGAATAAATAAGTTTGGGTGTTTTCCCTTGTCTATCCGTCGGTAACTAATCTAAAAACATCTCTAATGGTAGGTTATAGAGACGTTGCAAAAATCATTTGAGGAGAAAGAAATTAATAAAATATTAAGATTTAAAGAGAGAGCGCAGATAGTTGCTAAATCCTACAATGTTGTAGAAGGCGGCACAAAGAATTTTAAAAAACGAATGCTCAATTTACTTTTGCTGCAACTACTTTTAAGCCCACCCATTTCACAAGCTAGTGGTAAGAGACCAAAATTGGTTTCTACATCGCCTCTTCTGCAACTACAACGACCCATTACACATGCTTTAAGAGAAAGACTTTCAAGAATTACAACATTCACAAAACTCGTTGAAACATATAAAAAAACAATTTAAAAGTAGCACGAAACCAAATAATGGTACAAACAATTCCTATGAATTAAACTTGATCAATCATGAAAGTCTTCTCCTTCAATACACATTTCATAAGAAATAATTCAGGTAAATACCTCTTGAACACCAAGAACTCTGCGTCGTGCTGTGTTAGCACACAAAAGGTGCATCCACAAGCTCGTCGCAACAATAGAGACCGGGGCGTTGCGTGAAGCCTTGCTTCTTGAGCATGTCCCTAGCCTTGGTAACCAGCTCTTTGTTGCTAATTGGCCCCTCCGTCTCCTTGAGTATGGTTTGGATGGTATGACTCATAGCTCCGTAAGCTTGCGAGGCCTTGCCCTTTGGGCTTGCATCCGCAGAAGTTTGGTTGGTTTGGCAGCCGCTGATCAGAATGCCACTGTCAGGAAGTGCCTTGTGAGCTGATCCCGCGTACACCTCGTGCTCGCTGCTCACTTCGGTCTCAAGTGCAGGTTTCGCGTACTCATCGTTGGCCTCAATTTTATGTTTAAGAAGCTCCTGTGCCAAGCTTCCGATCATACCGAAAAATCCACCGCCACTTCCGCTCTTCCGGTCATCGCTTTGCAGTTTGTTGAGGATGAACTTCATGAACTTCTTGATCTTGGGACTTGCATCGGATCCAAAAGTATCGAACAGGGTCGGCCTCAGCTCTCCAACAGCAATGTCTTCTTTACCGGTGTCCTGTTTCAGTATCGATATCAGAGTTGATAGAGGGAGAGATCGGCTCTTGGTGTAGCCTTCGTCTCCATAGGGATTTTCTGTCTCTGGTTCCTCTTCCTCTTCCTCTTCCTCGTCCTCTTCCTCAATCCCGCGAGACTTAACTTTGGCTTTGGGTTTGGCTTTGGTTCCTTTGGAGCCCGAGGTAGGTTTCTGCTGCTTTGTGCTCTCTCCAATCTGCTCCTTGGCCTCATCAATGAGGCCGCCGCTGTGGCAGGAATCAGACACCATTGTCATTCGGCAACCTTTGGGGACGTTGTCCACGAAGGATCTGAAATCATCATCTGCAGGAAGCAAATTTCTAGGATATAAAAAACTATGAACCATTCCTAATAACATCTACCTAGACCCACATGAGATGTTTATTTAAACGATGAACAGATTCACTAAGATCGCATGTGGGACAATAGGTTTGTCGTTCTTCTTCTGTGGGATGTAGGCCAAAGAACACGTTCTAATACCATGTAAAGTCCCTGAAAGCTTAAAATTATAAGCGGAGATATAAAGGTTATTCATTTAACTAACACCTACCATGAAGAGTGATAAATCATTCCTAATCCTTCCCAAGCTTGGATCCCATTACTACGAATTAGTGGTAGTAATTATGTTTTTCTGATTATCTTTTACGGGAAAGGCAATCAATAATGTGAATCACCTCATTACTTTAAATCATGAACCATGCAGCCTTATTTCATGTCTTTCCGGGTTTGCATTCGAACACATTTTCTACTTCTCTATACATCCAAGAGAACTATTGACTCACAAAAGAACGATAATTTCCTAGCTATTCTCATTCAAGATTCATGATTCAAATAAAAAATCTATCTATTTGCGATATGAGAATACATGGCGGATGAACATTTGCTGAACAATAAGTAAATGAAGCTCAGCATTACTCACGAAGAGCAATTCAGCTCGTGATCGCGAACAGAACTAAATATATTCAATCATATGTGATTTTGTGTTTTACATTTGACATTTGTGCATATCATTCATCAAATTACTGGAATCTAGTTCTGAATAGTTTGATTATTACTCAGGATTATGCTTTTCTCCTTTTGTTAAGTACATTAATCAACTTTCAACAAGAAAATCTGTGATCTGTTTCGCCCTTAATTCGAGGACATTTATCTCAATGACAAGCCAAATAAATAAATCAATTAAACAGAAATAATGCTCATGCAATTTCAATTGATATAAATTAGTACTACATTTTCCCAATAACACCAATTCAGTACCAGAAAAATCATTTCAAAGTTAAGAGTAATGGAACAGGCACAAAATTGGGGAAATGAGATGCGAGAATCAACCCATCAATAAATCAATCGATTGAACTGCGAGAGCATGAGTGGATTACCAGTGATGAGATTCATATCGCAAGGAACAATGCACTCGTCGTAGCCGGTGTCGTCTTTCTCGCCGGTCTCGGGCGGGAGGCGGGTGCCGTGGCCGCTGTAGTGGACGAAGAGAACGTCGCCGGGCTTGGCCGATTGGACCATGTCGGTGATGGCTTTGCGGATGTTCTTCCCCGTCGGCCGCGTGTAGGAACGGTCGGTGTCGATGAGGATGGTGATGTCGTCGTCGGAGAATCCGTAGCGATCGAGGAGGCATCGGTGCATTCTCTTGACGTCGTTGACGCAGCCTTTGAGCTCGGCCTTCGTTCCCGGATAGTTGATTCCGATCAACACAGCTTTCTTCCCCATCTCCGATCGATCGCCGACCAACACGACTGGGTTTCAGAGGAAGGAGGATTGGGGATTTCGGATTTGATCCTTACAGAGACAAATATGCGAAAAGTTGACTCTTGCTCTCTTTTTTTTCCCTCCTCTTCTATTTTTCGCTGTTTCTGGATTTGCTGCCCTTTACATAGCCTCTCTTTTTGGCATTTTCTATTTTCTTTCTCTTATTATTTTTTTGAACGGCTCTATTAATTTAATACTATGATAGGTTTGAAATTTTAATATTTAAATTAATTCTATTAAACGGGTTGATTGGTTCAATGTACAAAACCAAGTGGGTACACCGTTATTTTCAACCTTCAACGATCGTTTTGCTGGTCTCGATCGATAACGCGGTATGTTTTTAGAGTATTTTTCGGAACTTCGATGTCAATCATCTTGAAAGGGGCTCGCTCTGTCCTAGCTTCCCGTTTAAATTTGTTGTTTCGGAAACTTTCGCAGTATCACTTTCTAGACAGTCTAGTAAAGCATTTCGACCAACAAATTTTTATTTTGATTGTCCGTATCTTACATCCCATGATGTTATGACTTGTTTTTATGGTGTTATTTCTCTTATGATCTTTAATATATAGTCTCATTTTCCTAAATAAAAAAACAAGTGGATGGGGTGGAATTTAAGGCAGAAAACTCATTTCATCATAATCCTAAATGATTTTTTAAAGACGAATTTTGACATTTTGTACGATCAATTAACGGATCTTAACAGTTCGAATAAATATCGATAGTTTTTAACCGTTTTCAGTAATTAACTGTTACGATTTTATAAAACAAAAGATTGATTACAAATATGGAGTCATAACAAAACATGTTAGAATAGAGTTTTTTCCTCAATAAATTATGATACCACGTAGGAAATACATGGAAGATGCGTGGATACGATACGACATGGGATAAAAGCCATATAGAATCGACCTGGTGGGGTGTGATTACTACTTTAGCTGTTAGTTAGGAAAATAATTTAAAATGCAACCCACGTGTTAAATAATTCATTGATAAGAGTAAAATAATCTTTTTTACAGAGCAGCCTGAGCTGGGCTTTTGCTTTCTTCCGCAGCCAGAGATTCTTAAACTTTTCGGTTACGAAATACTAATTATTATTATTTTATTATAAAGGGTTTAATTTAATCGGGGCACATGAAAATGAGTCTTAGGTCAATTAGGGTGTTCTTGACCTATTAAAATATCGTCTTATTTGGTCCTAAGATTTGCACCTCTGTTTTGACTAATTTTCACGTCTAGTGAGTTAGCTTTGAATGGCAACGGCCAACGGGTGGTTATTATATTCTCATCCTAGCTTTCATCGTATAAATAGATTCTTCATTTTCATTTATTTGATTATCATTTACTATTTTTCTCGATTAGTGAAATAATATAAAAAGTATTAAAATAATAATCAACCAAAAAAATGAATTTGCATATACTAGTATTTTTTTTAAACGGGTAACCGGAGATTTTCATTAATACCAATAGGTAATCAAACAAGATGAGGCGTGACCGTCCCGGGTTCCAGATGTATGTCCGGGCCGACCGTAGCAAGTCCGACGCTCATGGACCCATAATAATAGCCCACTTGAAATCGTGGGCACAAACTCAAGACAACTCCTTACCAACGTCTCAAAAAAGCGAGACTTGAAATGAAAAGTCTTAATCAACATAAGCAATATAAAGTTTAACCAACAATTTATTCGACTTAATACAGGATAAAATTAGCACACGATCGAAAGAACAAGCTACCAAATCTGCGATGCCAGTTCTTCTAGGCCCTGTGCCATTGGAGCGATTTGATATCGTCAATTCTTCGTCTTGATTCGCTCAGATCTTTCGAAGTAGTGCCGTAGACGGGAGCAACGATTCGACCCGCAATTGTTTGTTCGGGATCGAGGGTGCCGACTTTGGATGCAGTGGATTCAGACCCCGACCTATCGTCCTTCCTCCCGGATCCCAGATCCATCGAAGGAGCGGACCCATGCCGGCGAGAGGTGGTCCTGGGGCGGGAGGTCGTTGCAGATGGAGGACGGCGCATGGAGCTCGTATCCCGGAGAACGACGGCATGAGGGCCATGGTGGCTATTGAAGGATGCATAACCGAAATGATGGGGAACAGTTGGCGAAGCGGAGGAGACGATCGAGGAGTGCACGGCTTCGGTATAGAGACGACGAAGGCGAAGAGGCAGGTGGTGGTCGGCGATGATGATGGTGACAGTGGCGGAACCCTGGCTGAAACTCGAGCAGATGCAGTGAGAAGTCGTGGAGAAGCAAGAGCGGGGTCGGCTGCGTGAACGGCGATAGTGGTGAGGGGAAGAGAGATGGTGGTCGGCGAGATCTAGCGGCGAACCCTAAGTAGGGTAGAATGGAACCTCACCTGGAGGTGTGTGGAGAGCTTTTCATGAATAACATAATCAAATGTTGAATATTTCACATTCAACTTATCAAATACTGGTATGGTAATTAATAATGCAACAGAAGCATAAGTAATATCTCGTCTTCCCCCAAAACCTAAACCCTAAGCTCTCTTCTTCAGTCGTCGTCTATTTCTATCAGCGACAGCTTTGACCTTCGATCAAGGCTGTTGTTGATGGCGGGTTCTCCGCCCCCTCTCCTCTACGTCCCTTCTCCCAGCCTTCTTCTTCTATGTTGGCTCTGTTTCATGAGTATATCTACTTCATTTTGACCGGAGCTTTGCCTTGCTTTCTGACCGGGTGTCTCTTTCGACCGACGAAGCTGGTTCTTCTTACCCTCGCTCCTCCTTCTCACCCCATTCGCCCCCCCCCCCCCCCCCCCCCCCCTTCACCTTCTTCTACCTTCTCTACTTTTGTCTCAGTTCTAACCTTTCGGCGCTTCTCCTCTCCGATTCGACTCTCGATCCTTTCTGACGACGTCTGGATCTCTAACAGTTCAAATTTGTGCGCATCTATTGGCTTCTCTAGGAAGCTCGATCAGTAACGATAAGATGATAAAACGACCATAGACTTGTAAAACTCTAGTTTTGAAATAAACTCTAGTCTCGATTAAGCTATCGATTTTGTATACAACTTTCATATTTATTAATAAATAGAGTAAAATCAGACAAATCAAACGTTTATAATTATTAGATGATAAAATTTAAAAATAGACTTACTTAATGAGAACCTGCTAAGTTCAACATAGTATTTTAAAATCACTTCAAATTTATTCAAACTCAGCCATAAACACATGTAAATCTCAAATGTATGATTATAAACATCAAAACATACATAGTAACTGTAAACAAAATAAATAACAAGCCTGATCAGCAAAAAAAATTAAATTGATCTGCAGATGCTCCATTTCAGGCTCATCAACGATTGATAGCACTGCATTTCAAACGAATCTCCCCTTCATTCTGCCTCGCCAAAACCTGCACATTCCCAAGCTTCACCATCGACGCCGCAAATTGACTCGAAAACACAAAAGGCTGGTGCGCCATCGTGTCAACAAAAGGCCCCGTCCTCACATCACTATACAGCGCTTGATCAGTCGACAAAAGCCCTAACTTCTTCCCCAAGTTTTTGTAATAGACTTCGTCGAAAGTCCTCGGAGTCATGTTGTCTAGGTGAACATAGTTCGATTGTCGCACACATTTCTTCTTAAGATAATTGTAGTAATTGATGTTTAATGTCGGGTCACGTTTTGCACCGACCAGTCGGTGCTGGATCGACTGGCACGTGCTTCTACCGATCGTGTGGGCCCCCGAGAGGGTGACGAGGTCGAGCACGTCGAGACCCCTGACGGCGAAGAAGTTGATGAGGGCCGTGATGTTTTCACGGCCCTGAGGGACTGATTCGGCTTCTTTAGCTATAGAGACGCGGCCGTCTTTGCGCCCCAACGGGACTTCCCAAAAGGGACCTCCTACTAGGACGGTCGCGTCTCTGGCCGCGAGTGTGAGAATGTCCGCGCAGGAAACTGTTTTCGGACATTTTTTCTCTAACGCGGCCTTAATGTCATCGATCATTTGGAAACCTCGTAGGGTCTTGCTGGCCTCCGCCGCCCTTTCGCTGCCCTGATGGTTCAGTAGGATTGATGCGTCACATCCCTACATATGCAAAACATGTAACGTTATTAAAGCCCCAATGAATGTGTACTCGAAAGATTACTAGGTATGAAATTGTCATTTCAGATATAACAAACCGAAGAACTTAATATACACGTCCTCACGGATAAAAATTTAAATTTTTGAAACGATTTACTTTTCGTGAAGATATAGTGTCGAACTGTTGAACCTATAAGACAAATGTTATATCATAGTGTTCAAAGTTGTTAGATCACAATACTACAGGCTAATACTAAACCGAAATAGAGACAAACTATTGAGTAGAAAAGATACATTAATGGTGGACAAATATGGGTGGTTCATGGTAGACATATCAAGTTTTTAGAATTCATTTGTTTTTTTGTTTGTATTTCTGTCATCTATTCTGGTTTACTCTTGGTTAGGTATTGGTATTGTTTTGGTTCTGGTCCTGCCTCGGTCTGCTGAGGTTGGGTTGTGTGAAGTTCCTATAAAAGTTAAATGCTCCTAAATTGTACTTTCTTCCCTTGCTCCTTATTTCAAAGAACAAATTTTATAATATGTTTTTGTCGATTAAAAAACACAAATATATAATTACGGTTATTGTTTCCATCGGAATTCAGTCTATGCTGGTAAAGATGGAAATGACACTTAATTCATATATGTAAGTACTGGAAAACTAATTAAACCAAAAAGGTCAAACTGATAATAGAAGATTTTATTATAATTTTATATTTATAATTAAACAAAATATTTTAATTAATCAGATTCTCGAATATAAGTGAGAGTAGAAATAGTGATATACCCTGATGGCGCAATCATGGAAATGCAAGCGAATGATGGCGGCAGCCAAGGTATTATCTTTCTTGACCGAAGCTTGGACCATCTGATTGATGATGCCTTCGGCGGCAGGGCATGCTGTCAGGTAGTGATTGGGCGACAATAGATCTCCGGCTGCCAATCCTACAATCGGCTGCAGGGGATTGGTAAGCACAGAGCCCAACACAACCACCAGTTGAACGAACAAAACGATCGAGATCAAGAGCCTCCTCATCTTCGTCTCCGTACCTATAGGTATAGCTAAGTTTGGTTTATATGGATTTTGATGGTTGGTTGTGTGTTATATACATGGAGTGGTCGGAGATGATTGTATACATAAACTCCTACGTGATGAGCACTCGGTTAATGACATGCCAGCATGTATAAGTGTATTATATAATTATGTGTGGCTCACTAATCATGCCTATGACACGATTCATTTTATTTTTATTTGTAAGTCGCTCAATATAATAAATATTGATAACAGGGAACAATGTCAACAGAAAAGCGGATAGTTCAGTTATGTATTTTCAGTACAAGGTTGGACTGGACAGGTTGGACCTCAACAACTGTATCGATAGTTTCGATCGTTACAATCTTGATTCAGAGTCCTATGCCATCTTTATCTGTTTTTACATCTTATTGTCGTTTAAATTAGTTATTCTCATTCAGTCTTACGATATACAGAATTTTACATGTTTATATTTTTTCGTTGTTGTTACGGTTTATGAATTTTTCCGGTGACCAATTTCGAGTACGTGCTTTTGGACTTTTATTATTGTTGATGATCGGCTCAATATGCACTGCTTGTCTCTTAGCTTTGGATCCGTTTAATTCTTCGTTGTTTCTTTCCCCATTGTTGGAGAGGACTCGTCGGTCATGTAGGTGTTGGCCTCCGACGAGGTGTATTGGCATTTGTGCCTTCATTCGAAACTTTGTGGATTCTGCTTCTAAGAGATTTTAGTATCGGTGGTAGCTTGCCATCGACTTATCTCTGTCGTTTGCGGTGTAGGCCGCCGGTGTGTCATTGCCTTTTCTATCTTATGGATTGGGTTTTTGATGTGATGAGGTGTTTTATACTTCAAGTGCTAGTAAGGGATCGTGGCGTTGTGTTTGGTGAGTTGGTCTAGAGCTTCACGGTAGGAAAATCAGGGGTCTTAGACCTAGTTATTAGCCGATGTTGGCTTTTATTCTTCATGTTCGGTAAATCTGGGTTTTTAGACATTTTTATTGTATTTCATTCCCTTGTTGGGTATGTATGAGACTATTTACCAACGCTCGTATATGTATTTGGTTCAGTTTCTGTATCTAGAAACTTGATGCATTTATAAAATTTCTTGGCTTATTACAAAAAAAGCTAGGGGTGGTCTGTGTTCAACCTATGAGAATAAAAAAAATTGAAGGACATTATGAAATAGTGTTACCACTTATGTAATTTGATCCATAAAATTTCATGTAATTGAGAGGCTCGTGTAACCGAACATTCATGTATTTTGTTATCCATTAAAAACTGCATGTTTCACTATAATTTAGAAATCAATTTCAACCATCAAAATTACATATATACATGGCTGAGATTTGATGTGGCAGTTTTCGTAATTAACCATTATTTTTAATTTCTTTCAGTAATTTGATACTCTAAAAGGATGTTTTAGTCATTTTCATACGTATTGTAACTACCATACCCCATTCACGATATCTCAACTCAAACCCTTTTTTTCTCTCTCATCTAGCTTCCCTCTCGCCGAACAGCTCCACCTCCACGTGCCCGCCGTGAAGCAACCGTCCAACCCAGCCCGTGGAATCTCTGTATCCAAAATTGCCTCTTCATCTTTCCATACCATATCAACTCCGCCGCCGCGAGCTTCTCCTCTCACCGAGTCAGTTGACAGATCTGTCGTTCGTGGCGTTCATCTTCTCCAGAGTCGACGAGGTGTTCGTGACCGCCGAGTTCGAGTGCGATTTCTTCCTCTAGAGGTGCGTCGTCACTGACGCGGATGGTTATGCTATTTTCAGGTATGATTTGAAGGATACGTGTCTAGCCTGATACGAAAATTTTGGGTAGGTAATATTACCAAGGTTAGTATGTAATCAAGATTTCTACAATACAATAGTTTTCTAATTGCATTGTTTTGTCCATCTTCAAAAACCACAAAAATCGGGGTGATTAAATATGACAGTGTTTGCTATATGCAATGTGCAAATGTTTCAATGTTTATTATCAGTTAATTTCACACATGTTTCATATATGGGTTATGAAACATCAATGAATTGAAATTATCATTGACATCACAAATTGTTTCATTATCATTTGTGCCATGAATGTTTGGTAAAAACCCTATTTAGTTTCTGGTAACAAAAGTAAATTATGAGTTGCATGATTTTTGTTTTAGGTTCTTGAAACATCAATTATCGAGTTCTTGTTATGGCTTATGAAACATTAATGTTTTTTTATTGGTTTTGTTACTATTTTGCAGGTGTGTTGGAAAACGATGGAGGACTGAAAAACTGTTTGAAGCCACAAGATAGAAAACGTTCTTTTAAATTATTTTAGTTTTTGTGATAGGAACATGTTTCTTGTATTTTCAAAAATTGTTGCAAATTGTAATTGATTAGCCATATGTTTTAGATTTCAATTTATTTGTATGCTTAATACAACTGAATGATACATCTGGGAAAATGGTAGGATAAAATAAATGAAACATTATTCTTTTTGGATATGTTTGTTCCTTCTAATAATCTGTTTATGAAAATGTTTCAATTATTTATTTGTAGTCAAATATTTCGATTGGACATATGTTTCACTATTTAAGATAAATGGTTTCATATTTAAATAAACTGTTTCACATTTCAAAAAAAAATTGTTTCATAATTTTTTTTTGAAAGTGTTCAAGTTTTGTACTGTGGAGTAGTAACAATTATTTAACTTATTATAAATAAAACAATTAGTTATCTTATACTAAACCATTATTGTATAACTGTAAATAGTAGATGAGTAGTTACTAGTGGTTTCTTTCAAAGGAGACGTGGATTGGATACATAGTAAGAGAGAAAATATAATTTCCAATATTGTCCTTTTCTAATTAATAAATTAGTTAATTTTAATATGTGATAAAATGATGAGGACCTTTGGATTTATTTCAATCTAATGGTTAGAATGGATTTTTAATTTATAGTAAAATAGTAGTGTTTAATGGATAGTCCCCCTTTACAATGGTGCAACAATTTTCACAAACACACACGCTTGGTGTACGTAGCAAGCCAAACCATCCCATAACTTTACAAACTGACCCAACCAAACACAAACACATAGAGAACCTTAAACTCATCAAAATCAAAGAAAAACCAAACCAACGTTGTTGTTGTTAATTATCACTGTCTTGGTCATAATCTCAAGCTTTGCAGCAAACGAAGCGGCCAAGCCCTTTAGGAGTCACACCAGGGTCCTCTCCTTCATCGATCTCCACCTTCTTCGCCTTCCGTTTCCTCTTCGCCGTCTCCGTGTCTTTCGGCACCGTTACCGTCAACACGCCGTCGGTCATCGAAGCCTTTATCTCCTCCACCCTCACATTTTCCGGCAACCGGAACTTCCTCGAAAACCTGAACCCGCCGCTCGCTCTCTCCCGGCAGTGCCACCTCACCTTCTCGTCCTCGGTTCCCTCCTTTTCCGGCGAATCGGCGGTCACCTCGAGCACGCGCTCTGTTCGGTGGAATTGGAGCTTCACGTCCTGTTTCGTGAGCCCCGGGAGCTCGATTTCGAAGACGTGAGCGTCACGCGTCTCTTTCCAGTCCATCTGGGTGTCTGGCGGCGAGCCCCAGGTTCGGAACAGGGACGATCCTCGGAGGTGGTCGGAGGAAAGCATCATTGACTAGTCTTAGCTTTAGCTTGTTGTTTGTTTGCGACTTTGGTCTGCTATGAGTGAAAATGAGTTGCAGAGGTGGTTTATATTGGTAGTTCATGGAAGTGTAAGGGGTGTTCTGGAAATTTCTGGAGTCCTAGAGTATGTCCTTGTTATTTCGCTGAGAAATTAAGAGATGTGATTTATGGCGTGCTGACCTTCTCTTCCGTGGCTGATTCAAGAACTCTCTCGAACCGAAACCCACACTGACCATTAAACTTCTTTAGAGAAGGAAAAAATTCCAGGATTCTAACCACAGAATCAAATCAACACACACGAACATACCAAAAGTACCTCAAACTGATGTGGAGAACTACCAAATAATGGCGGATAACACACAACACGGAACAATAATCAAAGTGCAGGAAACATAAATTGAGACAACGATATACGTGGTTCGGCAATGTGACTATATCTACGGGACAACGACAAGCTCCTTGTATTAACCAAGAAATAAACCGAGAATTACACACTTCTAATTCTCTATTTCTCAATGCACAAACGACAATCAAGACGAGATCAAATAAAGCTAATCGTAGTCTTTTGTATTCCGGTTGACACTAGCTCAAAGAAGTGGGATCTCCAATAAAAGGTTCCCTTATACTTTGTGCTTCTGTGTATCATCACACCAAAGAGCAGTAAATGCTCTTAAAGGCCAACCATAAAGGCCACATGATCTCTTTAATTCCTTTTATCCTCTTTGATATTCTACTAGCTTCAGCCACCTAAACAAGATTGATTCTCAATCTTTACCTTGCCCCCAAAATTGAAGCTGCCGCCACTTTTAGAACCAAAGAACCCAAGAAAAAAACTTTCTTTTGTTCTCTCTCTACCAAAAGCTCCGGCCACTTGCTTGATCTATCACCTTTTGTGAATTAATCACCCAGAGAAGAACAACAAAAGAGGAATGAGCTCTCAGCTCCCAATCTCAAGCCGCAGCCCCCTTTGTTCCAAAACAGCCGCCGCACAATAAGAGCATCCACACTCATCTCGTCGGCTGTCGGCGAGATGGCGCCGGCGAGATGGAATAAAGTAATATAATTAAATCATCTCGCCAGCTCCCCGCCAGCGAGCTCTACAGTGGGCTGGCGAGGAGGCGCCGGCGAGATGCAATTAATTTTAGGTTTTTAATGTTTTTTTATTTAAAAAACCAGATTTTGAATAAAATACAGAACATCGATAATGGAACACCCGATAACATAAAAGGATAGAAACCAAAACAAAGGAAAATTAAAACCGAGCAACGTAATACAAAGGAAACTACACCAACTAACATCTACGCGTCTCCAAATTTATTCCAGAGATGTTCGACAAGATCGTCCTTCAAACGGAAATGCATACGTTCACTTTGCATCCTTTCAGTGTTTCCAAGTATGACATTGGTCGGGACGAAGCCTCCTCGTGAAATATGTGGTTGACTTGTACTACCTTCTTCTGTTTGTTCACGATACCCGTCGTACGTATGACGTTCAACCTCAACTATCATATTGTGCAGTATAATGCACGCATTCATGACCAAACCGATCGACTTGGGAGCCCACAAGCGGGTCGGTTGTTTGATAATGTGAAACCGAGCTTGTAGTACGCCGAAAGCTCGTTCCACATCCTTCCTGCACGCTTCTTGGATTTCAGCGTACTTCTTCTGCTTCGGCGTTGACGGTAACAGAATTGTTTTTACGAACACTGGCCACGAAGGGTAAATACCGTCAGCAAGATAATAAGGAAGTGTAATCATTACCATTTATCGTGTAAGCAACCGGTGGTTGCCAACCGGTGGTTGCCAACCGTTGATAACGTCCGCGAACAGCTTCGAATGATTGAGGACCGTCAAATCGTTGTTCGACCCCGCCATGCCGAAGAAAGAGTGCCAAATCCATAAGTCACGAGTTGCAACCGCCTCAAGGACAACGGTTGGTCGATTACCGTGATCCCTTCGGGAATGTGACCCTCGAAGGGCCTTTGGGCAGTTCTTCCATTCCCAGTGCATGCAGTCAAGACTTCCAAGCATGCCCGGGAATCCGCGCGCTTCATTAACCGCCAAAATGTGGTGCATATCAGATTGTGTAGGCTTCCGCCGGTATGTAGCACCAAAGACTTTATGCAGTGCACTGCAAAATGTGCACAAACATTCCAAAGCTGTTGTTTCCCCTATCTTCACATACTCGTCCAACGCATCAGCTGCAATTCCGTAACATAATTGCCTAATGGCGGCAGTACATTTCTGGTAAGGAGATAATGAAACTTGACCCAATGCATCAAAGGATACCTTGAAGTAATCGTCGTGCTGCTCCAATGCATGAACGATACAGAGGAACACCGACTTTGGCATTCTAAACCGACGCCGAAATTGCACCTCGGTGTACACAGGGTTGGTGTTGAAGTAGTCATTCATTAACCGTTCGTTTGCGGCTACCCGGTCACGTCGAATGTATTTGCGCTTCTTTGGTGGAGAATCCACCAAAGCGTCAGCCAACATCTCCTCGGTTGACATACAGTCTTCGAGCATGTCATTCAACATAGAATCCAATTCCATATCCTCAGGATCGAATTCCATGATGACGGACAAACAAGGATGAATAGTAGAGAATGTGTGCATTTTTCCTTTGTGAGGGTGGGTTTATATAAGGTTTTGGTTATGTTTATTATAAATGTTGTAGTTATGGTGAGCGACGATCAATGTTATTCGATTGGACGTACAGATATTTGTTGGATAATATAGGTAAGGTTAAATTTTCAAACCAACTAGCATTGAAACCAAGCCTTTTTTTTATTGGACAAAAAAGATATATGCAATCTTCATCTCATCTCGCCGGCGTGAACTGCCAGCGAGAAGCACGTCGTCAGCGGTCCTCGCCAGCGCTGATCTCGCCTGCTCCTCGCCTGCTCCCCGCCCACCACTGTGGGTGCTCTAAGGACCCCAAACCCTACTGGTCACTTTTGTATTAATTCAAGCCAAACCAAATGAGCTTTAGTTCATATGTGGGCCTAAAAATAAAATATGGGTTTTGGAGCCCAAACCCAACACAAACTACAATACAAGATCCATTTAAAAAATCAAATCAATCATACAAATTCGAACACTGACCATTAACTAAGCTACCCAACATACTTTTATTACAACAAATAGAAGTTACACGATAACAAAAGATTAGTTTGATTACGCAAGACCAATGTTTTAAATAATCATCTGAGTGATTGTCTTAACTTGTGAGGTGATGACCCAAATCACTCCAAAGAACATGACCCCTCCAGATAGGGGCATACATAGGTTGGGAGGATAGTTACAAGGTCCCACAACCCTCATACTGCCTATCATGGCTCCCGACGAGGTTGTTTTGCAGCCTTCGTCGATTATCTTGATGAGAGGGAGAAATTCCCATCTTCGACATCCTGGTCAACATCCATTGGCTCAAAACCCTCTTCTTGTCTCTATCCTTCATAGCAACTGCTCGTTGAGCTTTCTCTCGAGTTAGTTCTTTTATATTTTTGTCCTTTGTAGGCCCTTGGTAACTGATTTTTAACTTCAATCTTCCTTCTTGTTCTTTATAGGAACTTCCTTCTTCTGCTCGTTATTCCTTAAGATCTCGTGCTGGGGAGTAACAACAAGTGTGGACCTCGAGGGGGTGTCTCACATGACAGCGCGATCCCACCCACTTGCTTGGGTTCAATTCTCAAGGCATGTGAAATCCCCAACTGGCCCAGGTTAACCAAAAATGTAGGTTGGATGGTTACAAGGGTTCAATTGGATACTGTCCTTCCCTTCCTGATTTCTACCCGACCCTCTAGTGTCAACGACGGGACACGATTACCACACTGATCTTTAAACAAAATTGTAGGTTGAAACTCACTGGGTCCTCGTGTCGGGTCTTCCTCTTCTCTTCGGCTAACACTTCCCACGATAAAAGTTCATGGATGAGAGCTTCATGATGACTATGATACCCTTACATTCATCAAAAAATAATTCGGAACCCCTAAGGTTCCCATCAGCCACTTTGGAGCAAGAGGTGGCACGACTTCCCAATCTGATCGGAAATTACCATCCGTTCAGATGGTTGGTTGTGCATGAAGGGTGTCCCCATATCTGATTTCAAACTGATCCATTCCCAGAAGGATCACTATACATTTTTGATTAATGTGACCAAGTCGGCTGCACCGAAAGCAAAAGGCCGACATATTCTCATACTAGAGCCAAGATGTAAAAGGCGGGACAAGCCACTCAAAACGAAGTTTGAGTGTCACCGGAGGGGACATATAACATCTATTTCTATCCGGAGCCACAAAAAAATGTCCCACCCTTAGGTTTTGCCGGATTGTCCGTTTCGCCCGTTTTCACTTCCTTTCTTTGGTTAGAGAAGATAAAGTCTCTCATATGAGATGTCTTAACTTTAAACGGCATATCGTAAACTCTTATTGGCATACGAACATGTCGGAAGATCATGCGAGAGGAGGGACTCAAGATTTAATCGATATTAATTCTATAACTAAACATAATCAAATATTTACCTAACATGAGCTGAAATTTTGAGTGTCATACAAATGGGTTTGGGTTCGAGTCCGTGGCACACTTGGGCCCGTCGGTCTCGCCCGGCACACTTTGTTTAGTCCTCTCCATCACAAAAACGAGAAAACCAACCTTTCATACCGTCACATTCAAATTTTGCTCCCGGACTCTGAATCGTCTCACCCGTTGATCGGTGATTAGGGCACCGGAGAAAGATGCCTCTCTTCCTATCGGATGAGGAGTTCTCGCAGTGCTCCTGCGACGCGGCTCTGGTGGCCGAGAAGGCGGATTCGTTCATCAGAGGGCTCTACAAGGAGCTCGACACCGTCAGGGCTCAGGCCGACGCTGCTGCCTTCACCGCAGAGCAAACTTGCTCCCTCCTCGAACAGAAGTTCCTCTCTCTGTCCGAGGACTTCTCGTCTCTCGAGTCCCGGAACGCGCAGCTTCAGTCGTCCCTCGACCAGCACGCCTCTGATCTCGCGCAAATCCAATCCCACAAACACCAACTACATTTACAATCCGTAAGCTATTGTATTAATTCGAACTACATTTTTGTTTTTAAATATGTACCAAGTGTTGTTTGAATTTGATCTTGTTCGATTTCGTGCAGATTGGGAAGGATGGTGAAGTGGAGCGGCTTACCACAGAGGTTTCGGAGCTGCACAAGTCCAAGAGGCAGTTGATGGAGTTGGTGGAGAGCAAGGATTCCGAAATCAGTGAGAAGAATGCCACAATCAAGAGTTACCTAGATAAGATCGTAAGTAGCCATTTTGATTTCCATATTTAAGAGTTCAAAGCACCCATAAATTACTTCTACATGGGGACAATTGTTTTGCGTTCAAAGGCATTTAGCAATTTGAGAACGAGCCTCTTGTTCCCTCTTTATTGAGTAGTTGAAAATGGGATAATGCTATAGGATGGGCATGGAAATTCAAATAGGAATGCAATTTTTTTATTTTTCCCACAAAGGCGGAGGTGATTTTTGTTCCCGTGAAAAAGAATGATGCAAACACAACCCAACTGAGAGACATAAGACGGGGCACTGGAATACTTGTGGGGATTATGAATTCTAATTTGATTGCTGAAAGTTTTTTATCATTTGAGATCTAACTGTGTGTGTTGTCAACTCTTTTGCTGTAAATTTGTAGCTCAGCTTGACTGAAAATGCTGCAAAGAAGGAATCCCGCCTAAGTGAGATGGGGACGGAGTTAGCACGCTCACAGGCTTCGTCTACTCGTCTTTTACAAGTCAGTTCAATTAGTCATTCCCGTAGCCTACCACTTCATGAATTTTATATTGTACTTCCCATATAGTTGTTTTCCATCAAACAGCACATGCTTTCATGATTTACATCCATAAATCTGTTTTGGAGAAATAGTGAAAAGATTATTGAATTTCATAATCTCCAGAGTAATTTTGATTTGATTTTGTTCTAAGATTTTTTTTTTGTAATTGATAATAAGAATGTGTTCAGTGTTTGCCAACAATATTGATTGTTAGACCTGTGTAGTTGTGAAGGAACTCAATCTAAGTATTATTGGGAGTCAAGACCCTTTTTGGCATGTAATGCTATATCATGCTATTGGGACCAGTAGGATAAAAATAGGACTCACATGATTATAAGGGAACTACAAATATACTGGAACCCCTAAGACTGATAACTGATTTGTTTAATCCCGGGATGTGTGACGCACAATGTATCAAATTTGGCTGGCTGCAGGAGAAAGAGCTTATCGAGAGGCATAATGTCTGGCTCAATGAAGAATTAACATCCAAGGTGAATGTTCTCATTGAATTGCGTAGAACTCATGCTGATCTTGAGGCAGATTCGTCAACTAAACTTGCCGAGGTAAGCCTTACAACGGAATTTTTTCTCTTTATTTTTCCACTACAATCACAGTTAAATTTATGCTTGTTGCTTTGCTTCCTTTAAGATTGTAAATCAGTCTCTTTATTTTTCATTTTTATAGGTTGAGAGACAACTTAGTGAATGCTCCAACTCTTTAAAGTGGAACAAGGAAAAAGTGAAGGAACTAGAAACAAAATTGATATCCATGCAAGAGGTTTGATATACTTATATATGATAGTGGACTGTCTGAACTTCACACTTCCACGCCTTTTCCTTGGTTATGGTGGTTGTATGGACATTCATTGTTTTAATGTGTGAAGGAATTAAGCTCATCCAAAGATGTCAGTGCTGCCAACGAAGAGCGATTTTCAGCTGAACTCTCAACAGTGAGTTATATGAAAAACTGAGAAGTATCGGTGCAGTATGCTTTATTTTTTATCTGCAAATGGAAACTTATGTACCCTTTTCAATAACATATATGATTCTTCTTTTTGAACGATGTAGGTGAACAAGCTTGCTGAGTTATATAAAGAGAGTTCTGAGGAATGGTCCAGGAAGGCAGGAGAGCTCGAGGGTGTGGTCAAGGCTCTAGAAGTGAGATTTTTATAATTCATTGTATTCCAACTTTTCGGATGATTGAATATTATGTATGTGTTTTATTGTTAATATTTTACTGTATTTGTCGCAGACACATTTGTTTCAGGTCGAGAATGATCACAAGGATAGATTTGAAAAAGAAGTTTGTGCGAGGAAACATGTTGAAAAGGTGTGTTTTCTGTTATTCCACTGACAGGGTAACTGAATAAATGTTGGTTTATCGGGCTCAAGAAGACACCATTCATTTCCTGCATTCCTTCTTATAATACTTCTAAGTAACAATGTCTTAGTTCCTTCACACATATTGTACTGCTTTATTGCTAACTATTCAAACATGGAGGAAAGTATACACAGTCATTGCTCTTAGAAGAGTTGGTTGACAGTATAAGTAATATAAATATTAGAATTTGAACCTTGTTCTTTAAGTATAATGGGTTTAAGATTATCTCCTTAGTGGTGGTCCTCGGAATGATTCAATTCAAGATTTTCTCATTGGTCGTGGTTTGGGTGAAGGGAACTGATTTCAAGGTTTCAGTCTCATTCCTGCCAGGGCAGTACTCCAACTTAATGTTCTGCTATCTATGTGATACTGAGTTGTGAAGAATATAACCAAACTTGTCTGCGCTGGTTTAGTTTTATTGATATATGGAGGGATTCCTTGTTTTCATTCATTTGCGTTTTCTCTTTCCGGTCTGCCACAGTACCATGTTTTTGGTAAATATGGAGATTCAATTGTTGTGCTCTATGGCAATCTCAATGTTACCTTATGATTTGGATTCATTGGTTTTTAATTACTTTCTATTACTTATGAGTTTGTTTGTGGCAATTGCAGGAGGCTGCTGATTTGAAGCAGCAACTTGAAAAGTGTGAGACTGAAATTGAATCTAGTAGGAAAGCAAATGAGCTTAACCTAGTTCCACTAAGCAGTATTACTGGGGAAATGTATGCCACACTGATTTTTCTTTACAATCATCTTTATGTTCTCATTCACAAAAATAAATTGTTTTTATGTTCATAAATCCATGGTGTTGTGTTTTTGAATATCAACTCCGGTTGAGCTTGATCCTTGCATGATGTAGCTCTTTTAGTGCTGAACTGACGTGAAGAATCTTGTATAGCTATTACTTGTATGTTATTGGGGGTGCATATCAATTTTTTTGTCTAAGAACTTATTTGCTATCCCGATGAACCATAAATATGTGAGCACTCTGCTATATTTATGTAAGAAAGTGATTTAGTGGGTCTTTTTGTTCAGTGCTAAATGATGATTCCGTTCCTAGAAGCGAAAAGAAAGAGTCATAAATAGATTGTCTCTAGTCTATAACAACTCTTGTGTATTTGGACATGGTATTTCATGTGTATTGTCTTTAGTCTTATGCATGTCATAGTGCATAGCATACTTTATATCATAGTGTGCCTGTTATTGTTAAACTATACTTTTTTTACTCGTTTGGAGATTTGAAGTGTGTGTAGCTAGGTGTAAAAAATGATGTACATACACATCAGTATATCTCATTAATGTTGAATTTAGTTTTAATTTTTTGGGAATTAGATTTTTTCCCACTAAAGTATCATGGTTTTAGCTCATAATTGCTTTTCATATCTAGATTAGCCGCACTTTATTTACCGGCTATAATATTTCAGATGGAGTAGTTCATTTGAAAGTAATGATGTGGGTGAGGGTAACCGAATAACCGTGCCCAAGATTCCAGTTGGTGTTTCAGGAACAGCTCTTGCGGCTTCCCTTCTGCGTGATGGTTGGAGTGTAAGTCTTTCACTTGTTTCACATTAATTTCCTGTCACTTGAGTTCAGTGTGTTCAACGTATACCCTCCCTCCAGCTGGCTAAAATGTATGCCAAATACCAAGAAGCTATTGATGCTTTTCGACATGAGCAGTTGGGAAGAAAGGAATCTGAAGCGATATTGCAGCGAGTAAGGTTACTTGCGTTATCGTTCATTGTGATTTTTTTCTACATTGGGGATGAAGACAATTCTCTTACACATTTCAATAAGTCACTGATTCGACTGATCTCCTTCAATATCACTTGTCTGATTTCTTTTTATTATTTATTGATTGGAGAACGCTTGGCTATTTTCGTTTTACTGTTTAGGTCCTTTATGAATTGGAGCAGAAAGCAGAAATCATTTTGGATGAAAGAGGTATGTGCTTGACTATGATATTTTTTTCTTCTTCTTAATACACCTGCGCGCAGGGACAGATGGAACACACTGAACCTTAATTAGTTAAGGTTCTCGAGTACAACTGTCCAAAAGCCGCCACTTGTTGCAAAATTCTAAAATTTATACCTAATCAGCCCAAGTCCTTAAAAACAATGTTATGATTGCAGTGACGTGTATTTATTTATTTTTATAAATCTTTAGTTTTTCTATGCTGTAATGCTATTCACTATATGCTTATTACACATAAGATCTGAAGTAACCTGATAATCGTATTATCTACTATTTTTAGATCATTGTAGCTATGGAATACACATAATTGTATTATGAAGTGATCAATTTTATTAACTGTTTTTGGGTGTGTTTAGTGATCACCTAGCAAGGTGACTTAAGAGAAATGCTATCTGAACCAGTCATTAAAACTAATGCCATTATAAACAGAAAACATCACATGTGCCAGCTTTATCATTTGTTTGGGTAATAGTTAATGAAGTTGGATTGTATTTGTTTTCTCTGCTAGCATTTGGAAGCTTTCTAGATTGCAACAATCTATTAACCCCTGGTTATTCCTTAACATGTACACTTATTGGTTTGTTCTTTAATGTTTATGTAGTGGAGCATGAGAGGATGGCTGAGGCATACTCTGTCATGGAACAAAAGTTGAAGCAATCTGTTTCTGAGCAGGCAAATTTGGAGAAAACTATCCAGGCATTAAAGGTTCATTGCTTTTTTCTACCTGCACTGCTATGCGGTGTTTCTTTGTGTTCTGTACTCATTCGTTTTCTTTTCAGACTGATTTGAAGAGGCAGGGACACGACTATACCTTGGCTCATAAGGAGATTGATGACCTCCAGCGGCAGGTAATGATTCAGCGAAAGAGCTCCAATCAGTAGCCTTTTATTATTTATAGATGGGGTTCCTTCAATTTTGACTGAAAATTATGGAATGATGTTGTAAATGATACATTATATTTTTTTTTTCTGTGTGCTGTCATTTTATAAGTGGCATGAAAAGTTTCAGCATGCACATGGATTTGATATTGGCATCTGCAGCCTTTGGTATTATTTGTCCTCTGCCAACTTTTACTCCTGTGATTAACCGTGTTAAAATGTTTTAGGTGACAATTCTTCTCAAGGAATGCCGTGACATACAACTTCGCTGTGGTTCTGTTGGAGGTGCTTATGATGAGAATAATCAACTTATTGCTACCGTTGAAATGAATGAAAAGTCTGCTGCCGAAAAGGTTATTTCAGAACGCCTGGTTCTTTTTATTATTATTATTATTATTATTATTATTATTATGATTATTATTATTATTATTATTATTATTTATAACTGTGTTAATTTTGAGCATTATACTTTACTCAAGGGGAGTGACATTTCTTTTTTTTGGTTGTCTTACCAGTTGACCTTTAAGGATATAAATGGGTTAGTTGAGCAGAATGTGCAGCTCAGAAGCCTTGTACACAATCTTTCTGAGCAGATTGAAAAAAGGGAATTTGAACTCAAGGTGGTTCAGCAGAATTTCATGTCTAGTTATGGTTACTGTTTAAGAGATATACTCCTGTATTTTTTGTATCTGAAAAATATATGTTTGACAGATTGGTTTGCTCATGGAATTGCAGGAAAAGTTTGAAAATGAGCTTAAAACTCAAAAGGATGAGGCTGCATCCAAAGTTTCTGCAGTGTTGCAAAGAGCTGAAGAGCAAGGGCGCATGCTTGAATCACTACATACTTCTGTAAGCCTTTTATGTTTTAAATTGTTTGCATTTCATTATTTTACAAAATAACTGGCAATAATTGTCTATACAACGACAACCAAGCCATTTCCCAGACAAAGGTTGTGCTGGTTAGATATATCATGTAGCAAAATTCATTGGGGTATTCAGCGTGCCTCAGCGCGTGTTTCTCTAGGATTAATGTTCATGGAGTTTGAAGGTTTTGTTGGCCTGGGGACCAGCTGTGCTATAGTGGCACGGACAGAGTTTGTCTATTAGTTTCATGTATAATGATTATTTTTCTTCTATTTTTTTGTCTTCCTGCTCAGGTTGCTATGTATAAAAGGTTATATGAAGAGGAACACAAACTTAAGTCATCTAATCCACATTCACAAGAGACAGCTCCAGGTTCTATTTTGTACACTTTGTATATTTATACATTTTACGTAATAGACAACTCTTAGTTTCTAACCCAGTAGACAACGGGGGCCTTTTTTTTGTTTTTTGAAATGGATTGGTCCCATAAAAAATTCTGTTGGCTAGAAGCTCTTATCTTTAGACTGGGGATGAGAACTTACCACATTTTCATTAGCTTGCTTAATATTTTTTTGGGATAATTGTCCAAAACTACCCTAAAATTTCGTCCACAAATGAGTTGATGCACAAAGTTTTGTCCACGTTGTGTGGCTACCCTGAAGTTTTGTCCACGCTTTTGTGGGTGCATTGAAGTTTTGCCCACGCTTTTGTGGGTGCATTGAAGTTTTGTCCACGCTTCTATTCAATCCGGAAAGCACTGCCCAGAGGCCCCAGACCATCATTTCGAACATCCCTAATTCCCTATCACGTCAAAACTAAAAAAGTCGTGGACAAAACTTCAGGGTAGCCACACAACGTGGACGACACTTTGTGCATCTACTCGTTTGTGGACGAAACTTTAGGGTAGTTTTGGACAATTATCCCATTTTTTTTAATGGATATGGTTGCAGCTGTTCCTACTATCAGATTTCCATTATATTGTTTTCTGGGTTGATTGGTACAGTTGTAAACTTGTAATACTAAAGGAACTGGTAGAATATCTTAATCAAATTATATGTTACTGAAATTAATAAATACTATTGATACAGAGTAAATGCTTATGCATAGCTAAATATTTTTTTGGGACATTCTATTACAATTTGGCTTGTTTGTTGTTTTAACTATACATGAGCTTGGTTTTATTAGTGAACTGATAGCATATTTTTGGACATTCTATAACAACTCTTGTAGATTTTAGTTGGCATATGATGTAATCTTACAAATAGAAATTAGGCATTTTGTTCAGTAATGCTGCACTGTTGTCCAAGTGATCATATATGTTTGGTTTTGTTTTAGTAATGTTTGTCATGGACCAAAAAGTGGTGACAGACCAATTGAATAGTATTTAGGTTGCATATACAACTTGAGTGAGTACTCTCATGAGTGGTTAATAATAGTCAATGTTTATGAGATGCTGTTGAATGTTACATGCACTGTTTGCTTAGGAGAATAGAATTGATGTTTCCAATGATTTTTCAGCAGTTTCAGAAGACAGAAGAATGGATATCAGGCTTCTTCTTGAGAGTTCTCAGGTCTGATTGATGGAGAACTATTTGTGGGAACTGTCATTTCTTGGTCATTATTTCCATGCTGATATAAGAAACTATACAATGCAGGCTGCAACTAAAAAATTGCAAGAACAGGCCGCTGAACAAGTGAGGTGTCTTGAAGAAGATTTGGCAAAATCTAGGTAGTGATTAGTCTATGCTCTTTCTTAAAGAAAGTGTTACGAGCTGTACGGGCCGGTACAAGGAGGGATAAGCCCACCAACAATGGCCGGTTAAGGGAAAGATTTGGGAACTAGTAGTTTATTTCCTTTTTAATAAAAGTCCTTTAGTTGGCTAATTGTATTTAGGAATAGGACATTTGGGTAGAGAATTACCAATTAGGGTTGTATTAGGACTTTGAGTTTGGGTAACCTCTTTGGCTATATATACCAAGAGAGGAGTAAAATAAGTATGAATTGAGAAAAACAAATCTAGTTTGGTTAGGTTTATTTGAGGTGTAAGCTCTCTCTAACGAGCTTGTGTCGTTCACGATTGCGAGAGGGAAGAACAAGGGCTCGCCTTTGCGGACTTGCCTTGTCTGAAATATTGAATGGTTCTCTAGGTTGATCTCTCCCTCTGACGAGTTTAGAATCTTAATCAATGGATTTGTGTTTGATTTTGTAGATCTCATTATTTTGGATCGAACATAGGATGAGGGCTGCATAATAAAATCTAGGGGAGCATAATTATTTTATTTTCAGTACATTACTCATAAATTTATTACGGCAACTATATCTGTGTAACTTCAACCTGTGATAATTAAGCCCTAAAGCAAGTAGTTTGAGATACAATTGGAAGTATCATACTCACTGAAGTTATGGATAATGAAATAATCCCTGATTATGTAAGCAGCCATTTTTATGTATCAGAAAACCTAAAGGGAACTCCTGCACCAGACACATACCTGGTTCTTGAATTGTTGAACTTTGTGTGCCTTTCCCCATCATTTTCTTTTCATTGACGTTAGGTTGATAATCTAACTTTGTTGATTGGTAGGGTGTGATTCTGACTTTAAAAAGTGACGTGGTTTCATAGCTACTTATACCACATATACTTATACATTATCCTGGTTCTATTTCCTTATGCCTGATCTGTGTATATCTTGTGATACGTGAATGCATTTTGGTCTTGATAAAACCAAATAAAAACACAAATAACGATAACATAAAAATTGGCTAGTCATTAGATCAGTAATCAGTAAGTTTGATGATGCTGTCTTTAGTCTATAATTAGCCTAAAGTATAACAGTTGTGGTGGTGGTGGTTTGGCTTTGATAATCATTTGTAATATGTTCAAGTTCTAGTAGTACTTTGCATCTATATTCAATTTATCATCATCTTTTTTATTGTTTATGCTTTGTTGGTGATTTTATTTGTCTGGGAAGGGCTTGGTTGTTAGTTTTGTATTGTTGTATCCTGTTGACGTCTTTTAATTAATTAATCTTCTTTCGCAGGAGTGAGATTACTGCATTGCGGGCTGAGCGTGACAAGTTGTCTTTGGAAGCGACTTTTGCTAGAGACAAACTTGATAGCTTCATGAAAGAATTTGAACATCAGGTGAACTTCCTCTGTCTGTCTAAAATGACCTTTCTATATAGTTAAGTTTTTTTATTTGATTCATTGTGATGCATAATGTAACAGAGAAATGAAGTCAATGGTGTTTTGGCAAGAAATGTGGAATTTTCAAAGTTGGTTATTGAATACCAACGGAAGCTGCGTGAAAGTTCAGAATCTGTTCAAGCTGCCGAGGAGCTGTCCCGGAAGTTAACTATGGAGGTAAAAACTGTACTGCAAATCTCATCATGCTGCTGAAAGATCTGTCTTTTAATCTCTGAAAAATTGTAACATCTTCATTATTCTCTATTTAGAATTTCACTGGAGATATGCAATGATATTCTGTAGGTAGCAGTTCAGAAACACGAAAAAGAAATGTTGACAAATGCTGAAAAAAGAGCATGTGAAGAAGTTCGTAGTTTGTCTGAGAGAGTCCACCGTCTGCAGGCTAGTCTTGATACTATTCAGAGCACTGAGGAAGTTCGTGAGGTAATATATGCTTGTTAAATTGGCAATTTTAGGACTGATAATTATAGTAGTATTTTTTTTGTTGAATAACCTTTATTTTTATTATTTATGTGCACTATAGGAGGCAAGAGTTATGGAAAGGAGAAAACAAGACGAGTATTTAAAGCGGACCGAGGTGAGGTCTCTTAAGTTAGAGAATATTATTTTGGATGGTTCGTTACACAAATATACCATATGTTTGTAACCATGTTAGAATCATATATGTTGATATATTGTAGATTTCTTGCACTGGAAATAAATGACTAGTATTCTAGCATTTCAGATTTCACAGTCAGTTCAATATTTTTGTTACCAACTTCATTTATTGGGTTTTCAATTTATTGTAAAGGGATAATTGTCAAAACATGCACTAAAGTTTCGTCCACAAATGAAATAGTGCACAACGTTTTGTCCACGTTGTGTGGCTACCCTAAAGTTTCGTCCACAAAATGAAATAGTGCACAACGTTTCGTCCACGCTGTGTGGCTACCCTAAAGTTTCGTCCACAAATGAAATAGTGCACAACGTTTCGTCCACGTTGTGTGGCTACTCTAAAGTAATTTGCTGATTTAGGTTTCATAAGTAATTTTAAGTAATTTTACTAACAAATGTTCGTGGACGAAACTTTAGGGTAGCCACACAACGTGGACGAAACATTGTGCACTATTTCATTTGTGGACGAAACTTTAGTGCATGTTTTGACAATTATCCCTATTGTAAATTAGTACACGTAGAGTAGTCATTTTGGGAGCAAGAGAAATGGTGATACACCAAGGGAGAAAGGAAGACGAAGAGCTGATGTTGAATCATATCTGGTTTTCTCATAATGTTAATTGGCAGCATAATATTGGAAATAACATATCATCCTTTCTTATAAAGGTATATTAAAATTCATAATTTTGCATCAATGCTGTAACTTTCTAAATTTAAATTTGAACGTCCTACAGGAAGCAGTACTAAAACATTTATACTTTCAGAGGACAGCCTTATAGATAATAGAGAAACTTCTATAGATCTTCATGATGGCCAGATGTTGGTTTTGATTCCGCATAGACGTTTAACTTAATATTGCATTACCTGAAGAAACAATGGGATTTTATCGAAACTACGTTTGTTTTGTTGCAGAGGGAATGGACTGAGGCTAAAAAAGAGCTCCAGGAAGAACGAGACAATGCTCGAAACCTCTCTGACCGTGAACAGACATTAAAAAATGCAATGAGACAAGTGGAAGAAATGGGAAACGAATTGTCTAAAGCCTTGCAAGCTGTTGCAGTTGCTGAGACTCGGGCTGGTGTTGCGGAGGTGTTACCTAGTGTGAATTCGATGACATCTTTTTCTTTCTCTTGTTGAGATGATTGTCGTTCATTTATGATCTCTACATGTGGTTGAAGTAATTAATTAACTATGCTTTTTTTTTTGTCTCATATCATTTCTCAGGCCAGACTATCCGATTTGGAGAAGAAGTTCAAATCTGCAGATTTAAAGGTGCAAATCTATTTTTCTTATTGAGGTTATTATATAGTCTCAAGTTCTGTTATGATAGCTGTGTGGAACTCGAACTTCCAACCTTTTTGCTTGAACTCTCAGTGTTTGATAAATGTGATGGCTGTAAATGCTTAATGGTGTCTTAAATTATATTCATTAGCTGCTTTGTAGTCTCCCCAACCGATATATCTGGATAAGTTGTCACTTGCCGGCATGAAGATGTTATGGGCCTAACGGACCGTAACGGAATGGGCTAAACACACCACAATGGGGAAGAGGAAGTCGCGCACAGCAAGGGGGAAAGGAAATCGCGCGCTGATTAATCTGTTTCCTTTTAATTGCTTTCTTAATTTCAGTTGTATTAGGATTTGGGAACTTGGGTATTTTGGAATCATTGTTGAATTAGGAATTGGGGTTGTTTAGGAAAGCTCTCTGGTTATATATACTAGAGAGATTCATGAATAAAGCATTGAGAATTGAGTTTACTACTTTGTTCTCTAAGAGGTATCAGGGTCCCTCTATAATCTGAGCCTGGGTTCACTCACAATAGGGAGAAACAAGAACAAGGCTTCGGTCCAGCGAAACCTTGGATTGGATCTTCAGTCCTACAAAGGTGCCATAACGCGTTCGATCTCACAGGGTCGTAACAGATTGGTATCAGAGCCGAGCATTATGGCACATAAATCCATGGAGCAGAAACTGGATGACTTGATTGCAGCGTTTGTTGCAGCCCAAACTCAAGCCGCAGCACAGACACAGAAGATCGATGAGCTGGCTCTGCAGGGACGAAAGATCGATGAGCTGGCTCTGCGGGTCCAGTCCTTGTCCACACCTTCGGAGCAGCCCGAGGGAAGCTCGGCCCCTGCTGCCCGGCAGAGGGACCGGGTCGCACCTGCGACACCCGTCGCAGGGACGGGAGGAGACGGAGGCGCCCTCGCGCCTCGTTTTGCGCGTCTCGAATTCCCACGATTCGATGGACGTGTTGATCCGACTGCATGGCTGAATAGGTGCGAGAGTTACTTTCTCCACCAACGCACGACGCAGGAGGAGAAGGTTCTGCTGGCATCATTCCATCCGGAGGATGACGCCCACTTATGGTACATGAAACTCCAGGTGGACTTTCCTATCCTGAATTGGCCGGCGTTTAAGATGTATTGCCACACCAGGCTTGGCTCGATGTTTAAGGGCAACCGGTTGGGTGAACTTGCAAAGTTACAACAGACCGGCTCAGTTGCAGACTACGCAACCCAGTACGAGCGACTGGCGGCCCAGGTGCCGGGTTTGCTGCAGGATCAGGAAATTTCTCTGTTTCTGAGTGGCTTGCGCAGATCTCTGGCAATCGGTGTGGAAATTCAGCAGCCACGCGATTTGACTCATGCTATGGGGCTAGCCAAGCTCTATGAAGAACGTGCTCGTGAGGAGGCTAAAACCTCCACCAGTTGTAGCTCCGAGCAGACGACCATCAATGGATAATTCTCCTCGGCCATTTTTCAAGCAAATTTCTCAGGCCGAGAAGCAAGAGCGAATCGCTAAAGGCCTTTGCTTCAACGTGATGAAGCTTACTTCCCAGGTCACAAGTGTGCGAAGCTTTTTTGGTTGGAGATGATCGAGGACGAGGTCGAGGAAAAGGCTGCCCAGGTAATGGATTCACCCTATGCGCTTGAGGACAAGCGCCTTGTGCAGGGGTGTGTGATGTTATGGGCCTAACGGACCGTAACGGAATGGGCTAAACACACCACAATGGGGAAGAGGAAGTTGCGCGCAACAAGGGGGAAAGGAAGTCGCGCACTGATTAATCTGTTTCCTTTTAATTGCTTTCTTAATTTCAGTTGTATTAGGATTTGGGAACTTGGGTATTTTGGAATCATTGTTGAATTAGGAATTTGGGTTGTTTAGGAAAGCTCTCTGGTTATATATACTAGAGAGATTCATGAATAAAGCATTGAGAATTGAGTTTACTACTTTGTTCTCTAAGAGGAATCAAGGTCCTTCTATAATCTGAGCCTGGGTTCACTCACAATAGGGAGAAACAAGAACAAGGCTTCGGTCCAGCGAAACCTTGGATTGGATCTTCAGTCCTACAAAGGTGCCATAACGCGTTCGATCTCACAGGGTCGTAACAGAAGATGAATTTATCAAGGTCATGACATGAGATAATTGTGACGACTGTTAATTTTGTGCTTAATTCAGATTCACCTTGGTATGATCTTAATGTTTTAAGCAACTTTCGCTCCTTCAGTTTCTAGTATCCGTGTAATGTAGTATCCTTTATTTGTTTTCACACAATTGTATTGTAGTGCTATTTTCTTAAACAGAGCACAGTGATGTATATATAGAGTCTCTTTGAGTGCTTCCATGTCCAATTCTGTTTGTATGGCAAGCCAAACTGTCAGTCAGAGGTGGTTCATTAAGGAAAAAAAGAGTTATGACATGCTAAGTAATGCTGGAATATGTTTTAGTGGTATTCATGGTTGTTTCATGCATTTTTTTCTCACCATGTTGATTTACAATTTTGTTGTCATTGTTCAGATTGCTGAGGTTGATAGTGGCACTGAATCATCTCCTATTTCAGCAAATGAGGTGGGTTTCGCTTGTTCATTCATAGACTAACAGTATCTCCACCTGTCTAACTTGGTATTGGCATCCAATTTTATTTCCCTAGGGCAATATGCCATTATTATCCGCTGGAAGCATACACGAAGGGAATGCTTACTGTATATTCCCAGTGTTGGATTCAACTACCATATAAGTGTTAAAGAGCAACCTACCTAAAAGCTCAAGCTTGTAGGTGTAGGCCCCAAGATAGTTTATTAAGCGGGACTCTGGATATATTAACTTTCCCCCCTTTACCCTTCCTTGCGTGCATGTCGGGTTGAGAGGATCCATAGTATGTGGGACTCTGCACACGGCACCGATAGATGGCCCGTTAGCCCGCGAGACCACAAGTCGTATACCATGCAAGCGCCACCCACCTAAAAGCTAAACCTTATAGATGGAGGCCTCAAGATAGTTTATCAAGATGTGATATGATCCACGTCTTTTTGATGTGAAACTATAACAATGAGTCTTCATGAATTTGTGAATTTGGAAATTTTCTAGTTTAGTCCCTCTGGATTAAACTACCATATTCAGATTACGTCCACAGCCACGAAGTCACTCATATGCAGTGCATGTATTTATCTGAAATGTCCCATGCAAAATAAATATAATCTATGCATTAGTAAAGCTTGTGCCTGATGTTTAATTGTATTTTGCTTGAATATATTTAGGTGGTTGAAAAACTGCAAGCTGCAAAGAAGGAAGTGGAGAAATGGAAAGAGGAAGCACATGCTACCAAGGATCACATGCTGCAGGTTGTGTAGCTGCCCCTTCAAGTGTTTATTATTTATTTCTCAGTAGAATTTTGAGATCAGTTCAATGTTACTTTGCAGTATAAAGATATAGCACAGGTGAACGAAGCTGCATTGAAGCAGATGGAATCCGCTCATGAAAACTTCAAGATTGAGGTACCTTTTATAGTTATCTCCCCCTGTTTCTTTATTGATAGTTTTTATTTATTTATTAAAATATCTATTTATCTGCTCTCCCCTCTATATTTAAGGCTGACAGACTAAGGAAATCATTGGAGGCTGAACTTCTTTCACTCAGAGAGAGGGTTACTGAACTTGAACATGAGTGTAGCATGAAATCAGAGGAAGTTATATCTGCTGCCTCTGGAAAGAATGAGGCTCTTACTTCCGCCTTAGCTGAAATTGCAACTCTTGAACAAGAAAATGAAGTGAAAATGTAGGATAAATTGCGACTGTCTATGGTGTGTGTGTGAGTATTTATGTAGCATTTTTTTCTTTCTAATTCATTGTAAATTCAAATAGATCCAAAATGGAAGCAATGGAATTTCAAATTTCTGCACTGAAAGATGATTTGCAGAAGGAACATGAGAGATGGCGTTCTTCTCAAGCAAATTATGAAAGACAGGTTACCTGTACTCATCCTTATTGTTTTATAAACAGTTTGAGACCTACAAATTTTAATTAGCTGCTCCTTGTATCAATTTTAAAATGTGAGCGCGTTCAGTTGATGTCACATGATCTTACATATATGTTCTGCACAGGTAATCCTGCAGTCCGAGACAATTCAGGAATTGACAAAAACATCTCAAGCTTCAGCGTCACTGCAACAGGAAGCTTCTGAGTTGAAGAAACTGGCAGATACCCTAAAAGCTGAAAACGTAACTTCATTTACATAACTTACTCTCTTCTCTTTTTATTTTTCCTCTCCTGTAGCTGTTCTGTTTATTTCTTGGTAGGAACTAGGAAGTACGTAGATTATAAGTGTTGTCATAGTGAATTGGAAATTTTGTTATTCCATCCATTACTTCCTCGAGGGCCTTTAAAATATATTATCCTTCACAAGAACCTGAATGTAATCACGTGCTGGGATGACCATTACTCCATCAGTTTTATCTTCTTTTACTTTCTTATGTTCACAAATTTTCTGTCTGAAACCGTCACTCATCAGAATAACATTTTTAATTTCTTCAAAAATTGTTCAGTAGATTTAGCAAACAAGGCAAATGTCATGTTTATTCTTAAATTTTGCTTATTAGGAGGTAACCTTTTGAAAATCATTTTCCATTACTTCCCAGATTGTAGACAGGTTTATAGATTATTTTTGTTCTGTACTGTACTTCAGGATGAGTTGAAGGCTAAGTGGAACATAGAGAAAACTATGCTGGAAGATTTAAAGAATGCAGCCGAGAAGAAGTATACAGAAATCAACGAACAGGTTCTTACCATGCCAATAATATAATTTATTGTATTATTTTTGTAGAATAGTGAATCTAATTTGACTCAAATAGCCAATTATTTAGCTTAGTACTACATAATAGTAATGAAGTTCTTCTTTTGGTGTTCTGCAAGACCAAGCAAGAGTCCAAACTGTGCTAATTGTATCGTGTTTCCATTGGATTGTTTCTCGTGAGATCTTTTTGTGTGTGGCTCTTAATGGATTCCTTTTCAGATTATAATAGTTTCGAAGGCTCCCAACATTATTCTCCTTTTATGTCAAGTTGCACACATTGCTGGTCAGTCTATTCACAGCGAAATTATTGTGTAATATGAATGTTTGTCGTGTGAAATCATTTTCGATCATATAACTAAAAAAAATATATTCCCGTACGTTACTTTCATTTCTAAGCAGGTATTGATGATGTGGATCTATTTTTTATATTCTTGTGTTGATATGTGCGTCAGCTTTTCTGTTTTCGTTGGCTGTAAATATAATGGTGTAAGATTCGTCCTTAGTATTGCGAGATTTTGATCCAATTTCCAATTAGAATAGGTGTTCCTTATTTTCGGTGGATTGTCATTTTATTTTAGCTTTCAGCAGAAATAAATTATAACCTTCACTTTCAATCTGCAGAACAAAATTCTTCACAGCCGACTTGAAGCTTTGCACATCCAATTGGCTGAGAAGGATCATAGTTCTTCTAGAGTTTCTTCTTCTAGCACCAGTATTGATGGACCTTCTGATTCTGGCTTACAAAATGTGATTAGTTATCTCCGTCGATCCAAGGAAATAGTAAGCACCATTAACATCGTTCTTCTTTCTCTATATAAGCGGATGATATCCAACTACCCAAAAGTTTAAGCTATTAGGTGGAGCACTCAACTAGTATATACTACTTAATATAAATGGTTACGAAATCCACATTTTTTAAATGTGGGACACTTCAACACTCTCCCTCACGTGCATGCCGGAAAACACAAAGGGCCTCACACGTAGACCAAGATTATATGAATGAGGAGGAAGCACAAACAGGTTACACACAATACCAAACCAAGCTCTAATATCACGTTAAACCTATTTCAACCCAAAACTTTGAGCTATAGCCTATTAGGTGGAGGGCCCAACGAGTATATCAAGTGCTCTTGAAAATCACATTCTTTCAATGTGGGACACTTCAACAACACTAATGCATACTTTCTCTTCAACAGGCAGAAACAGAAATTTCTTTGTTGAAACAGGAGAAGCTGCGCTTGCAAACACAGGTAGGTTATTGCATAACTTTTCTATTTTAAATAATGGGTAAACTACAAATACATACCCCAAACTTGTCACGATTAACTGATACCTACCCTCATGTTTTTTTTGTAACCGATACATACTCAAATGTTCCGAAAATTAACGCAAAGCCCCTGCAGACAGGTAAAATGACGAAAATGCCCTGAAGTGATTTTTTAAATAAAACTGAAGTGATTTAATAAGTACATATATATACCTAACAAAAGTGATTCTTTAAATTTTTTTAAAAGTACTTACTAAAATGTAGTTGAGGGCATTTTCGTCATTTTACCTGTCTGCTTGGGCTATCTGTTAAAAAACTAAACATTTGAGTATGTATCGGTTACAAAAAACATGAGGGTAGGTATCAGTTAATCGTGACAAGTTTGGGGTAGGTATTTGTAGTTTACCCTTAAATAATAGACCGAACCCTCTTTTCTGTATTAAATTCAGGCAGTTATTGGATTTTCTTACATACCAATTCCCCTATTAATGTAGTAATGTTTGATGCATTATTTTTCCTAAATTTCTTTTGTGGCGCTATATTGTGAGCCCCTGCTTTTTTGTGTTTTTTCTAATAAGGTTGTGTTTATGCCCATGTTCTCTTTGATATATTGACTCCATAACTTTGCTGAAAGTCGATGGCTGATGCACACATGGAGGCATAGTTTTGTCCAACTGATTGTTGTATTATCTTTTTCCCTCTCAAATATAGGGGTCAATTCTAAAAAACACTCTCTCATACATCCGTGATAACTGTTTTTACATTCATTTATCTATTTTCTGGATCTGATTAATGCTGAATAGGTCAATGTTTATGCAAATCAGAGTTCCTATATTTGAGTGTTTTTTCATTACAACGCAGCTTGAAAGTGCTCTTAAGGCCTCAGAGACAGCTCAGACCTCACTCAATGCTGAGCGGTCTAATTCTAGAACAATGTTGTTCACAGAGGAAAAGATAAAGGCATTGCAGTTCCAGGTGATTTTCATTTATTCATAGGGTTTGATATAGTCATATTGTTTTCTTTGAAAATCATGTTGAGTATCTTTCAAGTATTATTTCCTTACCTATCACCATGCACCATTGCCAAACTACATTTGCAGGTTAGAGAAATGAACCTTTTGCGTGAAAGCAATATGCAACTTAGAGAAGAAAACAAACACAACTTTGAGGAATGTCTGGTATAATTAGAATAAAAAAGTTGTTTTCAGTGAATAAGTATTTTTCTTTCTGTTCGTTAAGGGCACTCAAATCCTAATGTTGCTCAACTTGCTTTTATACTAGAAATTGCGTGTGGTAGCTCAGAAAGCTAGGGTTGAATATGGAAATCTTGAAATTTTACTGAGGGAGAGACAAATGGAGGTGGATGCTTCTAAGAAAGAGATTGAGACGCAAAGGATGGAAAAAAATCAACTTGAACAGAGAGTGTCTAAGGTACTGCACCTTTCAAATTCTTTTGTTTTTACATGATCTATATTGCACTTGTTAATTTCATGTCTTCATGGAAGGTACTTGCAAGAAATGGAAATTTTAGTGCTGAAGATTATGAGCGCATGAAAGAAGATGTTAGACTACTCCAAGTATGCTACTATTTGATCCCTGTCTATGTAGTTTGTTTGTCATGTTTTTCAAATGTGTTTTCTGTTCCCATTCCAAATGTGGGATGTTACCTGTTACTGTTCAAGGCTAATACTTGCACACATTGGTTTCTGACCCCGTACTCTCATTTTCTTGTTCATCATTATCTTAGCACAATTATGAAACTTGTTATATTCGTGGTGGCCCATATATTGTGTGAAACTAGAAGCAAACCTGTATGGTTTACTGATAGTTGAATTATTAAATACAACATGATACCCATTAGGCCATTATATAGGGAGTGGACCTACACTAGAATAAGGCTCAAAGTAGACAACAAGCTCCTAAGTTCACTTGGACCCGAAGTCCCTGATTTACATGTTTCTAACAGTGTGCTCAACCTTCAACGTGGCATGAACATGACCTGTCGACAAGAATTGGCAGCTCTTTATCGTTCTTTTCACTAACGGTTTATTTTGTGTTTTCTTTGACACCAGGAAAAGCTGAAAGAGAACGACATTCAAATAGATGAGTTTAAGAAGGTTGTTTCTAGAAAGCAGGGCACAATATCACAATTGGAGCTCGATGTTACAAACTGCAGATTGGAGTTGACTGAAAGGGAGAAAAGGATAAATGATATTTTGCAAGTAGAGGTATGAAATGTGACAAGCTTCCTTCTCCACTTCCTTCTCTTTTCCTTGTTTGCAGTGTTGAAAATGTGACAAACTGCCTTATTCAACATTCAGTTGGCTACGTTGATGTTTTGTTGCAGGCTAATCTCAAATCGGATATAGAGAAGCAAAGAAAGATGGTGGTTGGTTTTAAGGTGGAGGCATTGTTTCTTATTTTGTCTTTAGAGAACCTTTAATTTGAGCTATTATATGTGGTATTGTCGGTTTATGTTAACATTCCAAATTTATTTAAAGATTTTTGTTCCTGGCCAATTTTCTTCCTTCAGAGAAGGTGTGAGAGTTTGTCAAAGGAGAAGGAAGAAATGAGAAGAGAGAATCAAGCTTTAGAAAAACAGTTGGAAGACGCTAAACAAGGTGGCCATCTGTCTTTCAGAAGCCCTTATGGGCATTTTTTAGATTTCAGGTTGTAATTTTATTTTCTCGATCCTGAATCCAGGGAAGAGGTCCATGGGGGATATCACGGGTGAACAGGCCTTCAAAGAAAAGGAAGAGAGGGATACTAAAATACAGGTGTTTAGAGTAATATCTTGGCCTTCTTCATTGACCTTATACTTCTATTTGTTAAACCTAACATTTTTACCATACTCTTCGCTTAGATTCTGGAAAAGCATCTGGAGAGGCAGAGAGAAGAGTTGAGGAAAGAGAAGGAAGACAGCCGCATGGAGAAAGCAAGGCGTTTGAAAAGTGAAAAGGCGATTAAAAATTCCTTTATCAATGTCGAGCAGGTCTATAACCAAAATCTTATCTTATATCATGAATTGCTTTTTCCCCATTATATATGTTGTCATTATTGTAGTCAGTGACAAGCATGCTTGCTTTCCATACTTGCACTTGACTAAACAATCACCTTTAATTTTCTTTTGCTATCATAATAATTTATACGCGTGTTGAATTTTGTCAGTGTGCTCATAGCACCTACCAATTGGATTTGTCGGTATTAGCAGAAGAATAATGTTTATTTTAGATTTTGCATTGTTGATTACCATTTAAGCTTTGTTTATATTATTTGAATCTCAGGAGAAAACAAAGTATGTAAACGAATTAGAGAGGCATAGACAGGCTATAAAGCAGCTTTCAGAAGATCTTGAAAAACTCAAGCATGCTGAAGCCAATCTTCCTGAGGTAGCAATTTAGTTTCCCGGTCTACTTTTTTTCTGCACTCTTATTTTCATGTTATAGCAATGACCTTTTATTTCTATTTGAGTTGTCTCAGGGCACTTCAGTGCTTCAATTACTTGCTGGGAGTGCATTGGATGATCTTGCTGCCACATATCTCTTGGCTGTTGAAAACTTTGAAAAGGCAGCCAATTTGGTTTCCAGTGGGCTTGGAGCTCGTGCTACTCTAGCAGCTGATATAGGTGCTTGCCTATGCCTTTTCATCTTGTTGCTTCACTTATTTCATGTCTTCAAATATCATATTAATTGTTTATTTACATGGCTTTTAAAGTTTGAAAATTGTTATATTTCATTCCTCAAGCAGGTGGAGCAGTTCCTCCTCAAGTGCCTCCAAGTGCATCTTGTGCAGCACCAGCTACCACCACAAGTAGTCCCTTGAGAGGTAAATCATTCCAAGATAATGACAAGATACCTATTTTACCCAAAACTGGTATAGAAACTCGTAAAACTGCAAGGAGGTTGGTTCGTCCTCGTCTTATGAAGCCCGAGCAACCACAAGTTGATACACAGATGTCAGAGACTGATGGTTCCACCAGTAGTTTGAAGCCCACATCTTCTCAAGACAAGCAAACTCAAGGAAATTTGATTTCTCAGACCCACGATCAATCGGTTGTTCGCAAACGTCCTGCTTCAACTTCTGAAGTACAAGGAGACCATATCACCCAAGTAGAGAGCAGCGAGAATGCTGAAGCACCCGTGCAGAAAAAGTCCAAAAGCTCAGATGCCTCTCAAGATGCTGCTACATTACAAGCCGTTGAAGAATCATCTGATATGGTTGGTGATTTACCTCAAGGACCCAATGACGATGTCATTGAACCAGAGAAGGAGGCAGAGCCTACAGAGAATGAACTGGAGAAAGAGGCAGAGCCTACAGAGAAAGCGGAGGAGCCAAAAGAACCGCACCAGTTAGATCACACCAGTCAAGAAGAGTTTCAAACCGACCAAACCAATGTTCTGGATGAGAATCTAGATAATGCCCCAAATGAAACGGACATAGTCGATGATGTTTTAATAGATCAAGCTGAACAAGAAAATCAACTGATGGAATCTGAGAGTGAAAAAGAAGAGGGGGAGCTGATTTCTGATGTTGCTGATCTTGAAGCCGGTGAAGACATGCCTATACTGATGGATAGTACAGAAGAAACTGCATCGACCCCTGTGGCTTCACCAACTAGGGTTGACTCAGTGTATGCAACTGCAGAGTTTGATGAACCAAATTCTCCTGAAGCCTTAAATGATGACAAGAATCAAGAAGGATGTGTAATTGAAGAGACCACCCAAGGTTCTGATAAGCCAAACGACGGTAATGACCAGGTTCCAGTAGATAAGGAGCAGGTTTTGGACGACACTCCAATCGCGGGAGAGAGCACATCAACTGTTCCTGCAGATGCAAGTGTCCAGAAACAAGTCAGTTCAAGTGCCCTGGCAGAGGCTGAGGAGACAAAACCGGTGTCTCCTGCCAACACTATTGTGAATCTTTCTGAGAGAGCCAGGCAGAGGGCTATGCTGAGACAGGTTGGCGCGACACCACCCTTGTTGCCAAGAGGACGTGGGAGGGCAGTGACACGTGGCCGAGCTGTTCGTGGACGGGGTGGTCAAAGAAGTGGGCGCGGACAAGCCCCTCCGGAACAAGGTCATGGTTGGTGAATTTAACCAACTCTTTTTTGGATTTCATATTGACAGTTTTGTCGGAAAGTTGATGTTAATAGGTTAATGTGGTACGGATTCAACTGTATTAATACAAACTGTCTCCTTTTGAACCTTTAAATTGTTCTGACCTTCATGAAAATTATATGTCATATCAATCACGAATCCTTTTTACAATGATCTTCGATTTTGATCTACAGCTCTCTACGGAAACTAACAAACCCGGCTTTTTTTTTGATATATTACCACCTAAGAGAAATGTAATCCATTCAAGAAAACTTACCACCTAAGAGCAATCCTATCTAAGGAACTCGAACCAGCAATACGAGGAAAAGACCAAATACAACAAGAGAGTACAAGAACTCCTAAAACAGCTTCCAACCGATGCCTTGAGATCCAAGCAACCACCCACATAAGACCTTCACCAGAAGAGGGATCACCACAAAGACCCAGAGAAAATGGAGACTCCAACCCCAACTTTTAACCAATGCCTTGAGTCACAAGCAAAAAGGAAGAGCCCAAATACACCGCTTGAAATCAGGGTCGGCTTAAGCTTTAAGCGAGTTAAGCAATCGCTTAAGGCCATCGATTAAAAAAGACCCCGTAAATAAATAAAAAGCCGTTTAAGAATCGGGTGAAAAAGACCCAATAAAATTAAAGATCTATTGTTATTTGATCAAACTTAATCAAGCGAAAATATTAGACTTCTAATCTTGAAATTAAAATTTAATACTAGTTAGGCCTAATTTTGATCCCTATCAAATTTGTTTTTCAGAAAAGCTTTTTTCATCCAAATGGAAGACAATTTTTCTTGATGGTTGAACATTCTAACAACTCTCTAGATGTTTATCTTGCAGTGAAAAACTATCGTTAACGAAACAAAACATATAAACTCCATTTATCAATGATCAATTAATTAAAAATAGGGATAAAAACAATGGAACACATCAAAAAAGAAACGTGGATATTTATATATCAATACACTATAGTACTTGTTTGAGGAATGACACTGCAAAACAAACATATAAGAAATCCACTGAATGTTTGATTTGATATCTCATACTTCCCTTAATATTCCAAAACCAATTTCTAAGACATTCAAATAATGAAACTATACATCTAAAGATGAATATTAAAGAATATCAATATTCTCTTATTGAAAAGGAAACAAGACATGTATATATTAACAACCGGTGCTAGAATGTCTGATTTTTGTACGAATATGTTTAGTAAAATAAGATCATTTATCGAAGAATAGTCCATGGAGTTCATGGACTAAAAGCATGAGTCTCATTGTGTTTGACAATATTGAAAATCGGGGTTACTAATATACACTATAATTGTCTAGAGAAGATTTTAAGTATAGAAAGTTCTAGAAGTTGATGATGATAGCTAGCCATACACGACATCACATATAAGCTAGCATAATTTGGCGTAACTGTCTAGAATTATCTTGAACCTATCATATTTTAACTTGACATGAATGTATCGTGTTTATAGATAAATGTGAGTACTTACACTTTCAGATTTTTGTATAGAATTCTAGATGGTGCATCTTATCCATGGAAGATGTCTTATTAGAAATTAATCTTCATCATTCATTTTAGATTTTGAGTGTTATAAGTAGATATTCCATCTCATTCGTTCAATACCATCAAGTATAATCTTTCTATACGAACGCGTTTACTTATTTTGTTATTTATATTCTTTCATAAAGAAAAAAAGACATCGATCAATTCTCGCTTTAGGTCCCAGCCCAGTAATCATTGGGGCGGCCCTGTTCAGAGCAAGACCCATACTACTTGAGTGACATACAATCAAAATAATCAACCAAATTTGGGCATTAAGAACAATTGAAAACCTGATTCTCTTCATCAAAGATGGCTTTCATAGTAAGACCCATATTCACGTAACCAAGCTTGAGCGTGTAATGTATACTCGGAATCATGAACATGAATGGATCAACTAACATGGATTTGTAAGAAAAATTGAAACTAAGTGAGATTAAACCTCAAAGAACCCCGTACTCCCCTCTCTTTAGCGAAGATGCCTTTGAGACGAAAGGGTGGAACACCCATGTTCATAGAACCATACTTGAGCGCCGCCGACACACTGTAACATACAATCGAGATCATCAAGCAGTAGAATCGACCAAAAATGAGATTTCCAACAACTGAAATGAAAAAAAGGCTACTACCTCAGAGAAACTGTCTCTTTCACTCGACTCTCTTGGTCGGCGAAAATGTACTTGAGATTAAATGACATCTTCACAACAGTCCCAAGAGGAGAAACCGCAATTGCTGCGAGCAAGAACAGATTTTTTTACGCTTTTGCTCTGCCCTCGGCTAGCTGGTACCTTTTATAGGGAAAATTATATTTTCAATTACTATTAATTTGTTAGCTTACGTATTAATTTGTCTTTTTTCTGTTTTAATTCATCATAATATATTATATCATAACACATTACTTGAAACGGGAACCCAAGGATGAGTGGGATATATGTCGTTAAAATTTGATACGAGTGAAGCATAACTTAATATGAGTAAAGCATATGATCGGACAGATAAAATGTTGCGCGAAATTGGATTTCTGGAGACTTGGCTGCAATTAGTGGCGGGATAAGGTGATGACGCCCAAGAATAGAGGGGGCTTGGGGTTTTGGAACCTCAAAGATTTTAATGTGGCTTTACTGTGGAAACAGGTCCTCATGACGAGATATTACCCTTGATCGTCATACTTGCAGGCTACTCTGTTGGAATTTTAAGATCAATTTTATGAACTTTGATGCGGAATTGAAGACGAACGTTAAAACTCAGTTTAATTCAACCATATCAATCTATACTTCTATAATACGAACAAGAAGAATTAAATATGTATATGACATACCCGATTCCATGCTTTTCTTTTGCTCTTGAACCTTGAATGTTTTTCTTCTCTCTCTCCTTTCTCCTTTCACTTCTCTGTAATGGTTCAGAGATTGGTTTCTGTAACTATTTCAATTAGGGAGAGAGAAGGGAATTAAAACCCCCAATAACCAACTCATTCTTTTGGGCTCAACCACCATAACATTGGCCTTCCTTAATTGAATGGTTATTTAGTACATGAGCCACTAATTCTGAAAATTAATTAACAATCTCCCACTTGGCCCATGATACGACTTGATGATTCAACATTAATCAACCCATACGTGCACATATTGACTATATAGAATCATTTGGTCATCTTTAATTGAATTAATTAATAGGGATCATGGTGGTTTCAAGTTACTTTATCAACGAGATCCCTCCCATGTATCACACTATTAACATAATCCAAGTAAACAATAATTAAGGAACACCGTAATCCTTAAATTTTCACATACCTATCAATGTATACACCATGATGTGAAAATTAACGAATAAGCAAAACACGACTTTAATTGAATTCACATAAATTTATGTCATGATTCTAAAATGAGCAGTATACCAATCATTGTATATACATACATAACAATTATGTTAACAAGGACTTATCTATGACACCCATTCTCTTTACATGACTATTAAAAACCTTGGGTGGTAATCCTTTAGTCAACGGATCCGCTACCATCAATTCTGTACCGATATGCTCGATCGACACCCTTTGATTTTGCACTTCTTCTTTCACTGCCAAGTACTTTATATCCATATGTTTTGCACATTTAGAGTACTTATCATTTTTGGAGAAGAAGACAGCTGCGGAGTTATCACAATAAATTCTCAACGGCCTAGCAATACTATCAACAATGCTAAGGCGTGAGACAAAATTCCGCAACCACGATGATTGGACAGTGGCCTCAAAACACGCCATAAATTCCGCCTCCATGGTGGAAGTAGCAATAACAGACTGCTTCCCACTCCTCCAAGAAACTGATCCTCCAGCTAACAGAAACACATACCCAAATGTAGATTTTCTCGAATCTACACATCCTGCATAATCTGAATCTGTATAGCCGACCAGCTCCAAGTCATTTGATCTTCTGTATGTGAGCATGTAGTCTTTGGTGCCTTGTAAGTACCTAAGAACTTTCTTTGCAGCTTTCCAGTGATCCATTCCTGGATTACTTTGATATCGGCCTAACATACCAACAGCGAAACTGATATCTGGCCGAGTACATGTCTGAGCATACATCAGGCTCCCAACAACTGATGCATAGGGAATATTTTCCATTTCTTTCCTTTCCGAATCATTTTGAGGAGATTGTTTTTCATTAAATTTATCCCCTTTTTGAATCGGAACTATTCCAGCTGAGCATTTATCCATTCTGAATCTCTCCAATACTTTGTTGATATAACCTTTTTGAGACAATCCTAACAATCCTTGTGATCTATCCCGGAATATTTCTATTCCAATCACATAGGATGCCTCACCCATATCCTTCATTTCAAAGTTGTTGGAGAGAAATGCTTTCACATCATGTAATAACCCTTTGTCATTTGCAGCAAGTAGTATATCATCAACATATAGGATTACTATAATGAACTTGCTCCCACTGTTTTTCATATAGATACACCGATCCACTGTGTTCTCTACAAAACCATACGACAAGATGATACTATTAAATTTAAGGGGCTTCTCCATGAAATATCAGTTCTTTGACTATGGTTTTCACAGACTAACGTGTTAGTTGAACTTTTTTCAGAATAGAACGGAAGACTAACGAAAACTGTCATATAATACCTGTAATTGTGTATCATTTTGTAGACATCAACGGTAAAAAACGTCAATTTACCGTTGCTTTTTTAAAAAAATTACCGTTATTCTCTGCAAAAAAAACAACAACTATGGGGGTACAAAGTGACAATTATGAAGTTAACAGTTATGATGTGATAATGAAAGTCAAAAAACCGGTGTGTAGCGGAGTTTCCCCTAAATTTAATGTACCATTGTCTAGAAGCTTGCTTCAATCCATATATTGACTTCTTTAACTTACACAGTAAATTTTCTCTACCCGAAGATAAGAAACCCTCAGGTTGGTCCATATAAAATTATTCTTCCAAGTCATCATTAAGGAAGGCGGTCTTCACATCCATTTGATGAAGTTCTAGATCATAATGAGCCGTCAAAGCCAAAACAATTCGTAAGAAGTCTTTCTTTGACACTAGAGAAAAAGTCTCCTTATAGTCAATGTCATCTTTTTGAGTATAACTTTTTGCAACAAGTCTGACTTTATACCTTTCGATATTGCCTTGTGAGTCTCTTTTTGTTTTGAAAACCCATTTACAACCCACTTGCTTTTCATTTTCAGGCAATTCTACAAGTTCCCAAACTTTGTTGTCATCCATTGATTTCAACTCTTCTTTCATGGCATCAAACCATTTTCCGGAATTGTCACATTTCATGGCTTGTTTAAATGAGACTGGATCTTCATCAACACTCAAGTCACATTCATGTTCAAGTGAGTATATCAAGTAATCACTTGAAATAACTGGTCTTTTCTGCCTTACAGACCTTCGTGGTGCTATTTTCTGTTGTATCACTTGCTCATTTTCGACTTGTACATTGTCAACCGGTTCATCATTTTCATGTTCATTATGTGGGTTTGGAATATCATGTTGTTGTTCCATTAAATTGTATTTCTTTGATGTAACACGAGGAATAACAACTTGAGAAGAACTACTAGGTATAGTAGGTTCCATTTGGATTTCTTGAATATCCACTTTTCTTAATTCCGAACTCCCACTGAACTCGCCATTCTCAATGAACCGAGCATTACCAGACTCCATAATCCTCGTACTATGGTTAGGACAGTAAAATCTATACCCTTTCGATTTTTCTGGATAGCCGATGAAATAACCACTAATGGTTCTTGCATCAAGCTTCTTTTCATGTGGATTAACTATTCTTATTTCTGCTTGGCAACCCCAAACATGCAAGTGCCTCAAGCTAGATTTCCTTCCTGTCCATAGTTCATAAGAAGTATGAACTAGGAACTGCTTTACTAGGAACCCTATTCAACAGATATACTGCTGTTCTTAAGGCATGTGTCCACAAAGAAAGAGGTATAGTAGTATAACTCATCATACTTCTAACCATATCCATTAAAGTACGATTTCGTCTCTCAGCAACACCATTTTGTTGTGGCGTCTTAGGCATTGTGTATTGTGCACATATGCCCCGACTCTCTAGAAATTTGGCAAAAGGCCCCGAACATTGTCCGTTTTCATCAAATTTTCCATAGTATTCACCACCTCTATCTGATCTTATTATCTTAACTTTTCTATCTGATTGCCTTTCCACCTCATTCACGAACACCTCTACGATATTCACTGATTGAGATTTTTCATGCAATAGATAAAGATAACAGTACCTTGAATAATCATCAATGAAGGTGATAAAATATGTCTCACCGCTCCAACTTGGTGCATCAAAAGGACCACAAATATCAGTGTGTATTAATTCAAAAGGTTCACTACTTCTTGCGCCAGGATATTTGGATATGTGTCTAGTTTGCTTGCCTTTAATGCATTCTAGACACACACCCCAGTCAGTAAAATCCAATTGAGGTAAGATTTCATTTTTCACTAGTCTCATTACCCTTTCTTTGGATATATGACCTAACCTTTGATGCCACAAGAAAGCAGAATCCTCCTTACATATACTACGTTTACTGCATGTACCATGTTCAACATTAAATAGGGATTCAGCAAAATCAACGTCAAGATTGAAACGATACAAATCATCCATCAAAGTACCACTACCATAATAATAATTATGTTTGTACAATGAAAAAGTACCATTGCCAATCTTAAAGTTGAAGTTAACCTTGTCTAATTTGGAAACAAAAATTAAGTTTCTAGCACAATCAGGAACGTAAAGACATTTCTCTAAATCTAGACGACATCCTGTGTCTAATATTAATATGTACGTTCCAATTCCTTCAATGTGTGCCTTCATTCTGTTTCCCATATACAGAAATCGATCAGTTCCGCTTATGGGCTGGATCGAAAGGAATCCCTGTGTAATATGTGACACATGAGTAGTAGCACTAGTATCTAACCACCAAGTATTATGAGGTACTTCTATAAGATTTGATTCATAACATACAGAAACAAAATATGTACCTTTCTTTTCAAACCAGGCCTTTCTTTTCGGGCAGTCCTTCTTGAAGTGACCATTCTTGTTGCAGAAGTAGCACCTCTGCTCCTTTCGAATGTGTCCCTCATTGACTTTCAAAGGATTCTTGCCTTTCCTTTTCTTTTCAACTTTTCCCAGTTTAGCCTTGCTGCTACTGGCACCATCATGCATGGTGAAATGAACAGAGTGACCCTTAATCTTTTTCAGTCTTCCTTCCTCTTGAATGAGAATAGCCTTAATTTCCTGAAGATTCCACTTCTCTTTGATGGTGTTATAATTCACCTGGAATTGGCCAAACTCTATAGGAAGTGAGTTGATGATGAACTGAATTAGAAATGATTCACTCACATCCATCCCCATCGCCTTTAATTTTGCTGCTAAGTTTGACATACAGGTCACATGATCATGAATGGGTTGCGACCAATCAAATTTCTTGGTCGTCAGCTCGCTCATAAGACTTCCCACAATAGACTTATCAGTAATGTCTGATTGAGAAAGTTCCTTAATTTTCAGCATGAATTCCCTTGCATTGTTAGTCTTCGGCATCGATGGTTTGACGTTATCAGCCATCGTCATCTTCATTAAATTCAAGCTCAGCCTATTAGACCTTTCCCAGGCATCAAATATTGATTTGTCAGCCTCTGTACTAGTCTCAGTAATGGCTGCAGGCACTTCATCGGTAATTATTGCCAGGTCTAAATCCATAACGCCCAGCTGAAATTGGACCTGTTCTGACCAATCCGAATAATTTAATCCGTTGAATTTAACAACACCATTCGCCGAAGCAAACATATTCATGGAAGCTGCAAAACATTACATACATCTCACACGTTAATATTTTGAGTTATCTATAAATTAATAATCGTTACTATATACTCTTAAGTTCACCTTTGGGTAAAATTAAAAGTATAAACTTTCAATGATGCTAAACAAAAAAAATAATGTAATAGACAACTAACTACATTCTAATTAACATGGATGCTATCTTTGGATATACAAACATGTCCATTAAAAGAGTCAGTTAGTCTCAATTAGTATTACTAATTATAAACAATGGTTCACCTTTGGGTGACCTCATAGTTTTATAATTAATAATTAAATCGTTAAAGTTTAGCGTCTTTTATGTTATTTACCAGCATCACTAAACTTAAACAATTCTTAAGGGATAACGTTAATGTTTGATTAACTTTAAAGCAAGATCACTTTGGTGATTAACAAACCTTAAAGTTAACAAACGTTGAGCCAAAAGATTTTCGTTCATGTATTTTACAACATGAACGTGTTACTACTTATACAAAATATATCATTAAGTATACTTTAATATTTGACTTATAATACAATATAAACAAATATATATGAACATGTTCAAGACCATATATATTTCACTTTAACATGTAAATTGCAAGGCCAGCAATAACCCATACATGTACACAGATTAAACATGACATCAATTCTCATGTACACAGGTCATGTAGTTTAGCAGATCATGCACACAACACATGTTCAATTAAGGCAACATATAAACAACATACGTGTATGCCAAATTGACACACATACATACATGTTCAATTAAACACCGTAAATGCCAAAGCAACAAATACACATGTACATGATCAAGTTCAGTTATCGTAAAAGCCAAAAAACAACAAAGGCAAATATGATTTTCCGTGAACATGATATCAACCATTCCACTGATTATAAAAAATAAATAAGGTGAATTAAAAGAGTTTTAACCATGCTCTGATACTATTGTTGGAATTTTAAGATCAATTTTATGAATTTTGATGCAGAATTGAAGACGAACATTAAAACTCAGTTTAATTCAACCATATCAATCTATACTTCTATAATACGAACAAGAAGAATTAAATATGTATATGACATACCCGATTCCATGCTTTCCTTTTGCTCTTAAACCTTGAATGTTTTTCTTCTCTCTCTCCTTTCTCCTTTCACTTGGTTTCTGTAACTATTTCAATTAGGGAGAGAGAAGAGAATTAAAACCCCCAATAACCAACTCATTCTTTTGGGCTCAACCACCATAACATTGGGCTTCCTTAATTGAATGGTTATTTAGTACATGGGCCACTAATTCTGAAAATTAATTAACATACTCACCAGACGAGCAATCCGAGCTATACACGGAGCAACTTGCTCGGGGTTCAGGATCTCATACGGGAAGGGGTGCGCCGTTAATCACATTGGGGAAGAATAACCCATATTGCAGCCGTTGTGGTTGTCGGGAAAGAAGGTTTGTTGGGGACTTGTTGGTGACAAGAGCTTGGAATTGGCATGTGGGGAAGGTAATGGGTTTGGTATCGGGGGAGGAGGATGATACGATTTTGAGTATTCTCCCGGGTTACACTCACAAGATGGACTTTGGTTTTGGAGGATGAAGGATAAAGGAAAAAATACGATGAAATCTGCGTACCGGTATCTTCAATCTCTGCAAGAATAGGACCATTTGATCAGGGCAACATATTCTTGGTGTAAGCTATATTTTATACAAGCTCAGTCGAATGTGCTAAAATTTCTATGGAAGTGTTCAGCGAGCTGCCTATCGGTGTGGTGTCTAACTCATCAGGCATAGAGTCAATGTGGAGAGTACCTACCTGAGATGTAGCGAGACCCATGAAGGCGAAGTTCATGCTTTGTCTATCTGCCCTTTTCGCCCGTTTGGCATAGGGTCGGTGGGGGATAGCGGTAGGGTACCTCCGAGAGAGATTTTCAAGCGTGATGGGTGGGTTTAAGAGTAGTTGCAGCAACAATAGTAGCAAGAGTAAATTTAACATTCTGTCTTTAAAATTCCTTGCGTCGAGGCCTCCTACAATGTTGTAGGATTTAGCAACTACCAACACTCTCTCCCCTCAAACCTTATTACTTTATTAATTTTTCTCTCCTCAAATGGTTCCTGCAACGACTCTTTAGCCTACCATTGGACATGCTCTAACAGTTAATTATGCTAATATGACAAGGAAATAACTCAAAATCGCATGGCTGCTTCAGAGTTTCTTCAGAGTAGCTTTTAGATGAGGTTGAAGAGTACTGGTAACATTGGTGGCCATTTGAACCTCGTAAGACAAATCTCCATTGGCCAGCACCTCGAAGACACGGGTTATCTCTCCAACCTGCCCAACAAAACGAAGGAGACTTAGCAATCGGCAACAGACATTCCCAAAGCAATTGGATGAAATTTCTTAATGAAGCATATTGTGAATCTGTGAGTGTGTTTGTGAGTGTCCAAGGGTTGAACAAAACCCTTAACCCGGTTTGGAAACATGAAGTTTTATTTACAGCTAGTCCCTAATAATGTCACTGAGTGATTTCATATCTTCTTTATTTTCTCTGATCCTTAGACTTTATACTTTCAGTTATAGACCAGAGTTTCTACTATGGTATGAGCTTCTAGAAAATATTTGCACCGATTATCATCTAAATAAGTACACCTCTGAGTCAAGACTCAAGTTAAACTTCCTGTACAAGTAAAACTACCTTCTTTGCTCATCTTTGTCCTTGATACAGAGAAGGCCTAAACTAAAGCGTAAGTTTGCAACCCCAGAAAACCAGCTTCAACTTTTATGTGCATGCCAATGATAAAAAAATATGTCATTACAAAGTTACAATGAATAGCACGTGACAAATACAGAAAATCAACCATAGGCTTCCAAACCCAGTAAGGAACAAGCAGAGCAGGCATGTGAACATCCAATGAGCATAAGGATTCCCGAAGTGCAAGGTTTTAAATGCCAACTCCACAGTTTTATGAGAAAAACAATTCTCTACTGTATAAACTAGTGAAGTTCTTCTATGCTTACGGTCAACACCATGTACACTTCACCATGCCTGCCCATAACACAGCTTGCTCTTTGATTTGGAGTAAGACTCACTCACAGAAGTAGAGTATGCCAAATGTAAGACTAAAATGGAGCAAAACGCTAAAACATCAAACTACTTTGGAGCATTTTCCTTGTAATATTGACTACCAATCTCACCAGGGAAATACACCCTTCCAAATTAAGCATTATATTACTCAAAAACAGTTAGATAAGAACATTCCATAAATATAATGGACCACTACTAGACTACTGGTGCTGTGTTGTCAAATATCAAATGCCAGATTCTAGACTCCCTATATCAAAGCAGAAATGCTCAAAATTTATTGCATGAGATGTTAGCAATACTTCAGAACTTCTCTAATGCGCATGTTCCATATATGGAAAGCTAATTTTAAATATGAGTGGCTTTTGACAAAAACAGAAGAAAATATAAGGATGGATCATCTGATTTTTCCAATTCAAAAACCTTTTAGTGCCAACTAACAAAACGTACAGCTCAAAAACTCTCCCTTTCACTTCTGTTCACTATAAGCCATTGTTATGGTTATGGTCATAGTTCATAAAGATTCTACTAATCTGGAATTCAGAGATGAACAGTTTAGATTAGATTACATACCTTAGAAGCGTTGCCAACAAGTGTACTTTGAAGCTTTATCACTTTCTCTTCTGCATTATATATCCCTTTCTGGATAGCATTAGTACATATAATTAGAATTAGAGATCATTAGCATACTATCTATATAGAGTTGACGGGATCTGCAAAGACAGTGCACCCAAAAGCGTGCAACTGCGGCCAAAACTGCAAGGTTTTCTTTTTATCCGCAAAAAAAACGATTTTATTCAACCCAGAACTAAAAATCTCCAAAGGAGATGATACGGAAAAGGGAAGAGAGAGCGAGCTAACTAAACAACAGAACGAAAGAAATCAAAAGCCGAAGAACTCTAGAATTACAAGACATTCTCGAACATGTTAATTACTTCGTCTTCACAAAAATTGACAGTGAAGCCCAACGATTTGGCGAGATCCCAAGAGCGCTTAGCTTCCGCCTTCTTGCGAAGAGACCTGTTGGGAGGTTTGGCATTGAGAGCGAGATTGGGGCGAGTACGACGACCGAGCTTCTTCCGATTTTTCTTTTTTTCTTTAAAAAATCGACCAGGGGAGAATCATCATCCGGCGAAAGAGAATTAATGTCAGCGATAAATTCATGAAAACCAGCGGATCGAGTGACTGGGGACTTGGGAGCTGAAGAGGGGCCTGGAGGGGGAGGCCCAAAAGAATGCCCAAGAACAGAGACCTGCTTTGGGCTTGGGCTGGGGCTGGAGGGGTGAAGATCAACCAACTCAACAGAGCTGCAACTCTTCGCATGCGCAGCACCAGAAACGGATCGAATTAAAGCTTGAGAGCCGACAACCTCGGGAAACATAATCGCCGCATCCAGCGAGAGGGTTTCGGGACTAGCAGTCTCCGAAGGGTTCGAGTGAGTTCCCAGACAAGGCTCATCATTATCCCGAATTCCCAAAGCCGACTTTTCCAATTCAGCGGACCTATCGACTGCACCGGAGCAAACATCCGCCGGCGGCCCACGAGGAGAGGCCGGAGGGAATGGAGCTGACGGAGAGAAGGGGACCGGGGCCGGCGAAACCGTCTGGCTAGGAACACGAAGCTCGCCTTCTTCGAGGTCAGTAGAGCCAGGCGCGGTGGAAAGGGAAATCAAGGGGACAAGCGCGAGGTCGGGGGAGCAAATGGCGACCTGGAAACTTTTGCCTGCGACCAGGAGCGAGGTCAAAATCGTCTTAGGTTGAAGGTTCATAGAATGAACCAGGACGAAGGCACTGTCAAGCCTCACTCTGGAAGAAGAGTCAGGGTGGATGAAAAGGGGGGTTCCAACCAAAGCAGCGAGGTTGAGAATCGAAAGGCGGGTCCAGCCGGAGAGGGGGAGGCCTTCAATGGAGATCCAACGAAGGCAACCACCATTGGCGACAACATTGACGTTGGTGAAGAAGCCCCAAAACTGCAAGGTTTTACGGTTCTGGGTCAAGCCCGATTAACATATAAGAAATCACTGGCTTCTGGTAGCATGGAATTCATTCGCTAGAACACATTGAATATTTGAGAGACCAGAAGTACCGTTAACAACACAACCAGGACATAAAGTAGTTCGTAAACGAAATTTTGGGATTTGTAATGGAAATGCATCAACAACATTTATTTAAGGGTAATTTTTACCTCGATACCCTGATTATTAATTTTTTCACCTCAATACCCTAACTATTTTTAGTGGCACCTCAATACCCTAAAATAGATTTTTTTTCAATTTGATACCCGCCGTCAATTAGTCATCCATTTTTGGATGAAAACACTTAAAAAGTCCATAATACCACTTGCTAACAATCAAAATTTTAAAAGCATGCCATTGGTTTTAAAATTTTCTTTAAAAAATCAGTTTTTAATGTCACAAAAATGCATTCTATGGTAGTGAGGTGCCACAAAAAATGCATTCTAGGGTAGTGAGGTGCCACAAAAATGCATTCTAGGGTAGTGAGGTGCCACAAAAAATAGTTAGGGTATTGAGGTGAAAAAAAAACATTCTAGGATATTGAGGTGTCACTAAAAATAGTTAGGGTATTAAGGTGAAAAAAATTAATAGTTAGGGTATTGAGGTGAAAATTACCTTTGATTTAATATAGAATTCAGAAACAAAAATGGTTCAAATATTAAAACTAAATGATTTTAGATGTGCAATAATTGCACTAAATGTAAGTGCAAACCAGATATGAGTTAAGCCGACGGTTGTAATGAATTGAAGTAAGGAAGTAACAACCAAGCAGAGTCGAACAATAATGAATCGTGAACCTAATTTCAATTCACAATCAGAAACAAATAAACCAAAGGAAATGGATATGGTGAGTGATTGAGCGAGAGAGTACCTGAACTTCAACAATACCAGTGCTCTGTGCAATGACGACTTCGATAGAACCGTCGGGTTTGGGGCGCCAGAAGCCGCTCTCGGCGTGCATCGGCTCGCCGGAGTTCAATTTCCAAGTCTTCTGAGCATAAGCAATCACCGGCTGCTCCAATTGAAAACACAAAAACACGATCAGGAAATGGAATTGGGACCGGAAATCGGAATCGTAGACAGAAATCACCTTTCCCGGTGGATGAGAGAAATGGAGCTCCTCGGCGTAGCCGAAGGAGTTGATGGTGGGGAAGCCGCCTTCGCCTTGGCCCCTCCATGTTCCCAGAAGGAACGATATCGGCGCTACAGCCGGATGTACGGACGGAGACGGTGTTCCGGCGACCTTATCCTCCATTGAACCTCGGTTTCTTCACCTGAGGCCTGAGCTGACTTACCAGCTCTGAAGAACCTCTTCGTTCTGTAAATTTTCTTCTTCTACTATTGTCTTGCAATTACAGCTACTATTTAAATATAATTTTTATCCGAGAATAATACAAACTTAAATAAAATCAGCTTAAGTTTTGTTTTGGTAAATTACAAATATCAACTCCAAACTTATAGCGTTTAACGGATACTTATCTTAAAGTTTTTTTTAACTGATACGTACACAATTGTTTAGTTATATAACAAATAACCCAAGTTGTCAGTTAAAATGACGAAAATGCCCTCGGTGATTTTTTAAATAGTTTTTTAAAAATAAAACTGAAGTGATTTTCTAAATAAAACTGAAGAGATTTAATAAGTAAATATATATAAGTGATTTTTTAAATATTTTTTCAAAATCATTATTGAAGTGTAGTTGATGGTATTTTCATCATTTTTAGCTGACGGCTTGGGCTATTTGTTATATAACTAAACATCTGTGCACGTATTAGTTAAAAAAACTTTAGGATAGACATCAGTTAAACGCTACAAATTGGGGTATGTATTTGTAATTTACCCTTTTTTATATGGAAGGAACTTCTTTGTTGCTTAAGTAAATATGGACCGGTACTTCGGCTATACACAAAAAACATGCAAACGATTTTTAATTGGGAGAGTGACAGTTCGTTGGTTATCTTTAAAGCTCGGGTTTCGTATCATTGAACAGAATTGAACCAAAAATGTGGAAATTGTGACGCACCACCCACAAGAACAACTAAGTACCCCAAAACAATCGAAAAGCTAATTAGAGACATATCTATCATGTCCTACACTTAGCGGTAAAATCTTCCACGTAAGTCTGTTTTCATACCGATAAAGAATGTTAGATGCTCGAACTTGGGTTCTTACTAACTGACGATTCTGACTGTATTGGATGGCTCGTGGACGATGCAACATGGGCACCCCTATCCTTTAACTATTGAATAGGTGCATCTCATTCTGCATCTTATCACATGTCGGGAATTCAATTGGCTCCGACGAGTCTATCTAGTAGTCCTCGCCTGGTCTGGTAGAAATGTATGGCCCTCTTATGCTGAGGTCGGGGTCGTGGCCTCATCCTCGTACTCTCTTTTCCTCAATTCTCTAAGGACCAACCCCAAATTTCCTTTCTCGTGGGTCCAAACTTTCCATCCCCTATGTTCCATTGTCCCATATCGCCCTTGTTTCATCTGAAACACTTCGCTTGGGCACCAAAACAAAAGGACAACCACTTCTCGCACGCGACCCCTCTTACGAGGGGCCTTCCCGATCCATCCCGAAAGCTACTTCAACTTCACGGTCGTGGGGCTTGGACGACATAAACGCCGAGAGGAAGCACCAACACCGGATCACGATAATCAGAGCCTCAACGACAAGTCGTTTCCTGTGAGTTCTTTCCAACAACCCGCCTAACGTGCCATCAAGGAAAGAGAAGCAGAACAATACATCGTCGGTGTTCCCACCGACAAAGAATCGGGCCATCGCTGACGATGAAAACCCACTTTCAGGGCGGCACAAAACGCTAGGGTCTCGAGAGCTATTTCTATGGTTACTAAATATTATAAAAAATCAAATCTCCGTCCAAATCTTTAAAACGACATGCTGATATTTAAACATTAAATGAAACTTCAAAAGCCAAACTAGATATAATTAATAGCAAAAATCACTTGTGAAAATTAGAAACTAGTTTATAGGATAAAACGTTTGTCCATCCGTTTTTATAGCTATGACTCTTCTCTTTTCCCTTCATTTTTCTTCATCTTTTCTTCTCATGCCCATCACCATTTCTTTTACCTCTTGTCTCAAATCATGGTGTTCATCGAAGAGGAGATGCTTTGTTCTCCGCTAAAAGAAAGCCCAAAACTCGGGACTCATGAAACATAGATAAGGAAACGAACCAGCGGTCCGGACCCGACAAAAAGATGAACCCGAGAGTGGTCAAGCCAAGCATGAGTCTCAACGTGCCCTTGCCGAACCCAAGGCCTCATCATCATCAGGAGCACCAAATCGCACCCACAGAGTCAAAAACCAGCCACCACCGAGCCACGGGGAGCCGGAGCAACAGCATAGAGAGCTCCTCGGCAGCTCCGTTCAAACCCCACACAGGGGGCGACGTCCGATGGGACGCTATCAACAGCGCCACCAGAGCAGGGCCGCTGGGGCTCAACGACTTCAGGCTCCTGAAGCGGCTCGGTTACGGGGACATCGGGAGCGTGTACCTGGTCCAGCTGAGAGGAACCGACGCCTACTTCGCTATGAAAGTTATGGACAAAGCGTCCCTGGCGAGCAGGAACAAGCTGCTGAGGTCGCAGACCGAGAGGGAGATCATGGCGATGCTCGACCATCCGTTTCTGCCTACCCTGTACTCTTATTTTGAGACCGACAAGTTCTATTGCTTGGTGATGGAGTTTTGCAGCGGAGGCAATCTTCATTCCTTGCGTCAGAAGCAACCCAACAAACATTTTACCGAAGAGGCTGCTCGGTAATTACATTTTCTTACCATTATATGAGCGCGAGTAGAACGTAGTTTCAGTCCCTACAAACAAAGAGGTCAAGGTTAAGTACAAAATAAAAAACAAACTATAGATTTTCCACAAACAAACGAGGAAATAACGATAAATCAGATCCATTATCAATTGTCTACACGATAATCAAATACATTTTAAGTTATTTACAATAATGTACTTTGTCTTCACTGCAACAAGATACATTATAAATTGTCCGTGTCATACTATGTGGATTTTTATAATGTACCTAATTATTGTGTAGAAAAGTACATTATAGTTATTAGTGATGCGGACAATTCATAATGCATCTGGTTGTCGTGTGAATAATTCGTAACGCAACTAATTGTCGTGTGTTTTTTTTTCTGCAATTATGTGTTTGTGGGTAAGTTATTGCATTAACCTAACAAGAACAAAAGTCTGATGAAAGAACTGATCAAGTTAATCATGTATTTAACAGGTTCTATGCGACCGAGGTATTGTTGGCTCTAGAATACCTGCACATGTTAGGCGTAGTGTACAGAGACCTGAAACCCGAAAACGTCCTCGTACGTGACGAAGGTCACATCATGCTCTCAGACTTCGACCTCTCCCTTCGGTGCTCCGTCAGCCCGACGCTGGTCAAATCCTCCTCCGTCAGCGGGGGAGCCACTGGGTTCGGAATTTTAGACGACACCAGCACCAGCACGCAAACCTCCAACTTCTTTCCCCGGATCTTGCCCACCAAGAAGAATCGGAAATCAAAATCCGATTTCGGTCTCTTCATCAACGGGTCGCTCCCGGAGCTCATGGCGGAGCCCACAAACGTGCGGTCAATGTCGTTTGTCGGGACCCACGAGTACCTGGCCCCGGAGATCATACGCGGGGAGGGGCACGGGAGCGCAGTAGACTGGTGGACTTTTGGGATCTTCCTGTACGAGCTCTTGCACGGGACGACGCCGTTCAAGGGAGCTGGGAACCGGGCGACCCTCTTCAACGTGGTGGGGCAGCCGTTGAGGTTCCAAGATTCTCCGAAAGCAAGTGCCACGGCAAGGGACCTGATACGTGGATTGCTGGTTAAAGAGCCGCACAAGAGGATCGCATACAAAAGGGGGGCGACGGAGATCAAGCAACACCCGTTTTTCGATGGAGTGGCCTGGGCTCTGGTCCGGAGCTCCCTCCCGCCGCACATACCTGACCCGGTTGACTTCTCCAAATTCGCGAGTAAAGAGCCTGACCAGACCAAGAAGAAGGATATAGATAAAATGGATAACGATGGTAAAATCAACACTAATGATGAAAAAAATAATGATTCTTACGTAGATTTTGAGTATTTTTAGCTTTTGTACAAAAAGATCAGATATATCTGAAATTTTTTGGATATGTATCACTTGGCTAACAAAATTCTTACAACCTGAGACACATAAGCAGTGTGTTGAATCTATTTTCTTACAACGTATTTGCCTGTTGATCTTCACCGCAAACAATCTTAAACGTGATTCGACTTTTTTCATCAAGCTTCTCGATTTAGTGAGGGAGATGACAATGGGTGATAATCTATAAGACAAGATTGAGATAATGTAAGAAGCAAAGAGTGACACCACATATACTCTACTAAACAAAACCAGGGGAGAGCTAGAGGATAAATCAAACCAGAAAACATAATTCACTAATAGAAAGGTCCGCAATTCAATATGGACATCAAAATCGAGCATATTCAAAGGGGAGAAAATGACAGGAGGCAATAGTAAATGTATCTGCCTGTAGACATATCTATATACACACACGGAGAGACAAGATTTGTCATCTTCGACAAAGCTCTCTCAAGTTGGGGATTTTGATGTTGTTTATATTTCTACTTGATACCTTTACTCGTTTCATTCTCCAGCAAAACATTCCTCGTTTCAGGTACTCCGAAATTCTATTTGTAACAGCAAAGGGAAATGACTATTATTATGATTGGAGTAATAGATTAAACAGGGTGAAGGTAAAGGACACTTAGTCTCCCAAAAGAATGCTTAGGCTTAAGGGAAAATGAATGTGGAGTGAGAATCCTCCATACAATGAAGGAAAATCTAAATAAAAAATATAACGCTAAAATTACCTGCGAGCAGATGGCTTCACTTCCAAGAAGGCTAATGAAAAGTCTGCAAAACCAGCATTCATAATTAGTATACAGCATCCAGAAATGGATTCATGGCATGTATTACAGTGATCTCTACCTCAAAATGCTTCCATATAGATTTGGGGTTCATCCAGCGGCACATACGGATTGGATCTAAATTCAGCAATTTTGTCAAAGGTCCTTCTGTTGGACGTTGTCTAATAGCATGTAGTCAAAAGAGTCCATGTCCAACTTTGCATCTCCCATAGTGCTCACTTCAATTGCATCCCATTAACTTTCATAATACCCTGCCTCAAAACCGATAGAATACGGGCATCAGGCTGTAATCCCTTGAAATTGATATCTCTAAGAAGGTCTGTAGCCCTATCAATATCTTCCCCTTGGAAACAAGCAGACAAAAGAGTTGTGTATGTGACTACATCGGGTTGCAAACCAGTCTCAATCATTCGGTTAAAGAGCTTAATAGCATCCTGAAGGTTATTTGCCTTACAAAGCCCATCAATCAGAACAGTGAAACAAATGACATCGGGTTGTACTTCCATATCCTTCATTTCTCTCCAAAGAGAGGAGATGTCGAATCTTTTTTTCTTATATCTTGCAGCCAAGAATGAAGATGGGCGATTTTTTTTCACAAGACCCTGAAGCAAAACTGTGTAAATCATGACATCAGGCTTAATCCCTCTATTTTTCATATCCAGAAGAAGATCATAGGCCTTGTCAAGATCATTAACTCTACAATACACTATTATCATTACTTTGTAAACAACGAAGTCGGGAGTTAAACCTCTGACAATTAAATTATCAAAGACCAATTGTGCATTGCTCATATCTCTAACCCGGCAAAAAAAAGCTATGAGCTTGCTGTACATCAATTTGCTAGGTTCCACATTCAAAGATAACAAAGTCTTGAACAACAGAAGTGCTTTGTCACCATCATGTTCTGAACAAAGATTGGTGAGCAGTTTAAAGCAAGAACCTAATTTCAATGAATACCCGTGCTTGGCAAGATCCATAAAACGTTTGAATGCTTTTTTTGTTTGATTGGCTTCGCAAAGCCCAATGATCATTGCAGCCTCGTTGTCCAGGTCTTTATAAGGCAGCTTGTCTAAGAAGTCTTTAGCTTCCTCAACTTTGCCTGCTTTACAGAAACCTTCCACTATCACACTGTTTGTAGCAGTGTCAGGTTTATAACCTTGTGTTTTCATATACTCCAGAAGGTCAAATACCTCCTGTACAAGACCATTTCTGGCAAACCCACCAGCAAGGACATTATAGGTAACCATGTCAGGCTCAAATCCGATTCCCCTCATTTCATCAAATATAACCAATGCATCATAAAGTTCTCCCCTGAGGCAGTATCCGTTGATCAGGGTAGTGTAGTGCACAATATCTAAATCCATTCCCATACTCCTCATTTCTTCAAGCAACTCTGCAGCTTCTTCTACTTTCCTCATTTTGCACAACGCATCAGCAGCAAAATTGTATGCAATACCATCAAGAGAAACACCTGATCTTTTGAATTCATTAAATTGTTCAAATACTTGTGAAAACTTGTGGAGTGTGCATAAGCATTTAAGAATAAAGCTGGCAATCATGAAGTTGGACTCAATACCCTTTGATACCATATCATTGTGCAGAGCCAGGGCTTGTTGCAAGTTCGAGGCTTTGCAGTGCCCACGGATCAAGCTCTCATAGCAATACGTATCAGGGAGCAAGCCTTGTTTTTCCATGTCAATTAAGACATTTTGTGCTTCTTCTAATTTCAACTCCCTAGAAAAGCCATGAATCACTGTAGCATAGGCATAGGTGTTAAATGGCACATTAGCCTTTCTCAAATCTTGGAGTAACTGATACCCAAAAGTAGACAAGCCATTTTTGCAGAGCCCTTCAATAAAAGTATTGCAAGTGCAAAGGTCAGGGGTTATCCCAGCTTCCTCCATGTCTTCGAACACGGTTGCAGCTTCTCCCACCTTACCAAGCTTGGAGAGTGCCTTGATCACAATGGAAAAGGTATGCACATTACACTTAAAACCGAGCTTCTTCAGCTCCTTATAGGTATCCAAAGCCATATCCACTTTGCCATGTTGAATCAAGCATCTCAAAAGAAAATGGCATGAATGCATACGGGCAAATAATCCAAGTTTGCTTGCCCGAAACAAAATATCACAAGCCTCAGGACATTTTCCCTCATTAGCATAAGCCTTAATGAACACATCAATAACTCGAATATGCACATCCCAACTCGATTGCTTACCACCACCGCTATCAACACTCTCATTCTCCTTCTCAATATTAATCCCACCCAAAAGGGTATTAAGCAAATCAGAAATTTCAAAACCCAAATCACAATTCAATCTATTTTCACTGGATCGAATAATTTCGAACAAGATAGAAATCACCTGGTCCTCGAAACGCGAGTAGTTGCACAGAACCCTGATTAGAGCAGCATAAGTAGCGAGATCGTGACGAAACCCTCGTTCCTTCAAATCATGGAAGAAGGACCACGCGAGACTGGGCTCCCGTTTGAAGCTGTTCAAGGTTTCGGCGACGCGGTTGGAGTTAAACCCATAGAAGTGGTTCGGTAAAGCAGCTCTGGTTCCATTGGCAGTGGTCGGAGAGTCTGAAACTGAGCTTGAGCTGATGGAGCATGAAGACTGGAGGACGGAAGTGGAGAGAGGCTTGAGGGTGGATAGCTTAAGGTGATTGCAAACGGATCGAACCGATCTGAAAACCATTTAAGCAGCAATTGTGGCGAAGAAGAAGAACCACAACATCCAACAGCTTTGGATTGCTAAAACCCTAAACCCCTTTATTTTCTGAGACAAAAATAACGCCAAAAAGTTTGAATAGCACCATTTTATCAAGAGAAAACATATATATATATATATATAAAAGAAGCACCAACCTGTCAAAGTTTCTTTGTAAATCTGTGCTTCCACGTGTCAGCAAGCTACTGATTCCTATTGTTCTACCCTTTTGGAATTCAGTCGCAACCCTCTAAATTCTATAAGCTCTCCAATTTGCACGAAACAGATATTGGAAAGAATCTGTAATAAAAAGAACATCAATCCAAACAACTTCAAAGGTCTCAACGCAGATGAGTATAAAATCTTCACCAAAAGCACAGCCACTAAACTCTCATACGCTACTATAGATTTCAAATTTGAACCATACATCTAAATTGTGCAGAACCTAATCAAAAAAATTGAAATCATTAGAGAACCAAATTGAGACCCAGTAGTTTCGATTCAATGCTGCATTATTCTCTCTTATAAAATACATCATTGAAACCAAAACAAAACCAAATAAAATTTCAGAATCAATTCCAAAATTTCCAGGCTAAAAAAACCAACAAAACTCTGGAACCGATCAAAAACTACATATAGGCGCTTGTATAGGTAGGTTTATACATAAAATTACCCTAATCGGCAGAGGAGATTGAAACCTGAAAGTGAAACTGCAGAACCTGAACTGCTGCTGAAGAGAGAGAGATTCAGCTAAAATCATGACGAGGTAGAAGATATAACCTGGTATGTAAACTCAAAACAAAGGTCCAAAAGCCCAGACCGAATCAGACAGTGTGTGGGCTGAATACTGGGCTGTATGTCATCATGGGCTTTCCAGGCTCAAATCAAAGACCAACCCAACAACTCACCCAGTAACCCAAATGAACGGATGCCCCACTGACACTGCTTTGTGTCCTATACCCAATTTCGTCTTTGTCGTATTGGTCAACGAATGTTGACTAATTAATAAAAGAAAAAGGAAAAACACTGCCTAGGATCTATATGTACCCATAAGATTCTTGTAAACTAATTCCCGAATTCAATGTCCACTGACACCAGCGGCGGGACTAGAAATTTATTTCGGGGATAGCCATTGATAATTAATAAATGGGATAATTCCACCTCAGTACCCTAAATCTTTCATATTTCATTTAGAGTACCCTAAATCTTTTTTGTGTCACTTCAGTACCCTAAACTTTCATTAATTCATTTAGAGTACCCTAAATCTTTTTTGTGTCACCTCGGTACCCTAAACTTTCATTAATTCCATTTTAGTACCCACCATTAACTTTACATATGATTTTCCATCCAAAACAGGTAAAATGACCATAGTACCCCTCGTCAACAACCAAAATTATGGTAAAGTTAACGATGGGTACTAAAATGAAATTAATGAAAGTTTAGGGTACTAAAATGGAATTAATAAAATTTTAGGGTATTGAGGTGACACAAAAGATTTAGGGTACTCCAAATGAAATATGAAAGATTTAGGGTACTGAGATGACACAAAAAAGATTTAGGGTACTCTAAATGAAATATGAAAGATTTAGGGTACTGAAGTGGAATTCACCCTTAATAAATATATAAAATAAGATAAATATTACCAAAATAGATGACTATTATAATACAAAAAACACTAATATTTTGAATAACAATTCAAATGTAATTCTAAACTCAGACACTTTATATTTAGGTACCGATTATAAACCTAAATATATAATACAAATTTCTCATGTTTAATCTTTGGTACCGATTAATATCCCAAATGCATATTACACAATCAAATCTCCAAAATTATCCCAAATACATATTATACAATCAAATCATGATTATCAAATATAAATTTTGAGACATTAAATAATATTGTGAAAGGCAACAGTAGCTTCAATGGCTCTTTTATAAGTAATGAATGAACCAAATTTAGATTATCAAATTATATGGAAATTGAATGAATCACCATTTTGGAACCAATTTCATCATCGGGTAATTGTTGAGTAAAAGACCCAAACACAAAAAGCAACACAAACCCACCAAACCCAAAACATCAATCCTGAAAGACTTTTGTGCCGTAACACCAATGTTCATCATTTTTAACTGAAACTTGATACAATGGTGTGAACAATATTGGCTATGGCCTTCAAAATAAGAACAGATTTGATTGTGGTGCACAAATATTAAACAAACACACGAACTATCAAGACTAAATTATTGAGCAAAGAAGATCTTAAACTTGATTTGAACTGATTTTTGAAGAAATTACCTGCGTTTTCCGGCGAGACGGCTCTCTATTTGGAGGCGACGCAGTCACGATGGAAGTTTGGTGTTGGGGGTGAGACCGTGAGAGGTATTTGGGTTCACGACCAGAAAAACGCAGAGAAGCCCGTTTGCTCCAGTGAATGGTGAAAGGTTATTAATGGACTTCAACTTATTTGATCAAATGAAAGCTCAAAGCCCAACAAAAAAGAGAAGCCCGTAAAAAAAGAAGCCCAAACAAAGTTTTTTTTTTTTTTTGCTTTAATGAAGTGAGTATGCTTTAATGAATTTATTTATCTAAATTATTAGAGTTTCAATTCCATGTGATATGAATTATCAAAAAAAAAATTCCATGTGATATGCGGAGTAAGAACTAAGATTTGATGTCATATGATCTTAGTTTTTAGTGCATAAATCCTCATGTTACGTATATATACCCGTTGTGAGTACCCACAAGTATAACCATTTCACTTGATATATTTACTCTGATTTTTAATTATACCAACTTAAGTAGATACGAAAAACAATACTAAGATAGGGATATCTCGACAACAATTAGGGTGGGTAGATGTTGACAGGCGAGTTGTGACAGTTGTCATAGATTTTGTAGAAATAGACCTTTGATGGGCCCTGTTTTTGCATTGACTCTTTTTATAATTAATAAATGTAGTACATTTCGCTAAAAAAAACAGGGACGGGTGTACATGGACTGAATATGAACTTTCTTATTCATCATCGTAATCTTACTCAACGTTTCATCTATGTATATCCAACAAAAACTCGTCTATAAGTGTTTATACACACAACTTGAAAATGCTTAGTCGAATGTGCAAGACAAGACATGTGTAATTGAGAATCACGACTCCTCGAAGAAATCAACGCTCATCATCTTTAAACTTATAATAAATATTTATATTAGTTTTTAGCATAAAGTGAGACTTTATTGATGCAAAAATCAAAAGAATATGTAGACAAGCGGTAATAAAAATAACATGAAAAGACATAAAATCAAAAGGGTAAGGCATTGTTCTATCCTTTAGGGTAGTACGCTAAGCCCTATAATAAAATACCTAATAATATCAGGGGATACAAAAAGGAGGCAGACTCTTGTTGTTGGGGCGGTACTAAGAGACGGCGACACATTTCGTGACTCGACCAAACACCTATGGCTATAGAATAGGGGGATTTGTCGGTTACACAGGTAATCAGGAAGAACACAAGGAACTGGGGGGATCAGGGCTTGCACTGAAAATAGTATGGCGGATTTTACGTCACCCCACAAAATCTGTTGCACAAAGGGACAATTGTTTTCCTTGGCGAGGCTGTTGTACATACCTCGCATCACCCTTCTTTGAGACAGCTTGCATCTTGGTCATCATGTGGGGTTCCCAATCTCGTAGGATTCCCTCACAGGTCTCCATTATCGGGCTTGGACTATCTATCATTTCGGTCCTTCCATATGAGGTATCAACGTCAACCCAATTCGGCCAACTCCCCATGGCCCTCCACTGCTTCCTCGGAGGAGGAGATAGGTACCCCCAGGAAACCCATACTTTGGGTTCCAGAAGACTCTGACGTATGGTTTTACAATAATATGAGAGGTGATCTCGGAAAGGGGTTCTATCCTTAGTTGTGTTTGGATGGCGATCTCTAAATGATAATTCCAGGTTGTGGAGTTTCCTTCATTGCGTCGAGTGGCAGATGGGGCTGAATCCAGCCACCTCTTTTGATATTTTTGTAGTGACCGAGAAGTCTAACATCCTTCTCCATGGGGGGGGGGGGGGAGGGAGGGAGGTTGGATAGTCAGAAGTGACTTTATTGGACGCCGTTGGGCCACGACAGCTATCATCATTAATCCTTCAAGACCACCACCGTCGACAGTGATTTCGAACACCACCACCAATGGTGACACTATCGAGTACTTTGTTGCTGGAGAAACTAACGGAAATGCTGGTGTGAGGACAACAGATTTTGAGTCGTAAATATTTATATTAGTTAACTTAGAACATAAAATCTAAAATATGTTTTTAAGAAGAAAAAAAATGGTCCAAAACACATAGGATTATCCAGCCTAAAACGAAGTCAACACCCAACACCCTAGTTAATGGTCGACCGAACTTCACCAAACAGACCTTTTGTTAGGTCAGCTTTCACAATCATAACTTCGATGTTGAGGTCGAGACAGAGACACTGTCAGGGAATTCCGCAGACATGATGATGTTGCAGCAGCACTGCTATTCCCGATCCATGTCCTTTTCGGACAAACCGTTCATCGGAAATGGCAAAAAACAGAGGAACCGTCCAGATCGGGTCAGTGTGGCGGCGGCGGCGGCGCTGAGGCTGGAGGACATGGTTGAAATCGCCCACAACAAGGTTTTTATGGCGGCGGCTGGGTCGGCGGCTGTCGGGCAGCTGGTGAAGCCTCTGGCTGCGACTCTTTTTTACGGCGAGGACTTTGATTTGAAGACTGCTCTTTTATCTGGAGGCTTCCCTTCCACCCATTCCTCGGTCAGTACTGTTTCTGTCTACGATTCAGCTTTCTGAAAAAATGGAAATGAGTGAGTGATATTATGAATTTATTTCTTATATTAAGCTTTGAAGGGTTATCATGAGAATTTTAATATTAGAATTTCATGCAAGTTCATGTTGGATGATCACAAATTTGGTTGAGGTAGGATAAACAATAGAAACAAAGTACTAAATATTGAATTCATAATATTTACAAATAGTCAGAATAAAACATTTAGTACAAGTTGGAGTGGACAAAAAAATCGCCAAACTGTAAAAAAAACCAACAAGGTAGGAGAATTTTTTTCTGGGCAAGTTTTATTATTAGTTTGGTATTTTTCTTTTAATTTTAGACGGAAAATAGTCATGTACCAAATACATGATCAATTTTTTAAAAAAAAATATCAAAACTATCCCTGATTTTTTTCTTCTTTTACAGAGTTTTTGACTCTCTTTTTTTCCAAATAATTTTTAGAGTTTTTTTTTCTGCAAATGATTTCTCTAAATCATGTGCCAATTGATTCCTACAAAATCATTTCTAAATCATTTTCCTCCAAACCCTTTGTGTATGTATTTGTGAGTCATTCTATTATTTGATTATAGGTAATTAAAAGTTTTGGATGCCAAAAATTATTGAGTACTTATTGTAAGGGATTTTTGGATGCCAAAACTTGAACCTTTGAGGTTGCCAGAGGTGGAAATCTCCGGCACCAAGAAGGTTGTTAGAGAAGAGAAGATAAGCATTCAGGAGTTTCTGGAAAATCAACGACATGAATTTATAAATTTGATTGTTAGTGAGGGGTGTTATAGACATTTTAGGTACTTTGGATGAAAAATAACAAAAAAGACTAAATTGAAAATAAAAAATTTCCAAGATTGAGGAAAAGGAAAAAAAAGAAGTATAAGTACTTATATATTGTGTTGAGAACTGATACAAAATGTTTATTTCTGTTTTGCTTGTTCTGATTCTTAGGCGGTTGTGGCTGCTGCAACAACCATCGCCCTTGAAAGGTTAGCATCTTCCCCTCTCACCTGTTAAGTTGACAAAAGCAAAATTGCTAACAGTATGCTACAAACATATTTTATATTTATAATACCAATTATATATTTCTTAAATATTAGTAAAATAATCAAAATCTTTAATTATACTGTTGAGGATTATAAGAGCTTAATTATAATTTTATACTCTTAACATTAAATTTGTTGATTGACTTGAGCTGGTGTATTCCATTTCCATCGCATTGAACTGCAGGGGTTTCTCGGATCCCATTTTTGGCCTTACCGTTGTATATGCTGGCCTTATCATGTTTGATGCCCAGGTAAAAACATTGTTATTTATTTTACTAATAACTTTTATAGATTAATATCTTTATTTTTAAATGGTTACGGATTGTGGTTCCAACTTTTATTTCGTTGCATTCTACGTCAGATTGTTCTGAAATAATAATTTTGCACTCATCGATTCAAATTAAATTAGTAGTAAAAACGAAAACTCCAGAATTTAATTATCTCTGTTAGGTTAGTAAAATAAAAAAAAATTAGTAGGATAGTAGAATTTTAAGAAAAAAAATATTTTGAACTTAAAATTCCAAGGACAAAATAAATATTTTGAAATAAATTAACAGAAAGTGCAACAAAATATAAATTCGGTTACACCCCACAACGATTTAAAGATAAATATATCCACCGATAAAAAATTCAAAATATTTGGTACTTTTTTTACCATTAACCCAATAAGTATTATACATATGAGTAAGTTTGTGTAGTGTACAAGTCTTTGGGGTTTATATTTGCTCTTTGGTTGTGTAGGGGGTGAGAAGAGAAGTTGGGATCCACGCAAAATCACTCAACAATCTAATGGATGCAACGCCCTTGGAAGGTGGGGATCAGGTGATTGATTCTCAACCAAAATCACCAACTGTCACGATGATCATGAAGAGTCTCGGCTCCGTCTCCGGTGAGGAACCAAGTTCTTTACGGAAGAGAGCTAGGCGAGCTGAGGTAGAGGGAAGAGTTGGGAATGTTACTCCACTGAAAGAATCAGTAGGTCATACTCGACTTGAAGTCATTGCAGGTGGAGTCTTGGGTTTCTTGGCGAGCTTGGTAGTGTCTAGTATCATGTGAGATTAACTTATCTGCTCTATCATAATAGAGTAGTCATTAAAAATGTTAGGTCAAAGATTAATTGGATTTGTATTTTTCGATTTTTTTTATTATTAATAAATACATACTACACAAATACTATCAAAATATGATCTCGTTACCTGAAAGACGAAAAAGGAACCTTACCACTCCATCGACGACTCATGACGGTAAAAGGGGCAAAAAACTGAAACCATCAAATCTAAAAGAGAACCTACAAGCACTCCTCAACCATCGAAGTCAACACCCACAAGAAAGCTTACCACAAATCTCTCAAATCCTTCACCAGCAGAGATGAGAAATGGAATTAGAGAAGAAAAAAACGAGAGGTGGCCATTTTAAGAAAGGAAGAAACGACCGTGACAATTTCAACACAGCGAGAGAAAATAATGGAACAAGGAGAAGTAGAATAAACCAAATTTGAAGGACCATGTTAGCCATCGACGGTGGAGAAGTTCGGCTAGGATTGTAGCAAAAGAGGGTGAGGGAGTTCCTAAGATGGAAAAAGGCAGGTTACAAACGTTTGGTGATAATTTTATGATAAATATCACATTAGTAGCAACACATAGGTAAAATGGTTAATAATAGAGGTTTAAGAAAAATAAAAATCCGGTCCATGTTGTAAAAATCCCACTTATGCACCACCTAGGTAGGTGGCCGCTTGGACCAATTTTTATAGCACCGGCAAAAATTATCCAAATCCCTCTAAGATAACCAGATTTGTTAAAATCGGACCGGTATTGAGAAAATCAACATCTAGGCCGGTTTTTACAACCCTGGTTGTATCAGAACCTAGAGAACATTATATGTAAGAGAATATCAATCCTTCAGCCATTAGAACTGAACTATATTATACATATAGAAATAGATTCATAAATCCAAATTCATTTGTTCAATGCAAATACTCAATTTTTTTAGTGATTGAAAATACAACAGCACAATTGAGGCCCATGTATAGGCTTCATTCGAGGCACACCAGAAGATTTAATTATTACCGAGTTTCAGTGTCTTTCTGGTCAGTTTCGGCTTCACCAGCGGCAACAGATGTGGCTTGTCCTTGTGATGATGATGCCATAGCCATGACCTCTACTGGAGGTGGATGGTCAAACTTGCAAGTTGCTCCATACTTGCATGTGCCAGTCTTCAAGTAATACGGGCATATAGATACACCCTGTCAAGTTGACACAAAAGATATAAATGTTATTTGGGTATAACTTATAAGAGCATTAAAGTTAGCAAGAAATGTGCTGGATGCAGAATACAGGAGGCAAAATACTTTTGTTCAACGATTTGCACAGCTACAAGCTTCATCACTTTGGACATAAAGATCATTGGAACCAGTTAAATTTCTTGTTACCATGTCAAACTACATATCTATGAAATGCTGATATTGCAAGGCCAATCTCTTACATACCCCAAACATTTTCAACCCATGATGTCAAAATGTCAGACAATTTTAATCCCTTTCCACCATACGATTACACGCACCCGATTCTCAACCATTAAATTGTTGACGAGGGTATCGAAATTGGACAAAGGACACTTTCAACATGGCCAAGGACCAAACTAGCGCAATTTGGTTATCAAAAAGTGGTGGATTATTCCAAAGTGTACGGGGACCAATTTATTTTCAATTTATATTTTCATTTCGTTATAACTTCTATATGTAATTTCAATTTTGTTTTCGAAATCATTCAAATGTATTAAAATCATATTCATTACTCTAATTCTGAATTTTTAGGTTGGACTGCACTATTCATTGAAATAACTTGGTGTTGCAAAGCACGGCGATGATTTGGATGAAGAATTGAAGGAATACTGGAATTTGGTGACGTTGACATGTAGACTAGCTAGAGTAATGTGGATGCTCTTAGAAATAGTTTTTAAGAACAAAGTCCAACTTATGAAACAAAAATGTACCTCTCTTCTGGGTAGTCCTGCAAGAGTAAGCTTTACATTTTGGAGCAAAGCTTGCTTAAAGGTTGGTGTTGATCGATCAAGAGGGTGGTCGAACTTGCATGTTTCCCCAAATTTACACACCCCGGTCTTCATGTAGTGCTGAGACAAGAACAATCAGTATTGATATAGGATAAAGACTATCAACAATGCTAAAAAACATGTGCATCATAAAGAATATTCAAATGTGTACGTGTATATATATATATATATATATGGAAGTTTGAGAACATTAAAATGGAATGCAATTGTCATAGTTAACGCCTCCTTTTTCTTCTCCTTTCTATTACGCTAGATTCATTTACACAAACATACTGCATAATAACTCGTAATATAAGTTAAGAAGATACACACATCACACTCGGTCTGTCCAGGTCGTTGGGGATAGATAGTCGTTCCTACTCCCAGCTGCAACAGAAAGAAAAGTAAAGACATGCATATCAGTCTTGAATCAAATGTAAGTATATAAAGCATAGGAAACTTTTACACACACAATAATGTTGAGGGAGAATAAAGAAATGAAATTTTATGGTATGAAAAAATTTATATGCCTCCTTGAGGGTTCAAATCCCACCCACCCTCTCCATATGAAATGAATTTATGAGGGTAAACAAAATGACAGATTATGTAACCCAAAGGCCACTGTACTAAAACAAGAACATAGAAAAGGTGAAGAAATAATAGTCCTCGTATGTGGGAGAGAGAAAAAGGAAAAAAGAAGGCAAACAAACCTTCCACGCAGCTCTGATTTATCATTCCCTAACCCAAAAGCATCTCAAAAGACACTAAGCTTTTACCAATTCATGACATTTATAGGAATTATTGCCATTCAAACTTGGAAATCTAAGAAAGAAAATGGAAGCGCATATCACCAAAGAATCCCATATAACTGCAAGACTAAGCAAGCAACTTGATATGCAGAAAGAATTCACTGATTGCAACATAGGTATGCCCAAGTTTTCAACCCCTCTTATAGTAGAGGTAAGAACTCAATAGAACATTGATTTAACGGCAAAAATTATTTATATATGGTCAATGAGAAAGCATCTATTTGATACAACTTCAATGAATTAAAATCGTTTCCGAGGGAGCAATACAAGCAGTTTTCAGTTTACCGTAGGTTGAGTCAATCCATGTTCAATTGTTTGATAAATAGAAGCAGCTGGAGTCACAAATCCAAGGTTCAGAGTAGTTGCCGGAGAAGCTATAATGGAATGACCTGTTGCAGCTGCAAGTGGAATTATTACTGCACAAAAATCTCAGGGATAGAGGTAGAATTTGAACTATGCCTCTAAATATCCTACTAAAATTAAAGGCTCCAAGTGATATTCATACCACTCCTCTCAGGATGATTGTAGCGGCAAGTCGCACCATACTTGCAACTGTTTCATAAAAGATGAATGTATTTAAGAATTTCCAAAATAAAATATTTCATTATGATAAACTAATAGACACAAGTCGGCAGACAATCACCTCCCAGTTTTCAAGTAGAATGGACAGTCCATTTCCCCCTGTAACAAATGAAACGATGCATCAATGGAAGTGCCAAATAACAGATTCAAGGTCGATCTCTAGCAACTGAAGAAAGAAAAGCCTAAACAGCAAGAAAATATTAAGTTTCCTTTGACAATCTTGATTCGTAATAATCTGAACCTCTCAAGGGCAATGTGATATGCAATCAATGGAATGCAGCATTAGCATACACACAAATCAAGAAACCATGTTAAGGATCAGACTGGAGGTCAAAGTCCAATATACATATATATATATATAATCAACATTGCGAAAAGAGATAAGAAAGGTTGGCTTTAATAGTTTGATTCAAAATACTAATACATTCACAGCATAAAAATAAAAGTGTATCAAGCTGACAGTGGGTCACATATATCATGCATGCCACTACACTAATACTCAATAATACATCAATTGCTTAGTAACAGTTCAGTTACCGGTCTTATAGGAAGTCCTTTGGAATTATGTATTAACGCAGCAGTGTATGATACAGCTGGCTTTGCATCTCCAGCTATTCCTTCAACCATGGTTGCTGAGCCACTGTGACTGTTCTCTTGTGCAGCCAATGGTATTTTAATATCTTTAGGGTGATGGAATTTGCATGTTATACCAAACTTGCATGTTCCAGTCTTCATGTAAAACTGTTGAGGAATGTAGGATGTGCATATTAAACCAAAACAAAATACAAACAGATCCATAATGAAGAATCTCTGTCACCATATACAACACAAAAAAGAGCAGAAAAGTATATTACTGCACATGGGGGCTCAGAAGGCCTCTCGGGTACAGCAGAAACATCCGCAGTTTCCTGAACAAAGTCAAACATCACATTTTTGTAATCAATGGTGATGCAGTCAACAAACTTAGAAGCCTCATAAAAATAGTGCCTACCAACGAAGACAACTTCTCCTTCGGGTGATTAAACCTGCATTTTGTCGCAAACTTGCATCTTTGGGTTTTCATGAAGTACTGTCAAATAGATGTGTTTTATTAAGTAAAAAATAATTTACATATTCAAATGTGCTTCAGAGAATACTTCAAAGACTAATAATTTAAAACATTGCTTACTGGACAATCTGGCATTCCTGGCCTCTCAGGAAGGGATTCAGTCACAGGAATAGGTGGAACCTAAACAATGTAAAAATTATTACTGATATACAAATATTTAGAAAATAACAGAATCGGGGTAGGAGTCCTAATATGAAACAAGGATGGAACAAAAATAATTCTTGCAAATTAGATGTATGCATACACCCTCAAATACAAGGAACAGAAGTGATATGGATTTTGAATTAATGCACTGAGTGATAATCGTGTGATGATCCTTGAAAAACTGAGATCAAACTATCACGGCAAAAATACTTAACCGAGCATTCAAGTGATAATGCAGAACTTAATGGTAGCACAGATACGCTGTTAGTCAGGTTAACTGATCAATTAACATATTTAGTATATTCTGGTAACTAATATATATATATATATAACATAATAATGCTCATATATACATATTTTAATAGTATATAATTATTATAGACGTAAAGCCGCAATAAAAGGTCACCTCTTTCCAATCTGGGATTCCACCCTCAGGTACCCAAATGGGATGGTCAAACTTGCAGATATCTCCAAACTTACAGGTTCTCGTGAGCATATAGTGAGCACAATCCTTCTCGCCTGGTCTTTGTGGATATATAGGCAAATGCATCACACTCTCCAATCGAGGGTGCTTGACTAAAGAACCAGTAGGATACCAAGCTTCACTTTGCCCCATTGTACTATGGGCACCGAAAAGAGTCTCATGGTAGAGCGCTATAGTGCATAGTAGACAAGTATATTGAAGAGAAATTATATGTTATCATATAAGTAAAAATTCAAAATATAATTTTGATTATAAACATACATTTTCTAGATTAAAATAATAGATGCCAAAGAGATTTTAAGGGAACAAAGTTATACATACCTAATAAATATGAAAATAGATCGGAGTCAACACACACATTATATGAGGTTTAGTCATATGTAATAAAATAAATAAATGGGAGGATTTTATTTAAACAATTAAGCTCTGAAGGGCAGTCACCAAAAATGTTGACTTAAATCAATATTGATACTTCCACAATTAGCAGTGTTGCCCAACATATGTGCTGAGTGCTGCAATCACTACACTATCACTTATTCTCCTCCAAAGAACACAGAATAGCCTCATATAATAAATTATCACGGTATCATCTGATTGTAGTCAGATCACAGATTAGACAGCTCAGCTACTAGCGTTTTGTGGGAAGCCTATTAAAAGTTCTCCTTTTCCTTGACACCTAGTGACTTCTTTAAACGCTACTGGTTCAATCATTGAAGTGAGACCAAAGCAGAAAAAAAAATTGAATAGCATTTTCAACTAATTTCCAACACAGATGGTTCTCCCTTGGCTGAATGGTAAAAATTTGTGCTGTCGTTTCAGCAAAACCCGAAAAAAAAGGCACAACACCAACACATTTGTGTTCTATTTGAATGTCAACTTCTCATTTTATCTATAAACGCAAGGCCTTTGACACATTAGCTAGTTTGCTCGGATCAAACTCAGCTACGTATATTCTAACTATTAAGGTAAGAAGGCATAACTAAAAGGGTCTTACGATAATAACAATAACGTTACTGTTGCACCAAGACAGGCCCTTGTGAAGACCAGATTACGAGTTACACCAAAAGAGAAAATTTCTTCTGTTTTGACCTCCACACATAACCAATTTTGAGTGTCCTCATGTGGTAACACATCTAACACAGTAATCATGACTTTGAAACACAGTCTCTTACCCCGAACATAAGGAAGTATACCATCAAACTGAATTTTGCCTTACCATAAGTTAGGCAAAATTTAATACTATCGAAGTAAATTTCAATTAATCATTTCCTGTCTAGGTAGGCAGGTCAACCAGTAATCATTTTGGACGCAAAAATCTTCACAATGTAGCAGTAAATCAGTATCAATGCCGCAACTGAAATGCAACATGATCAATTCAGAACTAGATGGAATCGAGACCATACCATCAGCAGAACGCTTGATACCGGCGGCGAAGACTGGATCAACGGCCGCGACATTGGCGGAGGGCCACATCAGATGCGAGGCGGCGGCGGCGGCGGCATCTTCGGAGGAGGAAGAGTACCTGAGAGCATCGGACCGATTGAAGTACATGGATTTGGAGGAGGGAAGGATCTGGATGGGGTGATGAGATAGGATAGGAGCAGAAAGTGTGCTGGTGGAGAAGGCGAATTGGGTTTAGAAGGAAGGAACCCTAAAAATGGCGGTTGAGATTGAAATTACGATACAGCCACCATTACAAATCAATAGATAAATCGATCAAATACGGTATTATTATTGTGCTCGACCTTAAAAAAAGAAAAAGAGAAAAAGAAAAAAACTACATCTAGTTGCATCTTGTTATTTGCCGGCAGATTTGCGTGAGATAAGGAAGACAAATAATAACAATGATAAATCAGAAATAGGAAATTTTTTAACATAATATTTTATCAAACATTTTTTTTTAAATGGTACTCTAATATAAACATTTGGTAAAAAAAAATTATCAGACTAGAGCTATAACTTCTTCTGAACTAAGAAAGATGGCTCCGGTGATTGAAATTTTAGCAAAAAAAAAATGGTAAAAAGGCTTTTGATCTTGTTCTTTTGTTACTCGAACAATCTTTAGACGTCCCGCAACGTTTTGAGGAGGATGTCAAGGATAGTAAGGACGAGGTCTTCCCTGAATCGTCTACAGGAAAAGCGATAATCCTTATTTCGGTATCTAACCGGTTTCTGTGCTTGAACTCAGGTAAGACGCAGGCAAGGAGGGCGACTTGAGCGGCTTCTTTTAATTATGTCTCGCTTGGGTTTTTGCTATCTTTTTTGCTCTTGTAGTTGTAATGGTCTGAGGAAAAGGTATTTTTTTAGGATCGTTTTTCTGCTTTGTTCTACTTTCATGTAGAACGCTAGCTTAATAAAGTTTTAGCTTATAATTTTTTTTTTTTGCAATTTACTATCCAAGCGAAAAATTTATGAATACTTTGGTACCTAATCATTAACCTTCTGTTATTTTCCATTCAAAAAATATAAAAAGTCCAAAATATCTCTCACTAACAATCAAATTTTCAAGCTAATACCATTGATTTTCAAAAATTCTCTTATTTATATATTTGTTTTATAAAACCAGCTTTTATTATAAAAATATGTAAAATCAAATTTTATTTTAAAAAAGGTTTTAATTTAAATATATATATATATATAGCTTCTATTTGATAAAAAAAACTATATAAAAACTGTTATGAAAGTAAGAACTATACTTGTGAATGGTAGAACAAAAACTAGGAGAACGAGAGGATATGGAGAGAGTAGAAAATAGAATATTATGGATCTCTTTATCCTTACAATGACCTCTATTTATAGGCTCATAATCATAGAGACATAACCTTAATGAACTACATAAATAATGGAATTCAAAATACAAAAGTCTTCTAACTCCTATCTAGAATATTTCATGTGGTCATCCAATCAAATATTCATAACAAAAACAAATTTAAATTAATTAATTCTCAATTAATTTACTTATTTCCATTAATTAATTTTTTGATTATTATATATATATATATATTACAAATTTTCATTAATTTTTTTTAAATAAACAGTTCATCTTAAACCTCTTATTTAATCCAGATCTTACACATGACAAGCATGAGACGGCGAGATCAATTATTCCCGAACCATAACCAAATCAATATTATGCCCAAATTACCGGACCCAGATCAATTACATCGCCTACATCTCATGTCATCTCCGATCAGACCCACTCCCATCTCAAGATCTACTTTATCCACAATCTCTCCCCTCAACAAAACCCAAATCCTAACCTTAGCCCCAGACCCATCTCACCCTCTTTTCTGCAGAACCAGCAATCCCAGACCCAGTTGTCCCCGACGATGAGAGCAGATTGACGTCGAAGGTTCGAGAACTTGCTTGGATCGGCCTTGGTAGAGGGAGCCTGTACGGGTTCACGACAGGGATGACACGATTCGTTTACCATAACCCACCATCGAATTTGATCTCTAATTCAATTGATTTTGACGAAGAAAAAATTTGAACATGATGAAACCAAAAGAATCAAACTGCGAATTTCAGGCTCTCCTCTATTGTATTGTATCTTCCTCGACCGCGCGATAGAGAGAGAGATGGGCCGAACTCGAGCTCGACGAGGGGACAAAGTGGTGGCGAAGGGGTGAGTGGTGGTGAGGTGATGGAAGAGAGGAGAAGTGGTTGTGATAAAAATGACTCAGAATTAGGGTTTTAATATATAAATGATAAATCCGTTATTTTTCGAAAATATAGGGTCATGTGCTTCGCACATGACTATGTTCCGTCCAAAATGGGCGAAAAGTTAACGGATGGGTAGCAAAATGTTGGTAAATGTTTCGTTTGGGTATCAAAATGCAAAAAAAATATGCCACATATTTCAAATCGTACATAAATGGGTATTTTCAGATTAGTACTCATCTCCAAATTGAACACATACATCAACTAATTCCATTTTATATCCTCAAAAAAATAAACTAATCCCATTCCCATTTCCTTAAAATATATTTTTACAAATTAGTACCTATCACCAAATTGAACACAGACAGGCCATTTTTAATTCCAATTCCTTCATATACAAGTTTTCAGATTAGTACCCATCTTCAGATTGAACACAACCATTAGCTAATATAAGGCATTCAACATAATCTATGCCCTGAGAAAATACAAAAACAGTCCTACAATGATAAACAACACCAAAATAAAATCCCTGAATATATCTTTCTTCAGATCCACTTTCATCCTCATCTTTAGATTGATTTATTCTTGTCTAGTTACAAGAAGCGCGCGCCCCAACATGACGAGGCTCTTCATTAATACAGCAAAAAAAATTACACTTCCATCCACGCTATAAACAAAAACAAAAATCCTCAAATTAACCCTAAATCACCTACACCCTAATTTCACAGAAATTGAATAACACGAAAAATCAATTGTCGACCTTACCTTGTACTTTCCACAACCAGCAAACCTTCTTCCAGGATTCTACTTCGTTCTCGAGGTTCGTATGGCTGCTGGAACTCCACAATAGTTGTACAACTCGTTAATCTCCATGCTCTTCAACCCCGACCTTGATGTCTTCGATTTCATCGAAATCCAACCTTCGACCCAAACCTTCGACTTCGATCTGCTGCTTCCTCACTTCTACGCGGGTTGAACCTGAAGAAGAATCGGAAGAAGTGTCGTGAGGTGTGAGAAGAAAGGAAGATAAAGAGAAGAGGTAGTTAGGTCATTTCAAGTGGGTTAGTGGCACATGAGGGGCACATGTGAGTGATTTCCGTCCAAAAACTAATGGTGGTAAGGCGTTGTGTACTATACTACAACTAAAATGATAGTTAGAGTAGTGAGGTGCAACAAACTATTTTTAGGGTAGTGAGATGCAAATCAGGAAAATTTAGGTTAGTAAAATGAAATTAACCCTAAATATAAAGACTATGTGTCGAACACATGTTTGTTTTCCATCCAAATTAATGGATAAATAAAAAAATAAATATAAACCGCAAAATAAACATAAATCGCAATTTTTTGAAAAAAAAAATCACCGCAACATGTTTGTACTAATATGTAAATAGGACAAAATCATATGTGCGCAGCTCTCTCCTTCTCTGCTATTAGGGTTAGGGTGAGTTTTGCGAAAACCTCGAGTTTCCATGGCGTTTTCGAGCGTTCAGGAGGGTGGAGGGCATGGTTTCGAGAACAGGGTTCATATGGGACCTTGTCTCTCGGAGCAGGGCAGCCGAGACTCGAGCTATGGCTCGGGCTTGGAGGAGGCGGAGGGGGAATCGGTTGGGGACGATCTCATGCTCTCGGCCAGGGTGATGACAGACAGGGAAGCCGGCGAACAGGTGATTCAGCCGGTGTTCTCGGTCGGGGGAAGGGAGGCGAGGGCGCCTGTACCGCTGATGCAATTTGCGGCCCGACACCTGGAGGAAGAAGGTTGGGTCGCGGGTGTACAGGTCCAGTTGGGGCCGGCCTGCCTTCGTCGCACTCCGGCGAGGGGCCCTCGGCCGAGAGGGTTGGGAAGCGGCACGGGGCGGCGGGCACGAGTGATGGGTGGTGTCCGGGGTGGGGAAGGCGGTGATCGGTCTGGGGAGGGGGGAGATCTTGTGCCTGGACGACCGCTGGCCATGGGGAAGGACGACATCCCTATTCTGTTTTCATCGGACACGGCAGCAACGCTGGAGGAGTCGCCGGAGGCGGTTGCTTGGAGAAGAAGAAAGGGCAAGGGGCTGGCGGCGGCTGACGTTGCTAGGGTTTCAGTGGACCGGGATGGGGAGCAGGTGGGCCTGAGCCCATCGCTATTTGGCAAAAAGAGGGCAGAGAGGGAGGAGGAACCTACTGAGGAGGAGTCATCGGCGTCGAATGTGGCGTCACCTACAGCAGCGGGGGGCTTCAAGCACCCTTGCCTCCAGGAATGAGTCCGAAAGGGGCCAGGGAGGGGTTGGTCGGTTGTACCTTCTCCCTGGTGTATAGGTGGCATTGATACCACCAACAGCTGACATGTTACTACCCTACCACTTCGGGGTCAGCATTCCCGCGTTCAGGAGCCCTACCACTATCACGCAAGGGAGGACGACGCACGCTGACATACCGGGGGAGTAATTGGTCCACCATTGTTTACCTATCGTCTGGTCTGCTCGATCAGTTCCTTTGGTTGGCGTACACTGTATCGGTATCTCCGGATGCTACCACAGTCCCAAATCCCCGACCTCAATTATGCTATAGAGCACATTTACTCTTTATGCACTTGTCTTTTCAATTATTCCAGTTTGGTTTATGTACGGCGACTTCCCACTGTGGGATCTCCGAGTTACTTTATAATTAATGAATATTACCATTTCCTTTCAAAAAAAAAATGTAAATAGGACGTGTGTGGGATAATGGAAGAAAAGAGAACTCCGATTGGACAAATTTGGTTGGTCTTAAATGTTTGGATTTAATGGTGACGATAACAAGAAGCAATTCTGGGTTTCCACAGAAACTCTTATTTCTTTCATCATCAAATTCCCTCCGCACAGACCCAAACGAACAAAAAGATTCCAAGTGAAGATAAAATGATAATCGTAATGCCGACGAGTCAATCTCTCACTCTTCCCCATTTCTTCAGTAGCAGCAGAAGCAAGCTCCGGTCCCCTGCACTTCTCACGTCCGCCTCCGCCGCCGCCGCTCACCGGAGAAGAAGAACCATCGGTATCAACTACTTTTGGAGCCAAACTTCCAGTCATAGATCTGCGCCTACTGCCGCTGCAGCTGCTTCTTCCCCTCCTCCTCCTCCGCCGCCGCCCGATGAGGTTTCTTCTTCTCCTTACCTCGCTTGTTTCTTCGGTTTGAGTTCATTTTCTGCATTTCCAGTTCATTGAATGGTTTCTTAATTGACTTGTTTTATGGACTAATTCGAGGTCGCTTCTGCTTTGCATCCATTTCCTGCATATTTGCTTTTGACATTTTTACTTGATTCAGTGTTCTTCATTTTCTTGGTTTGTCATAGCTCATCTCTATTCTCTAACTTGCATTCCTATTCTGCATTTCTACATTTTAAGTTCATTTCGTGATGCTGAAAATGCTATTTGGTCCAACTAGGTAGTTGATGATGTTCAAAGAGACGGCACTGATCTGCCAACGCTTTATAAAAGATTCTGGAAAGTGGCAGCCCCATATTGGTACTCCGACGACAAAGGGCAGGCCAGAATACAGCTCGGGGCAGTGTTTGCTCTCACTCTAGCAACCACTGGCATTAGTGTGGGGTTCAATTTTCTTGGTCGAGACTTTTATAATGCACTTGCTAGTAAGGAATCTGGAAATTATTTTGTGAAAAAATAATCTGTTAACAGAAGTTATATATTGATCTCGATTTTGTTCACTTGTGCAAGATAAGGACCAAGAACAGTTTACGAAGCAGCTGTTATATTACCTGGGTGCTTTCGCTGGTGGAATTCCGGTGAGCACATTGCTGCACTTTCTTAGGTATTTCTCAGCCATGCTTATAGCTTCTTAAAAGTAGAGCAATAGGCATCAGCTCTTGTTGTGTACCTTTTTTCTTCATGTGGTGTGGAGGATACTATATCCTCATGATCCTGGTTGAATGATCTTCATAAAGAACTGTTTGATAGTTTCTTCGTGATGCAACTGTGAAGATGCTGCCTTGTGATCTTCAGGGAAACAGCCTCTTGCCTCTTGTGCAAAAGTAGGGGCTTGGCTTGTTACATAAATAACCTCATCCAACCTAATATCCCACAATCGTGTGAGCCTTGTGAATGGGGATACTTTCTTTTTTAACTATAAGGTCTGATATAGCAGCACGGTATAGAAGGAGCTGAAAACCACATTATTTTTTCGTTTAATATAGCTGGATAAGCATTTCATTCAAAAACAAAAAAAATCTCTAGATAATTTAGCGTACTACTATAACAGTAAAACCTACATGTTTTTATCATCTGTTTTTAACAATTTGGATATTGTTTGGATTCTTTTGAAATTTAAAGGAATCAAGCAACATGAATGAGAGTGTAGTTGTTTCCATTATTTATTTTTATAAATAATTTTTGCTCATTGCTATATAATTTTATATGTTCATAATGAAAATGTAGGAATGAAAATGGGAATGAGATGGGTAAGAGGATATAAATGCTTGGCTCCTAATCTAAACACAAAGGATTGAGGATTCGAGTCCCCTCAAAGCATTCAATCCAAACACTACATTGGTTACATTTGATTCGTATGCAATTCCTTAGACTACCGATTCCACTGTGTTTATGTACGAGTGCTTTTAAACTTGAGCAATGCCCCCCCCCCCCCCCCAAAAAAAAAAAACGAAGTTGATATGTGGAGGGTCCTACATGTATGTCAAGTGGGGACAAGAATCAAATACGTTCAGCTGCTAAAAAAGAGCCAAATACTTTTGATGTGCAAAGCCAGTTTTAAATCTCTCCATGGTATCTAAGCGTCGGTTGATTTGGGCTCGTGTGCATTGACCATATGCCCTGTTTTCACCTCCCTTGTGATCTTCAGTTCATCTGTAGATGTGTTGCCTCCTATGACCCATGTCTAGAGTCTTACACGTGACGTGAGGATGTATTAAAGTATAAAGTCCCACATTGAATAGAATATAAATTATGACGCACTATTTTTTTCTACTTCATTCAATGTAGGATTATATATTTTAATAAATACATTTTCTTGTGTTTTTTTAATGTTTTCTTATTGATGTTCATTTTCGCAGATTTTTGTATTGAGAGACTATGCAAGAGAAACTCTTGGATTAAGATGGAGATCTTGGATGACTAAGTATTACATGGATCGGTATTTGAAGGACCAGACATTTTACAAAATTCAATCCCAGTCAATCATTGATAACCCTGATCAGCGAATTGTTGATGATCTAAGTTCATTCACTGGAACTGCACTTTCATTTTCTCTAACTCTTTTCAATGCTGCAGTTGATTTGATATCATTCAGTAACATCTTGTATGGTATTTATCCTCCACTGTTTGTTGTTCTTATTGTATATTCAATTGGTGGGACAGCTATCAGTGTTTTCCTAGGAAAGGTAGTCCTACTTTAACTTACTTCTTTAGTTTATAAGGTTTTACTGTAAAAAGATGGTTATGTTACTTTTAACTCATGGAAACCGTTTTTCATGACATCAGGGATTGGTGAGTCTAAATTTCTTGCAAGAGAAGAAAGAAGCAGATTTTCGCTATGGACTTGTGCGTGTTCGAGAAAATGCTGAGTCAATCGCGTTTTATGGTGGTGAAGAAAATGAAATGCAACTTCTGGTGCAGCGCTTCAGAAGCGCTTTTGAAAATTTAACTGTATGCATACTTTGAATTTTGCCCTATTTTTTCCTTACATGCAAGAAGTTATAGGATTACATTACACAATAAATTCATTTGCTTATTTTTGTATCTGCAGAAATTGTTGATAGCTTCTAGAAATCTAGAGTTCTTCACCAATGGCTATCGCTACCTAATCCAGATTCTCCCAGCTGCTCTTGTTGCTCCCATGTATTTCTCAGGCAAAATTGAGTTTGGTGTCATTAATCAGTCTGTTTCTGCTTTTAATCACATCTTTGGAGATTTCTCGCTCATAGTATTCCAGTTTCAAGCTATCAGTGCCTTTTCAGCTGTCATTGATCGACTAGGTACTACATCTATCCTTCATTTATTTCTCATAATGTTAAACCAATTATTTTAAACAGAAAGGGAAATGCCCAGTTTAGTCTAGCGCCAGCCTCCTGCTAAATTGAAACGAGATAAGATAGATGTATGTACATTATGTGAAGGAAACATGGATGTCATATTCTGCAACTCCAATACCTTTATCTTATGCCTCTATTCTTGAATTGGGCATGGTATATGTGTTGAAATCATAAGAAACTGTCTGGAAACTTTGCTACTTATGAAGGTGGCTTAAAATGGTAACATATGGCCCAGTAAAAACATCGCTCCGGCTCACAAATGCAAACAATGAACAATGCTGACTGCATGGTAGCGATTCACATTGAAATACGAACTGTCACTCCTTGGCATGCCTGTGGAGACTGCAGAAGTCTACCCCAATAAACACAGTACTTATATATTTTATGATGAATCGTACTTGACTTACACTAGCCGGGGTAGGTGTCTTTAGCATTGGTAAACTATATTATAATTAATGTTGGATTTATACTTATACAGGTGAATTTGATGATGTTCTGGATAAAAGCAGCTCTAAATTTCTCTCTGATACATCCGAAGAGATTCTTCTTGTATACAGCAATGCTGATACTGCTTTGGATTCAAATGGATCTGTGCCCCTGGGCAAGCGTCAAAAGTTATTGAGTGTTGAGGACTTGACTCTACAGGCACCGAGAAGTAAAACAACACTGATAAGAGATTTATCATTTGAAATCCATGAGAAGGATAATTTACTGGTGAGTACGAGTAATTTGCAAGTTGAGTGAAAATACATATTTAATTTTCTAAAACGGTTGGGGACAAGTACATTCACTGATATTTAATCGCACTTACAGGTGACAGGTCCCAGTGGTTGTGGTAAAACTTCTCTGTTAAGATCTATGGCAGGTCTGTGGAATTCTGGAAGAGGAAAAATTACTTTCTATGTAGAAGATGCTAAAAATTTCCGCCAGCCCATATCTTCAGATGCAACTCCTCTAGAAGTAGATCCCTCCAAATATAACTATGGAACACTTGAAGGCACCCAAAATAGAAGTTCCAAAGGCATATTTTTTCTTCCACAAAGACCATATATGGTTTTGGGAACTCTGCGCCAACAATTGCTTTATCCTACATGGCCAGAAGATGCAATCCCTGCATCGGGTGATACTATACCCACTGGTATATATTTCAATTATTTGTTGCCAGACGTCTTAAAATGCTAAAATATGTTAGACATTATCTTTTCTATTCCAGTTTCTACTAAATGCAGTTAGTATTTCATAGGCACAGGTTCTGTAAAGTTATGAAACCTTAGCTTAGTCTTTCAAGGAACAAGGAAGGTTGAATTTGGCTAGTATGCCAATATGTTCACTTTAGATACTTTATGCATGAGATGATGTATTTGGCCAAGAGTGTCCAAATTGCGGAAGATGTACTTATATACTCATTATAATTCATACATGTGCCCAGGCAATTATATCTTACATTTTGATGGAAAATAAAGGATGGTTAAGCCTTATGGTTGTATGCACCTATACCAATTTACATGTGGTTTGTAAGTAGGAACGAGGCGTTTTAGGAACTCTAATCTCTTTTGACAGTTAAGCCAATTGGTATACTTTGTTTTCATGTCCTCTAACATGTCAAAAGATTTTATATGATATATTTTGATTGCTGAAGTGGAATTGAGTTAATGTATTGTCACCTTTGAAAAATGTGATGATGAAACTTCTTTCACAGGTTCAGGTTCACTCCCTTTCTTGATGAGTGCATCAAATTCACAAAATGCATGCGAAAAGCACAACATGCCCACAACGGATGAGCTAATGCAAGTTTTAAAGGATGTCCGCCTTGGCTACTTGTTGTCTCGTTTTGATAGTCTGGATATATCGTACGAGTGGTCTAGTGTTCTGTCCCTTGGTGAGCAGCAACGCCTTGCTTTTGCTCGACTCCTGCTTTCAAAACCAAAATTGGTTCTATTGGATGAATCCACCAGTGCTCTGGATGATGCCAATGAGGTATTTTGATCATCATCTTGTCTTATACTTAACATTGTTCTTCATAAGTCGAAATTTATTAGACTGACGGATCTATCATGTTTCTCAAAATGAGTAGTTAAATAGAATCTATCCTTCTTTCATCATAGTGAGTTTCAAGTATGATGAATCATAGGCTTAACAGTTGGATATCTGTGGACTTGTTGCAATTTGGGTTAATTGCCAAAACATACCCTAAAGTATTGTCCACGGCCAAAAAAAAGACCTTATCGTTTGTCCATTCTTTAAGATGCATAAAGTATTGTCCACCGTCGTCTTGTGGGAAACAATGGATTACAACTTTGGCATATTATTATTGATTACACTCGTCATTTTACAGAAGATTTGTAGATTTGTGGGTAATTCATAGTGCATTCAATAGTTTGTGGGCAATTACATTTTTCTAATAGGCGAATGGTGGACAATAGTTTGTCGGATCAATATGCTATTTTTTAGTCTCTCTTCAAACTAAGGAAAGTCTATGATTTTGTTCCTTTTACAGGCTCATTTATACCGGAAAATTGAGGAAGCAGGCATATCATATGTCAGCATTGGTCATCGACGGACCCTTTACAATCACCACAACAAGGTATTGCATATATCCTCACTGGATCCCAGCAGTATCAAATGTAATTGGCACGTCGAGCCCATCAATCAAGACTCATTGTATGAGTTGCCAAATTAATAATTGTTTTTGCCTCAGAAATTCAAGTCACAGCCCTGTAGGGTGAGTGATATGACATAAGAAAAGTGTGTATAGTAATAGTATATGTTCCAGCAATGGAAGGATTTTGGATATGAAGCATGTGACAGGAAGTGTTAGAAACTGCTAAATTTGGCTCTCATATGCTGAACTGAATAGAAATATGTGGATTAGAGTATCGTGAACATCTACATCACTCATCAACGTTCGCAAGGTACGTTTCGGAAGCCATATCATCTTGTTGCTGACTGCTGAGTGATTGGTCTGCAGGATGCATTATCTTACTATGTTTGTAAGTTATGGCTTTGCTTTTTCACTCCTTTGGTGGGTGTTTCTTGCTCTATTTGTTATGGCCAATTAGAGATGGAACCATGAGCTGTTTGTGACTCATCTCACGTGTTGGAACATCTGGGGTCAGTTCCACTTGGGGAATCGGACGTGATTTAAAGTTGAATTAGCATCCACTCAGAACAGAATCGTTAGGTGTCACAAAGGGAGAAAGTTTGTCTATTCCTCGTGGGATCAACCATTTTTTGACCCATGAGAGAATTGGATATACAGAGAAAGAAATCCCACATTTTCATAACTTTTCTGTCTAATCGGCCCTCATAACCGACGCCACTATGATCCGTCTTAGTATGTGATATTTTACTAGAGGGTTTGTTTAAACCTAATCCCTGAAATGGTTTTGTCTAGTACCCAACATATTTGTTCCAGATACAAGATTTGAACTAAACAAAGACTATGTATGACCATTCTGTAGGGTAGTTATTCAACTTGGACCTGAAGTCGACCGTTTTTTCAGTCCGGTCTGAATCCAGTTAGGATTTAGATTCAACCAACACTATTGGTGTATTATTGGCAACATTTGACCGCCCAACTTAACCGATGAACCAACCAAACGCCAAATTAGAAAAGCCATGAAGGGGCAAGAGAGGATAAGAAGTGAACCCACACACAAGAAACATTAAATTAAAATAAAGAATCCGAGATGCTTAAAGATAATGTAATCTACAAGTGCCAAAGATTTCAAACCTTGCCCACGTGGTACGGATGGATAGGATAGTTACACGTAGCCCACTCACTGTCAGGTACAGGTAAAATATTTTGCGAATCTAGTACTACCTACAGGGTTACATGAAATCCGTATTTGTCTTGTCTGCTCTCTGCTGTGACTTCACTTCTCTTCCGGCCCAAACTCGGAATAAAAGATCCTTCCTAGAAATTTCCAATAAAAGCGAAAATTAGGGGGGCACAAAAGAAATAAAGTAAATGTGCTTTTTGTTTAGGGCCAAAAATATGTTACACCTCCATGTGTAAATTATCTTGTGGATTTTTATGTCTGATTCGATTCCAAAGACTATTTTTGTACTTTTCATTTTTTATCAAAAGGTGTGAGATTTTATTAATTGATAAAGAGAGTCATTAAAACTCTATAACAAATGAATCGTTATGCATAATATAAAAAAATTATATAGACAAACTGATTTTAAAAGACTTTGTGATAAAGATTATTATTATTTTATTAAGACATTTTAATTCACATATTATAGAACAACAATAATAAATTTATAAATCTAACTATTCTAGTTCCAGAAGAAAATTTTATCAGAAAAATGTTCCCTAATAAAATCTAAAATCGAAATAATAAATTTATTTATGGATAAGTATGAAAACATAACTTCGGTCTAAAAAAACTGATCAGTTATCACATTTGTTATTACGTACACATCTGATAAAAAGTCAATTTCTTATATATATATATATATATATATATATCTTTTACTAATACGTCAGTCACGTCACAGAATATGTGTTCTTGAAAAAACAACAAATATTTTAATGAAACAACAAATAATTTTGGTAGAAGTTTTGTCGCAACAAGACAAGTGAATGAGGTATTATTTGTACGTGGAAACGAAAATGACAACGGATAAATTTTTGAGACGAAAGATCGTTAAGGAATGTTGTTGTAGTTATCCCTATAGTTAATAGGTTATTATTTGTACAAATGAACTTATTAACATAAATTATCAAAACCCTAGCAAGAAAATAAAATAAACAAAAAAGGCTTTGGGTAGTGTTCAGAGCAGTCAAATAAAAAGGTGAGGAGAAAAGCCATCCCGGCAAGCCCGCCGCCACGAAGTGATAAACGAACGAGAGAGAGAGAGAGCGAAGCAGAGAGCAGAGGAGCTTCAGTCCCTTCCGTTCCCTCCGCTCCGCCCTCTTCTCCGAGCTCCAAGCTCCGTTTCGCTGTCTATATTTTCTCGTCATTATCGGATTACGCTCATCTCTCGCTTCCGTGTTGAGGATATACATTTTCCGAGAAAATAAGAGAACCAGAGGCACTGAGGGAGCTACCACGACGCATTGTAAGGATCGCCATTGTGATTTTTTTTCTTTCTCCAACAAGGTTTTTCGTTATTATCTCCGTTTTTTGCATTTTTATGTGACTCAGTGATTTTCGTTTTGTCACTTCTCAATCGCTGTTGGTATATCACTCGGTACAAAGTTGGTCAATCTCTGTAAATTTGATGTAAATTTGGTGTGTTTTGGTTTTGGATGATATGTTGTTTGGCAGCTGATTGGAATTTAATTTTACTTGTTGCTTGTGACTAGTGAGGTTACTATTGATTTGGATAACTTGTTGTTTGACAGCTGATTTGGTAGTGCAATTTGAATTTATTTGTTGCTTGTGAACTGTGAGCTTATTATTTGTTATTTGGCAGCTGATTGGTATTGGAAAATATTGATTTAGTTTGAAAGATGAAGTACATATTGGTGACGGGCGGTGTGGTCAGCGGCCTAGGCAAAGGGGTCACTGCTAGCAGCATCGGAGTCCTCCTTAAAGCATGCGGTCTCCGTGTCACTTCTATTAAAATCGGTATGGATTCATTTACCTATTTCAGTATTTCTAATGGTATCATCCTATGTGTTTTGGTTTAGTTTGCTAATGCTGATTTGACAAATGTCTTCCTTTGATAGTGTTTACAGGATGGAGTTGAAGTTTTTAGTTTGTGATGTATAAGTTGATATGTCCTCATCTCATAATTTATTATGTGTGCAGATCCTTACTTGAACACTGATGCAGGGACCATGTCTCCCTTTGAGCATGGTGAAGTATTTGTCTTAGATGATGGTGGCGAGGTAGACTAAGTTTCCATTTGTATCTATAATATTTGCACCCCCTATAAAAATCACTGACCCATCTCATTGCTACATTAATCACTTCAGTGGTGTAACTAATTTGTTGCATCTTCCTCTGTTCCTTGTAACCATAAACTGAATACCTAATCCTATATATTCGGTTCTCTGACAAAATGTAACGTGCTTTTCTATTTTCTTTCTGTAGGTGGACCTGGACCTTGGAAACTATGAGAGGTTCTTAGATATCAAGTTAACCCGTGACAATAATATCACTACCGGGAAAGTTTATCAGGTAATTGAAATTAGTGGGCGCCTTTTTGCTGTTTGAGAAATCTTTTTTTTCCTGAGTTCATCATCATCTGAATGCTAATAGCGACTTTCTTGCCAACTGTTCTATCTAACTCTTAGTTTTCTGTATCTGGCAGTCGGTTATTGACAAGGAGAGAAAGGGTGATTATCTTGGAAAAACTGTCCAGGTCTGTTTTCACATGCTGTGTGTGGGCTGAGGCTTGTCTTTGTTTAAATATGTACAGTTTATACATGATTGATACCTCAAATCTCAATCCTGAATGTCCTCTATGTAGGTTGTTCCGCACATTACAGATGCCATCCAAGAGTGGATAGAGCGTGTGGCAAATGTATCTGTGGATGGAAAAGAAGGCCCAGCTGATGTTTGTGTCATTGAATTAGGTGGAACTATAGGTATACAAACACTCTTTATATAGTTCATGAGCTATTATGAGTTTCATCCTAGTTTATATTTATCTAAATAGGAGTTTTTTCATGCAGGGGACATCGAGTCAATGCCATTTATTGAGGCACTTGGTCAATTCTCATACCGTGTAGGTAAGATTGTGAATTACTGGCACCTGATAGTGGCAGTTTGTTCTAGTTAAATGTGCTCCTATATCTTGCACATCAAAATGGTTTCTCTGACCCTTCTTTTCTGATGTCAGGCTCAGGCAATTTCTGCTTAGTTCATGTCAGCCTTGTGCCTGTTCTAAATGTTGTTGGTGAACAGGTAAACCTGGACAATTTTAATCTCTTATTCAAGATTTAGATGTGTTCACACTGAGTTTAATTTTTACAGCATGGAGCTAACTTGATCCAAGTTGTATACATCACATTTGCTTACATTGCTCATTGAATTTAATAGTGTTTTATTCCTATATGCACCTCCTAGAAAACAAAGCCTACACAGCACAGTGTTCGGTCACTTAGAGGAATGGGATTGACACCAAATATTCTGGCTTGTCGCAGTACAAAGGTCCCCTCATCTCCTTGTCTTTACTTGGTTATCATTTATCTCATACCTACCTCTGGTTGTCTCAAGTTTCTAATTTTATTTGTGTTCAACAGGCACTTGATGAAAATGTGAAGGCAAAACTCTCTCAATTTTGCCACGTGCCGGTACCAGAACATAATTGCTCAAGTTCCACCTTTTAATTTTCTGACTACTATTCACTATTACTAATCAAGATAATTTATTTCCAGGAAGAAAACATTGTCACCCTCTATGATTGTCCTAACATTTGGCACATTCCCCTGCTTCTTAGAGTAAGTAGTTTAGTAGTTCTATTTGCTATACATGTTTTGCTGTGCCACACGGAGTTCTGATACATTTTCATTTCCTTCATTATCAGGACCAGAAGGCTCATGAAGCAATCTTGAAAAACCTCAATCTTATAGGGTTTGTCTACAAGACCCTTTTTTATTTGCTTGTATTGATTATTTCATATTCTACTCATTTGCTTAATATTTTCCTAATCTGCAGGAATGCTATTGAACCTGATTTAGAGGAGTGGACTGCTAGGACTAAAATTTATGACATGCTGCATGTTCCTGTGGGTGTTAAGCATCTTTCCTGCATGAATATTAATTGATTACATGTATACTTTTAAGTATCTTCCTGTGACCATTAATTGTGTACGTTGCAGGTTAAAATTGCCATGGTAGGAAAATACACCGGCCTTTCAGATGCGTATCTCTCTGTGCTGAAGGTGAATTTCAGAATCTCTCCTTTGTACTTGAAGATACATAATTTTGTTCACATGGACGAGAAAATTATCTTCTTGAAATCATTTCTGTTAGTTGTTCTCAGGATCATGTTATGTCATTAATATACGTGATGATCTACAAATAAATTCCTCTAATGCTTCCTTCAACTGATTCGGTTCAACTCGATCACAGTTTAAATTTATAAGTGCTGTATACTGTGCTCATCAGTGCTAAGTTAACATGCAGGAAAAACTGCATGGCCACCTACATTGATATAATGCTACTGTAATTTACCAATAATACAGGAATTTGTAATTGCGCATCCTCTAACTACAGCGAACATAAAAAGAAGCAGGATATTAATATAATATTTTACCTTGTAGGCCCTTTTGCACGCTTCAGTTGCTTGTCGGCGAAAACTTGTTGTAGAATGGATTGCAGCTGGTGACCTTGAAGATGCTACTGCAAAGGAGGTCAATGTTGATCTCAATTTTAATACTAGGGTACCGTTTACTATAAAGAGTAGTGAAAATGACATGTCTACTTGTTGTTTTTGCAGGCTCCAGGGGTTCATAAAACCGCCTGGGATCTATTGAAGGTGATCCTACTCCTATTGATTCTACCAAGCCACTTTTTCTGGTTGATATTGCTATTAGTAATATTTTTATCTTTCTTTGCAGCTTATTTTCTCTTGATCCATCTAAATAATCTTTTTCTTTCTTCTGCAGGGTGCTGATGGTGTTCTGGTTCCAGGAGGGTTTGGGGACAGGGGTGTGCAAGGGAAAATTCTTGCAGCCAAGTATGCACGTGAGAATAAAATCCCTTTCCTAGGTATATGCCTGGGAATGCAAATTGCTGTCATTGAGTTTGCGCAGTCTATCCTTGGCATGCATGATGCAAACAGCACAGAGTTCAACCCAGAAACAACAAATCCATGTGTCATATTTATGCCAGAAGTATGTATCTTTATGAGTTGAACTTCCTTGGTATGTTTCTTGATGTAGTTGGTTAATAATTGTCATTTGATATTGTTTTATAGGGTTCAAAGACTCATATGGGAGGTACAATGCGTCTGGGATCAAGGAGGACTTACTTCAATGTTCAGGATTGCAAATCTGCTAAGTTGTAAGGACTCGGTGCTTTCTAAGTTATATATTATGTTCTTACAAGTTACAACTATACAATATCAGCAATCTATGGATGATTACCAATTTCCATACTCAATGGAATGTCATGAAATCTTGAAAATTACCCAGTTCCATACTCAATGGATTGTCATGACTAATATGCGTGTTTGATTTTGAAATGTGTATAGATATGGAAATGCAAACTTTGTTGATGAGCGACATCGTCACCGATACGAGGTAAAAATTGTGTTTTTTATGACTATATCAAGTGTGTCAAAGCATTTGGTCTCAAGAACTTGTTTATGTAGAAGAAAGTGAGCACTAAACATTTTTTGGTTCTTAAAGAACTTAAGATTGATGTATTAAGCTTTAAGCATGAGCTCCCCTATATAGAAGAGAGCTCTAAATTTTTGTGACCCCTGCCTTGAGAGAGGCCCTATAAGGGCTGAATAGAGAGAGAGGAGCAAGGCCCAAAGGCTAGATGAGAAGCCCAACAGAAGTTGGGAAGAAACAAACAACGAGTGAGGTACCGCTGCTGGGACTTGAACCTAGATCCTAAGACCTAAGTTCGAGTGTTTGACCAATTGGACAAGCAAGCTTTGGTAGGTAATTATTGTGTTATCTGTAGTTCACCTCCTACGACTAAGCTGCTGCTAGAATTGTTTCTTATGTTGTGCAGGTTAATCCTGATATGATATCATCACTTGAAAATGCCGGTCTATCATTTGTTGGCAGAGATGAAAGTGGCAGGCGCATGGAGGTAAGTTACTTTTGCATACTTTACGAGCCCAAACACAGGTTGGAAACAAGTCAGAGAGTAACTATTATACTGATTGGCAATTGCAGATTGTTGAGTTGGCTGGTCATCCATACTTCATTGGAGCTCAATTCCATCCCGAGTTCAAGTCAAGGCCCGGGAAACCTTCTGCCCTCTTCTTAGGTATACTTCTTTTCCTAATGCGAAGCTCTCTTGGGTTCTTTTTCCTTCTCTGTTTATAATTACTAAAGCGGGTTTTGAAGTAAGTGGCTGTTAACAAGGTAATTCCTATTGTATCACAGGACTTATAGCTGCAGCGTCTGGGCAGTTACACACGTTGTTACCAGACTGTGGACATGAAGGCTCTGTAACGACAAGTAACTCCTCCAGTAATGGACAACAACAGGTGGTGACGAAAGCCTACCAAAATGGAAGCGCACCCAAGTCACCCAATGGGTTGTCAAATGGTGTGCATGGTAATGGAAATGGCATCCACTTCTGAAGAGAGCACTCTTCTGCATAATGGCTGATCTCTCAAAGAGCTTCTCGTTACCTTGAGATCAATTTCAATTCATACTAACTGTGAAGCTTGAAGTTCTTTGGGCTTGAAGAAATAACTTTGTTATCCCGTTATCTAAGGCGGCGCAGGCCAACGGTTTAGCATTGCTTCTATTTCAGTTTTCGTTGCCGGGAAGTAGATTAAGGTTTCCAAAGTTGCTTTGCCTAGATTTTCTTCTAATTAACTGTAGTTTTCGGTCGAGTTTGTATACTAATTTACTGTTTTGTTGAGAGTTAGTGTCGAGAGAGTAAGTTGAACTACTGGTTCCTGATCAGTTCTCTGTTAGACTCAGATTCTGTTACAACAGTTATAAGAAGTGTTTTATTTTTTGAAATTTGAGCCTATTTATATATGGTGTCTAAAATTTCCGATTTGTTCAAGAATATTCCTCAATTAAGTTTAATGCCTATGTATCGACTTGTTCAATATCTAATATATAGTTTTGTTTAACTCATACTCTTCTCAAAGTTACCCTTTTATGCGTTTGACACAAATCATTTAATACTTTTTATATATAATACTTTTCATATATTGATAATTAAAAAATTACATGCTTTGTGAATTGGTCAGTGATAATTAAAAAAACAACGTAAATTTGATTAAAAAATTTCTCAAGCATAAACTTACCAAATTTTGTCTAATATACTGTCAATACACAAGAGGTACTAAATTGGGTTACCAAAGCTTGGTTATGTACAAGTTTATGATACCTGGTTACCAATTACTAGAAGATGATATATATTAGCAGCATACATATATAATGAATAGAGAATGACATGTCACTTGAGACAAACAAAACAACACACACTCTTACCTTAGCGTTCACTAAAAATTCAGACCATATCAATTACAACCACTTCATCATATTCGAGCTACTTGGGAAACTTCAAAACATCAGCCTCGTACCCAAGGTACTGAAACGCAAACTTATTCTGGGTCGAACTTCCCGCACCATGAACATGTTGATGAGCTTGTGCTTGTGCGCTTGATGTGAGAAGCTTGTCCAAAAACGACCAGTCGCCGTTACTCAACTTGTCGTGTTCCTGCTGACCGTTAGCCGTTGAAGTCAACCTCAACAGGTTTTGAGAGCACTCGAGCTCCGTGGGGACGACCAGCGGAGGAGGAGGAGGAGCAACGCCAGCCGCTGATTCCGGGCTGAACAGCTGCGGCAGGTGCATCGACCCGTGATCGAGACACGTGTAGTGATCGTATTGGTGGTGATGGTATTGGTTGTGGAAGCTGTGGTTTTGCTTGGAGTAGTGAAGGTCCAGGACTGGTAATAGTGGAGCGGAAGATCCGCTACCCTTGCTCATGTGGTGATGATCATGATCACGATCGAACAAGTACTGATCCTCGTCCTGATGATGATCAGCAACTTCTTGTCCGAAACCTCTGATATTGGTGTTGTTAAAATGGTTCTTCTTCTTAAAAACCCTACAGACCACCCACCCATCTTCCTGCTACACACAAATGTACCATAATATATTAAAACAAATAAACTAAAACTCACCCGCAAAAGCTGTGGGTTTAAGAAGAAATGGTATCCCAGACTCTATAGTTTTATGTATTCGTTTATGTGTTTATTTGGTTTTTGTTTCTTTTTCGTTTCTACGATGTAAAATAGATTGTTTCTACAGGTCCACGAGCGTCAATAGACCTACGGGTGTATCAGACTATATTTTGCATGCTAGGATCTATGGTTCTGAGAATTCTGTTGTAAGTTAGAGCCCTTGCATTGAATAAAAATACATTCGTCTCTTTGTTTTAAAAAATAATGGTTGCAAAATTATAAACATAGTAAAATGTTTTAACCTTGAACCGAAGATATTTATTCGATATGGAAATGATGTATCTTGTACCTGAATGTCAGATCTAGAATTGTCATCGTCATCGTGCAAGCGATACTCGTGCATTATCCAATCAGTCTTGTGGCCATGAGGAGCTCTTCCGGTGTAGAAAACTAGGGTTTTCCTCATGCCGATCCTCTTGGAATTGGTGTGATGAATGGCCTTGTCCCTCCCGGTCGCCTTCCAAAAACCAGCTATGGTTGCTCTATTCGTCCGAGTTCCAGTTGGGTACTTCTTGTCCTTATGACTGAAGAAATACCATTCGTTCTGAGGACCTGATCCTATTCTACATTTATCTGTGTGTTTATACCACTAAAACATATAAGTTGATTCCACTTGATGTAAATAAATAATCATTTTGTATATACTATAACCCATATCTTATAACAAGCAAACTTGTTTATTTTCATGCAAACCCTAGCTAGTTAAATAAAAGCTTTAATTTCCATACCTTTAAAACTTGAGTATATAGGGTTAAGGAGTGACAAATTAATGAAGACATAAGTAAAGAAAGTAATTACCTTTAAGGTCCCAAGGCTCTAACTTGTTGAGATCCACTTCTCTAATGACATCAAGGTCTATAGCTTCATAAGAAACCTTCTTCCTCAGATAATAGTAGAGAAGCTCTTCGTCCGTCGGATGGAATCGGAACCCTGGAGGAACCGATATCTCTGCGTTTCCGGACATCATCTCCTGATGAATTTACAACCTTAAAAACGCCGAAACAAAATGAAGATCAAACACAATGTAATGAAACAAAAATAACTTCTTTTTTTCTTCTAAAAATATAGATGTTAAGTAAATATTGAAGAGAGAAAGAACATACCTTAATTTGATGTAAGAAAATCTTCTGTTTGGTGGAAGGAAGGAGAGGATCTACGGAGAGAAAAAGAGCAGAGAGAGAGAGAGAGAGCAAGTTCTTGGCTTCAAGGGCACGAAGATATGGTGGTGTGACTTTTTTAGAATCATGAAAGGAGTGAGAGAGAGAGAGAGAGAGAGAGAGAGAGAGAGAGCGGTGATATTATATGTGGATCAGTGCAATGTTTAGATGGTACGATGGGCAAATTAGATGGGAACAGAAATAAAGGAAAATTATTATTATATTATCCATTTATATTACTACTAATTACAGATCTTATGTGATTACTATTGGTGATACAAGTTTAAGATAGTGTTCAAGCAAATGAGTTCATAAACAATGTGTATATACAAATGCATATCTTGAAGTTGTCGTTTTAACGATGATTACCCTGAAGTTTAAAGTTAATTGATGCATACCCTGAAGTTACGAGTTGTAACTCAAAACTCCTTCTGTCAGCTAAAATGACGAAAATACCCTCAGTAATTTTTTAAATAATTTTTTAAAAATATAAATGAAGTGATTTTTTAAATAAAAATAAAATCATTTAATAAGTAAATATATATATAACAAAAGTAAGTTTTAAATAATTTTTTTAACATAATTATTGAAGTGTAGTTGAGGGTATTTTCGTCATTTTAGCTGACGGAGGGGTTTTGAGTTACAACTCGTAAATTCAGGGTATGCATCAGTTAACTTTAAATTTCAGGGTATTCATCGGTTAAACGTGCATACTTAAGGGTATGCATTTGTAGTTTACCCCATAAACAATGTGTATATACAAAGTTTATATATTTTTTATAATCAAATTAGCGTTTTTAAGCTTGATAGAAGTTTAAGATAGTGTTCAAGCATATATATTTTTTGTAATCAAATATCAATGTTAAGAAGGTGAGAGAGAGATAAATCAACTTTATTGAACTCCAAATTCTAAATATCAAATCATGTTGAAACAAAGTCTAAGTATTAGATCATGTACAAAAGTAGTTTTAGTTCTCGCCTTGGCTCTATCTCGATTCTTTTCTCATTTTCAATCGCGGCGGTTGATGTCCGTAGTGATAGGTAATATCGACAAGAAAGGCATTGATGACTAGATTTCGGACCACGACGATCAAAGCATCGAAGTTAGGTTAGGACACAAAGCAGCATACGACAACAAGGAGACAAGCTGCTCCCACATTGCAGGTGGCTTCCTCGGCCTAAAGACTCCCTCCACGACGCCTTCACCTGTATCCAGAATTACCGAACATTGGAAGGTAGGCACAAAATCTCTCTTGGTGGTCTCCTCTACATGCAAGCACGGAGCAAAATGATATATCCCCGACAAGATGAAGTGCCTGGTTCGAGGAGGGAGTGTAGGAAGTGGTGGGGGAGGTCGATCAACAAAAACCGATCGTGATGGGGGCGGGACGCTTCTCCTCCCTAACGTCCCGCTTTCCCGTAGTTGCCTCATTGGACCTGGCAAGACTGCATAACAGACCTTGCCTGATTCGTCTGATTGTTGGGTCAACGAAAGCCCCTCCCGTTATGGTCGTGTGTTCGCTCTTGGCGTGGGAGACTACGAAAAGGGCGATCACCACCGCAGTAGGAATTCGCAGATCGTCATAGAGTAGACATCATCCTTTCAATACAACAACGTTAGAGTGTGAAGGCACAGAGGAGAACGACAAAAAAGTTGTAACGGATAGACTCCCGAACAACCTCCCAATGATAAAAGTATACAATGACATTATTTTGAACATCGACTTTAAGAGACTAAGGGTGATAATTTAGATAGAGAACTCTCAACCCAACAAAAATACTAATATTATTTACTCACATAACATATCCCTCATTGTTTTATTCAGGATAAGTGAACAAATCATATATAAAAATATCTAAAATCTGAATTGTATTACTTGTCCGTTGAATGGGAAGCCTTGCCCCGAAATTCGCATCAGAAAATGGAGAAAAACTCATGACTATTATTCTATTATTATTTTTATCCAACCTATTTAATTGGTATCCACTCTGTATCTATGTTTGTGCAGTCAGAGTCAAGATCAGAATAGAAGGTCCTCATTCTATTATTCTGCCATCCCAATGTCCACATATTATTACTTTATTACCCCTTAAATATGTATAAAAGTTAACACTACCCTTGTCCACCTAAACATCAATAATAATTATGTATTAATCGAGGTCGGATGATTAATGCACTATATATCTTAGTTTGTTGAGGTCTAAAAATATAATTTTATTAAAACTTAATAAGTACTTTTCATGAAGAAAAAAAAGCTCACGTCTCTGCACCGGAGTCGCGCTCGCCTCGCTCGTTTTCTCCGCTTCGCCAACTGCTCCCCGTCGTTCGGACTGTCTTCGTCCCCCCGACGTCCCGGACGTCTCTCAGGTACCGGATCCGATCTTTTGATAGGATAACATGTTTTGTTTGATTGAATATCAGAGCCTGCTCCTCTTCTCGATTCCGATCTGGCTTTCCTCCCCACCGCTCGCGATTCGATGCATCCTTCAATAGCCACCGTGGCCCTCCTGCCGCCGTTCTCCGGGATACCGGTTCCATGCGCTGTCCTCCATCTGCAGCGGCCTCCCGCCCCTGAGCCACCTCTCGCCGGCATGGGTCCGCTCTCTCGATGGATCTGGGATCCGAGAGGAAGGACGATAGGTCGGGGTCTGACTCCACGGCACCCGAAGTCGGGACCCTCGATCCCGAACAAACCGTTGGGATCGAATATTTTATCCCGTCTCCCGCACTACTTTGAAAGATCCGGGCGAATCAGGACGAAGATTTGACGATACCAGATCGCTCCAATGGCACGGGGCCTAGAAGAACTGGCATCGCAGATTTGGTAGTTTGTTCTTTCGATCGTGTGCTACTTTTTTATCCTGTCTTAGGTCGAATAAATTGTTGGTTAGACATTCTGTTGCTTATGTCGATTAGGACTTTTCATTTCAAGTCTCGCTGTTTTGAGACGTTGGTAAGGAGTTGTCTTGAGTTTGTGCCCACGATTTCAAGTTGGCTATTATTATGTGTCCATGAGCGCCGGACTTACTACGGTCGGCTCGGACATACATCTGGAACCCGGGACGGTCACACCTCATCCTGTTTGATTACCTATTGGTATTAATAAAAGTCTCCGGTTACCCGTTTCAAATAAAGAGTACTTTTCATGATCGTAACTTATTCAAATGGTGATTAATTTGATATAATATAATAGATTAAAGGTCATTTGACTTTAATTTTCTGGGTTCACCTATATATTTTTTTTATTAACAAATTTTTTCAAGACATCCAATCCTTCGAAGTGAAAGGAGAGGATAAGAAATTGATAAGTCGGCCCTTAAAACAAACGAGAGTATTGAAAATAAAGCACTGTCTCAGAGCAATCCCAACAAAGCAAGGAAACCAAACATACAGTCTCAGTACCAGATATAACTAACGTAAAGCAAACAGAAGCCAACAAGGACCGAGATAACCGAACATCAACTAAACCCTAAGAATAACTACCAAGAAGTTCACAAATGCAGTCGAGGTCTAATAACCCAGATTTAACACACATGAAGCTCTAAAAAACATAGGTCTGAGATACCTGAATTTAACTAACTTAAAGCCCAAAAATTCCCTCATGGTCCAATAAAAGTATCATCCCGGTTTCTTTGTGTTTTGATGAAAATTTTGGATCCAGAAACTAGGGTTAATAATTTGATTAGTGAGGATTAGAATTTAGGTTTTTGGATCTAATTATAGGAGCTTGAAAATCAAATGGGGTTGAAAAAAAAAAACGAAACAAAATCCTGAAAATCTGTGCATGGAAAGTAGAGAGTGCATAATCTAAGGTCTCGGGTTGCTTAATTAAATATTATATTATAAGGCGAATAATAACATGCAAATACAAAGTTAGCCAAACGGATCGGCACGCAACCTCTCTCTCTATATGTCTTCATGCATATGATTCAGGTTTGAGAGAGAACATTATTTTGTTGCTGGTCAAACACGGTGATGCGGTAATTAATTACAGAAGTGCCACTGCCAGCGAGGCAATTAAGGATCAGTGACTGTACTACGTAGTACTCAACTCAAAGTTGCACTGTGCCTGTGGTGGTGCCGTTGCCTTTACGGACACTACATAGTCTCATTAATGAGTTGTTGGTTCCTGCATGCCTTTGCGATACTTGCGGGGCCAACAATCTCTACGTATACTAATACCTACATTATGTACTTGTACATTACATATATACAGTGACTTAGTAAGGTAACACCTACGAACCCATCATTCATCAGTCATTAATTTTTAAGAGCAAACATGGAAATTTATATAAAACTGAGTGGTAATACAATTGGAATCGGAATTGAAGGGTGACGAAGAGAGAGGGCTGAAATAAAAAGAAATTATTAAAGATAGCTATCAGTTGACAGCGTTTTCAGCCGACGGTTAGCTAACTAGTACTTTCAATAGGTTGATACGAAAAATAAAGAGAAGGGATAACGCTGATTCCTACCCATTATGAACGTTTTATTATCACATCCTAACTCAGACCAACGTTTGGTTGCACTTCCAGGCCTGAAAGGTTTTGAGTTTCTCAGAACAAGATACTAGCCGTCCAACTTAACGATTTCGTTAACGTGAGAAGGTTAAAGTCAAAAATTCCCTTCAGCGCCGAAGGTTAAAGTCTTACAAACAGAAGGTATGTCCCTATTTTAATGCATTAATTTGAAATTCAGAGTGATACTTGGGAACATTATGAGCACCCAACCATGTTCGACGCTGAAGGGTAGGAAGGGTTATTTCGGTGTTGAAGGGTATTTTCGACTTTAACCTTCTCACGTTAACGAAATCGTTAAATTGGATGACTAGTATCATGTTTTGAGAAACTCAAAACATTTCAGGTCTGGAAGTGCAACCAAACGTTGGTCTGGGTTAAGATGTGATAATGAAACGTTCCTAAAAGTTAGGAATCAGCGTTTTCCCTAAAGGTGAGTATCATGGATGTTCCATCATCTATCTTGGGCTCCTTGGCCCGTTTACTAGTCTGCACCTGCACGTGCGGATCGATGGCAAAGCTCCACCATCTATCTTGAACATCTTGGCCCGTTTATTGATTTGCTCCTCATTTGTATTGGCCCGCTTCTTGGCCCATTCATCGGTTTGCTCATACAGATGAATGCCACAGTTCAATCACATATCTTATATTCCTTGGTCTGTTCACTAGCAATGACTCTAGATGCACATTTTGAAGAAACCAGCAACTACGGAACTTGGTGATATTAAACTCAAACAAGACATCAACAACAACAACCATCCGACCACAAGTTTAACATCACGATCAATTACATGAAAGTAAACAAAAATACCATGATTCCGAGATTGACAAACTTCGATCAACAAATTAAACTCAAAACAAAATACAGCAGAGCCACATTGTCATAGAGCAATCCACATATACCTATTCAGTCCAAAAGGTCAACTTAAGACAGTTTCCCGCTATTGGGATTAGTCTTGGTGCAGAGGACACGGCGACCCTTGGCACGTCGGCGCTTCATCATTGCCCTTCCACCGGGGGTCCTCATTCTTCTGCGGAACCCGTGAGTACGGGCCAAAGACTTCCTGGACCTGTTCCTCTTTGTTAGACACAGAGCCGCCTTTCCAGCCCTAACCACTAGCCTGAAACCTCTATCTTTTCTCACCCCAATGTTGCATGTCAAATTCAGGAGCAGAGACCGTCCTGCAATCATCATTTAATTTCATCTCAGAGCAAGATACAAATGTTGTGTTTAGGAGTGATGACAATTACATGGTTTATCTCGGAACCCACACCACTTTTTTATGCATTATTTATTTTCTGATAAAAAAAAAGACAATTACATGGTTTATAAATATAAGTTTATGACAGGAGCTAATGACTGATATTATCAACTACATTTTTGTTCAAATCAGGGCGTTCATAGAGATGCAAGGTAGAATAAATGAATTCCTATATGTTGTATCACCATGTGCAAGATTTGAAGCTTTTTTTTTCCATTTGAAACATTCATTCACCATACACAAGAGACCTCAACAAGGAAACAAATCAACATGGAATGATGCTTCAGGTGTGTGCATGTTGATGTGTTATCATTGTCACTGCACATAATCGATAAATGGGATTGAAAGATACGAGGATGCTTAAACTAGGAAAGGGTGGGATTAGGAATGATAAGTCTTTTGAGGAAGGGTTAGGATGGTTCCAACTGAAGAATAGAATTTGGGAATGTGCGGCATAGTGAGAAAATTTAGCTAGGCAAACTTAACAGGAGTAGGAGTTGGAGTAGGGTAGTTAAGTTAACTTGGAGAGCAATAATAAGGAAAGAGATGACATCCTAATATTTAATGGAAGATAGATATGGCATTGCATAGCGAGGAACAAGAATATGAGTAGAAGATCACACGGAGTCCTATACAACCCTTTATCAAAACATAGCATTCACCTTTCTCAAGTCCGGAAATACAACAAGCATAGTAGTGACAGTCATACCCTTGAGCACCGTGATTTCCAATATGTAGTTTCTTTTAATGTCCTTTCAGTCACCTTCACATTCGTATGCTTCCAATTAAAGAAGCTACAAACATATACTAATGGTTCTTTAAGAGCCTAAATCTATCACTAATGTACACTATTAGCAATAGTCACATAGTATAGCTCATAAACTCTAAAAGGAAGAACAAGATATTCCTGAATGCAGATAAAACAGCACCGTCTCAAATTGAACCAACCAAACCGGACAAAATTAACAAGAACCACATTCTACTATAGATGCTTGAAATTAATAACAATTCCTTACTGCATATGAAAGAGCAAAAATTTCAACTTTAAACAAACCAATACACTAAGTCTGTGACTTAAACTTAATCAATTCAATTTCAAACACCAGGTATTGCACTAAAGCTAAGAAACAAAGAGACCCAATTCTCTAATCATCCCAACAGTACTGAAAAATTCAACCATTACCCACCAGTTCAGTCATTAAGTTAGTGAATTCAAAAACCAGCATGGCACCGAAATCAGAACATACAAGCTACACCCAATTCAACTCTTTCCCCAGCAACACTGGAAATTTCGAGTTTTACCCAATTGAACCACAACCTAGACAAGCATTATTCGGGTAAAAATCAACGAAGACCCAAGAGGCAAAGTTCAAAGAAAAGAAGGAAGAAATTACCAGAGTAGGGAGAAGTGGAAGCGAGAGAGGACGAGGAAGGGACGAAAGAGGATTGGAGGAAGGCGGGACCGGTGGAGGCGTTGGCGGTGCTGAGAGAGAAAGAGCTCCTTGTTGAGCCGCCAAGGTAGACGAGAGAGGCCGAAGGGCTGCGAATGGACCTGGATTGAACCGCTAGCCATGGTGCTAGTGACGCTGCTACTGTGGACACCGTAGCCATTTTTGAAGCTCTGTTTCTATGCCTCGCTTTGCTTGATGTCTTTTCTTATCTGTTCTCGAGAAATTAAAGATAATGTTTTATCACTTGTCGTCCATGGGTTGTGAAATTACTACCTTACCCCTTAACTTTGTGCATGGGCCTGGGCCTACGGTTGAACACGAGAATTCCACAGCTGAGGCATTAGTGGCCAATGGCCCATAAAAACTTTTGGAATAATTTGGGCCTCATACATCTCGTCTCTTGATCGAAGAGCCGTCAATATCATTTCGATAATATGGACTGAAATTTTATTTTAAGAAAAACTCTTCTGAACGCATCTGTTTTAAGGAGAAAAAGAGGAGTGATCAATATCCGAAACCCAAGAGTTGGACGTGGCCTCATCCTATGAGGTGGTGTCCGCTTCATGTTAGGTTAAGGTCCAAATCGATAAATCAGGCAAATCGATGAAGAGGAGTGTACATTCAAGATGTGGTCGTAAGATCATCCTCCCAATGTCTAAGCAAGTGACACGGATTTAGGAGCAGGTCAAGACGGAGGTGGATCGTCGTTTAAAGGAACATGAGGAATGACAAACGGCTATGGAAGACCATCTCGCCAAGGTGACGAGACTTCTACCGTTGTATGAGAGAAGGATGGTCCCCAACCTCAAAGGTTCTTCTAATTCAGGTCTCAATTAATTTGTTCTCGGGTACATTTATGTAATTATTTGTTTCGAATTGTTTGATATTATTTTGATTACTTTGGAACTACACAAGTTCTCAAATGTTAACATTTTGTGTTTCTTAGATGCTCTGTTTGAGATGTTTTTACTATAAAATTATGCATGTTTTGGATATTTGGGTCCACGTTTTATAATTACAATTTTTCAAATTTGAAATTCGGCTTCAACGACCAAATAAGAACTTGGTCGCTCAAGATTTGTAATTTTGCGACATTAATCATAGCATCGCATAAACTATAGCTATTATGCTTTTGCGACGATATGCATACAGTCACAGAAATCACAGCTAGTATGCTTCTGCGACGATATGCATTTAGTCACGGAAATCACAGCTAGCACGCTTCAACGACTGTACCTTTAAAGTCGCAAAAGTTACATATAGTAAGCCTCAGCGACTATATGAATACAGTTGCAGAAGTTCAATATAGTGCATCTTCTACTACGTTATAGAAACGGTCACAGAAAATAACGTGAAGTCATTGTAGTAATTAAGTAATATTCAACGAATGTACACTGTCAATCGTTATAGCTAAAATCTACAACGAATGTATATTATACTGTGAATGAAGTGTAAATCTAACAAAAGCGGCGCGACGATCGTTGTGCGATTACCATTACGTCACCATTGTTCTTCTACAACAGTATAGACAACTTTTGTGACCGTTTAATGTGGCCGCAGAAGTTGTTTTCTCTAGTAGTTCACGTGTATTTGTGTGTACGTCAAATACATCGAGTTTATTTTTATTTATCCTTTAAACGAATAGAGTTTCGAAGTATAAAATCTCACATAAAATTAAAATAAAATATAGATAGAACGGAATATACATCAACAAGTCTTATATTTAATAATATTTCAAACTCATTAAATTTACTTTCACATATTTTACTTATAAGTTATATCAACTTCAAAAGAAAGAAGAAAAAGTAGGCATTGGCTTGGTTGGTGTAACAAAGGGAGAGAAAAGTCAGATATAAATTGATTGCAAAGAACTAAAAACATCAAAATCAACAATCACATTACTGATATTTGGAAAAATGAAGTGTTAAATGGCAAGAAGAAACACTTGCATGGTGGTGAAGTAGAGAGGGCATCCAAATGGGCACTTGCATGGTTGTTGTTTAGCCATCATGATTGATGATTGGGATTGGAATGACTTCAACTTTTCTAGTAAACCCTACTTGCACATATATATCCAACAACATAATCATGCAAGTACCTTGCACTACAAGTAACCACTAACAAAGACCTAGAGACGTGCTAAAACAGCACACAATTGATAATTGCGTCATGGCAAAGGAAAGGGATGCTTGGATGAATCTGTTAGAGGCAAGTGCGATTAAAATATTCGGATTGAGAGGTGGAGGACTCCAACGTTTATCAAGTACAAAACAGTGTATCTGGAGAAAGTCTCTTACCACAAAATAGAAAAGAGTCATTATGTTGTATAAAGCTCTAGAATGTCTCTTTACAAAAAAACTATGAGACAAGTGAATCGACACATGCGATGTTTAAAGAGCCATAACGGCTAACTGAAATAAAAACTAAGATATGACGAAACCAATAATTGTTGTTCAAGGTGTTGCCTAGTTGCTGCATAATCTATATAGTACGACCGAACCTGTTGTCATCAGTTTCAAAGGAAGTCATTGACCCTGCAAAGATGTAATTAGAAAAAATAAAAAAAGACCCAGTCGATTAGCCATAATCGAGAGGAGGGTCGAGGAGGACGCGGTGGTGGAGGCCAGGGAGGAGGACGCGTCGATGGCATTAGGGGCGGCGACAGCTACATCAGAGACGGTGGTTGCGGCTTTAGAGACGGCGGTGGCGGCATTAGAGATGGCGGCTATGGCTTCAGAGACGCCGGCGTCATCGCGGGGCTCCGAGGCGGTGAGGTCCATTGACGCCGAGGTGAACCAGAAGGCAACCATCGGAATCGTAGAGAAGGACCGAATAAGATCGGTAGACACTTCATTGGTGACGGGAGGAAGCCAAAGTCACGATGGCTAGAGACGGTTCGAAAGTAACCCTAGCAAGAAAAATATTCGTAGAACCCAAAAAAGAGATGCAAGGGGGATGATGTATAGTAAATAGAAGCATAACCATGTCATACGTCATGGTAATAACCATTACCATAACCATGACCTTGTCTCTGTACAACGGTTCTGTCTCAGAAAAAAAAAACCTAACAAAGAGTTTAGTTGTAGAACCTTTAAAAAAAACCATGAGTCGAGTGAAAAACTGAAAACGGTTCAATTGTATTCCATGAAAAGGTTTTTTTTAATAGTATACCATAAAAGGTTATATACACGATGATTGATGATGTTCTTTTCATTGTAATATTAACTATTATATTCGGCATGATAATATCCTGATTCAAAACGTGATAACAAAAAATAATAAAACATATATAACAACAAAAAATTGAACCGAAATGATTGAGTATGTTGGACTGTAAAAGAAATTAAAAAAAATGCTCGTTGATCACTCTCGGTGTATGTTGGGAGGGGAATACTACAATAGCGGTCGGGCCCTTATACCGAGCACGAGCCAATCCCAAACCAGACCATCCTGACACCAAAGCCTGCGTAGAAGCGCAATGTCACACGAAAAGCCTCACATCCACAAAAGAAGCATGACACCCATCAGCACGACGGAAGACCAGATCTACGACGATCAACACCCGAGAGAATGAAGAAACGCGTCCCACGATCAGATCTGAAGCAAGCGACGACCAATCAGGTGCAACTAGAAGCGACTGTCCAGACACCACACTGAGCCAACCAACGAAACTAAACCAGATCTACAACGATCAACACCCAAGACGATGAAGAAATGCGTCCCATGACAAATTTGTAACAAGGCCCCGCAAGAGACACGAGAGAGCAGCTACCTCGATGGCCAACACCATAAACGAAGATCATAGCCAACTCAGTGTCAAAATACAATCACTCCACCTAGCCGCTCCACATGTATCCATTTTCTCAAAGAGGACCACAAACACCGTTAGAAAACCCAAGAAGTCAGCTACAGATCAATCTTACCCGGGCCGAACCCGACCCAGGCGGATCAACCCGGGCCCAACCCGGCACAGGATTGGCCCGAACCTGAACAACCCGAACTAGAACCGACCACTTCTAGAGCCGCAAACGTCGCACATGAGCAGAAAATCCGACAAGGTCCCGGACCTCCCCACGGCAAGCCCTGGCCGGAGAGGAAGCACTGCATCCTTCCCAGGGACAAACCAGCTGAAGCAGCAAGAGCGCAGAGCGGACATATTTGGGAAAAGAGATCCCGCAACGCAAAGAGAGGACCAAGTCGTCTCGACTGTCACCGGACAGACAACCTTTGCGGAGGTCGAGCTCCGGTGAGCAGCAAGCGCGAGAGGCCGCAGTCGCTGCAGAAAATCCGACAAGGTCCCGGACCTCTCCACGGAAAGCCCTGGCCGGAGAGGAAGCACCACATCATTCCCAGGGACAAACCAACCGGAGCAGCAAGAGCGCAGAGCGGACATATTTGGGAAAAGAGATCTTGCAACGCTAAGAGAGGACCAAGTCGTCTCGACTGTCACCGGACATACAACCTTTGCGGAGGTCGAGCTCCGACGAGCAGCAAGCGCGAGAGGTCGCCGAGTCTCAATGCCATCACACGGTCTCAGGTTCACAAGCAGATCTAGAAAACAAGGCAGCAAGACGAGAAGAGAGGGAGTAGAAGGGGGAAGAAGGAGAGGGGTTGAAGAGGGTGAGACTTCTGCCAACAACAATCGAGACCGTAGCCCCGGCCGTCACCGACAAAAACAAAAAGAAGAGCCGGCAGGTGAGGGTTTAGGAGGAAAGGTTGGGTGTTGAGAGAGAGAAATTGAATTAGTAAGCCCCAGTCATTTGAGACGGACAATTCGTTGGTGCGTTACACAACAATTGAGAATTCCAATTCTACTGTCGCTGAATCGTTACATCAATGCAATTGAATATCAAATATTCAAAACTTCTTTGGTCGTTTAAATCACACAACAATCATTGTCTAATAAATTAATGACCAAATTGTTGTTGCCTTCAGTGGCATTAGTTTAGACATAGAATAAATTAAATACAATTTATATATTGATAAAAAAATTCAGTTTATATATGTTCTCATAGTGAAGAAAGCTCGATTATAAACTTATAATTTGGGTTAATAAGACTCCATGCAATATTAGAGTAAGATCAATTTGAATTAGTGGATATTTTCCCATATGATCCGCTTGTAGTCATTTCTTGGAATCTCCGGTGCAAAAAAAAAACGAGTCTTATATAAAAAGGATACTGAAATATAAAATTTCATATGTAATGAGAAAATTTAAATTAAATAATAACATTGACATATGTATACAATTTGATTTACTACTGTATAGATGAATCAACATCAACATATATGGTATCAATCTGTCTCCTGTTATGTCGGATATTTCTCAAGACACTATTAACATATGGTCATCATATTTATCCGAAGGAGAACACCAACGTTTGTTAATCAAGACAAGATGCAGTCGACTTGTGCCAAATTGGTTCATCAAGGACAAACAAGCTAAACCTTCTATTTGGTGTTTCGTTAAATACTTTTAGAGAGATCGTCACTCACCTGAAATTGTTCCTCCAATGAAACATTTTTTTTGATTTATATTGGCTCCTGATTCGCTTGGAGTTTTCATTCCGATTATTTAAGGTCCAAGTTATGTTTTTTCGAAATTTTCCCATAACTTTATAGTTTTAGTCAATATAACCTTAGGATAATATTACTTTTTAAATACTACGTTTACTTAAACAAAACACCAATAATTGAACCAAATAAAAATGGGGGAAAGTAATCGCAACATGTCTCGTATCTATCTTCACGAATCCAACCAAATTTGACCAACTAACAAGTTGAAGATGCTTTTCACCATCCGATATAGAATAGCATGATTTAACTTAGCACTCAAAAAGAGACATCGTGGGCCAAATCCATCATTAATTAGGTGAATAATATCGATCTTATCTTCATTTTTAGAACAAATGGTCCCAACAAACTTCCTCCATATCTTTCTACTTTTGAGAAACTTTCAATTAATGTTGGGTTCTTCTTATGCAGCGATTATTATATTATATGATACTATCATCGCAGAAATAAACAGAAGATTATTTTTATTAACATGTTGAAAAATAAATATAATATTTGTAGTACAATTCGTATTCAGGAATTAGACACAATGATTGATAATTGTTTGGTTCATTTCAAAGGTTGTTGTAAGTAATAAAAGCAAGAGCGTTGTGAAGAAGTAGTAGTTTCCAAAATGACTTCCTTTGGATTTAGGTGTGGTTTCCGAAATTAGTTTTGAAATGGAGTTTTTCACTCTACAACGACTCATAGATAATAAAGATACAATACCTACTTAAGAAATTATCACCTAATGTAGAAAAGAGCAATATTTTTCGAGTTCTACGAGCTCAGAGTTCGGTTTGGCAAAAGACCGAGACGTCTCCTTGAGATTTAATTCGTAAGGTTCTTATGAAGATTTACAATCGATGTCCAGTGTTTTTTTTGGGACAAAGATTTCCTTAAACATAATAAAGATTACAAGCCATACAAAATAAGTCTTGCATTCACTGATCGTTCTCAAAAGTCCAAAAAACAATCAGTTTGATGATAACTCTCGAAACAAATGAACAATATATTGTATAATATAATACAAAAAACTTCTCCCGCCTCTCTCTTTACCAACCCAAAACCTAGCCGCCCCTTGTTTCTTATCTCACCCCCGCCGGGAACGGCTCTGGCTCCGCCTGGGTTTGTTGTCGGCGGTGGTCCTGCCCTTCCCTCTACTTCCACTTTCTTCTTCTCCATGACCCTTTCCCCCTTCTTCCTCTGCCTCAAGCCTTCTCCTCTCTCTTTATGTTCCTGGTTCTTATGGACGACCGAATTTGTTGTTGCAAGCGGCTCGTCGGTCCTTTTCCTGCAAGATTGTTGTTGTTGGAGGTGCCCGGATCTACTCGCGTTCTACTAGGTCTGACGGCGGCTTTGGTTCTTTGGTGAGCTCGGGTCCTCGCCTTGGGCGCCAACTCGTCGGACTCCGGTCAGAGGAGCTCGTTTCTTCGGTGGCTCTCTTGGTCGTGGGTGGGTCGGTTGGGCCCGGGTCGGATGGATCCGGGTCCGAGTCCAAGGTTGTTTTGACGGTGTTTGTGGCCCTCTTTGAGAAGGTGGGCTTCTTGTGGAGCGGCTAGGTGGAGTGGTTGTATTTTGATGCTGAGTTGGCTATGATCCTCGTTTATGGTGTTGGTTATCGGGGTAGCTGCTCTATCGTGTCACTTGCGGGGCCTGGTTTCAAATCTGTCATGCGATGCGTTTCTTCTTTTGTCTTGGGTGTTGATCGTTGTAGATTTGGTTCGGTCTCGTTGGGTGGCTCGGTGTGGTGTCTGGTTCGTCACTTCTCATTGCTCCTGATCGGTCGTCGCTTGCTTCAAATATGATCTTGGGACGCGTTTCTTCATTCTTCCGGGTATTGATTGTCGTGGATCTGGTCCTCCTTCGTGTTGATGGGTGTCATGATGCTCTTGTGAATGTGAGGCTTTTCGTGTGGCATTGCGTTTCTACGCTGGATTTAGAGTCAAGTTGTTCTGGTTTGGGATTGGCTCGTGCTCGGTATAACTACATGTCTTCCCCTTCAGGTCCTTGCTTGGTGTTGGCCAGCGAAGGGTTACCGGTTTCAGTTTCAGAACGCTCAGCTCGAGTTCCAGTCTCGAATTCCCGGATCATGTTGCCTTGTTGCTGCTTGTTTGGAGGTTTGAGCTCGTTCTCGGTAGAAATATCGGTCCTCTCCTTTTGAGACTTTTCTTAGTGTTGGTCGGAATTGGCTTTCGGAGGACTGAGTTCAAGCTCAAATGTCTGTGGTAAGTTCTCTTTTGAACTAAGTCGTATCTCAGGTCTTTGGAGGTGTCTAGTTTCAAATTTGGTCGTGGGACGCGCTTCTTCATCCTAACGGGTGTGGATCGTTGCAGAGTTGCTCTACCTACTTTTGGTGGTATGTTTGGTTCCTCGTGTGCTTAATGGTTGGAAAATCCAGGTTTTAAACCCTCTTTGTGCGCTTAAAGTTAGCAAAATTCGGGTGTTAGACCTTCTCCTTTTATTCTTTTTGCGCTTTATGTTTGTAATATCTGGTTATTTAGACCTCTTTTGAATGGTTAGCTCCCATGTTAGGATGTCGAGGTTCTTTGTGTAGGATCTTTCATGTATCAGGTTACTCCCCTTCTTGGGACTCACATGAGGCTGAGCTGATAGGCCAACGCTCGATTCACTCACAGGTCTGTCGATGGGTTTATCATGTACTTCTTTTATGCCTCTAAAGAGGTTTAATTTAAATTTGCATTCACCGATAATAAAAAAAAACTCTCGAAGAAAAGCGACGCAACGCTTAGATAACCAACGATTAGGTCGGTCTTTCTTATCAATAGTGTGGAAAGAATCGTCGATAGAAAGAACCAATCGACCATGCCACCAAAGGTAGAAACCACACCTACCGGAGGCTCCTCAATCAAAGAAAAATCTTTGACAACGAAGTTTCGATAGAAGAGACTTAAAGGAAAACAAAACGATAATACAAAACAACATAACAAAATAACAACAACATCGAATCTGAAGGAACTCATGGTCTGCCTCCGATGGTCGGCACTGATGTCGAAGTGACGGGGGGAGATAGACGACGTCGGTAGTACGAATCTGATCCACTTAGGGCGATGGTACGGGATTGGTCGGGTGAGCACTGTAAATGCATGAGCATAGCTCGGACAGTGGCGCTCCAACGGACGGTGGGAGGAGGTCCGAATGTCTGGTCGTAACAATTAAAATGACGGAGAGGCTTGTCCGGAGTATTTCAGATCGTCGTTGTTGATTGGATTTAAGGATGAAGGGGAGTGGGCTACCGGCCGTTGTTGTCGGGAGGAGGCTGGAAGAGGGACAGGGACAAGAGGGCGTGAGGGCGGATCTGACTGTCAAGACTTATGTTTGGGTCCCTATATTGTTGTATGTTTGGTGAAATGTTGGCTTTCTGGCTCTTGTCTATCATTTCGTCTTAGAAAGGTTGGACCTTATAAATAAAAATCTCTGCTGGTAAAAAAAAAACTCTAATAATTCAATGCCTTCGGGATTAAAATTGTTATCGTGGACATGTATTTAACATACGACATAGTCATAAGAATTTTTTTCTTTTGAGCAGTAAACGCAACTGTATATCAAAAGCAAGATGTATCCCAACCCAAAGCGGGAAAATCACCAAACAAAAACAGTAATAAATGTGAAATGTAAGCCTTAACAACACGGAGTGAGGAAATCAAAAAATAAAAGCTCATTAGCCGAAATGTTCCATTGGAATGTCCAGATGTCAATGTTGCAGTATCGTCCGAAGAAACCGATACATTGAATCCAAACGACTAGCTGATGCCTTTTCTGGCGATGATCTGGCATGTTGTGCTCCGTGCCAAGAGGTTTGGTCTTCTGGAGGTCTCTCGATGTCAGCCCGACTGGGTAAGGTTTCTCTATACTTCCTCGTGTCTGATTAGTTGATGTGAATGTCCTGCTTTGTCCCTTGGATCAGAATCTGGTTTGCTCTTCCCGAGTTCCCATCACTTAGGTGATTGGGGCTCGTCAGGTATTTAGGTGTTAGCCTTCAACGAGCGATTATAGGTCATGGTACCTTTGTTTGAAGACTCACCGATTCATTTTCTAGGGGTTTTAAAGCAACAAGGTTTTATGGACCTCTGACCTATCTCTATCGTTATCTAGTGTTGGTTGTTGGAGTGCCGGTGTCTATTCAATTCTACGAGTTGGTGCTCTCGATGAGATATGGTGATATTTACTTTTACTGGTTAAGTTTGGGAGGGAGGGGTGGCGTTAGAATTTTTTAAGCTTCGTGATAGTTAAATCTATATTGTATACCTTTTTATTGTACATTAGTAGCCTCTTGTTGGGTACCTTGTGTTTTGTTGTTACCTACGAGCTTCTTGGTTGATAGACTCTGCTTGTTAGATCGTGTAACTTAGTATTCACTCATTGTTGGGTTTGTTTTCCGGTTTGCTTCACAGGCGTAAAATCTAGGTTTTAAACCTATTTATCTCATTTGATAAGGGTTGTTGTGCTTGATTTCCTTTAGGATCCTTTATTTTAGAGACGTCTTTGTTTGTAAATTCGTTTGAGAGATTCTTCTTTTTACTTTATCCTTTATTTTAAAGATAGAATATTATATATAAAAAAATTACTCATGAAAATAAACATTACCAAGTGTCCTACAAACTCAAAATGATTTTTTTTTTGTAATTAAATGGTCCCGGCTACATAGAACACTTTTTGCATTCGTTTCGAACTTTACTAAAGGTATCTAAACAAATATATATTTCCCATAGTTGAATATCATCTATTAAACATTTTTGAAACAAAGTTCAGACATCTTCTTCTTTTTTTGTTCTCTTCTTTAGAAAATAAGGATACGATATCAAACCATGGTGAAGAAAATCTGTGGGTATAAGAAAATTAATTTTCATGCGAATTAGCTATGAGCATATATAGTGTGTATGTATGAAGGGTCAGGATCACAGCCGCTTGTATTTGTAAGAGAGTAAGAAAGTAGGAGGGGGTAAGGTAGACAGATCACCTACTTACGCATACGTACAAGGTGGAGAAAGAGGGCCCACTAAAGCTAATGGGCCTAGTAACCTTTATTGGAGGATGTCGTTAAGCCCACAGCCAGAACTCAACTGCCAATGTTTGAGGTAGTGGGCCCACCTACCTTTTCCTACCAAATAGATTCATCCAATTAGTTGTGACTTGTGAGATTCAATATCAACCAAAGACCATTGATTTGTTGAGATTATTGCTGCTTTATCTCTTTTTGTTGCAATACCAGCCGAGTTAATTTTAGACATTAAGTCATTGCAATATGTAATTTATCATTCAACTTGGTTGGTTAACATATTTAGCCTCTTATATGAGAGATTTTAAGTATGAACATGGGATAAACGTACATATATTGTATTTCAAATGTATACTTTGTTGTATTATTAGAATCTGTACTTTTTTATGTATTAAATGTGTTTTGATCAAATTTATATATATATTTTATTGATATATAGATTTGGTATATATATATATATAAAATAATACGAGATAATGGGTTCTCCTAGATAAAGATATGGAATATACTTGTGGCAAAAGCCCGCCTCCATTGGTTTCTAAAAGGTGTGGCCTTTATTGACAAAATGATTGCTAATGCACAATTTTGTAATTTTGATTTATGTGATGTTATTTAAAACAAAACAACGAAAGATAAGTTGGTGGACGTAAAATACTAAAGATAAATATATGAATGATACTCATAAATGATAGATCTTTTGTTGAATATATTGTCAAGACATTAAGACTATTTGTATTACCTTCAACACGTTTTGGACATTTTTGAAAATGAACATATGACCGCTACTAAATACTCGTTCAAAATGATGGTGACTTTACGAGATAGTTTTTCGAGTGGTTTACTTGTCAACCTAGTCTATTTCATCCGTTTGTCGATCGAATCTTTTATAACTATTTTATAAAAATTATTAATATCAGCTTATTTCTATCCTCTCGAATAACCCATACTGTTACTTTTTCCCGCAACAAAAATATTGCTTCTACGTAATATTTTCCTTCTAGCCTAGTCCATGAAACTACAAACAGACACGTCACACAAACCCTTACTCGTAACGTAGGGAAATATCAAATATATAACTTTCCAAATAAATTGCAAATAATTATATCAAGGTGAAAAGTGAAAGATACAGTACACTGAATAGTAGAGAAGAAAACAAAAAAGTAAGGAATAAAATAAAAATTAACAAAGCATGTGAAAGTTTCATTGACCATGACGTGGTGAACTCGTGATCACGAGTCCGTGACATGCACATCATTTCACTTTACTACAATTAAATCTCACTTCAACATTCACGGTTAATACTCGGCTCACGTAATTATCGATCACTTAACCATCAATTATCATCCAAAACGAAATATTTAAACCAAGACTAAAATTGAAAAAACATTTGGAGCATCCACAACGCTTCCCGCCAGCAGGTGGTGGGGAGGTACTATAATTTTTTAGCTTCATCGCAATTCCAATAGTCACCACCCTACAATATTAGGTGGTAAAGAATTGGTGATAAGTGTTTTTTGGTTCATAATTTTACTCACCGTCGGTATTGAGAAGAGGTGGTGAGCTCACCGTCGGTCTCACCGCCAACGAACTCCCCGTCAACTCTTCGCTTACTCTCCGTCGCCGATTGTTCACCACCAGCAACTCCCCATAAGCTCCCCACCCAACATTATGATGCTCTTATCTAATAATGATAAAGTGCACATCATTTAAAGATAAGAAGATAATAAATTAATAATCATGATTATTGTAGCACAAAGACATGTGAGCCCTCCGAGCTCTGGCCCTTCTCTGTATATAAACACTTGGTCCGATGACGCCTTTCTTTCAGGACACTACTACTAGTACTACTCAACCTTCTCGACCCGACCCGGGAACTGACACATGGGTCGTCTTCTTCAACACTTCCAATTCTTCCTCACGGTCATAATATTATGGGTAGGCCCGAGAGCGACCCGAGCCGGAGAAGCTGGTCGCAATGCGAGCGGGTTGCTGGGGAGGAAGCAAGTGGCGGGTTGCAATTTGTTCGAGGGGAAATGGGTCTTCGACCCGTCGATGCCTCTCTACGGATCGTGCCCGTTCGTGGATCCGGAGTTCGATTGCCAGAAGTACGGCCGCCCCGACAAGCAGTACCTCAAGTACTCCTGGAGACCCGACTCGTGCGAGTTGACCAGGTTTGTGTTTGAGTATGACTCGGGTCGGTTTGTCTCTGTATTTTTTCTTAGCGGGTTGTGTGATTTGGGTGGTGAAGGTTTGACGGGGTGGACTTACTCCGGAGGTGGAGAGGGAAGAAGATCATGTTCGTCGGTGACTCACTGAGTCTCAACATGTTCGAATCGCTCGCGTGTATGATTCACGCGTCGGTACCTACCGCCAAATACAGTTTCGTCCGGAAAGATCCCATGTCCTCTGTTTTTTTCCCGGTTAGTCAGTCTTCTTTTTAATCTACTCTCTTTTTCACAACACTTTATTAAATGTAATAATTATATTTAGATTAATTTAATTTAGAAAATCTTAATTTAATTTTTAAGTGTAAAGTGCAATTCAGTGACGTGAAATTAGACTCGGAATCTTTAGATGGGTTTAGTTTATTTTGGTATTGGAGGAAGTGTCGAATCGTAGAGCATTAGCAAGGCAAGGCTCTACTTCGATAACGTACCAAATGGGTACTTTTGAATATTTGGCTCTGCAAAGCGGAGAGACAAGGGTAGAGGGTAGGGAATATTTGGTCGACTCCATATTTGACTTAAAAATAAAGGCGCAAAAGAATATAATTAATATCTGTTAAGGAATTAGGGGGTCATTAAATGCCACGTAGATACTTTTAGGTGCTGTCGGTCCCACCCATCCCTGACAGTCTGTGATTAGGTGACTGCCCGCCTGGATCGTTCACGGCCTTCGCCGCCGCTGCAGAATTATTACTTTCAAAATTGCATATGTACCTTATACTATGGGCTAATTGGACATTTATACCCAACTAAATTGTTGGTGATAGGGTTTGGGTTGGGTGGGTGCAGGACTATCAAGTAACTGTGCTCCTTTATCGCACACCGTATTTGGTGGACATAGCTCGAGAATCTGCAGGGAGGGTTCTGAAACTGGACTCAATCTCAGCCGGTAAGATATGGAAGGACATGGATGTCCTGATCTTCAACTCCTGGCACTGGTGGACCCACACTGGCAGAGCACAACCGTGAGTTTTGTTTCACTTTCACCCTCACCTCTATTTATTTATTTTAAGTCGTGATGATAATAATAATAATGTAAATAATTAATTAGATGGGATTATTTGAGAGAGGGGGCGAAGCTGTACAAGGACATGGACCGTCTAGAGGCATATAATAAAGGGCTCAACACATGGGCCAGATGGGTTGACTTCACCATCAATCCAGCCAAAACCAAGGTCTTTTTTCAGGGCATCTCTCCTACACATTACCTGTAAGTCAACCTTTTGCTTCAAATAATCCAATAATTTTAGGGAAAATTACAAATGACTACACTTGAGTTGACACGTTTAACTGATGTTTACCTTAAAGTTCAAAACTACTGATGTATACCCTGAAGTTACAACTTATAACTGAAAATCCCTCCCGTCAACCAAAATGACGAAAATACCATCAACTACACTTCAATAATTATTGTTTAAAAATTATTTTAAAACCAATTTTGTTATATATATATATATATATACTTATTTAAATGACTTCATTCTTATTTAAAAAATTACTTCAGTTTTATTTAAAAAAAATATTTAAAAAATCATTGAGGATATTTTCGTCATTTTAGCTGACGAAATGGGTTTTCAGTTACCAGTTGTAACTTCAAGGTATGCATCAGTAGTTTTTGAATTTAAGGGTAATCATCGATTAAACGTGTCAACTTTAAGGTATGTATTTGTAGTTTACCCATAATTCTATACCGAGAGTATAATGGTAATTTAACGATGATAAAACAGGGGTAGGGAGTGGAACCAGCCAAGCAAGACGTGCAACGGGGAGCTGGGGCCGCTGTCGGGGTCGTCGTACCCCGGCGGCGAGCCTCCGGCGGTGTCGGTGATGCGGAAAGTGCTGAACAGCATAAAGAAGCCGGTGTACCTGCTGGACATCACGACGCTGTCGCAGCTGAGAAAGGACGCGCATCCGGCGGGGTACAGCGGAGACCACGCCGGCAATGACTGCAGCCACTGGTGCCTGCCGGGGTTGCCGGACACGTGGAACCAGCTTCTGTATGCAGCTATGTAGAGCTGAGGGACACATCAATATATACTTTTTTTTAGTAGGTTGAGTGCTTGTAATTGTATATGGGTATATTGCCATTGGGGAGGTAAAGTTTCTCATTTACTTGAAAGCAATAAGGATGCAGAAATCAAGTGTAAAGTAATGTAATTGATTCCATTTCTATACCAGCAAAAGGATTTGTTATAGAGGACCTGTATTGTAATTTGTAAACAGAAACTCAACTACGGTGTAATGGGAGGATTTATAAGGTTCATGTGTAAATGTTGTTTCTACTTAATTAAATAGGTTTTGCTCTCACCATAACATTTTAGTAGAGTTACTGTCATTTTGTGTAGGTGTGTATACGCGAGTCATAGCAAGATTAAATTTATGCGGTTCTGCATTCATGAGCCCAAGTTCATAGGATATAAGGTACACAGAGACCCATGGGTCATAACAGATCAGAAATTATGCATATGCGCCAGAGTTTATAGGTTTATGAGACACTGAAGGCTCATGGGTTATATGGTAAAACTTGACTTCTGCATATGCACCAGAGTTCATAGGTTTCAACTGTTGTTTATCATATAAAATAACTTATTTATATCTGATCGGGCTTCCATAATATTTCGGATGTGAGTTTATATCCTTACCTAACACATTCAGTTAGAGTTCAGAATATGAATTTCTTAACCAAGTCAATATATAATGACATCATGAAAATGGACTGAAGTCCATTGAATACATAGTCACTTGTAACATGGCGGGCATTTGGTCTAGTGGTATGATTCTCGCTTAGGGTGCGAGAGGTCCCGAGTTCAATTCTCGGAATGCCCCTTCATTTTTTATTTCTTATGAAATAGTTCAAATTACATAGTCTAAAAAAATGCACTAATTTTAACAATGAACTAGTTTTTTTTTTTTTGAAACGAACAATGAACTAGTTCATATCACTATAAAACAAGAGAAATTGCAGAATCAAAGACAAACCAATTTGGACAACTTTAGTTAAACAGTTATTTGAGTTTGATGTAAAACAAATTGCAGCCTTTTAACTTTGTGCCTATTTAAAACTTACTGTCCTTCAGTAACTAATGTGTTATTATCCAGTCTACAAAAACAAGTTTATAACATATAACATCCAGTGATATTAATGAAAATATATATTATTCAAGTTACTATGTCTGTGTGGTTTTAAAATTATCCTTTAGGTGTATCAAAGGTTTGGAACCTGTTAAGATTTGAGAGCACTTTTTACTTAAGGACAACATATTACAGAAAAAAAACAATACAAAAGTTGAGAAGGTTACCTACAATTTCTCCTTAATCAAATCAACAAAGATACAAAGCCTTATTAAATATCAATCTCTGACTTTGTTTCGAAGGACAACAAAATCACAACTTCACAGAAGTAATGTCTGTTAATAGACATAGAATATATTGAAATGATCATATGAAGAATCAATTTAATAGTTCTAAATACGTTCTCCACAAATTTGAACTTAAATACATCACTTTGGACCCTTTAGACACCAAGCTAACCCTGCATAGCCGATAAATCAAAATGATATTATTTATACATATATCTTTACAAACCAAAACTCCAAGCGCCATTTTCTGAAGCTGAGTTTGCTACAGAGTTAGCAAGGTAGAGGCGATTCCTGTGGCTGCTGCTGATGGCATGACCTCGTCTTGTCTCTCAGCTCTTGGAATGCCCTCATGGTGTCTGCATCGAATCCTCCGGCGAACTAGACAAAGACAATCGAGGCGTGTTAGTTCTCTGTTAGACAGAAAACAATGATGCATGAATCTGTAAATTTATGCTATAAATTAAGAACCTGATGAACTCTGAATGCAAATCTAACTCCTTGAATTATAAGCTCTTCTTCTTCGGGGCCGTCTCCCACTGTTTCGAGCTCTGCCGACACTCTCTTCATGTATTTCATAGCTAGTTTTACAGATGCTAGCTTCATCTGCATTAACACCAAATTATACATTAAAAAAAAGTGTTCCACTCTACTAATACGGTCTTACTTACATAGATTACTCCTATGAATTATTAGTAATATCTTGACTAATCGACGTGGGAGAACTCCAAAGTAAAATACGAAGAGAGTGTTGATCACATATATCTATTAAACTAAACTAACAGCAAAACATTGAATGATCAATGTGTCCTTGTTTTAAACAGATGTGTACAAATATAATTACAATATAGATTGGTGATTGTTGAAGTTGAATCTACATCGGAAAAATATAAGAATAATAAGTTGTTTATAATAAAAGCTAAAGCCACATCCAACTAATAAGATCAATCTTTTAGTTGTGGAAACCCGACCAGGTATAAGTGGCCCAAACTTACGGTGGTCATGAGAGGTTACAAACATGGAAAGGGCACTACGGTAGTTTCCGAATGTATAACAAATTAAGGTACCGATCTGGGACTTGAAGTAGAGCCAATATTTCGAGTGCTAATTTAATTAGATTCAGTAATTTCATATCTATATGAACTAAATGGGTTGAAGAGGATTGCAGGCCATGAAAAGGATGTACTGAATTTTTTTGACTCCATCTGTTATGCGAAACCAAGACAGTAGATGCCCACAACCATATATTCTGTGGTTCACATGTGAGCATTCAGGCCTGGGCAGAAAAGGAAGAGGTAAACTCTAACCGTTATGTTTGTCTTCAAGCAACAACTAAAGTCGTACCCTAAGCACAATAATATTCTAGACAGTAGGACTATTGAAAATAAACTCTCATAAGTGTTTGTCTTCCAGCAACCACTAAGTCGTACCCTAAGCAGAATAGTATTGGTTAGACTGTGTATGAAAACCATTTCTCATTCCTGCAAGGTAGGCCTTGTGGCTCTCCCTATCAGGGACCACTTGATTTGCCAATACACAAACTTTGGGTATGGAGAGTTGCTACAGACCAAGCAATGTCCCATAAGAAATAAGAGTACTTACTGTAACCAGCTAGACAAGGGAGGTTTCATCAATGCCTGGAACTGTTTTTTCATGAAGATTGAAATTTACCTGACTAGCAATACCAGCTTCCTGCATCCAGTTCATGGGAATTTCGAAGTTTTTGTATCTATTCGCTGCAGATTCTCGCATGCTCGAGAGATTATAAACCCCGTGCTCCAATCTGCCATAGCCAAAACGGATGGCAACATGTGAGAATGGCATGATATTGTACTTCAAAGGAATAACAAATCCAATTTTTGAAGTAAAATGGTATTGAGAAAAGAAGCATACTTTTCAAGCAGACTCTGCATCTTCTTGAGAGCTGTGCTGCAGGGAAGGCGAGGATCATCAGAAAGAGAGGAAGCCTCGGATTCAATCTTCTTGAGATCAGCAAACCCGAAAGCAGCCTCCCGTAAAGCATCAGCTTTCTTCTCCGGCCAATCAAAGTGTTTCAACACTGCCCTTTCGTCAACCTTAAATCAGAAGCCCAAAAGAGTTTAAACACTAGACTCATAATTGGAACAAGTAAACTAACATTGAGGGAATTGAGATGTACCAAGTAAGAGAGCTCATCATCAAGCCATTTCACAAAGGGAACCACATCTTCTATGTTTGTAAATGCAGCAGTCTCAACTTCTCTGATTAAATACCTTATGAAATCTCCTTGCGTTTCTACATCTGTTTTTATCTGCATCAGTGCATGTAAAAATGGATTTCATAACATTGAATTCAACCCAACAAACCATGAGAAATTATAGTAATTCACACTACAATTTAATGGAAATTAAATCCAAAATCAGAGCTTAAAAATCCCTTCCACCTTTTGGTTCCAACCGTCCCTCACATAAGGGAATATTGATTTTAAGAATAGAAGTTACACATTACAATCAATATAAAAATGCTACCATTATCAACTACATGTCCAAATGAATATAATTATGAAGCAATGAATTACTTGTAGATCTCAACGCCATGGGCAATGAATGGATTTAACAAGATGCATCTCTAAATTAGATTTATTGACATTTATGCCTAAAATCCATCATAAACCAAAGACCCAATATACACATTAATTTTCCAGATCTAGTTGACGAAGTCAGACCAGAACCCACTCTTTTATGAACAATTGAAATGTCTTAATTGCCACTAAACCCAACGTAAAATTATCACTGAAACAGAATCCAAATCCTGTCTTATTAAGAAAAAAAAACAGTAAAATCCGGAACAGAGCAGTAGGGGCCAGCCAATAAAGACGCTTGACTTGTCATTTGTCACAGACACAAACCCCTAACAGTGGCAAGAACGTAAATATACCAAAACACTATGCACCGATAGTAACCGGAACTTACCGCAATCAAGTACGCCGACCGATTCTCGATCTCCCCTATCATGTCTCGGGCGTTGGAGTTCGCCGGTACGTCGGCGATTCCGGAGCCGGAATCTTTCCGGGAGTCCCTCCGCATCAGTGAATGGTAGAACTCGACCACCTCTGGCACTCGCCTTACCTTCGCCGGGACGGGCTTAAGCCCCTTGGGAGGCGGCGGCGGAGGAGGTGGCGCTGATTTCGCAGGCGGAGGTTGCGCGGACTTGACAGTCGGTGGTGGCTGAACAGGAACAAAGTGTGGCTGAGCCGTTCCTAGGCCTGTCGCCGACGAGGATGGTCTCGGAGGTGGTTTTGGGACTCTAGGAATGCGGGATCTGAGATTGTGCACAGTCGATGACTCAGCGAGGTCCTCCGAGTGAAATCGAGAATGACTCGGTCTCTCGGCGTGATCAATTTCTTCTCGCTTCGAGTTCGAATTCGAATTCGAACAGTCTAGCTTGTGAGATTCGTGATTCGCGCCAATGTCCGCAGTTCTGAGTCCCTTCTTCAAGCTCTTGATCAGATTCGACCTGCCAGTAACCTCAACCAGTCCCTGAATCCTCTGCGACGATAGATAGTACTCCCTGCTCTCCGCCTCCGATTTTCTCAGCTCCACCACCTCCTCTTCCAACGCCTTCACCTTCCTCTCACTCTCCACCCTCTCCTCCACCACCTTCGCCGTTAGCTCCACCACCTCCGTCCTCAACCTTTCGTTCTCAGCCTCCACCACTTCGCTCCTCTTCACATACCTCTCGAGCTCGCCGCTCTTCTCCGCGATCTCGTTCTCCAGAACCGGAACAATCGCCACAGCCTCTCTCAACAACTTATGCTCCAGAAGCTCCGTCTTCAACCGAGACTCCCTCTCCCGGAGCTCCTCCACTAGCCGTATCAACTCCGCCACATCCGGAGGCCGCGGCTGGACCTGCGCGGAGGAGCGCGGGAAGTACGCCCCAAAAGAACGCGAGAGCGTCGTCTTCTGCTGAGCCTTCCCTCCGCCGTTGCTCGGCGACGGCGGTGTCTCGTGCCTCGGAGACGCCGATTTCTGCAGTCCCATCGCCGCCCTCACCACCTTCCCCGCCACCATTGTAGCAACCCTCGAGCTCTGTCACCGAAATTTCTGCAACCTAATTTAATATTTGATTTTACAGAGACATTTTTTGGGGGAAGAAAATGATTCTGAACTGAAAGAGAGAGAGCATTGAGTGTATAAAAGAGCGGCACGGAATGCGAAAAACGGTCTTATTTTCTTGGATCTCTGTTTGACGTTAGCTCAGAAATCACTGTAAAAAAAAGTTAAGTTAAAGGTAAATAAAATTGGATAATATTCTGTTGGGTCACATATTTAACGTTGCTGAGTAAGTACACGCGCCCTGAATAGAGAAAAAAATGTAATTCACGCAATCAATTGTTTCTGAAATCGATATTAATTATAAGAGAAAACTATCGATGCCTACTCAAAATCATGCCCATTTAACTGATGCCTACCTAAAATTTAAAATTAATTGATGCATACCCTGAAGTTTCGAAAATGTAACTCAAAACCCCTCTGTCAGCTAAAATGACGAAAATACTCTCAACTACACTTCAATAATTATGTTTAAAAAATTATTTAAAAATTACTTTTGTTATATTTATATATTTACTTATTAAATGACTTCATTTTTATTTAAAAATCACTTCATTATATGTTAAAAAAATTATTTAAAAAAATCACTGAGGGTATTTTTGTCATTTTAGCTGACAAAAGGGGTTTTTAGTTACAAATCGTAACTTCAGTGTATGCATCAGTTAACTTTAAACTTCAGAGTAAACATCGGTTAAATGACCATGGTTTTGGGTAGGTATCTGTAGTTTTCCCTAATTATAATAAGAGCATCAATTTCTTTTTGCGTGCGCTCGTCTCCGTTCAGATTGGAGTCCCTAGAGTAGTATGTTGCCGCTGCTATCACTACACACTCGGGAGAGAGCCTCTCTCCCATCATTTTCTTGAACGACGACTTTTCCCCGCTCCTTTTTCTCTCGTCAAGGTCGCATTCATCTTTAAGAGCACATACAATTGGTTGATGCGTTTTATGAACGACGAACCGAATCGTATCTTAGAGGTTTGCGAGTCGCAGGCCGACGCGCGGTACGCGACTCGCTTATCCTAAAACGCGGTTCGTTGTGCAACGCGCGTTCGTTATGCTGATACACCGATTCTCTTTTAACTAAAAGGTCAAACTAATGTAAAGCTTACACTTTTGACAAGACTCAACATTAAATATTCATTTTAAAAGTTAATCTAGATTATGGATTAATTTTTAAAATTTGAGCTTTAACTGATAAATCAGGTGTACAAAGTTGTAATTGTTCAAGGTCATTAAGACAAGTGTTTAGTAACTGAAATGAAATTCTAATAAATATCTTCATAAAGTTTAAAAATATGAGGTTGACTATAATTGAGGTCTCAAAATTGAAATTAAGCTTCTTTATTTATTATATTATGCAAAAATTGAAATTAAGCTTAGTAGACAGATTTATTGACATGGGAACAACATTTATTGGACAAGAGGTTTCGGTTAGCTTTGACTAAGTAAGGGGCGCGTGGGAATTGTTTGGTGTGTTCGTTGAGCGTGAAAAGTATCTCAAAAGGTCTGTGTTTTTTTTTAAATTAAATAGATATTATTAATTTATAAAAGTCGTTATAATGACTAAAGCCTTCAAAACATTTTATGTCAAAAACTTTGAGAGATAATAATAAATTAGGTTGAACGTAATTAAAATGTTTATAATATACCTCATCATCTTCATTATAATCAAAGAGTTACAATATACATGTCCCTAAATATATAGATTAGAAAACTAAATAAAAATTTGTGACAAATTAGCTAATATAAATAAGTTTAAGTTTAAGTTCAATTTTTTATTATTATTTAGTAACCTATCGGGTCGGGTTTGGGGCGGGCAGTACCAATCCCGAGCCCGATTAAAAACTAGGTCAAACTAACCCGTCCCCAACCCATTTATGAAAATAGTTGGCCCTGGCCCAATTTTTTCGGGTCGGGCAAGTCGGGTCCCTGCTGGGTCCGAGTACCGTTGTCATCCCTACTCGTGAACCGTTGAGCTGGTTCGTTGGAACGATCTATGTGAACCAATATCATCTAACGGCCTTATCCTCTTATATCCTTCAGTCCCATAATCCTTAGTCCATTTAGGTTCTCTTAATTTGATTCACTTTCCCCAATGTTTTCAGATGAAGAGTTCTGATGTTTCCTTCATCTCTTATATCTTCAACACTCTATCGTATATTTGATCATCAGAATGACTATTGGTGTAGATATTTTCACATTATGTAAAATAACCATTATATTTTTACCATAATATCGTTTATCTCGGACCAACGATCCTTGAATTATTTCTATGTCTTATGGGAGGGTTAAGGCATGTCCCGATCCTTGTAATCCTTGTAGTACTCGTGTTGAACAGTTTTCCAAAACCCACCTCGAGTCTTATGTTTTTTTTGTAGGAGTCGATTGAGTGGTGAAGCCAACAAGAGAGTAATTTCTAGTATTCATCATCCAGGAGACGATAATCACAAAAATTGAATAATCGATTAAGATTAAAACTGGAGCATTTATCGTCTACTCCGAAATATACACTTTGTTGGAGGATTAATCGTATCCAAACAGTGTTTCTTTACATCCGATAATAACTTGTTTGTAACCGCTTATATCATTTATCGACCACCATATTGATATATCGCTGTCTTACGAAAAAAGAAATCAGAATGATTCCCTCTTTTGCTACCCAACTAACATGTCAAGTAACCACTAGAATTTAAGTCTTAAATGGTCAGATTGTCGTATTTCCCTATAATCTCATAACGAAATTGACTTCTCAAGTATGAAATCCGATCGGATCACAACTCAACAATAATGTTGGTCGACGATAGAGATTGTTTTGAGTGTTAACGGTGATCATCAATAGGAACATGCAGGTTGGTATGGAGCGGTCGCTTGCATGGGAATTGGCATCTTGTATACAAGGGAAGGAAGCACGTGCGTTTGGCGTGATGGAGGCACGTGAACCTGATAAAAGCGTACAAAAGTGAAGGCCATGGATGGCCCATCGGAGGCTCTGTCCGACAAGTTTAGGGCACCCATCAAGGCCACGAGCTGTGCGAAAAGAATGTTACAATGCCTTGTCTAAGGCCTTTCCAATATTGTGGTCCTAATACATTACTTGTGAACACTAGCTTGAAGCTTGGCTCTGATGCTCTTTAGCTTCACAACAACACCATCTATGTCTGCTCTGTCTTCTGGTGATTCTGCAGAGCAATCAATAGCCAATTCGAGAATCGATGCGAGAGACCTTTGTTCATCTTCTTCTTCTTCCTTACCCTCTTTTCTGATCAAATCTGCGTCTACAACTTGAGCTATGGCGTGAGGCAAGGACTTGTTTATCCAATGCCTCAAGCTCAGCTGGCCCTCGAACATGTCGTTTGTGGGTTTCTTTCTCGTGAAGGTTTCCATGAGGAGGATGCCAAAACTGTGGACATCACCTCTTGTTGAAACAATTCCTTGTGATCCATACTCTACATATTCATGAAAACAAACAACTGAATCATATGACCATGATGGATGATATGATATATATGTTGAGATTATTAATTTCATATAGACTATAACAGACCCAATTAATATGATCGGTCTTTTAGTTATGGAAGCTTAGGCAAAATGTATCATGTACTTTCGACCTTTTACAGATTACTTTCATTTAATAAAAAGTTGCGGGTTGTGCACTGTGTCAATTTACTCTACAATGATGATTTTGTCCTTGAAATTTTAAACTAAAAACAAATTGTAAAAAAACCCACATGGAATCAAATTATTCAATTTACAAAATTTACTGTCATAATAAAAAAATCATTCTATACTAACCTAATCAAAATATTTAAATTATGGATTTTTTTCTTCGTTTTGAAATCTAAAATTTCAAGAATAAAATCGTCATTTAAGAATAAATATACACAAAATGCAACAAAATATAACCACTAGCAACAATCTAGTAGTAATGTATCAACCTGCAATAAACCGATAATACAGAGTAGTGAACTCACCTGGTGCCATATACCCAACTGTGGCAAGCGTCTTGGTTTGTGCCATAGCTTCTCCTTCACCAAGCAACTTGGATATGCCAAAATCACCCACATGAGCAACCATATTCTCATCCAGAAGAACATTACTAGGCTTCAGATCACAGTGCACAATGGGTGTGGATTGGCCATGGTGAAGATACTCCAATGCAGACGCCACATCTATCATTATATTTAGCCGTTGCAGAGCATCCAAGAACAAATCTTTAGAGTAGAGCCAGTTCTCGAGACTCCCATTGGCCATATACTCCAATACCAGACACTTGAAATCAAGGCTGCTACAGCTGCTGATGATTTTGATCAGGTTCCTGTGACGGATATGGCCCAGCACTTCACATTCAGCATCAAAACTCTTGAATGCTCCTATGTTTTGCATATTGAAAACCTTCACTGCAACTGTCTTCCCATCAGAAAGATCTCCTTTGTACACTGACCCGAAACTTCCCTTGCCAAGTAAGTTGCTTTCACTGAACCCATTTGTTGCTTTCTGGATCTCATGGTATGCAACTCTTCTCCACGTTGCTAGAGGTAAAGGGTCTTCTTCAGTTGGTCTCTTTTGGTTCTTCCTGTGGTATCTCAGTAAAACAAATACTAGAGCAAGTACAAGAATAGCTGATATAACAATGGCTGGCAAGATATATCTAAGCTTAGAAGCTGTGGTGCTCTGTTGAGTTCTGATCTTACATTGTGGTACTTGCAGTTTTGGTGAGCCACACAGTGCATCGTTCTGCATGAAAGATTGAGCTGGGAAGTTCGCAAAAGACCCTCCATTTGGAATTTCACCTTGTAGTCTATTGAATGACACATTGAAACGTTTGAGACTTGACAAAGCCTCCAGAGACTTTGGAATTGTCCCACTAAGGTTGTTGCTTGATAAGTCCAAGACCTCTAAACTTACCAAGTTTCCAAATGTCCGAGGAATCTGGCCCTGTAACCTGTTGCTTGCCAAGGACAGATTCTTCAGAGATTGAAGCTCGCCAATGGTGCTTGGGATGTCACCTGATAGCTCATTTCCTGACAAGTCTATTTGAGTCACAACTTTCAAATTCCCAATATCTGAAGGTAAATGCCCAGTTAGAGAATTTGAGGACAAGTTCACATCCAAAATGTCCTTGAGGCTCCACAAGGTCAGCGGTATTGAAGATGCTAACTTGTTGGAGTTCAAGTATAGACTTCTTAGTAAAGTAAGATTACCAATACATGAAGGTACAGACCCAGAAATCTGATTATCACTGAAAATCACATCATTCAAATTGCTCAATTGACATATACTATCTGGGATTGATCCTCCCAATATGTTTCCTTCAAGATATAGGCCTTGGAGATTATGCAAACTTCCAAGTTTAGCTGGAACATGTCCTGTCAAGTCATTGTGTGCCAAGTTCAACAGAGCCAAGCTTCTTAAGTTGACAATTTCTTCTGGAATGCTGCCTTCGATTCTGCAATAGTCCAAGAACAAGTTTTCTAGAGAAGTGGAGAGGTTTCCTATTGAAATTGGAAGAATGCCAGTCAAAGGGTTATCTGCTAATGCTAAAACTCTCAGATTTCTGCAGTTGGTCAAAGAAGTAAGGAGGCTCAATTCTTGTGTAGAAGATCCGCTCGTGAGATTATTAGTATGCAGATTGAGCCACTCAAGATGCACCAAGTTTCCAAGTGTGTCGGGAATTGAGCCAGAGAATGAGTTGTGAGCAAACTCTATGAGAGTGAGTTTAGAGGAGTTGGAAATGGAGCTTGGGATGGTTCCGGTGAGATAGTTATCTCCCAGGTAAAGCAGCTCAAGATTAGGAAGCCAAAGGCCCAAGCTAGATGGAAGAGTACCGGAAAGCCTATTAGTAACTAGTGCAATCATTTGCACTGTTGAGCTATTGAAGATCATAGGTGGGATATGGCCAGTTAAGCTATTGTTATTGAAGGCCAAACTGTCTAGAGTCCTAAGATCACCAATCTCAGAAGGTATTGAGCCTGAAAATTATAAAACCACCATGACACAAATCAAGCTACAAAAATCATACTAAAATTTCATTCAAGATTTCTCCTAAGCTGATATCTGTTTGATCATATTGCATAGATCTCGTACTTAAACCAAACTTTTCTGTACCTGTTAAGTAGTTGTCACTCAAACCAAGTGTCTTCAGTGAAGTAAGGTTCCCAATAGCCTTTGGTATGCTTCCTGCAAAACCGTCCCAGCTCAAGATGAATTAACAGCAAACCCAAGTGATAAAATAGAGGCACATTTCACAATTCAATGTCTCTTGCATTAGCACACTAATGAAACAACAATCTAACTAGCAACTACATGTCATAAACGAAATTTTCTCTAAGTTATTTCAAATCCTCTCATCTTCCATTAAATTATGGGAGCGACTGTGTTATTGCCTCTAACTGCAGGAAGTTCACAGCATTCCCAAACAACCAACCAAGTTTTGACGAAGAACAAGTCGAACTTTTCAAATCTTCAACTATATATATAGCCAGTTATCCATAAACTCTATAAGTTGGATATGCATATGTGAAAATTTAAATGGTTGTTAACTAAGATTTTCCATTGAATCATCTACTAACAATCAGTACAATATGCTAAAAATATGTATTTTAGCATTGTCTCTCTTATTTTCCACAAGTGTAAGAAGTAAGAACTATATAACATCAGCCATAGATCCATCATACAATATTCAGAAAAATAAAACAGCATTTACTATAAATTAGTTCCTAATACCCTAGAGATCAGGTAATCATGTAAACCCAAAATCAACAGCAGAACATAGCACATACAGTAATTTCATCAAACATCTGGTGTGCATTATATTTATAGATGGTAAGTACCACAAAATGGATCAAAATACATACCTATCAAGTTGTTGACTCCGAGATAAAGACCTTGCAAGAGGGTCAAGTTGCCAATACCCATTGGAATGCTTCCATTGAACTTATTGTATGCCAACGAGAGGTCTAGGAGCTTTGCGCATCGGCTCAGAGAAGAAGGGATTGGACCTGAAATCTGGTTCTGGGAAAGAAGCAGTTCTTTCAAGAGAGGAAGGCGATGACAAAGATCGTCTGGGAGGACACCGGAGAGAGCATTGAAGGTGAAATCCATGTAGCTCAATGAAGTGAGGTTGAAGATAGTTGAAGGAATGGATCCTGTTAAGCCACTGTTTGGTAGACTCAAGACCTCTAGATTCTTTATATTGCCTATCTCCTCTGGAATCACTCCACCTGCAAAATGTCATCAATAGTAGTGCTCATGAACCTTGTATTAACATGAATTTGTTAAGTAATTATAAAAAATGCATACCTAGGAAGTCATTGGAACCTAGCTCCAAGTTCCTCAACATGGTCAAATTCCCCAATCCCACAGGCAAATTCCCTGTAAAATTGTTATGAGCCAAATTCAACTTCTCGAGCTTCGTGCACCTCCACAAACTCGCCGGGATTTCACCGGAGATCTGATTCCGGTGCAAATACACCCCTCTGAGGCCATTACTAAGCCGGTCAAACATCTCCGATGGGAGCGACCCAGACAGTTGATTCGAGCTAAGATCAATGTTCTCCAGCGACGATTTCGAGTTGGAGATTCCGAGTTCGATCGAACCCCCAAATTCATTGTCGCTGAGATCGAGAATTCGCAGCGACGAGAGGTTGAAGACGCCTGACGGGACCGGCCCTGAAAGCCTGTTCGATTGCAAGCTCAAAAACGTCAGGTTACGAAGATTACCGATGTCCTGAGAAACCTGGCCTCGCAGAGAATTGAACCCTAAATTTAAAATCTGTACGGTTCGGATCTGATAGAGCGTAACTGGGATCTGTCCGGTTAAATTGTTGAATGCAAAATCGATGAGTTTCAGACTTGATAAAAGACCCAATCGGCTTGGAATCGAGCCGTGGAGGGAGTTGTTTTGGGCGGAGAGGCTGAGGAGGGACGAGAGATTCCCGAGCTCCGGGGGAAGAGTTCCGGCGAGGCTCATGGAGGAGATGTTTAAGGCTGTGACGCGGCCGGAGCGGCCGCAGGTGATGCCGACCCAGTCGCAGACTGAGGTTCCGGCGGACCAGTTGGCGGAGAGGAGGTTTTGAGGGTCGCCGGTAATGCGAGATTTCAAGGAGAGGAGCGCTGATTCGTCGGTGGAGGTGGCGGTTGCTGGAGCCGCTGCGGCGAGGAGATGGAAATGGAAGAACAGAGACAACAAGAAATTGGCGGGAAGGCAACGGTAAAGTTTCTCCATTTTCGTGCTTGGGATGTGGTGATTGACATTGTGTTGTGTCTACGGTTCTATTTGTATAATAACAATATATTGTACATGGGTCATTTTTCAATAAATGTGAAACAAAATGAGTCGGATTGAGAGAGGAAAATTACATGTCAATGCCATTGTTGCATTATTTTCTTTTATTCTAAACAATATTAAAATCTAAAAAAATTATTGTATCATAAATTATAGATCTACGTGAAACATACATACATACTTACATACAGGCTATAGTTGTACGTATAATACAATAAATTCTAAATTTGCTAGACAAACTATAAAAAAAACGCAACACACTGCACAACAACAAATATACATAAACCCACGTTAAAGACGATTATTTGTTCAAACTGAATCGAATTCAAAATCTCTCACATAAACACCTGAGTTTGACAACTAAAAACTTAAGTTCAAAATTTTAAAATACTCCATAAATGTTTCTACTTGTTCACATACCTTTCGAAACATAACATAAAAAGGATAAGAGCATCCATGACGCTAGCCTCTTACGTTGGCAGGGAGCTCATAAGGAAGAGAGAATGCAAAAAGTAAGAGAGAAAAATGATTTAAATAGTGTTGGTGGTAAGAGGAGGTAGTAAGTTCATAGCCGGCGCTTACCGTCGGCGGAGAGAAATTTGTGAAGAAAAATATCACGAACAGTCAGCACGAACAGACTAGCATTGCAGGGGTGCTAACTGTAACGCTAAAAATATTAATTTAGTATTTTAACAGCCAGTCTTATCATAATTTACTGACTATTAGTATTGTATATACTATATGCTCTAAAAAAACGGGGTTTATCGAACATACCTCACTCATGTCAGTAGCTGACTTTTAACAAATCCTCATTCATTTTCGTATATATATGGCTGCCAATGTAGAAAGGACTTTTGAATGTTTGATGATTCACACCAACCTAATTCCCCCCACTGTCCGAAAATGTTGATTTGCCTGTGTTGTGTCTCCAAAAGATCTTCTTTATCTAAAAGCAACCTTTTGGCATGCATACGTATGAACAGAAAACGTACTAACCTTGATTTCATACCCAACTTGGAGAAGAAAAACGGTCCTTTTGTCTGAAAAATACATTAATCTAATGGTGGACAAGGACAAAATAAAAACATTGTTGAGTCCTTTTGACTTTAATTTTTTTATATTAAAATTACAAGATAAGTTCGTAGTCTAATTTTGCTATAAAAAAAATATGATTTGAACCTTTGTATTTGAATGATTTTTAAAAAAAAACGAAAGGTACGGATTTCATCTTTACAAAAATCATTATATGCTTGAGGTTCTCGAAGGGCCCCGAACAATAACTCTGAGACAGAGGACCGTATAACACGGTTTATAAAAGCTATAAAAACAAACAGAAATTAAATTATGGAACTGACGAAATTGATGAAGACTGGTCAAGGTGGGACCTGGACGTTGCTTGATCTCATGGAGAGGACTCGTTTTGTCTGGTTGAAAACCGAACTTGGCCCCATCAGTAACATAAGGAGAATCGGCTTGAGCCAAGGACTCCTCCGTAAGTAGGCCCCCAAAGCCATATACGCCTCTCATTTCTTCTGGTGGGGCTGTTTCCCAACTTTTTTCCGATCTTTCCGGAATTCACCTGTAGTGTCGCTCTTCATTTTCGACGTCGCCCCATACAACGACCCATTTGGCAGCATCCCAAGCAGTGTCCCAAATGAGGAATATGCAGCTTCCCTGATGGGACAAGCAGCTTCGCAAATGGGAAAACTTAGCCAAGCTTCCCACAAGCAACATCCAAGCTGATCCCAAATGTTCAACCCTAACCTTGGTATGGTATCTAGGGCTACAATTTCCCCCCTTCCGCGAGATGCTGAGGAATTAGGTAGGGTATTCGGGGCTAGTGGTTCGAACCTAGGGGATGGGTTGGTGCATTCCCTTAATCCGTAACATAGATCTTATCCATCTTCTCAGGGGTGTATTTTAAAAGGGAATAATGAAACTGCAGGATCCCTGACATCTTCAAGTAATAGTCTTGAACCGGGTGGCCAATCCGATTGTAGCTAAAATAGAATATTGGTAGCCGATCATAGGTCAGGGTGACTTGGATTGGCTCTCGATATTCCTGGAACCTTAGGAGCATCGTCCTGCGAGCGGACAATGAAGCTCCATCCAAAATCGAACCCTAATGGTCCCACCCCAATAGAGACCACGTTGATCACAAGACACATCCACACATCCCCCAGTGTTCTCCCCAATGACTTCTCATGTGGCCTTAGTACAAACCAAATGTGGCAGACCGCGAGCATGCACCCACAACTGAATCCGGTCCAAAGAGGGAAGGTCTCGAGCAAGCGGGCACCTATTGAAACACCATGGTTCGTTAGCATGAACCCATGCCCTAGCTTCCTTACTGGTGAAATGGAAACCGAACGTGTCCGACCCTAGATTCTTGACCACCAACCCTAACTTCGAGCGCTCCCATGCACACGTGAAAGATTCTGAGCATGAAGTCCCTATAGGACGGTTTTGGTGAGATAAGTGTGCAAACCATCACGTACTGCTGACGAGCCATAACTGTGGGGTCAATCGGAGTGTAAGGCACCATAATATCCATGGCTTCCTCCTCAAGCAAAGAGTAGGCCGAAAGGCCAGCCTGAAGAGTATACATAGATGTCCTTGGTTCCTTAACCAACACACCCTCCCTAGGGGTCCTCGATTTATCAGGGGCAGGGCCGTTTGAGATCAGAGAATGCGCCCTCAGAGCCACGGGAACAGGACCTTCCAGTGGTGGCACTTCCATGCGTTGAGCCGAGGCGACCGAGTTAGGATTAGGGTTAGAAACCCTAGTCGGTGGCGATCCTTCTGAAACAGGTCCTTCCAGAGGCGTCTGGACAACATCAGCAAACGAGGAGACGGAGGAGAAATTCTGGGGCCGGCCACGCTTTGGCTTGATTAGGTTAGGTATCCCCGACCCATCCCCCGGAGAAAAAAAGACCAATGCCGATGATGGCATGGGTGTGAGTTCTGGGGAAGGAGAAGATGCAACTTGGAACGGTGGCCCGATCGATAGCAAAGTGATGGAGGAGGAAGAGACGATGGGGGAAGTTTTTGACTTTCGCTTCTTCCTCTCTCTCACCGAACGAACAAATCCGGATGAAGTTTGTGGGGGCGTAAGGAGAGGCACCGAGGGGACATGGACGTCAAGCACACCATGCTCCATTGGTAGAGGGAGCGGCGATGTGGTGATCGAATTTACATGAGGGTTGAGGCTAGAATTTTATTAGAGAGCATAGTGCACGTAATCGTGAAGAATATGTTTTGAATTACTTCTTTTTTCTCCCTAAAATTGACATCTAAACACTTACGGCATAAAAATTATGTGGAAATAAAGTCAACAAAACAAAATTATATCGGCCGATTTTCATGTAGTAAAATCTATGACTTATTAGAAGTTAAACTATTGTGTTATGCGTTTCAAAAAAAAAAATATTGTGTATTTTGAGCGAAAGGTGTAATCTTATAACTTTCATAATCGATTACATTGTTGTACATCGAGGAACAAGCTCTTCGACCACGGAAGGTCGGTATGAATGAACAATGGTTCACTGAGCCTTTTCATATCAGAACTGTCATAGACGATATTTTGATGCCCCACGAGCAGAGACAAAAGACGGAGAGGGGGGGGGGGAGATACTGGAGATCCTGGGGGACCTCGACGGTAATGGAAGCATCGTATAGAGACCCCTCCCAGAGCCAGTCCCTGATGCTCCCCTCCCTAGAGAAATCATCGATTCTCTGTTCGACATGCATTCATCCTGCAAAGACAAACTCAAATAAAAAAAATAAAAAAAACACCCTTTGTATTAGCCAGATCCATGATCGTGAAAGGGGTCGAGGCGGTTGCAGCGATGGAGGCCAAGGAGAAGGATGCGCCGGCTGCGGCTGCAGATCCAGCGGCGTCGACTTCAAGGGCGACTCTAGAGATGGCAGCGGCATCCGAGACGACGGCGACGACGGCGGCGACTTCAAGGGTGGCGGCAACAGCATCAGGGACGACGAATGTAGAGATGTAAACCTCCGGGGCGGCGGAATCAGGCGTGCGTCAGGGGCGGCGACGGCGACTACAGAGGCTTCGGCGGCTTGAAGGTTGGTTGACGCCGAGGTGAGCCAGAAGAAAACCATCAAGATTGCAGAGGGGGACTGAGCAGGATCGGTAGACGCATCTGTGGTGGTGAGGGAGAGTCCACGGCGCGATGGCTAACAACGGCCCCAGAGGAACCTTAGCAGAGAGAACTCGCGCAGGCCAGAGAGAAACCTAACAGAGAAAACTCGCGCAGGACTCGAAGGAGATGTACCGAGGAGATGGTGGATACAGAAGAGAAGAAGAACCATGACATATTATAGTCATAGTCATAGTGGTGCGTACGACGACACATGCTCAAAACTACATGAGAGAAGACAACCAAGTATTTATTTTGGAATTAGAAAAAAAAAACTATTGTGTTATGTTAGGTGTGTCTCCACTGATGAGTATTTATTTTAGGAAAAACTACTCTTTATCATATTTAAATTGTATCAATTCACTCAATCAAAAATAATTCTTTGATTAAATAGTCCTCTTTAATAAAAACAAAGTCCCTCGTATAAAAATAAACTAAGTAGACTTTTTTTTAGAAGAACAAGGAATATTATTACTGAAAAAAGAGATAGTTTGACGAGTACACAATTGTACCTATCTTACAGGATAAAATCCAACTAAATAACAGAAAGCAATAACATAAAGTAAAAGTTGTTCGATGCTTAGAGGCGGTTAAAGGGGGATATTTGCGGTAGCATCCAATGGAACCCTGGATACCGATACAGCATGCTTCTACCATATGACACTGGCCGAGCCAGCCGAGTGAGAGGGGAATACTGGTGGACTGTCATCTCCCCCGGTGAGTCAGCGTGCGTCGTCCTCCCTTGACTGATAATGTTAGGGCTCCTGAACGCGGGATTGCTGACACCGGACTGGTAGGGGAGACAGATAACGATTGTCGATGGTACCCTCGCCATCTATTCGCCAGGAATGGGGGCACAGTCGACCACCCCCTTCCTGGGCCACCTCAGACTCATTCCGCAAGGCGAGGGTGCCTGAAGCCCTCCGCCGCTGCTATGTTTGACGTACCATCATAATTCCGAGAACTCCGTGCCAAAACAGCCTGACCCGCCTCGTAACCCATGCCCACGCCTAGGGCTGAGCAAAAATCCGACCATCACCGTAAACCGACCGTCCCCGGCCGTCTCCGTCACCGAAAAACCCGGAACCGGCCTAACCACGGGTGGACATGGGTTGGAAATACCTGAACCGGCGCAGTCAACGGGCTTGACCGGTTTTCAGACTAGAAAACCGGTTATACCCGAACCGGCCTACACTGTAGATCGGTGATAGAAAATTGAGATCCAAGCTTTTTTTTATAGATCTTCCATTTGTTCTTACACTTCTTGATCGATGAGGACCTCATTAATATTTCATCCACCTAAGTTTTTTAGTTTACAACAAAAAATAGAGCTCTGATTCATCTTATTTTTTCTATATTGCTTAGATTAGATTTATTGTTCTTTTATTTGTTTCATTTATTGATGTATTTTTGTTAGCTCTGTTGCCTCTGTACATCTTGTTTAAAAAAAATTAAACACCAGATTTAAGCACTGAAAGTGAGCTCTTGAATCCTAAATTGTTTATTAGACTACTAAAATTTGGATTATGGTGCAAGAGATAAGTTAAACAAGTTCGAATACAAGAAAAAAAGAAAGATATAAATATAATCAAGTTCGAATGCAAGCAAAAAAAAGATATCAATATAAATTCATGGAAATCAGGTAGATGTAATCTAATTTGAATGGTCCAAGGCCTATATTATGATCGGTTATCCCGATTAAAAACCGGCGCCGACCACGGTTTTATCCGTACGGTTATTTCATTTTTTTTCGGTTGCCGGTGACGGATCCGGTGACAATATTTTGGTAACCGGAAGAGTTGGTCCGGTGGCAAAAAATTGGGCTGGGTTGGTTGGTTATAACCGTCCCCGGCCGGTAATGAGGTCGGGCGGTTATCGGCCTTCCCTTTAGCGACCGGTGATGGGGATGGGTACGAGTTTTATGTAACCGGAAAAAACGGTTTGGGTAATGGGTTTGAGATTTGGGGCGGGTACCGGCCGATGCTCACCCCTACCCACGCCCATAGACCCACCCGACTCATCACCAAGGAAAACCCTAGGGGATTTCTTCCCCAGCCTCCTCCACCACACAGCGCCGCCGCCGCCGTCCTCGCCCTTGGCTTCCCTAGCCCACCCTTGTCCTGCACCCTCTTCTGCAAGGCCAACACCGGAGAGGCCACCACCGGAGACCATGGGACCAACCACTCCAACAGCGCCGCCATCGGAAGTGGGGCAATAAGACCCGATTTCCCCACAAAAACGAGCCTAACTTCGTCGATTGAGTTCCCAAAATCCACCCGAAAAACAGAGAATTCAACGACAACGCCGAGCACAAAAAAATTACCCCCATTCCATCTCCCGGATCTGAGACGAACGAGCACCTTTCGGCCGCCTGCAAAACCGCCGCACACAGTTGCTTCCCCTTCGCGAAATCGCCGAAGCTAGGGCCGACATAGCCATGGTAGTATACATCATCACACTACCTAGGATCATGGCCATGATCCTTCTCTGCTGCGCCATATGCCTCTGCGGCGCTAGGGCAGCAAAGAGCATAGTTCAACTAAGTAGACTTTCGGTTCATCTTTTATATATATTTTTAATTAGTTTTTTTTCATATACTATATGTGGTAGTTTTGTCACTAAACTTCGAATTAAAATAAATTGAAACAAATATTTTTTAATCAAGTGAATTGATACTATTTAAAATACAATATAACAAATTGATAATAATTGAAAGAACCAGGTGGTGAAACGTAACTTCCACCCCTTTTATATACTTGCCATATAATTCAAAATATAATATAACATTACATACTAATCTTAGCATTGTTTTAAAAATAGGTCTTGGACGAGTTAATCAACGCATAGATAAAGATTTTTAGGGCACCGACTCTATTTTACAAATTGGATGACTCAACGTATCTTTTAATTCTCCTCTCTAGCTTTGTGAGAACCCATACACCCCTAAATCCTAGTTGCCAGCGGCGGTCTCTATGGCTTTGCCTATGGAGGCTGTCGATGGAGCTCTCTCTTCCTCTTTTTCCTCATATAGAGCCCTTCTTTCAGCAATCGTCTTCGTCTGTACAACAATTAAAACCTTCTTCCGCCCAAGCACAACCTCCGCCGTCCTGGTCGCGTCCCTCCATCATTGCCGGATATACACTTCAATCAGGCGAGCCACTGGTGGTTACTCTCCTCCTCGTCGTCGACCGAGGTAACACTGGCTATTCAAGAATCGATCTCCATAATTTATGGCTTCGATGTATCGAGGGTTGGTTTTGATAAAGTTTTACCAACCGAACACTCGTAGGACCCGTTTGGAGAAGGTTTTGGAGCGATACAGTCAGTAGAGTTGGGATCCAGGGCCTACCCGTCATGACTCGGGACCGATGTTGCTTGGCCGTCCCGAGAGGAGCAAGGAAACAACTCGTTTTTCCTGTTTCAGTTTAGATTCAGTTTTACTTTCAGTTTTGAATTGTTTTAGTTGGAGGTTATTCTACTATTTTCTTTTAGTTGTTTTCGTTTAATTTATTTGAAATGCTGGTAAGAGGCAATTTGTATATACGAAAAAAGAATAGACTATTTTTACGGGTCCAAGAGAACTACGCCCGTTACGACGCACCCGAATAATATTCTGAAACTCAAAACTTTTGGTCCTACTATATAATTTTTGATGGACAGAAATGTATTTGCTCAACTTACTCGTTTCAAAAAAACCAAATTGGATGACTCTAAGAAGATTTAAAAAGATTAAGTTAGTATGGTAAAAAAACATTTGTCTACCCTAGAATGGACTTGGACCTAAACACTGTACCATAAATCCAAAAACTAAAAACTAAAAAATCATACTAAGTACTAAATAGCACAAAATAGCCCAATACCAAAGATGACACTACCTCTAGAGAAAAGCCCAAATTGATAAAGTGAAATGATCGAGGTTCGATTTCTACACTGAGTCCTGAAAATTTATTCACTTCCAATTCAGCACGCGATTTGGGGAACTGAAGACGCCAACTGGTGGTTCGTGATTGCTGCTTGTGATGGACAACGACAATCCTCAAGGCGGCGCCGGAGAACCCGCCATGGACTCTGGCGGTTGGAGGGCGCAGCTGATGCCTGATGCTCGCCATAGGATCGTCAACAAAATGTCAGTGCTCCGCTTTTTTTCTTCTTCATCTGTATATCATGACAGTGAACTGGTTTGATGCTCACAATTTTGGGGGGTTTAGTGTAGATGCTAATGTTTGAGCTGATTGTATTGAGCATCGTCAACAATTTTGATGATTAACAACGAGCCATTTGGGAATTTAGGTTAAAACTTGCTTATCTGTGCTGTATGTTATTGTTGATGGCATAAAAGCCATAGATTGTACATATATAGCAGTAGGGATGATGATGATGATGATGATAAGAAGAAGAAGAATAAGTAAACAAAAATTCTACCAACTCTTATGCCATGTATAGTTTAGCTTTAAATCAATGTAGTTCAAGTTCAAGCTTTGGCTCCAATGATTTGGTCTGTTATGGTTCATAATTAGTGATCCTTTTCAAATGCAACTATTTCGTATTGACAGTTATGATAGCAGAAATGATAGGCAAGTAATATGATTTTTTGGTTTACCGCAATTTCATGGCATGGGTCAAAACAGCCTGCTAAAACATTTATAACTTAAGCTTGCTTTTCCAGCTCAAATGAGACTCTGATCAGTTCCTTCCTACCCTGCTCGCATATATTAGAGATGCAATGCAACGGGCTGAAACTTATGCTGATTTTTTGTGTTATAAAATGTTTTTTATCAACATAATTGTGCCAAATGATAAATATCTGACACCATGTGTATAGAGGGGAAACTTTGAAGAGGCACCTTCCGTATACTGGAGAAGAGGGAATACTTGAACTGAAGAAGATTGCGGTTAGGTTTGAGGAAAAGATGTATAGTTCTGCCACTAGTCAGGTAACTTTGAGTTTAGAGTATAATTATAAGGCTGTTATGCATGCTAAATCTTCTTGGTAGCTAAGACACACCAAACACAAGTATATAAATATAATCGTTCTTTTCCAGTCAGATTATCTGCGGAAGATATCTCTGAAGATGCTTACAATGGAAACTAAGTCTCAGAACCTCAAACCTGACGATCCCAATGGAAACAGCCCAGCAGAACCAGGTAAATAATATGAACTAGCAATGTGCTTTGTGTGTTATAGCTACTGAATACTAAGTCCTAGTTTATTTTATTGCGCCTTGAATTTTCACTATTTCACGTGGAGGGATGATAATATTATTTTCATGTTTTTGCTATTTTGGTCTTCTCCTTATAATGACCATCCTAATGAAACATCTAAAATGTCTGTTTTCTGGAATGCCTCATTTCAATTCTGGTAATTGAATGTTTATGGATTCTCTTTTTACAATGGATTCTTTAGTCATTAGAAAGATTTTGAGGAAAAGGTATAAAGAATTAAGTGATGGGTCTCTAAAACAACAACACTTCTGTTAAAAAGCCAATTATTCCCTTCCCTGTGACATGCCTGAGAAAGATGCCATAGCAATAAGCAATAGGAGAATAAGGCATGCCTTGCTATATTTAGTAGTGGTTGAGGTTTTCAAATCAATAAATTAGAAGTTGTTGTGATCATGGGACTTTTCCCTTATCTTATCTTATTTTGTTGTTTGAATCGTCTGGCATCTATTTATATGCATACAAGAAAATAAAGAGGCATCAACAATCTACAAATACTTATCTGGTTTTATGAGATCTTGAGTTCCCAAAACTCCAACTCACTCCCCAAACTCCCCCAAACCTTCACTTAGTTTCAGTAAGTCCCAAACCCTATCCCTAGTTCACAATTGCCTCCCAGAGAGCTTCAACTTTTAATAAATTAGACTGTAACATCGCAACCTTAGTTCCTAATTCCCTATTGCTGTTTGGTTCTTGTGAGCTGGATTGATTTTGGATTTATAATTTAGGGTCTTTAGAATTTGTTTTTTTTTTTAAAAAAATATTTGGCCTTGGTAATGCCTTCAATATGATGTAATGGCGCACATAATAGGATTCTTGAAGTGAAATTGGAAGTTTCAAGTTTGAGGATTTGTTAGATAGTGAATTTTGAAACACTATACGTTTGAAACCCTGCCATGGATATGAATAGGAATTGGAAGATAGGCTGGTGTTGGGGGCTGGGATGAATATAGAGAAAAGTTTGAGGTTAGAGCACCATAGGAGAGGTAGTGGAGTAAACAAGTGCTCGAAGGTAAATTTTGAAAATCTAAAAGCTAAGTAGGGGTATTATAGTCTCTCTTTTTTCCAAACAATTAAAAACAAAATGAAATCTAACGCGGGTAATAATAGCGATACTTAACTAGAGTAAAGAAGAAGTGCACAAAGGCAATTTTTGAAAATCTAAAAGCCATGTAGTCTTTTTCTAAACAATTAAAAACAAAATGAAATCTAGGGTAGGAAATAATAGTGATACTTAACTAGAGTTATGAATATTTTTTTGAAGTTAAGCGAATGAGTGTAGTTAACTGACGTTCTCCTCTTAAGTTAATGAATGACATTAATAGTCATTACATTAGGAAAAAAAGGTCAGGGCTACATTTATTCGTATGGAATTAGGGATTTCAACGGGTCGAGTGATACCCATACCCGACCCGATTTGCATACCCGATACCCGTACTTGGTTAATGCCCGATTTTACCTGCCCCCCTCGCTATCTAGTTGGGTCGGTAGTCCCCGATCCAACCCGTTCATAAGTTCCGCTAAAGTATTATTGTAACATATTCATACATATCTACATGCAAAGCTAATTAAAAGACAAAAAGTTGTTGATTAAGTATGACATTATTGAGCATTAACATGATTGAGTATTAATATCGACATATCCATAAGAAAAGCTAATTAGAAGATAAAAAGTTGTTGACACTAATCATTTAATCAAGAGAAAATTGCAAAATACAATATAACATTCACGAATCATATTTAAACTTTAAAATAACCAATTGAGTACTAACAAGTAACAATTTATTAGGTTTATTTTATTTTATAGTATAACTATAAATAAAATAATATTTATTATATGTTATTATATGATCGGGTCGGGTAATGCCAAAGCCGATCCGTACCCTGCTAACGCACGATCACCGACCCGATCTGGTTCCTGTCGGGTTCGAGTTATTTTACCATCCCTATCTAGAATGTATCCGCTAATTAATAACCAATAAATACAAAATTGTAGCAATTAAGACAAACATTTACTATATGAATTAATAGTAGGGTTAATTTCATCTCACTACCTTAAAATTTTTTTTTTTTTTTCACTTCACTACCCTAACTTTTTTTTGTGGCATCTCATTACCCTAACATGTAATTTTTTTCACTTTCATACTCGTCGTTAAATTTCCATCCATTTATTTTTTTCATTTCACTACCCTAACTTTTTTTGTGGCATCTCATTACCCAAACATGTAATTTTTTTCACGTTCATACCCGCCGTTAAATTTTCATCCATTTTCCATCCAATACACTTAAAAAGTCCATAATACCCCTCACTAACAGTCAAATTTTCAAAAACATGCCATTGGTTTTCATTTTTATTTTTAAAAATCAGATTTTATTTTTAAAAAATCAGATTTTTATTTTTGAAAAATCAGATATTATTTTTAAAATCAGATATTATTCTTGAAAAATCAAATTTTATTTTAAAATTTTTATTTTTTATATATTAAAAATCAGTTTTAAATTTAAAAAATCCGTTTTTATTTAAAAAAAATCAGTTTTTTAGAAAAAACAGTTTTTATTTAAAAAAGGGATAATTGTCAAAACACGCACTAAAGTTTCGTCCACAAGTGAAATAGTGCACAATGTTTCGTCCACGTTGTGTGGTTACCCTAAAGTTTCGTCCACGAACATTTGTTAGTAAAATTACTTAAAATTACTTATGAAATCTAAATCAGCAAATTACTTTAGGGTAGCCACACAGCGTGGACGAAACGTGGTGCACTATTTCCATTTTGGACGAAACTTTAGGGTAGCCACACAGCGTGGGCGAAACGTTGTGCACTATTTCATTTTGTGGACGAAACGTTGTGCACTATTTCATTTGTGGACGAAACTTTAGTGCAAGTTTTGACAATTATCCCTTTAAAAAAATCAGTTTTTATTTTTAGAAATTCATTTTTTATTTTTAAAATTTAAAAAATCAATTTTTATGCACTTGAAATTAGTCCTTTTTTAGAAAAATAGTTTTACATTTATTCATCTACCCATATCACAACAAAAAGCCATCAAGTCAAGAACAACAAAACCCAGATCCCAAACCATCTCATGAACTCTAAATTCACCAACAATACCTCCCGAGATCTATTCTACCATGAACCCACAATGACCCACAGGATTTTACATTTTTTCTTTACATCAACTTTTCAACACATGTATCTTCATCTTGAAGATCTGCAATTACATAATGCCTAATTTGAAACCAACAGGATTTAACCAAATTCTCAAACCCAGGACTGCAAATTGTGCAACCCATCAACATCCTTTACCTTCCCAATCACAAACGTGATAGAACCCCACCGAATGGTGAGATCAAATTGAAACACAACCAAACCCATGCTCGATTTGTTGAGATAAAACTTAAATCAAACACAATTTCACAAATCTTGAACATGAATTAATAAAAAATCAAACACAATTTCAGATCTGGGAGAAGAAATGGCGTTGCGTGCTAGAGATGTCAGGGGATCTGGCACCTGAACTCATCCCCGTCGCCGGCCTTGCCCTGAACTCGCCGCCGTCGGACTTTCCTTGAACTCGCTGGTACCATCGCGAGATAGAAGGTGCAGCCGCAGACCTCGCTGTTGGCGTTCAACTGCTGGCGTGGGTTTGCTGGAGCACGCTGAAGCACAACGCCTGAACTCATCCCCGCCGTCGTGATGAACTCTGCAGGCCACCGTGAGTTCGTGGAGTAGAGAGAAAGATGGAAAATTTAAAGAAGGAAGAGAGAGAGTTAGATTTAATTTAGTGTGTAGATAGATTTGGTTAGCTTTAATGGAAGTGGGTTTGAAAATGGGGTTAGGGTTTTAAAACACAAAAGGGCATTTTGCTCAATATGTGAAAATTTAGGGTCATGTGCAAAGTACATGGCCATTTTCCATCCAAAATTGGATGGAAAATTAACGGTGGGTATGAAAGTGAAAAAAAAATGCATGTTATGGTAGTGAGATGCCACAAAATAAAGTTAGGTAGTAAGATGAAAAAAAGATTTTTTAGGGTAGTGAGATGAAATTAACCCTTAATAGTATTAAGTGTATTATATGATAAATCTTAATGAATATTTTACGGTTCTAAAAAAATGTTTTAAAGATTCTATCCGAATCAATAGTAGCAGTAAGTGAAAATAAATATATGGAGTTTCTGAAATGTGATTTATTCTGAAACAACATGACTAATTGAATCAAAAACTAAGAAAACTCTATTAAACCAAAAAGTAACACCCATTTTTCTCCAATCAAAATATCATGTGTATAATACACTGCCATGATTTATACTCATCCTTAAAAGCAACTGTGTATTTGTGTTTGATATATTTTAAAAGAACATATTCATGACTAATTTAAGAAATAGAGTAAGAACAGAGTTAACAGAGGGAAGAAGTCTCTGTTAAGATGTTATTGTATATGCTCTTACTGGTATGATTAACTTTATAACCACTGGACCAAACAAGTATTTAAGTAAATGTTATGTGAAGTTAATGTGTGTTTCAGTTATAGCAACAACTAAGGGACTGCTTATATTCGTGTGAACACGGAGTTGTGTGAAGTGTGTGACCCGTTGGGCCGAAACCTAAGGAAAAAATGGTCCCAGTCTTATAATTTCATGAAGATGGTAATTAAAATTGTTCATTCTAACAATGTTACTATTCATGAAGAGGATGTGGAACAGATCAAACATGAGCTAGGGTGTAAGTTTGATTCGCTCATGGTGGCTCTGAAGGATAATCCAAGTGGCTTGAGAAGGTTGTTGGAAATACTCAACAACTTCACTATAGAAACAACTTGCGGTGATGCAACTGAGCATTCCAAAGCGAGTCAAGTGTAATCGAAGAATCGATTGGAGTTACTATGCCAGAAAACCTCATGGTCAAAGTACCAAACATTTCTCGCATAAAGGGTACGAAAGGGTGAGGTTAGTGACAAAAAGCTTTAAAACCAAGACATAATAATACAATAGGGTCGGTACCACGATAGTAGGAATTGTTAACAAAATTTTATGACATTAGTTACAATATTACGATGGAACATTCATTTGGAATGTTCCGAACATCTAGTTCAAATGTCTTTTTCATCTTATGTTATTTTTTCGAAATACATATATAAAATTATAAGTATTGTACATGGTTTTATCTGAATTTGAATCAAGTTCCATCAGTTCTGAAAGTTTGAAACACGATATTGAAATGCTTGGAACACATGTTTAGTTCATTGGAGTATCGGTTAAGAATAATTGGAACATATGTACAAACATAATGGAACATTTTTATAAGAATTATGAACCATGTCTGTATATGGAGAACATCTTTGTTCGTATAGCCTGTTGGTGCATCGGATTCGCATACATCCACAGTTCACAACACATCAACATAAGTTTCAAGTATATAACATCAAAATTTGAAAAACTAGTCAACATCCTTTCATATACACACCAGTGTCAATCTCAACGAATTTATACTCTTTGTTTAGTTTAAACGTCTTACATTCTTTTTCGACTTAAAATATGTCTACGCTTTCTCTTCAACATTTTTAGACAGTTCATTCACATCGAGTGAGTAGTATGTATGGAAATCGAACCTCCAATTCAATTCATCCAGTTGTTCTTGTTGCATATATTATTAGGCCATTGGGCATGATGGAAGGCGTGACAGCCATCGAAATACAAATAAATGTCATAAATAAAAACACATACGGGCCGGAATGAGCCCAAAGTAATTAAATGTGAAGAAACTAATTGGCCTGCGCAGGCCCAAATTTAAAAGTACCCCTGACCCAAATGGGAAGAGACTAATGGGCCAGCAGAGCAGAGACTGCTTGTACCCACCCACCCAGAAAGAGTTTTATTTATTATTATTTTTAATTTATTGAATATAAAATACAGTTGTATAAACCAGTGAAGTTTTTGGCTTTATGTTTTGATTTGGAAAATGACTTAGCACTAAATGTAATACGGACATATCCATGAATGGTCCAAAAGGGCTAAATAATAATAAGACTATATAATCAATGAGGCAATTAGTGCACCTCTTTTGTAGGATGGACACTGATGCTAATTAAGCTACCAACTTTCAAATTAAAGTTTTTCTAAACAGCTATCACACTTCTTAACTTTGGTATTTAATTGATAGGGTTATTATTGGATCTCATATTAGTGCAAACACAAACTTGAATTTTCTTTTGTAGAGCTCTAGATTAGAGATTCGTATATATGGATTTTTCTCTCCCCATGGACGATTATGATAATTGAGAATAGGTATCCATATTTAACCCTAAAACATTTAGGTTCAAAATGTAAATTTATGAACAACCCAATGTCACATTATCTTATTAAAAGAGAACGGTAACCACTTATGTTTGAGTAAATTATATTGACATATCTCTTACTATACGTGTTTAACGGTTAAATACTCTAAAGTTATTTCGTAACGAAAATATATTTCGAACTAAACATTTAGTAACAACACCATCTTCCATCAATTTTCCATTCAATTGTAGGGTTAGATTTAAGTTTGGAGAGAGATTTAGGGTTGAAGTTGGTTTTAGGATTGTAACAATACATATAAGTTTCGGAATTTCAAAAAAATGAACAATAAAAGACGGACAAGTAGATGAAATGAAGGGTGTTGTTACTAAGTGTTTAGTTCATTTTACGTTTTCGTTACGAAATAACTTTGAAATATTTATCCGTTAAACGAGTATAATACGAGGTATCTCAACGTTATTTACCCTTTATGTTTCTAATAAAACCACCAATTTTCTTGCAAAAACTGAAGTGTTTTTTATTGATAAAAAAAATGATAGTAAGTTTCTGTTAACACTCACTTTTAAGGTAAATGAGAGTGTTAACAAAGTCACACACCACGAATAAATTATGAGTTGATTGAATCTCACCTATACAATTAAGGCTACCAATTTAATTAGCCACAACAACCCAATTAAATATCCACTCTCTTCTTCAAAAATGCCAAAGCTCACACATGATCCCAATTCTCAAAAGAGTCTCGCTTCCGCTCTCAGCATCCAAGTTCATGGATTCCTCTGTAACCTCTCACAGGCTCGATGCCTTGGCCCAACAGCTTCGTCTCTACAAGCCTCCCTCGCTCCCCTTCGACGACGCCGACGAGCAGCGCATCGAAGATCACGCCGGCAAGGTCATTTCTCAGCTGGGTTTCGCCGAATCGGCCACCCCCATCGCTCAGCGGGACCCGGAGAGGTTCAGACCGAAGAAAGCCGCTGTTTTGGTCTGTCTCTTCGAAGGTGACGCAGGGGATTTGCGCGTCATCCTCACGAAGAGGTCCGCTAGATTATCTACTCACTCGGGTTAGTGAAATTTGTGCGCTCTACCCTTGTTTGGGTTCCGAGAAAAATTGGAAATGGTGAAGGAATTATTATTTTTGCCTTGAATGTTGTGAATTGTACTGAGTTAATTTGAGTGTCTTTTGGGTTTTGTTTCGCAGACGAATGGGTAGCTCTCGTTTGGTTTCCGAGAAAATTTGAAAACGTTGGGGGAATTTTTTTATATTTTTGCATTGTATGCTTTGGAGTGAGCTGAGCTAAGTTAGGGTATTTTATGTTTTAAAGGAATGTAACAATGAAGGTTATGCTCAACCTTTGTTTGGTTGAAGAGAAAAATCGGAAAACATTCTAGGAAGTTTTCAAAAAAATATGCTACTATCTTGTGGTGCTAAAGTGAGTTAAGTTGAGGGTCATTTGCCTTTTATCTTAATTTTCTCTATTGATTTGTTTTGTGAAGAAATGGAGTGTTGTATTCTACATGTTTGGTTATTGAGTGAATGTATCGGGTTGCAGGGGAGGTTGCACTGCCCGGTGGGAAGGCAGAGGAAGGGGATAAGGATGATAGAGAGACGGCGCTGAGAGAGGCAAATGAGGAAATTGGGTTAGATCCTTCACATGTAAATGTTGTCACCTGCCTTGAACCATTCTTATCTAAGGTATGGCGCTTTCTTCTACTTTGGATAATTTGTATAGAAATTGATTGAATTTGAGTTGGGTTTGTGACAATTTTGTTATGTGTTTTCCTTAAACTTTTAGCCATATGCAAATGTGACGAGCTGTTCATGGGGTTATATCCAATAAATGAAACTTATGAAGTAATCTATGAACATAGGATAATGTCCTTGATGTATGATAAGTTATTGATGGAAATTGTTCAAGTACAATTAAATGATACGACATGTGCATTATATATATATGTACTATTTACATGTGGCTAATTAATGTGATTTTTTTAATCAGCTATGTGTACTAAGATTTGGACTCACTTGCTTATGTAGAAGCAAAAAGCACCAAACTTTTGGTTCTTAGACATTTCAAGATTGATGTATCATGAGCTCAAGGCATCCTTTAAACCAGAAAAATGGTGCTCTAATATTGCCACAAGACCTCCCACCTTGAGAAAGAGGCCCAACCAGAAATGGAGAAATCGATGGATAAAGGTGGGATACGGTACCGCTGCTGGGACTTGAACCATGGTCCCGAGGACCCAAATTCAAGTGCTTGATCAGTTGGACAAGCAAGCTTTAGTGGCTAATTAATGTATTTAAGTTTATGCTAATGCTGGTGCTTTGCTGAACTGGGTTAAAGTTGAAACTATTTGGTGTTTGCCATGTTTAGTTTTTTGCTTCTTTGATTTAGCCAACATTGATGTTCCGTGCAGCACCTTCTTAGGGTAGTACCTGTTATAGGGATTCTAACAGACAAGAAAGCATTCCTTCCCTTACCAAATCCTGCTGAAGTTGAAGTAGTATTCGATGCTCCCTTGGAAATCTTCATCAAGGTTCGCTACCCACTTCAATTTTCTCTCTTCTTCTATTTATTTCGTCACAACTAAACACAGTATTTTGTTCAGGATGAAAACCGAAGGGCAGAGGAGAGAGAGTGGATGGGTGACAAGTATTTGGTTCATTATTTCGATTATGAAACTACAAATAAGAAGTATCTGATTTGGGGTCTAACCGCTGGGATATTGATCAAGGCTGCATCTATAGTCTATGAGAGACCTCCTGCTTTTTTGGAGCAAACCCCGATTTTCAAGGTTCCTAAAGTCGTGGATAAAGATAATAGTATAATGCCTTGAATTATGGATGATATTGTTCTAACTTGTGCTCCAAATAGTCACCCTTTTCTGCAATAAAATCTAGAAGATAGACTTATTGAAGTACTGTTGTTGAGATAAGTATTAGAATGTATACCAGAATATTTGCACCCATGAGATATGCTCCTGAACCCGAGAAGCTGAATAATTTCAGACTGGGAGAGGCTATCTGCAAGAAGTGTTAAGGAAATCTCCGTTATGAGTACAATAAATTGTTGCAGCTCCTCACTTCAGGTCAGCCATTTGTGTTATCTCAAGATTCTTCGTATAAACAGTTCTTAATCACTGGGTTCGTGTGTGCTTGATCCTTTCTGTTTCGGTCTGCTTGATCCTTTCTGTTTCAGTCTCCAAGTCTCAATCTCAAGTGGAACTATACGCATAGGCATCTCCAGTGGTATTATTCAAGCTTCCACCTATTTTTGGTGTTCCTAGTCTCTAATGTATGTTTATGTTACGTGTATTACAAAGATCATGTAAACATCACTTTGTGTAAAGAACTATGGGTGCTATAGATTGTTTTCTTTTTTATCTTCTCATCTAAAGGCAGCTTCTAAACTTGCTTTCTGACTCAACTTTCTACACTACTTTACTTTTTTGGCTGAATTACCTTTAGTACCTCTTATGTATTGATAACACATGTTTCTTATGTGTTTGTAATGCATTGGACAAAATTTTGGTCACGGCGTGTAATTTTTCTGTTATCAATAATACATAAGTGGTAAAGGTAATTAACCCTTGTTTTTTACACTTGGTCTTTGACCTTCCGGCCAATGCTTAGTAATGAAATTAAGGGTAATCTAAAAACACGATCGAAAAGAGAAGGAAGGTGAAAGTTGGATAAAATGAAACATAAAGGACAAGGCAAAGCAGAATCATACATTGATGTTTAGGTGAGAGTTGAAAGACATGATAAAAATGTAATGTATGAAGTTCGATTCTCTAAAACTCAAAAGCCTTGAAAGGTTGATTGGGGTCAATGTCAGCAATAAGGGGAAGATCCACCGGAAGGGTTTCTAGACTCAACCCTTCTTCTCTCATCTTCGCCACCACTCCTTCGAACACAACCTTGTTGCCTATGTGTGTCAGGTGCAATCCATCCCTGCATTTGTAACCACAGATCGAGGATCAGAGAATCAATGACTCAATACTTATATACCAAGTACATTACAATAAGCGTTAATCGAACATAGCTATCGTTTTCATCAAAATGAAGAAAATACCCTTGATCCTAATCTAAAAGAAGACTTCATATCAAGAACCCTTTCTTCATTTTCGGGTGAAAAAGAGTTATAAGCCTTTTTTGAAAGTCCTGATATCTATAAATAACGTTTTAAAACTGTTGATAGTTACGTACAAAAAACATATAGTGTGCAATCCACCCTCACGATTAGACTATAAGATATGAAAACGGTTGATTGAGATAGGAGATAGGTGCATTGTACCTTAGATAAGCTCTTCCCCAGTCAGACATTTTCTGCATTTTAGTCCAGAGATCTACCACCGGGACTCCGCATTCTTCAGCAACAGCAATACAAGCTTTAGCATAAGAACCAGCAGCTTCATTAGTTCTCTCGGGAAGGCCTGTCGGGTTCTCAACAAAGGGATGCCTGCCCAATAATTTCATTACAAAAATAGAAATTAATTTGTTTTCTTCCTACCTAACTTTGCATGAATGAAGAACAATCAAGAGAGAGTACTGAATCAATTAACATACCGAAGACGCCCCTCTTCATCGATTGGAGGGGGAGTGACGAGGATCACAGACGTTGTAGGCCATTTCTTCTGAAACCCAAAGGAAATACAAAAGGGTTAGAAACTAGCATAGCATTGCTTACATGGAAAAGATAATCAACAACATAAGAACTCATGATAAGATATAGTTAACCTAGAACATGTTACAACATACGCAAATAAACCATGATTTCAAGATAATTAGCTCCTCCTAAAATAATATCCTAGAAGAAATGACGTTTTCCACGTGTACCCAATAAACCGACGATCTATACGATGTTTTACGTGTAGAGTCTTACATAACGTGAATTCTATCAATATAACCAATATGTCAACATCTTAATAATACAATTTAACATTTTAGTGTTTTTTATCATCCATTCCTAACCTACCCTTATTTGTATTGTACCCATGTTGCTCTAATCAAGAGTAATGAATTCAAACATTAGAACTCTTATTCAGTATTGTGTATGAGGAAACCAAGTTATTTAGAGCATCTGCAATCCTTAAGCTGAAAAAATAAAATAATAATAAAAAAAAATTAGCCTAACTAATAGAATTTTATTTGCAGTCCAAGAGACTAAAAAAGAAGAAGATGTTTTGTTTTATTTCTCTCACATTTACCTATCAACCGACTGGCATCGTCGATGATTACGCTTGGGTGAAACTAAAAACTATTTTTTATTATTTTTTTCTCATCAAATTACTTTCAACCTATTTTTCAGTCTTAAACTGCAAATGCTCTTTGTGATTATTATCAGTCTCACTCAACTGATTCACAAATTGGGCCAATTGGTAGACCACTCATTGGACCCATTAGAAAGCCAATTTTGGCATGCAATAATAGAATAAAATTATTATTGTTTTTTTTAATCTTTCCGTTCCTTAAAAATATGACATCCGAGTGGCAACTACCAATAATACAATAGCAACAATTGGGCCTCGCCAGAACCCACTTTGGCACCACATTTTTCCTAATGGGCCCACCTCTTTCACACGATCCCATCGTGATTCACTTTTGGCACCACTCGTGTAATATTTAATCCTTTTTAATTAAATGATTTGATTAAAAAGGAAAGATTATATTAAAATCATAAATTCAATCGCATAAACACAATTTTTTTTGTTGAGAAAATCACATAAACACAAATGGAAGAAGTAATAAACATAATTAATGATTTTGGGGGCACAAAACTTGAGAGACAAAAAATAATTGCAATAAAAATGTAAACACAACACCTACAAAATATTCTTAAACCTTAATAAATATATTTTGGGGGTTTAAAAACTATTTTTCTCGTAAAGGTAAATTGTTAAATCAAAATAAAATAAAATAAATAAACCTTGAGAAAAGCGACAATGCAGCGGAGGTTGTGCTTGTACTCGTCCACCGGCACGTGCTGGAACGCCGAGCACCTATCGGGAAGGCTGGCGTCATTGGCGCCGAAGAACACCGTAACCGCGATCGGCGCGTGGGCGCCACCTTCCTCCGGCGGAAAGACCCTCTCGAGCACCTTCAGTGCCCAGCGCGTGTTGTAGCCACTGTAGCCTCTCAGCACCACATCCGCCTAACACATAAATCATAAATCTGTATATATGAGAATGAAAACGAGTGAAAATATTGGGCGTACCGTACGAGAGAAATGGTGGGCGAGTGAAGCACCCCACGCGCCGTCGCCAAAGGACTCTTCGGTGATGGAATCGCCGAACAGGTAGATCTTGGGCCTCATCGCAAAACCCAGAACTCGGTTTCTGAAAAGGTTGGATCTATAATTATATTAAATGCGTTATGGAGAGCTAAAAGTAGAAGTTGAGTGTAGAGGCAGAGTTTCTCTCTGGTTTGGTTTGGTTCGGTTCGGTTAGCTCTGGCGAGGAGGTTGGTTTTGGACTTTATTTTTTTTCTTTTTCTTTTATTTTCTAGTGGTTGGAGAAACCTGTCAGCTTCGTATATCGACAAAAGGTTTAATGATTGCACGTGTATTCGGCTCACTTAGCCAAGTCGAATCCATAGATTCACCTCCTAAACGTGACACTATCACGTGCGTGCTACACGACTTGGGTCTGAAACAAATTAAGGTGTATGCGCCGAAAATAATTGAAACTTAGCATCTACAATAGAGATCGATTCCATAAGGTTTAATCGATCAAAATTTAGGTGACAATCATATTAGAGAGAAAAATACATGAGAGGAAGTAAAATCTGTTGAGAGGAAAATGACACTAATGTTTTTCAAATCGGTTGATAATGAATCTAATAAGTGCATAGTTTAAATTCTATTTTGTTAAATAATACGTATTTGGAATTATAGGGAAAATTTTAATATAATAGTCTAGAAAATATTTATTTATAATATAATATCCCATATTGTTTTTTTTTTTGCAATATAATACCCTGACAAACATTTATTTTCCATATAATACCTGAGATTGTTTTTTTGGTAATATAATAGCCTGACAAACATTTATTTTCAGATTAGTACCTAATCGTTACTATTTCATCCAATTTTGGATGGAAATTGTTCATGTATGAAGCACATGACCCTCAATTTTTCTTAAATACCAATAATACCCTTAGAAAATTGTCAGCTGCCCTTTGATTTTTTAAAACCCTAATTTTCCTTTTTTCTATTTTTTTCCTTTGTTTCGTGTGATCCTTATCTCTTTTATATATTCTATATAAAACTTATTTTTTAAAAAAAATATTTTTTTAAAAATTGATTTTTAAAATAAAATTTGACTTCAAAAATAAAAAATGATTTTTTTATAAATAAAATTGATTTTGATGGGAAATTTTGAAGATAAATGAAGGATAATTTTGATATTTTGCAAACTGAATGGTTTGAAGAACCTATGACATGCTTTTGAAAATTTGATTGATAGTGAGGGCTATTTTGGAATTTTTATACTCTTTGGTTGGAAAAATAACAACAAAGTAACGATTAGGTACTAAACTGAAAATAAATGTTTGCCATGATATTATATTGCAAAAAAAAAACAGTCTCGGGTATTATTATATTGCAAATAAATATTTTCCATGGTATTATATTGGAAAAAAAACAGTCTAGGGTATTATTATACTGCAAATAAATATTTTCCATGGTATTATATTGAAAAAAAACAGTCTAGGATATTATATTACGAATAAATGTTTGTCATGGTATTATATTGAAAAATTACCTTAATTAATTAAAATTAAAAACAGAATTAATTAATTAATTGATAATAAAAATAAATTTAATATGTTTTAGCCTTTATAGAATAATGGCATGGATTTGAAAATTTGATGATTAGTGAGGGATAGTTTTGTCTTTGTACATATTTTGGATGAAAAGTTATAGCGTTGGACTAAACTGAAGAAAAAAAGTTAGGGGGGTAAACGTTAAAAAAAATAGTTAAGGAGGTGATGTGAAAAGGCGACAATAGTAGGATAGGTTATGTTTAAATTTCCCTTTATAAAATTCGGATTTAAAATAATAAATACTAAATAAAATTGATAAAATTAATTAATAAAAAATTAATTGACTAAAACGAAAAACTATTTAATTAACTAAAATGGATAAATAAACTTGAAATTTTATCACTCCCTGACCAGTACATCAAACTACAATGTTTTTGCTACATCAAATTAATTAACTCAACTCACCCGTCGTCGTCTGAGCGGTAAACCGCTCCAAACCGACCTCATATGTGCTCAATAATGACATCTTGGAGTTGTCGGTGGGTCAGATCATTTGTGACACTGAGTCGAGCACCCAACCGTTCTCGGTAATCCAGGGGCCCTCCTTGATGTCATCGTTCAGGTGGTGTCCAATCTGGTATTTGCGGAGGGGGCTCGTAATACAAGTCGTCATCTCCTACTTCGTATCGGCCAAGTTCATCCTCTACAATCATGTTGGGTAGAATGATACAAGTGTGCATTATATCAGCCAAAGTATACTTGCTCCAAACACGAGCGGGCCTAGAAATTATGTGTCATTGTATTTGGACGACTCTAAAATCCCGTTCAATATCTTTCCGAGCACCTTCTTGGCATTTAGCAAACAGTTTGTGTTTGTGAGTATGGAGTTGGCGAATCGATTTCACGAACCGACTCCATGAGGGGTAAATACTGTCAACTAAATAATACGGGGAACCGTAGTGATGCCAATTGATCTTGTAATCCACGGCGGACTCACGACCATGAAAAGCTTCCTTGAATAAGTGGTCGGCATTGAGGAAGTTGATGTCGTTGTTCGAGCCAAACATCCCGAAAAGCGCATGTCAAATCCACAAAACACGGGATGCTACAACTTAGATATACCGGTAGGATCCCCGTGGTGGTCTCCCCGACCATAGGCTCCTTGCGATGCGGTTGGGAAATTCTTCCACTCTCAATGCATGCAGTCAAGACTGCCAATCATATCGGGGAAACCTCGGTTGTACCACGATTCAAGTAATCATTGCAGGTCCTCCGTAGTTGGTTTACGCTCGTAATCCTCCATGAAACCTCAATAATGGCCTTACAAAAACTTTTAACACATTGGAGTATAGTACTTACCCCCATACGTAAGGATTCGTCCAATGAATCGGTCGAGCACTCATACGCCATCATTCGGATCGCGACGGTGCATTTTTGGTGAGTTGATAACCACATGCGTCATGCACCGTCTAGCTTATGAATGAAATAATCGTCATGATCCGCTACCGCTTCCATAACCCGTTGAAAGGGTGGTTGGGACATACGGAACTGACGCCTAAACATCTCGAGCCCATAGGAGTTGGGTGCTCGACGAAATAATCCTGCATCAGTCCGTTGTGGACTTCGACACGACCTCTGTCAATCTTCCGTCGGGAAGGTTCACCATGTTCGATCAGTTGCCTCTATGCATTGATCTTTAGCATTGCTCTCTATCATTGTGTCGGTCCTCCGTCGGATTCGTTGCTCCATCGCACGAAATTCGGCTTCCAACTCCTCCCTCGTTAGAGTCTTATTGTCAGACATTCTTTTATCAAAATAAGTGTGAGAAAATTTGGGAATTTGAGAGGGAAAGTAGAGAGAATTTGGAGAGAAATATCGGTGGTTTGATGAATTGGGTTGGATGTTTTTTTTAAAGTAAAAGTTAGAATCGGACCGTTGCCAACGGTCCAAATTTTTTTGTCCCCACATAGCCACGTGTCGCGCGATGATTAGCCCAACTCGACTCGCAATTCGTGAACCAGCGGATTGCGTATCGAATCACAATTCATAATTTAGTGATTCGCGGTTCGTAAATCATGCACACTACAACATTCTAGTCGTAAAGCACAAATTATTGAATCGCGAATCACGATTCGTGATCCGAAACATGATTCGTACACTGTATATACTCCCATGACAACCTTTTGTGTATTATAATGGAATCAATAGTCCAAACCTTTTTTGGTAAGGAATATATTTGTCTATATTCTGTTGAGAAAAAAAACAACCTTAGGCCGGACTTATAAACAAGTTTTAAACCAATTGATATTTGTATACTCCGTCAAAGCTATTTACCAACATCTCCTCTCCCCCAACAAATTCAAAAATCATAAATCATGAGTTGTTGCTGCTGCGGCGATGACTACAAATGCAGGCCCTTAGGGTTCCTTCTCGGCCTCCCCTTCGCCTTCTTAGCTCTCCTCATCTCCCTCGTCGGTGTTGTGGTATGGATCGTCGGGTACGTTTTCGTATATTCTTTACGTATTCAAACCTTTGTGATTTTTTGTAGCGATAAACTCGATTCCAGAACTTCATACTCATAATTTAAGGTTCATATAGATTAACGTTGTGATTTCGTGTAGAGTGATATTGATACGGATATCTGGGTTGATTTTGTTGGTACAGATTAGCGTTGACTTGTATATGCCCATGTTGTCTGTGCGTGACCATCTTGGTGGAGTTTGCTTTGTGGTTGATCAAGGCTCCTATTCTTGTAATCAAATGGTTTACATCGAAAATCCCTTGCTAGTTAGTGTGTGGAGTGTAATTTATATTATTGGTTTGTTTTAAGTACCATACCGCATTTTACTGAATGATTTTTATCGTCACATATATGAAAATTAATATGAGATTTATTAACTATTGAAAGAATAATTTTTACAAACATCTTTTTTTTATCAGTATCAAACCCTTTTTGAGAGGATAGACTAAAGAGCTAAAAAATGCTATAAGAGAGCTCTCCAAATCTTAGATGTCGTTGTTGTTGATGGTGATCTTCTCTTCGTCCTCATGTTAAAGTTCGTTCTTACTTTTTGATCTCTTACAAATCTTTTGTTCAGTAATGGAATCTATTGTTACATGTTTTTTTAAGACTAGGATTTGGGCGACGAAATGGTACTTTCACCACTGTCTCAAGGTGGCGCCTCTCTCTCTCTCTCTCTCTCTCTCTCTCTCTCGTTAGACGGTAGAAACATTGATTCCATTTCATGTAGTTGTGCTCCCTCGCTCGTTTCAAGGCCCCTTCAATTGACGATGCCAGACACAACTGAATATGATCTTGTTTCCCTTCCAAGCCACTTGGTCGTCTTCTCCTTAGTCGCAGAGGAGGAGATAATTATCATGATCCCAACGAAAACTATCATCTCGACCCTTGTTCTAACACCGAGGTTATATGAGGCAGAGATCTCAGATGTTCAAGCGAGGTCTGTTCAGCAGCCTCACCAGGTTGTATGAAGCCTTCGAATCGTATATAATAGTGGGCTGGAGGACAGTCCTATACCGATACCGTTCGGGGGCCTTAGTCATCCTCCATACGAATATCCGAGCTTGATCTGGATGAGGCTCTGATACCAAAGGTTGTTGGACTTATGCTTCTGTTGCAAACGGTTAGGTCATCTTATTCAGGATTTCACGGTAAATTTCCTGGGAGTGGGCATAAGGAGACGTGGTTCGATATGTCCCTCAAGGTCCCATTGAGCCCAAATGTGGAAGACATCCTCATGACGTACTGGGAGGCATACCTAATCTTACCTCCTTTAGGGCGGTGAGCAGATCCTGAGGGCCTCAGTACTAGCACCACCGAATCTCGGGATGACGACGGTCCCACCTAGGTTTCCCCCCTTACTAGAGAGCACCGACTAAGTTCTGGAGCTCAATGACCTGACTGAGGTAGACCATAGAAGGAGGGTTCGAAAGGGTGAGAGAGAAGACCCCAGGTTTGATGGGGAAGAGAGAAATAGGGACAAGGAGGCAACATAGCCCACGAAGCTCCATGACCTGACTAATGAGGGTCAGGACTATCGGGTGAACCTTCTCGGTAGGAGGGGGCTCCAATCACCTTTACCTATAAACCCTAGTTCCAATACTACAACCCCTATAGAGGAGTGGCTGGCATAACGGCGAAAAAAGAAAGAACCTTCGGTAGACTCAGACTAGGGTCAAAGAATGTGAATGGGTCAAAAGAGTTCTCTTATGATCTTTAATATATAGCCTAGTTTTCTCTGGGGAGAAAAATTGCCCACAACAATTAATAGTATGTGGCAACTCCATGTATGTATAGTTGTAAAAAGCGTTAGGGGTTAGTCAGGAAGTGAAGACTCTTACATGTTAGGCGGGGACTAATCAAGCCCTAGACGGATTTAATTTTTTAATTATAAATATATATTACACAAATATAATAAAAAATACAAAATATATATTATATTTGTATAATATAAAAAATATCAAGCATCAAACTACAAAAAAAAAATTAAACCAAATAATACTCTCATTTTGATTTTACTCTAAATTTTAATAAAAATCTATATTATAATGATAACCACCAAAGAGGAACACGTCTCATATTCTTTTTATCACGAAATTCAAGATCATTACAACTATATTGTGTCTCTCACCTTTTCATCTCTGTTTTAAAGGTCTAATTTCATAAATCAGGGTCCTAAGTTTCGGACTAATCGGACGGAACGACGAGTGGAATGATTTTAAGATTTTGGGGTCTAGGTGAGACGGCGAGTCGAGTGTTTTTATAGATTTTGGGGTCTATGCGGGAGACTAGACGGACTAAACGGAGACTTTTACAACAGTACATGTATGTATTAATTTTGCCTGGAGTTAGTTGTGTGAAGTAAATTGTGAAACAACCTACACACAAAAAAAGACAGAGAACAATTAAAATGATCAATGATATATATGCCATAAAGTATGTCGTGGTTACGATAATTTTGCATGGATTTAATTCAGTGAAATACCTTGCCAAACAAACATGTTATTGTTAATTCAATAGAATAGTAGACTGAATAGACAAAGAGGATCGATCGAGAAGAGTTTTATGTTATGAAAGGATCCGCGCCATAATGATCATCCAAATTTGTTCACATTCATTCCAGAAAAAACAACCACATTTTGAGACTAATATTCCACCGCCCGGGCGCCACCTACCAATAGACAAAAGTAGATTACAACAACGAAACAATCAATGATGAAAAGATACAAATGGTTTAACAAACAAAAATTACTAGATATAGATAAGACCAGACATAAAACCGTCAGAATATACAAAAATATTATATTACTATGTAAAGTGTGTCACACATAAGAATCGAGAAAAGAAGAGTAAGATGTAACACATACAGTTTGTAATGACAACCTTTAATGTGTTATAATGGACATATGTGATTATGTAAACAACTCAATCAATATGGTAAGGAGCATATATTTGTCTATATTCTGTTGAGAAAAAACAACCTTAGGCAAGTATTATCTGTAGACTCCGTCAAAGCTATTTATTAACATCTCCTCCTCAATCCAAAATCAGAAATCAGAAATCAAAAAGCATGGGCTGTTGTTGTTGTTGCTGCTGTTGCGGCGATGACTTCCAATGCAGGCCCTTAGCGTTCCTTCTCAGCCTCCCCTTCGCACTCCTAGCTCTCGTCATCTCCCTCGTTGGCGTTCTTCTATGGATTATCGGGTACGTTTTCGTATACTCTTTATGTACATCAAACATTTTTATTCTTTTACCGATAAACTCGAGTCCAAAACTCCGATAATTTTAAGGTTCATGTAGATTAACGTTGTAGTTGTAATTTCGTGTAGATTGATGTTTACAAGATGTTTGGGTTGATTTTGTTGGTGCAGGTTGGCGATGTCATATATATGCCCATGTTGTATGTGCGTGTCCGTGTTGTTAGAGTTTGCTTTGTGGTTGATAAAGGCTCCTATTCTTGTAATCAAGTGGTTTACATCCAAAATCCCTTGGTAGTTAGTGTACGGACTGAAATTTAAATTTTATTTATGATTTTGATTCCAACTGTTGTACCTTATTGGATTGAATGATTTTTGGATATTTGATTGATTCCTTATGTATAATGTTGAATTATACAATAAAAACTGGCTGTCAAATTACCACAAGAACCACAAACCCAAGTGTATCAACATTGCATAGGGTGCCAAAACCACCCACAATCAATGGGGTTCAAGTTATTCCAATGACAATGCATTGAAACTTATTAAGAATCTCTTCCAAGTGACACAACTCAGTTCTTACAGATAATACAACAGTGTTTGTAAATACTCCACCCGCTTACACAAGCAAAACTTCAATGGTTCCTAACATGACTATAACCGGTATGAGACCTACAAATTCTCGTAGGAACTATCGAGCTAATTCTCGCGGGCAAACTTGATTCCCTTTTCAATGGAGGACTTGAGTTCTGGTAGGAGAATCTCAAGACCTTGCTTCTCATAGTCTGAGAGAGGACCCAGACCAAGGACTTCCTCCACACCATTCTTTCCAAGCCTTACCTGCAAGGTAGAGACAACAAGCTTTATATCAGTACCATGCAAAAAATAAAACTCTGAAATAATGAATGCTAATAAGATTTTAACAAAAAAAAATGGAACTCAGAGAGCAAGGAAAGAGCCCATAGCCTTTTATTTTACCTCACCACATACCACTAAAACTTCTGTTTACTAACTTATTTACGAGTATCCAAGATTCAATATGGGATCAAATCAGGTCAGTGGTGTCTGACAAAGCTGAATTGTTATGCATCAAGATTTTTTTTATCAGACTTCGATAATCACACCAGAAAATACGAGGAATTAAAAATATATGATTTTAGAAGGTATGTGTGTCTCATGGCCTGCCCCAAGAAATTCTTGTTTGCAAAAAGAATGCTGGTTGTGAAGAATGATCAATAGTATGATCACACATAGGGACCAGTGAATAAACTTGAGCAAAACAACTACAAAGTGTCATTTTTTTAAAAACGGATCACTTATACCAGGCCAAGCTTCCACAACTAAAAGATCAAACTTTGTTAGTTGGGAGTGGCCCTAGCCTTAAAAAGTAACTCCTTAGTCTTATATTTTTCCGATGTGGGTTTATATTCTCAACACTCCCCCTCATGTATCTCTTCTGCACATGGGCCATAGCCCATAGTATGACTGAACTTCTGCATTTGTGTCGAGGAGGCCCACAAGCACATGCCCAAATTGATCATCTCTAATATCATGTCAATTTATTTTTAAAAGGCCACTTATAACAAGTCGCCTTCCACAACCAAAAGCTCAATATTTGTTAGTTGGGCGTGGCCCTGACCTTTATGAGAAACTCTTTATTGCTATATTTTCCGGTGTGGGTTTATATTCTCAACACAAAACATCAACCGAATGAAATAGTTTTTTTCAATGTTACTACCAGCTCCAATTTGAGAGGGGTGTATTGAAAATATTTATTATTTGTCCTGTATTTTTCACTTGAAGAAAAAGTATTTCACTGTTTCTATGAAGTATGAACCCAAAGCCCCTACTACTTAAGACACTGCTCTCTCGTCCTAATTATAGACCTTAAAAGACTCCCCTATAAGGTCTGAAAGTGAGCTCAGTCTGAATGAATCGATCTCAAGGAAGCATCACAATAATTAGATCATATCTAACATCTCGTAAAAGAAGCAGTAGCCCAATATTTCCTATCTCTCCTATACCCTTCATTTGAAGAAGTATTTCCTAGATTCCAGTGAAATAAATTGTGCAGAAAGAGTGTATAATTGTAATTCAACATCAAAGCCTCACTGCATTTGGAACGATATAGAGTGATTTAGTCTAACACACTGCTAAAATTGATACACACATTGACCAAGATCCAGATTTCTTCAATACCTCTTACTTCAGAAACATTAGACTTCAAAAAGAGGAAATAGTTTTACGTCAATTACCTTTGATGCAAAGAAAGGTAAATCAGTGATGCTTGATTGAACAAAAGCACATTCAACAACGTCTGGAACTCCATTAAGCCCCTTCAAGCATGCATCAGCAAAGATGGCTCCAGCATAGCTACAAAACAAATTAACTCTTAATAAGTCCACGAGATTGCACAAATTAACTAAGCAACAGCTTGGAGATCCATTTTTTTTTAAATGCATTGCAATATGTCAATGCAATAACAGTTATTGAGTTTTAGTGTATACTACTAATTCAAGAAACAGAGCATGCCAACAGTCATTCAACAGATTCTATATTTCTATGAGGCATGACTTACCTCCCTAGACATGCAATTGCTAACAAGATCAAACTATAATCCAAACTTACGCCATTGAAAGGGTAGCAGACCCCTTTCCAGCCTTTGCCTCCACAACCTCTGTCCCTCCATCTTGAGTTCGCTTAGTGAGAGCTGTAATCAAATCATCTGACAAATTTGCTTTTGGAGTAGCCTATAACATTGTCCACCAAAACAATAAAGCAGGTGCAATCATTCAACAGATACCCATGTCAAACTAGAGGTAAAATCTTACTAAGATGGAACTAAATGAGATGGAATATGACCATACCTGTGAAAAGAGGGGAAGAATGGTTACACCAGCATGACCACCAACTACTGGAACATTGACACCTATAATTTAAAGGAAAAACATTGAGATTATAGGGAACTAAAGATTAATGGAAGAATCATTTTCCCTACTCAGTATAGTGATTAGGAATTAGTCCGAGGCGGCAAGAATAGAACTTCGATCCTCATTCCATTTGACACCCAAACAAGAAGACAAGAATGCCACAATTTCAATTGAGCATGAAGCTCTAACCAACAAGTACACAAAACAGACCAAAAAAATCCTCTCGATCTTACTAAGATCTAAAAGCCAAAAGCACAAGGACTTATAAGTTATAACTATATGTACGAGCAAGACAATCTCACCCAGCACCAAACAACAAACATTTCAAGAGTGCATGAAGTTCTAGCCAATGTAGAACATAAAACACCCGATTGCCTAATGTTAGCAAGTTCATCAAGCAATTGAAATTTTTGAAAAGCAAGAAACTAAGCATACCCTCCACGGGAACATTAGCCTTTCCAGCATAGAAGGTCTTAGCTCTGACCACATCAAGCATAGTCACACCAAACAGCTTCTTCTCATCATAGGTCCCGGCCTTCTTGAAAACCTCAGCAGCAATTGGTACAGTTGAGTTCACTGGATTGCTTATCATATTGACCACAGCCTAAAAACACAAACATCGTTTTCAAAACTCAAATCTGAGCAAACAATAAGCTCCAAATCAATAGATTGAGAGACAAACTCACATGGGGGCAGTACTTGGCAATGGCAGTGCAGAGAGATTTGACAATACCGGCATTGATGTTAAAGAGATCGTCACGAGTCATCCCAGGCTTCCTCGGGACACCAGCGGGAATAATCACAACATCAGATCCCTCCAAAGCTTGACCCAGCTGCTCATCTCCGGCAAACCCAGCAACCTAACCTCACAAAAAACATCATACCCAAAACTTAAATTTCTCTACCTTCCTCACACATTTTCCGAGAAACCAAACAGAAGAAAGAAACCCAACATACCAGAGCGCGAGAATTGATGTGGCTGACATCGGCGGCGACTCCGGGAGTACCGGAGATGTCGTAGAGGGAAAGGATGGAGACTAGAGGGTTGAGTTTCATGAGAAGGGACAGAGGCTGTCCGATGCCGCCTGCGGCGCCCAAGATCGCGACCTTCCGATCTGGGTGCGACCCAGATGAGTAAGATCTGCGGCTCAGGTGAGACGCTCTTCTCAGAGAAGAAACCAACATCGAGCCCTTCATTTTCACGCGAGAGAGAGAGAGTGACAAAGAGTGGACGCGAAGGTGGAGAGAGGAAAGTGAGTACGCAGTAGAGAAAGTGAAGAGAAGGATCTTTTTATGGCGTTGGTTTCGGCCCAAAAGGGTTGTGTGGTTCTCGAGAAGTCCGCTTGTGTTTGGTTGGTGAGAAAATGAGGGCACAAAGTGAAAATAAAAAAGATTGGTGCTTTAAATTACTGTTTAAAAATGTCCAAAGAAAATGTTATATCTGCCTGTATTCCTTCATCTCTTCTCATTCAATCCTTTCCCTGATATGGAAGTTCTAGATATTACGGAAACTAATACTGGGATTGAACGGCAAGGAATGTATTTAGACCTTTTGTAGTATTGAATCGATTTAATCTCGATCTAGTTGGACGTTTTATTTGAATTAGACCTTAAATAAACCCTAAACATATCTTGAATAGACCTAATAACAGAGTCTATTCTTTTTATGTTCACAGTGGTAATTAGATCGTGATTAGCCCCTAAATAGATGACGTATAGCGTTCTACTTATTTTTATTAAAATAAAATGTTAACGGTTTCTATGTTGAATACAGATGGCTGACTACAAATGTTCGACTTGAATGTAAATTATAAGTATGAAAAATTATTGAAAGCTCTGTTAAGTCCTCTTCCGCTTCCCTAATTTAGTCGTTATTTGGTGATACAGATTTGGTGCAATATTGCACGTGTTGGTCTGATACTCTTGTTGAATGTTGTTAGTGTTGTGCGATAGAATGATAAACCCCTCCAACATCCTGAAAACAAATAACGTAGATTAATATTTAAAGGGCCGGTACAAAGAGCACACTTTGATATTATCAAAAACAATTGAACAACATCTCAGATCAACCCTGATATCCTCTTGGCCGTGTCATGGAGAAAAAGCCAATGGGTAGCCATATCTTTTGGGTCCATGTTGGAGGTATCCTTATCTTGAAGTAAGCGGAACTCCCGCATAAGGGACTCATGGGCTAGTAGCTGTAATTTTCCTTTTTTTGAGCATACAAATTAACTTTTATTGATATAGAAATAGAAAGGTCACAAAGACCGTACAAAAAAGGAAATGAACTAACAAGATGAGGTAAACTTTCGATGATAGTCGGAACACTAATTTTACAATTAAGTACCGATAAAGACCATGCAGATACTTGGGGTGGTTCCATATTCCAATTGTGCTTGGCACTGCATATCCATGAGGCTTTCCCCGTCTCGACTTGACCGGGATTGTTATGTCGTAACAGTCGGTCAAGAAGTTTTCCAGGGAAAAAAGAAGAGTGAGAATCAGGTGAGTTATGATTCCCGAAGGCCAGGGTGTGGCTCCTCAATGGCCCCCTTAAGCCCCAAGATGATTCATGGTGACCTGCGAGGCAAATCAACGTGCCTCGTTACATCCCCGATCGAGGTTGAAACCCTCAGCATTATTCGTGGAGTCCATGATGCTTTGGGTGGGGGTATCAGATTCATCTAACCCTAGGGAGGAGAAGTACCAACTTGGCTCCAAGACCCAATGGGTAGGGGTGTGAAAGGAGTCTGACCCGAGAGAGAATGGATAACAGTGGGGCTCCTTGCTGTGCTGATTAGGGGGTCGCGAGATACCGAATTAGGGCGGTGTCCATATTCTGTTTACTATCATGCGAGTGCTAACGGTCATTTCTCGAGAGGACCTTAGTCGTGAGATGTCCACCACCACGTGGATTCTCAACAGTGTTTCAGGCCCTCGCGGTAATCGATTGAGATTCTGCTTGTATGGGGTAGTATGGAACGGGTCAAATAGGATCCGCTCATGGTGATGGATCATCATCCTCAAGTAGGGCTCATTGATCCGGGACTAACGGTCCAATGTGGGGTGCGATTGTGGGTTAGGTTTTTCCTCCCTGGGCCAATCTGATCGCTTGCTTTCCTGTTCTCCCCTAGAATAACTTGTGACACTGACCAGTCGGTGATCGGGATAAAAGTCACGGCTATTCCCTAATAGGTCCCTAGGTTCCATCTCTTAACGTTAGATCATCCGGGATCCATTATAGGACGGGTTTAACCTCGCCGACTTCAATGATCTGCTTGCGTGGAGGTAGACGGCGGGAACCCGTCATAGTTGGTCAATCCTTATTGTGGTTGTACACCATTTCATGCGGAAGTTTGTGGCGGTACTTGGTAATGGCTTTGGGGTCTTCCCTCGACAGAATCTATAGTCCACGCTTTGTTGGGCGGACCAAAAGATGGGCAACATGTTGATAGGCGGGAGGTAGTAGGGGTCAATGAGTACTGTGGATGGGGTTCCATTGCGAGCAGCGGTAGAGGAGTGATGAAAGTGATTGAGGAAAGGGATGAGATCGGAGACGACAAAGCTTTAAAACTAACATGATAGAGAGAAAGTTCAGAAAAACCCTAGATTCCAAAAAATGTTTTGAATGATGACTTTACTTCTTAAAGTATAATACGTAAAAAAAACATAATTTTCAATTTTCTTCGTTTTCAAATATTTTTTTTTATTTTTGTCATTTCTTACCTACTAGTTTTTAATGTTTCAAATTTCAAGAACCAAATTTGACATTTTTCTTTACAATTCTTAGAAAAAACAAACTACAAAAAGAATGAAATACCACAATACAGTATCTTAGAGCATCTCCAATGGTTAGACACTGCACAGTGTCTATGCGCAGTGTCTAACCACTGTTTTTGGCCTCTAGACACTGCTTCCAGACACTGCTCCTCCAATGGTAGTGTCTACGCAGTGTCTGGAGCAGTGTCTACACATTTTCAGGAAATTAAAAAAAGCACCCAAATATTTGTGACACTTTTAATTAAACTCAAATACGAATTGCATAACTATTATTTTATTACAAACAAAATAGAAATTACATTAACGTTGCTGATTAATATTTAATTGTGGCCACCATCTCCAAATTTTGCCCAAATGTGTTCGATGAGATCATCGTGGAGTTGGTGATGCACATTCTGATCCCGAATCCTTGCTCTATGGCCCAAGATACTTTCGTTGGTCACCGCTGGGGGTGGTCCTCTACGTACGGTGTGGTCCGGGACAACAAGATCTACAAGCGGATCAGTGGGCCACGGCTTACGCTCATCCTCTACGATCATGCTGTGTAGGATGACACAAGCAGTCATGATAATTGCGAGTGAGCCCCTATCCCACATTCGACCCGGGCGAGTAACGATGTGAAACCGGGCCTGTAGAACTCCAAACGCCCGTTCGATGTCCTTCCTACACGCCTCTTGGTATCTAGCAAAGCATCGTTGTTTCGGCGTTTGTGGAGCAGGTATGGACTTCACAAATGTTGCCCAAGCAGGATAGATTCCATCTGTCAGGTAGTACGGGGTTTCGTACTCTCTACCGCCGATCTTGAACTTCACATCTGGGGCGAAGCCTTTTACTACTTGGGAGAATAGTGTAGACCTATTGAGTACGTTGATGTCGTTGTTGGAGCCCGGTGTCCCGAAGAAAGCGTGCCAGATCCTAAGGTCTTGGGATGCTACGGCTTCGAGCATGATTGTGGGGACGTTCCCGTGGTCCCTACTTGCGAACTGTGCAGCCCATGCCACAGGACAGTTCTTCCAATCCCAATGCATGCAGTCCAGGCTCCCTAACATCCCCGGAAAGCCGCGGTCTTCGTTGATTCGCAACAACCGTTTTGTATCATCCACGGTCGGGCGTCGTAGATAGGTCCGCCCGTACATCTTGATGACGCCAATGCAAAACTTCTTCAGGCAGTCCAGCGCAGTGGTCTCCGCCATTCGCAAATACTCGTCGCAAGCATCGGCTGGACTTCCATAACAGAGCTGACGAAGTGCTACCGTGCACTTCTGGTGTGGAGTGAAAGAGGCCCTCCCCGTAGCGTCCTTTCCGTTACGGAAGTAGGCGTACCGGCCACTCAAACCATTCATGATCCGGATGAACATGTCCCTCGACATCCGGAACCGTCGCCGAAATTGTTGCTCGTTGTACACCGGTTGAGGCGCGAAGTAGTCACGGATCAGCCCTTCGTGTGCATCTTCGCGGTTGCGCTCAATCACTCTCCGCTTGGGTCTCCGCGCTGACAATGAGCTCTCGGCCTCATCATCATCATCACTCATTGGTTGTACGGCTGCCATCAGTTGATCCTCCAATGCTTGTTGTGTTGCCTCCAGATACATATCCACCGCGGCGTCTATTTGTTTTTCCGTCATTTGCTTCATCTCGTCTAGCGTCGGAAGACTAGCCATCGGAAAAAAAAAATGAAACACTATAGGATTTGGAGAGAATAGATGAATAGAAGCTCGAAAGAAGAGAGGAGAAGTGAGATTTCAATTGGGGCAGATCTGAATTTATAGAAAACTGTTGGGCTTTGGGGGGGTCGGCGTCGCCACGTGGCGGGTCGTGACTGGCCAGCCGACTAGCCGTTGGCGCCAGACACGACCAGCAGCGTCGTTGCCAGAACCAGCAACGACGCACAGCCACGACCCTGCAGACACGCCTCGTAGACACGACAAGTCGTGTCTACACGGTCGTGTCTACGCCAACAACGACGCGTAGACACGACCGTTGGAGGTGCTCTTACAATCATCCTTTGTTGTATTTTCCATTCTACCTTATCAATTAATTTTCCACTGGCCACTGATGTAAACAACAAGTTTACACTGAGAACTAAAAACATAATAAACAAAAATAAACAAGAAGCATATAATATTTGTTTATAGTAGACTTTATTAAATAACCAAGAAAATCGTTACAATAGTTAGAATCTATCCAAAAAGAGGCTGTTACACTTACAGCTATTATAACAAGTACAAGATAAGTAATTAAAACATAAATGTAAACCAAACTAATGGCACAACTTGAGTAACCAAATCTCACCTGTGGTCAAATATCAATTAAGAGCAACCAGATCTCACCTGTGGTGAAATATCAATTAATTAAGAGTCCCATATGGGTCCAAACGCCGCAATTCCCGAAGACTTGCAAGCATTGACCACATCCCTACTTCCCTCCGGGTTGCTCGTCACGATCACCACCTCAGCTCCCCACCGCTTCGCGGCGGCGACGCTCATCTCCGCCACATTGGGCCGCCCGAGAACCGCCGTGTCGTGAACGATCACACGGTCCTGGTGGTGCCCGCTCATCATGCCCTTGATCTCCTTCCCGAAGTTCTGCTCGATGCCCTTCGCCACCCACAGCACGGACACGTCGGCACGACAGGGTTGCAACAGAAACGACAGGAACACGCAAATCCCGGAGCCTGTCGCGACGAGCAACACCCTGTCGTACATGTTGGTCAGGTACGGAAGCCCCGCGAAGTGCACCTGTCGGACCCACAGGTGGCTCGGCGGGTCCGACACCAGCGACTTCGTGAAGTCCCCGACGGCTCCGGCGAGCATCATGTGCTCGTCCTTGTCGTCGGAGATGATCCCGAACGCGTGCCACTCGGAGAGCGGCGACGGACTGATGCGGCCGAGAATCCCGGCTTTCACGCCGCCTCGGTACTTGATTATGGCGGCGTGGTCGGACGGCGAGCTGACCTTGACGGGTACTCGCCGGACGGTGAGCCACGGGGTGATGATCAGCACCGTTATCGCCGCGGTGAGCCAGAACTCCTGCTGTCGGATGAGTTTCTGACCTAACTCGCCCTCGTACGCTTTCGTTTTCGGGTTGTACGAGGTTGTTAGTACTATGAAGGCCCATAGGAGGAGGAGCGATGTCCAGCCGGTGAAGCGATGGATCCGCTCGAAGAAGTTGTGGTGGAGGTGGCGGACGAGGGGAAAGGCGGCAAGGCACGAGAGGCCGAGGAGAGCGAGTATTGCGGAGGCCACGATCACGATTTCGGTCGAGGTGTTTGCCCTGTCTTTAAGAGTAAGGACTAGGGCATACACCAGCCAGGCCACGGAGGAAACCCCGCATCCACTGTGGATTCCTCCGAGGCTCTGGAGGAGCGAGGTGGTGGCGGTCTTGAGCTGGAGCGGCACCCAAGACCTCCCTAAGACCGCCACCGCAAACCAAAACAAAACTCGCAGGAAGACCTCGCACCTGCACAAGACCAACGCGAAAATATTCGCGATGGCAAACAGTGCTGCCCGATTTTTTGCGTAGGTAAAGTTTCCGGTGGCCGCGAGAACAAGCCCGGTGATATTGAGAGTCAGGCACACGACGAAGAGTCGCTTGTAGACCGTGAACAAGCCTTGGTCGAGTAGAATGACCGAGAGCCTCGACCCGCCCGCTTGTTTCTTACGAGCGGGTTGCTCTCGCTTGCTAGGGTTCGTCAGAGGAATCGGCATGTTCTTCTCCTCATCGTTGATCTCTTCTTCATACAGATCAACTTCTTCTTCGTCTTCATCATCTTCTTCTGGGTCGAGATCGCAGAAATGACTGCTAGCTCGACTCATAGTACGTTCCAGGGGTTGGACTCTCGAGCTCCCTTGGTTAATCCAGGAGAGCCAACCCCTCCCGCTGCTGCGACCCGACCACACCTCGTCTCTGGCCTGGGTCGCAGAGATAGCAAAAGGATCTGCATGAGGCTTAATCTCGAACGACACGCCTCGACAGCTCGAAAATCTCACCGGGCTTTGCATGGTTCTATTTTTTTTCTTATACTGTGTAGCTGTTATTTTTGTGGATGAGAGATTATTATAAGCTCGTGGCCTTATATAGGCAACTGTGGAGTGTAGTGATAAGATAGTTGATTATTATTTTGTCTGTAGGAATTCATCAACTTGGTGTTTAGGGCTGATTTGGTCTAAAATATGAATGTGTATAATAGTACAGATAAGGCTTGTCATTTTGTTAAGTCAGAGGTTTGAATATAACATTGTCGGATCAAGGGTTTGTCTCTCACATTTTTAGTACCCAATCAGGGTTTTAAAAGTCGTTAGGTGCTAGTTGGACGATTATAATTTTAGGGGATTGATCAGATTTGAATTTTTCTATTTTTTTAAAATTCTAATAGATATACTACTATATATAGAAACAAAATATGTTTTTTTCTTATATTAAAAACGATAAAAAAAAATATTTAAAATACCTAAAAAATACCAAACAATTTAGAAGCACAACCTCTAACATCACCAATACTGAACAATACTGGACCACCATCTAATTATTTTTAATTTAATCACTATAATATACAAAGTTATTTTTAGGCGTCTAGGCGCTCAACCGGATTGATTAGGCATAAAATGAGGCCTAAGCAAATACTTAAACGCATCCAATCGAGATTTTTAAAACATTGTATTCAATCACAAGAGTATGGTTGCAACTTACATACAGACATATAGGTAGGTTGACTGGTTGGGGATCAATCAAAAAGTTTGACTTTGTCAACGAGATGTGGCATTGCGTAATGCATGATTACGTGAGAATATCTGTATCTTTAGGTGTTAATCTTCCATGCTGAAATGGCCTGTATTATTATAAGAAATGTCCCATTAATAAATAATCTTACTTGTGAAATAAAGGATAATATATATTATGGGTCCAACATATATGATAATTAGACCACCGAGTGGAATCAAATTTACAGTTATGTATCTTCTTCTTAATCCTAGGGCTTCATGTTGTCGTTGACACCTAATCTATTGGCTTTGTCTTGTTCAATACCTCCTTATTCCTTCCAACGATTAATCTCTGAATCTATTATTGTAACTACTAGGGTTCAATTACCCCACCACTGCATGTGGTGGTTTTGTCGTGGTCATGCACCTCCCGTTCTACGGATCACTAGTATCTTGAGAGGACGAGAATGATTTCGGTGACAAGAAAGTCGGATCCAATCATTATGAATCTCCGTGTTGGATCCTTTTAGTCCTCCTAAGCTGGATCATAGAGATTGGGATAAGCGGTTGGGTTTGCAGGCATAGCCGACGATGGAAGATAGTGTTTTCTCATTTGGAGTGTCGACAATAGAGGCGAAAGACCGGTGACGGTGTTGTGTTGTTGTGGATCAGTAGTAGAAGTCTTTGTTGGCCCAAAAAATCAGTCGAGGTTTACTACGCACTATCGCCAGTTCCAATAAGTACCTGATTTGTTGTTAAGGAGACACGTCTCGTCCCATCAAGATCTAACATGACTTGATCTTTCTCCTCATCTTTTCCCCAAGCAACTCCTTGATCACCTTAAACATTACCCTCCTTCCCTCATAGGTCCTTACCCAAGGATCAAGGTACAATTTAGACAAAACAGGCTAGTTAGAGTTGAGTTGAGAAAATAGCGACATATATACATATTCATGAGAATAAAGATAGATCCCCTACTTGATCGCATGGATTAATCGAGCATCTCTGTTACAAGGTCACCACTCTCATGCATGACCGAGACTATGTTGTATCTTTTTTTATGACTTTGTGACCCAATAAATGAACTCTAATTCCTTTGAAGAAAAAAACATACACTTTTATGCCGTCGACACTACCATCTTGATGCTTCCCTTCCTCGGCCAACGTTTCTGGAGCCCTTCGATGCTGCCTTAGGACACCAAGAGTCGCCAAGACCGGGTGATGAGGAATCTCCTCCACTGGGTCGATCCTCTCCCCTGTCGTCGATTGACGTTGCCCAGATCTCACACCGGATTCGAATGGTTCATTCTCCTCTGAGCCGAGACCTGGTAAACCACCCGTCCGTGAAATGCTCATCCAACCACTTTAGAACATCGATGACGATGTCGTCAAACCCGAAGGACTCCCGGGAACCTCCGACTGTGTCAGAGGAGGTAAGGAGATCAGATCCACCAGACGTTGGGGTTGTGGACCGACGCCTCCCACTCGCTTTTGGGCCAGATTCTCGTACCCCCAATAATATCGTCGCATGCCTCATCGTACATCTGCCTGATATTGTCGTAGTCACAAATCGCATGCCGTCTCACCCGCTCCCTATTTCCACACATAGGGTTTAGTTGAGGGAACCGCTAGGCACTTTTGTTACTGTTGGTCTCAAAATAATGAAGGGGAAACCCTGTTTCCTAACCCTTTTTGAGCTTTGTTTTTCCATTCATAACCTGGGTTTACCTTTGGTGACACTTATCAACTATCACCTTTCTGTTTTTTGCAAAAACTATCAGAAATCGTCAAAAATGACGATTCCGTTAGTTTTTTGCCCACGTGGCGGTCACGTGTCGTCACGGGTGAAGTGACACGCGGCAAAAAAAACTAACGGAATCGTTAAAATAAACGGTAAACGAAATTTTCTGCAAAAAATTGAAAGGTGATAGTTGGGAAGTGTCACCAAAGACATACCCAGATTAAGAATGAGAAAACAAATGTCAGAGAGGATTAGAAAATAGGGTTTCCCCAATAATAAAATGGTATAAATCAACTTTTCATCGTTTGACTGCGCCGATGATAATCAATTAATCATAATGTAAAGTTTTGACACTAACTTTTATGTCACTGCGGATACCAACGAAAATATACATGATGTGACCAAAGTTAATCCAGTCTAAAACATCACATTAGTGATAAAATATATAGATCCCCTTAATGACACCTGTATATCTTGTAGCATCGGCATCAATGGAACATGCATTGAGATTAATTACCTGGATATGGTTCCTTTTATTTTGGCCATTTTTGTATATATATGAGAGTGGAGTGAAGTGCAAAATAAGTTACATAATTAGCAATCTTGGGGCAAATTTGGTGAGTTTGGTATGAACATATACAACAGGTTATTGCATGGATTACAAATATATCGAATTTAAAAATTATTTTATTATTAATTTCTTCTTAAAAACATGAGTTATAAGGACTATCATGATTTCTACTTATATAATCTTGGTTCCATACATTTATACTTGTTAACATGAGATTTTTATAATTTGTGGGTGAAAAAACAATCGAGTAACGGTATTTTTAAACATTTTAATTATGTCTAATCTATGAATGAACATAAAACATTTTTGAAGTTGGCGCCTTGGATCCAAAAACATTTCATACTTATGAAAAAAAGTCATCCTCCTTTTTAGGAGCCCGGTAGAGAAATAACTACAATCTTAATTGTAAATCCCAAATCTTATCAAAAGAAATCATTTCAAAAATTGCAATACAAATAAGTAGGAAGTCAATTATTTTAGGACACTATAGTTTGAACGGCTTCCGAAGTAATGTAGAACTTAAAGTTTAATTGAAGTCCAAAAAAGTTTCACGTATCACAGCGCAGCCGACTTTATTAGGATTTGAAATTTGAAATTGTATAAAGACTAGAGAGTGCCATAAATATGATATTTGATGGTAAAAATAACGAAATATTAATAGTAATACGAGATCGTATGATAAAAAGCTAATATTGGTACTACGATCATGCATTCATCACCATCACGTCATGGATGGTTATGAATTTATCACAAAACACGTATTACATTACAAATTTGGACTCGAATACCCACCTTTCTAAATTATCTTGTTTAGTGCTTGTTCCTTATGGTTTGTGGCTATGAATATGTTTAGCGAACAAACGAAGGCTCCTCCTTTTCTTAATATGATCTTAATGTTATAATAGTGATACAAGATGAAACTTAGATAATTGTCCTAACTTACCGGAAATATATTCCTCTAGCACTTGCCATCCATTCTTGAAAGATGACATGAACAAGAAAAAACAAGTTGTATTATATTACCTGTGCCTTAAGATGAAGAATACAAAATTAAGATAATACGATCCAAAATAAATATTCATGAAATTTCTATATAATCAAAGTGGTCAAAAAAGAATGAACCATTAGGGGTTGACTTTCAGAGTCTTGTATCCACTTGTAATGATAGGTTGTATATGCTTGTCGTATCGGATTGGTGGCAACCTGGTTTTGTTCAACTCAACCAATACTCTTTCCTCATGTATTTTTGAAATTTTAGTATACTATTCTCTGGTCAAAGCCCCTTTTAGTTAATAATAGTCATAGTCTACACTATACTAATAAAATGTGTCACATTCATTGAATATGTGAAATATACTTTCAAGGTTTATTACATTGTTAGAACTACTGATAAAACAATTCACTGGATTATTTGTAAGACTCTAGGTTTGGCATGATTAATGTTAATTAGAGAATTTTCCTCCATCAAACTTAGAATCTACTGAAAAAGTGTTGACGGCGCCTAACGTTTTATTTTCCCTTCTCTCTCAAAAAAGCACTACCCCTGCGTGTAACCCTAGTCGTCGTTTTGCATCACCATCAACGGCGCCAGACACTCCGGCTTTGGTTGTTGTCGATGGTGACTTTTCCCCACCCTCCTTCCTACTCCCTTCTTCTTCTCTCCAGCCCCGTCTTCGTTCATTCTCTTCGGTTTCTCGTTCTTTTGCTCTGGTGAGTTGGGGTTGGTTGTGGTGGTCGTGTCCGGCGGTCTGTGTGGCTTTGGCGCTTGAGGAAGCTTCTGCGTTCGAGCTACAAGGCCGTTCACCGTTGTATTTTTGGAACACTTCGTCTATTCTCCAAATATGGTGGTCGGAGATCCTGTTCACACAGTTCTGGTTTGGCCCCTGGTTGGAGTTCTCGCCCATCCATCCTGCTTGGGAGCTCGAGGGTAGCTTCTGGACCTCAAATATGTAAGCTCGCTCCAGATCCGCTCGGACAAAGGTATGTTCCGGTATCCTTCAAGCCTTGTAAGTTGGAGCTCTGCCTCGCTTCAGATTGGAGCTCGTCGGAGCTTCAATGACCTTCTACGGTGGCAATCGCTTGGGTTGTGTCTCCTCGTGCTTCTGTTGTCGGAGTTCGCCCGTGGTTCACCGGAGTCTTGGTCCTCAAAGCTCGGCTGAGGAGCGGGTGAGGTTGTCGGACGGTCTTTCTCGCCTCTCTGTTCAGACCACTTCCACTGCTCCAAATCTATTGAGGTGAGTGTGAAGTCCATTTCAAGGGCCCGTTGCATTGCCCGTATATTACGTGGGTTTGGTTTTGTGAAGCAGGTGTTTTGGGTTTCTTTCTCGATCTTCGTCTATGATTGCTTCGGGGGTGAGTTCCCCATTGTTGGTTTGGGCTGATTGGAGTGTGCTGGTAGCTGTTGTGTGTTTCTTGGCCACAGTGAGTTACAGGTAGAGCTCTAGCTAGTGGTGATTGGAGCTCTTTCTCGTCAGACTTCGATAGTAATGTGGCGTTGCGCTTCTCTGCAGGCTTTGGTGATATTTCTGTCTGGGTAGGTGTTGGTTCGTGCTCGGTATAATTATAGGTCTTTCCTTATGGGTCCTCGCTTGGTGTTGGCCGACGAGGGGTTACTGATCTCGGTTTCGAAACACTCATCTCAAGCTCCAGCGTCGGATCCCCGGATCGTGATGTGTTGCTGCATGCTTGGAGGTCTGAGCTTGTTCTCAGTAGAAATATCGGTCCTCCCCTTTTGGGCCTTTTCTCGGTGTTGACTAGAATTGGGTTATGGAGGACTGAGTTCGAGCTCCATCGTCTGGTAACCTCTTTCCCCTCACTGTTATGCTACCTTCTCTCTTTCTATCCTCCCTCTCTTGTCGATTGATCTCCGGTTCTTCTCGTTCCCGGAGTGGTTCGAGCTCATCGGTTGAAGGTGTTGACCATCAGAGAGGGTTATGGCCTTTGTGCCTTCTTAGAAGCCAATTGTTTGAGTAAGGGGGGAAAGAGAGTTGTTCAGTTCCGAAAAGGGTAGAGTTAAGATTTTATCGATTCATTTGCTTTGTTGCTGGAAGCCCTACCTTTTTGTGCTTCAAGTTTGTTCAATTTGGATTTTTTGAATATGTTGTTTTCTCTCTTTGCGTTTCATGGTTGTTAAATTTGGGTATTAGAACCTATTTTTAGGTTTGTTGTCTTCCTACGTGCAGCGGATTGTGTTTCATTCCATTTCTTCTGGATTTTATGTTTGTTGGCTTCCTGTGTGAAGCGGGGTAGTTCCTTCTTTGGGCCGGGTTTCTTTGGTTGTTTTGTTTCTAGTATCTGGTTTTTCCCTTATTGGTTGTTTTTGTAATCTTCGTCATGTAAATCCTCTTTATTCTCAAAAGAGGTTTAATTTAAATTTGTGTTGCTGATAAAAAAAAACACAAATTTAGATTCTATTGCTTTCACTTTTATGTCCTCGTTTAATGAAAAATCTATTTCATTTTAAAAAATAATGCTATCATTCAAACTATTATGTTATATGACATTCGTCTTTATTTTATTTTATTGAAAGGTGTAATTTTATTAATTCAGAAAATCAACTACATAAATGTGCGACATGAAAATTCTTGATCACTAAGGCAATAACAAAAATCAAACGTATCGTTCACAGTTATTTTAAAACTAGAACCGCCATAGATAGTATAAATATGCCACATAGGCAGGAAAGAAAGGTGGGGGTAAGAAAGTGAAACTTAAAGTCCCGCTCAAAAGCCCGAGCATAGACTGCATCAGTAGGAGGAGGCAAGGTTTGAAACAGGGACCCCTCCCAGTGAGGCTGCTTACCAGCCCTCGCCTGATCATCCCGGGGTTCACCAGCCGAACCCCTCTTCAATCTACTGCTACCAGCTGTAGCTCTAGAACCAGCTCCACGTCCAGCTCTAGTCCCATCTAGAAGTCTAGGCCTACCTCTTTGCCCAAGCAAACCTGAAACTTCGGTTTCCTGGCCCCTAGAGAGCTGGACGGTCCTCCAGTTGATCCAACCGAGTTCCACCGTCCCGGCCTGGATAATGCCACGAGCCCTTGAACCCTTAGGTACAGTTCCCGCAGATACTATCGTGTCCCTGCCCCAAGACAAGGTGTCCTTAAGTACAGTGCCCGGGGATATATTCTCGGTCTTCAACCGAGACCCCAGGACACTCAGTCAGTCGCATACAACTTTGCGCCCTATCCCTCTGAAACTCCAATATAGAGGAGTCAAATGTCGGCCCGTTCACGATCACCCGATCGCACTCTTGGAAAATGTGGCCAATTATTCCACAATTGTAACAGAATAAGGGCAACTTGGTGTACGTGAGAGAGACCCGGACCTGGTCCAAAAACTCCTTGAACCTCAACAACAATTTTCGGAGTAAGGGGCGCTCTACTAGCTACCCTAATGATCGCATGGGACCTCAACACACCTTTCGAGCGCCGCCCCAATGGTTTCCCCCATCACTCGAGTCCGCACTAACGAAGGAAGCCTATGGACGTGAAACCATAGCTGGAGCCGGTCAAGAATATGAGGTTCCCTAGCATCGGATCCAAGTCTCCAATGAGGAGTGGACGACAGTCAAAATACAATGGCTCGTTGCTCTGGACCCATGCACGAGCCTCCTCATATTCTAAGTAGAACCCAAAGATCCCATGACCAATGTCCTTGATCACTATGCCCTCTGCAGCTTTACCCCACACCTTGGTGATGATCTGGAGTAGCACCTCCTTCCGGGGCGGTTTAGAGGACCAGAGCTTACCCATAATCACAAATTGCTGGCGGGCGGTGATCGAGGGATCCACCAGGGAGTACAGAACAAGGATCTCCTCCTCCTCCTCCTCCTCCTCCAGCGAGCAAGACAATATTCTGTCCTGAAGACTAGTAAGGTTAGACTCGAGTGGTTCTGGTGGTGCTGGTGTCCCCGGAGCAGAGCTGGCCTCACAAGGTTTGAGCACTCGACGTCGACGGACCATACCCGGAGGCATGGTAAGTAGAGCTGTGATGAGAGGGATCCTCGCCGCATTAGGGGTTGTGGTCCCCTCAAGCAGTTCTTCCACAACCGCCCTTCCGTCATCCACCATCGGGGCCTTGCCCCGAAAAGGATCCCGATATAGTGGGGGTAGCGGGACCTCACCGAGAGAGGGGGCAACCTTCAATGGAGACGAAGGGCCATCAGACCTATGCCTCGCAAGCAGAAGAAGCGATGTAGGAGATGACAGTGGTGGGTTGCTTATTAAGGAAACAACCAGAGACACCTTCACCAACCGGCCTCTCCTAGGTTTTGCTAGCAGCACGTCAAAATCGAGAGAGAATGGTACGATCGCCGTTGAAAGGGGCGGTGTAGGTGCAAAGAATTGTGGTGGAAGAGGTTGCGAAGACCGCAAGAGTTTGCTTGGGCTTCCTTCGACGCTAGGGCTTTAATGGGGACTCCACCACCGAAGAGGGGCGAGAAGGGGGGATTGCCGAGAAACACATGGGTGCATGCGACGACGTGACTAGACCGAAAAAATTGTGGACGGTCAGAATAGACGTATATAGCCTCATAAGGTTAGAGTTTTCCTCGGACAAAGACTCTCGACAAGTGGTGCAAGATATGACATCAGCCTTATAAAAAGGATAAGATGTTTATAATTTTCTATGATTTCAATCTTAATTTTAATTCAAAAAGCTTATAATATTTAAATAATAAATAATGGATAGTTCGACTTTAGAATATTCTAAGACATATCATATCTCATATAAAACAAGGTTACAAGTCACTTTGCCCTACCTTGACAGGTACATAAGAGTGACAAGTAATTAACTTGTGACTTTGGCTAACACTGGTCAATATTGTGTCAGTACCAAGCCAATGATTTATGCGAAATGGTCAATCACTTAGTCATAGAATGTTCACGTTCATGTCTCTATCTATTTGCTAAGAAAATACATATACAGGGGTGCGCTTGCCCCCTTCCCTCTCCCCTTTTCATCACTACTGAAGCTCTTCATTCAAAGCGTTCGCTATCCTTGATGGATTCACCTATGAATGAGTTCAACAGTACCCTTGTTAGAATTTTCTTTTACAACATCTGTTTTGGCCGCCGCCCACCTTCGCAGGTCGTCGCCGCCCGTTCAAACCGTCCCACGACCTCGCGCTACCGATCTTGCGTCGCCGGTTTGGTCCCGAGCTAGTGCCAATTGCCACCGCGGCCCTCCTGTCGCCGTCCACCGGGGTCTGTGCTCCATGCGCCGTCTCCCATATGCAGCGGGCCAGTTTAGGGCACATCCATCAAAGGGGTAAACCCTAGCTAACATGGTTCCGCTCTCTCGATGGATCTGGGATCCGGGAGGAGGGACGATAGGCTGGGGCCTGATTCCACGGCACCCGAAGTCGGGACCCTCGATCCCGAACAAACCGTTGCGGGTCGAATCGATGATCCCGTCCTCCGCACTACTTCGAAAGATCCGGGCGAATCAAGACGAAGATTTGACGATACCAGAACGCTCCAATGACACGGGGCTCAGAAGAACCGGCATTGCAGATTTGGTAGTTTGTTATTTCGTTCATGTGCTAATCTTTTATCCTGTTTTAGGTCGAATAAATTAATGGCTAGATATGGTTAGGATTTTGAGTATTAGTTTTTTTGAAATGTCGTTAAGAGGAACTCCTAAGTTCGGATCTGCGATTCAAAGCAGACTATACTTATGGATCCATGAGCGCCTGATGGACTACGGTCGATCGGGACAAATATTTGGAATACGGGACAATTATGTCATACCCTGTAAGGTTACTGTTATAAAGTAATACAATACCTCTCTACTCGTTTTAAAAAAATACATATATTTATCATTTTTGTCATTGTAAATCTTCATCTTAATTTAAGTGTTTGAATGTCCCAATTACAAAAAAAAAAAAAAAAAAATCAATTGTGATAAGAATGATCAACCATCCTCAATCTTTCTTTTTGCATATATTGTGACCATATTTCAAATATTTGTTTAACATGCATTTTATCAACATTTATTTGATAGTCCCATTTACCAACTATCATGGCAACAAAGTGACTTCTTTCATGTACCTTGTCCGTCAGATTATGTTTTATTTCTATCAATTTTGTTATGAAGTATTAATCATGGGACGAGTTTATAATACGCTTTGAACTATAACCAGGTTTAATAAAATAATTATCAATAAAAGACTTGTACAAAAAAAGTTTAAACTTCAATGTCTCTAATTCTGTTAAATTTATTATGAAATATAGAACTACCATTGTAGTTAAAATTTAAAAATTAGAAGATTAAAAGTAATTAGAAATTCAGAGAAAATGAAGACAAAATATAGTTTGTAGAAAATAGCTACACTTTTTTTTAATGGCTAATAATTTTTTTGAAAGAAAATCATTTGGATTTTGGAACTATTATGATGTAATTTCCTAATTATTTTCAAATTAATTGAAAATATGGAAGTAGAAAATCAACATGGTATTAAGGGAGCTAGAAGGACGAATTGTCGCCTGAGCTGATAAAGCGAAATGAACCAACTCAAAATCGTTGCCAAAACTGAAAAAACGAATACGTGTGCTTTTTGCTTCTTCATTTTTCATTTTATTTTTTTAAAATATAATATTCTAAGGATAATTTAAGTGTTATGGAAAACAAAAATCAAGTCGCATGTTTTGCACATGAGATGAAATCATATTGGGGAAGTTGATTAAAAATGCTTCAAAACCTATCATATTTTTTTAACATGTCCGTATGTTTCAAAATTGATTATCTATGCTTCTTATAGTTTTTAGGACCTGAATACCCTTTTTATAATTTAAACGAACCCCTCCTGTTTTAGCACTTTCCAACACAAATGGCAGAATAAAACTAAGTCAATAGTACACATTTTCTATTTTATGGAATTCCTGATTGATGAATCGATACAAAAGGATTTTTGGACTGAAACTGGAAAACAAAAAAAAAAACCGTAATCAGATTAACAACCATTAACCTGCGGAGCTCATCAACCATTTACTGGGGTTTGTTGATTTTGTGTTTGTTTCTGGTGCTTCCCACTGAACTCCAGTCCTTATTTCTAGATCATGTTCGTGGATGATTCTATGTTCTCGATTATGGACTGTACAGCTGCGGACAACATCACCTGAGTGAAAGGGGTTCATAGATGATGAGCGACGGAGTTGAGATTGGTGCCCGATCCTTCCACGATCTTGCTTTCCGCCATTTTTCCCTTCTTCGGTACCAGTCCATCAGAACCAGCCTCTTACTCGATTCTCGCACGAAAATCTTCAGCCAAACGAGACACGATTTTCCAGACTTATTGGCCTTCGTCGACGCGATCTATTCGCAATGGGTGAACAACTTGCTCCCTCGATCGAATTGTTGGTCGCCTACCGACCTGCTCGGAAGTGACGAATAGCACAACCGCGAGCTTCACGTCTCTCACATCGTCTTCGGACACGGTGGAGAAGATATTGCAGTACGGGTGCATCGACATGGAGAATCATCGTCTCTCTTGATTGACGATTGGTTGAACTTAACTCTAACTACTCTCATAGTCGCTACGATTGAGAGTCTCAATTTCTAAATCTCTCCCCCATTGGCTTCATGAGCCTAGGTCCGTAATTGTTGATCTCCGGCATTGAGTTGATCCTAGTGACGCTATAAAGAGTTTCCAATTCTACCAAAAAAGTGTTTTCTTCTTTAACGAGGGACAACTCCGAGAGCGAATTAACTAATTATGAGACTGTGGAGGCAGAATGGAGAGGGAAAGTTCAGAGGTGCAGAAGCAATCTTGTTCCATCAACCGACAGTGTACAAGCTTGTTTAGGGAAGAGAGTCAAGTGAGAGACATTGAGCTCAATTTACTGTTTATATGCAAGGTACCTTATTGTCTATATATGTTGATCATTGATAAACCGCTGGCAGCAATTTCATGATCTTCTATATATCGACCGATTTATGGAGTTTCTAGCTTTGACTATTGTTCTTTTGAATTGAAAACTACCAACGTCAATTGCTCAGATGGTATGGCAGAAAAATGAATCATTTTAATAAGGGTACTTTAGTCCTAGAAATTATAAAAAGCATAGATTACCAATTTTAAAACATACGAGCATATTAAAAAAATAGTCTTTTGTAGTGATATAACCTTGTCTTAAATCAAATTATATCATATATGTTCATCAATTTTTTCCATAATTTTGATGTTTGTGATTTTTTTTATCGGCAAAACATATATATCTAAAAACTCATCTGTAGGAGGATGAAACATAAGACACACGGGCAAAATCCTTACCAATTTTTGCATCGAACTAGTTTCAGCCTAAACATAATATAGCAAAGGACTGAACAAGTTTCACCCTCAAACGAAACACGATAAAACGAAAACATATCTTCAAATGATCAAACCGATGCAAAGAAAGAGCATTCCTATCTTCTTTTTACTATTAGAAAAAAAAAATAATACATTGAAAACAAATAGCATGATTCTCGGAATAAGAATAAAAAACCATCAAAGTGAGTACAGATCATCGGAAAAAGAAATACAACAAAAAAGACAAGGCCAAAAGGCAAAACTTTCAAGGACCACCGTTAAACAAGGTCCAGAGGGCCAAAACGCATAACACGGGAACCCTCGAACCTATTGTCTTGGACCGACAGTTGCCACCAGATCGTCGATGGCCAACATCAAAGAGCCAACGAGACCCCTGAATCGATAGGAGTGGAGAAGAGTACCACCAAGGAGAGTAAAGACGGTGGGAAGACCCGGATCTCGTCAAAGAGAGGGACAAGCGGTTGAAGTTGCAGAAGGGAGCCATCTGTGGTCTAGATCCATGAAGGAGGGAGAGAACGCTGCCACGATCGCCAGAGAAGAGTGAGAGACGTCGGCGGGAGGGGCTTGAGAAATAGACTAAAGTAGATCGAGGATGTCCCGCCAGAGAAAGGGCCAAGCTGATGGATGGTGACGGGAGGGGCTTGAACAATAGCAGATTTGGTGAGTAGAGCATGGACAAAAGTAGATCTGAAGGAGGATCAAGTGGGTCTAGACGATAGAAGGGCGAGAAAACCACCACTTCCCGTCGGAGAAAGGGCCGAGTTGATGACTAGTAAAAGTTACTGTTCGTAGGAAGGGAACTCGTTATCGGTGCTTATCGAGCATACAAGTTACTATTCGTAGGAAGAGCACCTGTTAATACCCTCCATGCATTGACATCGAGATTTTACCGTCTCCTCTAGGTAGTATCGCTATCATGTTCCCTCCACCGAACTTTCAACCTCTGAACCAGTTTATACGCCTCCCTTACCCTGAACAGTCTATCTCTACTATCCTCCAAATACAATCTATCCTCAGGTAGCCAGGAGTCCCTCAGAACATTAGTTTCCCTATCGTTCCCAATTCTTCTACGTATACCTGTCATCACCAAATTCTGACAAGCCATAATGCTGGTCCACATATAGCTACTTGCGAGACTCGGAACATGTTAGGATTTCTATAGTCTTTTAGAAAAGGGAAAAGAGCTCCTACCTACGAAACTCGGAACATAGTCGCTATCTGATAGTCCCGGCTTTGAAACTGCACCGTATTAGGCTAGGACAATGTTAAAATGAATCGTATTTTTAGCGTTACGAAATTACCCCTGAGGTTTTCGTTTATTCACACTCGTGCCCCTGCTGGCTTTACATCGCATTTCCCAAAACCCTCGCTAGCTTGCTTACCGAGTTGCACGATCTTGTCGTCGATCTGGAACCGCACATTCTCGTCGCTGGAGCTGGAGGTTCAGGTAAGCTGCTTCATTTCTCTCCCTGTAATTTTTTTCTTTGGCTTTTCTCCATTAGAAAGTTGAGGTTTGGCTCTCCGATCTCTCGCTCCCCTGACTCTTTACTCTCAAGTCGAGAACTCGCGTGAGCTTCAATATGGGTTTCATTCGCACAATCCGATTGAGGTTCCTTCGTTTCTGAATTCCGAAACTCAAAACATCTGTACATGAAACAAGCATTGAATAAAAAGTTCAGGCTTTTGGTTCTTGAAGATATGAAGGATTCAAATATACATGGATTGCAGGGGCGGATTTAGAGCGGCATAGGGTATTCCATGGCATACCTTTATTTTGTACCGTATTTAATAATAATCGATGGCATGCCCTAAATTATATTCCTAGATCCATCTCTGCCTCCACCTCTACCTCCACCAACATTTAAACACAAATAACCGGCAACTGAATTCAATAATAAACCTATAGCCACCGCAAAGCCGGTAAGTGAACATTATTTGAATGATTTCACAAAGGTGAACAGGGATTATGAGACAAGAAAGGGATTATAATCCAAGACAATCGACTCGATCGGATGAGAATAGAAATGAGGAACCAGCCCAGAAAAATTGTTGTGGGAGAAATTGAGAGACACTAGATCAGGGAAGGCAACAAGGGTGTGAGGTATGACACCACTAAGATGATTGTAGGAGAAATCGATCACCTTAGGTTGGGGAAATAACCGAAAACATTTGGTAGAATTTTTTATTAAGGTGTTTTTAGGTCTAACATTGTTTCGTTCATTTGTGTATTTGAGTTTCTCTGAAACTTTGAAATTCTAATTTTTTTAGTCAGCAAGAATTATCTGGTTAGCTAATTAATTTAATTTGATGTGTTTGTCTGGATTCAACAAATATATATTAATGTGTTTAGGGGAGGAACTAAGGAGTAAAAAGAATACCTTGAATATGTGAGAACCTGGATTGATGGTATAAGACTCATGAATGTTTATTTGAAAACCTGTGTGGTATCCCACCTAGTACACCCTGAATTTTAATTTATTTTTTATATCTGGTTTGTCACAAGTTTGGGCTTGGCCCAATCCGTTTATCCTTGTGTGTGATAAGTTCAACAACAAGGCTTGGCCCAGCCCAATCCGTTTACAATCACTCACTTTCGCCTCTTTTTTTCTGCGCGATAGGCTTGGAACAGCAGGCAGCCACCACTTCCTTCGCCGGCAGCAAGCAAGTCTTCTTCATCACGTTTCACGGAAACTCAATTACTCAAGGTTAGATCTTAATTCTCATCACTATTTTTGTTGATTTTTCTCAGACCTAAAATTTACAAACCTAAATTAGTTGGATGGTAACAAGAGAAGATTAAGGGTTTGTTTGGAGTAGCTGGTTTAGGAGGAGGAGTGCTGTAGTTCGGGGCTGGTTTTTTTGGCGATTCAGAGTTGAAGTTGTTGATGGCCTTTTAGAAGTGTTGAGTTGTTATTTTGTTGCTGATTGAATTTGTGTTGTCATTGCGTGTGGATGCTGAATTTTAGGGCTCATGATTTGTAAGGGTTTGCAAAATATTACACTGTGGTATTTATAATTTTGTTGCTTTGTTGATTAAAAAAGGTAGTCAAATTAAAACCATGGAGGTAAAGAGGGGTAAATTAAGGTTCTGAGAATATGAATTAGTGTGAGGCCATAAACATTATAATTTCATTTATACCAATGTGTTCTAATATAATTTTTTAATATATCTTTTATGTGGATTTTTGCAATGCCAGTTTATTAAGAATATGATCATGTGAGAGGTGTCTTTTGATATTCATTGTTTTTAATATGTCATGGAATGCTTATACGAGTTAATGTGTAAAGTTCTATTTTTACTTTATCAAGTTTAAAGTAATATATTTAATAGGAACTTCTTAAATTTAATTAAGTTTATTTTAATTGTAGGATGCGAAAGTTTTTTCCGTCTATACCAAGATTCATGGAATCAAATGCTTCTATTCTTGACTTAATTTCAACAATTCAAGAAGCCTATATTTTAGAATCGTTGTTTTTTTATTAATTATCAATGGCTACCCCTAAAAAAATTCCTGGTTCTGCGCCCCTGATGGATTGTACAGTTTCAGTTGCAATCTCTGTTAGTGGTGATTTTAGAATATGGTGCAGTTCATGTATGTGTTGTTGGATACAATTTTTTCGTTGCGCTGATACTTCATTTTTTCCAACTAAAATTGCCACGATGAATCAAAATGAATGGTTGTAGCTGAGGAGAAAATATGGGGATTGGATTAATGGATATAATGTATCTGATCAAGTAGTATGGTTTTAGACAGAAATGGTTCCCAAAAGATGATTTGTTTGTCCTTTTAGACCGACAATCATATATGTGTTTGCAATTTTTAAAGCTAATTTGCTGATTATTATATGAGCAGTGTTGGTATTTTGGATAGAAGTTGGAAAAAAGAGAAGAGCCTTACAAATTGTTAATTCTCATAGAAATCGGACACTAGTTATAGCTAAATGACACCTTGTGCCCACAAAATGCATTTTAGTGTTCTTGGATCTAAAATTCATTGATGTTGGGGAAAGGCGTAATGGGTTTGTAGAAGCATACCCCAGGCGTTAATCTGATCCACCTGATTTTTGAATTATCAGATAACGCGGCATGCATGTTTGACATGGCTTTGGTTCTTAAGTCATAAGAACTATTGCGCTTTATTGATCTTTCTAGCTTGTTTGCCATGTTCAATACACTATAACACTTATTGATTCATCATTTCTCTTTGGCAGCTTATTGGTTCAACTTGAGCCCTCACTAGCTCATCTACTCTTCTTACTCACTCCCAACCAACACACTATCCTGACTAGTAGAGACATCTTCGCTTGAGTAACGTTCATTATCACAATGCTGCGTCTGTCATCAAAATTCTCAAAGCGCATGTCTCCGGTGGCAAAGTTCTTGACGAGTAAATCTGTACCGGCTTCTAATGCCCCCAAACGCTCCATCACTACACTATTTTCACAATCATCTCTTCGCAATCGACAAGAGTGGGTGATTCCAAGTGACATATCAAAATGGGGTTCCCTTGGTTTTTGCAGGACCTCCAAGTTCGCTTCTGGGTTCAATCCATTGCAACAGAAGCCATTAGAATCAATCATGGATTTACAGAGGGCAAAGAACCACTCACCTGAGGACCTAGCTTCAATTTGGGATGATGTAATACCTTAAACCTTTTCCCTCTTTGTTGGTTTTTGAAATTTTTGTATAGAAGCATGATATGCTTCCGTTTTTAAATAGGTTTTGGTCTGGTTTATTGCTTTTTTTCATTATTATTTCCTTAGCAGTTGAAAGCTAGACATAGTTTCTTATTAGTGTGACCAATGGGGTGTTTCTTGCTTTTGTAAGGGTACATGATGAGTAATTCGATGGATTTAAATTCTTGTTTAATGTGCTGCTGCCCTTGTTAGTAACTTCCAGAATAATAGTAAATGTATCCCTTCATGATGAACATATAATAATATTGAAGAAAATGGTTCTCCAATTTTTAAGGTTCAATTTTTGCCAATGGTTAGATATAAGTAGATTGACTTGCTTTATGTTTAGGAATTAGACTATTTGCAATATCATAAATGTAGACTTACGGTTCATCCATACACTTATGTATTTAAACCCTAACACTTGGATGTGCTTCTCTTGCTCTAGTATCACATAGGAAGAGGCCACATTGGTTCATCAATGCAAGCAAAACTGTATGGATTGTTGCAGCAAAGAGCAGCTGATTGGTAATCAATTGTCTGATGGTTATGTTACACATTTATCTTTATTCTCTATATCAAGCTACCTAATCACCTTTTATCTTTACAGCCGGTATTTTGTCATTCCTTTACGGAGAGGAAGTGGTTATACGACAATGTTTGCTCAAGGTTTGATTTCTAGTGATTGACCCCTGTTTTGCTATATTTATGGCTATAGAATCGCTTTCTTTCTAGTAAAAGAAGAGTGATGGAAGAGTTTGTTTCTACTAGATGTGAATTTACATACTAGGCATATTACTAGTAGAATATGGGATATAAGAACCATATAAAGAAGGGTTAGTTGCACATAACTACCTTTAGGAATTGTCCACAAACACATAACCTCTTAGTAAACTTCCACAAAACCATAACCCCATAGTAATTTTTTCACTGACACATAACTACCCTTATGCATTTCCACATATCACCATCATATGTAGACATATTCCTTCAAAATTTCCACGTGTCACCATCATTGCTTGACTACTGTTCTGTTAACTTTCTGAATATTGTCAGTAGGTTTTCATCAACTCAATATGGGTCACTATTAGTAGTTTGTTGTTTCACATGTTTATTTGAACTGGTTTTGCAGTGCAGATGCCACACATGGTTTTCACGGGTCTTGAGGATTACAAGGCAAGAGGAACTCAAGCATCGCCCTACTTGACCGTGTCATTCTACACAGAATTTGCAGAGAGCAAGGACCTGGTGCTTATCCGTGGAGATGTAGTGTTCACCAGCAAGCTTACTGACTCAGAGGCAAAGTGGCTAATGGAGACCATTCAGTCTTTTTACCTCAATGATAAGAGGTACAAGTTGGTTGAGCGGTTCAACAAACAAACACATGAATTTGAGTTCAACGATGTTCTACAAGCTCTGGAGATACCCAATTTGTGATTTCTTCAAAGAAGCGAGTTCAGATAAATAATTGGCATTGCCCGATATGAACCGGGCCACGTTGAGGCTCTTTTGAGGTTTTATATTTGTATGTGCTTTGCTAGACATTTGCATATATAGAGGGGAAAGGGCTGGTTTGGTGCTCAAAACTTGGGTGAATGGTATATGTAGTGTTCAATTTCAAATTTTCATCAAAATGATTCCTGATTGAAACATGTATTTGCTCTAATGTTTGATGCAACAGCCTATTGTTCCAACCATGATTTACTTGACGGGTCATACGAGTACTTAATTTTTAAAATTTTGATATTTATTCTTAACTAAATAATTTTATCTCTTTTTTTATAAAATAATATTATTCATCTTTAATTTTCATAAAAATAAATAAAAATGGAGAGCTATTTGAGATAATAAAATATTATACTGCTATTATAAATATATATATATATATATATATATTATATACTGCTATTTTTGGTAGAGGAGCACAAATTTGATCATCAAAAAGGAAGGAAAATGAAAATGTACTCTCTTTCTCAATTCTCCACTGTCTCCTCCTTAGCTACTACCCGAACGAAGCATACGGGCTCAAGCTTCGCCGCCGCCGCCGCCGCCGCCAAGATACTCCACCGCCACCGTATCAGAGCAATGCGAGCAGTTGTTCAGCGAGTTGACAGCGCCAGCGTCCAGGTCTTTCTCTCTCAATCCGCCAGACCCGTCGTTACCCATCAGCTCCTCTTCTATTTCATCGGCTAAAGATTCAATTTTTCAGGTCGATGGGCGTGTCGTGTCGGAGATTGGCCCTGGCTTGCTCGTCCTCGTCGGCATCCACGACTCTGACTCCGATTCCGATGCCGATTACATGTAACTTCCTCTCTCTTGCAACGCCCTTTAATTTCAATTTCAGAACTGTTTGGGGGAAGAAATTGATGGTATTTGGAATTGGAACTGTGTAGATGTCGCAAGGTCCTGAAGATGAGATTGTTCCCAAACGAAAGTACTGGCAAAGCTTGGGACCAAAATGTAAGCTGACTCATCTCTGCATTTTTGTTTCAGTGATTGTAGCTGTTTTTTTTTTGTTTGTGAAAACGTTGTTTCTTAACCTTCTGTGACCTTTAGCTATCACTTCCTAACTGAGCTCGACCTATCGAGATATTTCCTAACTTAAAAGGTCGCACAATTTACATGAACCAACTGATAGTTTGTTACAAAATGTAGCATAAATGTGATACTTTTTGTAAATGTGTACCACCTTTGTGTTAAGATCTGTCAGAAAAGGTCGACCTCAGTTACGAATTGCAAATGACCTTTCTGATGGGTTAGGAATCGACGTTACCCCTTGTTTTTTTTGGTTTGTGATTAGAATTTGATTGATGTATTTTCAGGTAATGCAGAAAAATTATGGGGTTCTATTAGGTAATGCTTTTGCTATGGTCATGTTTACTTTCATTTTTATCTAATACTAAACTATAAAGATCATTTATATGTGCTTGTAAGAGAAAATTATTGGTGTTTGAATTAGTCCTTCCTTAGGTCATTAGCGTAATGTGACTGTAATGATGTGGTTGGTTGGATGTTTACAGTTAGTCAGTTCACACTATATGGAGTGTTGAAGGGTAATAAGCCAGATTTTCATGTGGCAATGCCACCTCAGAAAGCAAAGCCCTTCTATGAAACTTTAGTTGAAAAATTCCGCAAGGCATATAATCCTGAGGCTATCAAAGGTAAATTTGCATACTCTTTTCTTACCCTTTCGGTTTTAGTTTCTTTTTCCTCTTGCACATCGAAACTTTAGAACACTGAGTGATAAATATGTTTGTAATTTCTATCAAATTTCCATAGCAGTTTAAAGGCTTAATTTTGGTAGTTACTTATGCTTACTGTTCTATAGATTAAGCACCAATGCTGGTTATATGTGCAAGTGTATAGAATTTCATATTCACCAAGTTTGGATTAAGTATAAGGTGGCCTAATGCACAAGGGTCCCTGCACAATTGGTCTAGGGATGGATACGAAAGATGGGGGCACACTAAAACTTTTCAAAATTCCAGTAGGGCAAATGAGGATAGGAATAGTATAGAATAGGGGTAACTTTATTAACACACTTTCAGTGACCTTTGATCGTCACATACACACAGTAAAGGTGAGGGATTAAAAGTAGCACACTATCACCTTTCGTTATTCATCAAAAAACCACAGATTTCGATCATTTTGTTCCAAAAAGCCACTGATAAATGAGAAAGGTGACAATGTGGTCCTGATAAAACCATCACCTATTTAGTGTGGATCTGTGGGTTTTTTTGATTAATAACGAAAGTGTATTTCTGATAACCCCTCCCCTTTAGGATCTGTTTTTGAGAATCAAAGGCCGTTGAGGGGGTGTAAATAAATAACCTTTTCCCTATAAAAAGGTAGAAAGAGCATATTTTAAAATAATTCTGTTAGGTGGGGGCAAATACCGCCGCTTTGTAGAGGGAATGTTTCCCTAACTTGAACCCATGACCTTAAGTAAGCAACAAGAAGATGACGGATTGGGTGTGTGTTAGGAGTTAGGACCCTGGCTACATGATCGCGTCACAGGGCCGTAATACACGGCTGAGTTGAAGCTTCGGCTTTGCGACGGCGAGCCCTTGTTCTTCCTTCTCGCAATTGTGACTGTAACAAGCTCGTTAGAGAGAGCTTACACCTCAATTAAACCTAACCAAGCCAGATTTATTTTTCTCAATGTCTACTGATTTTAGTGGTCACCCAAAACTCAAAGTCCTAATAAAACCATAATTGGTAATTCTGTACCCAAATTTCCTATTCCTAATACAATTAGCCAACTAAAGGACTTCTATTAAAAAGGAAATAAACTACTAGTTCCCAATTTTTTCCCTTAACCGGCCATTGTAGGTAGGCTTATCCCTCCTTGTACCGGCCCGTACGGCTCGTAACAGTATGTAACTCATGGCACGCAACTCATTAAAAGTTTCCTTGTGTAAAATCGTGCAATTTTTGTCAGTTAAAACATACATTCCATGAACTTTACAATTTAGTACACTTGAATGACTAATTTCTAATATATTTCCTGATTATGTCTGTAGATGGTGTATTTGGAGCTATGATGAAGGTACGATTCTCATGGCTGTAATTATTCTTCACCTTTTCCTCTGGATCTGAAAGAGATGTTATGGAGCTCATCAGTCTTTTTGAATGATTTTGAAGGTCAATTTGGTTAATGATGGGCCAGTCACGATGCAGCTCGAATCTCCACAACCATCCAAGTAAGTACAGATCAGGCTCTGCAATTGAACAGTTTTATATATTCATTTGAAATGGGTTCAGTGACTAACCCAGACAAGCTTGAACCATTCCAGGAACACTAATGCAGCTGTAGAAGGATCATAAGGTCATAATTTGGCTATTCTTTAAGATCTATTGAAGTCTGTCGGGGGAGTCAATTTGGTCAGAACCACAACCGCTCCTAGGTTGTACGTATGACATTATTGTAGGAACTCCGACTATTCTTATGTTTACAAGGTTGTCTCGTACTTGTGACAGTAAACACCGAACCGATTGAGAAATGAATTGATTGTTGTAACGGTCTTGAAATTGCTGTAGTTTGAAGTCAGGTGTATTTTTTTTTGGGGTGAATATAATGTACATTGAATCAGCAGAGGTGGTCTAGTCATCAGGCCGCATTTCCAACTGTACAGGATAATTGGTGAAGCGTGTGGTATCTGTAATAATATTACATAGCTGTCAGATAATCTTTCTTGGATTACAAGGAACTAACGGTCACAATTCAGCTCGGAGGAATGTCTCAAAGGACGTTCAGCATCTTTTGGCTTTCCGTTTACTCCATGGTTGATGAAATGTGGAGTGTGTTCAAGTTTATGCGTTTTTTTTAATGAAAATCTTTGGACAGGTGTTCTTTCATGAATCTCTTAAGTAGATGTTGAAGAATAATTTATCTCCAGCTTATTTTTTTTAAATAGAAGAATATTCATTTCGGAATAAAAACACATAGAAGCTGATGTCAAATCAGAAAACGACATTAGGCAGAGACTAGGTTTCCTTCTCATAGTGTATAGGGAATTTGCTTGTTGGTTGATTTAAAATCCGGAGTTTCAACAAGCTATGAGTATATACCGAAACTTAGTCGATCATACTAAAAATACACCTAAATCGATCATAGGTCGTTTATTCTCGATCTCATACATAGGATTTGTTATTAAAAAAAATCTCCAACTCGATTTTGCTAGTCCTTTTTGAAAGTGAAGAGGGTTAACCTCGAACATCCTTTACAGTACTGATGATGATATTTAAAATTAGATCATATGTAGAACCCCTAGTATTTTGGATTCCTACAATCTTGAACATGTAACATAAACCAATCCCGATAAAAACAAGATGATGAGGAGTAAATCAGAGTGAATTATGATCATAGCATACCTTGCCAGATATAGAGCTAGCAGAGTTGGGTCAACTCCGATTGATTTACTTTTTGTAATAAAGTCGTCGCGATATCCAAGGAACGGAACACCATAACCATCGTCATCGCTAAACCAATGGAATAGAGCATCATAACGCTAGTCATAGTGAACCCCACATAACATGGCACCTTGATCTTAGTATCGCGAAATTCATTTAGCATGACCCTAATTGTGTAAAACACACAAAACAGACCACCATAACTCTAGCCGTCGTATAACCTACGAGACAGAATAGAGCATCAAAAGCCCAATATCACGAAACCCAAAGAATAGAGTACTATAACTCTTGTCACCGCGAAAACCACAAAGCATTACACCATAACCTAACTGTCGCGAAACCCACGAAATAGAGTATTATAACCCTAGTCACCGCAAAAACCACACATCATTGCACCATAACTATGACCATCGCGAAATTCACATAATGGAGTATTATAACCCTAATCACCGCAAAAACCACACATCATTGCACCATAACCCTAGTCACCGTGAAACCCACGTAACATAACACCATAATCTTAGCCATCGTGAAATCCACAAAGAATGACACCAAAACTCTAGATATGTAAAATCCACAAAACTGAGCACCATAATTCTAGTTGTCGCGAAACCTACAACATAGCACCATAACCCTAACCAACCCACGGAATAAAGTATTATAACCCTAGTCATCGCAAAAACAATGGGTCATTGCACCATAACCCTAACTGTCGCCAAACTCATGGAACAGAGTATTATAACCCTAATCACCGTGGAAACCACAGAGCATTTCACTAGAGGAATCGAACTGCGGGGTTTCCTTAACCTCCCGGGGACACTCCTTGATGCCATACCCAATCATCCCACAATTACCACAGAAATCAGGTAACTTAGAGTATGTGAGAGATACTTGAATTGGTTCGGGAAATTCCTGAAATCGGAGTAGGAGATAGCGGCGCAAGGGACGTTCCATCAGATGCCAGAACCGAATCCGAATAGTTCCTCCCCAACATGTACCCTACTTGTCAGAAGGCACCTCCTCACTCAGCCCCAACACCGAGCCGATCGTTTCCCCCGTTTTCTTGATTCGTACCAAGGGAGGAAGACCGTGAGCATGAGCCCAGAGTTGGAGTCGGTCCCCAGGTCGGAGGCTCCCTAGCCATCGGATCCAAGTCCCCAAAGAGGAGAGGCCGTCCGTCAAAGCATCAAGGTTTGTTTATACGGACCCACGTGCGTGCCTCCTCCGTCTCGAAGTAGAAGCCAAATACCCTTGACCCAATGTCCTTGATGACCAGACCCTCTGCGGCTTTCCCCCATGCTCTGGTGACGACTCAGAGCAGCAGTCCTTCCGAGGTGGTTTAACCGCCCACAATTTTCCCATCATAGCAAATTGTTGGCGGGCCAACAATGAGGGGCTGAGTGACGCACTCGACATCACAACCTCCTCCTCCTACTCATCGTCCATCAAACATGCCGAGAAACCGTCCTGAAGATTGTTGAGATTAATCTCCAGGGTTGACCCCACCTGTGGAGGCACTAAGGTAGACCCCACCTCTCTGGACTTGAAGACCCATCGACGCTGAATCACTCCCGGGGGAAAATTCAAAGCAGCAGGGACGATGGGAATCCGGTCAAAGTTCGGGGTAAGCCCTCCCCTACAGAGTTCCTGCAATACAGTCCGTTCCGGTTACTCCATCGGAGCCTTCCCTCGGACAGGGTCACGATAGCGTGGAGAGGAAGGAACCAGGTTTGGTTCGGCATTTTTCAATGCCGCCACCACAGGAGGAGAGACCATCAGGGGAGAAAAACCAGGAGGAACCCCAGGGGTCCGAAACTTATCCGAGGTTTCCCCCCTCTCTGTCACGACCACCGACACCTTCGGAGGAGGCGCCTCCCTAGGATTACTTGCATGAGACGCAAGAGCGACCTCAGTCAGGGCCAGATGGATCGGAACCCTAACCGGTCCTGCCTCTGGTGGAAGGGGATTAATTGTAGCTCCTGCGACCACCAAGTCAGATGGAGATTGAAGAATCAGAGCCCTAGGCTTGCTTGCAGGAGATGGAAGCCCTACGGTTTTATGCGGTCGACGAGGTTTATTCACCAGGGTTGCTTGGCCGAGTGAGAATGAGCCCTCCACCGTAGCCGGAGCAGAGAGAAGAGGGATGAGAAGGAGAGTAGAGGACGTCTTGGCCGGGTGGATTGGCTTGCGACGTCTTCTTATCGGGCAGGGGGCACCACGTCCGAGGAGGGACGAGGCGGCGGTACAAGTACCGAGGGCTGCACCTAGGCAAACGGCGATGGGACAGGTCCACCATTGACAGACAAGTCGACGACGACGATGGCTAGAGCAGAGGAGGCCTAGGACTTGGATTTCTCGGGCATAGCTTCTCGACAAGCGAGAAAGTAAAAAACTTTATCTTTTCGTGCCGTATTTAATTAATAAAGTCAAAACTTTTAATTTTCATGTTTAACTATTTGGTTCGTTCAACATGTCACATATACATCGTCTTTATTTTCAAAAGATAACCATGTATCTTAAATATGCAGTAACTCGAATGATAAGTATATTTATAGAATAAGGTCTTGAATAGTAAGTCAAAGGGCTTTGCTTAAAACCTCTCATTAATCAAATAATAATATACATCAAGATTTTTCAGGCTGACCCCTGCTTCAAGTTGCTTGTTTAGGTTACAATAGCTACCTATATATTATACTACTGAGTAATTAATAATACATCATTCGTGTGTTTCTTAATTAATTTGTTCATTAATTGAGACTTTTATAAATAAAAAATTACTTCCGCCTTTATCATTACTGTCGAGGTCTTTCGGAATCTCTGATATGCCGCTCCCCCTATTCGTCTTATGTCTTTGCCCATGGGGCACCAGCTCTTCAACGTCATCATGGACGGTTTTACTGAAAAAAGAATAGCGAACATTCTTAAATGTTTGTGCCATGTTTTTCGTGGTAGAGTCTTCTGATGCATTTTATTGTTACTACATATTTTAATTAATGAAATCTACACCGCTCAAAAAAAAAATTACAAACCAGGCCATCGAACATCCACAGAAGTCAAAACACAAAGCTTAAATAAAACATCACTCCATCTAAAAATCCTCCATTACTCTAGCTGGAAATGATAAGGTGCTTCATAGTTACACAAGTTAATTTCCAACTTAATTAATCACCTCTCTGTACATGGAGATCACGCGTCTAGGCTAGCTTTATATATGCCTCAACTCTCTTCTCCTCTCATTTTCTTTTGCTCCTTGAAACCTCACCAAAAAAAAAATGGCTACTCAACAAAATTACCATGCAGCCCCTGAACCGGAAGCCCTACTCGAGAACGTGTGGGCGAGTTTCATGGGAAAGCCGCCGGAAACTCCCAACGCCGGCGCTTGGGACGACCTCCCGAGCCTCCACCGGCCCGACGGGTCGACGGAGATCCTCGAGAGGCTGCCGAGCCTAGGGAGGTGGATATCAATGGGAGCCGAGGCTTGGGAGGAGCTTCTAGACGGAATCGCCAACCCCTCGAGTTCCGTGGCTTCTAACCATGACGTCACGGAAACACGTGTTGGCTGTCACGTGACACAAAAGAAGGCGGCGGTGGAGAGGCATTACCGGGGCGTCAGGCGGCGGCCGTGGGGCAAGTACGCGGCGGAGATAAGGGACGGCACGAGAAGGGGCGCTAGAGTGTGGCTGGGGACGTTCGAGACGGCGGAGGAGGCGGCGCTGGCTTATGACAGGGCGGCGTTGAGGATAAGAGGCCCCAAGGCCAACCTTAACTTCCCTTCGGACAAGGCGTCCGAGGTGGTCGGAGAAAGAGACCGTCCTCATCGGACTTTCCGCAGCAACAAGAGAGTAGTGCCCGTAGAGTGGGAAGAGAGAGCGGAGGAGCCGTCGTTGAAGAGAATAACAAGTGTGCAAAATTACGGATTTGGGATCGATGAATATGAAGGGTTTGAGTTCCAAGACATGGGGAGTGGATATTTGGACAGCTTGCTTTCTTCTATATGAAAAGATGAACAAGTACGAGGATTGATTGGTTAAGGAGGAGAGTTCATGTGATTATTCATTAAAATTAATATTCATTAAAATTAATATTCATTTGTAGGCTTGTAGGTATAGAAGGTAGCAAATACAGGTGAAGTGTGGATAATAGACATACATATATACATGTGATAGCAGTTTGTGTTAGAACAACCTAAGAGTATATAATTCTTTAGTGAATGTTTCTGTTTGAATTTATATGTTTCTTCTATTTAATGACATATATACAAGAAAAAATCAATGTTATTCTAAATCATACACAAATATCATGTTTTTGTCCTAATATTGAATGTTAGGTATTAGTTTTATGTATGATCATGTTACCACCACAATTCTAACCGTGATTATGTTACAATTTTCAATTTTGAAAACGATCATACCAAATGATCAAATTACACTTTACACAAAGAAGGATTTAGATGGGTATATCAAAGACTGTGTACAGTTGGGTATGCGGACCAACTTGTATGTATTTCAGTTCGATCACATTTTTACGGATCGGATAATTTTGATCACGATCCGACCATCGGATCATGAATATGTAAAAACTCCTCCCACTTGTATTGCAGACAGATCAGTCTCCAACCCAAAATATCTAAAAATATAGACGTATAAAAAGACGATTTTTACGAATCCAAGCCCAAAATACAACCTGGTGTTTTACTACAAGTCATACCTACATTACTTACATTCAAATAAAAGTATAACTTAGTATTTCATAATAAACAAAGTTTTCCAAAATCTATCACAAATCCATCCTATATAGTTTTATGAATTTTTTAATCTATCAAAAAATAAACCTTCAGTTCCAAAATGTCATGACAATAAATGAAGAAACCCAAAATATTGCTAACTACCCCACCGTGTTTGTTTTAGGTACAAAGTGAATTAGTCACAGCCTTCATTCTTTGTCAAAATTGAGTGATGTTCTATTAAAAAAAACTTTGTAATAAAGTTTTATGAAACCAATCGACTTGTAATCCTACAAAGAAACCACCAATTATTAATATAGATCAAACAAACTCTTGTAATGACTTATAAACAATAAATTATAATCCATGAAAAGTAAATACAAATCAATTATATCGATAAAATAAACTCCTAAACAAGTAAATTATATTTCAATAAACAACTTATAAACAATAGATTATGATTTATGTAAAGTGTATCCACTTTATTCTTTTCAGTTTTTTGTGACCTTCTACAATTGTGATATAGAACGCGTTTCTACGCGTTGTCGTTCTCCACTATTCTGGTGGGTCGTCGCCGATCTAAGCTGGGGCAGTGGCGATTGCTGTCCAGGAGGCAGTCTCTGGTCTCATTCGTTGCCCAGTCACATTATGCAGGGACAGTAGCGGTCGCAGTCAGGAGGTCGTTCCGGTGCTCTGTTTGTCGCGATTTGGTGGCTCTCTTCGCCGGTCAGTCGCGATTCTCCTGCCTTTCCCGCCTCGTTTCCACCTCGCCTGTGCATAGAGACTGTAATTGCTGTTGTGAGGGTGTGACACGACTTCATCAGAGACTGTAATTGCTGTTGTGCGAGTTATGTGGTCAAGCAACAGAGAGGGGTCAGTGTTTCGCCGTTAATCCGGGCAGCAGTGAACGAGCACGAGTGCAGGAGTGGCGATGTGTGCTGCAGTATCTCATCTGGATCGTTACACAGGTTTCGTTTCCGGTCCGTTATTCGAGCATCATTTTCTCGGAGAAGACAAGTATGAATGATCCTGCGATTCTCTCGTTCAAATCCTTTTGCGATGTTTTATTGGCTTCATACCGAGAGTATTGTTCCATCTCCGGTGTTGCAAACAATGAGTTGAGCGGGGTTAAGCGTGAGTCCAAGGTTCATGTCCGACGACCAACACGCACGAGGAAACGTTCAGTTGTCACTGGTGTGGCAAAGATGAATCCTATTGGTAGCTCTGGTCAGGAGGTTTTAGCTGCTGCAAAAAATAGAACAACGAAATCTCGTAGTTTAGGGGATCGTTTGAATAGGGTCAAGCGTCCTTAGACCGTTACAGAGCCTCCTAGAGCTGTTGTAGATGGGAATCAGATCAACGAAGATCAACCAGAAACCGTGGTGACCGTTAAGGAGTTTTCTTCGGAGAATGTCGGAACATGGAGCTCCACCGATGTTTTTGTATGCAATCTCCCTTATGGATCCACGGAAGATTGGGTAAACAATGTCTTCAGTGCTTTTGGGTTCGTCCGAAGGTGCTTTGTTTTGAAGCACTCGAACAAGGGAGGGAGGTTCTTCAGGTTCATCTCCTTCTCGACGGTGGGTGAGGCTTCTCAGGCTGTTTCGAAATTAAATGGATTGACTTTGAAAGGTCATATTCTTTTCGTCGCTTTGGTTCGTCCCGGAACTCATCACCGTGATATCATAGCTTTCGAAGCTCGGTTCCCTCGTGCTGACCCTCGTAGTGTGGTGCAAGTGGATGAGATTCAAGGTGCTGGCTCTAGTACTAGTGGGTCTGCTCCCTCCTGCAACGGTCTGACCTCGTCGTTTGATTCTGAAAAACCGCGATCTAATCCGGGTTCAGTTGATGGTGGAGAAGATCACGGGGTGAGTGAGTCTGAAGAGATTCACGGGGTTGCTGATTCGATTGCAGATGCTTTGGTTGTAAGTAGGGTTGAGTCACAGGTTTCTAAGGCGCTGTTCGGATTGTGGATGAGGCCCAAGTGTGTGAGTTGACTCTACATGGCACAAAGCCTTCAGAACAGGTTTAGTTTGGCCACGACCTTCCTGTGGTGGCGGAGTTCGGTGATGGACCTCGGAGTGATGTTGCCATCCCGGTTGTCGATCAAGGAAGCCCTTGGAAGGACATTTTGACTAAATCTCCGAATCATGAGGTTTTACCTCAAAAGAAGGGACGTGGACGTCCGAAAAAGGTACAACCAAAAAGAAGTGTTCCTCCAGTTGTTTTTTATCAGTCAACAACCAAGTCCTCTGCTGATAAAGGAGACATTTCGGGGAGCTTCACTGTTGATATTGCTAAAAAGGTTAGCTTGGGGGCTTTGAGTTTTAGCAAGAACGTTGGGAAAAAACCGGTCGACCTTGCTTCTTTGGCCCTCGAACGTGTCCCGCAGGATGAAAACATCGAGGTTAGTGAGGATGTGGTTTACCCTGATTTGACCACAGAAGAAGCTCTTATTCCGGTTCCGGTGTCTAACCGGTTTATCTGTTTGAATTCGAGTAGGAAGTAGATCGTTTGTTTTTCTGCTTGGGTTTTTTGTTGCTCTTTGTAACTGTTTCGGTACGGAGAAACGATTCTTTTTATGAGTCGTTTTTTGGCTTTGTTTTACTTTCTCGTAGAACATTTTTTTAATAAACTTTTAGCTTATATAAAAAAAACAATTGTAATATTGATTGTTGAGCCTCTAATCTAATTTTGATAGCATATTAATCCTTCCATGGTCATTGGTGTTAATGAGCTCTTAAAGTTGTCTATTATCCTTCCACCAATAGAAAAATCAAACTCAGATGACACAATTGAGGTAGGGATTGCTAAAATATCCACAACAATAATACAAAGTATAGGAAACCTAGAGGAATCGCACTTCCACCAATCGAATAGGTTAAACTTTGTCACATCTCCCTCTTACTCTTCATTCAAATACTTGTCCAATTCATATTTGAGTACAGTATGTTGAGAAGTTATACACCTCTCAAAGGCAACCCTCAAACTACTTCCTCTAGTGTCTTCCTCAACTAAATTAGTAGAGGTTGCTGTGAACTAGTTTCACCTATGCTATAAGGGGAGTGCAATTTAACATACTCATCAAAAATTTCATAAATGTATTTTGAACACACAAAGACATCTCATAAGCAACATCTTCATGGTTATTGCACTCTGGATATCTATTTGAGTTTCATGGTTGGTAAATCGGGGTAGCAAACCTTTTTCTCTCTGATTTCCATGCTTGCAAAGTCTCGGTTATAGACCTTCTAATTATTCAGTTGTTTTGAGCTTCATGTTTGTAAAATCGGGTTATCAGACCTTGTTTGTTTGGTTGCACCTTTTGGTATGTTGCTGAGGTTCCTATACTAGGAATGCTCCATTCGTTGTACTTATCCGATCCTTGTAGGATCCCTTCATGGTTGGTTCTTGTATTCCCTTAGTCTGTTAATGTTGGTTGTATGAGGTTCCTATTAAAGTGGAATGCTCATAGGTCGTTCTTCAGCTTCTGCTCTTCACTTCAAAGAACATGTTTTTACTGTTTTGCTGATAAAAAAAAGCTGGCACCCAAACAGGACCTTGTCTGAATTTTTAGAACAATGGTTATGACTATATCACAACAGGTAGAAACATTTTACAAAAAAATAACCGTGAACCAACGGATCAATATAAAGCTTTTGGCGGGAAGAGGATATAGCCTTTTTAAATTTCATTTTGACTTTTATTTCAACTGCAATTTTATAGAGACACCTCTGGGCTTAGGGTTTCAAGTTTTTGAGTAACGAAGATACGGAATCAGTGGCAGAGTGATGTTCAACAGAGCAGGGATCGAAGAGAACACCTTGGTCATTCTCGAGGCCTCGGGAGATAAATACGATCAGCACGCCGAAGATGATAGTACGTCTTCGTCACTCTCTCTCCCACCCCCAATTTTCTCGGCAACCAAACAGACCTGTAACTGAGCAGCGCCTGATTGATTGCACATTTTCTCTTCTTCTCACTTCCTCGCCGATTACACTTTCAGGACTTACATTTCTCGAAGCCGTTCGTTCTTCTTGTCTCGTGCCAGAACCTCCAATTCGGCCAACCAAGTAATGAACAGTCACTTTGCAGGTATAGTTTTTTTTTTTCCTGATTGTTTCGATTTGTTAATTTTTTGTTGTTGCTGTTATTTGGTTTGGAAGGAAGATGTTCGAGGCCATATTCAATATCCTGAGAGTTGGGAAGACTGTAGAATTGATAATGAGAAGTTACCAGCTGCTGAATGAGCTAGATAAGGTGTTCTGTTGTGATTTTGATTGTTCATTGTATGTGTACAGTTCAAATTCTTCAAATTTGTGCGTGTACTGATGATCAATATTGCCAATGTTAGCTTTTTCCTCAAGCGTGTTCGTCTTCCAGTGATGGCTTGCCTGAGTTAGTTGTGACTGAAGAGGTATTGAGCCTTTTCTCTTATTTAATTGCTGTTTTCATAGGGGATGTGATACATGTTGTGGTAAATTCTGCTAATTTTTTTTCTTCCATGTATAGCAGTGTTGGTATCCATTTGTCCTTGATGGTGCTTGTGGTGAGAGTGAAGCTGCTGACGAAAACTCTATGGGTCTGCTTGACTTCTCTGTGAGTTAGAATTCCCTTGCCGGTTGCCCCATCTTATTGTACTCGCTAACTTACAGCAGAGTAAGATAGACTCAAGATTTTGTAGATACAAGAAAGGAATGTAGAACATTAGATATAATAGGTATATAAATCAGGTAACAGTATATGGAATTGTAACCCCAAACATCCAGCGCTTTTAGTCTTCGCATTCAACTCACAAATTCTAGACTCAAGGAAACCAAAGTATCTGAAATGAAGATCTTTGTCTACACTATTTTGAGGAATAGTGTTGTCTTAAGGCTCATTTGTTCTGTTTCATCCTTACGTCACATGTGTATAATCACTCTTTTCATAATGTACGTGCCTTTTTCCTCATTTTGTAAATTGGTAAATCAATTAAAACCTCGCCGATCAAAAAAAATGTGGTGGGTAATCCTCTCTGCTTTGCATTTCCTTGCCCTATTGCTTTCACTGTGGTGAGGGGTTTGGTATCCTTTGCCAGATTCTTTCACAGCATGAGCCTGCTAACCAACCTTTATGATATACGTAGTTCTTGTGACCAATGACTTTCTCACTTCTGAAGCATCTCTGTTAATTTCAGGGATTCTGTCTTCTAATACAAAAACTGGCAGCGTGGGACACTGAAACAAATTTTCAAGAATTAGACACAAAGGTTGGTTTGTTATTTTGTGCACTCCACATATCACAAATTATAATGAAAATGGATGCCGTGACTCTAAATAGGATTCGTTGGACTGTAACACGTGTATTTTTTGGAAAGGCATATTGGCTAAGCTGAAGTCTCCATGTTCTGACTGAGTGAATGAACCGCTTATTGTCAATATCTTGTCTGAGACAGGATTCCCTGTCGTTAGTTGAAAATGGGCTGTGCAGTAATGTTGATTAAGGTTACTTTTGTGGTTCCTCTATGTTTTTTTCCTTGTGTTTTTTTTACTTTGATTTAAAAGCACAACGAAAAAAAATTCATTTTTATGTATCTGTTGGAACTTTATTGGATATTTTGTTTTCTTCTAAGTTACTGAAAATTTGTTCAATGTTTATAACATTTTTTCCAGCTACTTTTGGATCACTAACTTTTTTTTGCAAGAAATTCAAATTTTGTACTTATCATGTTCAAATCTCGTTTTTAGATTGCTTTATACTCCAAAAGTGAGTGAACGTGTTTTATATGATGGCAGGAATCCCTTCCGATGCTATGTTATAGATGTATTCACATCTAATAGTGATCTATTTTTGTTGCCATACCACTGATTTGAAAGGATAAAGCGATAATAAGAAATATTCCTTAAACAGTGACGTATCGTAGGGTTGCTGCATAATTCGGGAACAAAAACCCTTTAAATAACCCTGTTTCTGTTTTCCAATCATTGACTTGAAAATGACTAAATTTTTCCTTATGAAATGTCTCAGTAAGGTGGTATTTAAGGTGAGACAGCTTCAAAGTTTAACTGGTCATCCACCAGATATACACTGTGGGCTAATTTAAGTTCCCCAAAGATAATGTGGCATTTTAAGTGGGTTGGATCCAGTTTCACCTACTAGGTTAAGCTTTTAAGCTGGAACTTCACAATTTTCTCTCAGAATGATGTATAAAAGTTTATGCCGTGTTTGAATTTTAGACTATTTATCTCCTTTTACTCAATGTTGCTTGCAGGCCCTGGGGAACATGTTGCTGTTTCAATATCTTGTCAGTTCTCTTGAAGGAGATTTCTTGCCCCGTAAAATTGTATACAAAGGCAAGCTAACAGACACATACTCACATATATACACGTACATGTATCAAACAATAATTTGCACATGGTGGGAGGATGAAAAAGTTATTGTTTATTGCAGAAACAATGAATTGGGTACTTCTAAGGGACTCTTCTCTAAACATGATTCTGGTACACAATTATCTCAAGATCAATGTTATTAAATGTTGTGTTGTCAAGTGATAGTCATTAAGCCGAATATATCCCCATAATAGCTTCTGGCCCATATCACTTGAATTCTGTTAATTTGCATGGAATGGGGTTGTTCAGATTACATGTCTCTTTTGCAGGGGTCCAGAAGAATGAGTTACAAAGGCTTAGTGAGAGATTGTGTATCCATTTTGTGTACGCTGTGTCAAATTCTAGGAGGAGAGGATTTGGTTGCCAAAAGTCCCAAAGGTTTTGATACTGGCACGACAACTGCAATACTTGAAGTAATGAAAAATACTTGTTTTAACATGCAAAAACTTCTTATAATGGTAAGGTTATGCAAAAATGCTCCACTTCAGTTATTTTTTTAATCATATTCATATTTAGATTGGTTCTCTGGAACTTGTAGATTATGGAGCTAGATGAGTTAAAGAAAAATGCAGAGAAAGGTCATGCTAGTAGAGCTGACGGCGTGAGGTATATTCTTGATTTTCTTGTATGCTGATGGTTTCATGGTTGACACAACTATATTATCAAGTATTCGAATGATGGATCACTGTCATATGGTGCAGAACCCCACTAGTTGAGCTAGTTCTAGATGAGTTAACTTATGATGTGGACTTACTTTCTCCATTTCTTCAGGTATCATCTCAACTTTAAACTGGCAAATGCTGTTTATGTATCCATGTTTTTGTATGTTTATGCATATGTAAATGGGCCTGAAAGGAATTAGGATTGCCCAGGCCCATTAACTTACAGTGTCATTTCGTGCCACTTTTTAAAGGCTTATACGACCCTTGGAATGTTCATTACATCCCTTATACCAACATTTCCTGACCCCTGCAATATCTTTTTACATGGCACCTGCTTGTTTTTTGCTCTTATTTATCTTTTCAATATTATGTGATGTTTGTATTACTTGTTTGTTACATATTCAGTAACCCCTAAGTCTCATAAGTATTATATGTTTTATTTATTTATTTATTATAATCTTCTTATGCTCTACATTTTGTTTAACGAAACAACATTTTATGGAACCTATTAAGCTAAAAAATTCTCCTGTCATGTTCTTTTAGGCCTTCAATGAACCGAAATGGAAATCTGAAATAATTTTGCAATACCTTATGAAGTACATGGCTAAAGTAAGATCTCTATCTTCCTATGTGGCTAAGAGCCTAAGATAAGATCTCTGTCAAATATGTGTAACAGTTTGTAACTTCTGAAAAAGTTACTAGATTTCCTTCCATGTAGTTGATCCTATCGTGTATTGCAGCCTAAGCCTTCTGTTCGCACTAGGAGGTCAAATACTTCTGCAGCTCCTCCCGCAGATGATGCAACTTTTGGTGCAGTCTTACAAACCTTCTCAAACATCACCACTACAAAAGTCATCATCAAAAAGATTGGTGTTGAAATAGTTCAGGTGCTTTTAGCACATGGCTTTCAGGTAATTTTCTCTTGTCATTTCCTTGATATTTTACAATTTTATGTATAGATTATGTAGAATGCATCAACGCAAAGCTGTTATGTCCTCTGTTTTCTCAAGAAAGAAAAATCTGTTTACAGTTAGACTTACAGTATCTAAATTTATTGATTTCAAAAGCTAGAAGCTGTTGCCTACGAAGGATTTATTTTCTTTTAATCTTTGGAACCATAGCATCTGACAGCAGTATGGTTTATATTCTATTTAGCTTATAAACCCTCTTACCTGATAGGGTGTTAAGTTTATGAGATTTTATTTCACAAGAGAGTAACTGAGATGAATTCTACTGTCACACCGCGAGATTGGTATGTGGGCAAGGTTCTAAAACTCAGAATCAGCCAAAACTTGGGGAAGAGACAAATAAGGAGTTTTTGACTTATCGGGGAGAAATCGGCAAACCTCGTTTTGTATTAAACTTATATATATTTATATACGATACATATATTGAAGACAATAATATTGGTTTAGAAAAATAAGACAATTCCAAACAACTTAATGAGTTAAATCAAAAGCACAAACCATATTTCAAACAAAAATAACATAAGAAACACATTCAAACTACAATAAGCATAAATAACAAGTTTTTATTTTAAAAACATAGTTGACCGTGTTTTAGCTAAGTTGGCTGAGTTTGGCCGATCCTGAGTTTGACCAAGTTCTGGACTGATTCACACTTCTCCAACTCGGTGGCTTGGTTCTCCCGAGTTTTAAAACACTGTATGTGGGATTCGAGATCTTGGGGTGGTGGCGGAGTAGAAGGGACCACTCGCAACCATTTTTTTTTGTAGAATCAGCTGTTGCACCATAATCTGTTGTGGGTTTCAGTTTTCTGATATTTGTTACACACATTTTCAGGCTCATTTATCTCTATCATGCCAGCAACCTGCTGAGGTCACAACTGATTCCGGTCAAGAAGGGAGAGGCAGCTCTATTATAGAAATATGCAAGAGTCTCATATCTGCATTTAATAGTCTCAGAGGAGCAAATGGGTAAGACAATTAATTCAAAGTTTAACTTGATTAATTGCTTTTTCTTTCTCGATACTTCTCCCCCTCTCTCTCTATAAGCAAGAATCTAATAGCTGTACATCTCGTGAATAAGCATAGCCTTAAGACATAGGCTGTCTTTAATAAGGGATACCTTCTGATTAGTGATTTGAAATGATAGTGCATCTCCAATCACAGAGTGCAGAAAGTTGTTATTGAAATAAAGTGAACCATTACCGGTAATAGTTGTTATTGGTTAAACATTTTCACATCTAATACATCTGGGTTTCAAACAAACATCAGAAATGTTAGTGTTAAAGTGTACGGGAGTGATATAAAAGTTCAATGATAGATATGCAACCACACCGTCCTTTTAATTGAATGATAGATAAAGCTGAATCATAACTTAAAACCCTGCTATGATTATATTTTGTAACTTAAACTAAAAAGGAAATACTAAACATTGCTGTTACTTATGAATCTGGTTCTAAGCTAAATGAATAATTAGAAACAGAACAATGGCATTGAAATTCCATTTTTTAGCTTTTCTTTTGTTGTATTTATATATTTAATAGTTGTATTTGATCTTATGCCATGTCCCAGGCACAGCAAAATGGAGATTTTACCCATTGGAAAAGAAGCATTGTTCATGGCAGCTACAGTTCTTTCTCTCAACAATATCTAAAGGGTTTGTTTTGTGGGCTTAAATGCAGGTCAGTTCAAGAAATTTTTGTTGTACTTTTTCCCGACACATCTTCGTACGTAATTTGTCATAGCTATTTTCTGAATCGATACAGAATAATCATAACTATTTTGCAAATTGTGAACCATGTGATTATCATGTTGCATAACAAGCACCAAAGTATTAGATCATAATTTGATGTATTTTAACTATATATACCTGTGTATTACATTTCCATTTTTTTCTAGATAAGGTTTAAGTATGCGTATTATTATATTTTTAAAAAGATGGTATTGAATACATGTTGCTCTGTTTGACCACCTATACAATTTCTAGCTAGATTTCTGCTGATAAGCTATCTGATGCCCAACAGCAGATACTCAAACAACACAAGCTGAAATAGAAAGCCAACAAGAAATTCAGAAAGTTTCCTACTTCAAAGGCAAGTCGATTTCTCTCCAAATTTTCCGTGCCAAAGCTGTTTACATTGCAGAGAGGCTTTTGCTTGTGTCATGTATTAATGAAACTAGGATTTGCATGTGCTTTCATTTTCATGCATTTAATCTTTCTCATGTTCTGCATTTATTGCATATATGCTTCCAAAAAGTCTCTAAATGAAATGTACCAATTCAGTTGCCAACATTATATCTTGCATTTCATTTCATCCTTTTATATATTCAAGTCACATCAGTACCATGAAAATCAAATCATAGCAATTCAAAATTGCTTACCTGAAACACTATTTTGAAACATTTACTGTACCGATATGAGAGAAATGATGTCATAAAAGGAGAGGCACAAAAACATTATGCGAATAAATGACATGAAAAAAAAAATACATTTAATGATGTTACCAGTAAGTGTGCAGTTTCGCACGTTTGCATGTATGGGACAATGGTGAAGCACAGGTACTGTTCTGCTATTACTACTACTTCAGTTCTCGTACATGTACAACTCCAACTCCAATCCTAAATTTCTTTTTTTTTTCTTTTTTCCTCTGCTACACCACCACCCCAGTTACGAAGCAACCCTTTTAAGTGCTTGATCAAATAAACTTACACGTTTCAAATATTTCAAAGTGCATTATTCTATGTACCAATCAAGTTAAACAAGAAAAGTCTAGAGACATTAATTTTGCTTGACTCCCACTTCTCTCTTATGGATTCATTAACTCATTATTAATGCACTCATTTTGAAATTACAAAAGTCATTTAGTTGCATGATCAGTCTTTGGTACGGAATTTATTTTCCCGAAAATATATTTGAACAACTCTTGCTCAAATAATAAGTGAAGGGCAGTGCAATACTATATCTGAGAGCATCCACAATGCTCCCCGCCGGCAGCTGACGAAGAAGTGTTGACGGGATGATTAAAATATAATTTTTGAGCTTTACCGTCAACTCCAATAGTCACTACCCTATAATAGTAGGTGGTAAAGAGTTGATGGTCAGTGCATTTTTCTTCAAAATTTTGCTCACCGTCGACGTTGAGAAGAGGTGGTGAGCTCACCGTCGGTCATCATCGCCAGCGAGCTCCCCGCCTGCTCCCTGCTGCCGATTGCTCACCGCGAACAGCTCCCCCCAACATTGTGGATGCTCTGATAAGAGGTCAATGAGTCAAAAATCGACCATCATTATTCTAGACAAAACACTATTAAAATAACGGATATGTATATGAGATAATTATTAATTTAACGGAATGTTTTTGTCTAGAGCAAAATAATTACTTGTGTAAATTTTATTTTCCTTTTACAGGTAAAATAAAATAAAGAAGAAAAATTGAAAAGTCTCGAGTCAATCCATTACTTCTCCACGAAATTAATACGAAGCTAAATTAAACAAGCAATTACTATTCCCATCTCCACCGCTGTACAATACATGCCACTCGTTCTTGACTTTCTCTCTCTCCCTCTCATCCCATATTTATTCCTGCACCAACCTCTTCCATTAGAATATTCACCACACTTAATACACCACACACATTTACATGTCTATATATACTTGTTTAAACCCCAGAAAAAGCAAGAGACAAAGTGATCAGAATAACCCATTTCTCTGTCAACTGATTGCATTTAGGGCTCTCCTCTCTGATGCAAAAGATTCTTTAAAAAGCCCTAACATCTCTCCTTCCTCCTCTTCCCTTTTTGCTTCTCTTCCGGGGAATTTCCATTGCTTCTTCTCCCTTGTGTGAGTACGTACCTCTGAAGTACTCCCCAAGCAATTTCACTTTCCATGCAACACATACTCGTCACTGTAAGTGTAAGTAACCAAGCATGGGAACCTCATCACTCCCATACCCTTTCACTTTTTCTATATTTTCTCTTCTTTTGCAGGCTCTTCCTCTTCTGAGTTTTTCCCATTTATATACATTAATTCTCATCTTTTTAATTTATATTTAATTTTCAGTTCATGAAGAGCCTATATAGATCTTAACTTGTCTTTGAAATCTACCCAAGTGTATCAATTATGGCTTCATCGAACAGACACTGGCCTAGCTTGTTCAAGTCCAAGCCTCTCAACAACGTTAACACGCTTTCTCAGTGGCAGCATGACGTCAGCCCTAGTAGTACTATTCCTCTTAACGGCTGCCCGGAGAAGAGCCCGGAGCCGAAGCCGCGGTGGAACCCTAAGCCGGAGCAGATACGCATACTGGAGGGAATCTTCAACTCCGGCATGGTCAACCCGCCGCGAGACGAGATCCGCAAGATCAGGGCCCAGCTCCAAGAGTACGGCCACGTCGGCGACGCCAACGTCTTCTATTGGTTCCAGAACCGAAAGTCACGCACCAAGAACAAGCAGCGCCACCTCCACAAGCACCGCCGCCACCCCTCTCCGGCCGCCGCCCTTCCCTCCTCCTCCTCTTCCTCCGACAAATCGCCGCCCAACAACCTCGCCGATATTTACAACTTTGCCACTTCCGGCGAGTTCGGGGACCCCACCTTCCCGCTCAGCGGAGGCGGAGGCGGGCCTCCGCAATACACGCAAGGGTTCTGTTTCTCGGAGCTGTCCAACGTTGTCGGATCCGGACCGCCCACCAATCTCCTGCTGAGCGAGCTCATGATGAGCCACGCTAATTACGCGGCGAACTCCAAGGAGGTGCAGCAGCTGTCCGATCAAGCCGCCAGGAATAAGCTGATGATGATGAGCAGCTGCACTACCGTGAGACCCGCCGCACCTGATCACACCACCATCCCTCCCCCTCCTCCTTCCACTGCCGTCCCCGTTCCGTCCACCGTCAATCTCGTCCAAGGTAACTAAAAAATCTTCCTATGAGATCAGGAGGGCATTATCGTCAATTCATAATACAGAGTGATGATGTATGATACGGTGTTGTGTGTGTGTGTGCAGGTATTGGAGCGACGGGTGCGGTGGGGTCGAGATTGACGATGGTGGTGTTCATCAATGACGTGGCGGTGGAGGTGGGAGTGGGGCCCTTCAACGTTCGTGAGGCCTTTGGTGATGACGCAGTGCTCCTCAACTCTACCGGTCAGCCTGTCTTGACCGACGAATCGGGCGCCACCCTCCAATCGCTTCAAAACGGCGCGTCGTATTATCTGATACTGTAAAATCGATATATGGCTCCTGCTATCCCTTCAAATTAATTAATATCGTAACGATCTAAATATTTCAGTTTGAGTTGACTTTTTATGGATGTTGTTTGCGTGATGCTTACTCTATCGTTACGTAATTGCTAGTTTGGAAATTAACATTTGTCCTATAAACATGCAACATGAACATTTGTCATAACAATCAAAGGTTACTTGTTTAAATGATTAATTAACAATCTCAGTCACAATCACGAATGAATATTGATCATTATTATAAACATTTTTTAATAGAGAAATATGAGATTAGTAAATGAATTCTACCTATTTTTATGAATTGTTGTTAAATAGGAACAAATTTTAGAGTCTAAATGTCTCTTCATTTATAATTCGGACGCAGTATTCATAAATAAGGAAAAATATGTTTTAGTATTGTAGACTATTAAAAAAGTTAATATCTTGAATTTTAAATGGTTTCAATTCATTTGTATGAATATAAATTATTTTAGTTTCAATATACCCTAATTTTAAGTTTAATGACAAACATGACCCTTGTATGAAAAATATATTTTTTTGAGTGGAAAATAAAATTAATTTAAAAAATGAATGCGACCTCTTAATTTAAAATTTCTAATATATATATTTTTTTCATTTTTATGATATGTATTTTTTCCATTAAAGCTCAAGGTATGACAAAATAAGAACAAGATGACTAAGTTTTTACAAGATTTAAAGCAGATAGTAATAAATTGATAATACACATGATAGTCAAGTGTAATTTTCCTTTCAAAAGTGTAAGACATTCTACTGGTGAGCTTGTCATACTTATATGTGATTTCAACTGTTTTATTTTTACTGAAATTAACATTTAAAAATCTCAAACAAACAGTACCCACTAATAACCCGATTGGGATACACATTTATATTTGGAGGAGTGATTTCTAAAATGGGAGCAGACCAAGGAAGTGGGTGTAAGAAGTGTACTATTTATGTTACTTATACAAGGTGACAACATTGACATTCGTAGGGTGGTAGAGTTGACCATACAATGAAGCGCAGAACATTGGATTAGGAAGTTGCAAGTAAATAGGATGAATTGATGATGGTCGTACGGACAGCAACTATTACCAACACTGTGCCATTGCTCTCGTGCATCATGTCTCTCCACATATGGAAACCTGCTTTAACTTCATCTTTCAATATCGGATCATTGTCTTGCTATGTTTATAATCACCCATTTCACTGTACATCAACATAAATTTCGTATAAAATAATAACATATTAGAATATCTGTACCGGTGTTTCAAATCACCTTCAAAACTAGAGAAAATAGGTCGATTTCACAAATCAAGATCTTTTGTCTCGTTGATCCGGAAAATAGAAACTTAGATCAGGAATCCCTCTAATACTCGACCCGAATATGTCATTAGCATTCTGACTAGCCTATCTGATTTGGCAATGTGACGGTTTCTTCTTTCTTTCAACAAATTTGTCGTTTTTCTCTGTATGCAACCATGTAAATTCGACTCACTATTTCTGTCTTTTGTGGATTGGCCTCAGAATTTCACGGTTAGACCGCCAAATAAATCGAATCCGTCTAATCCGATATGTTTGGCTTGAGTAGTGGTGACTAAGAAACGATATACAAGATGTACATGATTTTTACCATGATTATTAATATTTTTTAAGAAACATATTAAGGTATGCATCTTGTATAAGTTCTTTCGGATAGAGTTGTCGTCACATAGAAGGACATGTATCTTTCAAATAATTGCAAACCAACTATCTTTAAATTAATCACAATATAATGTATAATAAGAGTGTTTTGACCACCGAGATGTTTCCTCGAGGGCAAATAACATCTATGTTAAAATAAATTAATAAGAAAAAATATATTTTAAAACTTGAAACTTTTAATTTTGTTCAAATTTGATAGCCAATTTTTAGGGAAAAATTATTTATTATGCACTTTCAATAATGAAAATATCCCTTCAATCCACTGTGTCACAACATTTATTCAGTACCATATTTGTGGATGCGTTTGTTGACTGAAGTCAACGGTACAAGTGAGGAGGTGTGACTTTTGCCTTTTGAGTGGTGGCGTCTAATTAACGTGCACTCAGGCCAGAACAGTAGCAGGTGCAGTTGTTTATGAAGCAACCATACCAGGTTTTAGAATCATCCTAGCCGTCAAATGCTGTCTGAAATTGCATAATCGATCTGAATTCATATCATATCATATCACACAGACATTACAGAGATATGGTGAGTGAAGATATGTGTTTGGAAGAGATTAGACACGAGTCTTTGATCATTGATCATCATGGTCTTAACTGTTTCATTACAGTGTTTGCTAGCCACGTTTCATGCCGCCATAGGATGCCAAATATTTCTCTGGTTATCATTTTTTTCCGACCAATGCACTCTTGATTTTGATGTCTACTATGTTTGAACTTGGCTTGGCTTCTGTTGGCTTTGAGCATTCCCTGATACAAAACACAAGTCACTCATAAATAATTATACGTATAAAGAAAAGAAAGATAAGAAAATCATTTAATGGGTTACAAATTAAATTAAGAATTCATATCAAATGATTCATAAAAGAGTTAGATTTAATTTTAGTATTAATTACATGAATTAAAAAAGAAGAAGATATTTTTGATATGTTTGAACGTAGTTAAAAACAACGGCTTTGTCGTGGTGACCTTAAAGTTGAATTTTGTATGAGGCCATCATGTGTTGCAACAATGGCTATGATGGAGCAACAACGGCCTCGATGACGATGAGTCGAAAAGTGGAGACGTCGACCGTATTTTGGGGGTACAGGGGGTGTGGTAATGGAGGTGTTTGGGGATCGGTTGGCAGAGGATCGATAGGGTCGACGTCGACGATAGTCTACGATGACTGGAGATCAACTTGGTAAAGGCAAGATGTGAGACCAAGAATCACATGTGGGTGGACGAGATCATGTTTCTCCTGGGGTTTGCCTCTCTATACCATACCTACGCTAAGGAGGATCCAGAGGATTTGGATTCATTGGCGAGGTTTGCACAATAACCTTAGTAAGAGATATGATCCGCTGGACTGGGTGTTGGCTAGGGGCTGGAAGCCTACCCTACACCAAAACGGCTCGGATCTCCCTAGCCTTCTTCCACGGGATGAGGCAACCCAAAGTGTCCTAACACCTCAAGAATCACATGATTGACAACTATTCTCGTTGTTACCTATGTTGTCTAATAAGTATTGTTTATGTGGTTTCACCAATGACCTCCAATGTTGATCCCTCTAACACCACTCAGTTTCCAATTCCCACTTAGGTATCAATTCTCGTTGTCGCATCTGATTTATCCTAGGTACTCCCATCGGGGACAGACCTCGAGTCATGCTCCCGACCCATCAAAGGGATTTACAAGACCCAAACGACCTAAGAAGAATGCAACGCAACCCTCTCCTCCACCTCGTGTACCGCATCCGCCTCCTGTGTCGCCTTTGTCTCATTGATCCCTCTAACACCACTCAGTTTCCAATTCCCACTTAGGTATCAATTCTCGTTGTCGCATCTGATTTATCCTAGGTACTCCCATCGGGGACAGACCTCGAGTCATGCCCCCGACCCATCAAAGGGATTTACAAGACCCAAACGACCTAAGAAGAATGCAACGCAACCCTCTCCTCCACCTCGTGTACCGCATCCGCCTCCTGTGTCGCCTTTGTCTCATGCGCTGCCTCGCCTTCGTCTCCAAGGCTGATGCCCTCAGCGCCATCTCTTCCAAGACGCCATCCCTCCCATCACCAACATCACCGCAACAGGTCATCTCATCCCCTATGTCGCCTACACCGCTGTTTCTGAGCCTGGGAGATTCAATCGCAGTTGTGGTCATGGCTATTTCCGTAGCCGCCCCTAGCTCCCCAAACCAAAATCGTCACCCCCCTCCGACGATCCACATGCCACCACCACCTTCGCCTCTACCGATTCTTGAGCCACATCACCAGTCGCCACCAATGTCGCCGCCTTTATAGCCACCAGCGTTGCCACAACCACCTCCTCCTTTGTCACTAGAGCCTGTGCCGTCCTCATATCCTTTGTCACCAAATTCACCAACTCCACCACGCCTCCTCTTCTACCAGAGCTTCCATTTTCACCTCCTCCTCCGCCACCATATTCGTCACCTTCTCCTTCGCCACGATAACCGCAACCAGCACAACCGCTTCTGATTCCTGAGCCACCACCCCTCCTCTTCCACCACCGCAACCACCGGTACACCCTCCTCTACCACCAGAGTTACCGCACCCGTCTTCTGATGCACGGTCGCTCCATCCATATCCGCTGGATCAGGACCTTAATACCCCCGCTCGAGGTCAGGGAGAGTGGAATCAATAGTTGCTGAGACTGCTAGAGTATCACGGGGTGTTCCAAAAGAGCCATAACACGCCCAATCCCATCCGTTGGATCAAGACTCTGACCCCATCCGTTGGACGCACACCTCACTCTACCAAGGTCGGTGCAAACCGACATTATGGTTTCCCTCGTTTCCTGGTGTTCTCCTTGGATACCCGTTATCCCCTCAAACGCCCCCTATCGATTATCCTAGGCAGTTTCAGGTTGAGTCAGGAAAAGTTTTCAATGAACTGTAGTTGAGTAGCCACCCGCGTGAAGTTTGTCCACCAATAGTTGTTTCTAGTATAGTCGGAGATCAACTTGGTAAACGCAAGATGTGAGATCAAGAATCACATGTGGGTGGACGAGATCATGTTCCACGTGGGGTTTGCCTCTCTAAACCATATCTACGCTAAGGAGGATCCAAATAATTCAAATTTATTGGTGAGGTTCGCATAATAGCCTTGGTAAGAGATATGATCCGCTGGACTGGGTGTTGGGTGGGGGTTGGAAGCCTACCCTACATCAGTATGGCTCGGATCTCCCTAGCTTCTTCCACGGGATGAAGCAACCCAAAGTATCTTAACACCTCAAGACAACCACTCAGTAAAGTATGTAGTTTCTTATGTCTTTATTTGTGATTGGCAATTATTCTCGTTGTTACCTATGTTGTCTAATAAGTATTGTTTCTGTGGTTTCACCAATGGCCTCCTATGTTGATCCCTCTAACACTACTCAGTTTCCAATTCCCACTTAGATATCAATTCTCGTTGTTGCATTTGATTTATCCCAGGTACTCTCATTAGGGACAGACCTCGAGTCATGCCCCCAGCCCATCAAAGGGATTTACAAGACCCAAACGACCCAAGAAGAAGGCAACGCGACCCTCTCCTCCGCCTCCTGCGCCGCCCCGCCTTCGTCTCCAACGTCGATGCCCTCAGCGCCATCGCTTCCAAGACGTCGTCCCTCCCGTCACCAACACCACCGCAGTAGGTCATCCCATCCCCTATGATGCAGAGTGCGTAGCGGAAAGGTGAGTTCTTTATCGAACTCGTTGATTCACGAAGAATACCGAGCAAGATAGATATCTAATTCGTTGATTCAACAAAATACCGAAAGAGATAGATTGAGTAGAACTCGTTTTTGGTGTTTATTTCATAAAAGTCTTAATTACAATGAGATATAACAAGTGCTTAAATAGAAAACTAATACCCAAAATCCAAATATAATAAGGAAACTAAACCCCAAAACCCTAATTAGAATAAAGGAAATAAAAACAGGAAATAATATCTAGACTTCTAAAAATACAAATTTAACCCTCCAGATGACCTCGAAAGGCCGAAAACCATCGAGGTTCATGGAAAAGCCATGAGTTTTGCTTGGAAGCCCGTTTCGACCCAAAATAGGCTAGGACTTTGTCGAATTCGGACACCAATACATTTTCTGTTCTCAATTAGGACTACATCACCCTATGTCGCCTACACCACAGTTTCTGAGCCTACGAGATTCAATCACAGTTGTGGTCATGGCTCTTTCCGTAGCCGGCCCTAGCTCCCCACGACAAAATCGCCATCCCCCCGACGATCCACATGCCACCACCACCACCTTTGCCTCTTCCGATTCTTGAGCCACACACCAATCACCACCAGTGTCGCAGTCTTTATCGCCACCAGTGCTGTCATAACCACCTCCTCCTTCGTCACCAAAGCCCCTGCCGTCCTCACATCCTTTCTCACCAGAGTCGCCAACTCCAGCACCTCCTCCTCTGCCACTAGAGCTTCCATTGCCACCTCCTCCTCCGCCGCCATAGTCGTCACCTCATCCTTCGCCACGAGAACCACAACCAGCACAACCGTTTCCGATTCCTGATCCACCACCCCCTCCTTTGCCACCAGCGCAACCACCGGTACACCCTCCTCTACTACCAGAGTTACCGCACCCGTCTTCTGATGCACAATAGATTCATCCCCATCTGCTGGATCGGGACCCTAATACCCCCGCTCGAGGTCAGGGGGACTGGAATCAATAGTTGCTTAGACTGATAGAGTATCACGAGGTGTTCCAAAGAAGCCACAACACGCCCCAATCCCATTCGTTGGATCGAGACTCTAACACTCCCAAGGTGTGTGTGTGGACGCACACCTCACTCTGCCAGGGTCAGTGCAAACCTGACATTCTGGTTTCCCCCATTTCTTGGTGTTCTTCTTGGATGCCCGCTATCCCCTCAAATGCCCCTATCGATTATCATGGGCGATTTCAGGTTGAGTCAGAAAAAGTTTTCAATGAACTGTAGTTGAGTAGCCACCCGCATGGAGTTTGTCCACCAATAGTTGTTCCTGGTATAGACGGATATCTTATTATAGGATTAGCGTCTAGTACCTACGAGTTGGAATTTTTGTCTCACATTTGTTTTTATCAAATCTACGTTTGTTTTGTCTTTTAATCTGATTAATAAAATATTTCTTAGAGCATCCACAACCATGGGCGAGATGGCGCTGGCGAGGAGAAAACCCCGGCGAGGAGCTTGCTGGGAGCTGGCGGGGAGCAGGCGGGGAGTGCTGGCTGGGAGCTTAAGGCCGACACTTATCGCTGGCAGGGAGCAAAAATGTGAATAAAAGAGGCTGCTATAAGCCAACAAAAAGGCTTTACCATTGTAGCTCGCTGGCTGTGAGTGCTGACTGTAAGCCAAAAAATGATTTTTTATTGTTCCCGTCAGCACCATCTCGCCAGCTGCCGGCGAGATGGTTGTGGATGCTCTTATATGCTCAGAAAAAAAACTTACACACATACACTAACTAGTAGCTAGATTGTTGAAACAACTATGCACCGACTATTATTAAGTATGCACATTTCTCCATCAATTATTCTTAAAAGATGTTTGCTATCGTTCTAAACTTTGTAGTTTTTTTTCATCATCCATTTTATACTCAAAAGTTGACGAAAGTAAAATTAAATTGAACCTGAAAACACTAATGGGGTGTCAATTTTTTTAATAACTTAAGACACTCAACTAATTACCTATATTTAAGAATATTTGCGTGAGATTATCACGAACATTAATACCTATATTTTATATATAAAAAAAGAACGTAATCGAGTAAAAGTGAAAGGGCACAGAATTTTAGTGTTCACACATAGTAATATGTACAACGATTTAGGTGAGGTAACAGTAGTTTAGTTAACATGAGATGAAGGAGATTGATGGGATTGTTCCAAAGACAAGCCCATGCTTCTTGGGCTTTGCTAGTAAAATAGAGGGTATTTGGTGGTGTAATGGTATGGTCAAATCATGAAAACCACGATCGAAGAAAAGAAATAAAGGTTCCAAAACCCATGGACGCTTTATATGGTATTGGAGATAAACTACAAATAATACATTAAAATGAAATTTATTTGTTAATTTGAGAAGTGGAACCAAGAGAAACTTGTATTGATTATTGTTTTGCTTGATGTTGTGCTTGATATTTAGCTTACACTTGAAAGATATTTATACATATGAGATGGTAATACAATGTCAAAGAAGACGGAAAGGTTATGCGCTATGGTTGTGAGCTACTATCAAGAAAGATGGAGAGTTGCCGGTGTAATATTATTTGATGATAGTTATACTTACAATGGATAATATATAGGGAAAATTTCAATTTAATACCCTGACAAACATTTATTTGCAATATAATACCCTAGCTTATTTTTTTTGCAATTTAATACCCTGACAAACATTTATTTTCACTTTCATACCCAACCGTTAACTTTCCATCCAAAATGGATGAAAAGTCCAAAATACCCCTTGAGACCAATCATATTTTCAAAACCTACCACACAAAATCAGATTTTTTTTATATATTTCAAAAAACTATATTTTATTTCAAAAAATATTTAAAAAAATCAGTTTTTATAAATTTCAAAATTCATATTTTTATATAATTAAAAAACTCAGATTTATTTCAAAAAATATTTAAAAAAATCAGTTTTTATATATTAAAAAAAGATTTTTACATGTTTTTAAAAATAGTTTTTATTTCAAAAAAATATTTAAAAAACCAGTTTTTATATACTTCAAAAATCATATTTTTATATAATTAAAAAAATCAGATTTATTTCAAAAAATATTTTAAAAAATCAGTTTTTATATATTAATAAAAGATTTTTATATTTTTTTAAAAATAGTTTTTATTTCAAAAAAAATATTTTTTTTAAAAACATTTTTATATATTTAAAAAATAAATTTTTATATATTTCATAATAATATTTTTATATAATTAAAAAAGAAGATTTATTTCAAAAAAAATAATTAAAATCAGTTTTTTTTATATATATTATAAGAATCAGATTTTTTATATATTTTAAAAAATTAGATTTTATTTCAAAAAATATTTTTTAAAATTCACTTTTTATATATTTTTAAAAAATAAATTTTTATATATTTCAAAAATCATATTTTTATGTAATTCAAAAAAACAGAATTATTTTAAAAAAAAATCAGTTTTTTATATATTAAAAAACAGATTTTTATATATTTCAAAAAAATTATATTTTATTTCAAAAAATATTTTTTAAAAAATCGCTTTTTATATATTTAAAAAAATCAAAGATTGAAGGGTGTTTTGGGTATTTTTTGAAAAAACAAGGTCATGTGCAAAACACATGACTACTTTCCATCCATTTTGGATGGAAAGTTAACGGTTGGGTATGAAAGTGAAAATAAATGTTTGTCAGGGTATTAAATTGCAAAAAAAACAAACTAGTGTATTATATTGCAAATAAATGTTTGCCAGGATATTAAATTGAAATTTTCCCTAATATATATACACTTAAAATGTTCTATAATGTTAAAGAAGACACAAGATTTGTGGACTGTGATTATGGGATACTATCAAGGTAGGTGGTGTTGTGGTCAAGGATGACACCTATTGAAATCTAGGCATGATTTTTATGTTTTCTAACATTATTATAAGAACTTTTTTTATTTTTTTATTTAATTTTATTACCTATATTATAAAATAAAATGTTGAAATATAGTATTGTAATAAAATACACGATACACCTATGGCCACTTGTAATTTACCTGATTTTAGTAATAACGATAAGAAATAGAGATCTAAACACTATCTCAAGGATCAACCTATGTTTAAACAAAATGAAATTTAGTTTTATTGGTAACAAAACAAAAATGTATTTCGAAATAGCATTTTGATAAAACAGAGAAAAAAAGGAAGTTTCGTTTGCAGATCAAATGCAAATTTGAATCTAGCGCAAAGGAATGATAGAAGAAGAAAGCCATTTTTATGTGCGATTCTCATATTCACTGCTTCAATTCCATTCTCAAAAGCCAATCGGAATCGGGACCGTAAAAAATGGCGTATCGGGCCGACGATGATTACGATTATCTGTTCAAGGTGGTTCTGATCGGCGACTCCGGCGTCGGGAAATCGAACTTGCTTTCGCGATTCACGCGCAACGAGTTCAGCTCTGAGTCGAAGTCGACGATCGGCGTCGAGTTCGCCACCAGAAGCATTCACGTCGACGACAAGGTTGTCAAGGCCCAGATTTGGGACACCGCCGGCCAGGAAAGGTACATTTTCTGTTTCCTCTTTCGTACATTTATTTATGTGAAATTTTGGTTTTTGTTCATCTGGGTTGGTTTGGATCTGCAATTTCAGATCTGGGTTGAGTTTGTTTTTTGGATTTGATTTTCTTAAGTTATGGATTGACAAGTTTCAATTGCTTGATGAATGTGATGTAGACATGTTTGGTTGTTTTAGGAAAACAAGATTAGCTCCGCAGCTTTCTTCATTTGGAAATCTAATTCGTGTCTAATATCGGCATGGAAAACAACAAATTGATTTGGTTTAGTATGTGTCTAATCCGGATTTAATGAAGCGTCATATCTATTAGACCGGTTGTCGGGTCTATGAAACGTTACACCCGACCATCGCACCCAAATTCTTACATATTATTCCTAGTCTGGTTTAATAGCAATACGTCACCGGAATCTGTTAGACCCAAAAATTAAAGAAAGAGAAACGAGATTAACCTCACATTACACATATTCGTTTGTTAAAAAACATGAATTGACCATCTTGACTTTGCACCGCAACTCTCCGACTTCCCTAACTTTGCTCACCTCAACACTACCAATCCATATAGTAGATCACAACAACACAGCCTACAAATCCTTCCGTCTTCTTTGACATTGTAGTTATCTCCTATCGTATAAATACCCATGTATTGTAAGCTAACATCAAGCACACCAATTATTAATACAAAGTTTCTCTCATTTCCACTTCCCAAATTAACATGGTATCAAATTAACATCATTCTATGTCATCCCAAATGCTCTAAAAAAACTTGGAATTCATTTTTGAATCGTTTTAATTAGGCGTTGGCGAATATGAACAAATTAATTTGGGGTTAAGTGTTTGGATTTCCCGTTTAGTGGCCAACCTTAAGTTACTAGAACTAAATTGATGCATCATTCATGGACTAGCTTTTTGAAGGAAGAGGATAACAAAAATCATCTTCCTTAGGAAAAGTGGGGTTAATTTTAAGGCTATATTACAAATTAACCTATCAAACATTCATTTTTAGATAACACACATAAAAGGGTTTTTTTTCAACAAAAGAAAAAATAGTATTTGAATCTTATTACTTTACTTAGGATTAAGAAGATTATGTTGGATTTTTCTATTTGATATTTATTCCGACTAACTGAGGGATGGACTTAGTAACAAGTGGGACATAGTAACAAGTCAGTGGATTTGTTAAGACTCCTAATCTGTTTAGTGTTTAGTTAAAAGAAAATTATGAGTAACTAATCAATTTTGTCAGTTCCGGTAATTGTATGGTTTGGATTTGAAATGTATAAATGTAATAACACGCATTTGGTTGGCAACGGCACAGATACAGAGCAATCACGAGCGCATACTACCGCGGAGCCGTGGGTGCATTGCTAGTCTACGACGTAACTCGGCACGTCACCTACGAAAACGTGGAGAGGTGGCTCAAGGAGCTCCGGGACCACACCGACGTCAACATAGTCATCATGCTCGTCGGCAACAAAGCCGATCTCCGGCACCTCCGCGCCGTCTCCACCGACGACGCCGGGGCCTTCGCCGAGCGGGAGAACACATTCTTCATGGAAACCTCGGCCCTGGAGGCCACCAGCGTCGAGGACGCCTTCACCGAAGTGCTCACGCAGATCTACCACGTCGTCAGCAAGAAGGCTCTCGACATCGGGGAGGATCCTGCCTCCCTACCCAAGGGCCAGACCATCAACGTCGGTGGCCGGGATGACGTCACCGCCGTCAAGAAAACTGGTTGTTGCTCTTCCTGAGAAAAGGTCCAATATCCCACACTTGGAGCAACAAGTTCATCATCACAACAACAATTTTTTAGGGCACTAACCCTTTATCGTATTTTTACCTCTTTGGTGTGTAATTTTATACTACAAATACCACCATGTAATTAGGATTTTTATCAATTCGTTATCAAAATTGTATCGATTTATAGCAAAAGACTTTGTTTTCGTATGAGAACAACATTGCTGGCCGTCAATTTTTTTAGAAACGACGAAAATGTATAGTAGACACATTGTATTAATTAAATTATTATTACTTCTTTCACTTTTAAATTTAATTATCTGAGTATTGCAAGCATTATTTGACTTAGCTGACAAAAGCGATTTTAAGTACAGTATAATGAATTGCTAAAAAAAATCCTAAGTATAGGGTAACAGTTCATAGCCATTTTCAGCAATAAAGCCCTGAAAACAAGCAGTTGGAGAGACATTTTGACTATGATTGAATTGCTACTAAAGTAGTAATGTAAAAACACAAAGGCCATTCTAAGTAGAAAGATATGAAAGTGGGTTAAGGCAAACTTTGAGGGAGAGCTTTTTATTGCCAGCAACTCTTCACTTTTAACACCATTCATTACAATACCCTGCCTGAGCTAGAGTTCAACGAGTTAATGACAAAAAGTCTGCAGTAGAGATGATGCCGCATGAACCTGCATAATACAGAGCAAGATCATTAAATATCAATATCTAACGGTAAATTGATAAAAATCATTGACAAATTCTTCACGGATATGCTTTGTACATACAATACTTGAATGAAAAATGAGGATGGATGGCATACAAATATTTGATGACCACGTCAGTAAAAACAGATCAAATGCAAAAAAAAACATATTGAACACAAGTTCGGTCATGCATAGCCTTATCATAAGGAGCTCTTGAGATCCAAATCATATATCAAAACCAGAAATTTTTACATCAACTACCTAAGCTAACACACTCAAACAACCAAAGTTCATAAACTGGCAGGTCCAAAGAAATACATAATCTATGTTATATGATGCACATGTGAAGTTTCGTTCTCTTCATTTCTCTTTGGAGCTATAATCACAAAAATTGTCATACTGAACTTGACATACAAAGAGATGTGCTTACAATGGCATACAAAACCAAAAGTTGGATTATGTAAATTGAAACATTTTATAGTTACGGTCAAATTCAAGTTCAATTAAGCAGAATTTGAAGCAAGGGATTCTCTCAAAACTCACATCACCCATCAAAACCCACATCGTAATTATCATGCGGAATCCAAACATACTATAGTTACAGCAGAACCCAAGATCATTCATTTAGAATACAAATCTAGAGGTTCTCTAAAACCCAACACCATCCATCCAAATCAGCACAAACCCACACCAAATATAATACAAAATCTAACAGGTTGTAGATACAGCACAACCCAAGATCAATTCTCTAGAACTACAAGCAAGCAAGAGGTTCTCTACAGCCCCACATCATCTATTAAGACCCACGTCATAATACACACTAGATCGAAACATTTCATTGCCACAGCAGAACCCAAATTCAATTATAGAATACAAATCAAGAGGTTCTCTAAAACTCCACACCATCAAAAACCCACATCACATATCATACACAATCCAATCATATCACACTTAAAAGCATAACCCAAGTTCAATTATTTAGAGCTCAAACCAAAAGGGCATTTCCCCAAACCCTCCATCAAATCATCAACCCTAATTCCAAATAAAACCCTAAAAAGGCCGAAACTCACCTAAACCATGGCGTTTCATGACGATCCATCACTTCGAGACTTCCTTGGACTCATCGGAAGAGGGATGCGCAGGGGAATCGCCCTGGAGCGAGGGCAGGGGATTGCCGCCCTTGATGACCCAGCCGAGAGCGAAAAAGGAGACACCGGCGAGAATGGCGCCGCCCCAGGCTTGAGAGTACCACCGGCTGTACTGCCGGACGGCGAACCTCCACTGGTCTCTGAGCGTGGACGGGTCAGGGATGGCTGCGTCGGGCGGGTTAGGGAAACGGGACTTGTGCCCCGGAAAGCCGGAAACAGAATTGGCCCCGCCGTTGCTGATTTCAGATGCGACTTTTGCAGAAGGAGGAGGAGGGTTTTGAGGATCGGCCATGGCGGTGAAGAAATGTTCTCGTCGTCTACTTCACAAGGAGCGAAAATCTATGTATCTTAAAATCTCAGCTTTGTTGTGCAGCACAGCAGAAACGAGCAATAGAGTTCTCTTTCACTGTGGTGTATGTTATTGTGCTCTGACCACCCGACACCTCTACACATTATACGACACCGTTCGAAACAACTTCAAATTCCAAAATCTAGCGTAATTAAGTTTCTCCTACCATAGTTTAGAAGCTCATCTCAAGTCTTGAGCCCATTCTCTTATGTGTTTTTTCTATTGCGTCTCTCACGCTCATCTTTTTTTTTGACATTCTATATTAATGACGGTATATTTGTCTCTCTTCTTCTTCTCCTTTTGTCGAACCTCTATATAGTACCCTTCTCCTTCTATCTTTTTCTTTTCTCCGTCATCCCTATCTCCTTTTGATTTTATCATGACTTCTCAAACCTCCTCATCGTTAGAAAACTCACTAACTTTACCGACCTCCCCCTCACGAAGAACAAAAATCTCGTCCTCGCAATAGCTCCTCCCGACCCCAAAAACTCCCATAACCACACCCCCAGCTTATACATTTACTCTCTTGCAATCTAAAACCTCCAAAGCAACGTGTAAGGGGTTTCTTATTGGGGGAATGCCCCAGACTTGCACCACTGTGCTTCAACTTTGGCTCCCCCTTCGCATCCCCTTCCGGTTTTAAATTCGACAATCTTGGACACTATCCAGACAAAGCTCCCCGAGGTCTCCATTGAAGACCACCAGAAAGACGACTCTGACGACGACGCGATCATAGAGGTCCCGGCCAACACGATCTCGATTGTGAACAGCTCTCGGTACAGATATGTCCTTGTCGTCCGCATCCTTTCCGACGAACGAGTAAGACCCCGATCCCTTTGCACTATGATTGTAAATGCTTGGAATGTGAGAGATTTGGAGGTCCAACAGTTAACGAACAAAAATAGTGGCTTTCTACTTCCCTTCCAAAACCGTGAAGGATGACATTAGAGCTATGGAGCCATGGTCCTTCTATGGGACTTTGTTTCTCCTTACTCCTCTACTTCCGCGCACCCAACCGAAAACCTTAAGCTTGACATGATCTCGTATCGGTTAGAGCTTACGATATTCTGGTGAAGGCTAGGACTTTCCGAATGAGAGTTTTTATAGTCTCTAACCTTGGAAGGAAAGTTGAGATCTGGAGAGTGGGCAACACGAAGAATTTAAGCCTACCATGGGGATGAGACACGTTCCTATGAGTTTGGGTGGAGCTGGATGCTACCCGGCCGCTCCGTCGCCACCTTATACTTCAAATTGATGTAAATACGAACCCTCTTAAGGTCCGGCTTGAGTACGAAAATTCAGTGTGGTCAACTGGGACATTTAAACCGGACATGCATGGCAGTCCTCCTATGTGTGGACCAACTAGCAAGAAGATATGGAGAGTCCCTACGAGCTCGTCCGGTCGTCCAATCAGAAGGGATCTTCCGCTCGGACTGGGAAGCCACGCTACCTCCGGCTTCGCCCACTATGACAAGAACCCTTACGGAGCCAAGTTTTCTCTTTGTGTTATAGGTTCTTAGGAGCGATTGGAGTCCCGTTGGCCCACCAAAACTGTCCAATCAACAGATACTACCTCCACTCGGGAATCTACTGAAGTTCAACATACAATCTTGCCTAAAGTTCAGAGTAGCAAAAAAAAAACACCGAAGATAATAGAAAAAGAAATGGTACGCGGGAAGGGATCGGTAGTATCCCCATATCCCTGCATACCATTTAACATACAGTCGTGCCTAACCTGAAGGATCACTGTCCTTGACTGTTCGTTAGGACAAATTGTCTAAGGAAGGAGGGGGGTCGCAATCACAAATGAAGTCGGCCAAAAGCTCATGCTGAGTCGCCCCAATTTCATCTTGTCCAGAACATCCCCCATCACGAGATCTTGGGGGGGTTCGATAAGAAAAGATCGCTCATTGGGGAGCAAGACAAAGAAGGAGACAAAAGAAACAGTCTGTCAAGTGAACCCCAAGGAAAGCGAAGCCTATGAAGCACCTTTCCCAGGAGAAAGGTAACCCAGCAAGTGAAGAAGTGGATAGCTCCAAGAAGTGGGCTTTTGATTTGATGGACATCGATCCGATTGCGCCATCAAAGCTTGTAGGTTTTTTTTCCTCAATTTTGTCATTGTTTTTATTTGGGATATGATGAGTGAAAGCATAAACTTTCTTTAAAAAAAGTTTCTCCTACCAAACTTATTAATAAGGGTAATTTTAAAAACTTACTGTAAATATACGTGGTTTGTAAATGCTTTTAGTGTATTATATTTTTTGTTACAAATATTTGCGGTGTATTATTTTTTATTCGTAAATCTAATATAATTCAGTTTCTTACCAAAACTATTTCACCCATTATTAGAATTTTAAGAACTAAATTGGTTGAAAAGAACTAACTGAAACTATTACTTCTTCACAAAAAATGATGAATAATCATAAACAAAAATTTAATCCTCTGTAGTATGGAACCTATAATGTCAACAAACATGTTAAGCTCTGGAATTCAAAGAAAATAAATCAAACACATTTATTTGCAACATGGATAATATTCCAACCAGCTACTACATTGCTTGAGACTTGAGAGCCTATACATATATACTTCTTGTACTAATATGGAGAAACGCTTATTGATGCGCATCAAAGAAATGTCATTTGCGAGCCTCGGTCTTCGGTCTAGAAAATGAGGATGGATAGGCCTGCAGTAGAGATGATGCCTCATGAACCTGCATAATAAGGTAAGATCATTAAATTGATATATCTAACTAAAATATTAATATCAATGGGAACTCGAAATTCTTCCCAGATATGCTTTCTAAATACACTATTACTACACAAAAATGAGGATTAATGGCATACAAGTATTTGATGACCACATTAGAGAAAACAGATCAAATGCAAAATATATATAGAACACGAGTTCAGTCATGCATAGCCTTATCATAAGGAGCTCTTGAGATCTAAATCATGAATCAAAACCAAGAAAAAAATTACATCAACTACCTAAGATATCACACTCAAACAACCAAAGTTCATAAGATGCAGATGTGAAGTTTCGTTCTGTTCATTTATCATTGGAGCTATAATATAAAATAAAAAAAGGCATATTGAGCTTGACATACAAAGACATGCTTACAATGGCATACGAAACCAACTAAATTAGATCATGCAAATTAAAACAGTTTATAGTTACAGTCAAATTGAAGTTCTATTATGCAGAATTCAAAGTAAAAGGTTCTCTCAAAGCCCACATACCCACATCATAATTATCACTCGAAATCCAAACATTTTATAGTTACAGCAGAACCTGAGTTCATTCATGATGCAGAGTGCGGAGCGGAAAGGACGAATTTTTTTATCGAATTCGTTGATTCTAGAGAGCATACCGAATATGATAGAAATTGAGTAGAACTCGTTTTTGTTTTATTTCATCAAATCTGAACTACAATTGAGAATAACAAGTGCTTAAATAGAGAAACTAGTAACCAAAGTCCTAATACAATAAGGAAATTATTACTCAAACCCTAATTCGAAAATAAAGGAAACATGAAAAACAGGAAATAATGAACCAGACCCTAAAATATCAGTTTCGCCCCTCTAAACGATCTCGGATGGCCGAAAAACGTCTTAGCTCATGGCAAAGCGATGACTTTTTCTCAGGGGCCCGTTTCGACCCGAAAAATGCTAAGGTTTCGTCAATTTCGGAAACTGTTGCATTTTCGGGTTTTCTAGCCGATTCGCCAAAACATCTTCAATATGCACTGCATCAATTCATCAACAATACGACTCAAAAGGTTCTCTAAAACTCACACCATCCATACAAATCAGCACAAACCCACACCAAATATGATACAAAATCTAACACTTTGTAATTAGAGCACAACCCAAGTTCAATTCTTTACAACTACAAGCAACGACAAGAAGTTCTCTACAACCCCGCATCATAATACCATACCGAATCGAACATTTCATTGCCACAGCAGAATCCAAATTCAATTATAGAATACAATTCAAGAAATTCTCTAAAACTTCACACCAACAAAAACCCACATCACATATCATACACACTCCAATCATATCACATTTAAAAGCAGAACCCAAGTTCAATCATTTATCATTTAGATCTCAAACCAAAAGGGCATTTCCCCAAACCCTCCATCGAAACTCACATCAAATCATCAACCCCAAATCAAAACAAAACCCTCAAAGAAGCCGAAACTCACCGAAAACATGGGGTTTCATGACAATCAATCACTTTGGAACTTCCTTAGCTCATCGGAAGTGGGAGGAGCACGGGAATCGCCCTGGAGCGAGGGCAGGGGATTGCCGCCCTTGATGACCCAGCCGAGAGCGAAAAAGGAGACACCGGAGAGAATGGCGCCGCCCCAGGCTTGAGAGTACCATCGGCTGTACTACCGGACGGCGAACCTCCACTGGTCTCTGAGCGTGGACGGGTCAGGGATTGCTGCGTCGGGCGGGTTAGGGAAACGGGACTTGTGCGTCATGGTTGCTTCAGTACCAAGCAAATGACAAAACCGTTAATTCTGTTATTTCTCTTTCAAACACCAAAACGCACCGTTTGGCTTAAGTGTCTCGCGTGAGAGGCACGGGCGTCTCCTTCCTCTGTCTGAAGCTTCAGTTGCGTGAGTGCCACGCAACGCACACGTACACTGGTGGTCCTGCAATCGCAGCGACAAGGACGGATGCAGGCACGATACAAAAGGCTGTGACCTCTACCCGTAGTCCTTTGTCTATGATTTGGTTTTCATTTTGCATTTTGGCTAATTAGGTTTCATTTTCAGTTCTTCTCAATTTCAAAACAATTTGTATCTTTTTAGCTTAAATCAAACCAAATCCCTTCGGTTCATGGTCTAATTCGTTATAATTAAGCTTCATTCATGACTTGATTGTAACAAGTGGTATCAGAGCCCTTTATCCCGCAACCTGTGATGGCAGTAACAACAGAAATGGAGCAAGAATCCGAGGTCAGTTCGCCGGAGCTCCAAGTTGCGAACTCCAGTCTCAGAGCTGAGAATGATGCACTGCGTATACGCCTGGAAGAAATGGATGAAATGAAGCAGCAACTTGCTATGCTCATGCGTGAGAAAACCCAGATGCAACAACCTCGAGATCCATCTTCATCCATGGGTCCTAAGGTACACAACCCATCTGTACCCATCACTCCTCAGTGTCTCACTTACTCACCTCATCAACCACACCCTCCGGATCCACAATCCCCACAGAGACCCAGGTTGAATCAAAGTTTCTGAGGTTTCTTCCTGGGAATCAAACCCACAGCACCAGATAAATGGCCAAGTTTCTTTACCACCCACATCTACACCACTCCCACCAAACACCCACCAACAGACCACCATCCAATGTCCTTTGCCAAATCCTACTCAAGTCCAGATGAGTCAAGGGATCCCTGTGCAAAACACCCAAAATCCAGTACAAGGGGGTCAAAATTTTTTTTCCCAACCTTGTATGGGTTACCCAGTCCAAATGATGAATACACAGCTTTTAAACCCTCAGATTATGGCTACCCCAGTGCAGAACAATCAGATCCCTCAATTGGCAAACCCACAGATGATAAACCTTCAGCTGTTCAATCCCTAGGGTCTTGCTCAAAACATGCAGCAACCTCAGATGATTATGCAGCAACCTCAGTTGTTTCAAGGGTACCCACAAAATCAAATGAATGACATGACATTCAAAACCCCAAACCTTGTTTTTCCCTTGTTTGATGGGAAGGGGGTAAAGCATTGGATTAGGAAATGTAATAGCTACTTTCAATATTGCTCTAAACCTGAAGAACATAAAGTGAGAGTGGCTTCTATGCACATGACTGGCTCTACTGATTATTGGTATGCTGAGTATTCACTTGGGAGAGGTATAATTCCATGGGAGAGGTTTTTCCAAGACCTGTCTTTGAAGTATGAAGAGGTGGGACACTCTGATGTTGAGAGTGAATTCAAAAAACTGAAGCAGGAAGGGTCTCTGAGAGACTATGATGATAAGTTTGAGGAGTTAAGATTTTTGGTATTGAGCAGAGATCCTCACTATTCTGAAGCCTATTTTGTATCAAATCATGTAGCTGGTTTGAAGCCAAAATTGGAGGTGGAGGTGTTAATGTATGACCCTCAAACACTGTCACAGGCTATGCATATAGCCAAGAAGGAGGAACACAGGATCAAAGTCAAGTCAGCTCAACCCAGCACTTCTTCTTATGGCCATAATACTTACAGGCCTAGACCTCAACAGGCACAGCAACAAATCCAACCATCATAGCCAAGGCACAACTCATCAACTGTACCTTTTACCAAGGCCAGCCCTCATGTTTTTGATGAACAGAAGAGAAGGGGGTTATGTTATACTTGCCCTGCCAAATATACAAAGGATCATGTATGCCCCAACAAACACAAGTTGTATCATATCACTACAGATAGCTATGATCCTGAATTGTTAGAGTTGGAGCCTGGAGAACCTGCTATTGAGGAGCTACTCCAACCTGACTTATGTGTTCTGTCACATGAGGCCTTTGGCCATATGGTTCACATCAACCAAGCTAAATCTATTAGAGTGCAAGGCTCTATAGGGCCTTCAACTGTATCCATCTTAGTGGACACTAGAGCAACAAAGTCATTCTTGGATCAATCTACTACCTCTAGATTGGGACTCACTATATTTGTTGGCCCTACTGTATTGGTAAAAATGGGGAATGGTCAGATACAAACTTGCACTGCTGCTGCAAAAATATGCTGGGATTTACATGGCTTAACCCTGGAATGGGAGTTTCTGGTGATGCCCTTGGGAGGCTTTCATATGATCCTTGGAGTTGATTGGTTAGAGACTGTCAGTCCTATTGAGCTGGATTATGCTGCAAGATCTATTACAGTTACAGTGGATGGACGGAAGATTAAGTTTATGGAGACTCCCTCTTCTAATCATTGCATCTTATCTAGCCTCAAGTCAGTGAAACATGATCTCCTAGCTGGTGAGTCTTTATTTTTGGCTCAATTTACATTGGTTGTTTCTGATGAGAATATTGATGTGACAAGCCACCTGATATGCAATCTTTACTTGGGGAATTTTCCACTGTCTTTGAGGCCCCAACTTCTTTACCTCCTAGAAGATTTTGTGACCATAGGATTCCCTTGATCCCTGGTAGTAAACCCCCATCTATTAGGCCCTATAAGCACTCCTATGAACAGAAGAACACACTTGAAAAGCTAGTCCAAGATATGTTGCAGGCTGGGGTAATACAGCATAGTACAAGCCCATACTCATTTCCAGTCTTATTGGTTAAGAAGAAGGATGGTTCTTTTAGGATGTGTGTTGATTTTAGACAGCTGAATGACCAAACAATTAAGGACAAATTCCCAATTCCCACCATTGAGGAGCTTCTTGATGAGTTGTCTGGTTGTAAATTCTTTTCTAAGATTGATTTGAGGTCAGGATACCACCAAGTAAGGCTAGCTGAGGGAGAGGAGGCTAAGACAGCCTTTAGGACTCATGAGGGTCACTATGAATTTAAAGTTATACCCTTTGGGCTAACTAATGCCCCATCAACCTTTCAATCCCTCATGAACTAGATTTTACATGACTATCTGAGAAAATTTGTTCTGGTATTCTTCGATGATATATTGATATACTCAAAGAGCTAGGATGAGCACCTGGTGCATGTTAAAATGGTGCTTCAGAGGTTACAAGATCATCACCTCTATGCCAAACTTTCTAAGTGTGAATTTGGTAGATAGCAAATAAAGTATCTGGGCCACATCATTTCTGCTGAGGGAGTGGCAACAGACCCAGCTAAAGTTCAAGCCATGAAGGAGTGGCCTATTCCTAAATCAGTCAAGGCATTGAGAGGATTTCTGGGGTTAACTGGTTATTACAGAATATTTGTGCAAGGCTATGGTATTATTGCTAGACCATTGACAAATTTATTAAAGAAAAATAGCTTTGAATGGGGTCCTGAAGCACAAATAAGTTTTGAGGCATTAAAAATGGCTATGAGTTCTGCTCCTGTACTAAGACTGCCTGATTTTACCAAACCATTTATAATAGAAGCTGATGCTTGTGACAGAGGTATAGGGGGTGTTTTAATGCAAGCGGGGAGACCAATTGCTTTTCTCAGCAAGGCTTTGGGCTTAAAACATGCTGCACTGTCAACCTATGAGAAGGAGTTATTTGCAGTTATGACTTGTATCCAAAAGTGGAGACATTATTTTGCTTCTGGGAAGGTTGTATTGAGGACAGATCATCAGAGCCTCAAATTCCTATTATAACAGAAATTAACAACCTCTTTTCAGCATAAATGGCTTGCTAAGTGATGCAGGTGCATTTTAACACATAAAAGAGCCACTTTTTATCGAGTTATAAGGACTTTCAGTCTCGATTTTCTATCATGTATTTAGTTTATCATGAATAATTGATTTTATCGATATGTTCGGTAGTTCGATTCGAAACCGACGTTTTTGGGTGTTTCGTGTAGGTGGTTCGTTAAAAGGGTCGATTTTGGTTGCTTCTAAATATACTCATGAGTGGTCTTGTTTTGTAGGTCTTGAAAAGAGGAATTTTTTGCCGCAAGAAGGAGATCAATCGGAGCCCAAACGAAGCCGGAGCGAGCGAAATAACGAAAAAGGAGTAAAATTGGAGATTGCGCCAGGACGTGACACGTGGCGTGTCAAGCACAGCCGCCAAAGCCCATCTGCGCGACACGTGGCCGCGCAGCCTTCAGCCGCCAGCCGCCAGCGCGCGTGGCACCTCTGCGTCTCGCCACGTGTCCCTCTCCAGCCGCCAGCCGACTTCCCCTCTGCGCGACACCTGTCCTTTCAGCCGCCTCTCTCCCAGCGTCCGCCACCTGTCCGGTCCAGCACCTCTACCCCTCTCATGTGCCGACACCTGTCCCCAGCCAGCCATCCATTCCTTTTTTGCCGCGTGTCCCATTCAAACCCTACAGCATTCAACTGCACAGCCGCAACTCAGGAGAAGAGTTTTTTGATTTTTTTTTAGAGGGAGCAAATACACAGAGGCGAGGGAGTCGAACCGAAGAAGGGGAAAGACTCTTAAGCTTTGATTTTTATTTTTTTTATTTTTCTTTCTACATACAAACAAAGATAGACACACTCTTGATAGTTAATTTTGAAGGAGATTTTTATAAAGAGTTGTTTATTTTCTGAATTTATTGGAGAGATTTTTGGGAACACAAGGTGCAGCTTCATTGATTGGAGAGGGATTTGAGCCAAGGGTGCCATTGTTCTTGGAGGAAATTCATCTTTAGGAGAGCTTCTTTGTGTTTCTACTCTTGGATTTGTTGCCAACACAAGAGGATCAAGGCTAGGGTTGGGAAGAAGGGGAAGAGCCACCATTTTGTCAATTTATTGTGGTGATTGTATCTAAACCTTCTCTCTAAATCTTATTATGAATTCATTTACTTGTTGGTTCATCTCTATGCCATTGATTATCATGAACAACTAAACCCCCAATTTCTAGGGTTTTGGGTGATTAGAGTAGGGATTTCCATGTTTTGAATGCTTTAAATTGTTGTGATTGTTGAATTGTTTTAGTGTTTATGATCGATTTGTGCTTAACGCTTTATCTCCCGGGTAGGCTTGATAATTGTTTTGAATTAGAATTTAACGCTTGAAAGAGGAGAATTCTAATTAGTCTAAAGTCGATCATAAATTGGATTTAAACCCTAGCTAGAACTAGCGGGGTTAATACAATTGCAATAGCTATAGTCTTGGTTGGTCGAAAGTTAGAAGTTGTCATGGAACTAAACGCTTTGGGTCTTCCTACATCGTGATTCGAAAGAACTCGGTGGTTAGATTCCATTAGGGTCCGAATCGTTCGAAAGAAGTTAGGACTAGAGTAGAGACAGCTCGTTGCCTCTAAAATAAATCGACATCGCTACAATCGAACGCGTTCAATTTTATGGAATGAACTCGATGAACCTGTGCCCTTGATCTCTCTTCACTTAATTCAAGATAAGAAAACTCTCTGTTAAATTCTGTATTTTCTTTTTAGTCGTTATAGGTTTATTTTTCAAACTTAAAAACTCGATTTTTATCGAAACAGTTTAGCTACAAGCTTTGAATAGTAAGTGATTGTCTATTGCTCCTTTGGGCTCGATATTCCGGACTTCAAATCCGATTACTACTTGACGGTCGGTGCACTTGCCGTGCTCAAGTTTGCGATTAAACCCGCAGGGCATCAAGTTTCCTGAAGCATAGATAAGTTTTGAGGCATTAAAAATGGCTATGAGTTCTGCTCCTGTACTAAGACTGCCTGATTTTACCAAACCATTTATAATAGAAGCTGATGCCTGTGACAGAGGTATAGGGGGTGTTTTAATGCAAGAGGGGAGACCAATTGCTTTTCTCAGCAAGGCTTTGGGCTTAAAACATGCTGCAGTGTCAACCTATGAGAAGGAGTTATTTGCAGTTATGACTTGTATCCAAAAGTGGAGACATTATTTTGCTTCTGGGAAGGTTGTATTGAGGACAGATCATCAGAGCCTCAAATTCCTATTATAACATAAATTAACAACCTCTTTTCAGCATAAATGGCTTGTTAAGCTGATGGGACTGAATTATGAGATTGAATACAAAAAAGGCAAGGAGAAAGTTGCAGCTGATGCATTATTCAGGCTGCCTGATGCTAATCTTGGGGCTATTTCCACAGTGATACCAGCTTGGATGAATGAGGTGCATTCCAGCTATGATAATGATTTGGAGGCACAGAGGCTCTTGTTGGAATTGTCTCTGGCCAAGGATTCAATGCCTTCCTATGATCTAAAACAAGGTGTAATACTTTATGAAGGGATAGTTTATCTGGGATCTAATGCTGGTATTAGACTGAAAATTATGTCTTGCCTCCATGAGTCTCCCATTGGGGGTCATTCAGGAATCAGTGTAACTACTAGGAAGGTCAAGCAACACTTTTTTTGGCCTCATATGAACAAGGATATATAACTTTGTGAGGGAATGTGATGTGTGTCAGAAGTGCAAGTCTGAACACACACCTTATGCAGGCTTACTCAACCCTCTCCCAATCCCAGCAAGGCCATGGACTGATATCTCTATGGACTTCATAGAGGGCCTCCCTATATCTAGCACAAAAAATGCCATCTTGGTAGGGGTGGACAGATTCACTAAGTATGCCCATTTTATCCCACTCACTCATCCATTTACTACAGCTCAGGTAGCTCAGGTATTTTTTGACACTATATTCAAGCTACATGGCCTACCCTCTTCCATTGTTTCTGATAGAGACCACTTATTTCTGAGCAATTTTTGGAAAGAGCTGTTCAAAAAATTGGAGGTCCAACTGGCAATGTCAACAACATATCACCCTCAGTCTGATGGGCAAACTGAGAGAGTAAATCAGTGTCTAGAGAATTATCTAAGAGCTATGACTCATATGTTTCGAAAGAAGTGGAGTACTTGGTTATCCTTTGCTGAGTTTTGGTACAACACTTCTCATCAATCAGCCATTAAAATGTCCCCTTTTGAGGCTGTTTATGGGTTCCCTGCCCCTATGATCAACTTTGGTCTCATACATTCTTCAGTAGCTGCAGTTGAAGGGTTCATCAACTCAAGGGAGGAATTGAACAGGATACTAAAGGAGAACTTAACTCAGGCCCAATCCAGGATGAAAATGTATGCTGAAAAGCATAGGAGTGAAAGAGAATTTGTAGTTGGGGATTGGGTGTACTTAAAACTTCAACCATACAGGCAGAATTTTGTGGCCTTGGGGTCTAACTTGAAATTATCCCCAAGGTTCTATGGCCCATTTCAGGTGGTGGAAAGGATTGGCAAGGTGGCTTACAAGCTGAGATTACCTCCTAGTTCCCTAATTCATCCTGTTTTTCATGTCTCTCTCTTGAGGAAACAGTTGGGTCACAAGAACAGGCTGCTGCATCACTTGCTTGAGACAACCACTGAGGGCCATTTGAAGCTCCATCCAATTGCCTTGCTCCAGAAGAGGATTGTCAATCGTAATAATGTTGCTGCTGTGCAGTATTTGATCCAATGGGATAGAGCAGCTGTAGAAGATGCTACTTGGGAGGAGGCTGATACAATCAAAGGCCAGTTTCCGGACTGGTTGACACAGGCTTTGGCTTGAGGACAAGCCAAAACTCAAGGGAGAGGTATTTGTCATGGTTGCTTCAGTACCAAGCAAATGACAAAACCGTTAATTCTGTTATTTCTCTTTCAAACACCAAAACGCACCGTTTGGCTTAAGTGTCTCGCGTGAGAGGCACGAGCGTCTCCTTCCTCTGTCTGAAGCTTCAGTTGCGTGAGTGCCACGCAACGCACACGTACACTGGTGGTCCTGCAATCGCAGCGACAAGGACGGATGCAGGCACGTTACAAAAGGCTGTGACCTCTACCCGTAGTCCTTTGTCTATGATTTGGTTTTCATTTTGCATTTTGGCTAATTAGGTTTCATTTTCAGTTCTTCTCAATTTCAAAACAATTTGTATCTTTTTAGCTTAAATCAAACCAAATCCCTTCGGTTCCTGGTCTAATTCGTTATAATTAAGCTTCATTCGTGACTTGATTGTAACATTGTGCCCCGGAAAGCCGGACACAGAATTGGCCCCCCCATAGCTGATTTCAAAGGCGACTTCTGGAGAAGGAGTAGGGTTTTGAGGATAGGCCATGGCGGTGAAGAATTGTCCTCACAAGGAGCGAAATCTCTGTATCTCAGCTTCGTTGTGGAAGAGGGAGACTCAAGCTTTATAATTTTTGCTCCTCCCCCCACACATTTTTGCTCCTCCCCCCACACAAGGTAATTACCAAAATATTTCTGTCTTGCGCCCTTAATTCTGCGCCTCTCCTTGTTTGGAGCAACATATTGCGCCAACTACTTTTCAAAAAAATAGTTATATCTTGTACAAAAATAAGTATCTCTCTTTTAGTCTCTGATTTAATGATGCTCTAAGAGTATGTACAAGTATGTACGGTGAGAACATATACAGCGAGTAAATCACGTTTTGAACCACGAATCGTAAATCGTGATTTTGTACATTATAACATGTGTGAATCGCGACTTGTGAATCATTATATCGTGATTCGTGATTCAGGTGTCGAACCGTGACTCACAATTATAAGTCGTTGGTTCGCGATCTGTAGTTGGACCAATGAGAAGCCGACATGTGGCCAGACAAAAGAAAAAAATTTGGACCGTTGGGGCAATGGTCCAATTCGATAACTTTTAAAAAATTAAAAAAAAAACTATTTTTTTCCTACCTAGAAATACCCCTTACCCTATTCATCAAACCATCAAAATTTCTCTCTAATTTCCTTCTCGAATTCTCAAATTTCTCACACATTTGGATAAAAAAATGTCTGACGACAAAGCTCAAACAAGAGGGATTTAGAAGCCAACCTTCATGTAATGGAGCAACGAATCCGACGAAGGACTAACATAATGATAGAGAGAGCAATGTCAAAGAGCAACGACACTGAGGCAAAGGCTCGAACGTGGTGAACCTTCCCGACGACATATTGTCAGAGGTCGTGTCGAAGCCCACAACCGACTGATGCATGATTATTTTGTTGAGACTCAAACATATGGGCCTGATATGTTTAGGCATCGATTCCGAATGTCCCAACCACTCTTTCTAATGGCGATGGAAAAGGTAACGAGGCATGACGATTAATTCGTGTAGAAGTCGGACAGTGCAGGACGCATGGGGCTATCAACGCACTAGAAATACATCGCTGCGTTACGAATGTTAGCGTATGGGTGCTCGACCGATTCATTGGAAGAATCCCAAATTATTGGGGGTAAGTATCATATTCAAATGTGTAAAACGGTTTTGTAAGGCCATTGTTGAGGTTTTCATGGAAGAATACGAGCGTAAACCAACAGCGGATGACTTAACCCGATTACTCGAATTATGGTACAACCGAGGGTTCCCCAGCATGATTAGGAGTATTGACTGCGTGCATTGGGAGTGGAAGAATTGCCCAACCGCATTGCATGAAGCCTATGGCAAGGGAGACCACCACAGGGATCCAACCGTTATGCTGAAAGTTGTAGTGTCCCGTGATTTGTGGATTTAGTATTCATTATTCGGGATGGCTGGCTCGAACAATGACATCAACGTCTTCAACGCCAGTCATTTATTCAAGGACGCTTTTCATGGTCGTGACTTAGCCGTGGAGTACGAGAACAACGGCCATCGATACGGCCAACATTATTATTTGGTTGACGAAATTTACCCATCATGGAATCGGTTCATGAAATTTATTCGCCATACCCATACTCGCAAACACAAACTGTTTGCCAAAGTCTAAGAAGATGATCGGAAAGATATTGAACAGGCTGTAGGAGTCCTCTAAGCACAGTGGCACATAATTTTTTGGCCCGCTCGAGAAGTCCACGTCAAGGGTGAGGGAGGAGACAAGAATAAAGACAAAGCAGGGATGGAGGAGGACTGAAGCTGACGAAGGAGAGGAGAAACAACGGTAGTATGGGTAAGAGAGGAGGAGAAATGGCCATAATAGGTCACAACTGATGAGAAAAGGGTGAAAACCCTTAAAACTTTCAGAGAAACTTATTAGTCTCTAAGACTCGGTATTTTTCCTACACAATTTATTTAAACATGTTGTTAATATTGAAAGTCTGCTGCCATCTTTGAGGTAAATAGTCCCTGGGAGATTTATCGGGTTGAACAAATATTGATATAAAAACTAGTTTGTAAAATTCCAAATGTTCGTTTGATGATTGTTCTTGTTGTCTCTTGACGGTCATCAAATAGCTCATTCTTCAGATATTGTGGTAGTTATATTTTTTTTATAAATGCAGCTCCCAGTAGACGAATACCATAAGTTAAATAGTGATTAGTGTACCGTGTAGCATATTAGAGAACCAACTCAACTAAAAGTTATATTCTAACACGCGTCTTTACGGACAAGTCCGTTTAAGGGTTTGGAAGTGAATTATTTAGAAGAGAGATGGACCCATTGAGAAGAGTGATAAGGGTAGCCAATTTTGGGCAAATGTGATAAATAGAGAATAAATTAGAATTTTTTGTAGAGAGTAGGGTTTGAATCCTGGTCCGTGAGGTGTCAGACTCTAATACCATATTAGAGAATCAACTCAACTAAAAGCTCAAGCTGATAGTTGAAGGTCCAATTATAATTATATTCTAACATAGCACACTTGTGGTTGATGGTCTTGCTTTATCCATGAACATTATCAATTGATCGAGTACGTATTCGTCAATAAAATCAACCGTGAATACTTCACAAATCTAATGAATAACTGTTGTACATTTTTTCTTAGAAGGGAAATTGGGCTTACCCGGCCGTCAGGAACTTGACAAAAGTATATGTCGTGCTCCACCGAACCATCCATATTGTAGAAGTCGCTACAGGAAAATAAAAAAAATATATATACTTTTTGATTGAAGGTTAGGGGTATCAACACTGGAAACTTCAAATCTGAAAAACGTACCTGATTCTGTGTAACCAAAGGTGGATTATATAAATGAAAATGATGAATAATCATAAACAAAAAATTGATCCTATGTAAAAACTAAATCATCAAGTCTCTGTGTTAGTTGTTCCACCAAACTAAAATTTAACACAATTGGAAAATTGAACATACAATGTCAACCAATAAGTTAAGCTCTGGAATTCACTATTAAACATATTTGTTAGCAACATGGATAATATTCCAACCAGCCACTACATTGCTTGAGAGCCTATGCATATATATTTCTTGTACTAATATGGAGAAACGCTTATTGATGCGCATCAAAGGAATTTCATTTGCGAGCCTCGGTTTTCTTCGCTTCTTTTGCTGATATAAGTTGAATGAGTATTAGTATCAATATAGAAAGTGCTACAAAACAAAAAATAGCTAAAAACTGCAGTTAGTGTAAGAAAAAAAAGTACCAGCTTTTTCTTCTTCACGCTTCTTAGCAGCTTCTGCCCTTTGTTGACGTATGAGAGCCAAACGGTCTGCATGAACAAGAATGAATTTGATTATAAAAAAAAATTTAAGGACATCCTCTTAATGTTGAGGACTATTGTATGATTCAAAGTCATAAAATACAACAATACACTGCATGTTTAGTGCTTAGTACGTAAGAGAGACTGTAAAGAGTAACAAAAACATATAGTTAAGCAAGAAAATAAAGAACCAACAGATGAAAGCCTTGATGTTCATTATTATTTGACGTTTCTATAGCATTCTCATTACATTTATGTCCATATGACCTAAAATAAACCATTAAAAAAGGTAGAAAGCACTTTTTGAGTGATAATTTACCCAAATCTTTCTTAGCTTGTTCAGTTTTCCCTTGTTCTTGCAGCTTCATATATCGCTCATGAGCTTTTTGTTTCTCTATCTCCTCTCTGCAGAGCAATGTCAGTATATTGAAACCACACTATTCAACATCTTCGAGTATAATAACAGAGCATTATTGAAACAATTTTGAGTATAGATCTGAAATGAACTTAGTTTATAATTAAGGAGTGTCCAGTGTCTCCCCTTAAGGAGAACAGTAAATTATTGTCCACAAACCTTTCACGCCTAGAAAGTTCGGTGGTCTTCCCGACCTACAAACGAAAGAACAAATTTTTAGTTCTACCGTTTCAGTAACCGTAATAATCTATCATCATAGAAAGGACAATTTAATATATGTATATAAAAAAAAACTTACATCAGCATCTTTAGCTCTCAGTGTCTTTGGCTTTACCAAATTAGGATTTTCAATCTCAATTATACCTTGAGTGCCTTTTCGCTTTTGCTATCAACATTTCATAAGAAATGCAACGATTTCAAATTTCAGAGTCATACCATACATAAACCAAAATATGTGGGTAGGAGACCTTCTACAAACATAATGGGGACATAGATAGCTACTACTCACATCTGAGTCTTCTCCAGACTCCTCTCCAGATTCTTCTTCAGACTCCTCTCCTGGTAGATCTTCCTCGTGCTCAGCTTCTTCCTATTAGCATTTAGAAGAATTCTTTTATATTGATATGTAGGAAGAAGCAAAATGATGGGTAAAGATATTGGGAGAAAAAAATAATCAATAGCATGCTCGGCTGCTGCTGCAGTGTTTGTGTGTGTGTGTTTGTGTGTGCGTGAGAGAGAGAAAGAGACCCGCTTGAAAGTGCGAGGACGGTTGGAGCTACCAGTCGCTGCAATCATAAAATAACAATAAATAAAATCAGCAACACTTAATTTAATCAATCATCTTACATAATTCTATTTAGCTTGACCTCAATCAAATAACTAGTTAGGGTGCCACTGCTCGTTTAGTGGATTTCCCTTCATATTGTTAAGCTTCTAATTCGTAATTATAGGGCCCTATATTTATCCTACTGGTGTTTATAATGGAATTTTTTTAGTGCCAACTCTCAGCTAAAAATACACTTTAAAGCTTCAACATGCACAAGGAAGATTACCCATTTCGCCAATAGCACAGTTGTGACACACCAATGAAGAATCACAATTATATATATTTTTTCATCAGCATGAAAGCGGGGAACTCCTACTCTAGCCTAGTCTATTCCTAACTTGACCTCCCCCCGCACTTGCTCCCAGGCATATGTATCTAGTGGGATTCGACCTCAAGGAGCTGAGAGAGCTCTTCGACCACCAGGCCAACCCAATTGGCCAAGAATCACAATTACAAGCTGCTTAGATTATTCGTTTTGGATAAATAGGCTGCTTAGAATTGCTTCAAGATTAGTGATGCAATGACCTTAAGATTCTTCATCCTAACCAAGCTTCAATCAGCATTCAAATTCTCATACTAAGGGTTAATCAGCTGCTAGCATAAATTTGAATACACACAAATGTGTTTGAACTCATCACCAATTGCTAAAACTACATCGTTGCTACAAAATCCCAATCAAACCCACCTCCTAATAACAGAAACATTCAACATTGCAACATAAATAGAAGAATTAGAAATAATTTTCTCTCAGTTTCCTCTAAAGCTATAGCTGTCAGCCAGTAAGAACACTAAATAAATCGACAGACCCACATCCATTATCGACACGGATCCAACAGGAAGGGTTAAAATCGATCTGGGTTCATTTCCAAAGAGAAAAAGGACCAGAAATGAAAGAGTTCGGAGGCTCACCTATCTCTTCCGGAGTGGAGAATTGGCGTCTTCCGGTGGGCTTGCCCTTGAACTTCCCTCTCCCCATTGTCGACGCTCGAAAAGAGAACCCAAAAACACAGAAGCTGATCTGATCGGAACCTGGTGCTTCGTTGTTGTGTCTTCGAATTATTTATTTGAATTTGGGTGGAGAATTTCTCTGCTTGATTCTGAAAACCCTAGTTGTTCCTGGGCCAGAGGAATCTGGATACAGTCAGTCCCTTTGTGTGGAGGGAAATTTTAGGTGCGAGTACTTTATATGGAATGGTAAATAAACATGGTTGACTTAATGGGGCCCATATGTAAAATGAATTATTTTTTTCCCCAAAACTTTGTCTTAATCTCAAGTTGGCCCCTCTCATTTCTCGATGTCCATGGGGTTTATTGCAATTTGAGATACAGTTGTATAAATAAAAAGAAAAACAAGAAATTTAGCTATTTAAACGAGTTAAACACGTGATTAGTAGAGTTTTATTTCATCTTTAATCGAATAAATGCCTCCTGTCGGCAATATCTCACGGAAACACGGGAACACATTTTATTGGAAAAACGATACCTCAATGTCACAATTGTTATATTATTCACCCTTTCCTTCTGAACATAATTTTCAAAATAATCTTTTTGCTATCTTTGATCGTTAAAATGGATGAATTACCTTCGAAAATCAAGTAGCAGCCAAGAACATCCACTTGTTACACAAATATGATGATTGGCTTCACTGTTTATTAACCAGTTTTGGGCGTTATTTATTATGTTTTATTCGATAATTATAATACAAAGATTTATATCAAAGAGTTGCTCAGTAAATATTGATCTCAGTCCTCTTTGATTTCTTGAAGTTACATCAACTTCGTGCCCCTTCATGACACAATTGTTACGTTTTTTCATGAATTTCTCAATATTCTTCTTGATTGAACAACTATCAGTATAGTTTTTTTTTGTGAAAATTTGTCTTCTCAATAATATTGGCATTTGCGATTGTGTTGCTTCCATATATTTTATTTATTTATTTGTGTTGTCCTCTTCAATCAACAAGCGAATAATTGGATGTTTTAGTGACATTTCCTTCCGCTTATGCTTCACGTAATTCTTGAAGTCCCTCCAAATTGAAGGTAATTTCTCAATAGTTGCAAGCACTTGAAATAACTCAATAAGAGACATTCCCTTAACATGGATATTATGAATGATCAGTTGTACCTCCTATATATGATTGAGAACTGTCTTGAAGTCTATTATCTTGAAATCCATAAAATTTGTCAATAATGATTTTCTTCATTTTTCTAGATCTTCTGTTTTGTCCTTTTATTCTAAGGATAATCAGATATCCTTGACATACTTGTATCCACAATAGATACCGTAGAGCTCATTCTCCAGACGATTGAGGATATAGTTCATGCATAAATAGTCAGAGTTCTTCCATGCATTGAAAGCCATTAACTTATCTTTATCAGACTCATCTTCATCCACGATAAGAGGCTTCTCGGTTAGGAACTTATTGTCGCCAAGCGTAGTGAACCATAATATTATATGTAGTTGCCATGGTTTAAAATCCTTGCCATTAAACTTCTCTAGGTTCTCACCATAAGGAGAAACAACCATTAGATGAGGAAGCACTAATCCAGCGGTGATGCTTCCCGTTAGAAAGGATGTAAGATGCGGTATTGAGGATGAAAATAAGTTCGATTTAGTAGCCATAATTTTAGGGTATTGGAGCAAATTTTTTGGCTTAATCTTGTAAGCAACTGACTCGGGAAAATACAAATAGAAGAACGATAATACACTTACAAATAAGTCGATAGGTTGTTTGATGTTGTTGGAAGTCTAAGTCAAGCAGAAGGTTGTTTCCTTAAGACAAAATCGTTCTTTAAACAGTTCAGCAATAACCCTAATACTAGTAATGGAGACGAAGAAGAAACTAAATTTGGACTATACTTATCTGTTATCTATTGGTAGTAACAGCCCTGAAACCAGTTATCACATATAAAGCCAAGAGGATTTGGTCACTGCAGTGGCCTGGCCAAGGCAAAACAATTCCCAGGATTCATGGACATCAGCAATTCTATTAGAGCTACCTCGTCTGGCCGGTCGATCTTGGGCTGAGGTTCAACCAGACCTGCTCAAGACAAAGCCCAAAACCGGAAAAAAATGATTACTCAAAGTGTATATGCATAACAAAATAAACAACAGAAGTATTGATGCCTACCAGGGGAAAGCTTTCTTCCACCATATAGCTCTTTTGCTAAGGGATTGGAAGCCCAATGGTTGACAGCAACCATGCTTGTAGGTTGAAATCCAATTATTTTTCCATCACTTGACAAAACCACCTGAAGCACAACGAGTTAGATATACAAGACGTAAAGCGAACAGGAAGAAAAAACAGGCGCCATAGATTTAGTGTAGTTTGAACAACACTGGGCTCAACCAAAGGCAGTCTAGAGACCTTAACCATGAATAGAACCAAGGCCGTGGACATTATAATTGAAGGGCAAGAAAATATTGTGGACTATGAAATTCCACTATGGAAACTGGAAATGGATAGATACTTTCAACACAAACCGAGCCCAAGTGCATCGGAGATTGATTTGTTAATGAGCTAAAGGTGGATTCAAACAACTTTTGACCAAGCTGCTCATGCTGTCCTAGAGGCTCCTCAAACCTAGATACTTAATTCAAGACCAATGTTTCATAGAGTTAAATGAATATACTGTGCATATGGATTCATTATTAGTTTGTTTCCCTCTCCTCATTAACTCGGCATTGTCTGAGAGAGAGATGGGAAACACAATATATATGAAATTACCTGATAACTAGCAATATCCTGGGCAGATGCTTTGATGTCTGCTGCACCTAGATTCTCCAAAGACCCAGAACTAGCTGAAGTGTCTTCAATCTTAGAATCAACATCACCAACAGATATCAAGTAACTTGGAATCTCTCCGGTCCAAGCACCAACACCTGCTTCGTAAGTGATCTCACCAGGCCAACAAAAGGCATCCTTGATCTTGCTTACAATTGAGATTGAAAATTCCTCCAGCTGGCCATATAATAAGATTCAACTATTAAATAAAGTATAAATAGAAGAAAATGGGGCCTAATAGCTTCCGAAGAATACTATCGGGTATTTAAACGGTGTCATCAACATTACTCCGGCATAATGAAACTACAGAGTTTGAATTTGTGAGCATGCTAGTTTTTTTTTTCTTGATACATCAAGCACAACATCAATATTGCAAGTCATGGTAAAGTGCCTATCCTAGGATATATGAATTTTAACTGAACAGTAGCAACTAGCAAGTCATGCATCTTGAATATCTTAAGTCTGAACCATCATTCCTGTATGCACGCGAATGCTATGCGCTTGCAGACATATTAAGAGACTGATGGTTTGCCTGAATCAAGATGATGAAGATGAATATGATGAAAATGCTTTATTGGTGGATGGTTACCTTCTGAGCATCAATACACTGATGTAGCTCATATTCAACTTGAGATGATTCGGTCAATCTTTGATCTTTTGTGTACTTTCGTTCGTTGTGTAGATGAAGCGAGTAAAACTGACTAAGAGCAGCAACGACAATGAAGAAAATCCCACTTGCAAGACTGGCAGAGAGCCCTGTCAACAAAGAAGAGCTCCTCTATAGGAATGATACTAGTTAGCTCAAATTCAACCAAGCCAAATAACCAAAACAGTAAACTCTAATGAATCAGAATTATGTTGCACATCTATTTGGCCGCAACCACTTCTAGAGTAGAGAACAGTAAAATCTCTTCGGGTAAAATGTAATGGGTGGGGTTTGAAAAATCACTCAGGAAGTTCCAATATCAAATTTAACTATACACATCTATTATTATCAACTTCCTCCTAACTCTCCCCCTACACTGATGGTGATTTTAAAATGGGCGGAGTTTCAAAACATGAGAAATTTATAGAAAATTTTAGCCAATATTCACATTTTGTTAAATTTGTTCACAAAGTCTCTATCTCCAGTACTAGTAATTATAAAATTGGCGGAGTTAACAACTCAGAAGTTCCCGTGACAAAATAAAAGCTTCAGTATTTATTAAATCTCTCTCGCTCTCCCTCTTACTTACACTCGCATAAATGCTTGTTGGTTATTCTTATTACAGCTTTAGTACCTTCTTACGGGAAACGTTGGCAAAACTCGTGATCACGCTACATGAAAGCTGCTTTGGGGGAAGTGAGTAAACATCTTCATAGTACATGTCAAGTATGCCAGCCAACCCCACCTGCAAAATTCATATACTAGAATTGTGAAAGAGAAACAATAGAATCCAAAGAAATTAACACTATTTACAATATAGAAGATAGGGATGCCAATAATCTCATTCACAGAATTTACATGACAAATCATGTGCATGACGGACCAATCCATACAGTAAATGACACAAAAACAATACAATCGAATTCTAGAGATACAGGGAGAGAGAAGTAAAGGACAAAATGGGGGAAAACAACGTACCATTTGTGAGTGGGTGAGAAGAACTTGCCACCGTTTCTCGGCAACTTGTCTCCAGCCTTCAAGCCTCAAATCCTCGTATTTATCAGTGATAATTTGTATCCTGTAAGCAGGCACATACTCACTTGCCCAGGCACCAAACTCGGAACCACCAATCTTTTCAAAATTTGAGAGGGCAGATGGTTTCCACCAATGGGATTTTGACTTCAATTTTGTCAGAGTGAAACCCTCCTTCCTTGAATTAAATTTTTCTAAGAGACTCTGGCCCTCTTTAACCATCTCATGGTCCGATAACTTATCTATGATGACTGAAGAATCTTTTGATGCAAACCTTTTTGGCTTTTGAAACCACTGGAAAATTTTCATTGAAGTTTTACCATTTACATTATCCAGGAATTCCCTTTCAGTGCTCTGAAGGGCAGCCATACAAACAGCTTCTGCAAGCATGGAGATAACTCCGTCATTTGATGATCTGAGGATCAAATATGGAGGAACCTGCTGATATGAAAATGCATAAGAGAACTGAACCGATCAGTATGTGGCACCTGCATGACAGACATACTAATGTGACATCACAAAATATCAACGCATACTTCAAAACTTGAAGTCACTTATAGAGAAACAAGTGTTCTACCTCTCTCGGCTTTTCCAGATTCTCCATATTTCTTTCTGTTCCAGGTTGAAACAAAAGTAATTCAAAGTTCCCAAGTTGTTCTAGAACTACTTGCCTAAATGTCATGGCAAGTATCTTTGTGTCACTGGTGCTGGACTTGATATCTTCAGTAAAAAACCTCTTTAGCTTCCCTGCTTTTTCTTTAACTTTTCTAGTTGGCAAAAACTGTCAAGATAATTAACTTCAGAACAGATAATCCCCTAGGAAAAAAAGAAGATAATTTAGGCGAGCAGACTTGGCCCCAATTTTAATGAAAGCCAATGATTTTCAAGATGACTAAAAGCTGGTCGTCAATTGGTAATGCAAGAATGCTCATAACATAGACAGATACACTTGTGAATGTATCTTACACATTGTATTCTGGAGAGTACAAATGATCTCTTCTTGACTGAGAATTACGGCTGGGTGTAAATATATCCTACAATGTCACTGAACTACCAGTTTCCTAAATCCATCCGATTACACTATCATGCTATTAGCTATATTTATGCATTCATCTGAACATCATTTGGAACTTTCAGAAACAATGTTGCATTCCAAACACATTCAGACCTAAAATCTATGGTTAATTTCACTGCACAAACTTTCTTCAACAATTTCCTACATGCACTTTCAATTGTTCACAACATCACTATCATAACAAAATTAGCACACAATATCCAATTCTAGTTCTTAGTTCCATGAATTAGCAAAGTTTTCAATTATGCACCCGAATTGAGACATTCTAATTGATGCATTGAAATACTTAATCACACATCATATTAAGTTTGTCAATAAAAATGTACATTGGGGAACCAAATTTAATAAATGCACTGACCAGACGGGTTGAGACAGTACTGTGCTCATCCGAGATTCCCGGAAACACAGTCTCCACCACCATAGCATGATTCCCTGAATTCAGGTGCTCGGCGGCGATATCGCCACCATCGGCCGCGGCGGCCGTCAAGGCCTGCTCGAAGTCGGCGTCTCCAAGGAGAGTGAGGCAAGCCAAGTCGTTCTCGAAGGTTCTAACGCAAGGCAAGGTACCTCCCTCGGATTCTGCGACGGCTTGAAGAAGATCTTGTTCGGTGACCTGGACGTGGTTCGGCGAAGAAGAGGACGAGAGGGCGAAATGGAAATTCGGGGAGGTTCTAGGAGGTAGTCTAGTGACAAATGTGAAGCTTTTGTGTGGAGGAGAGAGAGCAAGAGATTGCGAGCGAAGGAGAGGACTGCAGTGACAGAAGGAGGAGCGAAGAGACGCCATTGATGGAGGGCTTTCGAGCTCCAAAGAGCTCTGGTACGGGATTTTGGGGATAGGCGCAAGTTAGCAAAATGAAATTTTCATTTGGAACGCCGGTTGTTTGTTTTCCTTTTGCAAACAGGTACACCAGTTTCTAGTATTTACAGCTGGATACACTTACTATTCCCCTTTTCCCAACGATGCCCCTCCTATATTACTGTGAAGTACGACTTTTTTTTAGCTTACACGGATTTTTTTTTTGAAACGGGAAAGAGGTAGTTGTATTACGATTTTATATCATGATTACAAGGAGGGACATAACAGTTCCGGATACTAGCTTTTGTCCCAACCGGCCGTAGTCCGTCGGGCGCACATGGTTCCATACAAATAGTCTGTTTTGATTCGCAGATCCGAAACTCAAGAGTTCCTCTATCCAACGTTACAAGGAAATAATAAACCAAAGTCCTAAACTTATTGAGTCAAAAGGTTATTCGACCTAGCACAGTGAATAACCAATAATTTATTCGACCTAAAACAGGATAAAAAAGTAGCACACGATCGAAAGAACAAACTACCAAATCTGCGATGCCAGTTCTTCTAGGCCCCGTGTCATTGGAGCGATCTGGTATCGTCAATTCTTCGTCTTGATTCGCCCAGATCTTTCGAAGAAGTGTGGAAGACGAGAACAAAGATTCGACCCGCAGCGGTGTGTTCGAGATCGAAGGTCCCGTCTTCGGGTGCCGTGGAGACAGACCCCGACTTATCGTCTTTCCTCCCGGATCCCAGATCCATCGAGGGAACGGACCCATGCCGGCGTTAGGTGGCACGGCGCATGGAGCCCATAACCCGGAAAATGGCAGGAGGGCCACGGTGACTGAGAAACGTCCGAGAAGCAGGACGCGGGCTGAGAGAGCGGTTGGTGGACGACAACGGACGGTGGTGTCGGCGGCGATGAACCCCAAGTAGGGTAGACGGAGCCTCACCTGGAGGTAGTGGAGAGCCTTGAAGCCGGGACTTCGATGGTGGAGGCATGGAGGTGCCATGGAGAAGGGTGGGGAGGTGCTGCGCACATAGAATTAGGTTTCTCTCTGCCGCAGCCACAGTCCAGCGCTTACGAAGGAACTTTTATATTTAGAGATAAGATCATTTGGATGGTACGATAGTAGAAATAATCTAATATGATGAGATAATGTTTCGGTAATGACCGAAAACATTGTAACCATGACTAAATGCCTACCCAGAGTTGTGATTGACATTGTGAATTTACGAGACTTTCTCCCTCTCGACTTAAAAGATCTCGTTATGTATTAAAATTCGTGCAAAGAGTATGTCAGAAAAAGAGGAAGTCGGGGAGCAGAAAGTGTCTGCTCCGCAATGGTCGGGATATGGCTCCTCTTAGGCACCTTGAGGTGCTCTAGGTGTCTTATGGTGAACCGCGAGGCAGTTCACTGTGTCTCTCTAACGACCCCATCGAGACCAACCTCCTCGACATAGTCAGTATAGTCCAGATTGCATTGGGTGGGGCGTCAGATCCACTCGACATAGTATAAGAGAAATACCATCGGGGCTCCTCCATCCGTTCACCACGGGTGCCTATGAAAACGGGTTTGTCTCGTCAGTCCACGTGACAACAATTGGCTTAGGGTTGATTCTTATTTCGTAGGGTATTTATAGGTTTTTAGGGTCAAACGATTCCGTTGATCCGGACCACGTGACAGAATCGCAGGACCATGCCAGATTCTGTGCGCTGAATCGTTTACACGTGGCGTGCGTTGATTCGGTTGTTCAACACCGAATATGCGGAATAGACTCGTTACCTGCTCACCAGAATTGTAGACCGTCTAAATTGCGCGCTCGATTTGACGTGACACAAGCTGAATCATTTACACGTGGTGTGCGTTGATTCGATTGGTCAACACCGAATATGCGGAATAGACTTGTTACCCAATCACCAGTATCGTAGACCGTCTACACTGCAAACCTGATTCGACGTGACACGAGACACAGATTCGAGGTGACGACGCTGAAAAGTCTCGTTTCTACACGATTCCGCGCACAAATCGATGCCTCCAAGACCCACTGTAGATGTGGATGGTCTTAGAGACGGTTCGGGGAAAATATGTCTTCCAAGGACATCTTCCGCCTTGGTTGTTGCTTTAGTATGTTCTTTTGGCATTCTCTCTTAACAGATCATCGTTCAGTAATGTTTTTATTCCGATAAAAAATCTTTTCTTCATAGCCCAATAAAATTAGATAAGAAAGACTCTTATACTTATGAAAAAGAACACATAAACCGATCACGACATTCTATATATACACGTTCTCCTTCAAGTCAAATCGTAACAATTATTAAGCTCAACTCACCATTCCTCTTAAAAGAAAGGAACCGGTAAACCTAGCCGAAAACTCCAAATCAGCCTAGCCTACACTCGAATATTTCATTTCGGAACCTTAGTTCCCCACGTGTCAAATCTTAAACCACAACATTCAGACAAGAAGAAAAAAAAACAGATCTCCATCCTTGTCGGAGCCTACGTCAGATAGTACTCACTCAAGTTATCCACAACATACCCGTACGGAAACCCCACCTCGTACCCAAACCTCTCGTCCACCGGCACCACACGGCTCGGGACACCAACCTTGGTGCTCACCTTGGCGCGTCCCTTAACCGTGCGCTTGTTGTCCGAAGGAAACTCGGCGCTGAGCCTACGCATCTGCTTTTGCAGATCGGCCACCGAGTCGTTTGTTTTGCCCTTTGAGTTCTTCTTCCCGTCGACGAGCTTCAGCTCGAGCCTGTACAGGGCACAGGCGTCGCACTTGTTGATCTCGTACTCGTAGAGGTGCCACTCGAAATGGTTCAGTGGCTGCGGGTCCATGTAGTAAGATCTCTTGAGCCCTGCGAACTCGTTCATTACTTGCTTTCTCGACTCGTGCCACCCTCGCCCGCTGTAGTCCGGCAATGACCTCTGCTTCCTGTTCCCGCTCTCGAATGCTCTTCGAGGCTTGTCGAAGAAGAGCCACTCTCTTATTGTCTCGCCCTCGAGGACTGATAGATCGAACAACTCTGCATAACACATCAAAGGATGTTACAGATATTGTTTGTGATAAATTCCTAAATAGACGAGGAAAACAACTTGGGTTGATTGCGGACTGTTATTGCTTATTCTAAGTCTTTTTCCATATGACTATCTCCAACTTTAAAACGTTACCTATAACTACTTGTACTTTCAAACAGTTACCTGACTTTCGAAAAAGAGCATATAGTTCCCTACTATTTTTGTCAAAATGACGAAAATGCCCTTGCCATATAATATCAGAAGTTACAAATTTACGCCTTTTAAATAGTTTTATCTTTTTACATCTACTCAGTTGTTTTCTACATATGTTTCTAGATAAGGGTCAAGGTTGTTTTTGTCATTTTCTAGCAAAAAAGGGCTATCTGCCTTTTTTTTTTAAAGTTTAGTATGCAATACCTATCTGCAATTAACAGAAATAACTTACCAGGAGCATTCCAAGGAGATTTTGCTGTTGCGGCGCCTTCACATTCTGGAATGCCAACGTCCTTTCCTTGAGCTTTTGCGCTAAGAGCAGCAAAAAGAAGACCGTCCTTTAGACCAATGCCCCCGGGTCTTAGAACAGGGCACATGCCTGGTGGGCCTTCGTTCAATGCTAGTGCAGCGTGAAAGCTACTGCAATAGTCTTGAAACCAGTCCAAGCCTTGAGCGGGTCTTGGACAATCCCAAAGCGCACATTTTGGGCCTAAAAACGCCGAAGGTGGAGGGCATATGTTTGGGAAATAGCTTGGAACCTGCAACATACCATCATCCCCACAAAGATCTGTACCGCTATAATCAGTATAGAAGTTATGCTCTGTATCTTGGTGCAAATCAAATTGATGATGATGATCCAACTGAGACGCCCCTTCCAAGTTGTTACCTGCCACGATACGAACTCCTAAAGGGCCGCTTTTGCATTGCTCAACCAATGGGAAGCTGTGCTCCTGGTGTCCCTTACTGGCAGAAAATCCCTGAAAAGAATTTAAATTTCTTCCCTTAAAGAGTTTTTATAGAACATACTTGTCAACGACTAAATCCTATCAGATCATAAGTCAAGCACACACCTACGCCTTTGGTTATAGAAACCTTACATAGTAGCATAAAAATCACACAAAATAAGATCCATTATGTTGGGGGGAGGGAGTACCCGATGGAAGCCCATGATCTCCAAATTAATGCAAGCCCAAGATCTACAAGTTAGCAGGCACACGACACAAAAGACTAGTCTATCAGGTCATGGGTCCAAGTTGTATATCAATCATTCCTTTATCTCGTATTTATCTGATGTGGACCCTAACACATTAGTTATGGACTCAGATTGACTCAGTTAACCACTCCATACTGTATATGATCCCTTTCCTAGTATCCTTTCTTCACTGTACTATTCAGAAACTCATAGTACACTACCAAGTTAGCAATATTTGTTTTTCTTTTACAGTCTGACCTTAAAAAGCAAGGTTGAACTTGAAAACCAAATAAGGAACTTGGTGAAGTTGTGAACAACACCCCTTCAAGGCCTAAACTATATGATAACAAGCATATATTCTATCCAATACTCATCTTCAGAATTAACATGTGAGAACACAAGCCTTGTGGGCTTCCCTGCCCTATGTTACAACAGACCCTGAGTCCAAGAAATGGGTCGTTCTAGTTACAGTTAACTTCAACAGCAATGAATTGGGGATAAGGTAAAGAAAAGCCCACCTCTTGAAAAAACATGGCGTCTCCAACTTGCATAGCGTGTTCATTGGGCTCGGGCTTTGGTGCTGTCAATGAACTTGTAGCATCATCTTCCTCTTCATAAAGCTGAAGAAGCCGACAAATGTCTGTAGAGAATGGCCCAAGACTGGCACCCTATAAAAACACATGAAGATCACAATTTTAGTCACAGCACTCATGTGGATAACTGAAAATTTATGCAACAGTTTCACAGCATGGCAACAAGCACTTACAAGCCCGAACAAGTTGAGAAGGTAAAGCAACCTTCAGAATAACCCATTAAGAACCCAATCCACCAAAAAACAATTTTATACCCTGGACAAATTGCTGGTTGATGACAACTTCACAATCCATACGACATATTAGAATCATTTAGGAGCTGTGCAACACAAGTCTTTGAATACACACAATGCACTTAAAACTTGGAACAAGTAATAAACAGAGCTGTAATTGGAAGTGTCTGATGATCATATAGGAAATGTCTGCATACATAAAGCTGGTTAAGAACCCAATCCCACCAAATACAATTTATAACTCATACAAAAAGCTGGTTGATGACAATTTCACAATTCATATGACAAACGTATATTAAAATCATATAGGAAGCGTGTGCATACAAAAATTAGCAAATACACATGAACAAGTTAATAAACAAAGCAATCATTGGAACCATCCATTAAGAGCCCACTTTACAAAATACAAAATTGAAACACATCATCAAGCTGGTTAATCACAAAATTCACAATATGCAATGTATCATAGACATGCTAACAATTCTTTGCATGCACAAAAACAAGTAGTACAAGGAAATGAAAGGTCGATGCTAACTTGTTGCAAGGACGAAGCAGGAGAGGGCTCATTGAGCTCAGATTTCCACTCCCGGAGCATCTGATGAACCTGCTCCTCGAGAACATTCACATCGATGCTCCGACTTTCCTTCCTCGCAAACTGCAGATCCATAAACATCCCTTGCAGATCATCCACCCGGTTCTTCGCCTTATCTTTGAACAGCCTGTGCGAAGCCGACTTGCAATTGATCTTCGAGCCCTTACCCATAACCGAATCTCACAGAAACCCTGCAATTCAGAGCAAACCCAGTTCAGATCGCCTGAATCGGCTCCGTTCAGCACGAGTTCCGATCGAATTGAAAGAGGACTGAGATGTGAACACCAATCGTAACTCTTTCCCACCTTTTGGTGCTATTGATATAGCTGGGGAAAATGGAAGATTCCGTGACAGGAAATGGGGGAGAGAGAAAGTGGAGGAAAAGGAGAGAGAGATTCGAGAGGAAATTGATTGATTGAGAAAAAGACATAGATGCCCACCTCCAAGTGTTGGAGACACCTCTTCCAGACTTTAGCAGAAGATGAGACTTGAGAGGTGCTACTGCTACACTACACATGCTTGCTCCGTGGATGGAAGAACGGAGATGCACAATACATGACTTAACACGTACGTAATTATTTTAAATTATAATTTGATTTTATCATATGACCGTTGAGTTTTTCGAGGTATTGTTTATCCACGAAAATGTTAACAAAATTTTCGTAGCAAACCCAGTTTTACAGGTTCTCGAATTATATTAAAAAATTAGGGCTAATTCCACCTTAGTACCCTAAATTTTTCATATTTCATTTAGAGTACCCTAAATCCTATTTGTGTCATCGCGGTACCCTAAATCTTTCATATTTCATTTAGAGTACCCTAAATCTTTTTTGTGTCACCTCAGTACGCTAAACTTTTATTAATTCCATTTTAGTGCCCCAAACTTTCATTAATTTCATCTTAGTACCCACCGTTAACTTTATAATAATTTTGCTTGTTGGTGAGGGGTAGTATGGTCATTTTACCTGTTTTGGATGGAAAATCATACGTAACGTTAACGATGGGTACTAAAATGGAATTAATAAAAGTTTAGGGTACCGAGGTGACACAAAAAAGATTTAGGGTACTCTAAATGAATTAATGAAAGTTTAGGGTACTGAGGTGACACAAAATAGATTTAGGGTACTCTAAATGAAATATAAAAGATTTAGGATACTGAGGTGGAATTATCCCAAAAAATTATCAACCAAAATAAATATATCAATTAAAGAGGCAAGTACAGACTTATACCCTATAAAAGGTCATTAAGTCAAAAGGTGATTGTTGCAATTTTTGTTTCCACATACATATTTGATAAAAAGATAAAAGATGATCCGTTTAATTTATTTTGGGACAAAAACTACAAAAAAAAATCTATGTACCTGCAATAACCACCAATTTCGTGGGGGGTTTTTTTGTCCCAAAAAATAAATAAAAAACGAGTAAATATGCGAGGTTTAACTTTGTACCGATTATATGTGTAGGAACAAAGATCGCAACATATCAACTTTTAGACAAAAGTTCATAAAGATGTCAATATTCATAGTTATCGTTAAGTTAAACAAGATAATACTATGTTGAGAATAAAACTGATTTAATTCCCTCAATTAAGCATGAGAAGCTTTTTTTTAATACTTTTTTTGTACTATTTAAATTTTGAATTCTTGTCTTGCACATTTTAAAGAGGAACCAAACTCTATGAATATAACAAGTTGGATAATAATACATTATTGAGTAACTTAAATATTGGGTGTGAATTATAAATACAATAAAATACGACATTAAATCTCTAAGAAAATGGAAAAGAAAAACCAAGTAGTGCAAGGAAGGCATAAAGAGAGCAATTCCACTACCATCCACAAATGTTCCTATTTGATGCCCTCTTTGGATGGAACACCTTTAAAGAAGAGGCTGTCCATGAACTCTAGTCATAGCATAATTACTATGGTGGATAACTATTATCTCAAAAGTCTTCCTTTTAGACCTCTTAAATAACTTATTTATATTCTCGGATCCAAAAATATATATTTGGATTTTCCCATCATGTAAAAGTTTTATATGTCTAAATTTAAATGGTAAATAAGTTGGATCGGAAAATAACAAGAAAAGAAGAAGAATCCTAATTATGACCGATGAACCTAAGATTTTCGAAGTATTTAAGTTTATGAAGATATTTGTTGTATACCATATATAAAAGACTTTGATTAGCAAAAACGATGAGTTTATTTGTTTAATCATTTTTCTCCGAAAAGGGTGACTTTATTCGCAAGAATCATATTCTTTGACAAACAAATCGACAGATAATTAGATTTGGTCGACCAAAGATTTTATACCTTGAACATAGATCAAAGTGTCAATACAAATAAGTAGATAAAAAGGACCAAATGAATACAACCAACAAAATCAAAACAAATATAACCCACACAACCAATAAAAATTAAATTAGAGTACCATCACATCACTACAAATCAAAACTCTCAGCCTATTTTCTTAACATCCAAAAGTGACAACAAAAGATAGCATTTTTCTTATCTTCCATCACTTTCTTCCTTATTCCAATATATCTTTTGACAATATGCTAGACCAACCTCATTACAATTCAGTACCAGCAAGTTTCCATCTCACAAGAATCAGTTAAGTGAACAGAGTTTGCAAACAATTTGAATACATTCAAGCACATAAGCTTGCCAATGCCATGATAAGGATCATGAAGAATCATGGTTAGTTCAGTATTGATAAATTCCCTTCTCAGCTTCAATTCCCATTGGTGCAGGCAAAGGTAAAATGCAATTGACAATGACTTGCAAAGTCAAAAGAATGGAAGAGAGCCGAAATTGTTTGACCAAGTTAGCGTATATATTCCATACTTTAATTCATTTAGTTTCCTCCTTTTGATTTGCTGTTTGAGGTTGCTTAAAGCGAAAAACCCCGGTGAGTCCTTTTTGCTTCGCGAGCTGCTCCAGTTCTTGCCTAAGAATTTGTATTTCTCTTGCCAACTCATCTTGTTGTTGCTTTATCCCCTGAATAGAATGAAAGGTGGAGCAAATTATGAGCTCCTTTTCTTTGATCTTTAAGATTCAATTATATATATACTTATTCAATCTTAGCAGAGCATGTTTTTAGCACAGTGTCATGGGTTTATTCACAACACGTGTGTATATCATATATACTTAAATGGCATTTCATGATGCTTATCAAAATTGAGTGAAAATGTCAATAACCACTTCACCTAATGAACAATACAATGATTATAAGCAATTGAACAGTTAGGGATATTTCCAGGTTACTTACCTCTAGCTCTTGCCTATGTACTGCCTCCTTTTTGGCTTCTGATCTAGCACTTCTTTGCACCTCAAATACCACAACAGCTCCTCCAACCTACATGGTGGCCAAGACGTTTGACAATCTAAATTAGTAAAGCATTGGTTTCATGCTAAACATCATTTAAAACATGATTGTAGACTAATTGATATACTCGTGAGACGGTTTACACAGCAGGGCAGAAATGTATAGCCTTGGGAGAGCTACGTGACCCGACAAATTAAGCGTGCATAATTTTAACAATAAGGGCTTCAAAACTTAAACTTCATTACAAAAAGGAAAAAAAAAAGTGGACAAGGCAAACTAAGTAGATCAGATAAACACCAGTTTCTAATTTTTATTTTAAAATATATATGAAATTCAGGACTTAATCAGGTAAGCACTTCTACAGCATTATAATTGTCTCTCTACACATCTATGGTATTCAAGAATAATTCTGACAGTAGTTGCAAGGTTAGAAACCAATACTAGAGTAGCTTTAGACTTAATTTGACCCTTTCTTTCAATTGGTAATTTAAACCTTACGTTCTACCAAAACTTCTGTCTATTAAGCTTATGCAACAATACAAACACATAATTTCAGTGTCGTTTCATAAGCTTCTATCAGAGGAAATAATTACTTGGGCAACCAAAATGCAAACATACAACTTAAAGTTTCATGTAGATTAGAATTACAAATGTCTTCAAACTCGTGAGTATAAGCATGAACATGAGCATCGGAACAAAATTGAGAAGCATAAAAGCTCAATGATATTATTTAATTTTATTTTGTGGCTATTTGGTCACTGCTATCAATTATACGTGGAACTATACAACTTTCAAAAATCAGTGTGCACCAAAATGAAAAGCTCAGCAACAAAAACTACCGTGAATAAGAAGAGTTCCCCAATAAGATCTGAAGCAGCCTGAACAGCTTTCTCTTCATTCAAAGGACGAATTTCGACATCAGTTGCATGACCATAGAGTCGCCGTTGCATTTGTGTTGTCAATCGATGGTTTGACTGTCAATATCTCAGTATTAGGAACTATACATTTAGAATTGATAAGAGTACGCTTTAAGGAAACATTTACAGAAGGATTGGCACAAATATAAACCATTATTATCAACACAAGTTGATCTCTATGCAAATCAACAAATATATGTACCACTAAGGTGGTAGTGGAGACGACAATGAGCAAAAGAGCACTAAGAAGTGAGAATAAACACACATCAACCACACTCCTTGAAGAAAGCAACGGAACAATTAGGACCATTCCATACCATTGTAGCCAGACTTGAGAAGGCAAGTAATACAATACCTTGTTTAATTCCACTATGCTCCGGTTCACTATACCCATACATTTCTTAGCACTCGGGGCAATCAGTGCAAGAAAACCAACAGATGAGTGCCACAAAAATTGACTACACTTTATGACTATATAATATATAGCTTATTAAAAAAATGACTATTTAATATATCTATGAACAATGCTCTCGAAAGTGGCTCCAAAGCAATAAGATGGGGTAGTTGACATGAGAATGCTTAGATTCCTCTATGGAAACACTAGAAAGGATACAATTAAGATAGGAGTTTTTCAAGCAAGACTAAGATACAATGAAGAAAAACAGTTGCTGGCATATAAGGATTAGTGAGCCTGTCACAAAAAGCAATAGTACATGTGACTTGACAAAGGAAACAACAGTAGATACAATGGAATGGGAGGAGAATACGAACGGAAGATCCAAGCAAGTTCTGCTAAAGAACTCACACCAACACCCATTATACAGCCATGGTTGTTGACTTTGTAACTCAAAGCTATAGTATAAGTTCCATCTCTCACTGCCAAAATTCTTCCCATCATTAAGTTGATATAACAATTCAACACCAGAATAAACAACTCCATATCAAATTAGATAATGCTCTAATTAAGCACATCTTTCGAGTTTATTCCTAGGTTGCAGCATTTTGTTCTAGCTTAGTCTTAGAGTTAAGCATATTGTTTCAACTTAGTCCTAATTTCTTCCAATTTGGCACTTTACCTCAAAAATGTTCAAGGCTCTGTCAATTTGCAGCTGAAGATGGAACATTTTTCCCGATCAAATCCCTACTTTTCACACGGATTAGGCGACAAGTAATTTCGCAATATCACTTTCCTAATTCTATCCAATCATTTCCCAATGGGTCCGATAGAAAATGTCGGCAACAACATTGAAATTTTGACAAACAGCAATGTAAAAACACCCAGAAATGATATGATTCAAAAAACCCATCTGACAAAGAACAAAGCTCACGGCACCAAGATCATCGTACCTGGGCGAATCGGATAATCAACTCGCGAAACCTAGGGTGCTTGGCAGCTTGTTGCTTGAGCCTGTTAGCGAGGGGCTTGGTCAGAGTCTTCAACGCGAGAGTGCCGAGCTTCAAAAATGGGAGAACCATAACTCTACTTCGTGGTTTGCGATGAAAAAGATACGAAATTGATCGGCCTCGAGCTCTGTCTTCGAGACCGAATCTGGAAATGGGGTTGTTGAAAAGTGACGAGAGAGCGTGTTGGTTGACTGGTTTTGATGTTGGGCTCTTGTTGAGAAGCAGCGGAGGTCTGAGGAAGGAGGGCCCATTTGCAAACGATTCGATTTAGTTGGGGTGAAAATCGTAATTATGCAGATTTTGCGGACCGGTTCTTGCAAATATACGTGAAAGTACATTTTGCGTTTTCGTAGATAGGGTTGTGTAAATATTCGTCCATTATCGATAACCGGCCGTCCTCATCATCGAAATCATCCGAACCGGACGACTACGGTTAAAAAATGTCAATCCGACAATATTTTGGGTGGGTACAATTTTTTATCTTTCAAACCGATAAAAAACCGATCGACCGGCTTTTACTTTCATAGACCTATTATTTTTCTATTTTTATTGGACTGCTCAGACTGAAGCTCGAATTGTTTTAATTTATCTTGAGGTGTTTTTGAGTTTTACAAGCCCACAAGCTCAAACCTAACCCTAAAGTTGTTTACCTATCTGTAAATATAAACATGACGCAACTCAACTTACAAATTTGATTTTCTTTTCCCTCTCTATCACCCGAAACCCTAGAACTCCTCCCCTTTTCAAAGTTAAGATATATGGGAAAATACAATCACACAGTGACGTTGAATGAATGACTTGAGTCCATGTTTGTTGAGTTTCAATAAAGACTTTTTTAAATATATTTTTCTTGAGGTAATAGCTTAATAGCAAATTACCAATAATAGATGATATATTGTGTTTTGTTGTAAATTGATTTTATTGTTTTAGTTGTTTCAGAAATTGATTTTTTTTTTTTATGTTGGACTTTAATTGAAGGCCCAATGGTCCGGTTAGAAATCGTAACCGATCGACTCCATGACGGTCGGTTTTCAGGTTTCCCGCTAGAACCCAGTGCCAGTTAAGGTTATGGATTTCAAGTAACCGGTCCTTCCGGTTTGGGTTACGGATAATGAAAATATTTCTGGGCTCCGGGCGATGTTAGATGTGTTTTCTTTGCTATTTTGACAATTATTTCTTAATTTAATAATACAAAATAGATAAGTAGTCAACTAAATATATATGTACATTTAAATGATGAGTTTAACCAGAAAAAAGCTCGTAACCATTAGAATTTCTTCTTCCCATTTTCTTGTCTCGGTCATCTTTGCTCCCAATTATCATGATGTTGTCACCATCTCTTCTACCGTCCCTCCTCCTTATCCATTGCCCTATGCGCTGCCTCACGTCGGTTCGCCCAGCACAATGGGGTCCGTGAATCAAACACCTGAGCAGCGGACTTGTCCACGTCTTGGTCTGTCGTCACCCCTTCTCCTACTAACGACGATCGTCTGCATGAGACCTCCTACATCCATGTCAGATGCTCGCGGGCCACGGTTGTTGGCCTGTAGGTGAGTGGTCGGCCCGGGTTGGTTACCCAATGACGATCCCACAGGCAGATGGGCTCCTCCATTCCCTCGTTCTAATCCAACCAATAATGAGGTGTAGTTCATTCGGTGTGCTGGTACAAACGGGCCGCCACCACACACCTACTACCAACACCCTCCGGTAGTCAAAAATCGGGGTAACGCTACTCCGAGGGAGAGCAACCCTCTGTCCCCGCCTCTGAATCCTCACCATGAGCGAATTTCTTGTAACGAATTAGGATTATGGTCGACATCTGGCCAACCATGTCGAACCCGAATCGGGGAACAGAGCAACAGATGCTTGACCAGCAACGCTACTCAATTAGTCTGGTATATCTCGGACGTGGAGGAGGTCACGACCAGGGAGCCTAGACAAACTACCAATTTGCTTATCGGCCCTCCCCGTCAAGTTTAGGGTAGGTGATCATCCTCTAAACCGACACGGATGACTCTAGCATATTCCACCCCCCGGAGGGGAGACACTCCCAATGCAATGGAGGTAAGGCCTGCCAAGCAGCCTTGCTGGTCCCAATGAGACTGACAAGGCACCACAGGGTCTCTTAGAGGAGCCATACCCCGCCCCCTCGAGCTTGGATTTTGTCTGACCCCCAACCTCCTCATTTTCCTAAGAAACTCCTTGGCAGCTTGACGCCCATTAAACTTTGAAATATCCCTTGAGGGATCACCGTAGTTTTATAGACAACACAAGCTTAACCAAGTAGAAACGGGAAAAGTTATTTGGATATCTTGTGTCTCTCACTATATGAATATGGAACTCCCCTATATTATCGTTTGGAATAATCAGGTATTGCTGTTATAAGATTAACGGTTTGGTTTTTCATCGGAACTATGTTTTACCCTCTTCATTTTTCCACTTGATGTATGTTAAAGTTACTGTTTGCAATCCATTAATAAAATCTCTTGATTATGCTAAAAAAAATGACGAATTTAACCCTATTTGCACTCGTGCCCAATATTTTCCCACCAACATATTTGTCTCATGTGTTACTTTTTCGATTAATGTCCACCGGTCTATGCTTTTCAATATAATTTTCAATTTTAATTATAAGAACGTGACATTACAACAATCAGATTGTGATTTGTCACATTATATATTTGTGTTGATAAGTATTTAATAAATAAGTAATCGAGCAATAATCACAAAGTTATTACATGATATGGATGGGTCTTAAATAGGTGTTTATTATATCCGTTACATTTCTCCCAATGTTCAATGTGACAATGGTCTAATTGAGGATGAGAACCCACCATGAGACCCCGACCCTATGAAGTGTAGATTGGCCCAATCTTGATCATGCATAGTCCTTATCATGGTTAGGCCAAGGTCTACAATAGGACCAATTATTATTTATTATTAGGCTCTCTTAGTCTTCTTTTAGGCCCCAAACAGAGACACATTTGTCACACTACAAGACAATTACTAACCTTTGATTCCCAAGTCAAAGTTACACGGCATTCACATATGCTTAACTTTAATAAAATTAGAAAAACACAGTGCCTCAAAATTCGATGGTAATTTTTTCAATTTATAATTCAATATAACTTTTTTTTATAAAAAAGTTTATTAAACAAGCGTAGGAGACAGATCCTTAAAAATGATCATTTCCTTATACCAGAACAGATAATTTAATATATCTTGAATAAATAAAAATTCAGAACAAAATATAACAACTTAAAAATGGTACTATATATTACAAATCCACTTGTAGTAAAATTAAAATTCCAAAATTCAGGACCGGTCCATTAGAGGCCGGTTTTAGGACAGACCGGCTGGTTGAGAATGTGTATGTTACTATTAGGGGTGAGTGGTGGTGGAGGAAGAATACTATGAAGAAGTTTCCTTGGCATTCCATGAAACGACAGTCGTTTAGGTCTGGGAGTACGTCATTAATGATCCCATGGAGGGGCCACTAAAGTAAAGACGCGTCATGAATATGGACAGAGCTGAGTGATCACATATAAACAAAACCATATATAATATACCTGTAAGGAAACACCCACATGATTCGTCTCAGTTCCATAGAATCTTAATCCTTAACCGTGTCGAAGTGATACGTACGTAGTACGTACTACTTGTGCTGTGTTGTGCTTTTGCTGTATACATATGGCCGGAGAAGAGTCGACGACGTTGGAAACGACGCCGACATGGGCTGTTGCAACCGTTTGCTTCGTCTTGATTGCTCTTTCCATTTTTATGGACCATTTGCTCCATCTCTTGGCCAAGGTATATATATTATAATATTATAAATGGATTATATTTTAGTTGAATTAATTATAGATATATATTTGCATGTTTTGTGTATAGTACTTGAGCAAGAGGAGAAAGAAGTCGCTCGTTCAGGCTCTTGATAAGGTCAAATCAGGTAATTAGTCAAGCAAGCTGAACATAAAGTGACTCGAGTTTTGTTGGGTTGAGGATTGACACTTATACTAATGACCTCATTGTATGCATGGGGTTGCTCGATGTCCGTACTCTCGTTGTTTATTATTAAATCTTAACCCATATAAATGTTCGTTCTGATGTGGTAACGTTGACCACATCCTATTGTATTTTCCGTCTTTAAGTTTAATGGTCGTTTAGTGAGTAACGGAAAAAATTGATAGGTCAGAGTTATGATTTGAGAATAAACGAAATGTTTACGTAATGACATCAAATTTTCACATGCCATTTTAGGAAAGTTTTAGAGTACATGACAAGCATGCGACTGGTATTTTACGGAGCCAGTCACATTTAACGGATTTTGATATATTTTGAGAATTAGTTTGTCAAACTTGTTACTATATAATACACATAATACGCAGTGGTGGAGCCATGTAGGGCACATGCCCCTCTCAATTTTTATTTTATTTTAAAAATACCCCTTATATTCTTATAATTTTTTAGTTGTGCCCCCTTAAATTTTTTGACGTTGTGTATTACCGTTAAAATTATTTGGTGCCCCCTCATCAAAAAAGCTAGCTCCGCCACTGATAATAGGTATAAATTATGATTTGATAATTGACTTTAATACAATGAAGTGACATAACGATTTCTCTATGTATTTACAGAACTGATGTTGTTGGGTTTCGTATCATTGTTGTTGACGGTATGTGAGACGCCAATAGCTAATATATGTATAAGTGATGCACTTGGAAAGACTTATCTTCCGTGTGGCAAGATCACTTCAGATGACATTGAAGAAGAGACCACATGTGAAGACGAGGGAAAGGTGTCATTGTTGTCAAGGGAAGGAGTTCGTGAGCTCCAACATTTGATCTTTGTGCTTGCTTTCTTTCATGTCCTCTCCTGTGTTCTCACTTTCAGCCTCGGCATGGCCAAGGTAATGTAATTTCCATTCCAATCTTGTAATTTATATGGACTCAAATATGATAACTAGTTCATTTTGATTTATCGTGACTATTAGGATATAACTATAATTATGTTTTCAACTACCTAATATGGTATCAAAGCTTGATGACTCGCGAATCCGGTTTCAAACTCCACTCTCTACAAAAAATTTAATTTCTTGTCAATTTGTCAAATCTGTCACAAATGAGCCAATCATTATCTCTCTTCTCTCACTGGTTTCATCTCTTTTTTTAAATAATCTACATCCAACTCGTAAACTAGTTTATCTATGAGGACATGTATTATTATAATTGGATTTTCAATTATTAGTTGTAGCTTTTAGATGAGTGGGTCATCTAATAGTGAAAATCATAAAATCCTATATTAAATTAAACACCAAATATATGCAATATTTACACCCATATATGATATATTGTTTAACTTTGTGCTGTGTACCCAAAAAACCTCTCAAGTTCTGCGAGAATCCTCACTCTCTAAAATCCAAGTTGTTGTCGACGGTCTCCAGCTTTGGTTATGTAGGTTGTCGATGGAGCTCTCTCTTCCTTTTTTTTCTGTATTGAGCCCCTCACTCAGCAGTCGCCTTTGCATGCACAATAACTGTAACTTTCCCCCGTCCGAGCACAACCACCGCCGTCCTTGTCGTGTCCCTCCACCGCTGTCGGATCTACGCTTCATTCGAGCAAGCCGTAAGTGGTTAATCTCTTCATCGTCATCGATCGAGGTAACATAGAGTCGAAAAGAATATAATGAACCCTCAGGTTTTTTCACGAACTGACCTCCACAGTTTATCCACTTGGAGAAGGTTTTGGAGCGATATAGTCGATGGAATTGGGATCCGGGACCTACCCATCATGACTTGGGACCGACATTGCTTGGCCGTCCCGGGAGGAGAAAGGAAGCAGATCGTTTTTCATGTTTTAGGCTGGATTCAGTTTTAGTTTCAATTTTGAACTGCGAGAATTGTTTTAGTTAGATTTTATGCTGCTGTTTTGTTTTCAATTTTAGGGTTAATAAGTTGGAACGTCTGGTAAGAGGTTGTCCTTAGTATGTATCCAAGATAAAAAGTAGTATTTTCTACGGGACCATTAGAGTTGGGTCGCCTACGGGGGGCTCGGACAATATTCTGATACCCAGAGTTGTTAGGCCCTACTTTATAACCGTTCGATTGGTATAATACCCGTCTCTGTTTGCCCGTTTCAAAAAAAAAACTGTCCTGCGTAGTAACAAATAGATTTGATTGTCCTTTACTGAGATATTATCCTTGGAAATAATTAATGAGAGTTCAACTAAATATGTCCATATATAATGCTAAATGGTTTGGAGCTACACACTTCTCTTTCCTTTTTTTATCATGTGTTTGATTGTGACCCTTTTTGGCTTTTAAGAGCAAAGACTTTTTAAAATTTCTATTTCCAAGTGTGAACTCTAGTAAACCCCAAAATTAAATGAGTTTCTTCAATGGGAAAAGTAGAATTGTCATTGTTTGACTATATTGTTTCCGACCAATTTTTTTTGATAAAATAAATAATTGTTTGGATTAGGGATTTAGTGATGAACATTCAAGTGAAGATATAGAACTTTCTTTAGAAAATAATTTGTTTGTGTTTCAGATGAAGAGGTGGGAGGCTTGGGAGGAAGAGACAACAACGCTGGACTATCAATTTTCAAATGGTAAATATATATAAGTTGTTCACTTTACACATTTAAAATAAGTGAGTGACCACGTGACTCTAACAAAAATAATTGTACACATTAAGATCCTCGGAGGTTTCAGCTCACCTCTCAAACATCATTCGGGAGGAAACATCTGAAGTCTTGGAGTAGATATCAGATTCTCGATTGGCCGGTTAGTAATTCTTTTTTATAATTATAAAAACATAATATGAAATATTCACTCTATTATTTTTTTGTAAGATATGGTTTTTTTATAATTGTAAAAAATGTCATGAATATATAAAATGCATCTCTTTTAATTTATTTATTTTTTCTTTGTACGTCTGAAGAAAAAGTAAATTTATAAAGGTGAAAATCTTGAATCGTATCGTGCAGGCTTGCTTTTTTCGTCAATTCTACAAATCTGTGTCGAAAGCGGATTATTTGACTCTTAGACATGGGTTCATCGCGGTAATTTTCAAATCGATTTTTACGAGGATACATGACCAGTATTGTGTTTTTCTGATTTCTACGAAAAAAACAAATATTGTCTGTAGGCACATTTTGCAGAATCAAGCAGCTTTGACTTTCAAAAATACATAAAAAGAGCATTGGAAAAGGATTTTGGAGTGGTTGTGGGAATCAGGTCAGATATAGTTTCAATTAACATGACATTAAAACTTACTTTTTAAAACTAGGTTTTTAAAATTAGGTTATGTTGGATATAATTATTTAATTGTTTTTATGAAACACATAGTTTATACTAATTGATGTTTTTGGGTTGCTTTCATTTCAGCTTATGGATCTGGATATTCTTGGTCTTGTTCATGTTCTTCCATGCACATGGTAATTACAAATATACCCCTCTCCCATAATGAGGTTGCTGATAATTATGAAGCTTAATTGATAACGCTAATTTGATTTCTTAATCTCTGCAGTCTTCCATAATTACTTATGGCTCCCTTTTATTCCATTAGTGGTAAGTTAAACTAACAAGATCGATTTTTTAATTACAGAACCAAATAACTCATATGATTTCACGTTTTTGTTATGGTAAGGGCATTTGTGTAATTGTGTAATGACAGATGTTATTGCTGGTGGGTACAAAACTGCAAAGGATCATAACAAAGATGTGCTTAGATAGCTATGGCAAATCTCACGTAGTTAGAGGGACTTTGCTCGTTAGGCCAAGCGACCACTTCTTCTGGTTTGGTCGTCCGGCTTTGCTTCTCCACCTTTTGCACTTCATCCTCTTTCAGGTCACTCAAAAAAAAAAAAATAGGGAAAATATCAGATTGGTACTCTTAATTATACGTTTTTAACATATTGGTACCCTTAACTAATTTAATCACTAAAAATATACTTTAAGTTTTCAATCAGTAACATGTTAGTGTTTTCTGTCAATTTATGGGCGGAAAATGGTCGTGTGCAATGCACATGACGTTAAACTTTCAAAAAATGAAAAAAATACCCCTCTAAGTTCAAACCCTAATTATTCTTTTACCTTATTTCTCCTACGCAACCTTCATATCCCCCATTTTATTTCATACATACGCATCCTTCATTCTGTTTCTCCTTCATTTTGTTTCTTCCCCAGCCTTCATCTCCACCACCATGACCATTTTCCGTCCAAAAATGGACGGAAAATACTAAAGTGTTACTGATTGGAAATTTAAGGTACCTTTTTAGTGATTAAATTAGTTAAGGGTACCAATGTGTTAAAACGTATAATTAAGGGTACCAATATGATGAACCCCAAAAAATACGTATGTATTAAAATATAGGTATAATAACTTGGGTCTAAGGTATGTTTTTTTTTTCGTGCTACATGCAGAACTCCTTTCAACTGGCATTCTTCACATGGACTTGGGTGAGCATGTTTAATCAACCTTAATTAACTATGGTTTTTTGTTTATGAACTAATTATACGATAAAATATGTTTCGTCTGTCTTAAAATAAGTGTCGAAAATGCAGTACAAGTTTGGGCTGCGATCATGCTTTCATCAAGAAACTGAGGATATAGTCATAAGGCTTGCAATGGGTGTGCTGGTGCAACTCCTTGGTGGTTATGTCACTTTGCCTCTCTATGCTTTGGTCACTCAGGTACGTTGATTAAAATACGACTACTTGTAAACAAGGGTCTTAATTTTTAAAATTTGATAATGTTTCATTTGTTATTGAGAGAAAAGTTATTTATGAATTACCATCAACATGATACATGGAATGAAAATGTGTTTATTACTAAGTTCTAACCCATACGTATGAAATGTATTACATAGTAATGTTGACTGCAACCTACTGTATTTTCCGTCCTCAAGTTTAACGGTCGTGAAGTGAGTAACATGAAAAGTTGATATGTCAGGGTTATGATTTGACAATTAACTAAATGTCTACGCTATTACATCAAGTTTTCTTATGTCATTTTAAGAAAGTTTTAGAGCACATGACAAACATGTGACTGATATATCACAGAGTTAGTCACACTTAACAGATTTTGATATATTTTGAGAATTAATGGGTGAAATCTGCTACTAATGTAATACTTTTCATATACTTGGGTTATGATTTGGTAATTCACCTTAGTACAATGCGGTTACATATATGGCGTTTCCCTTAAGATATATTTACTTGAGAATTTGAACTTAGTTTTAGTGAATTTTTGTTGAACAGATGGGTACTTCAATGGGCAAGGCTGTTTTCACTGAAAATGTTGCGAAAGGTCTCAGGACTTGGCGAGCCACTGCCAGGAAGAAGATAGCTCTAAATAAGAACATGAACTTGCCTCGGCCCTCCGTATTGGATGCGCCACCCGAAACATTTGTTGGCCCTTCGCCTTCTTTTAACACTCTCGATGCTGGATCTCATGTGACAATTCAGGTTATGGATGAAGAGAATATAGTTACAAACGAACCTGATGATCGTCCTAAACCAGTATCATTCGATGGTTTTATGTTGAATGATCTGAGTAAAAGTTGAAGGATTGTACCGTTTATTCCATAGAAGTTTGTCATGAAATATGTAGGTGAATACATTGTTTATAGGTATATTTGTTGGAACATGATATAGACCTTATTAGTGACCAAGTTTAATTGTTGTTGATTCGACTAAATTAAAACTGAAATTGACTCACACATCGGGGGAAGGGAGACGCAAATCACACGACTTGAACAAAACATCATTGAACAAATTATTATTTTTATCATCATTTATAAACGATTACATTCCAAAAGGAGTATGAAGAAACATGCACTTTATAATTTATTGCAACACATCATAGAACGGACAAATTCTATATGCTTTATTAAAAAGTAATGAATAAAATAGAATGATTACAATATCAATGGGCAGTTCCAAAGTTAAACTAACAAAACTGGGGGAAATGGGAGTGGAATTTTTTCTTACATATCTTTCTTCTCAATCAAGTGAGGCAAACACAACAAATGAAACCTGGACATTTTATTTTTATCAATTGTCTATAAGACATGAAAGTCACTTACCTCACAGCAGCTACTATAAGATCCGAAGATGATCATTTACATACGATCACACCTTGCATCCACAAAAATAATTTTCTCAGCTTGATTCGCATCCCGTCTCCAATTAGAACTGAATTTGTGTCATTCCTGCAAATTCATCGAAGAAGAAAAAACACGACATCAGCTAAATGGTTCAGTGGTACGAGGATGTCGATACAAATTTATACCTTGTTTTATTAAGGAGTGAAGTTAGTGGATCAAAAGGGGCATTGGCTTTTTTCGATACCCCAAGTTGTCCTTGCATACTCGTCTATTGTCCTGTCGCTACTAAATCTTCCGGACCCAGCGGTGCTGAGGATGCTCATCTTTGCCCACTTATCTTGATCCACGAATGCTATATCAGCAGCAGCCTGTATGATGACACGTGGCATCACATACATTATTAGCATCAGAGCATGTTCGGTTTGGGAACTCTACCTAGGAACCTTACCTGTGCCTCTAAGTAGCTTTCGAAATCGGAACCAAGGAGGTAATAGTCTTCGCCATCTATGGTGTCGCATAACGATTTGAAGTAGTCCTTGAACTCAAAGTAACCATCACGAACCATCCTATATTTACACACCATGGCAAGAGTAAGTAAAGCTAAATGAAGATAAAGTCCAATGGCAAAGCACCTAAATGTGGCCAAGAGTCCACATGTGAGTTTGAGTTTCACTTCAAGTAATTAAAAGTTTAAAACAGAGTGATGTACAGAGAGATCATCATTGAAGTGTTTAGCTTCAATCTTATGGTTCTTCATCTCAAAGGAGTCCACCCTACTTCCTTGGGCAAAAAAAGGTAAATTAATGTCTAGAGCTAATAATTAGGAAACTTTTCAGTTACTTGTACAGTTGTGCCCCCCTGAATTTCCTAAAAATCAATAGTTAATATAATATAAAAAATACTATTAATTATAACTGAATACACACGGCTTACTCTTATTTAGCATCTCATCTTCCCTTTTTTTTTTTTTATATTTCCTAATAAAAGGCAGAATCAATCCAAGTAATTGTTCAGTAAATTTAACCGTATATTCAATTACAATGAATAAGATTTTTCTATTATATTTCTTAATTGTCTTGAACTTCTACTTTTTATAATTTCCTAATTCTAATTAGTTTATGAAAATTTATTCTTATTTAAAGTCTTGCCTAAAATTGGAGACTACGTCAATTTAAGTTTTGAGTTTAACTCTCTACAAAATTAACTACAACCATGAAGAGATATTTCAAAAGAGATTCCGAGTCCATCAATTCTAAGAAAACCAAGAGGGTTTGAAAGGGTTCCAGCGACAAGAGCAAGTCAGTAGTTTATGATTCTTGTCGTTCCGGAATTCATACAAACCCTTCTTTTTTTCGCAGTGGATATCCATGTTGGTCAGTGGCTGACTTACTTGGGCACCAGGGGGTGCCCCCTCAAATTTTTAAATTTGTTTGGGATAATTGTCAAAAACTACCCTAAAGTTTCGTCCACAAACGAGTTGATGTACACAGTTTTGTCCACGCTTTTGTGGGTGCATTGAAGTTTTGCCCATGCTTTGTGGGTGCATTGAAATGTTGTCCATGCTTCTATTCAATCCGGGAAGCACTGCCCAGACCATCATTCTGAACATCCCTATTACGTCAAAACTAAAAAAGTCGTGGACAAAACTTTAGGGTAGCCACACAACGTGGACGAAACTTTGTGCATCAACTTGTTTGTGGACGAAACTTTAGGGTAGTTTTGGACAATGTTAAGATATATATATATATATATATATATATATATATATATATATATATATATATATCAGGTTTATCTATTAGAAGTTGTGTTGAAATACAACTCTATTACTACTATACTTCTATATCTATAAATAAGTAGAGAAGGAGCAAGGGAATATTCATTCAAACAAAATCCGGTTAGTTAAAGTTTACATGGTATCAGAGCCAAGCCGAGTGGGCTTTGGCTGATTTGTGTCTGCCCAGGGTGTGCAGACAGTTCCGGTGAGAAGATCCTCGGGCAAGAGGATTTGTTCTTCTGTTTTTGCCCAGATCCGGCCGTCCAGTGCGTTTCTGACTTCACCTACGGCGCGTCGCATTCCAGAACAGCGTTTCCGGCGTTTCTGTAGTTGCTGGAATTTCCCACGGCCGCGCGTGCAGTCCACGCGCCTCCTCCACGGCCGCGCGTGTATCACACGCGCCACCATCCACGGCCGCGCGTGTGCCACACGCGCCACTGTCTCTGGCCGCACGTACATCTCACGCGCCTCCGCCTTCACAGCTCATCTGTCCGGTAGTTTCTGCTCTACTCTGTTTTTCTTCGTTTATTATTGTGGGTGAGTCCGTTCATTATGGGGGATGATCAGAAAAATTCGGTTTCGGATACTGTTCCAATTATGTCAAGGATAACAGACCATAAATTAACAGGCCCTAATTACTTTGCTTGGTATAAGGATATTCGTATGTATTTACGGAGTATTTCCAAGGATGAGCACTTGTCATGCGCTCCTAAAACTGACAAGGACTGGTTGAGGGATGATGCTCGTTTATTCTTAAAGATAAGGAATTCGATTGATCCTGAATTGATTAGTGCAATTAATCACTGTGAGCATGTGAAGGAACTGATAGAATATTTAGAATTTTTATATTCTGGGAAAGGGAATGTTTCTCGTATGTATGATGTTTGTCAGGGTGCTGAACAACATGATCAAACTCTTCAAACATACTTTATGAATTTCAAGAAAACTTATGAGGAATTGAATGTTCTAATGCCAGTGAGCGCAGATGTTAAAGTTCAGCTCGCTCAGAGAGAGCAAATGGCAGTTATGAGTTTTTTAGCTGGACTCGGGCCTGGGTTAGAGATGGCTAGGTCTCAAATCCTTTCTGGTTCAGAGATGTCTACTTTGCATGAGGTGTACACTCGAGTTCTTCGGACAGAGGCTTCCAAACCTGCCAATCCGCCTGATCCCACTTTCAATGCTTTGGTTGGCCATATTAGGGGTCCAACAATGAACCGAACTAACGGAAGGGGGAACCAGAGAGGAGGTGGTCGAGGAATCCACCAAGGCCGTTGGGATAACAGGAACCAGGACATACGAGGAGTTATTTGTTTCTATTGTCATGAGCCAGGACATACTAAAAGATCATGTCCTAAGCTGCAGAACAACCCTCCACAGTCTTCTGCTCACGTTGCAGCTTCATCTAATCCACAGACTGTTACCTTATTAGCGGAGGACTATGCTAAATTCCGCCAGTATCAGGATCATTTAACAACATCATCTCATCCTGTCACGTCTGCTGCCACATCAGGTAATCCTGGTACATGTCTTCTTTCATCACATTCCTCCACTCCATGGGTCATTGATTCTGGGGCTACAGATCATATGACAGGTAACTCAGCTCTTTTTGATACTTTCCGCTCTCATTCATCTTGTTCAAATGTTACCTTAGCTGATGGTTCCACATCCCCTATCCTTGGTTCTGGCACTACTATTCTTACCCCGTCTATTTTATTGTCCGATGTTTTGAATTTGCCCAATCTTTCTTTCAATCTAGTGTCGGTTAGTAAGATTACTCGTGCCTTAAACTGTTTTGTCTCATTTTTTCCGGATTATTGTCTCTTTCAGGATCTTGTGACGAAGGAGACTATTGGTAAAGGACATGTTTCAGAAGGGCTTTACGTCATGGATATTCCAGACAACGTACCACGACCAGTTTCCAGTTATGCTCACTTGACTGTGTTTGACGCCCATTGTCGATCTGGCCATCCATCCCTCCCCACGTTGAAGCGTCTTTTTCCTCAGTTCCAGAAGGTACAATCTTTTGATTGTGAAGCTTTCCAATTTGCTAAACACCATCGTCTACCGTCTACTCCTCGAGTCAAATAAGAGAGCCACTGTTCCCTTCGAGTTAGTTCATTCAGATGTTTGGGGCCCCTCCCCGGTTGTTTCTAAAACAGGGATTAGATATTTTGTTTCTTTTGTGGATGATTTTTCTCGAACAACTTGGCTTTATTTTATGAAAAATCGGTCTGAATTATTTTCTCATTTTACTGCATTTTGTGCTGAAATCAAAACTCAGTTTAACACAAGTATACGTATTTTGAGAAGTGATAATGCTAAAGAATATTTTTCTGGTCCATATGCGACTTTCATGGCTCAACATGGCATTCTTCATGAATCGTCATGTGTTGATACTCCGGCGCAGAATGGGGTTGCCGAAAGAAAGAACCGACATCTTCTTGAAACAGCTCGAGCTCTTTTATTTCAGGCTCATGTACCAAAGAGTTTTTGGGCAGATGCCGTTTCTACGGCATGTTTTCTTATTAATAGAATGCCTTCATCGATTCTTCGTGGTGACATTCCTTATCAGGTTTTATTCCCTACCAAACCCTTGTTCTCTATCTCACCTCGTATATTTGGTAGTACTTGTTTTGTCCGGGATGTTCGGCCTTCTCTTACAAAGCTTGATCCTAAGTCAGTTAAGTGTGTTTTTCTGGGATACTCTCGTTTGCAAAAAGGGTATCGGTGTTATTGTCCGGATTTGCATAGATACGTGGTGTCTAAGGATGTCACTTTTATGGAGCATACACCCTTCTATTCATCAACCTTTAGTCCTACTGTGCGTGAGGGAGAGTCGGATGACGTATTGGTTTATGATACTCCTCATCCACCTGTTGTTCCGTCTGTTTCTACACCCACGGATGTCCTTCCAACACCACCACCACCATCACCTGTTGTTCCGTCTGTTTCTATACCCACGGATGTCCTTCCAACACCACCACCACCATCACCATCTTCCGCCCCTCTGACATCGCCTTCGCCCCATGTCACTTCTGATGTCATACCAGCACGCCTCCCGGTTCGGTCTGTGTATTCACGACGGCATGACCCTTCTCCTTCATGTCTTGTACCAGAGTCCTCTTCGCCATCGGATCTTGTAGACGACCTTAGTCTCCCTATAGCCCTCCGTAAAGGTAAACGTCGTTGTACTTTTCCTATTTCGTCATTTGTCTCATATGATCGATTATCTCGCTCATCTTGTTCTTTTGTTACTTCTCTTGACTCGATATCTGTTCCTAACACCCTCAATGAGGCATTGTCTCATCCTGGTTGGCGTGCAGCAATGATGGAAGAGATGAGCGCGTTAGATGAAAATGGTACTTGGAAGTTAGTACAGTTACCTCCGGGAAAGAAGGCTATTGGTAGTAAATGGGTGTTTGCTATCAAATTTAATTCTGATGGCTCTGTAGCTCGCCTTAAAGCACGTTTGGTTGCTAAGGGATTTGCTCAGACTTATGGTGTGGACTATTCAGACACATTTTCTCCTGTTGCTAAGATGACATCTGTTCGGTTGTTCATCTCTCTTGCTGCCACATATGATTGGCCATTACATCAGTTTGATATCAAAAATACCTTTTTACACGGAGATCTTGAAGAAGAGGTTTATATGGAGCAACCACCTGGGTTTGTTGCTCAGGGGGAGTATGGGAAAGTTTGTCATCTTCAGAAGTCATTATATGGGTTGAAACAGAGTCCTCGAGCTTGGTTTGGAAAGTTTAGTAGAGCAGTTGAGGAGTTTGGCATGAGTAAGAGCAAGTCTGATCACTCGGTGTTTTATAAACACTCTACATCAGGTATTACCCTTCTAGTTGTGTATGTGGATGATATCGTTATTACAGGGAGTGACACTATTGGAATTTCATCCTTGAAGTCCTTTCTTCATGGTCAGTTTCACACAAAAGATTTGGGTTCTCTAAGATATTTCTTGGGAGTTGAGGTGATGAGAAGTAATAAAGGCATCTTCTTATCTCAGAGGAAATATGTGCTCGACTTATTAACTGAAACAGGGAAGTTGGGAGCAAAACCATGTGCTAGCCCTATGGCACCTAATATGCAACTTATGAAAGAGGGAGATTTATTTGAAGAACCAGAACGATACAGAAGATTGGTAGGAAAGTTAAACTATTTAACAGTTACTCGTCCTGATATTGCATATGCTGTTAGTGTTGTAAGTCAGTTCATGTCTACTCCAACAAACGACCATTGGGCTGCTCTAGAGCACATTCTGTGTTACTTGAAAGGAGCCCCAGGACGAGGCCTCCTTTATCAGAACCATGGCCACAATCATATAGAGTGTTTTTCTGATGCAGACTGGGCAGGGTCTAAGGTTGACCGGAGATCTACTTCAGGCTATTGTGTATTTTTTGGAGGAAATTTAGTCTCGTGGAAAAGCAAGAAACAAACGGTTGTTTCTCGCTCTAGTGCTGAGTCTGAGTATAGAGCTATGGCTCAGTGTGAAATAATGTGGATCTATCAGTTGTTGTCTGAAATAAGTGTTAAGGTATCAATGCCAGCAAGGTTATGGTGTGATAATCAAGCAGCTCTTCATATTGCATCTAATCCAGTATTCCATGAACGAACAAAACATATTGAAATTGATTGTCACTTTGTTCGAGAGAAACTTCAGCAAAACCTAATCTCTACTGAGTACGTGAAGACGGGAGACCAACTAGGAGATCTTTTTACTAAGGCATTGACTGGAGTTCGGGTTGATTATCTTTGTAACAAGCTGGGCATGATTAACATATATGATCCAGCTTGAAGGGGGGTGTTAAGATATATATATATATATATATATATATATATATATATCAAGTTTATCTATTAGAAGTTGTATTGAAATACAACTCTATTCCTACTATACTTCTATATCTATAAATAAGTAGAGAAGGAGGAAGGGAATATTCATTCAAACAAAATCAGGTTAGTTAAAGTTTACAGACAATTATCTCAATTTCTTTTTATTACTTATTTACTATAGTTTCCTAATTGTTTCCTCTCAATTTCGTTTGATTCCTCAATTGTGCCCTCCTCAAATTTTTTATTTTCTAATTATTTTAATTTTCTTGTAAATTAATTACCTAATCTAGTTAGTTTACATAAACTCTTTTCTATTTAAATCATTGTTTAAGGTTTGAGACAATGAATTTTAATTTCTTAATTATTTTATGAAAGCTCGACATCACATCTTACAATAATTAATTATTTATTGTTTTTATGTGATATTTATACTTTAATATTATTTTATAGAGTTAATTGCTAAGAACTACATAATGTATTGTCCACCCACACTTTTAAACTACACTATCTTTTGATCACGGTCATTTACTTACAAATATTAGAATATTCCGTTAAAATTTTGGACGTGGACAATACATAAGAATATTTTTTTGCATGTGAACAATATATAATATAGTTTTTAGCAATTAACGTTATTTTATATTATCTTAATGTTTATGTATTAGCGTAAAAAAAATTAGCGACCCCTCTACTGAAAAAACTGGCTCCGCCACTGTATACAACTTAGACTGATAATATACTAAATTAGTCCGATCGTGTTGGTCCCTCGGGCAGGCTAAATGATGGACAAATCAATGTGATGAAATACATTTTTTATGTGTAGATTGCGAGTCTAGGTGAACCAACTACTCCTTACGTAGTAGAACAAAGTGGTAGGGGGGAAGTTACCTTACGACCCGCGCAAATTGTAGAGGCGATTTATAAGAGCCTTTATCACGCAATTCGTCAACCTCTTCCCTCTTTGTGCCAAAAAGAAACTGTAACATAATGTGTTTTTATTAATTGTCAACTATAATCTTCAGCAAAAACATCAAGGTTCTTGAGTTGGAGTTACATAAAAACAAATCGCATTGCATTGCTAATACTTAAAAAGCATGTTCATGTAAGCCACAATCTAAATTTCTGGAGTTGACTAAACTATCTATATCTTTTGCCAGTTATTCTGATCAAGAATAGCACTTACCATGTTTTCTTCTCCAATTTCTTCGGTAATTTCAATTGTGGATCCATCAGCTGTTGCTAGTAACAAACAACCATTCATCAAAAACTTCATGCTGCCAGTTCCCGATGCTTCATGTCCAGCAGTGCTGCACATAAATGGGGTCTCAAGTGATGAGATCTTCAACAAAGCAAGGAATTCAAACAATTTACCAAGAATGTGATAATAGCAAACATAATGGTTTGTATCACCAAACTCCACAGACCTAATGTGCTGAGAAAGGTCAGCCCCGGGTATTACCAATTCAGCAACAGAGACATTGTAATCCGGGATAAAAACCTGATAAATAAGCGAAAGCATTCTGGAATATTTAGAAAGCTGCTTACCTAGGATCTTACTAATGCAAACCAAAGAAACGGGAATGGCTCATGCATATATGGTCAAGTAGTAATGCTTCGATGCTCAATGGATATGTCTAACCAGTTTGAGAAGATCTCCAACATCGTTGTCATTATTTATTTTTTCAGCTACAGCATGACAAAGTTTGATTATCTTCCTTGCCATCTCATAGCCCGGAGCAGCTTTCCCTCCCAGTATGCAGACGCGTGGTACCACCTTCTTCCTCTCTTTCTCATCCATATTCTGCCACAATAAAAATTACCCTCCTTTTCAGAACTTTTTGAAAATGATGATATCGAATCTCTAGCAAAAGTAAATAAAAATTTACCTTGATGCAATCATATCTGTGGATAATTCCAAGTATATTAAGCAGTTGCCTTTTGTACTCATGTATCCTCTTTATCTGCACATCAAACATTGCGTCTGGACTAACCTGCAATTGAAAGCAACATGCTGTGAACACATAAAACTTTTGCAACCAAGGATCAGAATGGTGAGGAAAAACATTGTATAGACCTTCACGCCACTCATTGCTTCAATGTACTCTGCTAGCCTCATTTTGTTAACCTTCCTGGCCTACAAGATTTAAACTAAATATTAACTGAATGAACAGGATATATCATGCATTTGTTTCTTCTTCCAATAATCTCAGTATGCATATATCAAAGGTAAGCACCATCTTCCACTCTTGTTTCAGATTAGCATCTTCTGCGAATTCACGCAAGCCCGTTAAAAGGTCAACTTCTCGGATCCAAGCTTCTGTCCCAAGCCATTTTGTGATTAGAGCACATAAACCTGGATTGCTCACAACAATCCAGCGACGCTGAAAATGAGAAGTTTGTTAGAAAGCACATTACACACTTCTAAGTATCAATACATGGATCATGAAACAAAGAGACCTCAGATACAATAACTGAAGAATGTCAGAAGTTGGAACTAAGACAACTGAATCGCTTGCACTTACTTATATGGGTGTACACTATTTCTTTGTTAGAAATGTATGCAAAGTTTTGACTGTATCTGACTTGTATTCGATTTGTTGACAATAAACAGCATTAGAGTGGAATCATGTAGCTTTAACTCTTAAAAGTTGGCACAAAAATTGCAAGGAGGACCATGAAAAAAAAAACCTCTAACAGAAGGAAAAAGAAAACTTCACCTTAATATGGTACTAAAGGAACGATACTATGGATCATAGAGCAGAGGTATAAGAGGTACTATATGCTTTCTACCTGGGTAACTCCATTTGTCTTGTACTGAAATTTCTCAGGCCATAGCTCATAGAAGTCCTGCAAAAAATAGGTTATCAGAAAACTTGATGCAAGCATGTTCAAGTGTCTTTGACTCTACCTACATCTCCATTAATGAAGTAGAAAATCAAAAACATTTGCAAAGCTATATATTTATTTTTATCACAAACAAACAGAAGATGACAATTCAATGAATAAGTAGGGGAAAAGAGAATCAAGAATACCTTGAACACTTTAGTTTTTATAAGTTCTGAGTGTGCCCTGGACACACTGTTGACAGTATGAGAACAAACAATTGCAAGGTTGGCCATTCTGATACTCTGTCAAATAAAATGGTAATTACATCATAAATCAATTATATTGCTGAAATTCAAATTTCACACTGAAAAAATTCTTTTCTACAATGGACTCCACTATTGCATATAGTGAAATCAAAAGTTTGTGGTGCTTTTCTTCAAAATACCTTTACAGCACCTTCCTCGACAATGGACATCCGTGATAACCGATCATAATCCAAACCAATCCTCTTTTTCAATTCTTCCATGAAATTATGGTTGATTTCATATATAATCTGAAAAGGAGAAGTATAACCACATAAAAATATACAGTGGGCAAACTTACCTTCAACATATGCACTAGTACAAACAGATGAAATCAATATGAAGGGCATGGTTTGACTGGATACTTTAACAAACCGAAAACTTAGCTTCATAATTTAAATGATTGGTTTAACAATCAATAGTAAGAAAACTGCTCTGATAAAAAAAGAAAAGAAAATTGCTATAGGAACAAGAAGTTTTGAAAATTTCTGCTGTTGTCTGTTCTCAATCTCACTGAGAACAAAAAAGCTTTTAATTTGTAAGTGACCCATACACAAACACATGGACATGGTGTGGAGTATGATGATGAAGACTGTTTTCTACCTAATTTTGTGCACGTTAAAAATGGAATAAAAATAAACTTCTGAAGTAAATGCCCTTGAAATGTTGTTCTAAACATACTTGTAAATGTCTGGGAAGAAGACTGCCAATAAGGTCAACAGGGATTTTCTCCAATCCTTCAGGTCGTACTGAATGAGTTGTGAATGAGAAAATTTTGGATGTAATATCCCATGCCCTCTGCCAACCCAAATGCTCTTCATCAACAAGAACTCTCATGGTCTCTGCTATTGTCAGAGACGGGTGAGTATCATTGAGCTGCAGAGCAACCTGAATAAGATATAGAAACACACTCAGTGGAATAGAAGTAGACTGACCGAATCTAAAATGATAGTTGAGCCAGCAGAGAAAGTTTGTCTGCTAATAGAATTAGCAAACACACACACACACACACAGAGAGGAGAGAGAGAGAGAGAGAGTTATGGGGTGCATGATATGTTTTCTGCCAGTAATTACATGGGAAAATATAATTTTGCAATAAAATATCTGCTCAAATTCGTCATGTCATGACCAATGGACTCATCCAATAATATGTGGTCAGTAACTCATAGGTAAATGAGAAGAAAAAAAACTACAGGAATCAGAACCTTATTTGTGAACTCATCAAAGCTACTATGAGTATCCTTGAATCTGCGAATGATATCTTGTAATGATGCCGATACAAAGAAATATTGCTGTTTCAGTCGCAGTTCCTTTCCCTGATTAACAGAAGCTCAAGATGATCATCATAATATATAATGAAGATTGAAGAAATTTCACTACATGAACTAAAACATATGTGTATTAAACAATAATTAAGTAGCAATTTGCTCTAAATAGGCAACACTTAAATAACCAAAGAGGAATTAGATGTACTTGATAGGAACGATCATCAGGGTACAAAATGCTGCTTATAGTTTCAGCATTTTGTCTGTTGACAACAGCATTAATATAATCACCAGTATTGTAAGACTCCTGCATTACGCATGGCAGAAAAAGATAGAAATGGTTAAAATGTAGAAGTACAATGCTGTTCCCCTTATCGAGAATAAAAAAATAAAATACATAAATAGAGCTCTACAAAAAATTACCATATCATATAGGTCACTTGGTTTGGCAGCCCAAAGACGGAGATTTATCGTATTCTTTGTTCCATAACCTGGTATAGGATTATCGTAAGCAACAGCTTCAACCTACCAACAAGGAGAAAAGCTGTGGTGTAAATGTAAAATATCAAATATTTTTATTAAAATTTCCCAAACACAAGGACTTTACTTATATTGGTGTAACAATGACTATGCCATAGGTTACTATTATACCACTTCTCCAGGCGCCCAAACTTGATATTTCTCTCCATTCACGGTTTCCTCGTTGACGGTGCCATAAAACTAATCCATCCACAAAATACAAAATCAGCAGTATACACTCAAGTTTTGGCAACTAATAGTTGAAGTTAGTGACAATTTAATGTACAATACAAATGTCAGAAAATTGCAAACCTTTACTGAATATGTTACATGAATCCGCTCAATTTCCCAGGGATTCCCAAAATTCAACCAGTAATCAGGTTGTTCATGTTGATAACCATCTAAGATGACTTGACGAAATAAACCATACTGGTACCGCAGTCCATAACTATGAAATCAGAAGTCATTCACCCAAATTCAATTGATGTTGCCTTATGTAAAGATCAAAGCAACCATCCCTACGAGCGAAGACTCAACAGAATAGGAAAAGTAGAATACGAAGAACATGATATATGGGCATGTTCAAGCCCAAATTGGATAAAAAAACTATGATGCCAACATAACAAGGCCATGTCAATTTTTAGGAATTCCTCCGAACAAAAATAAAGCCTGATTCTTTGAACAAAAGGTTAGTCACATCAATCATATGATAGCACTCATAATTCTTGAATAAGACAACCATAAAAGATCTATCAACACTACTGGGATTATCTGAAGCAGTTAGCAAAATGTAGATGTAACAAAAAACTAGTCAAACAAGATAAGCTCATAGTCAGGTCACGATAACTTCAAAAGTTCACAAATATCATATAAACTGTTATAATTATTTCTTATTTCCAATTTATTAGTCTATTTCCTTCCTAATTATAGCTGGTTTCCTATTTAGTTTAGGTCTATTCCCTATATATCTAGTTGTAATTCATAATCAAGTTCACAATCAATGGTATTTTATATTTTAGAATTCAACACAAATGAGAAGGCATACCCCCAAGCAGGATAGTCCAAAGTTGCCAGAGAATCCATTTGACATGCCGAAAGTCGAGCCAGCCCACCATTACCAAGTGCAGCATCACCTTCCTTGGAGCATTATAAATAATTAGAAACAATGTAATGACAAAAGAAGGCAAAATAACATCTTTTTCATGAGGACAAGTTTATGCTACTACTACTAGAAAGTCTAAATATGATATCCAAACCAGGGTAGTATGTCTTGTTTGCGTTGACAAAGGATACAAAATAATTTGGTGATGCATCTCAATTTCTACAACAATTGCTTAGTATTGTCCCATTTTATCAGTCATCATGGTCTTTCAATTCTATAGTTCACACGTAGCATCTACATTTGAAGAAAGAGCTAAAGAAATGTAAACGAGAATTGATGGAAAGCTAACCTGCTCTGCCACAACTTCATAGTCAAAACCAAGTTGGCTTAAGGCCTCAGCATACTGTTTGCGAATACCAAGATTGATAACACTATTTGACAAGGAACGTCCTGACATTCCAGAAATGAGTTCAAACCTCAGAGGCAAAGGACTAAGACATTTATTTCAGTGTGATCTAAGACGGCCATCTTACAAACTAATAATTAATAACAACCAGTAGTTAAAAGTTCTCGTATAAAAGCGTGAATACCCATGAGGAACTCCAGAGAAAGGAAGTATAGGCGCTTCGGGTCTGTCCTCTTGAAGTGTACTTGGGTATCATGCCATCGCTCTATCAACCTATCTCTCACGCTATGGGCCAAAGCCTATACAAAGAAAATCAAAACCTAATAGGTAAGGTAATGGCAAATTCAATCTTAGAAAGCCAAGTAACTGTATATCAAAATCCAGATGTTGAAGAAGATCCCTGGTAATTCCCGCCAAAATTCAAAATGTAAAATGTTCATAGCATCAAACAGTAAATTTCTGATCAGGTTCTTAATTTTGACAGAAACATTTTTCTGGCGGGAACAGTGCAAAATTGGTTAATCATAACAATAATCTGCCTAATTAATCACTGGTAATAAGGAATCGATTGATTTACCTGATAAGCTTCGAAATCATCAAAGCTAAATCTAGACCTAGCGACTGTGAACTCGACGTGATCGAGAATGTTCTTCTGGAGATGAAGAGGATCGTTCCTGGAGAATCCGTCCATCAAGGAGAGCATCCTCTCGACCTTGACCCTCTGGTCCCCGGACTCAGATCCAATCAATCCGGGCCTCCTCACAACCACCCCTCTCGTCATGGGACCCAGCGTGTCGGGGGCGGAGGATTCGGCGGCCATAGCCTCCAGCAACGCGTTCCGGATCCTATCCAAATCCTCCTGAGCCTCAATTTTGTTCCCTTTCGAGTCGGTCACGAAAAACCTCTTGAGGAAGAAATCGCCCTCGAATTCGATGGTGGCGCCGTCGATGCTGAGGCCGAGGACCTTGAGGACGCGAGTGATGACCTGGAGGCAGCCGATCCGGCTGCGGGCGCGGACGGAGATGGTGGTCGTGGAGGCGGAGGAGGAGTTGTCGAGGGTCACTCCGGCGCCGGAGTCGGTCCCCTGGGTGGCGCTGCTGCTCCGGCAGAGGATAGGGAGCACGGACTTCCATGAAGAAGTCGAGAAGGGGAGGAAACGAATCAGAGGAGACGAAGGGACGGAGAGCGAGAGCGGACGCCTCCGGTGGCGGCGGTGGCTGTGGGCGCCTCCGTTAACGACGCCGTGTAGAGGCGGAGAGATCACGGACATGGTTGCGAGAGAAATGTGGGGATCGATCGAGAGTGAGAGTGAGATGATCGTGTAGTGTAATGTAATGAAGAGATACAGAGAGAAAGTAGGAGTGTTTGTTGACGTAAGAGAACGTTGATGTAAAAGCGCGGACAGTGCAGGGTGGTGCTTTGCTCTGCGATCCCGAAAAGTTTCTTCTCTTTTTCCAATTTCAAACTTACTATATAAATAGGACAACACTGTTTCGTTTTTTCTTTGCAAAACTGTCCGAAAATAATCACCTGCTTTCAAAAAAAAGGGAATTGAGGTTCACATTTCGATATTCAATTTACTCGGTGTTTTTTTAATGAAATAATGTCGAAATTTTATACATCAACAAAAAGATATACGTATATCTGATGAACATACATGATAAAACATAATAATACGTTCGACTCTAGACTGATACAGAAAACAGCATGCCCAAACAATACAAAAAATCAACACTTATTACACGGTTGATCAAGACCTTTTATATAACATGTTGAGCTTTTAAAACTGGTGTTCTCTTGGTGACCTAGTCCAATTATACTCCACGTTCCAAACAAGAGGCGGCACAATCCAATTCTACGACTGCGAGGGTTGAGGATGCCAACCATGGGAGGAATTATGAGTTCGAGCACCAGTTCGACCTCCCCCACAAGTATGTCGAGGGGTATTAGTCCATCCCTAAGCAACAGTACGACCCTGATTACTACCACGAGAATTATTTCTTTCATTGTCATCCCTAATAGAATGTCCGGAGGAATTAACAAATAAAACAGAATTAGTGGAGATAGCACCTGACGTAGCTTGTTTCATTTTGTGAGTTTCTTCCAATATTAGTTTGGACCGTGCTTCATAGAAGTGAGAGAGTGGATCACTCTGCTGAATAAGGGTGGTCACATCGTCATAAGCCTCTGAAAGACAAGCAACTAACTGAAGAAAAAAGTGATTTTTGGAAACAAGGACACCAATATCAGATAGTTGATCTGCAACCGACTTCAATTCTTGACAAAAACCCGAAACATTAGCAAAACCATCAAGCTTAGTAGCAGAGAACTGGTGTTCAAGATACACTGTGCGTGAGTGTTTGTTGTCTTGGAACATAAGACGAAGAGTATTCCAAACTCGAGCAGCTGTACTGTCTAGTTCATCGATAGTTAGTAAGAGATCACTAGAAAGTGTACTAGTAGATCCATTGAAGAACAGTCGTGTCGAGATGATCCCATATATTAGCGGGGACTACCAGAGAACAATCCGCTAGTGTCGAAGCAGGTGGAGAAGTCTAAGTGGTGACTTCAGCAGTATGAGACGTCTCGACACTCATGAACCCGTAGAAGAGTCTGCTTTGGATCGTAGACACTAACTCAAGACATCCCCTTACCAACATTTCAAATATGCAAGACAGGAAATAAAAAATCCAACAACAACCCAAACTAAAACGATAAAACTCATAAAGCTGGCAGAAGTAAAGTGCTTTGATTACGACTTCCCCGAGACTTCCCAACACCGACTGTCCCGGGTCTATGGATATAGACCCATTTCCGGGTCTCCTTATTTTTTCGAACGAGGTTGTGACACCTCCGCCTGTAGATCCTGCTCCTCCACCTCATCCCTCAATTTGTGGCCTTGTGGGATTAAACATGTAAGCTCCAAAGCATCTGCCACAACAAACGTCGAGAAGATCAAGGAGGTCTTGGGAGAAACCTCTGACGTCCCTCGCGGACGCGACATGGCATGTCTGGATTCAGCATGGGGTCGGGCAGGCCGGTGCTTGTGCTATTGCGGAGGAACGAGACCGGGGGGTTTCGTGCATGTTCTCCGGAGCAGATCCGTACACTGCGGTATGGTTGTGCGGGGTAGACGGTGCCGGAAGGGGCCCCGATTTCATCCAATACGAGGAAGGAATGGTCGGTGGGAAGCTCATGTCCGGCAGAAGGAGGTGGGGCGGTTGGGTTTGTGGCCAGGACGATGGTTTTCAGAATTTTTGGCTGGTCGAAACCCATAGAGGACCGATAGACGGTGGTGGGATAGACTGTTGTAGTGGCTATGGGAGGAAGTAGAGGGGGAAAGCGGCGACTCTTTCAACCCTAGAGAGCGACGCTTAAATCCGCCAATACGTCTATTTATTCTTTAATCTTTTGATTTATTAGTATTTCTTATTCGGTTTGTCGAGTTTTGGATAAGCCCGAGTTAAACTTTACAAGCATGTATATTTTGTGGCTGATACACAAACTTCCAAATCCAGCAGTTGTAGATTGATTTTTACCATTTTCCTTATTTTAATTTCTTTCAATATCAGTCTATAATTCGACCATGTACTAATTCAAACGGGCCTAAATCGATCTATGCTCTTCACTTCTATTCCCATTTTTAATGTTTTAGATCTTCATGAGCCAATTTGATTTTCGTCTCCTCTGTCCTGATGTTTATGGGCCTCGTATGTTAGACCATTTGGGCCGAGCCTAGTGTTGGGTCATTTGGGCTGACCATTGAGTTTTCACATCTTGCGGGGCAACCGGTTGATGCATAATTTGGGCTAAGCCTTGCAATAACTTCTCAGCAACATTACTTACGCAACTAAATATTATGATCTATTCTCGTGTATGAATAATTAATGAACTTCAATTATTTCCCTCTTACTATATTTGTCCATATACAACGGTAAAATTCAAAATAAAAACGATCACGAAAAATTGCACTTCCAACGGTAACAAAAACAATAATGGCGAGTGAGGTCATGTCAAGTGAGAGGTTTTGTCAGGACATGAATTGTCTTTATCCGACAAGCGAAAAAGGGCAGAGCTCGCGAGACGAGAGCGTTTCTCGGTTCCAACCCATGCCAATACTATCGTTGGACCAGACAAGCTCATTGTACCGTACAAATATTCCCATGCCATGATCATGATCATTTTTTCTTTTTTCTTTATTTTCTTTTCCTTTTTTACTCGGCTATGTGGCTTGTCCATCAATCATCATCACTTACACTATCCTTTACCCATGCAGCTTTAATTTATTGAGGAGCAGTGCAGAAGAGCCATGAAAGGGCCAAAACCAAAATAAAAGTTAAAAGAAGTGTGATCTGAGCTGAGCTCGGTGGAAATGAACAGTGCCCGAGACACAACCTTGGAAACTTACACATGTTGCGTCTGCGTTGGTCCATGTTTTTTTTATAATACTTGGTTGCTTCAATTCAATCTTCCAAAGCTATCCCTTGCATGTGATTCTCTGCACCACTTGTCTCCTTTTTCTCGTTCCATTTCAACTATGTTTTGTATTTTCTGATATCTGTATGATCTTCATGCAACCCTGTTGGGAATTTTTAGTATTAACCCAAACCCGAGAATATTCAACCTCATATTCGGACAACATCCAAAAAATTCGGATAAATCGCGCTTTTTAGATTATTTGATCTTTAATATGATCTACTTGTAAAATCTTATGTCTTAACTTCTATATAACATGTACCTAAAAAAACTCACAGGTGAATTTAAATTTGTTTAAGCGATTGAAGCTTTTATCAACTTTCAAAAGAAACAAATTACGCCAAAAACGTCATATCCATGCTAGGGCGTGGCCCACCCCGACAAAATCAAAACTTTTTTATTTTATTTTATCGTTTTATACTTTTTTATCGTTTTCGAGTCTCGAGTATGGTCATGAATGGAGAAATGAATCAATTAAGATGTATAATTACATCTCGAGACAAGTCAAGGGTCAACGATGCATAGAAAAAGCCACCTTTAAATCTCACCACCCTATCAAAATCCGCAGAGATTCGCGGATTAAACTTAAACTCTCCTTCTATAAAGCCCTTCCTTTTACTCCTACTCACTACACTAGAACATAACCAAGCTTCACTCTCTTTGGCTCAGACCATGGCCAAAGCTTCTCTGCTTCTCCTAGTAACTGTCTTCATCACCCTCTCCTTCTCCGCTCTTTCCGAGGAAAGGTCAGGTCATGGCCACGTAATGGCTCCAGCTCCGGCTCCCGAGGGCCACCACCACCATCACCACCACCACCACCACCAAGCCCCAGCTCCGTCGCCAACTAAGCCACCGGGCCACCACCACCACGCGCCCACTCACTCGCCGGCTCACCCACCGACTCACCACCACCAGGGTCCGTCTCACGCACCCGCCATGTCCCCGACTCACCCACCGAGCCACCACCAGGGTCCGAGTCACGCGCCGGCTGTCTCACCGGTTCACCACCACCACCACGCGCCGACCCCAGCGCCCTCCGTCTCCCCGGCTCACCCGCCGAGCCACCACCACGCGCCGGGTCCGGTTCACCCTCCGACTGTTTCTCCGGCTCATCCTCCGGCGACCCCTCGCCATTTCCCGAGGAGCTTCGTGGCGGTGCAAGGTGTGGTGTACTGCAAGTCGTGCAAGTACTCCGGCGCCGATACCTTCCAAGACGCTTCACCACTTCTCGGTCAGCCCCTACTTTATTACATCATTAATTTTTTTAACCTTATTTTTACGTTCGGAGAAAACTAAGATGTTTCGTCACGTGCAATGCGGTCAGGTGCCGGAGTGAAGCTGGTGTGCAACAACACCAAGTACCGCCCCGTGGTGGTTCAAGCCAAGACGGACAAGAACGGGTACTTCTACATGGAAGCGCCCAAGACCGTGACCTCGTACGCGGCCCACACGTGCAAGGTGTCGCTGGTCTCGTCGCCGTTGGCCACCTGCAGCACTCCCTCCGTGTTTCGCGCCGCGCTCGTCGGAGCGTTGAAGCCGCAGAAGCAGTTCCAGTACCAGAAGCGCCCCTTTGTTCTCTACGCCGTCGGGCCTTTCGCGTTTGAGCCCACTTGCAAGCACAATTAGTTGTGGTTAATTGATTATTAAGATCATTTAAAATGTGTTTTGTTTTGTTATGGGTCTCAAGTGTGAGAGGGCATTGAGTAGCTTTTCGTTTCGTGCTTTGTTTGCGATCGATGTGGACAGCGCTATTGTGACTGTTGTGCTTTGATGATGACATTTAGAAAAATGCTAATAAACAAATGTTTTTGTCTTTGTATTACATTATCTGAATTCTGAAGTATGTTCCGAAATTCTTAATACTATTAAATAAAACACATAACTTATTAAACTCTCTTACCCAATTTTAGCAAGGCATAAATTATCTAGATTTATTCTGAGAAAGAATGAAAATCCAAACTTTACCCGTGTTTCATAACAAATACGCCCAACAACTTTTTCAAAACCATTAAATCTTAGGGTCAAAAATGTAAAGTAGAAAATTACTATATTGCAAATGCTGGCAACCCATCTTATGATTAAATGTATATCGATGAAACTCTATTTACAAAAAAAATCAATATAAATAGCGAAAATCTGAGGAATGTGCTTTTTTTCTTCAGGAGCAGAACTACAATGGGAGAAAATCTCCTAACCCACCATTCAAGATTCCAGAAAGGGGGCGGAAAAGAATGATGATTCAATCTCAAACTTTAACCTGAATCGGTCTCTCTATTGCCAGCTGCAACTTTGCGGTGACGCCTAGAACCTGACCTCCGATCTCTCCCCCGCTTAACTGGGCTCCTCCTTGTTGGAGCTGTTATAGCTCTCCTTGACACACTTTCAGGTGATTCTTTGCTCGGTGTTTTGTTCACCAAAACTGGAGGAAGGGAAGGGGGAGGTGGTGGAGGAGGATAAATTGCTATGGGTGAAGCCAAGTGCTCCAATAGGTCTTTATGGTATTTCTGTATAGAGTGTAGACAAAACAAAACAGAGTTCAGTAACCAAAGATTTACACGTATGAACAGTCCTATGCAATACAGAAATGAACTCCTAGTGCACAATCAAAAGCAGACACATGTTTAAAATTGTCATTAAAGATAGATTGTCATTTTCATATTTTGGGGTCTCATTTTAGATGATAATTGTTATCGTTTTCATTGATAGCCACCTCCCAAGTCTTGAGACATGGGTTCAAGTCCCAACAGCGGTATCCCACTCCTTATTTGTTTCTTCTCAACTTTTGTTGGGCTTCTCACTATCCAGCCCTTGTAAGGCCATACTTGATACATTAATCTTAAAAAGTTCTTTAAGAATAAAAAATGTTCTGTGATCCCTTGATTTTACACCTGAGACAAAATGCTTTGATACACCTGATTTAGTTGATAAAAAAGAACAGCAACCAAGACATTCCCAAACAGATTTGGTGAATCAATCCTATGGCAAAACTCCTTATAGAATCTTCAATTGAAATTACAATCCTCCACTACGCCTACTTCATTAGCAATGCATCAAAAGTAATACTCCCGTCCTAAAATAAGTGTCATAAATCTAATCCAACCCAAAAATGGATATTTCAAAACGATTTTCCATTTTGTTTTTTGAGGAACTATTGTCCTCGTCTTAATTAGTTACACTACAACTATCTTAGCAAGTGGGGATCGTGGGGACATGATGGGAAAATGGAGTACTAAGGGTTGGTTTTTAACGGAGAGGGCACTTATTCTAGAATGAAGTGAGTAAAACAATGCTATATCACTATTTTATTCCACGAGCTATACACCTGAGACTAATAATATCACTAACACTTATCTAATCATGTTGAATGGTCCTCATAGTTATTATGTTTGTTTGTTTGTTTGTGTTTGAAGCCGAGAAATCCTGTAACAAGACCAGGCTTATAACCAAATGGCAATACCAGAAGTTTTTCATGACAAATTTAAAATCGTGACCATTTGAATCAATTTTCAGTGTTACAACAAGCACCCAATTAGTTATTTATTTCTTTGGTACTTGCCACTTTCCCATATAAGCTTTTAATTTGAAATAAATCAACTTAATATTAAATGGCATAGATACCTGAACTACGAAGTTGCGCCTTTCACAATCCCAGAACATATTGACATTCCAATTCACTTGAGCCATTATCTTGTCCCTCACTGTGGAAAAACTGATTTGGTCCCTAGAAGTAAAACGGTCCACTTCATTGAACCAAAGACAAGTGAAGAGGTTAGAGATGGGAACATGCTCCCGTATTATCACACATCCTTCAGGAACATCTGCATACACAACCGTAAAAAATTACTTAAGTGAAGGATGACGGGACGAAAAGAAAAGACAATATCTTTACACCTACCACTTGTAATAGGAAGCTTAGCCTCAGAGTATGGGGTCAAGCCCTCCTTTTTATAAAACTCAACCTGGAAATCAATAGACGCGTTATCATATTTTCCAGCAGCTTTGTTTGCCTCAGCTTCCATGAAAACATCGAAGCGTTTATAATGTCTTGAAATAGCAAAAGTGGCATTTTTCCTCCACAAGAACCTGATGAAGACGTTTAAGAACTTCAAGTGTGAATACTTCAACCGGGAAAAAAAATAAGATACAAGATTTGAAAGGGTCGTAGTTTAGGATTTGAAATACAGTGCTTACGGAGATCATGTTTAAATACAATCCATATATAACGCACTTCTGGACGTATCTGGTGCACAATTAAATAAGCCTAAGTAGGGAATCAGAGAGAAGAGAGAGGAGCTGGGTGAGGAGGAGGTTTCTGATGGATGGTTGACAAATAACAAATGTAGCAATGATTGTTGAAATGAGTGTGGTTTATAGGAATTCCAGAGATATTAAGGGTAGCATGTTAGTTTTCCCGGATACAAAAGGATTTAAGGCTCTGAGAATTTGAGAATTTGAGGCATTTCGTGCCTCTGAAATTAGAGTGTCTTTCACTTTTCTGTTAGTTGAGCTTTATAGTAAAAGTCCAAGTCTTTCACTTGAACTAACATGTTATTTTCTTATTATACAGATAAAATCTTCCCTGGGAAAATCATATTGCCTTAAACATATCGAGCCATATGATAATAATCTAAGTGTTCAAGTACTCCTAATAGTGATTATCAGACCTGTAATAATTCCACATAAGCACAGTTTTATGCAAGAGAAAAGAAAATTAGTTGTACCTTTCAAGAATTTGATACGGATCCACTACCAGCTCAAGTTTTCCATCTATCCATATGGAATATCGAGCATTAGGAAAAATCCTATGCATTAAAAGCTTTGGAATCTGCATAACAAATTATTGTCATGTAAATTATACACCTTTTTTATGGGGCAACATCACTTGATAAGCCGATTATTGAAAAACCAATCAAATGAAACTGTGTAGTATTTATTGTTTCCCATGGACAGAAATTTTCTGCTGATGTTATTGATACAAAAGGCCAAAGTGGCAAGACTACCAAAGGCAGATGAACAACCAAGACTTAGATTATGTAGTTTGCATAAAAGGGAAGATATAGAGACTCTTAACCCTAAGCCCTACACGACATCTTTGCAATTTGCTCAATATTGCAGAGCTTTGCAGAATTAATAAATTGACATTTGAAGATGACTCCTACTTCAAATGATCGCTTAACCCGTACTATCATTTGGCTGTTCATTTAGAATGTGAAAATGGTGCATATTGTGTCTTATTTAGATTACATGGCAACACAAGCTTCAAAAAACCCAACAACATAATTCATGTACCAAACTTCGAACTCCATTTCAAGTTTGGTACAAATTCAACATTAGCCACACATTTAATAACAAAACACAACATTGTGTAGGGACTCTATTCAATCATAGCTATTAGAGTTACATTCATTATAAGCAGGCATTAAGATACATTCCAAAAGGTAAGCTCACACTAAAATGTGTCAGCTGATGTCTTACACAACTTTATGATCCCCGAACCAAAGAAAGAATCAAGTGCATATATCCAAACTCCCTTATATTACATTTAAGAAACTTCACTAAACTAGCACCATAATCAGACAGTAAAGGCTAATATATTGAAAGTAGCAAACTCGGCAGCATAAAAGCCAAACACTTACTAGGAACAAAAAAAAATGGAAAAATTCACATATCTACCTTTCCAGTGCGTCGTGCATCTGTATATGGAGGGTTATGAATAACAACTACCCTCCATACTCCGACCTTTCTTGCGCTATCTAGACGGCTAGAGTTCTTCAAATATGCTTCTGTTTCTTCATCTACAAACATGTAGAAGCAGACATTCTGTTTGGCAAAATCACTTATATTTTTTGGCTGGTTGATTTCGTCAAAATTTCCTGGTGAAGAGAAGAATTAGTTAGCACACAAACGCCAGCTGCAGTATATGATAACTACAAGATTAATGACTTTGCAGAAAGATGTACCAAAGATTGCTGATGCAACAACCACACCATGGCATTGATGCATGTCAATAAGGTCAGAATCATCCATGTCGAATCCTGTGTGGTGTCCAGGTGTCACTCCTTTGACGAATCTGATCAATGGACATATTAATAAAAAAGAAAAGTGAAAAAGGAAGAGGGCAGGAGAAAACATAGTATTATGAACTTTTTAGAATGAACAGTGCCAGTGGCAAGAGAGACGAATCACGGATCAGTTTGAGGAAATTGTTCTTTAGCGGTAATAACTGTATTTAAGTTGGAAAAACGCATACCCACAATGCACACTCATTGAATCTCTGATATTAAACGAGTCATTCCTTTGGTCCCAAGAGGGATATCCGCCAAAGTCAGAGCCTCCAAAAGAATCCTCGGTTCTAGTTAGATTTTCCTCATACACGTACGTCAAGTTTTTTAGTACAGGAGAAAATGACGGAACACCTGGCATCAATGCAATGGCCTCTTCCACAGGAAGGTAACAGACTGGACATGCTGAAACATTAAAAGATTTATCAAAAATAGAATGCTTAGCATCACAAATAGTATTACTGAATTAGGATAACATGTACCCACAGCATGTATCTTGGAACATATAGGGAATCTGGTGTCTACGAGGAAATTCCCACTGATAAGTGTACAAAAAGAAATTATGAAATCCTAAAACATAAAATAAATATGACTGAGAATATTTAAAGTAAAGAAACACTTACGCCGAGGCCCAGTTCTTTTTTTATCAGCCGGTGGTGGAGGCAAAGTGAAACTGTTACATTGATGACCGGGAGGAAGGGTATACCCCAGAAAATATGCAGGAGGTGGAGGAGGTAGAAGTAAACTACGCTCGGTGTAAGGCAGTGCAAAATCAGGGACACTTGGAGGCACAACTAAGGGTGGAGGAAGCACAGCTGTAACAGTGCTATTGAAGTCAATATGGGTGATATTGACATTTTGCTGAGTATCTTCGCCTGAAAAAAAGCTAGCATGCCAACATTATTTCCTCACACTAAAGACTGCTATTGAAATTTAAAACAGGGATATAACAAGAGCAGCTTATGTTAAGCATAAATAAACCTTACAGAGGTACGAAAGAAATACGAGGCTAATAAAAGTGCTAAAAATGTACAGATGACATATTCAACCCTCATAAGTAATTTAATGTGTAGAGGGTAGGAGAAATGCTAAATTTTTAAATAGAATAAAATCAAATGGTAATGCTGGATATATAATTCAATTTAACTAATCATGGCATGTATCTCATTGGGGACAAGACTCTAGTGCATATAAGCAAGCATGCAACATACACCCGGAGGTCTTACCAGTAACAATAACCAATTCATTTCCCCATGAACATTGGGGTTGACTACTTGAATCCTTTGAGCAAAACTCCTTATAACTTTATCACCTTGTAATAGCAGTTTGTTGACTTGAAGAGTAACCGGACAAATGTTAGAGCGAAAATACCAAATTCAAGGATGTCCATAGTCCACGAACATTTTCTTTTCTATGATACAAAATCGATCAGTTTGGCAGTACAGGAAGTGAACAATGACAGAAACAAAACAAGACAGAGGGTCTTGCCCAACACCTTTGCTACTAAAATTTGGCAACTTAATAGGTAACCCAACAAATGATTCACTAAAACGACAGCCTACCAATGACCATAACCAACCAATACTTCAGTTTTTTCATTAAAAGATGCAAGTCAATCAAGTTCATTTTCTGGAATTAGTATGAGAACAACTAGCTAGAAATAAAAATACAGAATTGAGCAAAAACACACACGAAGTCGAACCTTTTCCAATATATAGCATCCAGAGAAAGACAGCAGCAGAGACCAAGCAGAGCAGAAGCATGCCGACCTTCTTGCGGCCAGCGAACTTGCAGATCCAATGGATCAAGCTTTCCTTTTCCTTAATCATCTTAGAAGCTTTCCGGGTGGGGAGCTGAATCTGAGACACACCAATCCCGTTCTCCTTAAGCTGTTGTTGCAGAGACCCATAGCTCCCTGAGCGAAGACCCAGAGATCCTCCACTCATTGTCCCTCCAAACCAACATCAACGACCCCTCTCATCTCAGACTCATCTCCCTCCCCGCCACACCAATTCACAAAACCAGAAACACCCAATTCAGCTAATCCGCAAAAAACTCAATCGAGCTCGGGAAAATTGAGTTCAATCTCGATCAATGAACTGAATTGGAGTTCGCGAATCAGATCAGAGAACGAGCCAGTGAAATCCGAAACTTCGCGCACTAGAAATTTAAAATTGGATTCAACAAGTGGGCAAATCTAGGGTTCGCGATTGGGTTTGTTCGTGGGAGATGTTTGGCGTCAAATCTGGAGGGAGTGAAATATGAGGTTTTGTTACGAATCTGACTGTGGAAGAATATTATTGAAGCGAATATAGGAAATTTGTTGATGTGTTTTTATTTTGTTTAATTTATATGATAAAGTAAATTTATTGTTGTAATTATCAGATCAGAAATTGAAATGTTTTTAAAGATGGGAAATCGATGATGTTACGGGTCGGACAATGACCTCTGACCCGAACCGGCTTGTGGAAAACCATTGCTTACCGAACATTTGCATGAAGCATCCCCTATCGTCCATTTGTGTAAAAATCAAACATTGATTGAATTCAATATTGACTATTTCTATAAAATAAGAGGGTTGAATGAAAATAACTATCACTTATAGAGTCCACAAACAAATAAAATACCCTATAAATTATCCACAAAACAATTAGATAGATTATATATATAGTGCATAACAAATTGTCATACGACAATCAAGTACAATAAATTATATACGTAATAATAAAATACATCATACATTATTGAGATAATAACATTTCGTTCCTTTAAAGTTATCAGATTCTATTCAAATATTTTTTTGTTTCATCTCATTATTTTAATGTTTTATTTGTCTTAGTTTCATCTCACTATTCAAACTATGTCATTAACAGTTAGAACTAAAAAAAACTCTTCATTAACTTTCAAATTTTAAAATATGTCATATAATAATTTATTAATTACTTTTCATTTAATATTTATTCATTTCGATTAATTAAATGGTTTTAATATCATAAAGTACCACACAAGTATACACGTTTTTCAAATAACACACTAAGTTATGATTTTTTCATGTGACACACCTATGTACCAATAAATTATTAAAGTTTGTTGATACATAGGTGTGCCACATGAAATAATCGTTGATCTATAGGTGTGCCACATGAAAAAATCATAACTTAGTGTGTTATTTGAAAAACGTATATACTTGTGTGGTGCTTTATGACATTGACCCTTAATTAAATTTCAAATATTTATACAAAAATTATTTTTTAATCTATATATAAGATTTTATTTTAGAAAATATACATAAAAATATATTTTTTATTTTTTTAATTAACTTATTCTTTTTTATTTTCATAATAATTTTTACCTTTTTATATTCTTTAATTTTTTATATATTTGTTTTGTTTTACCGTTTCCTTCTTTTATTTATTTAACTCTTGAAAATGAATGTCTAATACCTTATACAGCTATTTTCAACAAAATGTTCTTAAATTTCCCAATAAAAATTAATATTAGAAATACCATAATACCATTCAGAATTAAAAATTAAATAAATAAAAATTCAAGACTTAATATGCCATAAAAATTTTAAAATTTTATAATAATATTTTTATGAGTAAATGTTATTTTTTATTGTTTAAAGAATACTTTTGAAAAAAAATAATTTTTTTTAAAACACATTTATTTTCATTTTTCAATTATTAAGTTATTAAACAAAAACTATATCGTTTTCAATTTTTTGACTAGTGTTACAAATTTCTGCTCTGGTTTTCAATTTCAGTCTTGTCTTTTGTAGCCCGGTTAAAACTTACGATGTTTACTGTTCAAAAATAATAATCCATCGCACGTCTTTTCAATGTCAGTTGTTCCATGAAAATAAGAAATTATATTATTGGTCCGTAATGGGGAAGAACCGGTGCTGTACAGTGTACAGTGCCGGCATTATGGCTCCTTTGTGGAGCCTCGATGGATCAATGAAGAGAGAGATCTTCAATTCAGGGTCAATCGCGGTCAACAATCCGCCCCCACCGACAAAGTAACAACCAAATCCAGAACAACGAAACTACGGAGAGAAAGTGACGCCGTAAAGCTCGGGTTACAGCCTACAGGGAGTACGTTGCCGGTCTTGAGTTGAGGTAATATCCACAATATGTATGTAAATGTATTTTGTTGTTGAAATTAGGGGTGGGTATTAGGTAGTTAACCACCCACTGGAACCCTTTACGAACTCAATCCGATATTATCCGTTTATATCTTGGAACCAACCTTAATCCATGAACTATTTTTTTTACGGTGCAACCAACTAGTTCATTAACCGGTTGGTTAGTGGTTTTAACCAACTAACCATTTTACTACAAATTTAGATACCAATAATCATACACATATTTGTATTTGAAGCCAAAAAAAAAATTACATATAAGTTATAGTGTTCTATGTTAGCAATCCGTGTGACACAAAAGAGTGCTAATGGGTCATTCATCTTTATCAGATCAGTGGTTATTATGAAGCCACATATATATGGTGAACAATACCGGTTTGGTTGGTTAACCGATGGTTCGGCGTTTCAAGAACCGACAACAACCAACCGTTAACTTTTCGGTTTCAGGTTTTCCGGTGCGGTTTGTGGTTGGTGGTGGTTGGTTTTAGCGGTTTTGGGTTTTTTTGCCCACCTCTAGTTGAAATTATAGATGCTAATGTTAAACCCATAATTCACTATTCATTTTCTCTTATGTCAATACAGATTTATCTTATGTTAGGTGGGAGTGGGAGTGGGACGATTATCATTGTAATTTATGAGAAAATTTGTGTTGTATCGTATTGATTTATGATGTGTTTACAAGAGCAATATGAAGACTCGATTCAATACGTTAATTACAGAATCAGCTTAACTAGGAAATACTTTGATTTGGGGGATTTGGTCTGATTGAGAAAAACACCTAGCATAATGAAAACTATGCGGTTTTGTTTTGACAAATTCAAGTTTTCTAACTAACCTATTACTTAGGGGATGTAATTGACAATTCATGCATTAGTAATGTACCCCAAAAGGAAGTGAAAACTCACTTCGGGACAAGTTTTTTATGTAGAGAAAGTGGAAACTCAATTCGGGGTTGTTGTTATTAGTTAACATTCAGCATCTAGGTCAAGAGGAGAGCTTGATGGAGGGTAAGGGTGAAATTATAATTGAGTGCTGCTCTAGTGTTGGATTACACTTATTGTTGATTTTGATTATCTAATAGAATCTGTAGGTTGTCTACTGATTTTCCATTTTTTAATATATAGTTGATTCCCGTTGATATGAGTTTTGTTTTTGATATACTTTGGGTGAGATAGTCATAAACCCTCGAGTACTAATAATGTACTGTTATCACTACAACAACTATCCTTAATGTTTGCAAAAAGAGAGTCAAATAATGGAGTTATTTTGGGACGGAATTCTAAGTGGATCCTGTTAGGAACCCATTAGAACAATTTCGGAAAGAAAGATTGTTCAAGAATCTAATGAGTTGAATTAATTTATATTGCACATAGTAATATTTTTTCAGCACCTGAAGAAAATCTTCCAACAAAATCATGTATTTATATCCTGTTGTAGGAGTGAGTGAGGCTTTAAGTTACCATCTCCTATTTTTGTGTTTTCTTATTTCAAACCAGGACTCACTATATCTAATAGGGTTTCAAATTCAATGATGTAATAACTGACATGGGAGACATGAACCCTCTGGAACAGTTATTTTTTATCGGCATGTTTATGTGGGAATATGTTAAGGAGGTTTTATTAGGTATCTCTACTGCATTTGTGTTTGGGCCAAGATACTGTATGATCATGTACGGATGATAGGAGGTATTGTGCTCGGTGAAATAGGTGTCTTTTGCATTGACATCCCTATCTCCAAAACTAGCTTTCTTATTTTTTTATCCTATTCCTTTGGTTCAGCAGTCCTTTATTAGCTTACCAAAGTGGTTTTCATGAGTAAACAGTTGGATTATATTAGTTATGTTCAATTGCATTCTCGTTCTGTTTCTGTCGGGTATCTTGGTTGTTGACCCATTCAGCTCCTCCAACCTGCTACTTCTATCTTGTTGGCTTGCTCACATGTTTTGCTGGTTGAGTCCTGTAAAAAGATGTTCGCAGTTGTATTTCTAGAAATGCCTTTGTAATCTCTATGCATCCAACTATACCCTCCATATTCATAAATGCTAGTTCATATAACGACTGTACCTGTCCCTTCTCCGGGTCTTGCAATTAACCCCTTTGATGCAGAGGCAAATTACAGAATATGGAGGGCTAAAATACTTGAATAGTTGAATGGTCTTTGTTTATGGGCTGAAACCTAATCTGTTATAGTGGCCAGTATTTTTGCTGGCTTTTAAATGCTGTAAAAACAGGCCCAGCTCTGAGCCATCCTTTATTTCTTGGCAAGTGTTTTATAATCCCTGGTATTAGATTACCAACCTTCAACTTTGGTAGTCTATCTCCTAACCTTTAGACCTTTCTATTTTTCACGATGAGGAACTATGCATGTTGAATATATCTTATTATCCTTATTTTTCAATCCGGTGAACTGACTGATAACCTTACTTGGCAGGTAAGGCTTTATAGAGGTGCAACATCGTCTATTATCGGGGTGGCCTTCGAGAGTTCACTTCCCTTCAGCATTTACTCAGAAACAAAATAGTCATTACAGGTTTGTAGGATTTGAATTGTCTGAAGCTGTCAATGTTTTTTTTTTTTGCAGCTGAGATGATTTGTTGCATTTATTATGGAGTTAATATATAACCTTCTTTTTCATTAGCATATGAGAGGAGTAGAAAGTAGCAGGCCACAACACTCGGTAATTATTCCTTCTGCAGCTTATGCTGGAGCTAATGACCAGTTTTATATTATGCCCTTCAGAGTCAAATAAAGGCAAGTGCAGTGGGCTGTTTGTACATTCTGCAAAGGGTTAATTGCTAACAACAACATTATGTATTGTCCACATCCCTAATTTTAACGAAATATTCCAAATTTTGTAAGTAAACGACCGTGGTCAAAAGATAGTGTAGTTTAAGAATGTGACAACACATAATGTAGTTTTTTCGCATGTAGACAATACATAATGTAATTTTTAGCAATTAACCCTTCTGCTAATGTTTTGTCCTCTTTATTTTCCATTGTGCTCTTGTGAGTTCTGAGACTGACCTCTCCAGTGTAGGATGCAAATTCAAGGCACAGACTCTTTAGTTCCAAAGTCCAGTAGATACTCCTTTCCTCTTGCTTGTTCCTTTAAAACTGAAGGAGTGAGGATATCTTCTCTTTAACTCAAATTTTTTATGTTCTTTTGGGTTGATGTTTTTTCCAGATCAGAGGCATTATCTTTGGGGAATGCAATATTTTTATGAACATGACCGGTATCATATGCAATTGAGATTGTTAGTGCAGGATTAGGTGGTGTAGCGGTAAATATTTCAAAATTCAAACTATATAAGGAACGTAATTGTGCTTTAAACTTCTTGCAGTTCTGGCCTGCTGTATTTCCCTTGGACGTGGCAAAAGCCATCATCCAGACTCAGATAAAACCTGTTCAAGAAATCCTTTACAGATTTTGAGTTCGTTAAGTCAGATACCCCGCTTTCCTCTATAAATACTATACTAGTTTTCCACATTCATGTGGTATAAACTACTTAATTTTTGAGATAATAGCAAAATTTGCTTACACTTTTTTGCAAGTTGGTAAAAACCATTGCAAGTTGGCACCGTCAACAACATTTTCTTGCACGTCTGTTATGTTTAGTGCAAAAGGGTAAATTTGGTCACGTGACTCCCCAACATACCAATTTTCGTAAAGTTGGTATGGAATTTTTTTCTTCTTGAATTACAAAATAAATTTATTTCTGAATTTTGAAGTATTCAATTTTGTCATTTAAAGGGGTATTTTCAACTTTTCCTTTGATTTTTAATGGTGCTATTGACGATGCAAAATAATAATAAAAAACACAGTATTAACTCTACTTGCTGGTTCTGGTTCTGGTTTGGTTTGGTACTGGAGCAGGCCAGATCCGGGTTGTGGCTCTGACCCGGGTCTGGCTCTTTGACTGGGTTTGACCGGGCTGGAACAGATCCGGGTTCTTGGGCCTGGTCTTCTTTTTGGGATGTTTTCCGGACCTGTTCGTTGTGGCTTCTGGGTTTCGTCTAGCTTCATCGTGGGAGGCGTTTTCTAGCTTGGATTCGTTATGCTTCTGGTTTCGTCTCCGGTCGTCGTCGCGGAAGGTCTTTTATTCTCTCTTAGGCTTTATCTATAACTAGTAGGCTTACTGCTTATCCTTCGATTTAGGCTACTTTCGTTTTCCATTGTACTCCTGTCTTGTTGCGGGGCCCGTCATTCTTCAGGTGTTGGCCTATGACGGGTTGTACTGGGTTTTCAGGCCTTGGAATCGAGAAGTCCTTCTTCTTACGGATCTTGAGTTTTGGTGTTTTTACACCGTTATATCTCTGCTGTTATGCGATGTTGGTCGCCGGCGTGTCGGTTTCTTTTAACTCGCTGAGTTTGAGTGCCGATGAGATACAGTTTTCTCCTCAAGTTAGGGTAAAGTCTTTGTTGAGTACTTTGAAAGACGGCTGCCTCTTCTACGCTTTTTGGTTGACAATCTGGGTTTGAGACCTTTCTTTGGGTTTCATGGTAGCTATATTTGGGTGTGAGTCTCCTTTTTTAGCTGTCTTTTTTTCTTTCTCGAGTCTGCGTACCCCTTCTCACTTCTGGGTCTGCGTACCCATACACTTTAGGGTCTGCGTACCCATTCACTTCTCTTCAGAGGTTTCCCCGGTGGGGGGCTTCCGGGTCTGCGTGCCCTTTCATTACTTCTGGGTCTGCGTACCCATTCTTGCTCTCTGGGTCTGCATACCCACTCTCTCAGGGTCTGCGTACCCACTCTCTCAGGGTCTGCGTACCCATTCTCATTCACTCAGGGTCGGCGTACCCATTCTCTCTCACTTAGGGTCTGCGTACCCGTTCACTCAGGGTCTGTGCACCCTTTCACTACTGGGTCTGCGTACCCATTCACTACGGGGACTGTGTACCCTTACTCCTCTGGGTCTGCGTACCCGTCCTTGTTTACTACTTCACTTTTGGTTTCTAAACTCCCGCCTTCAATCTGTAGACAGATTGTAGACAGGTGGTTTTTTTTGTAACCTTTTTCTTCCTCAGGAGAGGGTAATTTATCATATGCTTTCGCTGATAAAAAAAACTCTACTTGCAAAAACTGCAAACCACAAGGTCAGGTTTTACAATTACCCCTGATTTTTAGTTTGTATGTACTGAATGGGATGCGACTCTGTGGATTGAGCACCTATCAATGTTAAGAGTGTTGTAATTTCTGTCATACATGACTATTGTGTAAAGAGTGAAAGAGAACACTGAAACACGAATCGAGGACCGGCAGAGTCTGGGCCGGTATTAGGGGTATGTTCGCCAATGAACTACAGATGTTAGAGGTGATTTTGGGTGGCAACAGGATGACTTAAATACTTTTTGATTCGGCTAGTAATATCAACACTACAATATCTCCCCTCCTACCCCCTAAAGGATACAGACTATCAGCGGGTACTCGAGTTGACACTCTCACAACTTGCAAGAGGCCTATCATGGGTCCGAGATACACTTCAAACAACCTCGAGTTAATGGCAAATTGCGTCCTTTGTTTTCTAGTTCTTTTTATTGGTCATAGTGTATCTACGAGACAAAGTAAAACAGTTTTACGTGTCCAGAGCGTCGGTACATCAATCTTATTGTAGGGTCCAGGACTATAATTTGATAGTTAGAGTCTATGACCCTCTGCCTGTATAAAGATTGTATCAACAAATTAAAGTTTAATAAAATGTTCTATTCGGTTCAAAAAAATTATGAATTAAAATTAGTATATAAATATATATATTTTTATTTTTGTAAACAATTATTAGATCAATTAAATTTCACTCTAATAATGAACAGTGGAAAAATAAAAGTACAGATGAGTAAAGTTACAGCAGTTGGGCCCTACACACAACTATACTATATCATCGCGGTCGACTCTACAAAGCTAACCCAATCTTCTTCTTCAATCCTTCCGAATTGGGGATAAGCCTCTGCGCTTCACTCCACTCCTCTTCCAGTCAAACCAGAGCTCAAATCAGTCATCCATGGCGTTCACGGCAGCTTCTCTCTCCCCCTTCTCCTCTCTCTCCATTTCCAACGCCACTCGACGCCTCTCTCTCCCCCCTCCAAAACCCACCTTCTCATTCTCCCCCAAACCCTCTCCCTCCTCCCTCAAATTCGCGCCCATTAGGGCCTCCGACGAAGAAAAAGACCCCAGCCTGTTCGAGTACTCGACCCCAGAAGACGACGACGAGCCTTTCCCCTTCCAGGAGCCGCCGGAGGGATACGAAGAGCCCCCGATGTTCGACGACGGCCCTGAGGAGACCGAGGACGAGATCGCCGCCCTCTTCGAGGAGGTGTACGGGCCCGCCTACAGCGGGGTCAGCGTCCTCGGCAATGACATCCTGGTGATGGACTCCAAGTTCAAGAAGGCCACGAAATGGGGAGGCACGGAGGTGGTGAAGGATAGGGTTAAGGATGGGTTCGAGGAGCGGGTGGTGCAGGTGAGGAGGGTCACCAAGGTGGTCAAAGGAGGAAAGAACATGCAATTCAGGGCTGTTGTGGTGGTCGGAGACAAGCAGGGCCATGTCGGCGTCGGGGTTGGCAAGGCCCAGGAGATTGCTGAAGCTGTCGCCAAATCCGCCGTCAATGCTCGCCGGAATATCATCAACGTGCCCATGACCAAATACGCTACATTCCCTCATAGGTAACTTACTCCACCGTTCTTCCCCAAAAACTGTTTATTGAGGATATCTCAATTGTATTATCCATATTTTTGTGAAATTATTTCATTAGAGTAGAAAACCTGTCAATTAACCACAAACTTCTTAGGAAAACAATGTTTTTATTAGTTCAGGTGCTAATTTACCTATCAAAATGGAAAATGTAGTATGGTTGGTGACCCATCCATAGAACTTGGTATGGAGGAAAAGGAGTGATTGATTTGCATTTTGTTTTCAGTTTTGGATGTGGGTAAGTTTTCAAAACATTTGCCTTCGCAACATTATCGATTTAGCCACCCAAAAGTGTGAAATTTTTGTGGAGGGTAGGTGTTAGAGTATATATGAAACTTAAAAGCTGTGATTGAGTGCCAATCATAAGCTCTGGTAGTTGAGTTGATTCTCTAATCTATGGTAAGTGTCTGAATAATTGCACCATGTTGGTTGATAAAACTATAACAGTCTTCTACTATTAATTTAATTCAATTAAGCTGTTAGTTGAGTCGGTACCTTGATGTGAAGTCAAAGATCAACCTAACGGGTAGTGTATGAAAGTATAACAGGGCCCTCTTCAACTATCAAGTTGATTGAGCTTTTAGCTGAGTTTAACTAATCCTCTAAGAATAGGTAGCTTTCTCAGTTAATTCCCACAGTGATTATTGACATATACTCGTGGTTTTGAATCCTATAGTTGGTTCTGTGCATGTTTATTTATATAAACTTAATTTGTCTGATAAAAAAACTTAAATTTCTGCATTCAATTTAGCTGGTTTGCAAGTTAAAATATGTAGATTGGCCTAATTTGGGGTCTCAAAGAAAGTGGAAAGCAGCCTATTATTTTTGACTGCAATGTAGCAAACCCATAAAAAATAAGTTCAGAGCAAAAAATGATAAACATGTCTCACTCACCTGATCAAATAGAAACTAGCGGTTGCAGGTTGGAAAAATGATAATCTTATTTTTGGTTGGTGTAGTTTTATAATGTATATAATGAGTTGAGTTCTGAATTTCTTGCTGCTTGGATCTCATTTATGAATCTTAACATGCTCCTTAATATGTGCTACTGAAGTGATTGGTGTTGGGCACCTGAAATATATATTTTTGGTTATAGCCACTTGTTCATGCCTTGAATCGTTTTCCAATTTACAATTTGGCAGATTAAATGAAAAGTGATTTCTTGTCATGGTATGTAAGGCTTTAGGATTCATAAGATGCCCTATTTAAGTCCCAAAACTGGGAACAATGTTGATGTTGGGGTGTTTTGAAATCACATCAATTAAGAGAACAGAGTTACAGGTAGAAACAAATAAGCTTATCTCTCCTGTCTCTTCTCTAAATGCTTGGCTACTGCATGTACCAGAGCATTTCAAAAGAGAGGGAATAAATATATTTTTTCATCGTTATAGTTTTGCATCATGAGTTTTCTGTCCAAATTACGTGGCCATATGATAACTACTTGCATATTTTTTTTTCTTCTGATCTACAATTATTGAAATGTATCAATATTTGGGCTCAAGACCCCACCCCTTATGTAGATGAGGATCTATTTTTGGGCCTTGACCCAACAAGAGTTGGTGAGGTTTGAAAGAGTGATATTGTATTGACTATGAGGAAATGAAAATGGCAGGGCTGATGGGTATTACGGGGCTGCAACTGTGATGCTGAGACCGGCCCTTGCGGGATCGGGAGTGACAGCTGGAGGTGTGGTGAGAGTGATTCTAGAATTGGCGGGAATTAAGAATGGTTTGGGGAAGCAATTGAGGAGTAAGAACGCCCTTAACAATGCCAGAGCCACGCTCGAAGCAATAAAACAGATGAGGCAGTTCTCTGAAGTTGCTGAAGACAGAGGGATCCCCATGGAGCAAATGTGGCAGTAATGTGTCCTCTCTAATCTTTTTTGTTAATTCCTCTTCTGGCTCAGATACCTTTATGTGTAAGTTTCATTTCAACTATGTATTCATTTCCTGTAATACTTACTTCTCTCTCTTTCCAGTTATAGCAATTTTATGCCTCAATTTGGGCAACAACTTGATGATATCGGTTGATAACAAATAGCAATATCAGAGTAGTAGAACTTAATTCAAGCTTGAACGAGTTTGACAAGTTAAGTTCAAATTCAACTTAATTGAAAACAATTGGGTTCTGAACTTATTTAGTATGTAGTAAACTTTTTTTAGGTAAACTACAAATGACCAATGTTCTAAAAGTCGCTAGACGCTAGTCGGGCGGCTAGGTCCTTCGAGTATTAATCGGGGACTAGACGGGGATTAATCGGATTTGTATTTTTTATTATTTTTAATAGATATATTATTATATGTGGAAATAAAATATGAATTTCATTATATTAAAATGGTAAAAAAATATCTAAAATACCTAAACAATCACACCAAACAACTCAGAAGAACAACACCTAATATCACCAACACCATAACCATCTAATTATTTTTAATTGAGTCAGTATACGACACAAAATTGTTGGAATCGCCTAGTCGGCTAGGCGGGTCGGCTAGGCGTAGGCGGGCGCCTAGGCGGCGTCCAGTCGGGATTTTTAGAACATTGCAAATGACTACATTTAAGTTGGCACGTTTACCCTAAAGTTCAAAAACTGTTGATGCATACCCTGAAGTTACAACTTGTAACTAGAAACCCCCGTCAGCTAAAATGACAAAAATACATTCAATTACACTTCAATAATTATTTTTTAAAAATTATTTAAAAATCACTTTTGTTATATATATATTTACTTATTAAATGACTTCATTTTTATTTAAAAAATCACTTCTGTTTTATTTTAAAAAATATATAAAAAAAAATCACTGAGGATATTTTCGTTATTTGAACTGGCAGAATGAGTTTCTAGTTACAAGTAGTAACTTCAGGGAAGGGATCAGGAGTTTTTGAACTTCAGGCTAATCATCGGTTAAACGTGCCAACTTCAGGGTATACATTTGTAGTTTACTCAACAAATTTTTTTTTTACAAAAGACTTGGTGAATTATTGTTCATAAATTCATTAATGGGGTTAATTTTTATTTTTGCAAAGTAGAAAATAATCCTATAAAAGTGCGTACATGATGGTTACAAGTATAGAAACAGAACACTTAATGTAAATAATAAAATTGTCATTTAAAAAAATTGATGTCACGTGTTGTTATTAATAATTAATCTCGTTTGTCGTTCCTAAAATTTTCAAAAAAACTACCTATGGATGAAACTCTTGTATTGTTCAGTGTGTTGTCCGGTATATATATATTTTAATGAATCTTTTTGTTCGGAAAAAAAGAATTCGGTTAGAAAATAGGATAATGTAATTCCTTTGATTTTTTGAAAGAATTTCTTCTGATTTAATAAAAGAAAAGCTTTATCAAAAAAATAAAAATAAAAGAAAAGCTTATGGAGAGAATCCGTGCGAGCCGTACCATAGAGAGCACCGTTGGATCAGCCAAATACATAACAGATCTCTCCGTACCTCACATTCTCTCGGATGGTGACACCTGTCCCCGTACTCTTATAATTCAATTATTCTTCGGTTTTCTATCTCCAACCAACCAACGAAAATAAAAACAAAACATTGAATTTAATAAATATTCAATTCTCCGTCTTTTGCTCCTTTTCTCCTTCTCTGACTTTTGCCGAGTGTGAGAAATAGTCTCTGGTCCCACCACCACCACCACGCGCCACCACCGCCGCCGCTGGGACCCGGAGGCCCCACCGTAAGAGTCGGGTCCACGGAACCTCTATTACGCCCCCACAAGTTTCTCTCTTCTCTTGCCCTCCGTTCACGATACCTACAGAGTCCCGATTACCATCTCTAACTTCACCTTCCATGGCGGATTTGTGCTGAAACGACTTGATCGAATCGATATCACCGTTCGGCAATAGCTTATTTGACGATACGGTGCGTACCATGTCGTGTTTAGCAATCTGGATCTATGTTCAATCGATACTATTTTATATTATTAAAACTAGTCCTCTACTGTGTTTTGATTTAATGCGGTGTGTGTAACGATGATTATATATATTTATATAATCATGGGTGTTTCTTTATTATTGATTTAGTAATACTTTTAATGAGAATTTTTTTTTTTTTTTTCATTTGTTTATTGTTTTGGTCTGTGTGGGATCTTCCAGGCTATGAAGGATGGTGGTATTTGACTTTGAATCTAATTACAGGGAAAAGGAAGGGAAGGAAGAGAGGAACAAAGAAGGAAATAGAAGGGTTTGGGTCTGTGAAGGATAAGGATTCATATGAATTTCAGTGGTCTTTAGTTGATGGGTTTTCTTGTGTGCATGTTCATGTCTGGTCTTGATTGGAATTGAAAAATCTCTTTGTTGTCGGGTTTTGGCTGAATCAGATATCTGATATGGCTCTTTCTCTGCTGATTTTTGATGGGGTTTGAGAAATTTAGCTCTGTCTGCCTTCTGCATAGGAGTAGGATTGTTAGGAGTAGGATTGTTAGATTGGAACTGGTCTGAGGCTGATTTGTTGTTAGGGTTTGTGGGGTTGAGTTTCTGTAAAGGAAAGGGGTGTGTCGAAGAAAATGGAGGAGGAATCTACTTCATGGATTAGGAGGACTAAGTTCTCTCATACTGTTTGTCATAGAATGGACTCTACAAGATTGCCTTTCTCTGTCCAGCCTCACAGTCCTAGGTTGCAGTTAAGGCCAGGTACAGATACAGGTACACTCACGCCTAAGGCCGCAACTCTAACTAGTTTCAAATCTGCTCAAATTCATACCCCGATTCAAAGAAACATGGTTACAAAGCAAAGATCCTTGTCTCCTTCTCCTGAAACTGCTCTTTCGGATACCTTCAAGGAAGCAAGGTCCCAGCAAAAGAGGTTCTCCACTCCTCATCCCCGTAGAAGAGAGCTTTTTGAGAAGGGGAAGGGGAAGGGGAAGCAAGAGACTAAATCACCCACTTTAGCCTCAAATAGCAGCCCCCTTAGGCACTTTAAGAAAAGTTATGATAAACTCAAGAGCAAGAAGGATTCTTCTTGGACCAAATACTTTGATCATGGTGGAGGAAGAGTTACTGCTGTTGATGCCTCTGATGAATTGAGTGTGGACCTCTCAAAGCTCTTTCTTGGGCTTAGGTTTGCTCATGGAGCAAATAGTCGGCTTTACCATGGGATATACGAGGACGAGACTGTTGCAGTAAAGATTATTAGGGTACCGGATGACGACGAAAACAGAGCATTAACTATTAGATTAGAAAATCAGTTCAAGAGAGAAGTCACCCTTCTCTCACGGCTTCAACATCAAAATGTCATAAAGGTGATCAAATTCTTAGCATATACCCATTTCACAATGTCATTTGGTCATAATACCACACTATTTCTTTCGTGTTTCTCTTCATTTGATGAACAAATGAGTATTGTCTAAAACCTTTTGAAATATCAACATTTTATGATCCTAATTACTTGTATAATGTGAAACAGTTTGTAGCAGCATGCAAAAAGCCACCAGTTTACTGTATAATTAATGAATACCTATCTCAAGGTTCTTTGAGGTCATACCTTCGCAAGCTGGAGCACAAATCTCTTCCGTTGCAAAAATTGATCACGTCCGCTCTGGATATTGCACGAGGGATGGAATATATTCATTCTCAAGGCATCATTCATCGGGACCTCAAGCCCGAGAATGTTCTTATTGATGAGCAATCCCACCTGAAAATAGCTGATTTTGGAATAGCTTGTGAGGAGGCGTATTGTGATTTTTTGGCTGATGACCCAGGAACATACCGGTGGATGGCACCCGAGATGATAAAAAAGAAGTCCTATGGGCGCAAGGTGGATGTGTACAGTTTTGGACTCATCTTGTGGGAAATGGTTGCCGGGGCAATTCCTTACGAGGATATGACTCCCATCCAAGCTGCTTTCGCCGTAGTCAATAAGGTATGTTATTGAATTGTACTCTTAATGACATCTATCTGTTTGCTTGCAAATCTTCATGGTTTATTTTAGTTATTTTTTCGACAGTTCTTGACCGTATGTTAAAAGTTTAATTCACTCCAATATCTCATATGCAATTTCGTCGATAAAAGAAGTTACAATTTGATGCAATAGCTGGGAGCCTATCTACTCATCCACTTTCACTGACATTACTTTTAACCCTTTGGGTCATGCACTTAAAATGTATAGAGAATAAATGTTCAAGCTGTGATCTTTTCTTGAGTTTGTATTTGCATCACTATGTTGATACTCATACGTTTAGTACCTTATTCCACTGCTAATAAGAATTGTATTTCTCCGAACAAGCATTAATTATTTTGCTATCCTTTGACCCACTTTCATCTTTAGGAAATATTATTGAACCATTCCAAACAACAATAACCACATATTATATTTTGTCTCTATCACTTTATTTATGCTCCTTGGATGATAGAAACTACAACAAACAAGTTCGTGTCTTGGTACTTCCATATCAATTTTATCTCATCCTGTCCCATCTCGGTCCAATGAAAAATATATCGTTGTCTTGTTTTATCTCATTTTTTAATATCTTTCTGGTACTCTTATTCAATTTTTACTTTTGCGGTAATACGTTGAACAACCTATTCTTCTGGTTGCCTATAGGTCCTTTAAGGGGAAATTACGTTTTACTACTCTATGCTATACATGATTTGCAATTTACTGCACTGAATTTTAAAATGTGCTGATTTGCCACCTTAATCTTTAAGTGTTTCATTTCACCACCCTACACTTTGAACATGTTGCACTGTTGGTTAAGTTGTATATCAATTGGTTACGTTTTTACATGATGTGATTAGCCCAGGAAGACATAATTTTAAGCATTTCATATTCTCTAAACCCTTAATTTAATGAATTCGATACAATAATGCAACAAATGTAAAGTATAGGGTAGTAAACTAACATATCTAAAAGTTGAGAGTAGAAAATTGACACACTTTAAAGTTCAGGGTAGTATTGTGCAAGTTGTGTGTATAACATAAGATAGTAAAACATAATTTCTTCTTTTAAAACTACATGTTTCTCTTATCTAAATAGTTACATATTCTGATAAACTAAGAGTAGGGTACAGAACAAGCTATAGCACGATAGGGCCTCAAGCATTGTAGTGAAGATTTGTAAACTTTGTGAGGGGTCGGTAGGAGCAACGTTTTTTCCTCACTGGTTATATTGCATGAAAATGGAGTGGTTATATTACACACCAATGTTCATTTCAAGGAAACCTGTCCCCTCTGTTCAATTGCTGGTTGTATACAGTAAAATATGCCTTATTACATATCAATTACTCATGCTTTGAAATAGAATTGGCTTTAGTTAAGGTACTTCCTAAACTAACGTGCAATACTTTCAGAATTTGAGGCCCGTTATGCCAGGTGACTGTCCACTGGCCATGCGGGCTTTGATTGAGCAGTGTTGGTCCCTGCAGCCCGACAAGAGGCCTGAGTTTTGTCAGGTTGTGAAGGTATTAGAGCAGTTCGAGATCTCCCTTGCTCAAGATGGCACGCTGAATCTGGTTCCAAACCCAACCTGCCAAGATCCCAAGAAAAGCCGCCTTCACTGGATTCAAAAGCTAGGTCCCCCGCATACTTCCAACACCTCACCGGTGCCTAAACCTAGGTTTATTTGAAAATCTCTCTACCTGGGTTTTGTAGTTTCACCAGGTCAGTTGTAATTAAAACATATTTTTTTGTTATCTATGCAGTGGTTGATGTTTTGATTGATGATTGTACTTTTCTTTGTAAGTTTCGTGTGAGGATGAATAGATTGGTCATTGGTAGGCCTGCTTTGAGTGGAGATTAGTTTATTATTGCTTTCAGGTTATACGGGTTATCATTTATTTTTCGATACTGTGAATATCTTGACTCGTATGAATTTGAAATATCTTCCGAATTTGTTGTTTCTTGTAGTTTTGTGGGTATTAAATAAAAAAAAGTTACTGTAAATTTCATAGCAATATAATGCGTTATCAAATTACCCTAATTGGTTTATCTATTTGTTTATATCATTTTCAAATTCGCTTGCATGTCAAGTATGATTATAAGTGTAGTACATTTCCAGTGTGATACCTTTTATAGGGTTGAACTCAACAGCAAATGAATGTGTCATAGTAAAATTTTATCAAAATTTGCATTACAATTATCAATGGATGATTAGTTGAATTTTGGTAGAAAATTGGAGGATGAGCTTGACTATTGTACAAAAATTACACCAACTCATAAGCCAAAATATCTCATTTTTTCAGTTGATAATTCATTATAAACATCTGATATTTGGAATCACTTTGCCACAAACATCTCTGAACTACATTGATGCTCACTTTTATCCATAATTACCCCTACACAAAAGTAACAAAACTTTTGGCTATCTCCTTCTTAACTTCCAGCTCCACTCTTAGCTTTAGTGTAATTTTTTTCCTGACTTGTTTCTTGTTCCAACAAAAACAAATTTTCATCTTTCACCACTACAATTCTATCTTCTAATTCTTTCATTTTCTCATGCATTTGAGGCAACAGTCTCCGGCTAAATAAATGCACATGTCTTTTTCTCAATCCATTTGAAAATTTTGCACTTGGTATCACTCTATCAAAACAACAAATTCAATTGCTGAATAGAACTATAGAACAAAAAAAAAATCAGCTCAATCAATTTGATAACCGAAACCAATACTTTCCACAACCAACAAACCTTCTACGAGGATTTAATTTTGTGGTTGAGTTCGTATTAATGCAAGAACTCCACATTAGCAAAACATGCCTCCTTCTACCTTCATCTCGTTTGATTCACAGAATTGTCCCCCGCCAATATCTTCCAAATCTCTATCCTTGGCCTTTGACTTCTTATCCAACTGAGTCAAACCAACCTCGCGTTTCTTTGCTTCAGCGCGCATTTCTCTGTTGTTTCAGCTCACATTTCTCATCGTTACATCATCCATTTACAAAGGGGAGGTACACAGGTAGTTTGGCCATTTAAAAAAAATACAAGGTCGTGTGAAACACATATGTGCAGTTTTCCGTCCAAAATAACCAGTATGTGTAAAATGAAAATTTATAAAAGTTTGTGTATCTCATACAAAAATATAGCTAGGTGTATTTAAATGAGAATCCATGAATAGTGACGTGTAGATAGCTGAAATTTTCCTATATATTCCTTGGACTCATTGTCCATGGATTTGTAACAAATTTTGAAGACATGGAATTAGAGGATTGGGACCAAGCTATCCGTTTTGGAAGTCTTTCCAACAGTACACATTCAAGTTAGGTTTTATAAAGGCTAAGTTATATAATCTATGTAGAGTACAACCTACCTAAACTTCCATAATGCTGAAATGGAGTAACCATAAAGGTTGCCCTTTATATGCTATCATAACATTGTCAACACAATTATACGTCATAATATTGTCAACATAATCGACACATTATTTATATATTTTTTTAATATAGAAATTATTCTCATGAACAAAAAGGCGATTAGATGAGGTACATATTTGTCGTTGTTAGACATGTAATAAATTTTCTTTTTCTTTTTTAGAGTTTTAGCATTCTCTGTCTCGTACTCGAGACTAGTCCCAGGAAATTTAAGAGAATCAAAGCCTCTTCGACTTCTTTCATCCCATGTTTATAACATTGACATGTTAGTTAGCCTCCTCGACCGTTGGACATTCCAGCTTGATGTATCAGCTGAAAATATTGAGGATTAATTAAAAATCAAAATAACATATATTAATCAATTATTTATATATAACAAAATATTCTATGGTTGCAAAGCAAAATTTTAATTTTCACTAACTTTTAATTTTCACTAACTGTCTATCATTAGATTTTATACAAGAATCGAGAGTAGGTACTTGCTTTGAAACAAAAAAAAATGTATATATTGATATCGCAGATTGAAATAAGATATGGAGAAAGATATTTAGAATTTGAACCTGAAAATAGGATGCAAGCTTTGCCTGCAATTCTTTATGCTCTTGCTTGAGTTGCTGGAAAGCCCTACAACATCTGTAGATTTCAATCAGTTGAGAGATCAGTAATTAATAAATCTTGTAGTAATTACATACAAAAATGAATCCTATCAATCCTATGAGTATCTCATTTATTTATTTTAGCAAAAATTAAGGATTAGCGAAATCATTTCTTAATTTCTCCGTATCTTTTCGCAAGAGAAAAATGGACACTCATTTTATGACAGATAGAATGACATTTTTTGGGGGTTAATTACCTTTAGTGCCCCTTATGTATTGGTAACACACTGGATAAAATTTTGGTCAAGTTTAGGCCATTTTGACGACCTGTGACCAATTCATAAGGCGTGTAATTGTCCCGTTACCAATACATAAGGGGTATTAAATGATGTGTGATCAATTCATAAGGGGTACTAAATGTGTGTTACCAAAACGTAGGGAGTGTTTTTGAACGTTACCAAACGAAAGGGTGCTAAAGGTATGTTACCAATAGAAAAGGGGTACAAAAGGTAATTAACCCATTTTTTTGTAATGAAGTGTCAAATCAAACCCTTTTTGTAAAAAATAGTGATAAAAATATACCTATGTTTAATTTTCCTGGCTATAATCTAAAAAAATCTTAGTTTAGAAAATATATTTTCATTTTAAGACACAGTATAATATTACGAAGGAAAATGTGATATAAAACAGAGTGAGTACATACCCTTCGGCATTTCTGAACTTGCAATACTCCCGGAACAGTTGAGATTCGTTCTTAACTTTTGTTGCTCCAATGCTACACATCAATCCAAGTGGTTATTAAATGAATGTAAATTGGATCTACAAACTATAAATTTGTTTAATTATTTAATTTAGTATATATCTCAAAAGAAAACAGATTAAATTAAGAGATCCATCTCACAAATTCTTGCTACCGTAGATAAGAATAGGTTTCATTCTCGAATATCGAATCTAATGACTTTCTCAAACTTTAGCACTGAAGTGATCAAAATTGTTTATGTTGTACCTTGAACTGCTACCTTTGAACTGGTGCATTAGATCATCCAGCTTATTGAAATCCAGAGGCCTATTCATTCTGCGAAATATAGTTATATAAGCACAAACATTAAACAAATGACTCATATACATGTACATAACAAATTATTGACAACTATTTAAATTTTATGTTTCTTACAGTGCGACTTCGACATTGTTAAGCAGCTTAGCCGAATCATCGTAGAACAGTGTCACAATTTCCTCCACAAAATTAGGGTTAGTCTCGTCTTGCAAATCCTCCAACTGCAAGAACTGCTCTGCTTCAAGGTATCCCTACAACCATACACAATACAGTTTTTCAAAAAAAATATTCCCATTTCACATTATACTAGTTTATATAAATCTTGAGAATTATTTTTCAAATTTTCTTTACTACTTAATTCAATCAACATTAATACTTTGTTTCCTATTCACTGTTTAACAATTTTGGGGGCGAGAACATGCCCGTTTAACTATTGCATCAGTGCTCATCATCACTTCATGCTACAAATGGTAATTCATTGGAGCCATCGAAGTAAAACTATAATGCTTTTTTCACTGTTGAATAGACAATTTCAATTCTAAATTGCATAAATATAACGTAAAATAATGTAACAAAGAGAGTAGAAAGAGTACAAACCTGATCAAAAAAGGACCTCCTCATGGAGGCAACCTGATGTTGAAGCTGCTTTCTGTCCATTTGAATCTGATAAATTGAGAGATGCAAATGAGAAGAGAGATATGAAAATGTTGGGGAAGAAACAATCTGCATTTATAGTGCAGATATGATGGAGATTGGAGGGAGATGTATGATAAGATCAAAAAAATGTTAAAGATGGCAATAAAAGGAATAAAATCAAAAAGGGGTTCAGAAAAATATCTCAAATCAAATGCTTGGAGATTCAGATATACTGCCCTTTTAGGGTGCAAAGCCAAGGTTTCTTAAGAATGTTGGTTACTCCTATGAGACACCATATGTCAAAATATAAAATCCCAATTTGAATATAAAAGATCTTGATAAACTAATAAAATGGGCCTTTAGTTTTGAAGTTCGACCCTATATATTTAGCTTGACTTATAAATTTTTCATGCCTGGCCTACCGGAAGACGTCCGACATTACACATCTGATCTGATTGCTGGCTCTCTTGTAATCTTCTATCTATATGCAGGTAAGTTTCATCTTATAACCCACATACAGAAGTTCAGTCCTACGCACAAAAGTATGATATTTTATTTTATTTCAAAAGCTAAATTCATCATTAAATTATACAACCTGATATTTTAGTAACAATGAATTTTCTACTCGTAAACCATTTGAAACATATTGGTAATCACAATGATATTATATGACTAATTGATCTCAAAAAGGGAAGAATATGAACTTGGTTTCATATTGGTTCGATACGTAGGAAATGGACGATGAAAAGAAAATCAATGTCCACTCGCATGGCCACTGATATAAAGTATGCACGAATAGTGAGAACCTAATTTTCCTCTACAACTGGGAATGGGTCAAACTGGTCTTAAGATGGCACAGACTTCATAAATGATATATAATTTTGTATCTAAAATATCTATTTTGTATACTTTTAGTTGATTGGTCTGCGGCAACGTGAAGGAAGTGTCCCTAATTGGACAAAGTTGTACACTTTGGACACCAAAACTAAACAACTGTGAAGTTTTGAATACTAAATTTGAACGAAAAACATTGCTAATACTATTTTCAAGCAAAACGGATATTCGAGTGTCAATTTTAATAAATCTTGTAATAAGAGGAACATACAGTACACGTGTGGAGGATAAGGATCAAGTTATATTTGTAAACAATCCACTCTCTAGATCCCTTTTAACTTATGCATACAAGTATTGAGTAGAAAACAGCATCTCATATCAAGCAACTAGCTACAAAAAACAACTTCGACCACCAACCGATGGAAGGACCATCAAATTTGTGTATCCAATCACTTATTATAAAGATCATCTGGACTAAAGATCTACATATTCTTTGTATAGCCACTGTTAGTATGAGAAATCGAAGACAATCTTTCAATGCTCTAACTGATCAAACCTCACAGGCAATTTCATGATTTAGAGCTAGATTAGACCAGGAACCTAAATATTTCAAATTACTTCATCGACATGAAGGAGTAACGTCTAGTTTGAATGATTATGAAAATAACACGACTCCTTTCAAGATAAGTAGTGAATCCGAAATGCAACATCTGGCAGTGAGATAAGGTGGTCACATTCATGGGGAATCAAGATGAACATGGCATCACAAACATCCATATGCAATCATCTGGGCACAGCTACTGTATTCTATGCAATCAACACATGTCATCAATTCATGTGATTTTTTCGATACTGCGACACAATGGAAATTAAGATATTTTCAATGAAGTGGAGAATAATGTCAGCATGTCACAAGAGAATGCCAGATGAAGCCAGTAGGTATAAATCATAATTGTAGAGAACCAAAACTCGGGGAAAAGATCGATGAAATGATAACAATACCTTTTGCATATAGCAGAAACTGTTCCTTGGCCATGCCTTTCCCTGTCAATCTATCTTTTCTCTGCAATTCTGAACAAATGTTAAAAGAGGAAAAAAGATAGAGAATAAATATATGATTGGTTGCTCCTTTATTCTTTTGCCACCCACCCAAGAGAGAAGCCCAAGAGGAAAAGATGTTTCATGGTAACAATGATCTCTCTCTTTCTCTATTGTTTTTGTAGATGCTAGGTCACATCCTAATCTTTAGAAAAAACTAGAGGCTGCATGGGCAAAATGTATGAGAATGTGAATTTATGTTTTTTTCCCGTCATAGCCAAGGATTGATACTCCATGTCATTATCTCCTATCTTGATAAGAATACAACAATGGAGAAATTAACCCCACATGTAATATTGTGTTTGGTTCTTTACAAGGATAAATTTCGAAGAATGTTTACCCAGTTTAAATATCTTCTTCATCAAGTAATGAATCATCAACCACATGATAAATTTATTATAACAGAATACTGAATTCTCATGTCTGTAACAAAGGACAAAGAAAAGAAAAGAAAATCATACATGCAGTATCTTTGTTTACAATAGTATATTAATGGGAAAACCTCATATCAGTCCGATATTTTGACCTTTTTTCGCAGGTCAAGACTGTCCTCACCTTTGTTTTCATGTCCTGACAGTCCACCTTTTCGATATTATCAAATAAGGACAAAATCTGTAACAGAACTAACGATAGTATTGGAAAAGTCTAAATTACCCCTAACTATTCTTGCATGTCCTACCAGTAATGTGACCTTTTTTACTTTTTGATACATGAATATGAAAAAAAAATCATATTATTTTTTATTTATCCTTAATTATTTGAAAATATTAATTTCTTTTCATAATTCTTTATTAATCTTAATTTTTAAAAAAATCAGTTTTATTTATTTAAATCAATTTTATTTATAAAAATCAGTTTTTATGTATAAAAAATTAATTTCATTTTATTTTTAAAAAACATTTTTATTTTTAATCCCAATCTCATTCCCTTTTAAACCTTTTCTTTTTGGTATCTTTATTTATTTATGTTAAAACATATTAACAAATAAATAAAACCAAAATACAGTGAACATTTTCTTCTTATTTTTTAATTATCAATCAACCTCAACGATTCATACGTCCTCACCCGATGTGGCGGCGGAGGGAACGAGAAGGGAGCAAAGAGGAGCAGCTCCGGGGAAGGGCAGAACCGCCGCTCCATACGTCTTCACCCTATGTGCAGAACTCCGGTGAGGTCACGGGGAAGAAGAGAGAAAGGACATGGTTTAGATGAGGGTTATAGAGTTTCTGTAAGAGAGGAAGGGTAGACTTGGTATTTCCAAAAAAAAATTGGACATGTGAGCAGCACATGTATTTTCCATCCAAAAAAACTGTTAAGTTTAACAGTTTTTGTCTTTTTTTGAAAATGGAAAGTGACTTTCTGTACTGACATAATATTGTGAAAGCTCGACAGTACTTACTTGAAAAACGACCTTTGTCCACTGTACCGAAATGTTGTTACCCCTATATTAATTAAAGTCTGCAGCATATGATGATTTTGGTACATCACAAGAACACTCAACATGATTGGTAGAAGTATGCAATGAGATACATAATGAGTTATAACAACATTTTCCATATATTTAGATAAACATTTCCACAAAACCACTACTACAAATAACGCAGCAAACAATATATGCACAGGCACAGTGTCCTGGTTCACTGAAAAGAAAAAAGAATAAAAATGCATGCACCTGTCTAGTAAGGAGAGGTACCAGTAAGTCTATCAAACAATTGGCGGGGCTGTCACAATAAAACTACCTTTTCTCCTCGTGGAGAATAAATCTGACAAATAAAATCAAAAAGTTGTGGGCAATGATGGGTCATCAAAAACATTTGCTTTATTTAAGGTTGCTGTCTTACTTCCCTTTGACATAAATTCTTCATGCAGCATTGATTCTACTCATATTTACTTGGTAGACATTATTGACAGTGGCATCTGCAATATCTGCAGCTTGCATAGCACCTTCTACCAGAATTCTATCTACATATGCTGAATCAGCTGCGCATAGAGATCCGTACTCGAAGCAAAGGCTAAAGATTTATGACTCATACATAGCAAGTAGCAACCCTTAGTGTCTGCAAGCCTACACTCTAAAAGCAGATTCGTGACCACAACTACCATGTGAAGGTAAGGCCTCACTGGTCGAAGGAAGCCAACTAATCAAGCAAGCAAGCTGCAGAGCTTAATCCTCAGAGTGAGTATGCCCTTGGTCTAGAAGACATCCTTATTTTAACCACGAAAGGTATTGTGGCTGTCCTGCAAAACACTGTCTAAGGATCTATTTACTTGTGCTGTTCTGTAACTTGTTCTCTGTCAAAGAATCTATTTACTTCGTGAAATTTGCGTTTAGTGTTTATTTAGAGTCCAGAACCAGAATATTCAATAAAACAAATCCTCTTTACATCAAAGAAAGATTTGGTCTTAGCCTCTTAGGCAAGATAAATATCAATATCTCAGATTTGCTGTTACCAAATTGTATGTTGTCATGATATGGTTCATGTTCCATTAGACCTGGCTCCACTGGATTTGCTGTTACCAGGTTCAGATTGTATGTTGTTATGACTAAAGCATGGTTCATGTTCCATTAGACCTGGCTTCCATCCGCAATAAAAGAGCATGTATTTCACACTGAACCCAACACTTAAAACCGAATCTGGATCCAATATTTATATCATATGTCCAAGTGGGAGACGGTTACTTAACTCTCTGACAGGAAGGAGGAGGGAGAGAGAGAGAGAAATCATCTCTACACGATTTTTACTGAAGTGGCGCCAAACAACAAAACGATGGTACATGAAACACGATCATAACATGCACAAAATGTGCACGGAAAGAAAAGTAACACATCACCATGGATAATACAAGCGAAAGATAATGGCAAAATATGTAAATATCTAGCATGCCAATAGATTTTAGGCAACATATCAAAAGTATGCTAATTACATGGAAATTGTATCCCTCGTGGCTTTGGATAATTGTTTCGCATCATATGATAATCTATAAGGCATAAGAAAAGTGGACTGTTAACAATCTCACCTCCACATTGAGTCTCTCACCATATAAATGTGTTCAATCCTTACCCTTGCACACAATCCACCGGATCAAGTGGCCTTGCCTAATGAATTATGTTCAATGAGGTTCAGATATTGCTTGCTGGGGAGACTTAGGCCTAAGGAGGAGGGACAAGCTAAGCATATACATGTTGAATACAACCTTAACCCAACATCAATCATGCCTAAACTACATAATTATCAGGTGGAAAGCCAAAACACTCAAACAACCAGTTCATATTGATGCAAATGAGCAAGTTGAACATGACTGATTCCAAGTTTCAAACAGAAAATTTCGCAGGGCATCAACTTCCAGAAACATAAATAAATTATTTGTTTGACAGTGAAACATAAATAATTAATAAAAATATATGACTAGAACAAATCAAAAACAAAAATCCAACAAGAAAATACTCACGGAACCAACGGGTTGATTTCGCGGGGAGACTGACGGTGCTTCCGAAGCAACGAGAACCACGACGGCCATTTGAAGCGGTGGTTCGTCGGAATCGGTGCAGCGCAGGACCTGCTGATCGACATTGTCACGAAAAACACAGAGATCATGAAACCATAGTAGGACTCGATTGAAGTGATGTGTGTGGAGTACGAGACCGAGGGTTCATTAGCATTGATAAACAAAGTAGAGATGTAATCTGAGGAGGAAGAAGAAGATATGCGTGGAGGAGAACTTGAGAGTGGATGGAGGGAGGAGATGAGAGAGGATCGTGCGACCCTTCTTCTCTGGAGAGCTTGAGGATGAACCAGAGATTTGGATGGGCCTTACGTTACTCTGTTTGGATCATTCCTTTCCTAACGGCCCAGGGTGAACTTTAACTACATAATATTATTTTTTTTGTATATTTAGGGGCAATTTCATCCTTAAAAATACGAATTTAATCGATTGCATTGCAATAACAATAAGAATTAAACATATCATAATAAGATCTGAAATTCTCGAGTCGGTTGGTGGGAGCTGCTCTACTTCGATTTTAAGAGCATCTATAGTGGCAATCAGTTCGTTGGTAGAATTGCGCTGGCGGAGATTGTCGTCGCTGACGTAATCGACAACATCATGCGACGACGTCAACAGCTAGTTCTTTTTTGACCAACAGTTGACTCTTGAAAAAACAGTTTTTTTGGAAGAACACACAATTAATGACTATTTTGATCCAAATTGTATATAACTTAATATGTTTTTCATCCAAAAAATGACACTTTCCATTACCAACTCTTCCGTGCTTTGAAATATTTTGTCTCTATTTTATTATCGAAATGGCGAACAATTCCGATGCAAGATCAACGTGCTCATATTGCATTAAAGGAAAACTTCATCGAACACATTTGGAATAAGGGGCGACGGGGCTCGACCCACGTCCCCAACATAGATGGCTAGGGGAAACAACTGTCCCCACTGCTAGTTGACCTCTTAGTCACAATCGCGACGGAGCACAGGGTAAGTCCAGGGGTGGTGGTGGTAGATTGGTCTGGCGCGACGAAGGCATGACGATCGGTACAGAGGCCGCGTCGAGAGGTCCGTGGAGGAGGCTATCGAGGATGCATGTTCTTCGAGAGGCATTAGCTCTAGCATTTGGTCGTGCACGGGGAGAGGACCCAGTTCGTGCTTAGGGCTCTCAGTATGCCAGAGGCCGATCTGATGAGGTTAAGGCCCTCTAGATCGAGGCATTGCACTAGTTTTCTTCGACGGTTGGAGTTGCGTGTGGAGATAGTGGAATCATGCATGGAGTGCGGCAAATCGATATCAAGGATGTGGCGGCTATCTCTTAGGTGGCAGTAGGGTGGATAGGTACCGTAGGGACATGGTCATCAGTCGACGATAGGATGCACATGTCTGTCGTTAGTGCTCAGGTGATTTTTGATCTGATGTGAAAGGGTACTGACTCATAGGAATCAACTCACTACAATGGAGCGTCCAGGACAATAGAGGGGAGCGGTATATACCCCTGCCTCGCTCAATAAGGGTCGGGTGGACCGATGAGGAGCTTGAAAGTATCACCGTCTCACTGGTCATATGGTGGCATAGGTTTCCACCAAGTACCAACATGGTACTCCTCTACCCTATCAGAAGTCATGACTCTTACGTTTTTGGAACCCTCTTTTATCAATCGAGGGGGGAGGACGCACGCTGGATCCTCAGGAAAGTACATAGTCCGTCAAAGCGTAACTTTTCCGAAATTAGGCCCACTCTGTCCTAAATCATCGTCGATATGTATGTACCGATTTCTTCGGCCGCTATAATAATATCTCTCTCCCAACATCATTAAAACATTGCGATCAATAAGCACTTTTTATTTATTGTTTCGACCGACATTGTTTGGACTTCTTTTATACGCCTTTTCAGTTGCATTTGATTTACATATATGATTACTCCACTTTGAGTCAGCCTTCGAACTGTTACTTTGATTAATCTATCGATTGTCGGTTCAAAAAGAAAAACTATTGACATCCAAATAAGTCAAACATGAAAATACATTCCTTAGAATTATCGATAATTTTAAGGGTAAACTACAAATGCATACCCTGAAGTTAGCACGTTTAACCGATGATTACCCTGAAGTTTAAAAACTACTGATGCATACCCTGAAGTTACAACTTGTAACTAGAAACCCCTTCTGCAGCTAAAATGACGAAAATACCCTCAACTACACTTCAATAATTATTTTTTTAAAATTATTTAAAAATCATTTTTGTTATATATATTTATATATATTTACTTATTAAATGAATTCATTTTTATTTAAAAAATCACTTCAGTTTTATTTTTAAAAAACTATTTAAAAAAATCACTGAGGGTATTTTCGTCATTTTAGATGACGAAATGGGTTTTTAGTTACAAGTTGTAACTTCAGGGTATGTATCAGTAGTTTTTTAACTTCAGGGTAATCATCGATTAAACGTGTCAACTTCAAGACATGCATTTGTAGTTTACCCTAATTTTAAAACTATTAAATAATATCTTGAACTCCAAGGACATCTCAAATTGTTGTGAGTGACAACTAGTCCAACTCAAGTACGACGGGCATTGCATTTCACCTTGTTGGGTCCCACCGAGGGGTCAACTAGATGAATCAGGACCGTAGATTCAGAAATATATGTTCTCTCGTCTTTCCCCTCTCATTTCCAGAATTTTCTCTCAAGTATTAATAAAACAAACAAATAAATTACATATATCACCCCCACATTCATTCCCTCCTAAACCGACCGATAAAGGCCACTCTGTTACGGACTCCAGTTCTTCCTCGCGGCGCCGGAACCGTCATCGTCGTCTCCCAATTATCACACTTGTTGATGGATCGGCTCCGGCCGAGGGAGCGGCAGGTCGTCTCTGGCTTCACCAAGCCTGAGGTTTGAATCCCTTCTCTCTGTACTCATTTCTGTATCTGGGTATCTATTCGTTCGTCATCGAGTTGTGTTTGATATGTTCAATTTTCACTAAATCGGTACTGGAAATCGCTGAAACCATCTGGGTATCAATTCGTTCGTCCACATATGAACTGTATCAACATAAAAATGGCGGCTTTCGGATTTAGGAGGTGTTAGCAAAATCATGTGAGGTTTAGTACATTTGTTATGCTGATACCCACATGCATGGACTGTTGTATTTGTGTGAATTGTGATTGTCAAGGTTCTTGCTTTGACCTCCTAATTTGAGTTCAATATTCATGGGATTTCGTTTGTATTGTTTCAGACACAGTGATAAGTTACTGGATTGGGGAAAAAATTATTTTGATTTGTGGGCTAGTGTAGGTAGGTGCAGTATCACAATCTCTCGTATATACACCCAATAGTACCACTGAGCATGTAGTGGGTCTATGGTGCCTAAACCATTGATAACGAGTCCAAATTGTTGGGAATTTCCATGTGTTAAAACTCGTGGTCGATACTAGGTGTTATTGATATAAGATTTTGCTGTATTTAAAAAAAAACATCATGTTCTCATCCTCACAAACAGATTGACAAAATGGAAAAAATGCTGAAGGATTCTGTAGAACGGTTATTCGACCCCGAAAATTGTCGAAGGATTACAAAAAGTTTTAAGTAAGTCCCATGACATCCATATCTTTAAATGGACAGAAGTTAATGAATCGTTTAATTTACTTGAAACATACATCTATAGAAAACTAAGTCTTTCTTTACTCTTCCAACCTTATATATGTGCAGTCGCTCTTCTGGCCGTGCTGGGAAAGCTGTTCTAAAGTGGACTGAGGTTGTTTGGTTCTCTCTCTATTCTCTTTTGTTTTTCAGTGCCATCATCATTATGTGATTTTTTTTTTGCTGCGTGGATAATGTGGTTTGTTTATTGTTACAATTACGTTTAGGTGCAAAATTGGTTCCAGTTGAGGTTACAAGAATGCCCGTCTACTTCTATGAATATGTCTGAAAATGGGTCTTTCCTTCCAGAAAGTTCTCCTTCAGAGAAGGCTCACACAGATTCTCAAATGCCTAAAGGTGCATACTTATCTATCTGTTTGATGCAAAGGAATAAATACATGCTTTTGATAGTTATTGTTTATCACTCAAACGGTAAGTAATTCGATTTGGAAAAGAAATTGTGGCTCTATCACTAATCCAATCTCTAGTTCTAGCATCAAGCATGATCCATTGTGATCAATTCACTGTAAACTCTGTTTAAACGCCATCACCTATGTACCAAATCTGTAGCGTTATTAACTGATGACTAATAATGATCATAGTGTAAAATGAGCATTCTTAACATTTGAGGCTATGTTTGACCAGTTTTTTTTATTTATTTTAAATAGATACAACTGCAAATTTGCAATATTGCAGACATGAAATTAGTGAAGCAAAGATCAATTTTGCAATTTGCAATACTTCATCTTTTTTAACAACATATCATTTCATATGATCTTGTGAAGGGAAGATCATACTCCTAGTTTCTTATGAGTTTTGATTAAAAACAGGAGAAAATATCCCAGCTTTATCGGACTTGGAATTTGAGGCAAAGTCATCAAAAGACGGGGCATGGTAAGTGGACATTATCATTCTAGAATAAGTTGGTTATTACTCGTTAGTCAGAAACTAAATACTCTTTAGATATTTTATTGGCTCTTTCTCCATTTTGTTTATTACATGGTTACAGTATTATGTATTTATGTGTTACCAATCAGCACCCTCTTGATTTCTTTAAAGTGCACTCTACTTGAATACACTACGCTATCATCTATACTAAGAAGTTATTTCAGTTTAAATTTAGACGTTAAAATTTGGTGCCATTTCGTTACTGCTTGGTCATATCTGGATGGAGTTTAAGCAGATATGTGAAGAACAAATACTCTGTCTCTCTCCATAAACTTATTACATTTTTATTGGCTCTGCAGGTACGATATTGAAATGTTCTTAACTCACAGGGCTATTGATCCAGACGAGACTGTAAGTTCTTGAATAGTTATTTAGTTTTTAGGGGTAATTGCAAAAAAAGGAAGTGTAGTTGATACCTTTTGCAGGTTGGTACCTTCTTGTACTAACATATGTTGCAAGTTGTGCCCGTGTGTTTAAAATGATGGAACTGTTAGTCACAGTGTTAAAAAAATAACAAATTTACCCCCATAAAATAACCGGATTTAATACTTCAGAATTTTAAAAATAAATTTATTTGGTACTTTCCATTTCTTTATTCAAGTGAAGAATTAGTACTTTAAAAAAATATTTTTTTTTTTTAAATTTTCGAATCCAAGGGCAAGGTTGAGATTTACAAATAAAATAAAATTGGGGAGTCATGTGCTGTTCAAGTTGTCAAATTTACCCCTTTTCCGTTGAACTTAACTAACGGTGCAAAAAATAACACTACGGTAACAACTTGCAAAAGGAGTCAACCACACAGCACTTTTTTTGCAATTTCCCCTAGTTTATATTCTCTCTCTCTCTAGACTTAATCTGATGAAAAATTCAATTTGTTAAAGGAAGTTTGTGTCAGATACGTTGGATTCGGAGCTGAAGAGGACGAATGGGTTAACGTGAGAAATGCAGTGCGCCTACGGTCCATCCCCATAGAGCATTCGGAGTGTCCTAAAGTCAAAGTTGGGGAGACTGTACTTTGCCTCCAGGTCAAACCTTACATCAGCGTGATTTCAGTTACACACTTTGTTGTAGGGTTCACTTACCTCACACAATTGGGTTTGTTTTTCAGGAAAGGAGAGATCAGTCTCTTTACTATGATGCCCAAGTTGTGGACATCCAGAGGAAAATGCATGATGTAAGGGGATGCAGGTGCATTTTCATTGTTCGATATAACCATGATGGCACTCAGGCAAGTCATTTATTTTGGGGATAATTACAAAAAAAGTACCATGAGATATTCACATCTTCTAAGTTGTAGCCCTCGCCATTGATAACTGCAAAAAAGTACTTGAACTTGTCTTTCGTTGCACTTTGTGTAACTTTGTTTCAAAATGACAATTATATTTAAAAAAAATAATAAGTAACAAAAAACTCATGATTTTCATCTATTCTAACTTCCTTCCTCTTTGTACATCCAAAGAAGAAAACAAATAGAAGTGAGAATCTGAAGTTTTTGCTTTTTACTTATTTTAAAAAAAATATATAAATTTTAAGGGTAAAATCGTCATTTTAAAACAAATGCTCACAAAGTGCAGCAAAGAGTTGAGGAGACGTTTTTGCAATTATCAAATAAGAGGACTAAAACATGTAAAAAATGATTACCTTATAGATTTTTTTTTTGCAATGATCCGTTTATTTTATGTACAAAGTGTGTGCTTTAACTCAAACTATTCATTTCCACTCTTAGTTCATCAAATTATGATGCTTGTGTGTTTTAATTTGATGTAAAGTTATTACCTCGTTTGAGCAGGAAAAGGTCAGGCTTCGGAGGTTGTGTTTCCTTGCAAATCCCTGAAGATCTGGGCTTCATGTCTCATCCACTCCTTGTACGTATGCTCCATCATATAACGGCTACTTACTTGTATTTTTATGAAAACTTGAGCTTGTTTTGAAGGGTAGGAGTGGTGTAAATGTGTAATATAATAGCAGGTTCAGTGGATTCTGTAGTGAGAATGCTCAATCAATCTCAATTCCCTCATATTTACATCGAATTCAAAGTCAATGTTGATCTCATTGAATGACTTGAGTTCAACTGAAACTTATCCTTATTAGAGTTCATTCTTATTGGATTCTACAGGTAAAAGTTGGTTCGGTAAGGTTTCATTTTTTTTATTGTTATATTTATTATGAATTAAATGATTTATTGAATTCTTTAATTAAATTTAGGATAATGTCCATTTTTACTATTCTAGCACTGTTTTTTCTTTTCGTTACTTTAGAGTTTTGTTTGTCTTGTTTGTCTCAATTCAGTATTCGCCTCTTGATGGATCCCAAGAACCAATCATGGGTTGATCCCTGACCAGGAGGAATTTTTACCAAAACGAACATACCTTTTGAATTTGTTATCTCACATAAACTGTCTTCAAGGACTCTGAGACACAACCAAAGAAACCACATTGGTTTTTGGTGGTTTGATTTTTGAAACCATATATTGGTTTTGGTCGGTGAGATTAGTTTTGCATATTGTTGTAATTTGTTTCTCTAATTGATGCTAAGATAGGGTTGGTGGAGATGGAGGCCAAAGATCATAAAATGGGGTTTATGTTGGTGTTAGTTAAAAAGAGATTGGAGAAGAAGGTTGTGATTAAAGAGGGGAAATAGACATTTTTAAGAAATAAAGGGAAAACATATAAATAAATAGAGTTTGAAAGTTGAGGGGTAATTTGGATATTTTAAAAAACATTTGGGTCATGTGTCTGACATATGACGATTTTTCGTTAAAAAATAGACGAAATGTTAACGTCGGATATTCGTTTGAGACAAACGAAATTTTAAAATAGCGAGAAGAAAAAAAAAGTAAGTATAATAGTGACTGGTAAAATGGAGTTACTCCTTAAGTTTGAGAAAAGTCAAATTCAGTTGAGAACCATTATCAATCACCAATTTCTAAGTCAAATGCTTTTAATAAATGTTTTTTTGTGACTTTATGTCCAAGGTTTGACGAAATTGGATAAAGTGACTAAATGAGAATAAAATAAGTTGGAACTTGGAGAGTTTCCAAAAACATTTTAAACTTACAAGAAGTGATTAAGAATGATGTAGGTTGTTCTCTGGGGCGTCACAGTAGTCAAGACTCACTTAAGGGGTTTTGAGTTTGACTCTAAAAGGTGTATAGTTATTGTATTTTAAGTGTATATTTTGTTCTATTTTTGTGTACACTTTGTTACAAGATTTAAAGTCTGTATTTCCTTTGTTTGTCACGTGTGCTTTTATCAGATGTAAGGGGGACGAGACTCTCTGATGAAGAAAAACTGACTCACATGAGGTAGTTCTCAACCAGGGCAGACGCCTCACGAGCCCAATTTGTCATTGTCGAACTTGGAGGTGGGCTTAGGCTTCTCCTCGGCGAGTCGTCGACAGCGACAATAAGAACGGGCGAGATGGGTCGGGTTCTAGACATCCAACAGTTCATGTTGTGGGAGTCGGAGGGGTCGATGGTGTTGCCGACACCATCACGAGAAGGCTAGAGTGGACAGAATCCGGGGGCCCCAACCCTTTACGGTTCGGACCACAAGAAGACGGGAGGGACCAGGGGCAATAAGAACAGACAAAGGTTGTCATGGGGCTCCGAATTGATTTCAACTGGCAGCAAGGGTCTTCCTACCACGAGCGTTCCATTGGCTCTCAATGGTACGCTAGCTCTTGTTGAACCCACCAGATGTTCCAGGTCGGTCATTGAAGGAAGGATTTGTCGGTTTTTTCTTCAGAGCGGCTTGAGAGCGGGCACAGGTCCTTACAAGGGAGTTGTGGACATTCCAGCGCTTTATGGTATAATTGGTAGAACTCAAGCCAGACATACATCTCTAGGATCTGGCTTTCCAAAGAGTGAAAAGATTATTATGTTCCCCTCACGAGTCCATCTCAGGCAACAAGACATCCCCGACCAAAAGGACATGACACATGACTGATACAAATATTGTCATAGGGATCCCTCTTCTGTTGGGGGGTGGGCGTCTATCGACTTTCGACTTACGATGTGAATGTATTTTATTTTTATTAATTATTTTTATGTTGGATCTAGTGTGTCTATTTTACGCCCCTCTCAGATTTGATATTTGCATTAGATGATTCTGGTGTGACCAACAGTTTTTTGACATACGATTAATTTATTATGCTTTTAGAAAAAAAGTATATATTCTATTATCAACTTTAAAATTCGAACTTTATTTGGGTGGATATCTATCTATCCGACAAATATTCTTCTAAACGAGTTTAGGTTCTAAATCCACCACTAATTCTACGACGTTTGGATGTGAAGGCGGCCTTCAGATGATGTGGTACGATTGGGTCGGTCCATGTGTTTCAGTTCCTTTTTTCCGACTTGACATGGAACTAAAAAACAAAAAGCAACCGCATAACATGTAGTGCAAGCCAACACTCGAATAATATTATTTAAAACCTCACATAACTTAGTTCCACTCCATTACACAAAGATTCTCCACTACTCGATTGACCAGAAAAAAAAGAACTAATAAGAATAAAGTCAACATCTTCTCATTCCTAACCTAACAATCCTAATAAGCATTCTCTCTCATGGCTGAACAGCAAGAGACAAGATGGGAAGGCAAAGCCGTGGTCGAGCTCAAAGGGCCCAAACCAGACCAAGTCTGGCCTTTCCTCGAGGACTTCTTCAACCTCCACAAATGGTTCCCAGGCCTCGCCACGTGTTATCAAATCGATGATGATGGCAGCCTGATCCGCTACTGCGAGTCCACACCGGTTGATGACGACGAGGCCAAGATCACGTGGGCCAGGGAGAGGCTGATCGACATCGACCCCATCGGGCGGTGGTTGAGCTACGAGGTGCTTGATAACAACATGGGCTTCCGGAACTACGTGGCTACGGCTAGAGTGACGTCGTTTTGCGACGGGAGCCAGATCGAGTGGTCCTTCGTCTGCGATCCCGTCGACGGCTGGACCTCAGATGATTTGGTGGCGTATCTCGATTCCTGCGTCAAGTTCATGGCTGCCAAGATCTTGCCGACCCTCGAGTGAATTTACTATAATACCCCTCCCTCCAGTTACGGGAATTTAATAAAATAGGGTATGCCTCTTCAATTTCTCGTCACTCCCTCCGAACACTACACAGTGTTAAAACTTAAATAATATGTACTTTTCCTCAATGATATAAGGGTGTGTTCAACAAATATTTATGTCTATTGAATAGTAGCCTCCTCATCTAGTTTAGTTCATGTACTATAATTTGTTGCTATTTCGTCTTGCATGATTCAAAACGGTTCCAATCTATAATCTATGTAGTCATGTGTGTAATATAAGAATATAATAATTTGAAACTATATTACTTATTGTTTACCTTTTAAACAGTATTATCCACGTACCAAAAAAACTATGTTTATGTATTGTTTACATGTAAAAACTACACTATGTATCGTTTACATCCTTAATTAACAGAATATTTAAAAAAATTAATTAAATGACCGTGGTCAAAAGATAATGTAGGTTAAAAACATAGACAATACATAATGTAATTTTTAATAGTTAATCATAACATAAAATTATTTCAGTTTAGATTTCTCAAATATAACACAAGACCCAGAATTGGAACGAATTTTTTTCTTGATATGCCATTATGTGCACTCAGCAGAGGAATAAAAAAATGTATCAACAACTTCAAAAAGGGATGGTCGAAATAAAGTTCCAAAAATGGCACAACTTGATGCAATGCACACAAAATATGAATCTAACTGGTCACGTGTTAATAAGACATTCCTAGTTGGCTAATGTATGTTGTCATTCTTCTTCCTTTCTTTCCCCGAAATTAAAGGTAATAATAATCTCTTCTCCATCCAGTTAATGATGTCCTGAGCGATCTCCTCGCGCTCGGGCTCAAAGAGGAGGTCGTGCAAGAAGCCATTGTAGAGTTTGATGTCTTTGAATCTGGAAGCCGCCTGGTCGAACAAATCTTGGGAGGCTAGCGGATCAGTGACTTTATCAGCTGTCCCGTGGAGGACGAAAAATGGAACAGTCACTGTCTTGAAGTTCCTGGTCAGGTACGAGGAAATGCGAAGTATTTCATGCCCCGTGCGTATCCTTATGGGGCCTGTGTACACCAGCGGGTCTGAGTATTTAGCTGACTGCGCTGCAGGATCCCTTGAAACTGGTATGCCCCTTTTGTTTGCGCCTTTGAACTGCAACTTTGGAGCTACCAGAGAAAATATAGGAGCCAAGGCCTGTATTAGGACACCATACACGAGTTGACAACATGTGCTGAGGGAAATGGTAAACAAATTACATGTGCCTAAACAATTATTAAGACATCATCATACACGAGTTGAGAACACGTGCCAAGGGAAATGAAAAACAAATTAGATGTTCTTAAACAATTATTTGGTTTGTGTTAGTTATGAATGTTAAATCCCATTCCAACCCAAAAAGCTCAAGCCAAACCAACTCATATACCATGTTGAAGTCCGATTCAACCTAAAAACTCAAGCTGATGAGTGGAGACCTCAATATGCATATCAAGTGGTTACTTAATCCACATTTTGTCCATGGGAGAACACTTCGACAATGATAATAGAGTACGGTAACATATGGAGATCAAGAGGGCGTGTAGAGAAACACTAACTCAACTCAACAAATCAATCATTGCTAAAAACTAAATGGGATACTTATTTTAGGAGGGAGGTAGTAAAAAAAAAGTCATCGATGAAGAAAATCATTTTATTTATCAGAATCAAATACTACTAATTAGCAGGTTGTAGGGCAGTTCTACTTAGCATAGGGCACTTCATATAAGTTTCAACTGCTTGGCAGTCGTCTAACCTTCGAAGGGCATATACACATCAAGTGGTATTCATGCCATAAGCATATACCATCAAGTTATGTTGAAACCATATTATGATCACCAGGTTAGAACGAAGGATCATTTTGACTGACAATAGCTGTTTTAGAGTGATAACCAAAACTTACCCCAACGATGGGATGTGCTGGCTTAACACGTAAGGCTGGAGAGGTCAGTATAATTCCTTCTAGCATTTCTTCGATGCGAGGGTATGAGGCCGCCTATCCAAATACATTAGTATATTTATTGAGGCTCTAGAAGAAGAAACAATTGCATCGTTGTATGTGAAGAAGTCATAAATATTCTATCGGCTCACCTTTAGAACTACTGCTCCCCCTGTAGAGTGACCGAAAAGGAAGCATGACACTCCAGGGTTTTCTGATCTGATCTTTTCCAAGAAATCCCTCTTTTGAAAATAAGAGAATGTGCATACCATCAATATTCTAGACATAATAATCAAGGGATTTGACTAGCATCATGCTTTACAAGTAATTATCAAAATCAAGAAGCAAAAACACGGAGGAAATGACACGATTCATTCTGAAGTTTTTTTTTTGAGTAAATTCATTCTGAAGTTAATGTGGCAAGGAATGTTTATAAGAGATCTAAGTTGAGGTAGGGCGGGGCCAACAAAAATATCTGAATAATAAATAGAAGGCATAATCAAAGGTAGGGAAATTTCAGAAGACAGGTGTGAATGACACGGTTAATCCATATCAGACAGTAACTCAAGTAACTGATGTGAGGATTTACTCTATGCTGAACAGAGAGGAAATGGCCGGCGCACTATATCTGAAAATATAGAAGCTGAATTTACCGTGTCAGCAACAACTTGGTCAAGTGAAGGTACATATCCATGCAATCCATCACTTCCTCCATGACCTGTGAGGAAGGAACAATAATACAAATACATACTGCCATTATGCATATGCATGCTAATTCACTTATATCATTAGTATTCCAAACGAAAGTGGGTACAAGGACAAGGACAAGAACTAATAAATAAATAAATAAAATTACTATGCCAAAAGTAAAATACGGGTTTTTTCATATATCAACAATGTAGTTAAAGTTACCTATCCAATCCATTGCATAAACCCCAAAGTTGCAAGAGGTTAGCTGCCTTGCAAACTGGGCATACCTTCCACTGAACCACAACACCAACCAAAAAAAAATGACGCATACTCAACTCAAGAGATCAAGTAAAGAAAGATGAGCATCACAAACAGTTGCTGATAAAGCTGTGGTTATAGTGTTTGTAGCTCAAATCAGACCCTTGCAGTTAGGCACATAACATTACACTGCAAAATAACTGAGAAATAATATGTAAACCCTCTAGTATTACCTGTGCTCATTCAACCCATGAATAATGATCAGAATACCCCTGAAAAAATGAAACCAGCACACATTAAATGAACATGGATCAAGCAGAACTAAATGTCAACATCAATGGGTGTAACAATAAACTTGAATGCTGATGGTGTGGGAAAGAATAGAGAAACAAGTAGTGATACACCCAGGAAAACAGAAGCAATGAGTTTAAGATTCACACACCAAACAAAATTCTGAAATCGAGAAACCAATGGTGAACATAAATAAAACTGTATGGAATCTGCAGCAACATAACGCCAAATCCAGAATAAAAAACTAAACACAGACATGCAGCATGACTAAAAAATCACAATCTATAAGACTGCCTTCCTCTTCTTTAACCACGACGTGAAAATAACTTTTATTTTCAGAATTACATGAACACAACTCAAGGACCCCACTTTACCTCATGAAATGTAGATATCACAGAAAAAAAATGAAAAAATGAAATACTACAAATCAAATAACAGTTTAAAGTTATATACTCTGAAGCTAACTCAATTCTATCACCCAAAATTCAAATTCAACAAAAAAAAGTCACAATTCAGTCATCCTCCAGTCATGTGAGCTTCACAATCTTGATTGTATCAGTTATCTTCCTCCATTTCTAATCAACCAATTTGCGCAATGCATTTTTCATAACCTAACCAACTTGTCACTTAAAGCAGTGAACAACTCACAATTGAATCATCCACCAGCCGCAGGTTCTCATCAAGTCTTGATCCAAACAGAACTAGTGTGCGCTTCATTTCTGTAATAACCTTTTGTAAACATGAAAATTAAATTCTGAAAACCCGAAATTCAGGTTAAGCCTTAATCCTTTACAAGTCTTGGATTTTCTCGAGGCCCAAACATGTATAAATTGATTAACCAACACATACGTGGAGAATGATTTTGACGGGATTTCAAATCAAGTACCTCAATTCGCCAGAAACGGGGACCCAGGAGCGGCAAAAGAGAGTGTTCCTCCTTACGCCGAAGAAGATGAAGGTGTCCCATTCGCACCAACTGACTCCTTCCGCGGTGGTGGTGGTATCCAAGCCCTCGGCGAGCTTCCTCCGCCTCAGCGCATCTTCCTCTTCCCTCCTCCCCGCCGATCTCCGCTTCTCCGGCTGCGAGTGTCGGCGCCTGGGGAGGAGGAGCAGAAGCAGCGACAGGAACAGCGTGTGGATGAAAATGAGCGACGCCCGGAGGGTTTTGAGGATCGGAATTATGCGGTTGCTTGCGCCGGAGGTCAGCTGCTCCATGTCCCCTGAAGACGCCATTGACGGAGGAGGAGAAGAGAAAAGGAAATGGGGGAGATTCTAGAGAGAGAGAGAGAGGGAGTGATGTTGCGGAGGAAAGAGAGGGAGGTTGTTAAGAGGTTTTTATTAGAGCATTTATAATAGTCGCGGGACGAGCGAGGGAAAATGGCAACAGATGTTATTGGCTGGAACGCAAGAGATCAGGAACAGCTACACCTGATGGCGTGTCGTTATCTTGTTCGTTGTAGCGATTCTTAGTTGTTGGTGGTGAAATGGACGGTGGAGATCGATTGTCCTTTGCAGTTTCCGTTGTAAGATTTTCAACATGCTGATCCGCTAACGTCTGGAGTTATTTTAGTTAAAAATAATCTATGCCGTAACCAAATGAAAAATTTAAACGAGTTCAAATTTGGATGATTTTGCAGTAATATCATATATTGAGAGCATGTGCAATGGAAAAACGTCATTTTATATCGGTGATAAACCTCACAATCCCGTCGTTAACGCGATTTTGTGTCATTACATCATCAGCACTGAGAGTCGTTTTAAAGTGAGTGTCATAACTTGCCGTGGTAGCTTCAACGTCACAGAATTCTTCTATCCATACCATTGGACAATTCTTCTACTTCAATGCATGAAGTCAAGTGTACCAATCGTATCGAGAAAACCACGATACTCACCAATCCGCAACAAACACGTCATATAATTCAAATTGGGCCGCCTCAAAAGCTTTTTGGTGTTCTTCAACACTCATTCTCAGTGATTCGTCTAGTGAAACAAAGGAGTAACGGTAAATGTGAAACGGGTTATTTATATAGGGTTGAGTTTTCACAACTAAAAAGTCAACCTTATTAGTTGGGTGTGGCTCTAACCTTTATAAGTAGGTCTTTATTCTTACATTTTTTCGATATGGGTTCAATTTCAACACTCCCTTCACGTGTTGAACTGGACATCTGTATGTGGATCGAAGCAGGATTGAACGTCCGCATATGGACCGGAGACCATGGGGTGGAGATGACAAACGACTTGTGGGTCGAACCATCTAATACTATGTTAGAGGATCAGCTCAATTAAAAGTTCAAGTTGATAGTTCAAGGCTTAATTATACTTATATTCTAACGGTCATCATCCACAATGCAATTATGATTTCTTGTGGGACTTGGAAACAACTACCTCGATGATTTGCAAGAAAAGTTGACGCCTACCCAAAACTCACAATGGAGCGTATCTTCATCGTACATCAGAGGCATACAAAATAATCACCCATTAGTCGCTCCTGCATATATACTCGACCTTGGTCCCAATACTTAATGTTGGATTATGTTAAAATTACATTGGATTAAAAACGGAAATCATTGTTCCTAACCGTTGGCCACGCTCTGTTAACGACTATTTTTCTAGTAAGGCCGTCATATATCACTTTCTCGTTGGTGCAAGGGGCGCCAACTTCGGCAACACGAAACAGCTAACAGCGTTAAGCTATGTAATCGTTGCTTGAGCCACGGACTCAAATAGTATGAAATACATTCCAAAATCACGCATACTGGTACCTTTGTATTTGAAATGGTCATGATTTAAATGCATGAAAAAAAAAATCTTGATTGAAAATGAATTTGATTGATATTAGTAGTGAAATTTGTATAGTTAACCAGTTAGTTAAGGTTCATAATTAGGTAATGTTACAGGTGTCAAAATTCATTAAAAGTGTAATTGTTGACAACATGGTCAACATGCTTCCACAAAAACACATTTAAAAAAATCAGACAAGCACAAGACAGCATACGTGAAACTGTGAAAGAGACCTTCAAAATTATGACGATCAAAATGACTCTGAGCAATGCAATTCAAGACAACTCTGGTGGTTTTACTACATGTTGCAATTCAGACAAATTACAATCCAAACCTTACTGCAAAAAAAAAAAAAACTCTCAAAGTCGAGAAACTTAATTCCATCGGCTATTCTTGAACTTTTGGGTAGGATTGTGTCAAACACTTCTAGGAATCTGGGAAGAAGAGCAAGATACAATCCATTCAGAGAGGTGTGAAGCATTTAGTCTAGCTTTATCCGGTCCATATCATTGATCACCCCTTCAAGCTGTGTATTGAAAAAGAATCAATTAGTAATTATTATTGGACATACAGGACAACATTAGATTGTTTAGCATCAGCTATTATACCACATAGACTTATCAGTAAGGAGATACCTTAACAATCTGGCGCAGGAAGAAATCTCCATATGGCTTTGATGATTTGGACTCGACAACGTGAATCGCATCCTGTGAATTAACCACATAGATGATAATAAGCCCTTTCAACCTATGTACATTTATGGGAATGCTATTTTGCTACGTCACTTATATAAGAAATGTAGATGCACTTTCACAGAACAGTATATATCAAATTAACCTTACATACTAGATATGGAGATTTTCCAACTAGGGATATGAGATCTACTGCTTGGAAGTAGGTGAGGGGCGAGTTAGGTTAGGGGCTAACTTATGGATAACCTGGGTTAGAGAGTAGACTAGGAATCGCCAATATAAAATTACATCATATACGAAACTAAAGCATGAGGTAACACAAGGCAAAAGGGATGTTGGAAGGACAAGGATAAGGCTAAGCAAAAGATGAAACTTCTTACAGCTTGGAGCGTTTATGAAGGACACGGACAAATAATTAAATGCTCTGGTAAACTTACATCGACAATGTAGAAATCCACATCAGCATTCGAGATAATTTTTCCATCAGAATCAACAGAATGTGTTTTGTGCTTGTACGACAGCAAGATTGTTCTAAATAGATCAAAAGGGAATATTCAGGAGACAAGTTACTGTGATATCAAAATAAACAAGGAAAAGAAATCAGAGAATGGAAACCATGTCAATTTTAACCTTAGTGTGGGTTCATCTACTTCCATGTAACTTGCAAGCTTCGCAAGAGAGATGGAAGAATACACTTTTAAGAAGGTCCGGACACCTGCCAACAACTGTTGTTGCTTCACTTCATATAGAAATAGCTTCAACTGAAGTCTATATGCATCCTGCAAGGGAAAAATGGCATCGGATCAATTTCTTATATGGATGATGATGAACACGCTAGCCAAGCGCACAAGCAGATGACTTATTTATAGTATAGATCTCGACCTACAATTTAAAATCATTCTGCCATTAGACTATCTAAAATGGTACAGAGTTGCCCATAAAAAACTTATTAAAGGTGTACATACGCCTAACAGACTTCACAATAAGGACACTAGATATCATCTATAATTTTACCATCAACTTACAATATTTGGTTGGATGCTCCCATCCATGTATCAGATTGTGTATAGAGGTTTGTCTAGAAAATAAATATTACTTATGTATTTCATGTTATACACTTACTAAAGGGGATGAAGGTCTATGATGGCTAAAAACTAACAACTTAATATTTTGCTTTCTTACCAACCTTATGTTCTTCATTCAAAGATATCATTGTGCTCTTTTTACTTTTTAGGGTCAATATATAAATCTTGAAGGTACACAAGCCCAAATAAAAGAAAACAAATGTACCTGATTATAATTTACTAGGGGTTCCTCGAAACTTGGAGCTGAGGGAGTAATGAACTTGGGACATGCATATGAGAAGAGCTCGTCATAGATAGCGAATGCCTCATCATCATACCTCTGCATTCTGATCATCTTTTCACCATACTTCTCTCGTAGTTGAGCATTGACAGTTTCGTCAACAAGCTTCACTTGGGGGCAAAGTGACAAACAGATAGCCAGCAATGCATACATCTGCTCATTCTTCTTTAGAATCTGCTCATACTGCGGAGACTTCTGGTGATATTGTTTGGTCTTGTAAATGTACAGGAGTATTTTGCTGAATTCACGAATTGCCTCCACATACCTGTAAAGAATCATATAAAAATATTCAGATATAAAATACTAAACAAAATTCTCAGGCTTGCAACATTTCCATTGAAGACAATCAATACTTATTAATTTGTAGGCAGAAAGTAATAACTTGATAGATAGCAAACCTCAATCCCTAAATTGTCTTACCAGTCAGCATAGCCTGTTATTTCTACCCCACTGGAGGTTAACTGCTAACATGTCCTAATCAAGTCTCACTGACAAGATTTAAGAAGCTCCTCTTAAGTTATTCGAAACTTACACATAAGGTTTTAGATGTGTGTAAAATACTAAGTGAATAAATTATCAAATTCCAACTACTAGCATATTTGCAATCAAATTTTAAAACGTGTAATAAACAAGCAGATATACATAAGAATTTATTTTAAGAACATAGAATACACGTTCCAGTATGGAGCACGAGAATATAGAATGGAAAAGCATCCACTAGTTGAACAAACACAAATAGGGATGAGTTCCCACCGGACTCACATACCTTCTCAGCATAAGATTGGCAAATCCATAATGATATATGGTGGTAATGTGACTCCCAATAACACTGGTATGAACACCTTGCTGGCTTATATCAATAGGGAGTAAGCACTTCAAACCAGTATGATAATCACCCAAGAGGCAATGAACTCGAAGCAACCCCACCATGCTGAAATATCCTAACACTTTCAACACATTACTTCCACCACTATAGTCATATCCATCTGTGGCAGTAAATTGCTCAAGACCTTCTTTCTCTTGCTCCAAAATCTGAATGATCATGGACTTCTCTACAAGTGCTTGCAAGAAGTTGAGGACACCATAAACATTCCATGCCTGAAAATGGAACAGTTATTATCATCCTGGTCCTTCAATAACTAGTAGGACATGAAAAGGAAAGAAACAGAAAAGTGGCACATGGAGATGAGAATTACATACACATGCAAGCATTACACATATAAATATGTTGATTAGGGATAAAGCACAAGCATATTGCAGAAATGAAATATGGGAAGTGCAAGCTTTTGTTTTGAAAATACTGAAAGGAAACTTAAAAATGATTGGAAGAACAGGCTTGAAAATGGTTAAAGCTACATTATATGTGAAATCTCCAGCTCATTGTACCTCAATTATCACCTACAACGCGGTGAGTTTTACACGAATCAATGAAAACACTGGGCATACACCACACTAAAGTAAAACGGTCGGACACTTTGCCACCCCCGAACATGTAATGAAAAGGGTAACTGAGCAAGGATATAAAACAATGCAGCAGCATAAATTCAATCACAAACGAAAACACACTGTATTGTGCCGAGATGTGTCAGTCCTATAGAAAGGCATGAACATTCCCTACATGTGAAATCCTGAGGACCTAATGTATAATGAGTCATTATTCATGATACTATTCATCAACTGTAAACCATATCCCACCTAATCTCTCACAGCTGAATCTAGAAATAAGATTACCTGATCAAATTGCCTCAACAAAGCAATCTCCTGTTCTGTCTTGTTCTTCATCTTGGCCCTGTATTGGCAAAAGGACTGAAATTGGTATACAAACTCGTCCACCATGTCCCACAGCCACTGGTTCGGCAGCTGCATATTGACCACTCCATGCAGCACAACCTGAACATTTGATTTTCAGAACAACAATACCCAATCAAAATTCGGAAACGAAAAGACTCCAACGAGACAAAGTCACCCAGAGAATCGAACCTGGAAAAGGCTGCAGTAATTGTCCCAGGAATCGATCCTCTGCTTGAGAGTTGGGGAGAGACGCGCGTAGAGGTGGCGGAACCACATCTCGCGGTAGAGGAGACAGAAGACGTGGTCGTTGTCGACGTAGTGAGCCACGGCGTCGACGGAGGGCCACGGAGTGTCCTTGAAGAGCCGATCGGAGAGGGTCTGGAACGAGGTCTCGTACATCTGGTGGATCTCGTACACATTCTTCTCCCTGATGTGCCTGTACAGATGCACTACGAACGACTTCACCGAGTCTGGCACGAAGTTCGGGTCGTATCCGGCGTCCTGTGCCGCCGGAGCAAGACCTCGGCTGTCATCGTAGCTCGCCGGAGCTTCTTCGTAATCGTACGTCGGCATGGTTGTTCCGCTGTGGATTCGACGGCGAAGATGAGGAACTTGGGGCAGCAAGAGAGATAGGAACGGTAGAAGAGTGGTGCTAGGGTTTAAACTGAAGCTAAGAATAACAGATGTAACAGTTGGATTTGGGAAAGTGGGCTTCCATATTTGGGCTTTGTGTTGGGTCTTCTAGGGTAAGATCAACCGAGGGCGTTGATTGAGCCCACTTTGGCCCCATTTCCCCCTAAAATATGACAATTTAGTGTGAAAATCCATCTCAAATTTGATTCACTTTTTTTTATCATAATAGTAGTGGAATATTATTAAAAAAAAATCGATAGAGCCATAGAGGATTAGAGATGGTTCCGGACATACTCGAAACGCTGATCCTATAAACAGACACATTGAATAACTCACTCAACGACTTAGAGAATTTATCATTATTCCCTGACTTATGTTTTACAAAACCACGAAAACTTCCCCCCGACTTGACATGGGTAGAGCTATGATACCTCAAATGCTTTCCGTCCACGCTAAGAAGACCACATGGGATTAAGAACTCCAAGTACCCAAGCAGGCATCCATGGGAAGGAGGAGGCTCGGGACCGAGTAATCTCATTTTTAGGCCCCTCTAAACCAGGGACTCCTCTCCAGTACACTGAAAGTGCCCTAAGGTCTCATTACAACTGGCGAAACTGCTTTGCAGACCTCAACCATTTGATGCTTCTTTGTGTGACGTACATCAAGCACAGTAGCTAAGACAGAAGCTGTGGCGAAACTACTGATCAACAATTTATTGACATCAATTCGGCCAATAAACACCCATGCATAATAACGTACATTATAAATCTATATCCACATTAAAATTGTTGTTGGGTATTTAAAGCCATAGTTCAATTATACAATCAACGTCTGTTTTAGTAGTTTGGTAAAATTTAGAGTTAGAACTATTTAGTAGTTGGTCTTTTTTTCCAGGGGTACTTCATAACGTTGACCCAACCTATTGTATTTTCCGTCTACAAGGTTAACGACTATTTAGTGGATAATAGGAAAAGTTAATAGGTCAAAGTTATGATTTGAGAGTAAAACGAAATGTTTACGTTATGACATCAAGTTTAAACATGTCATTTTAGGAAAGTTTTAGAGCATGTGATTGTATTTCACGGATTTAGTCATACTTAACATATTTTGATGCATTTTGAGATTATAATGGTGAAACCTGTTACTATGTAATAATTGTCATACGTTTGGGTTATGATTTGATGTTTGACATTTTTTTAGAATAAAGAAACACTTTTATTACCACAAAAATGAGCTATTTCATGTTTGATCTTGCATTAGATCTAATCTAACAATAACTCAGGAATAATAGAACGTCTAAGACAGTCTTGATAAAAGTAGAAGACTGTAATAAAAATACAATTACCCCTTTTTCTTATATATGTAGTTTGTGTCTTGATAAATGAAAAAAAAATAGTTTGTTAGAGGTTATTTCCATTGTTTTGTTAAAATATACCAAATACAATTTTTATATAAACATTTGGTATATTTTTTACTACAAGTTGTAATTTCATTTGTTAGACTCCAATATGACAAAAAAAATGCATCAGGGAAACCCCTGACCACGGTAAAAGAGCTAGTACATGGTATCGAGCCCCTAACGTCTGTATACACATAACTCCGTGAAAAATAAATCGGCACAAGCGGTCTGTTGGGGAGCCATAAAGGCGAACATAAAGTAAATAACAATGAAACTGATGTCTGCTGCTCAAGGTTTTGCCTAACTGCTGCATATTCTGTAGAATGCTACTGAACATACTGACACCAGCTTTCAAGGGAGGAGAGCGACAATGATATATGTGATTCAGGGATATCTCCCAGCAAAAGTCCTTGAACCCTTGGGTAGAAGTCCTGAATCGTCGCTCACCGATATTGAACCTTGCAAAAAAGAATAAAACAAGTAAAATAAAACAAATCCAGGCGATCATTCGGACCCAAGCCCAGGATAGAGATCGAGAAGGAGGCCAAAGAGGTGGATACACCGATGACGGCTTCAATTGTGGTTGCAGGGGCGGCGAGGGCTTCTCAGCAGAGAGGATCCGGGCTGGCGGCGACGGTGATTGTGGGGATGCTGTGGGGGAAATTGGGGGCAAGTGAGGCGGCGATTGTGAAAATTGGGGCGGCCAAAAAGAGTTGTAGAAGGACCCCGAGACTATATTTGACAATGCTGGGACCGGAGATTGCGAAGAGACCATCATGAGACAGAAATTTGTCTCCAAGATGTAGAGGAAAAAGAAAGACACCTTGATGACGGAGGAATAATGCCAGACCTAAATCGAAAGGATCGAGAGGAACCGCAAGGAGCAGCTCCCTTTTTCGCTGGGGGGAGAAACCCCTAGCAGACATTATAAACATCTGTTACTTATAGCTTTCCAAAACAATTTATATTTGCACATACATTATAAAAATATTTTCTTCAGATAAATTAAAATAATTTATTTCTTCAAACGACCGTATATTATACGGTCACATTTACAAATTACAATATTTACCATTTATATTTTATCCAATAAATTTAATAAACAAATTTATTAACAATAGTATTTTTCTTCTCTACTTTCCAGCAGTGTCAGTTTGTTTTTGGTGAAAGAGTCGACGAGACGGGAGAGAGAGAGAGATCTCTTCCTCAGCTACTCTCTCTCTTCTCCATATTTTAATATCTCATGCTCAGTGCTCACTATCTCTCCGTCTCTCTCGCCGGCGACAAAGCCGCAATCACTGGGTCGCTGTCAGCAATTCGCTTTCTTCCGGCCGCCGCGTAGGTATGTATCTTCTTCCTCGTCTCTGCAACTGCAATTTTTCGTTTTGATTTGTTGGGTCTTCAATGCTGGGCTTTCTAATTTATGGGTTTTGTATTTTGGGGGTTTCCAGGTATCTTTGCTCAAGCGATTTTCAAGGCAGGGGAGAGCAGAGCTGCATTTTGCTGATATTGGGACTGAGGAGCTGAGGCGCCATTTGAGATGTGATACGTGGTAGTTCACAAGGTAGGTGCCAGAGTAGTTCTTTTAGCTCGCATATTTGATGAATTTGTTGACATTTGGGGGATTTTTGTAAAATGTTGGTATACAGTCAATCTGCTAAACTCTGAGCAAAGATTGGCAAAGTTGAGGATCTGAAATATGTATTCTCACTAGAGCTTGGCCTAGAGGAGTTATGGAATATGTTTTATATACTTGATCATAAGCTTAATTCACTGGTTAGCTGATACAACCTGACCAACATCAAAGTTGTAACTATGTGAAATGAATGCACGTATATAACCAGTTTCTAGGACACATATATGGTGCAAATTGCGGGTTGTGATTATGGTTGACAAAGAACCACAGCAACCATTTGTGTTATAGCTTTCGAAGATTGTACCGGCGTAACCAGTTTCTTGGAGACAAAGATGGTGTACATAGAGGGGTTGCTAATTCAGTGCTTACAACATTAAGTATATGCCATTTCTATTAAAGAACACACACACATATAAGTAGTTGGGCTAATTACGTTTCCCTACACTAACGTATACACGTATTACACATGCACACACTAATATTTGGAAATTATGGATACCTACACTAACCTTTATATATTTTCAAGATTTTAACAGATACATACACTAACATATCTGTTAAAATTACAGATGCATACACTAATTATGGATACCTACACTAACCTTTATATATTTTCAAGATTTTAACAGATACATACACTAACATATCTGTTAAAATTACAGATGCATACACTAACCTACATACCAAATGTAAAGGTTAGGGTAGGTATGTGTAGTTTCTAAAGGTTAGTGTGTGCATGTGTAATACGTGTATACGACAGTGTAGGTAAACGTAATTAACCCTAAGTAGTTTTTAGGAAACAAAGGTGGTGCAAAATATAGGTCTGCTGATACAAAGTAAAATACTTCAAGCTATTTGACGGTTCGGGGAAATGAACAAACAACATACACTCAGGTTTTCTAGGAGTAGAAGATGGTGCCAATGGTAGAACCTATTTTTTGTGGTATAAATTTGTTTGGCTTCCTTATTGTTTATCTTATTTACCCTGCCCCCATGGTAATAAATTGTATTAGAGATGAAAATTAACCCAAAATGAAATGACATTGTATTTGAAGTCTTGTAGTATAATATTTGGAAGTATCTTAAATAAATAGTGGACATCCCCAAACATCAAGGTGTGACTTAACATCTCCTACACTCACATATTCATATATATTTTTTTAGACTTCTGTTTGGTGCTTTTTTAAATACCGCGCTCCTTGTCATGGTTGACTTTTATACTGTAACCATGTCAACAAAATGATCCAGGTACTCTTTTTGTTTCCCATGTTTGCAGGATCCCTTTCAGATACCACTATCATTTTGTGTAGTGGTTCACTGAAGGACAGATGGTGCAATAAAGCATATGTCTATTTGAGTTGTGAACTTTTACAAACATGAGATTTCTACGCCGACATTTGATAGTCCTTTTGACTTTCCTAAGCACAAATGTTTGCTATATAGAGCGTGTTGGATTCTCTATTGCATACACTGCAGCAGCTGATGCTGCTGGTGTGAATCAATCAAGCAAAGGCACTATACTTTCCACTTTCTACTATGGATACGCTTGTTCACAAGTGCCTGGCGGATGGGCAGCTCAGAAAATAGGAGGAAGACGTGTTCTCCTGTTATCATTTGTGTTATGGTCTTTAACCTCTGCCTTTCTTTCACTAGACCCTAATCAAGTAGGACTATTGGTCTTAGCTCGCCTCCTTGTTGGTGTTGCACAAGGATTCATCTTTCCCTCCATACATACTGTTTTAGCACAGTGGGTTCCACCACATGAAAGATCTCGATCTGTCTCTCTGACCACATCAGGTATGTACTTAGGGGCAGCTGCAGGAATGCTTTTCCTCCCAGCCCTGGTGAAGTCCAGTGGCCCAAAATCTGTCTTTCGTGCTGAAGCAGCATTGGGTATGTTGTGGTCTTTCCTATGGATTAAATACGCCACTGACCCACCTCGATCTGAGCATCCAAAAGCAACAAGAAATGGTTTTGGGGAATCTGTTTTGCCAATCAAAGGAAGTCAGAAACTGAAAGCAGGTGATGAAGGAAGTTCTATCACAACAGCAAAAATCCCATGGAAAAAGATAGTACTCAGCTTGCCGGTTTGGGCCATTGTAGTCAATAACTTCACTTTTCATTATGCATTATACGTGTTGATGAACTGGCTACCAACATACTTCGAACAAGGGCTTCAACTCAGTCTTCAGGAAATGGGTTCTTCTAAGATGATGCCGTATCTCAACATGTTTATATTCTCGAATATAGGAGGCGTAGTTGCTGACTACTTGATCACTAAGAGAATCATGTCTGTGACAAGAACCCGGAAGTTCTTGAACACCATAGGTTTTGTAGTTGCTTCTCTTGCACTGATGGCGCTTCCCATGTTCAGATCTTCTGGAGGAGCCATATTATGTTCCTCTGTGGCTCTTGGTTTCTTGGCACTAGGCAGAGCTGGCTTTGCAGTGAATCACATGGATATTGCTCCCAGATATGCAGGTATTGTGATGGGAGTTTCCAATACAGCCGGTACTTTAGCTGGCATCATTGGAGTTGACATGACTGGCAAGCTTCTTGAAGCCGCTAAAATAGCTCATTCAGATCTTTCAAGTCCAGAAAGTTGGACACTAGTGTTCTTCATTCCGGGGATACTGTGCATTTTTAGTTCATTTGTGTTTCTATTACTTGCAACAGGGGAGAGAATCTTTGACTGAGATTTTGTCTCACTAGTGGCTCATTAGACCGAGAACTGAATGCTTTAGTACAGTGCTTGGGGAGTATCCTCCATATTTAGGGACATATAAAGGTACATCAGAGCAAAGTCAGAGACATCATTTTTTTCCCCTTCAATTTGTTAAACGTGAATTGCTTCGGGCTTATTTTGCTTATTCCTTTTCAAGCCTTGGATGGTCCAGCAGATTCCTTGTGGTACACGAGGCATGTCAAGGACATTGGAAATTTAGAGTATCTATCTGTGTGCTTTTTAGAGATCTCTGCAACTGTAATGTGAACGGAGTTCAAACTTTATATTACTTCTGATTATAGAGGACTGCTTCCATCTATCTTCTGAAGTCAATTGTATCGCTGGGTGACTGTAGTGTTGTAAAACTTGAAGTATTGTTATGTAATCGATAGGGATGCTAAACGTTTTTACTTGAATCTTGTTACTTGAAGAGCGCTATTGGTTATGCAGGTTTTTATACTATTTCTCACTGAGATGTGAGCATAAAATCATACTGATTCAAGATACAATGTTTCTTGTTGCTTTCCTATGTTTTTAGGTTGCTTAATTGGTGAAACACTGTGCTGTGAAATTGGGTTTTGCATGCGAATATCATTTGCATTTTTTCAAGAACACAAGTGTAACGTTGTAAATTCATTGATTTGATTTACACATCTATAATCTCTATCTTACCTAATACATAACTATAACATCAATTTTCATAGAACATAAAATTAATTCGACATACCTTAACAGAACATGGCCAATGATATAACAAAAAGTAGATGAAAATTATATAGATGTAAAGAGAGGGTTTACCTAGATATATAGACAAATTTCATAAAGTAGAGTTTCTTGAAATTGGAACTCGGTTTTACACGGAGATGAAGCTTCTTATACAAAACTCCTCATCAACAATTACAATAATATTTTTACAAAGATTCCATCCATCTGTCACTATCTTCCTGTACATTTTTATTTCCTCCACATTTTAGGTTGGAATTATGCATCAAACATGTTTAACTAGAATTGAAAAATTGAAATGAGGTTATAGATTGGGGAAAAGAGTACTATTATTGTTTTGCTTACATTCATTTTATTAGTAGATTACACACTTCAAACCAGGCCATTTTAATCCCAGGTTAAAGCTCAAATAGAAGTTTACTTTATATTTTAAAAGATAAATTACTAAAAACCTGAAATCAATCCAAGTATATATGCATATATGAAACATGAGATGGAAAAAGAAAACTTAATCCAATAAATGAGAACATCAGTGGACACCAGTCACACCACAGTAACACACAAGACTATATTCAAATCATGACTAATAAATTAAAAAAACGAACCAATCATTTTTTTTGTTTTTTTTTAAATCCGTACGAAATCATAACCTTGATTAGTCACAAAGGAGGTTAACTGTCACCCACGTCTTTATCCCACTACACCATTTTGTTTATTTAAAAAGAAAAGGCTAAGCCTGCAGTGCAATTCTACTGGGAGATTTTGGACTTCTCTCTGGACTATAGTGGCTCTTCGCTCTCATGATTCATTCCTTGGGATCTTCGGAGTCAATTTCGATCAGATTCCACGACTCCATACCCAACCAAGCTTTGATCTCATTACTCTCTTCTATTCTATAAGAGCCTCCACTGCACAGTGCCCACCTATCTCATCTCAACGCCAGCTTAAGCTCTCATCCCCTTCTTTCCCATGGCTTCTTCACTTCCCTCTCTCCCGAAACTCAGCTCTTCAAACCCGCAATTTCTCACCCATCTATCACACGATTCTCGTCTTCTTTCGCGGAGTTACAATTTTCTGGGACGTGGGTCGTTCAGAATCAGAGGAATTACAACTGTTTCGTGTGGTGATCAAGCTAAAGCTCTAGCTGTTCCGTTACTTACTTGCTCAGAGGTTATATCTCTCTTTCCCTTGATTTCCCATCTCTTTTTGGATTTTTGAGAATTTGGGTTCTCTAATCACTGTGAATTTCCTATGAAATCTATCTCTTATCGTATTTGCATATACTTTTTTGCGAATTTGGAATCTCCAAACTCTATGAATTTCATATGAACTCTCTCTCTCTCTCGCTCCCTCTCCACATTTTACCATCTGTTCAAGGTTTTAGTTCAATCAGGCTCTAATTTCCCATTAGTCTCTGATGTTTGTGAATTTTGGGTTCTCCAATGTCCATGGATGAGATATGAAATCAAATATTGTGATTTAGTTTTTAGGTCAGATACTATGGTCCTCGCTCAATTGTGATTTGATTTGGAATTTGTGTAATTGGATTTCACATTTCACTGTTTCCTTAAGCTCTCAGCTGAATCAGAGCATCAATTGCCCACCACTTTTAGGATATTTGTGAATTATGGTTCTCCAATCTCTATGGATTAGATGTGAAATGAAACTTAGTATTTTGATTTGCAGATCAGATTCTATTGAACCTACTGGATTATAGTGATCTTATTAGGAATCAGTATAATTGGGCTCCACGTTTCACAAGCTTTTAGTTGAATCAGTCCTCTGAAAGTTAGCTACTTTCTTATGTCAATGATTATGTTTATGTAAATTTACATGCCATTTGTGGGTTCTTTTGTGAAGGCTATTGAAAGACTAAGAACAAACATAGAAAGCAGAAATGGAAAGCAGCAGTTCCTTGCCATGTATTCTAGCATTTTTGGTGGTATCACGACAGACCCCGCAGCTATGATGATCCCTATGGATGATCACATGGTCCATAGGGGGCATGGTGTCTTTGATACTGCTACGATAGTTGATGGGTTAGTGGTTTTACTCTCACTATTTATGTCTATTTTTTGATATATTTATGTGAGTGTTGAAGACTTTGGTAGACATTCCACTGATATATTATAATTTTATAATGTTACTACATGTGTGTGTATTTCACTTTAAACCAATGCAATAAACAAATGTGTATCTGTAAGTGAAATGTGAAAAAGATTAGATGGCATGCATATCAAAAAATGATGGGTTCAAGCATGCAAGGATATTCTGAATTCATGGTTGGCATAGAGCCCTCAGCAACATTTTTAATTTATTACTTCTCGGTTAAGATGGTTATGATGACATAACATCATGCTGGTAATCATAAACAGAATCAAGTAATTTTTGAAGAACATGAAAGTCATAGGGCCCTTTAGTTGGGATGGATGATAGATTTCAATGTTGTCTGCTCAATGATCTAAACGAAGCTTCAACTGAGCAAGTAGGCTTTTCTAAAATCATCTATCCCTCATGTTTTGTGTCAAAGCCACTTAAAATTTTTTTGGCTAATTGTTCAGCAAATCTGTCAAAGATCAACTCTGTTGTGCAAAGTTCTTGAAGTGCTCGTTGACTGAATAGCATACAATTTCCATTGACATGGATCATTAATTTCACTAAGCCAATCAACCAGTTTGTTGGGAATGTCAAAGAAACAGTTGTAGATGTTTTTTTTAACAAATTTTGTAAGTTCGTGCATTTTCAAACTCCTTGCGTCCTTTACCTAAAAATGGGTCACCGTGCTAAAAGTAAATAGAAATCTACAGTAATTTCCCCCTTTTTTCTTGAATTTATCAAGCTTTGGTATATGTTGAGCATCTTAATGATAACCCACTGTCTGATTTTTTACTTGATCCTTATTTACTGATCAATCAACTGTCTCAATTCTCCACATTCCAGATATCTCTATGAGTTGGACCAACACCTTGATCGTATTATAAGGTCCGCATCCATGGCTAAAATCGAACTCCCATTCGATCGGGAAATCATAAGAGGAATACTAATACAAACCGTGAGTGCTTCAAAGTGTAGAAATGGATCTCTAAGATACTGGCTCTCAGCGGGACCCGGTGATTTCCAACTATCTCCATCTGGGTGCCATCAATCTGCTCTCTACGCCATTGTAATTCAAGATCATTCACCATTTGATTCAAAGGGAATCATAGCAGTGACTTCATCTGTTCCAATAAAGCCTCCACAGTTTGCTACAATGAAGAGTGTGAATTACCTTCCAAATGTACTCTCAAAGATGGAAGCTGAAGGAACTGGTGCATATGCGGCCATATGGCTAGACAATGATGGGTTTATTGCTGAAGGACCCAACATGAATGTGGCCTTTGTCACAAAGGAAAAGGAACTTTTGATGCCGCACTTTGATAGAATTCTCAGTGGCTGCACAGCTAAGAGAGTCTTAACACTTGCTGAGGGCTTGGTCAAGGAGGGTAAGCTTCGAGGAATAAGATCAGCAAATGTGACTGTAGAAGAAGGGAAGAAAGCTGAGGAGATGATGCTTATTGGCAGTGGAGTACTAGTCCGTTCTTTAGTGCAGTGGGATGAGCAGGTCATTGGCAGTGGTAAGGACTTCTTATCATACTACACTTCTAGAAATAAGTCTTTCAAGTTCCTCAAAGCATCTCCAACCCACACCAAATACACCAATACTAAATTTGGTGTGTTTCAATTCCAATCCACACTAAATATTACACCATATTTGGTGTTATCAATCCAACCCACACCAAATATTACACTAAATTTGGTGTTTTGGTGTAATCAATCCTAACCACACCAAATATTATACTAATTTCACCAAACTTGGCATAAGGTTAGGCAAAATACATCAAAACACCGTATTTGGTGGATTGATTACAGTAAAAACACCAAATTAGTGTAATATTTGGTCTGGGTTGGATTGATTAACCAAAAACATCAAATTAGGTGTAGGTGGGTTGGAGATGCTCTCATACATTATAATGTACCCGGTAGTTTTTTGAGCCAGTGTTGCATTTATACATGATGATATTTATGCTTAGGCAAAGAAGGTCATCTGACTTATGGTATACTCATTTGAAGGCAAATAAGGTTCTCTGACTTATGATATATTAATTTTAGGCAAAGAAGGTCCTGTGACTCTAGCTCTCTTGAATCTAATACAAGAAGACATGAGATCTGGTCCACCAACTGTCCGTGTACCTGTTCCTTACTGAGCTACTATAAATTCCTGTTGCTGAGAAAAAGGAATGTCAAACACTGGAAAGCCCTCTTCTTGAACTGCTTCAAGCTGAAGGTTGTGCACCTTGATTTGGCCATCTGTAAGACAGCTCCCTGTACATTGATTATGTGGACTTTTGATAATGAAACATAAGTGTTTTGATCATTTAAATTACTTGCCTTTATAAATAATCACAGGGTAGGAAATGAAATTGAAGTTTGATACATGGAAAATTCTTTCATTGTAGGGTCAATTTCTAAAAACTACCTTATCATTGTCCATGCTTTAAACTACCCTATCTTTTGACCACAGTCATTTACTGACCAATTTTGGAATATTCCGTTAAAATTAGGGATGTGGACAATACATAAGGGGAGTCACACGTTGACGATATATAAGGGTAGTAATTTCGTTGAAAAAACTAGCTGACAACTGTGGTCAAAAGATAGGGTAGTTTAAAAGCATGGACAACACATAAGGTAGTTTTTAGCAATTAGCCCTTCATTTTATTTCACTCATTTGCACACATGTACCCTTTGACTTGGAAAGTAAAGAAGGTGTTAAGGCAAGTTCAAGAGATTAATTTTCTTACATTGAGCAATTCAGAACCCTGTAAATATATTTCGCGGAAGTACCATGTACCTGCTTAGTCTAGCTTTACTTGGTGCAGGCTTGGTTAAGGCTGAAACCATTTGAGAACTTAAATTATTCTAGGAAACAGCTAAGAAAAATGACACTTCAAGTCTGTTATATTGGAAAAGAGGAGTATTATGACTTATATAGTTATTTTTTCAATAGATTTGTTGCACTTGTCAGCTAAATTAATCATATGCTTTTGTAGCTCGTATTTGTTTTATACTATGATGCTACTGAACTTCTAAAGTTGTATTGAATAGGAGGAATGGACTGAGCTACACAATTATCTTATATCGTTGGTACCTAAGCCACTGCCTCGTAAAAAGTGATGCTTATTTGTTTTCTTCTCACCCTCTATAAATTTTAATGCCGAAAGAGATTCGTAGTTCATAAACTAATGCCAATGACTTATTAAATATACAATAGTTGGAGATTTTTCGAATTAATTTATCTAATATTATATTCCTCTGTTGGTTTCCTGCATAGATTTGCCTCTTGGAACTTAAAAAGAACGAAAGAAGCACTGTTCTATACTTCTGTGAGATGCACGGGGAAACTGTAGCATCTTGAGTATTGTTTTTTATGGTATTTATATATTATCTAACTCTTGGCTTTTTAGTTCCATATGGAGCCTCTCTGTCTATGTTGGTGTTGAGAATAATTGATAAATGTGTGTCCTAAGTTATAATATCATTGTTTTCTTCTTCTCTGTGGACTCTGTGAAGATGGGAATCACTTTGGAGTTGAGGCTAAAGACTCCATCTGCTGAACTTAATGTAAGCAGCCAAAGGATGGTGAAGCAAAAGGGTTTCAAGGAACAAGATGAACATGTTATCTTTTGTGTTGGAGAAATCTGTGTAGCTTTCATTTGACTGTGAATATAAAGACTCCACTTTGTTTTGAATCTTTCTACGAATTAATTATGTCATGACAAGATGGATCGAAATTGAAAACCAATAATCTGAAGCTTTGTATCGTATTCGAGGAAGAAATGCTGGAATTTGTGGTATTGCGTTTTTATATACTGCATAGAAGCATATAGAGACGTCTCTGGATTAAAATATGAATTTCATCCAATTAAATTAGACAGGACAATACTTCTAATCGAAGAGTCTAAGATACTAGAGAGAGTCTAGGAGATTAATTGGTCCTAGCTTTTCTCCTTCACGAGTGATCTTCTAATATCCAACGCCATCAACTACATCTTCTTTATGGCAAGAGTCAAGGACATTTGTGCACAGCTAAGTTTTGGATGTCGTCTATTCGGTAAACGTCGGGTTCGAGTCTCGTCTTATCTTACTGCCATCGTCGTCCATGTGGTGATCACCAGATGGCAACGACCGAAGAAGACACTAGAATTGTCCGACCAATGAGTTTGGAATTCGAGGGGTGGGACAGTAAGATGAAGTATCGTTCCCCGACACCCTAGGTCGTCTTAACCCGACGAATCAAGACAACAGGTTGGCAATACCATAACGCCCCACCACGAAAGCTATGGATTTCGAAAGAGCTGGCATCGCAAACTCCTTAGCATTTGTGTCGGTATTGTGTTTCTCTGTTGTTTCGCTTCCACAATACAGAGTAGATTTTTCCTATTGGTCCAATAGCGTCGAGACACCTACGAGAGTCTCGGACTATAATCTGGAATCTAAGATCTTTAATCTTGAACAATCAATTTGTGTTGGACCAATTGTATTTAATAAAAATCTTATGTCCCTCTATTTTAAACAAAAAAGAATTAGACAGAATAGTTCATTTTTATATAGTGCAAAGTGTTAATTTAACAATACACAATAGATATTAATTAAATTGATATACAATAATTAAACACTGATTATAAAAGATTACATATATCAAACTTTACGAAATACACATTCATTTAACACTACAAAGGTGAAAAAACACACGAAAAATGTGATCCCGAATTTATTCTATTCTCTCACGTCAGTCGTGTGCTCCTCTGATGAGTGAGGATGACTAAGTGTCAAAACCCTTTTTTTACGTACATCGGTACACGATCATCAAGCAACAGATAAAACGGTTAAGTACCGGTCGAACCCACAGGGAGTAGAGGTGTTACTAGTATTTTGTTAAAATCTAAGGACGTGGGTTGTCACTTCCACATTCCCGAAAGGGAAAATAGGGGGGGGGGGAATTAAAATAGTTGTTTAAGTTTTGCAGGAAGTAAAATATGTACCCACTACCATCTAAGACACACCGCGTTTGATTTACACAAAGAGTCGGTCACGGGTATAAGTAAATAGGACTTCCAATTAACGTATGGTTTGGTTAATGATGGTGCAATCGAATAATGCTTTCATTATGGTCTTTAAACACTTAAGTTCCTATGTATGCGGTATCATGAAATCAACCGCATACTAGTCACGGGGAAAGGCACAAGACCATTGCCCGGACCGATATACGAACCAGGACATGACGGAGGAGCCCATAAAGGGTCGGACAGTCAGTCCTCCAAAGCAACCCATAGCCGGATACTCTTATGGCTCCTGACGGGGCTGGTTTCCAGCCCTCGCATGTACTATTTCCAACTGATCCCCTCTAACTCTCTTGCGAGAGGGGTCTTCTTCAGCTCCTCTTGGGGAACTCCTCTTGGGGAACTCCTAGAGAACCTATTCCAATAAACCTGCCTAATCCCGAATTGAGCAGGATTGTGCATGTCACCAAACCTTCATCTGTCTCCCACGAGGGACTAGTGGACCAGGTTAGATTGGAAGTCCCAATTGGTCCTAGTGACTTAGATAGAACGGTGGACCCTAGTTTGCTCTGTGGCAACTGGATTGGGGAAAAAGTTGGGGGAACCTCAAGTGACGCCTTCTGCGTCTGGGTATTCCACTCTCTCGGGATGGGATTCTGGACCAGGTTGATATTAGGTATTTCTAGGGGTAAGTCATACCTAGGAGCTACTAGGAGAGGTATCTCGTAATCGTGGGTTGCGTGTCTCAAGAGCTTGTAGTTGAAACGGAACATCTAAAGATACTCATACTTGAGCAAAACCCAAATAGGGTCTTGATGCCCTGAGAATTCTTGCACCATCTAGCAACAGAGAGGAAGGTGTAGTGGACACCAGAATTGAAATCGAACCTTACCCCCCCCCCCCCCCCCCCCCCCAGCAAAAACCCTACTTGTTCATATGTACAGTCACAAAACCTCCTAGAGAATCGCCTACCTTGGTACATGTTACAATCGTGGAGACTTTCTAGAGTAGACCCCATACCTGCACCCAGAGATGGATCCTCTCAATGGGTGGAGAGGGATAGAGATTATTCCCCGGAATATCCGTCAAGATGAGGGGATAATTCTAGAAGCACCTATGGTCAGACCTACACACCCTATCCATAGGCGAGGGGGATGCAAATTAGAACCCATAAACTCCCGGGGAGAGATCCTTCACCACCACCCTCAGCGGATGAGCCTCATGCCCAAATGATGATTCGTAGCATTAGTTATCCTTTGAATGGATGGGGAGAAATGAGCCAACTGTCATCTTAATTTGTATGCACATTAAAGAAGGGACCAAAAAATAGGGTTACAGAAACCCTAAAAACGACGTCATCATCAAGCACCAGGGAGCACACCGTCAAGAAGGCGCTGATGTCGTCCAAGGATGGGAAGGACGCATCCACCAACGTCGGCATTCCCTCCAGGTTGTCTAGGGAACCCGTCCCCACCACTCCCCGAAGAACCCTAGCAGCGTGGTCCGTTAGTCGTTGGCGGATGCCTATCCAGGAGATAGGAGGCGAGAAGGGACCCTCTCCAGTGAGGTGGCCGAAAGCCGTAGTAGTATCGGCGTCGGAAGAGAGGTCCGGGCGTAAGAACTCACATGAGAAGGCTTCCACGGACGACGTCCCAACAACCCCGGCATGATGGATTGGGAGACGGTTCCCAGTTGGGAAAATCCCTGAGTGAACGCCAACAACGTAATGGAAGGTAGCAACGACCTCGTGGGATGGCCTTGGTGGGGGAACGAGGTCAAAAGACATCGATGAAACAATGGAAGTCATTGATGAAAGGGAGGATGGATTAGGAAGGGAAGAGAGTATATACCATTTTTCCGGCGACAACGAAGCATTTGTGGAAGAGATTAGAACGGAGGCCACTAAGACGATAGAAAGAACGGTTTACGATTACATAGATTTCAAAAAATATTACATTATAAATACTTGGTATAAAAGTTTGGTGTAATTTTTGAATCGAACTATGAAACACATATGATTATACGAAAGGTTTCATATAAACGCATTATTATTGCCGATATCAGCTAATTCTCTCCAAAGGCTCATTAGTCCTTACTCCTTATTAACCCTCAGCCGTTGATGAACTGGTCAGCCAAGCTAACGGCATCCGGAGAAGTACACGTCGGCACGGCACGCGTGACTAAGCCCAGAAGGACACGCGTCGGCATATGATTCGCTACCTTCCTAAACCCATAAATTTGAAGGGGAAAAATAAAAAATAAAAAAAAGAAGCACAAACAAGGCCGGTGATTCAACAAAGGTAGAAGAGGAGGAGGAGCGAGCGAGAGAGAGAGATTCGATCTATTCGACCTGTACGGTGAGAGAGGGTGTTTCGGTAGGAGAGGCTCGCCGGAATATTCGCTGCTTTCGCCGGAATTCTCTTTTGATCTCGCCGGGATTCTGCGCGTAGTCCCCGGAGCCGGATTGATCTCGTACCGGAAGAGTCTGCTTGCGGTGAGCGGAGATGGTTAATTCTTTGGTCGAGAGGGCTACGAGCGACATGCTCATCGGCCCCGATTGGGCCATGAACATCGAGATCTGTGACATGCTCAATCACGATCCTGCGTACGTACCGGCTCTATCTCGTGTGCTTTGCTTAATTGTTGATTATATCGGTTAGGTTTTGTGATTTTTGCTTGCTTTGGCTCGTGATTTTCTGTCCTATTTTGTGGATTCGATTGAGCAGTGGTTTACGGTGACTGGAATCTAGAAAATCGGATGAGATAAACTGAAGAATTTGATAATTGAGTTCGATTTGCTCTCTGAAAATCAGTTAGTTTAGATTGAGCGGGCCGGAATTTAAATTTAGTGGACCTTATGGTTTGTTTGAGCTCAATAATGAGAATTTCTTAAATAATTGTACTTTTTCTATAGACTTCACTTCTGATATCAGAGTTCGTACGGGTATGGATTCAATTGTTTTGGTTGGTGGTTTTGTGAGGGTTCTTTGCTTCACTCATGTGTCCGGTGGGGTATGAGGAGTTGAGCATTTAGTGGCTCTGGAGGGATTATATAGGCCTTTCATTAATAAGGATTCCGATCATTAGGAGGGTAGTTATCTTATTTTCCACGGATTCATTTTTTGTTAGAATGGATCATTGTTGTAGCAATTTGGTGAAACAAGGTCCTATAAAGAGAAGACAAGATGTGCCTTATAGGGGCATCATGCATGATAGGACGGGTGCATGGTTACATTCAAACGAGAATGAATTGTGTAATTGTGGTAAACAAATAATGCATGAGGATGAGGTGATTCACTCATAATATAAGAAATAGAAGTAGGAAAGCAAACAAATACTTGGTTCACGGATAGTCTGTGAGCTATAAATGGTGGAAACTAAATATCTACTGGTTGTGTACTTAGGATGCAGAATTTTGTAAGAGGAGAGGGTTGTTCAAATGTATTCCTTTGGCAGTTTCATAGAACAATCCTAATAGGTTACCTTTTAACGGACCCACTGATATTTTTCTTAACATGAGATAATACTCTCAAAACCAGGTGCATTCTTTCTGCTAATTTTCATTTCCAATGTTGGGAATTTGTGCTTGTTTTTAGATGATATACTTCGTATTGTAGTTCATTTATCTAAGGCTATAATCTTGGTTTGATTGTGGTTTATCAGACAAGCAAAGGATGTTGTTAAAGGCATCAAGAAGCGTATTGGAAGTAGGAACTCCAAAGTTCAACTTCTCGCTCTAACTGTAAGCTTACATGAACAGTTTCTTAATGGTGTAAATTTGAATTTCTCTGATTTTTCCAGCTTGCTTCAAAATGGTTTGCACTTGCTGAGATGGATTGTCTTATTGTTTTGTCGAATACATTCCATCATATTTATTGGTCTATTGCTTTTATGTTTTCCTATCCATGTTCTTGTATTATGCCAAGCATTGTGATGAATGTTTATGGTCATTCTTGCAATGACATTGCACAAGGACCAATAAGTGGTAGAAATAATACTAAATGAGCCACATATGTCCAAGTCCAATTCAAAACCAAATCTAAAACCATGTCTAACCATGCTCCAACCCCAAAAGTTAGCTATTAGGTGGATGGCTCAACTAGTATGTAAGTGGTCACTGACCTCACTCTTCCAACGTGGCCGGACAATACAAGCGACTTGATACATGGACCAATAATTAACGAATAAATAAAAAACGTGCCACGTAGTACCAAATCCATGCTAAATTTCCCCAAAAGTTTAAGCTATTAAGTAGAGGGCTCAACTAGTATATCAAGTGGTCCTTAACTTCATATTCTATCGATTTTAGAAACTTCAACAAATACAATATACAATTTATGGGATAAATGGAGTAATATATATGTGATATTATACCATATCTTTTTTATTGTGTCTTCTTCTCTACAACTAAGTTGTTTTTTATTGTATTTTTTGCTGTATCCTAGCTGTTGGAGACAATAATTAAGAATTGTGGGGACATTGTCCATATGCATGTTGCAGAGAAAGATGTTCTTCATGAGATGGTGAGAATAGTAAAGAAAAAGGTAAGCCCGTTGCTTGAGTGAATTTATTGCTCATTGTGTAGTGCTTATTTTTTGGGAAAGCATGATGATAGTACTTGTGTCTTTAAATTCCAGCCTGACTTCCACGTGAAAGAGAAGATATTGATTCTGATAGATACATGGCAAGAAGCTTTTGGAGGACCAAGGGCAAGATATCCACAATACTATGCAGCATACCAGGAGTTGTTGGTATATATGCTTAGAATGGGTGTCTAAATGCATTTTGTCTTTCCATATTCAAAATGAAATATGCTTTGTCACCATCTGACTCACATCTCTACATGCACCTTAGATGTAGTTATTGTCATGTACATTTTTTGAGTTAAATCAGTTTTGTTACAGCGTGCTGGGGCAGTATTCCCCAAAAGAACTGAGAGTTCTGCGCCTGTGTTTACACCTCCACAAACTCAACCTCTGTCATCGTATCCCCAAAATCTGCGCAATGCTGATCGGCAAGATGTAGCCGAATCCTCTGCTGAGGCTGAGCTCCAAACTCTGAGGTACATTATTGACTCCTTTTTATTGTTTTATTGGAAGCTTACTTTTTGCTATTGTAATCAATTTCTTGTTTCTCTTTAACATTGTTTTCTAATAATGTGGGGTTGAATAAAATGACTAACTCTCACTAGTGTAGCTGATTTGGGGACAGTAATATCATACCGGAATTCTGCAGTTTGTACTCCATATTCACTGCCTTTTCGCTTTTGTTTAACACTGTTCACATACTTGTGGGCCGTGTGTTATAGTGTTATACACATTTGTTGAATATAAGGAGACTGTGATTGGTTAAAACTGAAAACGAATGATGTAACAAGCTTCAGATTCATTCCTTAATGCAGTTAGTGTGATTATCAATATAACTTGTAAGCCAATAAATATGGGTGTGAGACCCCGCAGTTTGAGTTAGTGGGTCAAATTTTTAATTCGAATGTAAAAGCTTGATGATACATCTCGTCTTCCATCCATACTTGTGAGACTGTGTTCACTTACTGTTGGTGCCACACAGTAAAATGCTACTCTTACAAATCAGTTGCATATCACATCCAATACTCAATGATAATGCATATTGTGATTGAAATAGAAATTTCTTTTTCTATCTTGACAGTTACATGTCATAACCAATGATTATTGATATCCTGTAGTAGCTTTTTAATATGTAATTCTTTTACTAGCTTGACAGAAATGCAGAATGCACGCGGTATCATGGATGTCCTTACAGAAATGCTAAGTGCCTTAGATCCATCAAATAAAGAGGTAAATTTAAGAGGAAAATAATTTGACTTAAAATTAATGTAATTTTAGTAATCTGGCTTCATAATGCTGTAGTTGTCTTGATAGTCCTTTAATCATATTCTCGTTGTGTATGAATTTCGATCTTGAAATGAAACACAGAAAGTAGTCATAGTTGATGTATCCTTGCATTTAAGAACCAATTTCTATTCTTATTTTGGGTATATTTCCTGCAAATTCAGGGCCTCAGGCAGGAGGTTATTGTTGATTTGGTGGATCAGTGCCGTAATTATAAACAAAGAGTTGTGCACCTTGTCAATTCTACTTCGTAAGTCATTATTCTTTACTCACTAAGCACTTCTCTGTGCATATACATAATAGCTGTCATCATAGTTGGTATTTATAGATCTGGTTGGGCATGTGTTTTGGACTACCTTGGATGAATTGTTATACTTTGGTTGGCTATTGTATTTTTTATTATTCTATCCTCATATCTAGATTTTATTAATTCATAATCACAAGTAGAGTTGTATAGCATTTAACTATATTTTATGAATGTAATTGAATTTATAATACCGACTAATTATATTTTGCAAGTCAAACTAGACATTTATTTGGGACTGAGGACCATATTTATGAGAAATTCTGAACGATTGCATTTATTATAGTTAGTGTGTCCACTCTATATATGAGAAGTGCCTGAACCAAATGAGACTAATAATTCGGTAATCTGTTTCCCTTATTTTACAGAGATGAATCTCTGTTATGCCAAGGATTAGCTCTGAATGATGACTTGCAGCGAGTTTTAACTAAGCATGAATCCATTGCTTCTGGAATTTCAATTCAAGCTGATAAACCGAAATCTGGACCTTCAGGGGCACTAGTTGATGTTGATGGTCCTCTAGTGGATACAGGCAATAATAGCAAACAGCCCGCTGTGAGGTAATTAGATTCATTCAAACTGCTTGCTGTTAAGCATACGTTCTGAATTCATTGCTATGTTTTCTACTATTACAAATCAATCAAGGCTACATTATAAACATTACACATGCTACTGTATGTGCTTAGTTTTCTATACCATAAACTTCAATATTCTGATCGGCTATTAGTTATCATAAAATTCAAGCTGGAGTGGTTTTGTTAGACATTGAACATAGTTCTAGATCAATGAAGCTAACTGGTGGTGGATATTTGATAAGTAGCAAAAACTTCGATCTCTCTTTTTCCTGCAGATCCTCCCCGAGTGATGCTGCAGAATCTCAACCACTGAACCAATTAGCACTTCCTGCACCTCCGGGAACTAATGGTCCAGCTCCTCCAGCCACGGCCAACCCTAAGATGGATCTATTGAGTGGTGATGACTACAACTCACCAAAGGCGGACAATTCACTTGCCCTTGTCCCTTCGGGAGACCAGCCATCAGCCAGTCCTGTTTCACAGCAGAATGCCCTAGTTCTTTTTGACATGTTCTCTGACAATAATAGCACTCAAAATTCTCTCAATACTCAGTCTCCTGTTCTGGCTGGACAAACAAATCCTTCGACTCCCCAAACCCAACAGCAGCCAAATTTTCAATCAACACAAGCCGGATATTACCAGAACGGCAATACTCCCAATGCTGGATACGAGCAGTCTCCTTATGCGCAACCAGGATTGTTCCCAAATGGAAATGCCCCATTAGGATCACCTCGATACGAGCAGACCCCCTTTGGGCAAAGCACTGACAATTCCTGGAATGCCCAAATGGCTCGGCAGGAGCAACAGCAGCCACCTTCTTCATCCTTTGGTGCACTTCTGTTTTAGCTTTTGCATTTTATATTAGTAATGTTTTGCATTATTTGTAGGGAAAATCTCACTCAGCCATCCTTAAGTATGCACTGTTCTCAATCAACTACCTCTAAGTTTAAAAAGTTTTTGACAACCCTCTAATAAAACTTTGGTCTCAATTTACCCCACTTCTGTCAACTTTTGGGTTAATTGAGACTAAAATAAATTAGGAGGTTGTCAAAAACTTTTTCTACTTAGTGGTAGTTGATGTAAATCGGAGCAATACTTCAGGATAGCTGAGTGTGATTATCTCCTATTTCTTGCATGGTTATTACTCTTGCTGAGACTTATAGCCATAATGTTTTGGAGTATCTGACAGGCTCTCAAAGCAGTGGATCTCTGCCACCCCCGCCGTGGGAAGCTCAGCCCACAAACAGTGGCCCAGTAGTCAGCAATCAATACGTTCCAACGATGCAAGTTAGTCAGGTCGTGGGCTCAAATGCCGTACCAGTGCAGGGTGGTATACAATCTCAGGGATCTCAATCAATTGGAAACGACCAGGTTAGTGGTATGGACACAATCAGTAATCAGAACAATCAGTTGGTAGGTTTGCCTCAACCATTCCAGGGAGGACATATTATGGGTATGCTTCCACAACCTACGCAACCGGGCCAGATGGCTCCAATGTATCCTCAGCAAATGGCAGGCTATGGCAATCAGATGGCAGGCTATAGTAACCAAATGGTGGGGTACGGTAATAATAGCCAAATGGCAGGCTATGGTAATGGCCAAGTGGCAAACTATGGTAATACCCAAATGGTTGGATATGGTAACAACCAAATGGCAGGATACGGAAACAACCAAATGACCGGATATGGAAACAACCAAATGACAGGCTATGGAAACAACCAAATGGCGGGATATGGCAACAATCAAATGGCAGGCTATGGGTACAGTCAGCAGCCAGGAGCTCAGTTCCTTGAACAACGTATGCATGGCATGTCTGTGAGAGACAATAATGGCATGGCACCGTCTTCGTACCAGGTTACCTCTTCCTATGTTTCTACATCATCGTATGTGCCACCAATGAAGCCCAAACCAGAAGATAAGCTATTTGGAGACCTTGTGGACATTACAAAATTTAAGTCAGCGGCAAAACCCACTCCTGGTAGTGCCGGTACCATTTGAGATCCCAGCTGGTTTTGCACTTCTCTTTATATATTCTTTTGGTTTGCTAACTGCCTTGTTCATTACCCGACTAGGCCGGTATTTCCCCTTAAATTTTTCAATATATATTTCTCCTCTATTGGTATCATATTGTGTTGCTTCTTTTGGCTTAGTATGGAATTATGTGTACATCCATTGTAGAAAAAGAAAAAAAAATGACAGTGAAATATTTAGCTTTCAATTATTGAATTCCTTTTCCCTTTTTGTCTGATTGGCATTCTGCTAATCAGTTTTTGACTAATAATGTTGATTAAGTTGTTTTGTTTCCTTTAGAAATTGATGATGTTCCTTAATTATTGATGATAAGTGGTCTCTCCTCAATTGATCTGTTTTGTTTGAAAATGGTTAGATTCAGTACTTCAAAAAGCAATGTTCTAGTTTTGTTTTCTTTCAAAGTGGTACCTTTTGAGTTTTGGCGACAACAAAATGAAACACTTGGTCAAGTAGGTCAAAGTATAGAATGGATATTATTGAAGGTTCAGGCGGACTATCAAAACATGTTTACGTATTTCAGATTACTATTCAAAGGTACAAATATTATTTGTTTCTAGCTTGACGTTAACCCAATTTTACATCGTCAATTTTTCCGTCCTGTACAGTTAAGTTTTTCAGTAAAATGACCAAAACATGTCCCACTGTTCATTAAAATTAAGGTTAATTGTCAAAAAATACACTGAAATTTTGTCCACAAACGAAAACAAACATAAACTTATGTCCTTGCTTTGTAGATGCACTGAAGTTTTGTTCACCGACTTTTTTAGAAAAAACATAACATATTATTTATAAAAAACCGCCCTAAAGTATTGCCCGCACAACTATAGAATGTATTATGAATTGCTCACACTACATTAGAATGCATTATGCATTGCCTACAAATATATTGAATCCGCAAAAAAACTACCCAAGCTTCATTATGATTTAAACTAATGTTTAAAATGATTTATTAATTTTAGTTTTCTTTTCAAATATGATTAAAAAATTTAAATGTACATAATGTTTAAAGTAATATCCATACTTTTGAATAATAATCTAAAATACGTGAATAGGTTTGGTTAGTCAGTCGTAATTACCCCTATGTTACTTTTACTTTCAATATATACTGGTTATCATTTCCTTGAATGATTTGATATTAGAGAAATAGTGAATATTGAAAGGTAAAACAACTAACCCGAACTTACCATTTACACCTAACAAACCTGCAATGTCCAGACATCATATAAGCAAAATTCAGGATCGGCCTACCTTCTCACTGCATACCCTGCAAGGACAGCCAAAAAGCCATTGGCTGAACTATGCAGGGGACCAATCATAGAGCTGAAAATTCAATTCTTTTTTCTCTACTTACAACAATTTGTCGATAGTATGTTTTGTCTCCCCATTTTTGGCTGCTAATCTGACCTCTGAAGGTGGATGGTCACCATTAGCAACGGGAGAGACAACCACAGATGTTTGTGGAATAGCTGTTATGGGAGATTCAACAATACTATTTCCACTTGGTTGCTTAGAAGATTTGGCAGTCTCGGACAAAGAAGATTCTACAGCTCCACTGCCATTGGGTTGCTCGCAGTTCCTTGTTTCCACTTCTGCTGTAACTCTACCATTATTCTGGCCCGTCTGTAGCTGGTTCTTTGTTTCATTTTTCGCCATTGTTGCTGGAGTGCAAGGAAAAATGATTTAGTAGAGACTAGATAAGTGGAAGTTTTGAATGTTGATGAAAAACCTGGGGCAATAAGAGCGCCGGTGAATGTAGGAAGCTTTTACTTAGCATGGCTAATGCTAAGAAAAACTCAAATTTTAAGAATGGTGAAACAAAAATGGAAAACCTTTTGCCCTAGCAAAAAATTGTTAACTATTGATAGTTGCATAGAGATTCAGGGGTAGAAATAAAACTCGCCAAAATAATGAAAACTCAGTAAATTATAATCAATCCCAAGAGTTCTATTACCCTATCAAAGAAAGTTTCTAAATCATGTAAGGAATAATGAACCTGAAGATAAGATGCAATTCAACCATCTAAGAGACTGACTCTTTTTTTTTTGGCAAAAAAGTAGGAGACCTTGTTGAGAATCATAAGAAATGAAAGGGTTTTTTATTGTAGATATGCGGATTGAAAAATATTTCTTGGGAGAATGACGAGCAAATAATATATCCACAACTTTGCATACGAAAAAGCTACAAATCAGAAGTTTACCTTTTATGCTCCCACAAGTGCTGAGCCCGTTAAGAAAGTCCCTAACAGTAGTCAAGATGAGCCTTTCCTGCTCCTCATAAACCTTTTTGCAGTCATGCCCATCTGCTGACTCATTTGTTTCTACGACCTGGCAGGCACTTGCTTTTCGGGACTCAGTTGGCATAAAAATGGCATCTTGTTCATCACACATCAACTCCAGAGTCCCAGGAGACAATGGCCTCCCATTATTTACATCACATCCATTTGACGTGGAATTGTTGGTTTTATCTTTATCTGATTGATCCATGCTTACACAGGCCTCAGGTACAGCTTTCTCAAGATTATTAGCTTTATGAACATCTTCCCTCTTTTGGGTGGGCCAAACTGAACTTTTATTGTCACTAATCTCTGTTCTCCACTCCATTTTGGCTCTTTTTCCTGAAAATATTAGGCTTATGAATTAAAAACAGCAAATCATGTCATATGCTTGCTAAATAATAAGGAAAATGGAAACATATTTAGCTTAAAAACACGTGTGCACAGAATACTTGGTCTGTAACGGAACATACTAGTTAATGTAAAATGATGCTTACATTAATTTAATTTAGTTAAGTTATGGAATCTATAAATCTCAGTCTCATTAAAGTGATGAAATAAGAGAGAAGAAGAGAGGACCCAAAGTAGCTATGGTGGGCACTCCGACCAAGGCAAAACAAGAATCTCCTTTGACATCATTAAGTGTGTGTACTAGCAGAAACACCTTTCACAAATCTTACTGAGCTCTATAAAACTTGTAGAGGTAAGACCCAGTCTACACAATGAGAAACTCATAAATGATATTGGCTAGGAATCAGTCGGACTTATCCATTGATTATTATAGTTAAGATCACAACCTATGTAACCACACAAACAGTTTATCCTGTTAAGCTTTTATAGTCTCTTGAAATTTTGCTCTTCGTCAGGAACTTTACATATTTGATTCTTTTATCCTTTTCCTTCTTTACATATCACTGAAAATTATATTCACTCACCACACACAAGGTAATTTGTTTCTCTTCACTCTCTCAAAAAAGAAAACTCTCTTCAGCTCCCATGGCTCTCCAGCTATCCCCTAAATCTAGACCGCATATACATTTCACTATTTAAAACATAAATAAAAAGGACAATAACTCAGAATTGCAAAGAAGGGAAATATCAAATCTTATATTTCATCATGTGTCTGCTACATCATTGTTTAAAAAGATGTATTTAAAAAAAAGAGCAAAGTCTTGCTGCATAGAATAATAGTGATAGGTAAAATATTGGTTACTTATAACAGTTGGATGAGCAATGTAGCGAAATGTTGTATTTCATTCAAAGTATGAATGCAACACAAAACTAGGATTAGACTTGCTTTCTTTACATCCTTTGCTAGCTTTTTTTTCTTTCACAGAATTCTCGGATGCCCGGATACTTGGGTTTTCTTTTCTTGTCTTCTGGTTTGTTTTATGGTTTTCAACGTGTGACTTATTTCCCTTTTGCATTTTTCAGTACATTACTGCATCTCAACAGGAAGAACCGGTAGTAATGGGCATAAAACCACCTGTTTCTAGCCATATTTTTGTATCCATATGAAGTGTTCCTCTAATCCCGACTCCACTTTCTTCTTTCAATTTTGAATAGAGCAAAGGAAAACCACAGAAACTTTGTTTTCATAGTATCCTATTATTATGACCACTCATAAATAGCATCTTATTTTATTGCAATTTTCTGTTGTTGTGGGAGCTTATATGCACTTTCACTTGTATAAGTTCATTATAGGGTTTCACATGAGTAATTTGCTATTGCAAAATGAGTGAATAAAAACTGTCATGTAATTCTTACCTGCAAATTTATTTGTAACTTCTCCAGCTACCTTAACCAAAATTGAGCAAAATTCTTTCACATCTTGTAGTTGGAGGATGTCTGCCAATGGAGACCTACAGTCATTAGAAATGACGATTAGTTCAATAAAGGAAAGCAGGTGCAAAATGTATTATGTAAGATTGACACAAAGGTACATACCTGTATGTGAGCTTCAATGATGCTGATCCTGCAGCGTTTGTAGTACGGGAAACAGGAATAGAGGACAGGGGAGCAGAGGCAGCAGAAGCTTCTGAAGTATTTTCCTGGTCAAAGTAGATCAAGCTGCTGAAAAATCCATTTTTGATGAGGGAGGAGATTCACCCAGCTTTCTTTATTACATTGCCACTATAATTACCTGTGGAGCTCTTTGAACAGACTGATGTTTGATTGGCATGCCCAGAAAAAGGTCCTGAGATTTTCTCTTCTTGAACATCAGAGAGGTCCCATATCCAGAAGACCCAATAGCTCCACTGATGGCAGCATTGGCCGCCTGGTGGATGTAGGTCATGGAACTATGGTTCCCATGGAAGAGAGCCTTTCTTTCATCACACTCTTCAAAGTTCTTGCAGTCCACACATCTGCAATTTTCAGAGCATAAAATGTTGGCTTGAAAACACTCACAATACTTTTTGAGGCACCCTGACTTCTTGCAGTTACATCCCTTGTTGTGCTTAAGTTCCACAGTAGCTTCCTGTTCCTGGATATGTTCAAGATAGTTTAAAGCTACAAAAAATCTTGGCAGGAAAGTATTTTCATTTCCAATTTCCAAAAGCAAGATAACTTAACCATAAAGAGAAAATAAGAGAACTTATGTTGCAATAAGAGATATCAGTTGCATTGCAAAGCATTACAAGATAGCAAAATAAAACTATAAAATGATATAAGTGCAATATTTGTGCACCAGAGTTTGAATTAAGAATTCAGAGTTTAAATCTTTCACAAACCAAAATTAGCTAAGCACTTGTTGGCATAAGCCAACCGAGAATGTAGTCATTGTATTATGAATAGGAGAATGTTGTCCTAGAACACTAAAATGTCAGATTACATACTCTGCCGGTCTGAGCTCCATGCGGACTGTTAGCAATCTTTGGTTTGAATGCATCCGGATTACGCTCCAAGAGTGCTCCAACAACCTCTTGCCTGTAAATCTCATTTTCGGCATTATTTCGACAATTTACACAGTTGCAACCATCACAGTTGATTCCAGAAGCAAAGCATTCACAGTACCTGACAAAATTGAATATGTTTCCTATTTCATTTTTATGAATTACTTGCATTTGTAACATCTACAAAGAGCATATTGATGTCTATCCTTATTGAGGAAACCCTATACTCTTAAATACACGAATGAGAAAAAAAATGATACAACTTTCTTCATATTCAAGTTGAACAAGGAAAGTAACATATGTTTTCAGACCATAACATAATATTTGAAATAAACAGCATGAACTTTCTTGGGGAGCCAAAGTTCAAATACAATGGTCCAACGAAGGATTTAAGGTGTCCAGATTCAGGTCTACAAGAACTCCATATGAAGGTGGCAACAATTATTTTCTTCGTTTTGTATTTTCCTTCTATACAAATATATGAACTAGCTGTTCTATCTAAACAAATCATGGTGGTAATATACTTACAACTTCAAGCACCTAGAATTTTTGCAATTACATTGCTTTGTCTTCTTTGGAGTTCCATCCTGTACTTCAGAGCTAACTTGGAGCCATGACCTCGGAGACTCTTGCTTACTAAAATGGCATGCAAACATAAAATGAGGCATTTTAACAACTCTTAGGAGACAAAGAACAATAGTGAGTTTTGAGATCGCTTACGAAAGTTGTGATGTTTGCCGCGCAAGAATTTGCACTGGATGCGGCACCCGATGCGCCGCCGCTACCAGCTGAGGCTCAGCCGGAGATTTCGGCATTGTCGGAGTCTTTGGCTCTGGCTGAGGAGGCGGTGCTTGCGGCTGTGGCTGCTGAGACGGTGACTGCTCCGGCACTGCTACATTCTCCGAACCGCTGCCAGCCGCCGTAAAATCCAACTGTCTCGCCAATTTCTTCGGCGCGATATCAGAAACTGCGTCGCTTTCCTCCATCAGTTCTCTAAAAAATCATCAAAAATGCACCAAAATACGGAAGAACACCGATAATTAATCAATCAAAATCCAGATTTCGCTCACAATCGCCGCACTATTCTCCAGAAAGCGCGCTCCCGACCCTTCGAGCTCGAGAGCGAGTTAAGGAAACGAAACGCATTCACAGCGATCAAGCATGGCGTCCGGAAGCTCGATTCCGCCGGGAGCGAACCATATCACCGACGCCGGAGGCTCTGAGCACCGGCCGGACGGCGATTGGTGAGGAAAAACCGGCCAAGTTGATCGAAACGACTCGAATTGGAAGAGGGAGAGAGTGGAGTGCGTGTCGCAGCTTAGGCTTTCCCTTTCGTCTATTCTTTTCTCTTCCACTCGAGACTTTGAAATTTCAGTTCTTCTAAAATGAACGGTCGGATGGCTATAAGAGCGGATCTCACGGCTAAAATTGAACTGTTGAAGCCTACGGGCCAGATTGAGCGAAGGAGCTGTTAGCGGTCGAGATGCGTCAGAAGGGGATGAGTTTAGGTTTAGTTTGGGGAAAAGGATGGGAGTGGAATTTGGCGCTTATATTGACAAGAAAAGGTGGGAAAATATTGATTGATTTTAACACGTGTCAAGTGATAGTTGGTTTGGTTTTTAAAGATATTTAAAAATAGATAATTATCTCAAAGAGATATACATGTTCGTTTATTTGAAAAATATGATAAGATTAATTCTTATTTTGAAATAGATAAGCTTCATAATTTGTTGCATATATTTTCTGTATATAAACAATAATGTTTGTTTTTTTTTTGAGTAAATATTGCAATTTGTATTAAATCATAATAAAAGAGTTTGGTAGGTACTGAAATGTACCCCACCTACATAACAATCCAACTAAGAAATAGAAATGAACTGAAAGCAATAAAACCGGCTCTGGTAATGGGTTTTGCGGACGAAGGGGATATCTGCGGTAGCGTCTGGTGACACCGATACAGCATGCTTCTTCCAACATGGGACGAGGCGAGCCAACCAAGTTTAGGGGAATACTGGTGGACCTACATCTCCCCCGGTGTGTCAGCGTGCGTCGTCCTCCCTGGACTGATAATGGTAGGGCTCCTGAACGCGGGTTTGCTGACTCCGGACTGGTAGGGGAGACAGTTATCGACTAAAGATGGAACCGTCGCCATCTATCCGCCGGGAAGGGGTCAAAGTCGACCCACCCCTCCCCGGGCCACCTCAGACTCATTCCTGTAGGCGAGGGTGCTTGTAGCCCCCCGCCGCTGCTGCGTGTGATCCACTCGCATCCTGCATAAGCCCATTCGTGCAGCCCATCCTGTCCCCACGGCCCAGAGTCGGCCCATTAGGGTTAGGGTTCTCTTGCAGTACGCCCTTGCCCTGGCTTCTTCGCCAAGCTACCGCCGCCGCCGACGAGATCTCCACCACCAGTTCCAGAGCCGCCGCATGCGGTGCCCGTCCCATCGAGTTCCTCGGCTCCGGCTCAACCATCCTCGCCCCTCGACGAGCCCGGATACTCGGGCCCCTCGCCGCCGCTCGATCCAGACCAGATCCTTGCCTGGGTCGTTCACCTCCACCCCGGCCTCCTCCCACCGGTCGTCGGACCGAAGCGAACACAAGGGGTAGCGTCGTGCCCTCCCCCGGCGACACCATCCCGCCGCCAGACTCATCCATCGCAACCACCCTCGATCTCCACCACTGCGGTGGCCACGGCGGCAACACCCTCGCCAACCCGGAATTGGGCAACACTAACACAGGAGAAGGCGACCTCTCCGGCGTATGTCCCCCGCCTGTCTCAACCTTGCTCCCGTGAAGGGCCGGAGCCGTAGACGACACCATCGCCGCCGCTCGCAACCCTAATCGCAAAACCCTTTTCCGTTGAGAAAGAGGGTTGCGCTTGTCGAGCCTCACTCGACCATCAATGGCGTAATCATCCCCTGACCCTGGTGAAAGCTCCATCGAAGCCCATGACATAGGATGGTGATGGACCACCCATACAGCAGCGGCGGCGTCGCTGCTATTTCCTCTGGGTTTAGAGAGAAACATACCTCGTGCTCATAATGTTTGTTTGATATTGTATATTTTGATTCCAATCAATTAAATTGATTTTTTTTCAAAACATAAAATGCTTCATATTTAGATAATTATTATCAATTTTCTTAAATATTATATAAAGAAAATCTTATACACGTCTAATATTTTGTTATGATTGAAATTAGGAAAATTTTCATATCGTTGTCGTGGATTTTTTTTATCCTCAATGAATTCCCTGAACTTATTTCAATTTGCTACCCGGAAAAATTATATTTTCAATTTAGTCTATATCGTTTGTTTTTAATAAAAAAATGGTAATGTATTTGGTATATGGTAGTATTTTTTCAACAAATACTAAAATTGTCCCTCTATGGTATCAAAACCCTAAACATAAAAATAATTTCTCCTTCTTACTCAATCACCTTACGTTGCCAGTTTCTCAAATCCAAACCAGAACATCACATTTATGGCTTGCGCAACCAGTCAAATCTCGCTCAATCGTCCAAATCACATAGCCATGGCTTCTCCTTCACCCAATCTTCCCAAGATATAAACCTCGTCGACTAAATTTCACCGATAAGCTCGTCTTAGGTTTAGTTTTGGGGAAGTGATGGGATTGTAATTTGGTGCTTATATTGACAAGAAAGTGTGTGAAAATATTCATTGACTTTTCCACGTGTCAAGTGATCGTTAGTACAATTTCCAAATATATTTAAAAACAGTCTTTCATATTTCAATTAAAGTGTCATAAATCTTTTGCGTGTCGCCTCAGTATCATAAATTTTTATTAATTCATTTAGAGTACCCTGAATTTTTTTTATGTCACCTCAGTACCCTAAACTCTTGTTAATTTTATCTTTTCGTAATGCTCTAGTTCTCGACCTTGTCCTTGGTGCTAGTCGTATGATAGGAATGTTGCTGATAACTTCTTCTTCGGGTTCGGATAAAGTGTTGATAGCTTCGATGTCCTCATCAATTAATGAAGCTACTTTTTTCATCATTTCCAAACGAGATTCAGCCCATCAAACTATTCAAGAACATTAAATATTCAAGATATGCATTTGAAAACAGATTATTAATGAATTATTTTTGCTGTTTTGCAGATTTCCATCATTTGGTTTACCAAGAGTCTTTAGTTATTAATTAGAGTCAAATGTAATCAATTTTTGATCCCTGAAGATCATCTGCTGCTTGACTATTTAACAAAGTCCCTTCTCAGCACGTATTATGCAAGTTTTATGAAATAAAAATTCGAGTTTTCTTATTGGAAGAACCTTAAAGCATTTCAATCGTCATGTGTGTGAATCCTTAAAGTTTGAGTGCTGCGACTTATCACAAACTTTTCATAATATGCGTGGCATCATTCAATTCACCCATCTAGTCGTTGACGAAAGTATGCATACCGCTCACTCAATGCATTCATGATTCGTATGGACGATTCCCTCAACATCTGGAAGCGATGCCGAAATTGTTGGTCGTTGTACACTGGAGTAGGCACAAAGTAGTCATATCAACCGGTCGTGTTCGTCGTCTAGACTGCACTATATCATTTTCCGCTTTGGTAGCGCCGACGACTGTGAACCCTTGATTATTGACCTTGGATGTATCCTTACCAAAAGCCTGTCGTGAATTCATTTGACCGTTAGTTCAACCATCCTTTCCACCGATTGCTATTTTTATTGGGGAGTCATTTACTACAGCTTCGTCAATGTTGGATAACGATCCATCGAAAAAATATGAACAACGAGGTTCGAAGAGAAGAAGATGTGAGAGAATATGTGTAGAATAGAAGATGTGTAATTTTTTGGTAGGGGAAAATATATTTATATGAATTTTTTTAAATAGTCGTTGGCTCACCGATTAGCTGTTGAGGCTGAGCCGACTCGTCACGTCGTTGCAGGATCTTGAAGGGATAGGCTGTGACAACCCGGTTCGAGACGACGTCTACACCGACAAGCCATTACAATAGCCGTTGCAGAGACTGCGACGACACCAAAACAACGGATCCTAACCAACCATTGTATATGCTCTAAGTCACTATAAAATGGATAATTGGCCCGATAATTACAAATAGATCAAAGGGAAAATTCTAATATATACCTACCAAACATTAATTTTCAAAATAATGTCATGGCATAATTTTTTTGCAATTTAATACCATGACAAAATATTTACTAGCACTTTAGTACCTATCGTCATATTTCAGTCAAGTTTCCATCCAAAATAAGTAAAAAGGTTCATAATACCCCTAATTATCAGTCTAATTTTCAAATTCATGCCACTGGATTATCAAAACTTAAAAATAAGTGAAATGACAATAATACCCTTTACTACTTGCCAAATTTTTAAAATTTTCCATTTCAATAATTTTTAAAATGTTAAGTATTTATATAATATTAAAATAATATTTTATTTTAAATACATATAAAATCATATTTTAATTTTTTATTTCTTTATTCTAAAAATTTCAAAAAAAAATACCCTTTGGTTTTTAAAAAATAATAATTTATTTTAAAAAAAACATGCACAAATCATAATTTTTTTTATAAAATAATAATAGGGTTAATTTCTTCTCGTTACCCTTAAATTCTTAAATTGTATTTCACTACCTTAAAAATAGTTTGTGGCACTTTACTACCCTAAAAATTCTTAAATTTTATTTCATTACGCTAAAAATAGTTTGTTGCACCTCACTACCCTAATTATGAGTTAAGGAACAATTTTAATACCTGCCGTTGATTTTCCATCTATTTTGAATGGAAATTAGGAAGATAAAAAGATAAGAGATGAGACTAGGGTTTGAAAGGGAATAGTTAAAAAGGGGTAGTGTTGTCATTTGAAAAAAAAATTGTGATACTAAAATTAACGGTAGGCACTAAAATTATTTCTTAACTCATACTTAGGGTAGTGAAGTGCCACAATATTATTTTTAAAGTAAATAGATGAAATTTAACCTTATTATTATTTTGAAAATATGTTTAGTAAAATTATGACCAAATAGTCATTGCACAGGTCTGCTGTCGCACGATTGATGCGCGGAAACCATAGAGGGTAAAAAAGTCGATTGAAATTGATAGTCTATCTCATCTTCCCGGTCGGAGGCCATGTCCTCTCTCTCCCTCCTCGGAAACCGTTTCATACAGAGACACCGAACTCATTTTCTCCATTGAAACACAGAAATTGACAGAGACGGTTCTATTTGTGGAGATAGAAGGAAAGGAAGAGCCAATCGCGAGCTCTCTCTCTTCTCCGTGGAGGTGATTGTCTAGCTCATTTTCTATGATTTTCTCTGTACCTGCATTGGTTTTGCGGGAGCAGCAATAGTTAAATTAGGGCTTTGATCGCGCCGAGAGAGAGAAGAGAATAATTCTATAGGATTTTCTCTGTGGGAATTTTCCAAGCCTATTTTAGTATTTTTTTTGATTCATCCCCTACGCGTTTACTGACAATTTTGTCTTCATTTTTGTTCGTTACGAAGCAGCTTTCCGAAGTTCGACGACGGGAAGCTCCGGTGGTGGCGGCTGAGGACGCTCGATGATACGGGCGTGGCTAGGTTTGGTGATTCATGGTAGGTTTTGACGCCGGCATTGTTAGCCGTAAAGTCGTCGCCGGGGTCTTCTGGTTCCTGAGCTGGCATCGGCGTCAGAAACGTCTCCTGTGGCCGGCACGTGCACGTGTGGGACACTGCCGCCGGATCTTCGCCCCAAGAATTTCTTAGGTTAGTTTTCCTGTTTGGTTCCATTTTTTTTTGTAGTAAGCTAGTGTACTGAACTAGCCCAGGATCAATTATCAACTAAATCACTAGAAGCTTCATCAAATCATTAACACTCACTGTATTAGGGTGGGAGGAGGATTGATCAGAGTCTTCATTATTCCTCAGCCGACTGTTATGGGGATTGGTGAAAAGAAAAGTGACAGAACTGTTGAAACAAAGGTCCGCGACGATTCACCCATATCACAAATAGAAGAAAATGGGATCACATTAACCATAGATTCACATGAGATACCCCCAATAGAAGAAAATGTAAACCCCTTTGCAATTCCCATTGAAAGTGATGTGGATGGAATATTTTATTCCCGGCCGTGTCAGCAATTTGATGCTATCGGTGATTGTTCTTCAAAGATGGTTGATACATTGTGCCCTTATGGAGAGGATGTTACCATTGCTGTTAATTCTAGCAGCTTACTTGAGTGTTCTGGGGAGGTATATAATGGGGGAAGAAACGCTGATCGAGTTGATTGTAGTTCTGAAACCAAATGCCCTGGCCTTGTAGCATCACCGGTAAAAGAAAATGTATGCACATTAGACATAAGTTCTGTTGGGGTCGTTGAAAAAAGTGATGTTGAGGAACCAGACATTGGTGCTGTAGACACTTGTTCAAGGGTGCCAGATATGCCCAATATTTCTGAAGAGGATCTTACTGTTGTTTTTAACTCACTGGAGTGTTTTGGACAGATAGATAATGTAGGCAGAGATGATATGGGAGTTGATAGCTGTCCTGAAGTTAAATGCTATGGCTACGGACCATCACAAATTTTGGAAAATATATGTGCTTTAAACACAGATTCCTTTGAGATTACTACTGAAAGTGTTGACATTTGTTCGTCAAGGAGACTACATGTGCTGGATCTTTCTGTTGCTAACAATTCTGGAAACTCAGTGGAGTGTTCTGAGGCCAAATGGTCTTCCATTGTACCATCATCTTCTCGAAGAAGTAGCCGAGTACATAAAGCAATTGGCAAGGCGCAGACAAAAAACATCACAAGGAAATTTCAGAAGACAACCAAAGTTCCATACCCAGATAAAAGTATGGAGTTTCCCTTCAACAATGCTAGAAAGAAGAGAAGCTGTGTTTCTAAACCGGCTCGTTCTTCTATATGGGGAGTACTAGGAAATGTCAACCAAGTATTTGCAGAGAATAGTGATCTTGTGTTTAGTGAAGTGCAGAGTCAGGGATTGCAGAAAGCTAACGGAAGCCATGGAAATGCTAAAATAAATAAGGTCCATGCAAGTGAAAACTCAAAGGGTTCAATCAAGAGTTCTCATGCTTCATCTCGCCGTATTCGTTTGAAGGTAAGATTGGGGAATGAAGTTATACAACGTTGTCTGAATGTTATGATTCCAGCTGTGGCTCATACCTCTGCTCCTGCAGATGGTACAACTAACGAACACAGAGCAGAGTCAATCTTTCCAACCATGCCTCAATTTTCTAATTTAATCAACCACGTCAAAGATAAGATGGGGAGTGAGGGGACTGAACAGCATAACTCGGGGGATTCTTCAGCGGATTGTGAGGGAGGAACCGGAGAGTATGGCGGTGAGGACCTGGAAGTACACCTCACAGTTAAGAACACAGATAGTTCTCCAATTCTAGAGAAGTCAGTTGGAGTAACTGCTGGATGCTACCTTGGGATCACTTCTGCGGACTCTGGGGGAGGAGTTAATACAGGTCCTGGAACTTCACCTGATTCAGAAGTCATTAATATAGTTCAAGATGCCGAAGTTGGTCCGAGATGTCAAGAAGGCGTGCATTATTCTGTTTTGACCTCCAAAAGGTTTTCTGATCTCGAGAATGTGAATTGTAAAAGAGGAAACTGTATTCGGGAAGATGGATCACCGGGCCAAGAAGGCATAAATACAGCTATTCCATTGAACACATGTGAATGCGGACACAAAGTGGGCAATGGTTTTGACTCCAGGGAGACAACAGCTTCGTTCACCACTGGTGATGCAACCATCAGTAGTGAGGAATATTCAACAAAACCATTGCCTTTGTCAAAAGAGATAGAAGTTGAGGTTTATAGAAATATTTTAAAAATTGAGATCGATAGGGAAGATAAGACATCCTGCTCTGTTGACATTGGCCTCGGTTTACCAGAATCGCTGGATTCGAAAAAATTGCTTCTTTCCACTAAGATTAAAGGCCACAAACTTTCTAAATGTTCCAAATCTGGTGGAGGGAGTAAAGGTAGGTCCAAAGATTCCGACTCAGCCAGGAGCAGAAAGGGAAATGTGTCTAGGAAAAGAGAAAACCGAAGGAAATTAGGTAATGAGATTGAAGCAACAAAAAATGCTTCTGACGATGCTGTATGCAAAGTAGATGGTCCCCCAGAAACAGGTAATATATATCGACTATGGGTTTCTGTGGATACCATCTTTCCTCTTTTTCACTACTATCTTACGAAATAATCACTTTATATGAGTCAACAGTTTTATCTTAAATTGTCTTTTATTTTATCACTTTATTTTTTGCACATAAACCTGAAGATTTCTTCTAACTCCACATGAATTTGTTTCATAGGAAATAACATGGTTAATGATCTTGGAATGATAAATCCCATTGATGGTATTGGTTCTGTGAATATGTCCTACTTGGGTGCGGTATCGAGTGGTTATGGGAACCAAATTTTACCCCAGCGCAAAGCTTGGGTATGCTGTGATGATTGTCATAAATGGAGGCGTATACCAGCTGCCCTTGCAGATTCACTAGGTGAAAATAGCAGATGGTACACAAATTATTCAAGGCATCCTATATTCATTGTTTTAACGTTGCTTTTGGAATACAAACTGTACCGTACTATTATGTAACATATGTCATTCCTGTTTTAGTTAGTTTGAAAACTGACAGGTTACAAAAAGCATGTTTTAGTTGCATAAAAGATTTCCTGCTAGCCATTCAGTCTATTGCCTGGGTTGGATATGTTTGCCACTAAGATTATTAGAGATTGGGAAGCTGTCCAGACTGCGGTTTTGAAACTGTGATTTGGTTTTTCCTACTCCCTCCGTTTCAAGGTGTCTACTTTCTTTACAAAAAAAGGTTATTTTAGAATGAGTCACTTTCCATTTTGGTAAGTAAGTATAAGTTATGCATGCAAAGTCAGTAATATTCCTAAGATAAGTTAAGTTCCTTTAGTTTGTTAAACCATATAGGGGTATGTAAGGGAAGGTCCATTACCAAATAACTTATCCTTCATTTTTACAGAAATTAGAAAGTGGACATTTATTTATGGGTTAATTGTCAAAAGTTACCCTTATGTATTGGTCACATGCAGAAAACTACCCTAAGTTATGGTAACTTACTGGACAAAATTGAGGCCAAAATTTTGACACTTTTGCCTTATTGTTCAATTCTTAAAACATGTGAATGATTTGTGACCAATTCTTAAGGCATGTAAATGATCTGTGACCAAAAGATGTTTCTTATTGGTTACTTTTAACCTTAGGGTAGTTTTCCAGACATGACGAATACATAAGGGTAGCTTTTGACAATCATACCTTAATTTATTAATGGAGGCAGTACTGTGTATTTTTAGTTAGGTGGTGTTATTCATACATGTTCTACAAATGGATGCATTATATATCGTTTGTTTTTCCCTTTCATTTTCTGGGCATACCTACTATCTTAGATTTGAGTTGGTTGTGTTGTTTCATTTTGCAAGGATTTGTAAGGACAACATGGATAAAGCCTTCACTGACTGTTCAACCCCTCAAGAAAAGTCAAATGCAGAGATAAACACCGAGTTGGAGTTACCTGAAGCTTCTGGTGGAGAAGATGCCCCTGATGGTTGTAAACATTTCAAGGATCTGGAGTGTAGGCCTTCAAAAGGTATTTGACATCTAGTAGTGAATAGTAGAGCTGTTAACTTGAATCCAAGCTCAAGGCATGACTGTGCTTTGGATCCCTGATATTCCCATGTTGACAACATTTTGGGTGACTTGTGGCAGTCCGTCAGCCAGCTTCATTTACTTGTATTCCTCATAATGAGTATCTGCATCGGAGCCGTAAAAGCCAAACTATTGATGAGGTTAATATGTTACTCAGTTCTTTCTCTATTTATTCATGAATTATGATTGATTAGAAAATGGGAAGTGAAAGATCGTAAAGCAAAAGAGGGGTGGGTCATAGCATTCTAATGCTGTATTATTGATGTATAACATTCTGCATATCATATCACAGGGAAAAGCTGTGGATGGAACTGTAGATTATGTTGATTTTATGTTTACATATTGCCATTGGTGCTTTCCTTTTGTTGATGTCTCCAAGAGGTCTCAGCATTGTGTTCTTTTATGTGGTCAGGGAATATTAACCACTTCAAATGAGTTACATTGTTTATTTCAGGCCTCTTTGCAGTTTTAACCCTTGACTTTCTACATTGCTCAAGTCCTCAGAGCTATCTTTTTTTTTACCTTTCAATTTAACATTTCACCCAATCAAGTTGCTGACAATAAATCCTCCTTAAAATTAAACAGAACACTCATGCTTGTATCTATTACTTTTAGTAATAGCCCCATTGATCCATTCTTATTCGTTTTCCCTTTCTTTTACTTCATAATATTGTAAGTTGATACAGTGATCTACTTCTATGGGAGTTTTAGCTGTAAGTTGCCTTTCATTTCTTTCTTGTTTTATTCACATAACTTATTTTCCTTATATTGTATTACATCAAATACAGATGTATCTTGTGGATGCCTAGTGTGGCCATCTCTTACTAATATAATCTGTCTGGAATTTTTCTTAGATTATGGTCTGCCATTGTAGACCATCTTTTGATGGCCGGATGGGCTGCGGAGATGAATGCCTTAACCGAATGCTTAACATTGAATGTGTTAGAGGCGCCTGCCCATGTGGGAACCTTTGTTCAAATCAGCAGGTAGACCGTCAATTTCTTGCTGACTAGTATGTTTATTTTAATGGATTTCATTTTGTATTTAAGGGCCTTGCTTTAATGAAACTGTCTGTTTGCAGTTTCAAAAACGAGAGTATGCTGGGATGCATTGGTTTGCAACTGGGAAAAAGGGTTATGGGCTACAATTACTTGACAATGTATCCAAAGGACAATTTCTTATTGAATATATTGGAGAGGTAATTTGGGCATTATACTTTTCATTTCCTAGATTCGTTCAAGATAAGCTATATGGTTTCTTATTTAGACCTTCTGGCGGGGTTCACTGATTTTAGGTTCATTAATACTGCTGCATCTACCAGTATTAAATTTAATTCCAACCTTATTCCAAGAGTCTTGTTGACAATTCTCTCCCCGTGATTTTGTTTTTGGTGTGTTTATTTATGTTATTAATACATTCTTATGTAAGTTAGAAACAAAGCTACATAGAAAAGTAAAAACCGAACCCTACACATAAAATTGAACAAAGACAAAAGGTACGTGATTTTTGACAAAAAGATGTTGCTGATTCTGGTCAGAAATAGTTTCATGATTTAGAGTTTCCAAGTAAAAGACAAACAAACTGAAGAGAAATAGTTAAACTTCAAATAAAAAGAAAAAAAGGAGACATTCTCTCAATATTTATGACTTTACTTGTCAGGTCAGGAGGTCAAGTAGAAAACCTGGTTAATATGTCTATTGACTTAAAACTGAAGAAAACAAAACTGGCTCTTAAAGTTACAAGAAATCTCCAGATTAAACCATAACATACTAAAATGCCCTGTAATGATAGGAACAAGATTTACTGGGGATTTTTTTTTGAAAATTGTATTTATACGGTGCTGTTGATAGACGCCTACGGCAGATGCAGGATTTTTTTTTACTTCGGAGTTAGGACAGATGCCTACGACTGATGCAGGAACTTTTTTTGTACTTTGATCTATCTTCTAACATGCTCTTTAAAAATTCATTTAAGTTGTATCTTAAATGGGGCTTTCATATGAGCTTCAAGTACTACAATTCAAAATCTTTAGAAGCGGAGTTCTAAGTAAATAACAGGTATCCCCTTTTGATGGTGACTTTTTTTTATGTATGTGTTGGAGAGACCAACAACACCAGAAACCAGTGTTGTTTCACTTGTTCACCCAACTGTTCGCATGTACTTTACTGTCACACATAATGCCTTCAAAAATTTAACTGTCAGGTTTTGGGATTCTGTCATGTACATCATTGTTTAAGTTCCATGTTTTTGGACATCCATGAAAGTATTTATACCGATGATTTTTATTGTGTACTGTTGTTTTTCATATGTTTTAAGGGATAGCACTATTTCATTTATATGTTCAAGCTTTTGTACTTGTGTCGGTGCATATGATACCTATTTTCATATATGTTCTGTTGATAGAACTTCTGTATCCATTTAAAAAAAATTATTGTTGAAAACAGGTGCTGGATATTAATGCTTACGATGCAAGACAGAAAAAATATGCTTCTGATGGTCACAAGCATTTCTACTTCATGACATTGAATGGCAGTGAGGTTAGGGCTTATTATTAGTTTGCTATTTTCTTGAGTTATTGATATTTGAAAACACTGTTTGTTATAATGGAGTAACATCGTTTAATATGACTTGTTTGAGTTTTAGTTAGAAAAACAACATAAAAATATTTGATTGGGAAAGCAACCACAAAAGAGTAGAGGGAAATTACCCAAGATCCCGAGTTCCCTGGAGACTTCTATTCGGATAGCTTGAACAAAGCTTATTCCTTCTCATACGATATTTCTTTCTAAACTTGCTATTCCTTTAAATAACTACTAAACAGTAAGTTTCAAGGGATATTTTTAAGAGAGATCGGAGTGGTATACTAAGTATATTCTATCAATATTCCTACTGTTTCTTTTTATATTTCATTCACTAAAAAATTTCTTCCCTTCACCTTTTAATTTGCAATTTATGTGAACTGTTCCCTATAAAAAAAGGTACTCATAGGTGTTGGATCCTGTAGTCTTTGATAGTGGCAGAAATATGGTGATTAAGTTCACCTCTTACTCAGTCTACATTAAGATTTACATTGTATCAATGGCATTGTGCCTGCTAAACTAGACACAAGACTCGCAAAGCTAAGGTGCACAAGCTCATCGTTGTGGTCTTGCTGCAGGGCTGTAACTGTCATACAAATTAGATATTAAATTTCAAGTAATTTATAGGTTACAGCTGTTCTTAGTTTCTCTTGATAGATGCTATTAGTGATTCAGTTTCTTAAAACAGACAGAAGGCCATTTAACACTGTGTTTCCTTCACACAGACAATTTTGATAATCTTAGTAACTGCTTTTCCTCTACCCAAACAATATGCTTGTGTACATGATATGTTTATTTTGTATTTCTTTTGAACAGTTTTGTTGGTTCTATTATCAAGCATCTAAGTTTCCTGCATATCCTATTCTTTTTATGCTAGACTGATGACAATTGACGTTTCTTGTTGAATTACTTTTCCAACTATTTTGTTATCATAGTTTAAACTTTAACATTTTTCTTCTTACAGGTTATAGATGCATCCGCTAAAGGCAATATTGGACGTTTTATTAACCATAGTTGTGATCCTAATTGTCGCACAGAGAAGGTAAATGATAAATAAGAGTTTCTTCTTGTCATTCAATTTTTGAATTATAATGAGATTCTACTGGTTATATTGTGGTTCTGAGGAATAGAAGGGGACCTCTCTGGGCGGACTATCCCTAGGGCCTAGGGACTTGTCAATTTACTGCAGTTCTCTTCAGACAAGCTAACTTTTTGTTCAGGATTTAGATGGCCATTTTTTGCATGTCATTTCATTGGTATTAATAGTTGATAAAACAAATAGTAATGGTGTAGCATAGAGCATCGTTGAAACCTAAGAGTGATGTGTGACAAAAGCTATTTAAACAATGGGATCCTTAATATATTTAAGGAGACTGATATAGATAAAAATTGCACACTTTCACTGTTTCAGAAGAGTGGGTGGCATTTAAGTGCATTCCTAGTTTCCTTATTGAAGTACACTGGCTTATAAACAAATTTGCATCCTTTTCTATAAATATACTGGTCATGGCTATTATGATTTTAATCATGGTTCTAAATCTAATTCAGTAAACTATCAATGAACAAGAGTTGTTTGTTTGCAGCTTCATGATAAAACTGTCAAGCTGACATAGGATGCACATAATCCAAGTAAATAGTTGTGCTTTCTTAATTATGGGTTTGTGACTCTGGTAGTTGAGGGCTTGAGCATAGATGAACAACTTTTGGGTTTGTAAAGTCTGTCGAATGTGTGTGTGTATTCAGTAACTTGATAATACAGTCCTCATTGAACTTGCTTGTGAACTTCACCGTGTTTCTATTGGTGTGGCTTCTATAGCCTTGGCGTTGAGCTTCTAAAGTCGAGACATAATATAATCAACACAGAGCTATAGCATAGTACTCTTTTGGTGCTAAGGGATCTTCTTTTGTTATTATTAAGACTGGGATATCCTATATTGAGCATTCTAAGTGTTTTATAATATTTTAAGGACCTTTATTTCTCTTATTATTTCTTCACTTTTACAGTTCATTGAGTATTATTTATTTGTTTGGACAGTGGATGGTGAATGGAGAGATTTGTATCGGGCTATTTGCGTTAAGAGATATGAAGAAGGTAAATCAATGCTTGCAGTCTTCATTGTAGGTGCAAGGTTTTTCAAATGGAACATATGTATGCCTGTGTGCCAGTGATATATCTGTGCAATCCAAAGACAAAGAATATCTTAAATTTAAGACTTTGAACCCTCTCCTTGGACGATGAAAAAATATTACTTGTTGCCCAATCCCACAAAGAATAAATTTGTTTAAAAGTACATGATGATGGAATGAAGTTGAGCTTGATTAGATGATTGAAAAATAAATTTGTTTTGCACCACATTAAGTTTGCATTTTCTGTAACAGTTGTGATCAATATGTGTGTACCACATGTTAGATATTTGCTAATTACAACTGTATGGTTAAGCTTCGTTTTATTTCAATCAGGGAGAGGAGGTGACATTTGATTACAACTATGTAAGGGTGTTCGGTGCTGCTGCCAAAAAATGCTATTGTGGTTCTCTTCAATGTCAAGGTTATATAGGCGGTGATCCGTCAAATACTGAAGTAATAGTTCAAGGAGACTCGGATGAAGAGTTTCCTGAACCTGTGATGCTTTTTGAAGATGGAAAACGGAGAGTAAGGTTGAAGAACAAAATTGCTAGGACCAAACTAACACAGAAAGAAGAGAGTCTATTGAAAGCTCGAAACAAGATTGATGAACCCACGACTGATGTGGTTCAGTTACAAATCACCACACAATTTGATGACTCCTCGAACAGAGCTGCACCTGTAGTTTCAAAATTACATTGTTCGTCACTTGAAAAATTATCTATCTCTGGTCCAGAGGAAGTTTCTGCTCAAACAGAAGATGTTACAAGCAGCTTGATATCTTCTGTTCAAGAAGAGCTTCCCACGGAAGATGATCCCTTGAAGAAAGGCGCATCCTCCCCTCCAACGTTAGATACATCAACGACAAAGCTTAGCAAATTGTTACCTGATGGTATTGATGCTAACAGGAAGTTCAAGTCTGAGACACTTACACAACGAACATCTTCGAAGTTGGGTCATCACATGAAAATCTCTCGTTCTTCCAATTCGGCCACGAAAGGAAAAGTTAATAGTGATTCCCTAAGAGCCAGCAAATCCCAGGTGACACCTGATAGATCTGAGTTACAACAGTCTATCAAAACCTCTGCTAATAGTTTTGAATCAGGTATATTTTCTTTCTTCTAATTTCTTGTTGGCTTTATAAATGTATGTGTAAAGCAATCGGTTTGATGTTTTATTTCCCTTTTGCGCTTCCAGTTGAAGTGAAGCTTAATGAATTGCTGGATGGTGATGGGGGAATAAGCAAACGGAAGGTAAGCAATTTAACAATATGTATAACTTAAATGTTTCTTATAAATGGAGTTTCGAATGTCAATATGCATTGAAAGTACAGAAGTCAAACATGTTTTCTAACATGGTTGACTTATGTATATACTCAAATGTACTTTATAATTTAGGCAATAAATTCTTATCCTCCTAGCCATGTGCTTTTCTACATTGTCCTTCAAAGTTTCCGCCGAAGAAGGTAATTGTTAAGTTTTTTTCATTTTCTTGTAATGCTGATATTTAAAGGGTTTTGTTATTCTTTTACCCGGAAAATTTGGTTTCAGTCCAGATATGGGCAGCAGGAGCACATACTTTTCATGCCTGTTTAATGAAATTATGTAAATATTGCTGTGTTTGTAAGGCATTTTTTTTTCCTGCAGGATGCTGCTAAAGGTTACTTGAAGCTTTTGCTTCTCACTGCAGCTTCAGGCGATAGTGGCAATGGCGAAGCAATTCAAAGGTCAGTCAATAATTTTCTCTATATCCAATTCTCTTATACTGTATCAATGCATGGGTCGGTACCTTCTTATACATACTGTTATATTTATATGAGCCCCTTTTCTTGTGGCAGCAACCGAGAACTCTCCATGATCCTTGATGCACTCCTCAAAACAAAGTCGAGGATTGCATTAATCGACATAATTAACAAAAATGGTAATGTATTATCAGTTTTACACTCATGGGATTTAATGTTCTAAATTCCATTCCTTTTCTTGTTGTCCCCCAAACTATTTCACTAATGTGAATGAATATAAATTTTACTTTGCAGGTCTGCGGATGCTGCACAACATAATGAAGCAATATAGGAGGGACTTCAAAAAGATACCGATTCTCCGGAAGCTTCTCAAGGTGCGCACTTGCTGGAGCTGCTCATTATCCGTGTGTCCTTATCTTTTATAATTTTTATTATCTTAGAGGTAAAACTTCTAGTGTATTATTGATGATTGTTTTTCAATACAATGAGAGCATCCCGTTATATAGGGATGAACTCTATACTAAATAGGAAATACTAATACTAATCAACATAGGAAACCAAACTAAACTAGGAACAAGAAATACTTGTAACTGGATATAAACTAAACTCTAACAGTAACTAATATATACATGGAAATGTATTGGATATATGTTCAAGAATGCACAACAAGTTAGTTCAATACATCTAAGGCTCCCTTTGGATGAGGGCTATAGGGAATGAGACTGGGACACCTTCATTTGTTATTGTCTTGGAAGATGTTGCCAATTTATTGTTTAAAAAATTGGGGTAACAAATAGATACATTGAAATGTATTTAATATGTGTTAAAGAATGCACAAGTTAGTTCTATACATCTAAGGTTCCCTTTTGATTTGGGTTATAGGGAATGAGATTGTGACACCTTCATTTGTCACCATCTTAGAAGATGTTGCCAATTTATTGTATAATAAATTCAGGTAACTAATAGATACATGAAAATGTATTGAATACATGTTAAAGAATGTACAACAAGTTAGTTGAGTATATCCAAGGCTCCCTTTAGAGGAGGGTAAGGAGGAATGAGATTTTGACACCTTTATTTGTGTAATCTAAGAGGTTTTGATCCTCTTTTTTTTTTTTATTCCAATTCCATAATCCTCCTATAGATATATGTTAATTCTCACTCCAAAACGGGAGTGAAGATGGGGTGATGTGATTGTGAGGGGATGAGTAGACGTAGGATTTAAAAAACTGCTCCTCCTTGGTAGACCCATTCTCCCTAACAAGTGGTAGCACAGCTTGTTTCTCTTGACTCTTCAGGTAGTAAGCGGTGATTGCTGCTCTCATGGTGGTGATATTGGATCACGATCTGATGGGCCCATGAGGCATGAGTAGAACAAGTAAGATTCGGGCTAAGGAGTGTGTGTAGACCTATGTGATGAGAAATTCAATATAAAGGGAGGGATCGTTAGGAGTTCACTTGTGAGTCTTGGTCCCACGTATGGGTTAAGGAAGTGTTAATATGCACCTCAGGCCCATGACCTACTAGGCTAGTGTGTTATGGCCTTATTGGTCAGATTGATGTCCCATATGTATATCGTGGCATGGGCTTCTCCTGAACATTACTACGGTCTTACAAAGGATGCACTATAATCATTAATTCATTGCTTCTGTTTTTTTTTAAACTGAGTGGGCGAGCCCCATATATATTATAACTAATTCCTTTGTGTTAGAGTCCCGTATCGAGAAGACGTGGATTCATTCACACTTAATTTAGCATCTTGGGGCCTACACCTGTAAGCTTGAGCTTATAGGTAGTCGCGAAACTTGGTGTTGGACCTAGATGTCCACCCTCCATGGGCCAAAGGCCCATCAACTATTCCACATGAAGTGTGCCACTAAATATGGATCCTCTCATTCCGGCCTGTACGTATGGAGGGGTGATAGAATTCCACATCGAAAAGATGTGGCTCCATTCACCACTTATAAGCTTCAACCTTTACGTGGGCCGGGCTTTAACACTTTGGTCCTCTAATCTTTTGTCTAAGAAATATTAATTTAACATGTAGCTCAGGCTATTGATTTATTCTTGTCTAATATTCCGACTGTCTGTAGCATGCAAAGTAAAACAGTAAAGTACACTAAACTATACAGAACTCAACATGCTGCTGACTTTTCCTATCTTTTCTGCTCCAGGTTTTGGAGTATTTGGCTGTGAGGGAGATACTTACACAGGAACATATTAATGGCGGTCCTCCATGTCCTGGAATGGAGAGGTGCATAATACTATAATTTATTTATCCATTCATTTTCCTTACCATATGTTTTTATGCTTTCAGAAAAAATAAAGTTGTTTCCGTACTATAGGAATTGACGTTTCGGATTTTTTTTTTGAAGTATCTTCTATTCAACGTGTTATGAGATAGTAAGTATATGGTTTTCAGGATCTATGGTTGAATGACAGCATAAAGAAGAGTGGGAATGAATACTTCTAGTTGATGGCATGTGTTACGATTGTTGTAGTTTTTAAATGAATTATCTTCTCAGTTTTATATTCTTTAAGGAAAATGTTCCATTTTGGTCACTAAGTATGAAAATTAGTTAGATACAAATGCAAATATAACTTTGTCTTGATTTAGTCTCATATTCTATTTTTGTTCCGGTTTAGTCCCAAAGTTCCCCAATTTGGTCTGATGTAGTCCCTGACAATTCTTTCCAGTTTGGTCCTCTGTGTCCTTCCTGATCAAAATATGCTATGATTTGGAGGATCAGATTGGTGCTAATTATCAGATTTGTGACTAAATTGGGACAAGAAAATGAATTTGGGACTAAATTGGAACTAATTGACATACTCTGGGACCAAAATGTAAGTTTTTCCCTTTTTATAGGTTGATATGTATGACCTGAAAGTGGAAAATGTATTTTTGTGCAGCTTTACAGAGTCGATACTGTCACTAACAGAGCATGATGATAAACAGGTATTGTTGTGTTTGGTGTTTAATTATGTTTTACCTAAAGATTGAATTCTCACTTCGCAAGATTCTATCCCGAGTACATCCTTCATTGTTCAATTAGTCTAGCTCCGTGCATTCTAAAGAGGAAAATATTTGTCGTTTGTTGTATGACTATTCATTCACCATATATAAGGGGTTAAGAATAAGTAGGACCAAATCCCAAGACCTGGATGCTCCTTTTACCGAGAGTAGGGTGGTGGGGGAGAGGATGAACATCAGTTCAATTGTCTTAGAAATCAAGGAAATGACTAATAGTAAGCGCTTTAGGTCCCTTGGTTGTATTAATTACTAGGATGGAGCTGATGATGTTAATGTTACAAATACGAATGGAGGGTGGTTTCAGTGGATAGGCTCTTTGTGATAAAAAGAATCCCGGAAGGGAACTTTTATTAGTTGGTTATACCATCAACTTTTATTAGTTGGTTTTCCATCATCTTTAACGAAATGTAAAAGTTTTGGACTGTACCCATTTCATAGGACAGCTCATGGGTCATTTTTAAACATTGAGCAACTTATAGCCCGTGCCCAATTCATTTGTACAATTTTTAATAATTCTTCCTATATATATATATAGGGAAGGGTTACATGGGAAAGGGAAACCACTCTTAAAGTAAAAACTAGAAACTGCGTCTGGGACTCTGGATAATTTGTAAACATCGATCAACTTATTGTCTGCCCAATTCATTTGTACAATTTTTAATAATTCGTTCTATATATATAGGGAAGGGTTACATGGGAAACCACTCTTAAACTAAAAACTAGAAACCACGTCTTGTACCATTCATCAATGAATCCAACGGGGCACAAACATGCACGTGTTTTGTCAGCACATTTGGAGGGATGAGGGACAGAGTTGGGATTTGATGAATATGTCGATATTTTTTTACTGAAATGTTCCGATACTATTCCATATTAGTCAATGGCAATAATAGCCCCAATCAACTAGTAAGAGACAATATACTCCCCCAACTTTCCCCCTAGTTACAAGTTAGCCACTGAATGTTTTGATTTGATCTCAGTTCTCCATTAATTAGATGTTGGTATAAGATGTGGTTTCTTGTTTTTTTAAGGAGTGGCTTTCCATTGAACTCACCTATATATATGCTAATAATGGAATAATCTTGGCAATCGTCGGTATAAATTATCTCTATGTTTTGCTTCTGCTCCCATGCAGTCATGTTTGGATGCAAAAAATAATCATCTTGTAACTAATTTTACTGCATGTGCAGGTTCATCAAATTGCAAGAAGCTTCCGATATAAGTGGATTCCCAGACACCTTAGAAGACTTGGCTACATGGACAGAGCTGATGGACGAGACTTTCTCAGGGGTTCAAGCTATAAGTTCTCAGCATCACCAAATGTTCGCCACGACCCAAGCCCAAGACCTCCACAAGAGACGGAATGTGTTAAGCAAGCAACGCCAGTGGCAGCTCCAGTTGCTTTTTCCGTTGTTCAGGAGGGCTCCTCTGCTGAATGCACAGGTGGCAGCAGCCTAAGCACCGCGACAAAAATCCGCAAGCGTAAAAGTCGATGGGATCAACCAGCAGATATCAATAAAAACACCTCTGGATTGCTACAGAGTCAAAGTCAGCAGGATCAAAGTTCTCTGTGTGGTGATGATGAAAGAAGTGATGTCCATGACGACGCCCCTCCAGGGTTTTCATCTTGTGGCAGTAAGTCAACTTCCATTTATCTCCCTAAAGCGGAAGTCATCAGTCTTGACTGTCCCAAGTCAGTTGTTGGTCAGCAACAGGAGAGGTTTATTTCTGGCAAGCCCATTTCATATGGAATCCCGTTATCTATTGTGAAGCAGTTCGGATCACTCCAGGCGGAGTTCCTGGAAAGTTGGACCGTTGCTCCAGGCATACCCTTCTATCCTTTTCCACCCTTGCCCCAGAACAACAAGAATGGTCTCGACCCCATGAGCACTGACCAACCGGGCGCTTGCGCTCACCCAGCCAATCCGGGCTCCACCCCTGCAATGCCTGGCGCCAAGCTCGAGCATCCATTCAAACGGGAAAGGGATCCAATTGATTTGGGGAAGAGGTATTTCCGGCAGCAGAAATGGAGCAACCCGAAGATCCCGCCTTGGCTTTGGCAGAGAAATCAATCCCACAACGGACGGGGTTTGGGAAACCAGATAAGAAACGGGGTGTATAGCAGCGATGTAGGTGTAGGAAATGAATATATAAACAAGTACCGTTCAGAAGATGTAAACTGTAGTAGAGTGGAGAAACCTGGTAATGATTGTTATCAGCCTCAACAGATCCAAAATCATCCTCACCATTATTAATTTAATTTGAAAAATGAATGAAACTCTGGAGAGAATGAATTGCCTTGTGTATTGTAATCTAATCCCATTCTTTTTTTGTTCTGTCATTTACTTGCAATTGGTTTTTATATCATCAAAATCACCTGCTGCTTGAAACCTGATCATGTTGGTCTTGCTTAATTAGTTGAAAGTGTTCTAGTATCAGATGTACTTTTAGGGACTTGAGTTTGGGTGAGGAGAGGGAAATTGGAAAAAGTGAGTGTCATGATGTAAAATGTCAACCACATCTGGTAATTATTCGAATCTTCAAATTCTTAATTTAAATCGTCACTTTGTAACATGAGGTTATTTCAATTCTAAAATTGTTAGTGAATAGTACCGAGAACAATACAACTCAGTCCAAAAGAAAATCATAAGCAGAGAAAACGTTATCGGAAACACAAACGGTTTTACTTCATTTAAATGATTTCAAAAACAAAGTTCATAATAGAAAAAAATAACAAAAATCAAGACCAACTCAATTAGATATATGTGGTCTTGGAGAATTATCCGAAATTACACAAACGATACTTTATTAGACATCCTCTTCATCAAAATTATTGTATTCTCTGACATCTTCTTCATGTGTATAGTAATAATCTTTATCTTATATTTTTTTTATCAGCAAATCATATATTAAAACACCGATTATTTGAAATGAAGGATGCGAATGGTGGAAATGAAATATAAAGGAGCATTACTTTCGATACCTCAATTTTTATCTCATCTTCTTCCTCAAGCGGAGACTCTTCTTGTTTAGGACGTAGTGAAGAAGGAAGTGATGCATAACAATCATATTCATCAACTCCATCTCATCACTGATGTCCGCGTCTTGATTGTTGATTTCAATAAAGATGAGAAAAAATAATAAAGTTAAAGAGAAATTGGAATGTGGTATATTTGGAATAGAGCATGGTTCATTATATAGAAGAGAGAGATTTGTTGGTCTTGCACAACTCTCGTTGTTGTTTTTTAATTCTAAATAAAACATAATTGTATACAAAGTAAGAAATTCTTAACATCTCAATGAGGGGTGATATAACATTTTTTTTTATGTGAACACTTCCTGCTACAACATAGAGATAATCTTGTGGTGTTTGGTCACTTTCGTCTTCGTCATTCTCGAAGTGTTCTTATTCTCTAATTCTACAATCCGATTGAAATAAGCCTTATTTTCGTAGACCTTAGAGCACCCACAGTTGTGGGGGAATGGCGATGGCGAGGAGGAGGCGGGGAGCTGGCGAGAAGGGCGCCGACGAGATAGAGAGACGTTGGCGATCTCGCCGGCAGATCTCGCTGGCGAGTTTGCTGTATACTTGTTTTTTTTTTGTTTTATACTTGCTTTTTCCCCATCTCGCCGGTGGCTCCTCGCCAGCACCAGTACCCCCACTGCAGGGCTCACTGGCGGTGAGCTGGTGAGATGATTAAAAAAGCATATTTTAAACCATCTCGTCGGCGCCATCTCGTCGACAGCCGGCGAGATAGTTGTGGATGCTCTTATTTGCTATTAGTCTTGTTTTCTTAAATGAGAAGCCTTCTTATCCTTTAATTCCACAATCCATGTCGACGGCTAGTTCAGTTGTAGGCCTGTTCGATGAATGTTGTGGATTGAAGATGGGACAATTACAACCGAAAGTGAGTACGAGGATTAGGTCCTAATTAGGGATAGTAAAAGTCGTAAAAGATAGGAAAATCCTATTAGGACCGGTATTTCCCGTCATGTTTTGATGAACGGATATATTGTATACCTAGTAGAGGTTCGTCGGTCATTAGGTGTTGACTTCCGATGAGTTATTTGGCCTTCACGTCTTTGTTTGAAGACTGTCGGTTTTAGATCCTAGGGGTATAGAGTTTCGGTAGTTTTTTAGCTACCCACTATCTTTGTCGTGTTCAGTATTGGCCGTCGACGTGTCGGTGGTCATTCAACTCTTTGAGTTGGTGGCCCGATAAGTTAGGTTAGATTATGGGTTGGTCCTGTGTAAGTCGGTTGTTGGTGTGGTGTTGCTGCGGTTGAGGACTATGTTGTTTGGGGTGTTTTTATTGAACTTAATGGTAGTTAAGTCTAAGTATAAGATCGGTTTACAGTTTTCTTGTGTTTCACGATGGGTATATTTAGGTACTGTATACTTTTATCGTTTTTATTGTTCGCCTCGAATAAGGATTAGTTGTTGTTCGATTTTGTCTGCTCTTATTGGCTTATGTTGGCTTTATATTTGTTACATCTGATATTAAAACTATGTGTCTGGTCTCTCTTTCTTATTGGGATTGTTTTGAAATTGTGTTTTATTGTAAGTGATCTTATTTGTATTGAAGATGATTCGTCAATATTTTATCCTTGTATTTTATTTCAAAGGATTGAATGATTTTAAAAAATTACCGGTAAAAAAAAGGTCATACAAAAATCAAACACAAACCTGTGAGAAGCCAAATTCTGTCTTATTCTCTCAAAAAAAAATCTGTCTTCTTCACGATCTGTCATGCTCTTCAATGTTTTTTTTTTAATTATTCTTTCGCAGGCTCTACCGAAAACTGACGTAAAAAGAATATTAATTTATTAGTTGATGTCCCAATTGTAAACTGTGGAGTGTTTTCTATACGTTTTAATATATCAAACATGAACATTGATGTATCTTTTAGATCTAAGTGGCGGTATTAGACTCTTAGCTATTGTTTTTAAGAAACAATTCAGAAAGTACGTCTTTAAAAAAAATCAGAATATATGAGTTTATGTAGTTATTTATTAAAAAATTCGGAAACAAAATTTAAAAAAATAAAAATCAAAGAGAATGTTATTTGAATATGACTACAAAGATAAGTAAAGTTAAGTGTGAAATGAGTTTACAAAGTAATTCTTAAAAGAAATAAGTTTACAAAATAAATATCAAAATTAAGAAAAAAAGTAAATCGAAGAGGTATGCATAGATTAAGAGACTTTCTCTTTAAGAGGGATTAGGGTTTCACTCTTGAACATCAGTCGTCGCCGCTCCTTCCTTTTTCTTTGTTGTCGCTGTTATGGTCATACCGACCACCACCATCGGTCCTTACCATGCTTCTCCTCCACCCGATGCTAAAGTACCAGCCATGTTCACCACCACATCGAACGCCCAAGGCTCAACGATCGCCTATGACGGTACATGGAAGGTACGAGCCCTAGGTCTCCCGTTCGTCGTCGTCTTTTACGTGGCAATTACCATATGGCTAAGGTGGGTTTGGGATCCGGGGTGGGATGGTAAGACGGTGTACCGATCTACGACACCCCTTGTCGGGTCACCCCGACGTTTCAAGCCGACATGCCGATCAAGTCAATTCGTGCGAAGCATCCTAACCTGATCCGGAAAACAAGATGTATCATGAGACGTTCTTCTACTGTTTATTTCGCTCTAATTTGTTTATTTCCGGTACTTTGTTGTAGTTCAGTTCCTTTACTTTTAGTATTTTCAATTTCCAGCACAAGGTAGAATGTAGAGATAATTTTCATTGTTTATAATGTAAGACTATTTATCCGAGTTCATGAGCGTCGGGTGTCCTACGGGACTCGGACTTTTCTGTTCTCAAAACTTATTAGTTTTATTTGTAAGGTTTTACGTGCATTGATAATACAATTCCTCGTTCCTTTAAAAAAAACATATTTATTACAAGTTTATGTGCATTTGTTGATGTACAATGTGTTTACGATCCATGGAGTCTATCTTATAACTCTTAGAATTTATCACCTTGTATATCATCAAATTGATATATAATATACGATATATTTATTTCTTTTAAATATCGTTCTTACTACTCTCATTATTATTAAGTATATTAATAATTACTTATATTAATCTATTTCAAAATAAAATCACATTCATTTCCACACAGTGTAAATTATTTGGTACATCATTTTGTCGGACATTAATTAAGCAGATTAACCAGAAGTCATTGCCCATTTATTTTATCATCATATCAAATCAAGTCAAGTCAATCTTATTGAATAAAAAATAGAAGACAGATGTGTTTGTATCGGTGTATGTAAATCCTGGGAAAATAGGGGACCAGTATTGACACTGAAAATGACAAATGTATTAATAGACCGTCGATGTAGATGTTTTATTTTTCATATAATCAATTTTGTTACTGTAAATCTCCAAAACTAACCTACTTTAACTTGGTTTTGTAAGAGTTTACCACATCATTTTTCGTTGTCAAAAATTAATTTTGGTTTATGTATCTGTAATTGTTATAACTCTATCAGATTGAAAAAAAGCCTCCATGAATACATTTAAAGGTCAAGACTATTTTAATTTGGGACATTTAACGGTCTTACATAATACATTTCAGGAAATACAATGATTCTTAATTTATTTTACAACACCAACTCTTACTATAATAACATAAATTAACAAAATACAATAATATGATGATTAAATAGTGTTTTGATAAGATTTGAAATGCCCTTTAATTACCAGAGGGGGTGAGATCTGGGAATTTTGGCAAAAATGATAGATTTTCAAATGTTCAGATCTGTATATTTAAATAATTAAAGGGGGGGGGGGGGGGGGGGTAGAGATTTTAGGTCCCTAGAAAGATCAAATTGGTCACTGGTGGCCACCATGAATCAGAAAATAAAGACACCATACCCTACAATAATGTGTACTAACTACTAGCTATATATGGTACTGTCAGTTCTAGTTTTCTTGTTGGACTTCTCATTGTTTTGTTTACATGTGGGGAAAAAAAATATAATTTGTTGATAAATCAATGCTTCAAATAGTCTCAAATTCAAATTTATAAATTTAATTATAAATGTTGACTATTTACAGATTTTGTCTTGTTTAAATATAGATTGATCTATGCATTATACATTGTTTTGATATAAGGGTAAATTATAAATATCTACTCTAAATTTGTAGCGTTGAACTGATATCTTTCTTAAAAAAAAATTTAATTGATACCTACTCAGATGTTTAGTTATATAACAAATAGCTCAAGCCATCAGGTAAAATGACGAAAATACCCTCAACTACACTTCACTAACTATTTAAAAAATCACTTTTGGTATATATATATACTTATTTTTTTGAGCGAAATGTGCAATATTATAACTTTTAGAATCAATTACATTGTTGTGCCTCGAGGAACATGCTCCTCGAACACGAAAGGTCAGTATGAATGAACAATGGTTCACTGAGCTATTTCATATCAGAACCGTCATAGACGGTATTGTGGTGCCCCACGGGCAAAGACAGAAGCCGGGGGGGGGGAACGGGGTACCGGAACTCAGAGAGCTCAACAGTGGTGATGGTGGGAGCCCAAGCATCGTCTAGGGACCCCTCCCAATGCAGTCCCTGATGCTCCTCTCCCTAGAGAAATCCATGATGCTCTGTTCGACATGCATTGATCCTGCAAACACAAACTTAATTTAAAATAAAATAAAAAAAGACCCTTTCGATTGGCCAGATCCATAATCGTGAAAGGGGTCGAGGCGGTTGCGGCCAGAGAGAATGACGCGCCGGCTGCGGCGACTTCATGGGAGTCTTAAGAGATGGCGGCGACATCCGAGACGACGGTCGCATCAGAAGCGGCGACGACAGCAAGGACGGCGCCGACTTCAAGGGTGGCGGCGGCATCATCAGGGATGATGGCTGTAGAGACGGAAACCCCCGGGGTGGCGGATTTAGGGGTGCTTCAGGGGCAGCGGCGACAACTGCAGAGACACCGGCTGCTTCAGGCGGCTTGAAGGTTGGTTGACGTCGAGGTGAGCCAGACGAAAACCATCAGAATTGCAGAGGGGGAACCGAATACGCGTCTGTGGTGATGGGGGATAGTCCACGGCGCGGTGGCTAGCGGCGACCCTAGAGGAACTCAAACAGAGAAAACCCGCGCAGGACCCAAAGGGGAGCCGAGGAGATAGTGGCTAGAGAAGAGAGGAAGAACCATGACATAAGCTATGGCAATTGTCATTGCCATAGCCATGGTGGTGCGTACGACGACAAGATCTCAAAACCCTAGCAGAGCATGCGTGAGAAGTTCTCCCCAGTTTTCTTTAAAAACCTAAATACTTGTTATATATTTACATATTAAATCACTTCAGTTTTATTTTAAAAAAATATTTAAAAAATCACTAAGAGCATTCCAATCGGTCAAATAATATAAAAACAAATGGATGGAAAAGTAAAGTTTTTCAAACAAAAATGCCCTCTGTTTGAAAAGCAAAATCACACGTTATTTTTTTCTTTCTATATTTCTTCATCTCAATTTTGCTTCATTTCCCGCCGGAATCGGCATCGCCGCACCAGAATCTGTAGGTTTGGATCGTGAGCCCAAAACAACATCCGAATTTGGATTATTCACTCTCGGCTCACATCCATAACAGCCGACCGATTTAGATGGCCGACGATCGGGACCCCGTTGACCACGCCGTATGCCGGAGACCTTCATCTCTACTCTACCTCGTGATTTGTGTTGATCTGTTGTGAAAAAAATAAAATTTTAAAAAGGACAGGAGATAGTTAAAAGACAATATAAGAAATAAACTATACCATTTATTTTGTAGATTTGATACAATTAATCACTCCATAAGCATTGTAAATTTATTTATTTTTAGTTTACATAACTAGTTTATTTATTTTAAATATGTAACTAGTTGAGAAGTCCGTACTTGAATTGTCTGATTAATCCCGTGCATTAGCTCCTAGCAGATCGAATCTGTAAATGTCGGCGCAGCCTCAACTCGATCCCAAGCCCACACATCGGATGCCGGTCGAGAGTAGTCGTGTTGTTTGTCGTTGGTGCATATTGTTGTTTACTGTTTTTTTTGTTTGTCCTTCTTGTCGGAATCTTAGTTATCTGGTAGGAGTGGTTGTTGTCTTTGTTGACGCGTTTGATCAGGACTCTTTATCGGTGGATCTCTTCGGAGAGCCGATAGGGAAGACCGACCTGGTTGCAGTTTTTATCTAAGCGTTGCGTCGCCCGTCTCGAGAGCTATTCATCTTGGTGGTTGTCCCTCGGGTTCTCAAGAACTAACGGTGAATACAACGCTAGTTTGGCTTGTTATGCGTTCGATTTATAAGATTTATTAAGTTTTTAATAAATCTTTCCTTTCAAAAAAAAAGAATTGAATATATTACTAAAAAAATCGATATAATATTGTGAGAATAAAGGAGGACCGTTTCATTACTGGCAAGGGTGATGTCTACTCTATTTTGCTGTTATATGTTCATGGCAGCATAGGTGTATATTCTTTTACCTGTGTATCAGTTATAACATTGTTTCAGAAGAAAAGAAAAACATTTTCGCATTTCACGATCTGTCGTTTTCAACTCACAAATGTGCTTACACAAATATATATAATTAATGAAAATTCATATTGCAAAAGTCTTTCAGTTTTTGTTTTTGTTTTTGTTTTTTTATTAATAATAAACGATTGAAGCTATATACTCACCAAACGACATATTTTTTTTTCTTCTGAAATGACATAAAAAATAATTAAATACTTTTTTTTTGCAACAAAATAAATTATAAAAAAATAATACTCATTTATATTTCATAGACTATTATTAACCTAAGACTATAGTTTAAATCTCGAGTTAGTTTGCATGTTATCTCAACATAATACCCAAAAGGTTTTCAAGGGGATACCCTAGACCCTAGTGATCATTTAAGTCCCACCTTTCATAAAAGAGAGTTTAAGTACGAATCTGAGTCGATGACTGTTTGTTTGTTATTGTGGTGTTATACTATTTAAGCATATTAAAACACATTCTTTAACGCACGGTACTTTGCTCCGAACGTTTCGGAGGCTAAAGTTGGGTTTTGTCGTATCCTTCTAGGGTTACGTGCAAAGTTGGCGCCGGTGATTTCTCGTTCGGCTTCTGAGTTTTCAGGTTTTTGATTCCGTTGTTCTTCTTCACGCTGCGATCTGGGTGGCCTGCTACTGGTTGAAGACATGTCGCAGGCTGGGGCTAGGCAAAAGGAGCCGAGCGTGGAGGAGATTGAGAGTTTGATCAGGGGGATTGTACTGGACGAAGAAGAGGAAGAGCTTGTGATCTCTGAGAGTGAACTCTGTGCTGGGGGAGATAAATACAAGTACGGTCTTGCCGGTAAGTTGCTTTCCCGTAGAGGTTTTAACAGAAAGGTCTTTAACGAGATTGTGAAACGGAGTTGGGACGAACCGGAGTTAAAAATTGAAACCCTAGCTCCGGGAGTTTTTTGGTTTCTTCTTTCCTACTGAACGTGCGAAACTGAGGGTGAGAGAGTTGGAACCTTGGTGGTTCAACAAATCTCTATTGTTGTTACAGGATTTTACACCTAGTATAAAACCAGAGGCGTTGGTGTTCATTCATGTAGACTTGTGGGTGCAACTGTGGAATTTGCCGTTCATTGCTAGGAATGGAAAAGTAGGGGAAAAGATTGGTAATGTGTTGGGTAAATTCGTGGAGGCCGACTGTGATAAAGATGATCGAGCAAGGGACGAATATTTGCGGATCAGGGTGTGTTGGGATATAAACAAGCCGCTGCGAAGGGTCCTGAAATTCAGGTTGAGCACATCGGATGATTTCACTTGGGTGAGGTTTTGCTATGAACGTCTTCAGGACTTTTGTTATTGCTGTGGGAGAGTGAGCCACACCTTAAAGGAATGCGATTGTGTCGAAGTCGGGAAGGAACCAGGGGTTCTGCCATATGGTGATTTCTTACGGTCGAGCGCGCTGGTAAGGAGAACGAGTCAGACTCGGGATTCGGAAAGGGGGATGAGCCAGTGGAATATGGGAGGGGAGGATAGTAGCTCGAGACAGAGCACCGCCCCGGGGAGGTCGGACGGGAACTGGAGGAAGAACGGATCAGCAAACGGTCCGCCTGGTAGAGCTGGTTCGGTGGAGGTCAGTTTCGTGGGTGTTCGGTCTGAGGGAGCCGGAGTTGGCATTGACGTCCCGGTCCGGAGTAGCATGCACAGGTCTGGAGCAGTAGGGAGGAGGTCGTTGGAGGCTGAGGAAGGTGGTGAAGTAATGGACCTTAATCGAGCTCCTGTAGAGGGATATTCAATTGAGCAAGTTCAAGGTGGTGGAAACGTAGACAATAACAGTGGGGAGAATGATTTGACTTTCATGGAGGTTGGCACAGTAAAAGATCCAAGGAGATTCAAGAGGGCACTTAATCCCAGGTCGGGGGTTTCCGGAGGCAACTCGAACCTGGGGTCAGCGAGGGCCTCTTTGTTGGGGAAAAGGGCGAAGGGGACCAGAGAGCAGGTGGAGAATATTGGGGCGATCTTAGCCCCTGATTCTCAGGAAGCGGATCTGTTGGAGATGGCGAGGGTTGCAAAGCAACCCCGCCAATCACAATGATTTTTATAGCGTGGAACTGCCGGGGGCTTGGGAACCCCGGGACGAAACAGTTCCTAATCGAGGTTGTGGCTCAAAAGAAACCCGATGTGATTTTTCTTTCTGAAACGAAAAGCAGGAGATTTGTGGTTGAAAATATGAGAGGTGTACTTGGTGTGGAGGGTGTTTTCTCGGTGGATAGTGTTGGTGGAGGTGGGGGTCTGACAATGTTCTGGCGAAGCAAAGAAAATGGGTCATTATTGTCCTTCTCCCCGAATCATGTGGATATAGAATTGTTGAATGAGGAAGGGGTTTTAATCAGACTGACTGGTATTTATGGAGAGCCAAAATGGGACAGGAGACATGTGACGTGGGACTTGATTCGAAGTCTGGGCGAGAGGAGGTCGGGCCCTTGGGCCATTATGGGGGACTTCAACAATACCCTTTCGAGAGAGGATAGGCGTGGAAGGAACTTCTACCCAACATCACTTCAAACAGGTTTTCGTAATGCTCTCCTTGATAGTGGTTTACGTGACGTTGATATTCTTGGCTACAGGTTTACTTGGGATAATAGACGTTATGATCATAGTAGGTTGGAAGTTCAGTTGGACAGGTTGGGAGTGAACTGTCAGTGGGGTCAACTGTATCCAGACTCAAGTTTGTGGCATGGGGGCACGTCCACCTCGGACCATGCTCCCATAATTTTACATGCAAGGAAGGAGTTGAGAGTAAGGAGGACTCGAATTTTTCGATTTGAGGAAGCGTGGCATAGAGACCCCCAATGTGAGAACATCGTCCGGTCAGTTTGGGAGGAAAATGGTTGCCAGAGTCTTGAGGAGAAATTGAAGCGGACAGCGGAGGAGTTGGGAAATTGGGCCGGCCGATCGGGTGACACTATCTCGATCCGGATCAGGCGGTGCAGGGAAGAACTGAATGGACTTCGGGGGAGATGGGATAGGATGAGTGGACTGCGGGTCCAGAGGTTGAGATCGGAAATGGCCAAGCTGCTCGCACAGAAGAATGATATATGGAGGCAGAGAGCGAAGCAACACTGGCATCAGAGTGGGGATCAAAACTCAAAATATTTTCACAGGAAGACTTCAGCTAGAAGACGAAGGAACCGTATAAGGTCCTTGGTTGATAGTATGGGTGTGGAGAAATTTTGGGAAGCGGGGTTGGAAGAAGAGATAGTGGAGCACTTCGCTGATTTGTTCACCGCAGACGTGGGGAATGTGGATGAGGTCAGTCACTTGGTGCCTCGGTTGGTTTCGTCAGCGCATAATCAAGCGTTGTTGAGACCAGTGGAGGATGAGGAGGTTCGTTTGGCGGTCTTTAGCATGCTACCTTTGAAAATTCCGGGTCCAGATGGCTTCAACCCGAGGTTCTATCAGAGGTTTTGGCCGGTTGTGGGGGCTCAGGTGTGTAAGTTGGTCAAGGAGTTTTTTCAGACAGGGGTTTTACCTAGGAGTTTGAACGACACAAACCTAGTTCTTATTCCTAAGGTTAGAACCCTGAGGAGGATAGGGGAGTTTCGACCTATTGCACTTTGTAATGTTATTTACAAAGTGGTGACCAAAGTTATGAGCATGAGGATGTCGGGGATCCTGCAGGAGATCATCTCAGAGTCCCAGAGCGCCTTTTTGAAAGGTAGATTAATTACTGATAATTTAATGATCTCAGGGGAGGTGTTACATGCGCAAAAGAACAGAAGACAGGGGAAGGTGGGGAGTATGGCAATGAAGGTCGACATGCAGAAAGCATATGACCGTGTTGATTGGGGTTACCTAGAGAGGATCCTACTCGGTATGGGGTTTGATACACACTGGGTTTGATTGATAATGGAGTGTGTCAAGACACCTACGCTCTAGGTCTCTTCTGAAGGCCAGAGGCTGGGCCCGATCCTTCCGAGCAGAGGCATTAGGCAGGGTGACCCGTTATCTCCCTTCTTGTTTATTATTTGTGCAGAAAGTTTATCCAGGCTTATTGAGAATTTTGAGGTCCGAGGCTTCATACAGGGTACCAGAGTAGTAAAGGACGCCCCAGCGGTCTTGCATTTGTTTTTTGCAGATGACAGTCTATTCTTTGGTAGAGCACTAGAAGAGGAGGCATGCAGATGGAAACAGTTGTTGGGTATGTATGAGCGGGCGTCGGTTCAGAAGGTGAATGTTGCGAAGTCTACAATTCTGTTTAGCCCGAATACGGAGGGTGAGGTAAAAAGTCGGATTGGGGAAATTCTTCAGATACAGGTTTCTGACGAGATGGGATCTTATCTTGGGCTCCCAGTCATTCTGGGAAGAAGCAGGTATCGGTCCTTTTATTTTATTAAGGAGAGAATCTTGAAACGTATCAGCAGTTAGGATGAATTGATGTTAAGTGAAGCTGGTAAGGAAGTACTTCTAAAGGCTGTCATTCAAGCCTTACCGACTTATACCATGAGTGTGTATATGCTCCCTGAAAGACTGATTCAGGAGCTGGAGGTAGAGATGAACAGATACTGGTGGAGGAATGATGCTCGGACATGGTTCGGAATTAAGTGGCGCAGTTGGCAGGGACTATGTGACCACAAGCTGAAAGGAGGTATGGGTTTTAAAGTTCTCCGGGATTTTAATTTAGCTTTGTTGGGGAAACAAGGGTGGAGACTTATGAGTAATCCTGATAGTCTAGTGGCTCGTATCATGAAAGCCAAGTACTACCCATTGTCAGATTTTATACATGCAGTAAAGAAGCCAAATTCTAGTCCAATCTAGAACAGTATTGTGGATGCGCAGGATATTGTGAGTGGGGGAATCAGGAAGAGAATAGGGTCAGGGGAGAACACGAAAATTCTGGGGGAAGCTTGGCTACTAACCGAGACGGGTAAGGTGGAGGCCGAACCCCCTAGAATAGGCCATTGGACCGTGCGTTGTCTATTTAAGGCGGGGTCCAGAACCTGGAATGAAGAGTTGATTGTTGATTTATTTGCAGCCCGGGATACGGAGGCTATTTTGAGGGTGCCTTTAAATTCTTGTTTGCCTGCTGATGACTGGTATTGGACTGGGTCCCGTAGTGGACATTACAGTGTTAGAGATGTATATCGAACTTTGCAGGTTCAAGAAGGGAGATGGAATGATCAGGAGCGGGATGTTTTTTGGAAGCGGTTATGGCAGCTCAAGGTTCCTCCTAAGATTTGTCATTTCTTATGCAGGGGTGTGTCGGGATGTTTACCAACTAATGATAGACTGATAGCGAGAAGGGTGAACGTTGAATTGAGTTGTGTGGTTTGTGGTGTGGATGAGTCGATTGAGCATGTGATGTATAGTTGCCCGATTGCAAGGGCGGTCTGGAGTAAGGTGTTGGACTATCTCCCCGTTGGTGTTGGACATTTTAGAGACTGGCTAGAGCTCGGTTGGGTGTCAGGTGGAGGAGGTAGAGCTGATATCGTTTCTGTGATTTGTTGGAACCTTTGGAGGGCTCGTAATCAGAGGGTCTGGGAGGGGAAGAGCCCCTCTGTGGAGGGTATAGTTCGTGGAGCAGAGCAGTTACTGAGGGATTGGAAAGAGGCTCAAGTGCCGATGGTTCGAGAGGTCGGTGGTGAGACTCAAAATACCGGGTTGTGGACGAAACCGACCCTTGGGAGGTGGAAGGTTAATACAGATGCAGCGGTGTTTCAGGGGTTCGGGGGTGGCGGTGGCTGGGTATGTCGTAAGGATGATGGATCCCCGAGTTTCATGCAGTGTAAGGTATTTTGGAGAATTCAGGATCCAGAGTTGTTGGAGGCCTTGACTTTGAAGGCGGCATTACAAAGTCTGGTGGACAAGACATGTGCTTTGGGAATAGAGTGATTGAGTCGGACTGTCTGGGGCTAGTTATGGCCGTTAATAGCAAGTCGACTCTGATCACTCCGTTTGGAGCCATTGTGGAAGATTGTAAGCTTATTATTTCTGGTTTATCTGATGTAACTGTTGTTCATGTTAAAAGAACTGCAAACAGGGTAGCGCATATGCTAGCTAGAAATGCCCGAGAGTGGGCTTCTGTGGTGTGGGATTTCTCGTGTTTGCCAGAACCCATTTCTGGGTTACTGGTCTCTGATATTCATTAATAAATCCCTCATTTTCGTCAAATTTTTTTTAAAGCATATTATGTTACGTTGTTTTGGTTGGAAAAATTGTAACTTATATTATTTTCTGGACTGTTTGTCTTGTTTGTTCAACAGATTGTATGTATATTTTCATATTTATATATAATATACGAAAAACACTTTTTTTTAAACTTTGGTTTTGAATCACCACAGGGTTTCATGTGGATCAAATGATACATTTTCTAAACTAACAAAGATAACCTAAATTAGGGTTTTGACATGTCTTTTTATTTATATTTTTCACCTTTCAGACAATTTTACACATATCATCACTTATGTTACTTCACTTTTGACTAATTAAAGTCATTTGAGAATTTAAAATCAATTATTATATGTCATACAGGTTTCAATGGGTCCATCCACCCACTTACTGGTATTAAGTTTTCCCAGAGCATTATTGTTTATAAATTTGAAATAAACTTGAGATACACATGTCTCTCTTTGATTGGCTACAACACATCTTATATTTTCCATTTCCAGAATCAGACATGGTAACATAGTAATTTTAGTTACTAAATTAGGGTTAGAGTATGTATTAATAAAATATTGATCTTCATTTATTTATACGCCGATAGCTAGGGTTAGATACACCTCCACCATATCATTTGCCATAAAACCTAGGGTTTCAAGCACAGCCACCTACCTCCACTCTCCTGCAGTATGCGTGCACCAAACGCACCAATCAGCTGCCATCTATGTGCAAATGGCATCTGATTCCACTCGACGGGACACTTACTAATCAAAGCCTTTTTTTTTCGGACAGGGGAGCGTTAAAGTCACGTGCTAGAAGAGCGTGTGGACTGTTTGTCTAGGGTTCCTTTAAAGCCTCACTCACGCACTCTCGTACACTCGTAATGGAATTGTGATAAGACGCGCACCACTAGGACACGTGGCCCCTATCGATGGTTTAGTTTTTCTCTCTCTACACAATTATTTATTATTATTTTGAATTTAGTACGATGTATATTTTTAAGGATTTATGTTTAACCTCAATAAAACAACACCTAAAACAAATATTTTACTTAAATAAGGTATTTATAGTTAATCTATAACGGTTCATGAACTTCATGTGATGATCAATGGCTTATTTGTATAATTAAGTACTGTTGTGAGTAATTTATAGGAATTGAAGTTTTAGATGACTTTTTTGACAAAGAAGTTTTAGATGTTTTGTGTAAGTCCTAAAATAGATATTATGGTCACAAAAAAAAAAAGTTATCTATACATCTAGTGTTATCCTATTAAAATAAAAATTAATCTTTTGAACATAAAAATAATGTGATATGAAAGTTAAGAAAACTATAAATGAGAGTCCAATCAAGACGATACTAAAATAAATTATATATGTATTTTGTTAAGTTAAAGTATAGTGTTTATCATATATTATATATCAACATGTAGATATATATCTACTATCTGTTGAAATGCATCACGCAAACAATAAACGTTACATATTATAGCTTGTTAGACGAATATTACTACAGATTCTAAACCAAACCCTGTTACCCAATATGTATAAACAATATAACGGACGTACACACCATACTTATAGGACCTTTCACAATGAAGGCTTTTGCGTGTCGAATAGGGGTGTCGATTCGACACCTTTTGAGGAAAAAAGCTTAAAATCTACAGTTTTGTCGATTCGGCCGCCAAGAAAATCGATGGATTCGTCGATCGTTTGTTCGGGTTTAAGCTACGATTCTCTTATGGAGAATCGCCACGTGGCCCAAATAAATTAAATATACTTTTGACTCATTTTTTTCTCACGAATTGGACCCACATTTTTTTTACCTTTTTCTAATTAGACTAGGATTAGACCTAATTGATCTCGACCCATTTGTAGACGCCCTAAATGTATAATATAACCATTGATCTGATTCGAACTCAAAACCTACCCTATAAAAGACAAGATTCGACAATCCTTGGGGACCACACATGTATTTCAATAAAATAAAATAAATAACATATGTTTGGTTATTTTTGTGAACAATATGTGTAAAATTAAATTCATGATTTATGGTATGGTATGATTATGATTATGATGATGATGACATGAACATGGACATGGCCATGATGCGCCTGCCACATACAAGCTGATTTTAATACAAAGAAGTGAAAGAACCCTCATTTCAAGACACTAAAATTAAAAATTCTCTCTCCTCTCTCTCTCAATAGAATCGCAAAGTTAGGGTTTCTGGAAAGCTCGCACTCAAATTGTTCTCGACCAGCTGCGAATCTCTACTCGGAGCTCATCTCTCCCTCTTCTCCACCAAATCCTCTTTCCCCCGACACCGTTTCTTTGCTCCGCCGTGGACGGCGGTGGCCTAGTCGGCCTCGGATTCTCCGGCGACCTCTCCGGCTGGGATGAGGCTTGTTTCTACTCTAATCGCCGACTAGAGGTCCGTGCTCGTCGCCGATGATTGGTTCAGTCCCTTCCTAACGGTTTCATCTCGGTTTCAGCTCTTTCGGTCCGGATATTTAGGTCATTTCACATTTTCGCTTTTTTCGGTACGTCAAGTTTGGTCTCTAATATTTCCATTTTCCCCATTTTTATATTAGGACTTTTGTTTTCTGATGTTTTTTCTTGTGTCGGTTGTTTAGAATATTGATGATTAATGTTTTAAATTTTATTTTTGTTATGGTGCTTATATATCGTTATGATTTTATGGTGGAAATGGACACTAATAATTTTGTAACTTGATTTGTTTTCTTTGCTTTTGCAATGTGGTTTGGTGTTGTGGTGAATTGTGTCCCGTGTTGGGGAGTTTAATTACTTTGCATTTTCGTGGTATGGGTTTGTGATTTTATGGGTAAATAGAACCCTAATATATTGTTTTTTCTTCTTTGGGAGTGTTGGTATTGGCTTTTTGATTTTCCATGAGCATATGTTAACAAATTTTACTTCCATTTTCATGATTTAGCTTTGTACTTCTCACAGTTTTGCTAAACCCTAATGGTACATGCTCGTGTGGGTTGCTTTACATTTGCTTTTATCAAATGTGAAGTGTTGCCTTTTGATTATTGATCTAGGGTTTTGAGTTTTGATCCCTCTTTGAGGTTGTATAAATGTATATGGACAAGTAGAGGTTGTTATTTTATGTGGGGAGTTTCTTCATGGATTCCTTAGTTATTGTATGCTTATTTTGAGAATTATTTCTTGTTTTTGCCTATGAATTTTGAATTTTGAACTGTTTGTGAATAAACAGTAACATGTTTTGAATTTGAACTTAGAAGTTGTGGACAGTGTGATGTTTCTTTTCAACCTTAAAAATAGATTCAGCTGATTACCCTTTATGTTATCTGTTTATGATATTTATGCAGGCTTCGTACAATTGTTTTGTGTGCAATACTTTTGCATGCAACACATTGCAGTTGAGTAAATGGATAAGTGTATTGTGGTAGTAGAAGATTGTCCAAGGACCGACTCTACTCCAGTTTCCTCTTCTGTGGGGTCACTTATTAAGATCAACTCGATTTCTGTAGATCTGCTCAATGCTAATGATAAGGGCGATACAGAAAAATGTGAACACTTTTCTATACGGTAAGTGATGATCTTTGTTCCAACTATGGGTTAGTTGATATGAGCTTTCATAGGTTGCATGTATTAATTGCCTTAATATTAGGAGAATTACTGACTACCGCAAGTACTGTTTGTTTAAAACTTATTAATACACAGTTGCTGCATGCCTGAATACTGTGTTTATTTGAGTTGTTTAATGGTAATCTGCACCCCTACTATTGTAACTCAATGTTTCCTTTCCCTGATATCCTAAAACATTTTTCTGGTGGTGAGTTTACAGTCCTAAAGTTTCTCAAGCTTCAAGTGGATATTTGCTGTATTCTCCTTTTAGATGAAACTATTTGCATGGATATGGTCATGTGTATTATAGATACTGTAATTTTTCTGCGGTGATGTGCATAATATTTTTCTTTGTTCTCTGGAAATCTAACTCCGATGAGAAATTATCTATTTAAGCTGTCACTCATATATGAAGCGAAGTTAGAAGTGGGCACCTTTTGTTTGTTTGTTGAGAGTTACTTTAGCAAGCAGCTATCTCTCTTCCTTTTCTTGGTGTAAATGAAGAATATGTGAATTATCCTCGTAAATATTTGTTCTTACAAATTGTCTTCACAATGAATGCAGTGGATATGTATCTCAGATACGAAAGAGAAATAAGAAGATATGTTGGCCATTTGCCATAGATGGAAATGATAGTAAGTCAGGTGGAAAAACAAGTTTGCTTCCGCCTTTAGATGTTCAGAAATTTAGATGGTGGGGTTGCAAGAATTGCCTACAAGATATTATTGCTGGATGTGCGATAAAAGACAATGAAGTTGCTTCTTATCCTTGTCGTTGTGGATTTAAATCCAATGCCACCAGTTCCCATGTGCCATCCCTTGATGCTGTTACGGTGCCACTTGATTTTCAGCAACCTCCTAAGCCAGTTTTTATTGAGCGGAGGAAGTTTGATACTAACACATTCACAAATACAGCTAATACTGAGTACCTTCCTGTGTCATGTAGCAATGGGAAAGAAGGGGGATTGGAAGTTGAAAACAACACCTTGATCGGTACACTTCAATCTACTAGTTAGTGATTAATTTATGATTAGGATATGTTGGTTTATCATCATATATATATATTTTACAGGGCATCAGAATGGCTTGTCTAATACAAAACAGGAAAATGCTACCCCTACTTGTATTGCAGCAAAATTTAATCCATGCATCACTCAAGAAAAGTGCACGAATGGGACAGGTATAATTACTACAACCATCTGACTCCAAAAAGATTAAATATCTTTCTAAATGAAGCTGAATTGGATGTTTGGATTAAACATTTTTGTTTCCAAAACAGTTATTATTCCTATTTCAAAATGCAATGAATCCGTTGGAGTTTTTGAAGCAGCCACTGTGGTTGACAAGGAGCTTAACAATGCATCCTCAGACAGTGATGAGAGGAAGCCACATGGAATGCCCCTCAGAAAATTTAGAAAGGTGCGCCTTCTGACTGAACTGCTTGGAGAAAATGGAGTTGCAAAAACGGATTGTATGAGGAAACCAGGTTCTTGTTCCGATGCAATTTCTGATGTGTCTTTAAGACAAGGTACAGTCTCTATCCTTCAAGGTCCAGTGGCTGACCAAGGAGGTAATGCTAGACGAAGTTTTTTGGGTCAAAATCGGAAAAGGAAGCTGCCTCGTGATGAAGAATGGAAACCTCCGGCGATGAGCTACCTGAATAATATGAACAATACGGTTATGTCCTCTGAGGATGCTGAAACAGAATCCGAAGAAGATGCATATGATGCAAACCTTCAAACTGGCTTGAATTGTTCTTTGACTGAACATAGACTTGAAAAGGACTCTACTTTAGCGAAAAAGAAAAATAAGAAGACCCAAGTTATTGATCTAAATGTAAGTCATAGCGAAATTGGAGATATTAGTGAGGGTGATGGTACAAATGATGCTTTGTTAAGTTCAGTACAAGATATTCTCACAAATAGAGAAACAGATCCTTTCCCTTTGCATGCTCAAATAGCGAAGAGAAAATCCAACTTGTGTGAGAAAAAAGGCAAGACGCCTCAATTTGATGATGGGCTGGCTTCTGTTGTTCCCTTACATGATGCCACACCTGTAGCTGGTCCAATTTCTGGGAAAAAGATGAAAGTTATGCAAACCGAGATTGTGACTGTTCCACAATTGGCACAACAGGCACCCACAGGAAAAATGCCTAACCTGTCTTTTAACAGTTACTTGAATGTACCAAAATATGATAAATTATGTAGTCCACAAGCTGGAGGAGAGCTACCTTTCTCATTACCTTGGCACGAAGGCACAAATCAGGGTTTGAGGAAAAGCATAGAAACCAATTTTATTGGTAATTCAAGGGTACTTTCAAAATCAGCACTGAATGGAGTTTATGGTAATGGAACAAATGTTGGCCAGCATAGGAAGGGAATTATTTATAAACTGCCCTTTTTGAATGAGAAGCATAAGCGCTCCTCCCAGGTTGAAGATGGAGTTGGTTCATTGATGCAGCGAATGGTATGTGGACTTTTTAAATGCTATTATTAGTTGTCAGAGAGGATATTTTTTTATATAATATGTGCCAGGCGTAGAATTTGTAATGCCTCTCTCCTTGGGCCTGATTGACGGACTTAAAAAAAAAACTCATTTGCCAAACATGATCTGAATTTTAGTCAAGTACACATTTTCACACTTGCATGTCTAGTTGGTTCATGCAAAGAAAACGTCTTTGTTCTATGTACTTGAAAACTATCTATAAACCACAACTTAATAAAGAACCTATTGAGTGTTTTTATGGAGGCAATGAATTGTCTGGAAAAATATCATAGATGAATATAGGTATCATTCCCTGAGCCTTCCAGTTAAACAGTTACGGAATGCTGACATATGCCAGTGCATTTAGTTTATTGTACATCAGCTTGTATGAGCTTATTTCTGCGGAGTGGCAACCTTTTGGCTTCATGGTGTTTCTTGTTATGAGAAACTCGTGGGTTCAGCTTGACTGTATTTCCTAGAAATTATGCACAGCTTTTTTTTCATAGAGGAGAATAGATATTTTCCTTGCGTGTTTCTCAACTTCATGATTTTTACCTCCAATATGCTAGCCTGTAGTGGGTATGCTTACATGAGTTAATACCTTTATGGTTTATTTGTACCATTCGAATTTATGTTCTTAAGTGATCCAAATCCTACCTTGTTTGGGGAATGAATGGTTCTTTTTCTGGCAGTCCCTTACTAATCCAAGCAGCAGCGAGAAGACCATTGAAGATCGGCAACATCAGGCAGTTGCAAAGAAGCATGCCAGCCGAAGAGCTGATAAGATTTCTGAACTGGGAACTGTAGATGACATACCTATGGAAATTGTGGAGCTCATGGCTAAGAATCAGTATGAGAGATGCCTCCATGATGGTGAAAGGGAGAAACAACACCTGGACACAATGAATAACAGGAGTGCTCAAATACTGGATTTTACTGGAGGGCATGGAAACAGAGAATTTAGATCATTGCAGGATAAGCGAAAACCTCAGGCTGACCATACGGGACCCACCAGGCTAAAGGTCAATTGCTTTTCTCATTTGAATAGAAAGTAGTAGCAAATTTATGCAAACTCATTTCCTCACAGGGCTTCATATATTTTTGCAGTTTCATGAGAATCAAAGTATTGAAGCCCAATTTCATGCTCCTGGTACGAGCAGGCATGCCGGTCCTCAAACCTGCTTGTGGAGTGGGGACCAAGGAAGACTAGGGCCAAGGTCCTTTAATAGCACTATGCAGCCATTAAGCGCGTGCAACACATGCCAGACTCAGCCACAACATAGTAAAGAAGCAGCTGGTCTGTGGACCTCCATAATTCCAAATCATACACCCTTTGGATTTAACATCTCTCAGAAGTGTGAGACTCAGTCTACCAATGTAGAAACGCTTTCACAACGCTTGAGCAATGTGCAGAAGAGAAATATGAATGGGGATCATTCTATGAAGTTAGTAAATGCAAATGCTGCAAATCATGGGCAGTATCAGAAGAGCCTTGGTTCTGATACCCTGTTCAGAGCACATCCAGACCATCCATTTGCTAGCAGACATAGGACTGAGCCCCCCAAAAGAATGATGGGTTCATTGGATCTGTATTCTAATGAAACAATACCAGCAATGCATCTGCTTAGCCTCATGGATGCAGGGGCACGGAATCCGAGTGCATCAATCAGTATGGAAGAGACTCAAAAGTTGCTGAAGAAACCATTGTTTCCTCAAGAACATCACTCTCAGGAGTTTTCTGCACAACTTGGAGTTTCCCATCAATATTTTCCTGCTAATCAAGCAGGTGGTGCATCTACATCTACCTCTTCATTTCAACAAAATAGGAATTTCTCGAGGGTGACTAATTTCACCAGTCAAGATTCCCCGAAATGCCCACAAAAGGCGAAGACCAAGACCCATGAAATACCCTCACAAAATGGATACCATAAATCACATAAATCAGCCTTCGCATCTGGTGGATTAGGCAGGAATCGTTCTGAGCAAATGTTTCTTGCTGATTCGCATCCTCCGCCATTCCCCTTTCAATCTCCCATGATTGGAAACCCAACCAGGAAGCAGAAACTTGAAGCCAATGTTAGTACTCGGAATGTTTGGCCTCTGCAAAGGAATTTGGAAATCGATATTTGCACTGTTAACAGAAACCCGGCTGATTTCACCATACCTGGAGCTAGAAATGGGTATATGATCAGAGGGGAAGACTTGAAGTTCAGGAAGAGATCTGTGCACTACAAAGGGCAGAAGAATGTGAAGCTCACTGCAGCAAAACACCGTATGAGACAGAGAATTCCATGAGCTTTCTCAATAATGATGATGGTATTCAGAATCTTCTTCTGTGGTCTTATGGATGATGATTGATATGCAGTTTACTATTGACTTCATTTCTGTTTTTCCTCCTTAAATTCACTAACTACCTGATTTATTTCAGCAGGTGAAGCTAAACTTGATCTATATGTGTTATGTAATAAAGATTTGCTTGAAAGCTCAATGCATAATCAAATAGTGGATGCCAGTTCAGTTCTCCATAAAAGCTGAACTCCGGCGCTGGATCAGATGCCTCCAGCTTTGGACAATTTTGAGAAGTTTGCGTGCCTGAATCTAGGCCGTGATAGACGTGTTCACTGTGAGGTAAAGCTTGTGTGTTTTGTATATATGTATGCACTGCCGAGGTTGATGTTATTCCATACGGTTTCACGCTATAGTTTACAAGGTTTGTTGGTTAGACGCCTCAACTTTCTTAAGTTTAAAGGGGTTATATTGTGCTTTTGCATATATATGCTCAACTAGGAAGAGAGGGAAAGAGCGAAAAGAACATGATATCTATGTTGAAAGTATAATATACGTGTGATGGTGGAGTATTACGAGTTAAAAGTTCCCGCTGATGATTGGTTCGTAGATGTTATATTTATCTTACGAACAACCTTGAAAACACTTAAGCTGTGTTGTAGTGGGAGAACTTGCAGCGTGTGTAATGAACAATATCTACTCTATACTTTATCCTCATCCCAGTCTCATAACTCTCTCCTTTATTAGTATTGTTTGCCTTTTCTATTTTCATCATTAGTTTTTATCATTTTTCATCTTCTAGCTAACATGTGAAGGCCTAAAAGCCTCAAGACCATGACATTTGATTCTTCATGATGCCAGTAGTAATTGATGTATGTGGTACCAAGTTGATGTCAAACGAAAAAATTGATATAACTTTCCTTTTGATTGACTAAAGTAGATGACAACCCCTTAAATCTGGTGGATTTGTCAAAAGTTTGAGGGTGAAGTCCTCGAGGATTAACAGGACGAGCCGCGAGTTTTCAGATACAAATGTTCGAAGGAATCAATGTTGGCCTTTGGATACGAGAGCAGATCCGAAGAGACACAATTCTTTGGCACCAGTTCTCAGGAAGAGCAGATTGTTCCGGCTTCGATAGCGTCAAGAATTCCTGACCATTAGCATTTTTCCCTTCCAATATTTTTAATGGATTCTAATATGCAACGCCAAGCAGTTGCGCCAGAGGTGGTGTTTAAGAACCGTAAGAAAAATCTACAGTACGCCATGAGAGAAAAATCGTAACCTCCTAAGTATTATCCAAGTGTAACCGAGATACAATCAATATATCATTAGAAGATTTAGAAAAGTTGAACTGTAGCATCCATTTATCTATGACATGCAAAGCAAAAAAATATGAGAACCACTAGAATTTAACAGTTCAAAATATTTCAGCAACTAATCTGGCATTGTAACTATATCTCCTATTCTTAAAACAATGTGACTAAGTCTCTCACTTGTTCCGAGATACAACCAACCGAAATAAAATGCCGTAAAAAAGGGCACGATACAAAAGTTCAGAGAAGAAATTACAAGTTAGAAATGAACCTCCTAACACGATTTGAACGTTTGAGATTCCCGCAAAAGAATATATAGATCGACTCACCTCCACTTGTCATTTAGCTCCTTCCTCTCGGACATGATCCATGTTGCAAAGATGGCCCCAATGAGTGCTATAATTGTCATGAGAAGGAGGGCGTAGCTGAAATCCTCTGTGAGGGAGTCGTAGGTTTTTGAGGGTGCAATCCGTGTGAAGAAGAGATCTGTTCCGTAAGCAAAGACTAGGCTTGTTGATTCTAGCTTAGCGGGTATTGTTACTATGCCTCGGAGGCCTTCCACTTTGTGGTTATGAGTGACATAGAACTGCATAGCGAATAGAAAATTAGCCACTCAATACAGAACAAACACGATCAAGCTCAAGTATCGCATATTGGAATATAATTTCTACAAAAGTTGAGCAGCTAATATGTACATCCTAATTAACTCGAGCAGAACACGTCTTAGGTGTCAAAAAAGGGTATGTAATGAGGAAGGCATGGTTCATTTACATGACAATGAATATAATTGGCAGATTATGCACATGAACCAAACCTTTCAATCCAAATACTGTAGACCAAATATTGACCAATTTTCAAAACAAACTGTTACCCCCTTTCCAGTGGTCAGATACCCCTGAAACTGAAAGTGAAAACCCCGCAATTCCGTGGAGTTTAATATCAGGCTTTTAATCAGTCTACAGAAGTGATGTGTATGATGATAAAACAACCCTTAGTGAATTCAATTGTTTTTCCCCCGCAAATTCCAGGAGAACATTCCCTTCACTAAATTTACATCAATAGCACCACGTGCAAAGTGGTAAAGTATTTCATTACTAGAAAAGGGGGATACCAGCTAAAAGATCATACCGCTTCTCAAACATGTTTATAGCGTCAATCTGAATCAAGAAACAAGGGTAAGATATACAGGTAACAAACCTGAGGTATTATTGGTAATGTATCAGTGAGAGGGATAATTCCTTCTTCTTTCTCAGCCTGTGTGGGATTGACTGACCGACGAGGATCTAGAAAGCGCTTATCAAGTGCCAAAACCTGTTGAATAGATCATTACCCATTCAGAAGAGTTTTAGCATTGAGAGACAAAAACACAACATTGTAGAAGTTAAAGATAAACGAGGGGAAAGGAAACAGACAGCTAAAAAAACTTAGTTTGGATTTGTTTTTCCATATTTTACCAACCTGATCACCAATGGTACCGATCAGAAGCTGCTTCGAAGTTATTCCCTTTGCCGTTGACGTCACTGCTATTGATTTCACAGAATGAGTGAAAAAATACGACTGTGATTTAATCATGACCTCCGGTCGAGAATACAGAGACAGTGGCGATGTTAGATTGTGCTTTCCTAGAATAAGCTTCCAGACATCCTTGTTCTCCTGTTGATTAATCCCGTTTTTAAAAAATCAAGTTAAATTTAACGGGGAGACAAAAAAATCTTGCTTTGAAGATTCAAATTCATATACATACCGCGCGAGACTGATCATAGACTTCAATGACTGACATCTCATATCTGTGAGCTCTAAGATTGAAGTAGTGATACACAACCCAGTTTTCACTTAAAACCTACAAGATGAAACGGATCAGAGATGTTTGAGTTTTGGACACCCTTATTTAACAAGAATAACTAAGACTTACTGCTTGAACAGGGCCCTGGGAGCCATGATGATTCACACGGTGCAATATTCGGCCAGTTACGGTATCAATCAGATACACAACCAATAATGACTCTTCGGGAGTAGCAGATCCAATTTCACCACTGGCTTTAGGTGTCACAGTTGCCACAAGGAGTAGATTTTTAGATACATATTTATACAACACATCTTGATCAGCTACCTTTGCTTGAGTATGGACAACCTAGAGAGGATGATACAGAGAGGTTATATAACAAATAACCATTAAATTGCCAGAAAATATAGGTTAAACGCTCATTGAGATAATGAGAGCAGTTCAAGGGGAAGAAATAGCCAACAGAGTGCAGCGTGTTACCTAAATAGTTATGTATAAGACATTCGACCCACCAAGCATATTAGTTTGGTACTATCAACTATTCATAAACTATTAATAGGGATATAAAAGAGTAACGAGGATCGTATATGTTAAGTAAGACATGACAGGACCTCTGTATGCACATATATAAAAAAAAAAAGTAAAATTCTACAAATGATCAAAGCTATGTTGTTCCTATAACTAAATAACTTTGATTGCTTCCATAATAACAATATGAAAGTTTAAGAAAGCTTTTGGGTAATAACTGGCAGTCAACAGAAACATCATCAGGGTATTACTATGCTTGTTACAAGCAAGTTACTAAATTTGCTGGTTCGATGGCTGAAAAATTCTCTACCTTGAGAGAAAAGTACATCTTCAAGAAAAATATCATTATCAAATGAAGAAAAAAGTACCTCATTCCGATTTCTTGTCACAGTTGCAATGATCTTTTCAGATTCTGATGGGAATACAATTGACCACAAATGCCTGGTATCAAAGCAGTATTCATCTGCTTCTTCATGAATGCAATTGCCTTTTAATACATGCCCTCTGATCACACCATCGTCAGCTTCAACTGAGTACCAGTATACATTTGAATACTCATTTTGGAATATACTTGCAGCTTCAGGAGTTCTAGGATACAAATGTGCTCGCTGCTCAGCATCTATAAGTAGATGGAGGTGCTGTTCTGTTGAATCTGTAAATGGTAATGACATAACTTGTGCCACGGAATGAGAGAGACCCAAATAATTGAGCTCCTTTCCTTTGTAAGTATCAACGAAAGAGAGAACACCTGGTGCATCCGAACCAGGCCCACACCTGCCAACTACCAGGACGGATGGATTCTCATCCATAGCATGATGATGGGGGACCTGCCACTGATATAAATGTAGCCCAGTTGGGGACTCACAAGCACCCGATTTACGCAGAGAATCCAGCAAGAGAGACCAGACTATCCGTCCATCTCCTGTGTGCAAGGCAAAAAGTTTCCCTGCTCTAGTAAGTACTATTAACAGTTTACGGAAACCATTATGGTCTCGGGTCATTTTGCTCTTCTCAAAAGCTTTTAACCTCATCCCTTGCAGTGAGGCTATGTCCTCAGCGGTAGCAATCATTAAAGTTCCCTTGATTTTCAACAAATGTCCCTACAGAAGAGACAAAAATGCCATCAGAGGTGAGTCAATCAAAACTTCAAGGAAATTAAGTCAATAATAACTATAATAATACATCATATTTCCAGGAATCATAATCCTATGCTACGCATATATTGGAGTTTAACAGAGAATTAACAGGCACATTTGCCTTTTAATTATCAAACCATAGGGCAATATTAGCATATGGCAAAGAAGTTTTGCAGATCAGATGTGATACCCCTGAAGGAAATGCCTTAGCTGATGTAAATTGTTTCATTCTTCATATATATTCATACCTTGAGCCATTCAAAGAGGTTCTGCTCCACTTTTGCTACTGATACACCTTTCTTCTGCACAGGTAATTCAGATGTCGTAACTTCGACAATTGAGGCAAGGCCATCCTCCCTACTCCACACAATCTCACCTTGCTGTAGTAGTAACAGTGAATGATCTTCCATGACAATCAAAGCCCTAAACCCATAAGATCTGTCTGTTCGAATATAACTGTTGATGAAAACCTTGTGGACCCGCCCCCTTTGCTGGTCCATCTCAATGCTCTCCTGAAGTAAATGACCATTCCAGTCATCACCAGGTTTCACCATGAGGTGAATTTTGCTTCCTTCATGTTGAACTAGTGCAATAGCCTGTTGGTTTTCTGACAACAAAAGAGCATCACTAACAGCTGATACGCCATCAATTTTGTCCACAACCTCCAATCTGCCTTCGCTTGCCACCCTTACAAACACAGTATGAGTGTTGATAGTCACAGCAAACATTCTTGTAATCTTTGCAGGCAATATCACCACCGCTCCAGAAGAACCCTTAACAAGGTCGGATATATAAGTCTCACCAAATCTTATTTCTCCATCTTCGATGCTTATTGTTACGATAGATGACCTAGTGGCATCCAATGTCACTAGGACATCACTTGAAACCAACACTAGTTCCCCAGAAAAACCAGCTGGGAAAGTTGCACTGCTATGTCTCATTAACTCCCCGTTCTTAGCATCCACTTGATACACATCAATCTGAGAAGATCCCACACGTCCTACAGCATGTATTACTTCACTTCCAGGTGACTGAATAACATGCTGGATATCCACACTACAAGAGAAACAATGAAGAACAAACATAAATGACATATTTATGAAAGGAAAGAAAAACATCCCATCCATCAAAATATATGATGGTCAAACCTTTCAGCAGCAAAATCATTCCTCCAAAGAACCTCCCCATCTACGCTTGACATTGCATGAAGGCACCCTTTACTGTAAACAAGAATAGTGTTGTCCTTGTCAACCTTCAGAGTTGTCTGCACATCATTGCTTTAGTTAATCATATATTGTCCATAAAACTAATAAATGTAGTGTGAAAAGAGGGAGTTAACACATGCATGCTTCAGCAAAAGCTGCTTCTTATAAATATTACAAACAACAATGACCAAGATCAAGGTCTGTGGTTCAACGGATAAAACTGATGCCCATACAATACAAGCATTTCATAAATTTTGATATTGATGAGACAGAGAATACTATTTTTCAATCCTTTTAAAGGAGATAATAATAAAAAGGTAATAACATATAAAAATATTTAATTGAAGATTCTAGTATAACTGTCTACTTACCGGTACCAATAATAATGGCTTCGAGGGATTTGAGCCTTGGAGGAATGACTCCCACACCATCAGTCCATCAGGAAGGTTCCATGCTCTTAGCATACTTCCCTCCGAAGAAAGGGTAATTACATCTGAAGAAATTAAACCACATCATCAACAATATAACTTGAATATTATGGTAGGCATATATTAGAGTCTACTAAAGATACGCATATACAAGCAACATACGCCACATAGCTTTGACTAAAATCTTCTTTCTCTTTACTTTTATAGTAATACATAAATATATACAACTTTTTAAATATCAAAAGGATGCAAAAACGATGTGTAATCGTTCCTTGGGTGTTCAAAGGATCACAGCAGCTGGATGGGAATGCTCAAAATTTACATCTGAAACCTAATATTATTGAACACAAATAACAAGACTTATTAACAAAGCAGATATCTTGAGTTTCCATGCACATAATATTGTTGATGAGACCTCAAATTGCAGCGTTTTCAGAAAATTATAGATTTTGTATGTTAATTGATCGTAATGTGTGAACAGAATAGGGTCACTGCCAAACAACGTGATTAACTGGAATTTGTGAACATGCAAGGAACATAAGAGGTAGAGTATAACGAGCATGTTTACATTTTCCCATGGCAATATCGATTCCATCCACAACATCATTTTTCCCAAGAACGTGTCTCCAAACTGCAGAAAATCAAAATGAAAATACAAACATCATCATTCCTTGTGGAAATAAACTTGGGAAACAGTTCAATATCAGGATCCCATGCAATTCCAGAATGAACCAAATTCAGCAACAACAAAACTATACTTACAAATCTCTCCGTGCCTGAGATCAAGTGAAGCGATAGCGTTCTCTTCAGTGGAGACCACAAGACGCTTCCGCCCAGACTTCTGAGTTTGGAACACAGCATGTTTAACCTTCCCTATGAACTGTTTATGCCTGCAAGCATCCATTGACAAAAAATAAACACATTGCAGCAAACAAAAACACTAATTCATTTCAAATATACAAAATCAGAGGGGTTTATAAATCATTATAAAAAGATCGAACTCAATTTGTAATACACTCAATAAAGACGATCCAAGTCAGGTAGAAGCTTCAAGAGTGAAGCCAGCAAGATTTGATTATATTGCTAGATTTTGTGTTCCTGCTATTTCTCGAGAATCAAACAGAGCTATAAGCTATAAGATACGCGTGCGAGGTAGATTGAATCTCAAAAAGAAATTTGAACTCGATTCCAAAAGCAAACAATCAAGAGGAGCGAATTCGATAGAAGTCATACACCTTTCTTGCAGTTCGCGACTGAAGTGAGCATGACTCGATTAGATTACCAGATTTAATTTTATACACCTTTCTCGTATTTCTCGAGAACCAAACAGAGGTATGCTTAAACATGCACATAGGAGTTCAGATTGAAACTCACCAATCCATGAGACCAACTTGATCTTCGTAAAGGGAAAAGCTAGGGCTCAACGATGAAAGCAGCAGGAAGAGAAGAAGAGGAAGGGCTGTTCTCGCCATGGCCAAGGCGAATTGGCGACTCTGCGTCGCGCTTCGTTGGTCGAAGCTCACGGATCTGAGAACACGATGTTTGTGAAAGATTTTGGAAGTGAGTGCATCAAGGTCTCACAGAGCAATAAGTCCTTTACCTACAGCCGGCTTATCGAGTTAATTTTTTTTGTTTTTTGTAATGAGTTAATTTTTTAAAAATAATTAGAATTTGATCCGTATATATTTGAATATTCGAGTTTAACTAGGATTTGATGTTCTTTTTTTCCATCAAAATTACATCATATTTAATATATATAATAAAAATAATTAATTACTAAAACTTCAAAAAAATCTGGATATTCTCTGAGAGCATGCGTGAGCGGCGGCTAGGGCTTCGGCCACCACTGCGCAAGGCTTCATGGAGGAGCATGGTGTCGATCATAGATGCTTTGCAGGGATCAATGGTCACAGGTGCTCTCTTCTTCCCCTTGATTCTACATGGTTGTTGTTCATCTGATTGTTTGAATATAGCCGCCTCTTTTTTGCTCTCTCTGCAAAAGGTAGGGTTTGGTTTTTTTGGAGAGACGATGCCGACTTTGGTGGCTAGACTCTCTAGTGTCTCTGGCTATCCATCTCTGTGGTATGTTGCACATGAGGAGGTCGTGGGGAATGAGGTCGACGGTGGTGTCGACGTGGGCGTCGTGGACGCGGGGGGGGGGGGGGGGGGGGGGGAGGACGGCGTTGAAGGTCGTCGGTCTGCAGGAAGGAGACGGCCACATGGTGGCTGGGAGGGGGGCGGCGCTGGGTCTGGGTTGTCCCCGAAGACTCTGGTGATCGAGACGGGGGAGACGGAGGCGGTCGGGTCTGCGCCGGAGCCGAGGACGTCGCGGGACAGCGGGTCCCCTCCCGTGCGTTTCTCAGCCATGAGGAGCGACGGATCTCCGGTGGGGCTGCTGCACGCGGACGTGGTGGTGGGACAGGTGCTGATCCGGGATCCGTCGGACTCGGACGACATGCAGCTGGAGTCTCCGGCGGCGCAGGGGCGACGACGGCTGAAGGGGAAGGCGGCTGATGAGGTAGGGGACAATCCTAAAACGGAGGGGATGGACCTGGAGCAGCGGGCTGGGCCGGGCCGAGGGGAAGCGTTCCCAGAGTCACAAGCAATACCGGCGGGGGGCTTCAAGCACCCTCGCCTACAGGAATGAGTCTGAGGTGGCCCGGGGAGGGGTGGGTCAACTGTGACCCCTTCCCGCCGGATGGATGGCGACGGCACCATCATCAGTCGATATTTGTCTCCCCTTCCAGTCCGGAGTCAGCAAACCCGCGTTCAGGAGCCCTACCATTATCAGTTCAGGGAGGACGACGCACGCTGACACACTGGGGGAGATGTAGGTCCACCAGTATTCCCCTAAACTTGGTTGGCTCGCCTCGTCCCATGTTGGAAGAAGCATGCTGTATCGGTGTCACCAGACGCTACCGCAGATATCCCCTTCGTCCGCAACCCATTACCAAAGCCGATTTTATTGCTTTCAATTCATTTCTAATTATTAGCTGGATTTGTTATGTAGGTAGGGTACGTTCGAGTACCTACCAAACTCTTTTATCATGATTTAATACAATTGCAATGTTTATTCTAAAAAAAAAACTAAAACTTCAAAAGGTTTTGTCTACTTGTTGAAAATTATATTGAATTTTAAAATAAATAGAAACATAAAATAAGTATTGTTCACAGTCTTCTATTAATGAACAATTATGTTATAAAGTAAAATTATTTTTTCTCGCTCGCCTTTTGAGAGCTCCCCCTGACCCTAGCCGCCCTAGCTATGGTGTTCTCTCTTGCCCCTGTCGTCGATTTGTCCTCTATCATGGTTCCTCCGGTCGTTGCTGTCGCTGCCCCAGCCGGTGATGCCCCTCTGTTATCGTCATGTCCCTCGCAGACCGTTCCCGGTGCTGGGGATAGGAGTCGTCGACGGAGAAAAGCCAAACCCTCGGTTATGGCATTGTCTTCCTCTACGCCGGTGTTGTCGGTCCTCCCACTCCTTGGTTCGGGAGCATCGGTGGATGTGGCCTCCTTATCCATGGGAGCAATTGCTCCATCCCTGGCCGCAAAACCGAGACGAGGGCGGCCCTTGCGACGTCCCACAATTACATTTTTCTCACACAACGTCCTCCTCGGTTTTCCCCCTCCAAACCCTATTCCGCCGACCCACCCGTTGAGGCAAGACCTTGCTCTGGCCCCTCCACCCCCCTGGGCGGTGCGGTTTCTAGGGTTTGCCAATACCTTGCTCTGGCCCCTCCTCCCCCGGATGACGCAGCTGCTAGGAGTCCGGCTCCCCCCCCCCCACTCTGATCTGATACTAGGTGGAGGGCGCATGTCTGGAGATGGAACTGGAGCACTCAAAGGCTCGGCTGGGGTCCCTCGGGAGGATCAGTTCAGAGCGGGGAAACATCCCCGCCATGAGGAATGAGTGGCACGATGTGCATCAACGACTGGCTCTGGGAGGGGTCCCTGTACGATGTGCTGCCTCCCCCCTTCACCATTACAGTCGAGGTCCCTCAGGATCTCCAGTATCCCATCCCCCTCTTCGTATTCTATCTTTGCATATACGACATCCCAACTCAGTGATAGTTGACCCATCCAATACCGTCGGTGACGGTTGTATTATGAAAAGAATTGCGACACCATTGTGTCTTTTGTCCGTTTTTGTTCTTCGTGGTCAGTGATTTATTCCTAGTGCACTCAGATGTATTTGAATTTAAATTAATAAATTGCACCTTTCGTTCACAAAAAAACAATTATGTTAAAACATGTACAATATGACAAAAATGATCTGGCGTAACAAGGGAGGAGTAGTTGCAACACTGGCCGGTAGAAAGGGAGACGGCGTTGCGGGGATGGGGCAACTGCTTGTCTACTCCCATTGCGTCTAGTTGTTGAGTCAGGGTGGCTAAGCGAAACCTCGCAACCACGTGATGTTAACGGTAACGTGCTCCACCAGTGTGCTACTACGTGGCTGCAACGTCTATTCAGCTCACCAGTCCACTATTGTCGTGTGCCAACAACGACTAGTCAGCTCACCATTTCGTTGTGCCAGCAACGACTATTTCTTCTCTCAACCCCCAAAATTCCTATTTGCACCCCTATTAATACAATCACTATCCCAATATTTTTTTCACACATCTTTTTAACTTCTTCACACTCTTCTACTCCTATATTTCTCCCCTTTTTTTGCAGTGAATTATTTCGCATTGCTCAATGATGACTACGAAGAAAGTTAAGCCGATGAAACATAACTTCAATCGGATACCACATGTTGGGGTCGTTCATCGAAGATGATATGTCTAAACCGAGTCATATTTCCCAACCTAACACCAACCAGGCGGCACAATCAAGTATTCGGTCAAGGAAAGGGAAAAACATCGTTAGGCCGAGGATCAAGTGGACGGTTGACAAGAAAGAACGGTTATGTGAAGCATAGCTCAAAAACTCTGGATAGCGTTGGTGGGAATGGGAAGAAAACATAGTAGTAATGGAGGACCGTCATTGAGGAGCTTATTGCGACGAACAAACTTGAACACTAGACACGGAAACTGAAGAATTGCATAGACAACTGGCAACAGATGAATTGCAAGGTAATGCGGTTCCAAGGCCACTTCATCCATATTGAGCGTATCTACAAAAGTGGTTGGTTGGAAGCCAACTAATTGAGGCAGCGGAAATCAAATACCAGAGGAACGACCCTAATAAATATCATTTCACTCTCAAGCATTGCTGGAATATTCTGAAGGACTAACCAAAGTAAAAAAATTGTTGAAAGTGGAGCAAGCAAACGATCAACGTTGGGCGAGGATGGCTCATACAACCCGAACACTCCCATTTCTTATGTCTCAATCACACCGACCGATGTCGAGTTTACTTCTACTCGAGGAGTCTGTCCCAAAAGTCAGAGAAGACAACGACAAGACTAAGAGGTAAAGGGAAAAAGGCTTTTAACGTGACTCAGATGCTTGGTCTATAAAAATCGGTTGAGAACTATGATTGTGCCGAGGTTGAAAAGCAGTTGTTATTCAAATCCAAATGAAAAAAAAAGGGAAAATTTCATTTTACCACCCTAACAAACATTTAATTTCAGTTTGGTACCCTGGCATAAATTTTTATCAGTTTCATACCCTACCAAACTTTTAATTTCACTTTCATACCCAGCCGGGTAAAATGTCCAAAATACCCCTAACTATTACTCAAATTTTCAAACTCATGCCATTGGTTCAGAATTTGAAAATTAGTGAAATGACAATAATACCCTTCATTGTTTAGGGTGTTAAAATGAAAATTTCCTTCAAAATTTTCAAATTTTACAAAATCAGTTCTTATTTTTACTAATTCACTTTTTATTTTAAAAAATCTTTTTAATTTTTAAAAATTCAATTTTATATTTAAAAATTCAAATTTATTTAAAAATTAATATAAAAATCAACTTTTTTTATATTTAAAATCAATTCAGTTTTTAATTCACTTTTAATTGTTGAATCAAAACTTGAATCACCTTTACCCTTTCCATTTCCTTTTCATCTCAGATCTGAAACTCTCGTGCCACTCTCTCTATTTCCTTTTCATCTTAGATCTGAAACTCTTGTGCCACTCTCTCTATTTCCTTTTCATCAAGTTTCAGATCTCTTTGGGAGTGGACCCTCATCTTCGTCTCTCTCTTGTTTGACCCAGATCTGCGTCGAGCTCACCGGCCAGCCCCGGCGTCGAACTCCACGGCCAGCCCCGGCGTCGAACTCCACGGCCATCCCCGGCGTCGAACTCCACGGCCAGCCCCATCCCCAGCTCGAGGTTGAAGATGAAGATCTCACCCGCGACCCCAACACCCGCGACCCACAAGACTTCTCTCTCCACTCCACCCCCTTCCTCCTCACCCACCAATTCAATTTTTTCACTTTTTATCTCTCTAAAAATTCTGTGGGAACTCGTGGCTTGGATCTGGATCTGCCCGAGGGAACTCGTCCCGTCGACAACGTTCTCTTCGTTAACCGGCTGGGTTGAATTCGAACAGATTTTTCGTCTGGGTTTGCTCGAATATTAGGGTTTGGGTGGATAGAAATCAATGGGTGAAAATTGGGACTGAGATTTGGGGCTAGGGTTATGGTTTGGAGCAGAAAAACGAAAAAAAATCAGTTCTAAATATTGAAGATTGAAGAAAAAAAAATGAATTAAACAGAAAAGAGAAAAAAAAACAATAATATAAAAAATAGAAAATAAAAAATATATATAAATAAATTTTTGATTTTTATAAAAAAATGATTTTTTATAAATAAAAATGATTTTTTTAATGTAAAACTGATTTTTTTTAAATAAAAAGGGAATTAATAAAAATAAAAACTGATTTTGTAAAATTTGAAAATTTTGAAGGAAATTTTCATTTTAACATCTTAAATAATGAAGGGTATTATTGTCATTTCACTAATTTTTATATTCTGAACCAATGGCATGAGTTTGAAAATTTGAGTAATAGTTAGGGGTATTTTGGACATTTTACCCGGTTGGGTATGAAGTGAAATTAAAAGTTTGGTAGAGTATGAAACTGATAAAAATTTATACCAGGGTACCAAACTGAAATTAAATGTTTATCAGGGTGGTAAAATGAAATTTCCCCAAAAAAAAATGATGCAAGGTAATGTGTAATTTTCTTATTTGCGGGGGGTATAATGATTTGATAGTCAAAAAATTTGAGCTCTCTTATTTTTGTTTGGTTGATTACCCGCCACCTGACCTCACTCTTCCGACCTGTCGTTTTCAGGGTCTGAGAAGTACGAAACGAACTCTCCTAGAAAATCACTCTTCCCCACAGTTCACACGCCACTCCCAAGTAGCAACAAATTTTCCTGGTGTTTTCTCTCCTGCTTCCCGAAAATTTTCCATGGAAACAAACATCTCTTCCATCAGCACGCTCGCCCCTTTCTCTCGCAATCCACGATTCTCTCCGCTGATCTCCATTTCCGCCTCTAAGCTCCGTCCGTCTTTCAGCAACAATTTGCTGAATCACCAATGCAAGTCTCTGAAGCTAGGGCTTCATAGAAGCTCTCGAGTTTCAGCGTCCGCTTCAGTGTCAACTGGCGACTCACCCGCCGCCGAGAAAGAGCAGACGGCGATCGGTGGCTCCGTTAGCCCCATTTACGCGCCGACCCCGCCGAATCGGGAGAGCCGCACTCCTCACAGCGGGTAATCGATTGAGTACTCGAATCCTCATGAGACTGTTTGGTTCGAATTTACTCTTAGGTTGCCTATTACTGACGAGAAAGAGAGGGATCGAAGTAATTTGCAAATGATTCTTAGCCTGGAATTGGTTGTTTCGACATTATTGAATATTTACTGAAGATAAACTAAGTTTTATTTTTACAATCCACGAAATTTTGTACTGTAACATGCATGCATGGACTCGAATGATTTTAGTACATCTCCATCTTTCTTTGCACATGACAGATTTGTCTAGTGAACTGAAGGCATGGATGGCTAACTTGTGAATTTGAAGGATGTGTAGTCTTTCGTCTAATGAGTGTTAATTTTGATAGTTCCAATTTCCTTCTTACCCCTATGGATCATATAGTGTAAGTCTAGATAACAAACCCCAATGGGTATATAAATCTAAGCCTATCCAATACCCAGCTTCTGGCTTTTGATTACTTAGTTGCTCACCAAGGTCAAGGGTCATGGCCATCATATTATGGATATTTGGTGTATAAATTTGAGCTCAATACTGTTTTAGTTTTGTATACCATTCCGGATTATCCAGCAATGATGATGTTCCTCCTTTGCATGAATCAGGTACCATTTTGATGGCAGTACTCGGAAATTTTTTGAGGGCTGGTACTTTAAGGTCGCAATTCCAGAACGAAGGCAGAGCTTCTGCTTCATGTATTCTGTGGAGAATCCTGCATTTCGAAAGAAGTTGACGCAGTGGGAAGTGGTACAGAATGGACCTAGATTTACTGGTGTTGGGGCTCAAATTCTTGGTGCTGATGACAAGTATATTTGCCAATTTTCTGACGAATCTCGAAATTTTTGGGCAAGTACGGTTTTATTCTTTTGTATTTGCTAGTTCATTGTCTTTCATTTTGAAGGCGAATTTCGTAGCAGTTTCAACTCGATGGATATGTCTATTACTGCATTAGGTACCAATGAAATTAGTTTCTACTATACTTCCATTTCCTCCAAGTAGAGTGGAATCTCTTTTACTTCATCAAATCACACAGCTCTTAATGAATCATACATTATATCTGTTTTTTTACTTATATTGCACATGACAGTGCATTCTATGTCTTTTCTACACCTATCTTGTTTGGTTTGGAGTAGTTATGTCGGCTTATAGGTAAATTTCTCTGTGAGAGCAACTGATTTTCTTTCTGTTAACAATTCCAGTGCTTTATTTTATTTTTTCAGCAATGTTGTAAATCTAAACAGGACACTTGCTATATTTAATGAACAACTTAATGTTTCATAGGTAGGGATGAGCTCATATTGGGGAATACCTTTGTAGCTGAAAAGGGGTTGAAGTCTCCAAACAAGGAGGTTCCTCCACAGGTTAATATGCTTTATTTGGATTCATCCTGTCAGTAAATAAATGTTACAAATAATTTTTTCGTGAATGTTGGATTGATTACTAGATCAGTACCACTAGTTCATAATGTTGGGCTACATTTAAGTGTTTGAGCTCCCATACTAAGATACGATCATTTTAGTTGAGTTTTCCCTAACACAAACGTGTGAACAGCACCCAAATTAAACATTTTACGAAGGCTACAAGCCTTGTTTCAGAGCTCATGCATAAAGAGCAAGACCATGTTAAATTTTAATGTTGGGCTATGTATAACGAGTATTGGAAGGCTTTCAAGTATATTTTCATCATCTTCGATTTGCAGGAATTCAATAAAAGAGTATCGGAAGGTTTTCAAGTCAGCCCACTCTGGCATCAAGGTTTCATTCGTGATGATGGCCGGTACACATTTTTCTTTTCTTATTCGTAATCTTGGTTTTAGTCCTGCACTGAACTTTTCTTTGTTTCTATAATTCATCATTTCACATCAAGCGTATGGCGGTAAATTTTCAGCTGATTTGTCTTAGTTGTTGAGTATAGATTTGCGCATATCATAACTTTTAGTGTATAATACTTGTACCTTCACCCGACCAATTTCTGTTACAGTTCAGATTATGTTGAAACTGTGAATACTGCACGATGGGAGTACAGTACCCGCCCAATTTACGGCTGGGGTAATGTTGGATCCAAACAGAAGTCTACAGCAGGCTGGCTTGCGGCTTTCCCAGTTTTTGAACCCCACTGGCAAATATGCATGGCTAGTGGACTATCAACAGGCATGAATACTCCTGTATATTGCAGTTCATACTTTTGGCACATTGGTTTAAACTTGTTTTCTTCGACTCATTGTTAGATTTAGACTTTAGTGGAATTACATGAGGTTTGAATTTTGAATCTCAGGTTGGATAGAGTGGGATGGTGAAAGATTTGAGTTTCAAGATGCTCCATCTTATTCTGAAAAGAATTGGGGTGGTGCATTTCCAAGAAAATGGTTTTGGGTAAAGCTTTCCTTCGTCAACATCTTTGCTCTGTAGAACTTCAGCTTGTTCATCAATTATATTGTTGATTTTGAAGGAATATTAGCTTAGACCATTTCATGCAGTAAATAAAGGCTTCTGCCGTATCTATTAAATTTGGTAACTAATATATGGTGTTTATTATGTGGAACCTGCATCTTACTTTGGTTAGAAACAAAGTTTTCATTGCTCTTTTCAAACGAACCTTAATTTGTGGTGCCTATCATCTTCTGGTTACAAGTTTTGTTCAAGAGTATCTCCATAGGCTCATAGCACTATTCACAAAACTGTGATTTGCAGTCTTGCTGAAAATGGTGTTTTTGTTATTGAGGCTGGAGTTCTGTTGTACTTCGGTATCTTTCCTTGGATTCCAAGCTGATCTGTAACTAGATTTTCTTCGTTTGCTATTTGGCTGATAAACACAATCACAAAGATTGTTTCTATTACTTTTACAAGTTAATTTCCCACCTTTGCATTGGTTTAGTTTTCTTTTTATCAGCAATGGTTGAGTTTGATGCTGTCGTTAGGAATTAGGATTATATTACCATTATGCATTTCTGAAATTTCATTGTAGTATCTTCATTCATTTATTGCTTAACTATCGGTGCTACTGACAGAAATCTTTAATAGTTGGTGCCTTTCTGCTTGCAGGTTCAATGCAATGTTTTTAAAGGCTCCATTGGGGAAGTTGCCTTAACCGCAGCTGGGGGGTTGAGACAGCTACCTGGACTGACAGAGACTTTTGAAAATGCTGCATTGGTGCATATCAAATTGATTTATTCTATTATTAACAGTATAATTAATTGCCTCCCCTCTAACGAAGCAAACGTTCTTTGAAAGAAAAACAGGATAATGAAGATTGAAGGAATTAAAGGACAGAAAATATAAAATATATAATTATAATTACATTTACATTTACATGTGTTTCACTATATGTATATGGCTATATGCCATGGTTTCTGCCTGCTTCTGCTTTGGCATATGAAGTTTTGTTCCTTGCTTTGTACTTTAAGTTTAGAAATCAAATGCCTTCTTTTGACTTAAATTAAGATATCAAGGCATTTAGTTTGATAACTTACTATCTAATTAAATAAAGAGCTCTTCTTTGTTTGCCAAATATGTAAATAATTCCAATTCATAGATCAGTTGTGTGTTACATCCTGTGAGTTAGATTCCTTGACATTGTAGGTACTTTTTTTTCTTTTGAATATCAGAACAAATTATATGAGTATTGCTTTCAGTATTCTGACCTGTATTTGCTACTAACTGGTCCAGATTGGAGTTCACTATGATGGCATTTTCTATGAATTTGTGCCATGGAACGGTGTTGTTAGTTGGGAGATAGCTCGTTGGGGTTCATGGAACATGGCTGCAGAGAATAAAGATTACAAGGTAACGCTGTACATAAATTCTACATTTGTACCTCATATTTCATCCCGTACAAAATTTGCTTTTGGAAGTCTATGATCTTGGTATTGTATTCCATTTGACCATAAGAAGCTAGAAACTCCAATTACTGGACAGGCATCTGGGCCAGATAAAATAAACCAATTCTTTTGATTCTTGAAAGGTTGAATTGGAGGCAACAACAGATGATCCCGGTACACCATTGCGAGCTCCAACATCGGAAGCTGGACTGGCTCCAGCTTGTAAGGATACTTGTTTTGGTGTGCTAAGATTGCGTATGTGGGAACGTAGATATGATGGCAGCAAAGGGAAGGTTCGTTATGTTTTCTATCAAATGAACAGATACTCTTAACTTCATAAATTGTGAAATGTGCTGCAAATACTCTTTTGGTTCAACTATGATGTAGAAAGCAGCACAGCCTTACTACCCAGCCTCCATTAACAAATCATGTCAGCTATTTTTTATCAGCCAATCTGTACCAAGCACAGATTTGAGCTCAAAACCTTACTTATACTTAAGTAAGGGAGCGCTGAACCACTTGGTTTGAAGTCAGGACCTCCATGAGCAGTGCTGATCCTGGGGCCACTCAACCCAGGCGCCGGCTTGGGGCACACGGCCTCATGCAGAAACCAAAAAAAATAGGGCATTGATATTGTGTTTTTATTAAATATACCATATATAATTGAAATAAAATTAGATTTTTTTATATAAGAGAGAATTACAGGGAAATCCTATTTTAGCCTAATCTAACCCAACACCCACACTTAGTCCGTAAGTGTACCCACCGGGATTCGAACCTGTGACCTCAAGGAGAGGTGAGATGTGAAGAGGTATTAACCACTAGGCTAACCCATGTGGGCAGGTAAAATTATATATAATTTTATGTATTTATCATATACACATGCATTTAAGGTAATTTTCATCTTTTTCCTAAAAAAAGAGAGGTAATTTTCATCTTAGTTTATTATTATTAATTACAAATTGTTAATATTATTTATTTATTTAAGTTCATTAATCATTAAACTGTGCTTCATCTTCTACATGTGTTTGGAGTTTCGACGTGAAGTCTTTGTCATATGTTTTTACAAATATGAAGTTATTGATGCCAAACGCTTGTTTTTAATGTGCAGATTATATTGGATGTCACGAGCGACATGGCCGCATTAGAAGTTGGGGGAGGGCCTTGGTTTAACACCTGGAAGGGCGAAACCTCAACCCCGGAGGTCATCAGCCGAGCTCTTAGTGTTCCGGTGGACGTGGACAGGATTTTCAGTTCAGTTCCATTTTTCAAACCCCCTGGTCTCTAGGCTCAGATTCGTTAGTAGTTCCATTGTAAGTATAGACTGATTCACAGTGTGTTCCTTTGTTGAAACTCTTCAAATGATCCGAATCATGTAAGTAACTCATTGAGATTCTTTCCTATGTATTGGTGTAAGAACCCTATCCTATGCATAAGAGTTCCAAATATGTAACTATTAGTTCACCGCTTTCTCAGATTTAGAATATACATTTCTTTCTTGATGATTGGAATTGTTCATTTTTTAGTTCAAATTCAATCCTTAAAAGTGTAATGTTCGGTTTTGATAATGAAAGTATATAATTTCATTCAGCTTACAACTTGATCTCGTAAGAACACCCTTCTACGAGATCAAACCAAAAATGTTGTGAACGATCGGAAGTAAAGCTAGTTTCAGTCACAAGCTTCCCTTCTAACACCTCAAGTTCATGCTTAACTTTCAGAATTACGAAATTACCATTACATATAAATATATAATTTTAATTCTTTGCTCTTATTTTTTTTTCAATTTACAACTTGATCTCGTAGAACACCCTAATGTTTGAAGTTGTACATATTATTAGAGGACCAACTCAACTAGAAGCTTAAGCTGATAGTTGAAGGCTCAATTATAATCTAACACGCGCTCTCACGGACAAGCCCGTTTACGGGTTTGGAAGTGAATTATTTAGAAGAGAGATGAGTCCATTGAGAAGAATGATAAGGGCTAGCTTATTTTGGGCAAATTTGATAAATAGAGAGTAAATTAGAATTTTTTTGTAGAGAGTGAGGTTTGAACTCGGGTCCGTGAGGTAACAAACTCTGATACCATATTAGAGGACCAACTCAACTAAAAGCTTAATTTGATAGTTAAAGACTCAATTATAATTATATTGTAATGCATATTCCTCGTCGAAAATGGGGAATTCCAAATTCATTTACTACGAAGGAAAAAGAAGTTAGTGCAGCTATATGTTTGCTCTATTATCCATGTGAGTGCATCATTGCTCATCAGCTATAGCCTATAAGAGATGTAGCAGCAGACATGCATTGACTTTTATTTTGTTGTTTTGCAATAATTGTTGGAGCCTCAAGGGATTATAGGAGTAGAGCTCTTTTGTTTATCGGTGAGCCTATGAAAAGACTAAATGTTGGAGTCATGATGAACTACATGACACACAATGACACCCACTCTTTGATAATAACCTCAAAAACAAAATAATACAAAATGGGCTCCACTTAACTATAAGTTTCCTTTCAAGGGTTGGATTTTATATTGTTTGTATGATAACTTGATTTGAAGGTAAAAGCAAAGCAAAACCATGTATTATAAATTTATAATTAACTTATGTCAACTAATTATTTAAATTTTAGGTACAAATTTTACCTAAAAACCAGAGACCACATCTTGTATCATCCAGATTTAGATTCCATGCACAGTAGCAATGCTAAACTTAAAATGGAGGGTGCACAAATAGATAGGTAATTTACTCATTGAACTAATACTATAATCATATAACTAAAGTATCATTAACGTTAACTAATATCACAAAGGACAAATAGCCTCTCTCTAAAAAAAAAAATCTCTCCCTTCTCTCTAACCTTGCAACCCTAGCCGCGCACTCTACCGCCGTCACCGGCGTCAGATCTGGCCTCCCTCGGAGCCAGTGACGACGCCGGTGACACACCCGTGTCTTCTCCTTCCTTTTTACCCTCTTTTCCCTTGGTTTCGCCTCTTTCTCCCTCTCCGGTCGCCGTGTTCTGTTCGGTGGCCATTTTTCCATTTTTCCTTGAGCCTCCGACCGAGGCCGTGGTAGATTTGAGTGTGGGAAGCTTTTCTTCTTCATCTTTGAAGTCGATGGCTTCAGATCTACAACGGCTTTGGTCGCCGGTGTTAAGTCGATGGCTTCAGATCTACAACGGCTTTGGTCGCCGGTGTTAAGTCGATGGCTTCAGATCTACAACGGCTTTGGTCGCCGGTGTTTTCCTTTTCCACCTCTCCGTTGCCCGGTGCTCAGAACCGCTCGTTTCCCCTCGGTTCAGATCTGTGGTAGGTTGTCGGTTGCGGATCTGTCCTTTGGTTTCACTTGGATTTTCGGCGAAGGCGCTTGCTTTCACCCTTGCTTCAGATCTGGCACTAGAGTCCTTGGATTTACTCCCTCACAGGTATCATTGCTACTTGATACCGGATCCCAGCCCTCGAGGGCTCGTTGCCCCCTTTTTCGTAGCCTTGCCGTGGAGTTGCTTGGTGCGGGGTTCGTTGCTGGCGTTGACCGGACGGATCGGTTTGGGTCTTTTGATTCTGGCTGGAGCAGAGCACTTGAGTGGGTGTTGCGACACTTGGGTAGGTTTTTCCTCCTTTCCCTTCCGTTTTCTCCATATCCTTGAAATCCTAGATTCTTGACTGCTTCTCACTCTCCTGAACTCAACTGGGTTTGGGAATCACCATTTTGGTGTTGGCCTGTGGTGACGGATGATTTTAGGATCTCCGGTGATAGCTTAGGTCTTGATTCTTGGGTTTTGCTTACTCCGGTGGTGGCTTTGCCATAGCCGGAGTACGGGTGTTTTGGTGTTGGCCAGCACCCGGTTGTCTCTCACTTTTTGGGAGAAAATAGTGGGGATTTGGTTGAATCCGCTGGGGATTAGGGTTTGGATTGCTTTTTTCTGGTTTCTGATTTCTGTTGGGTGTCCGGACGGAATGGTGCTGCTTCATTGTTTTCTCCTCGTACTTATTGGTTGCATTATGAGTTTCTAGACTCTGTTTACTTTTATGGTTTAGTAGTTCTGCCATTGTTGGCTTGTTTTCTGGTTGTACTTGTTTTCTGGGTATAGGTTGTTGTTAGACCCAGTGTTGTTTCTTGGTTTACTTCTTGGTTGTTTTATCTTCTTGGGTAAGAGTCCTTTTACAACCCCTGCGTGGGTTTGTCTTTGTTTGCTTAATGTGTGTAAAATCTGGGTAGTAGACCTATGTTATACCCTTTGTTAGGGTTATGTGTTTCTGGTTGGAGGTGTCATTTTGGCATACTCTATGTTGTAATGGAGGGTTCGCCCTTAGCCTTGTTTCCAATTTGGAAACTTGGTTCTTTATAAAAAAAAAATTGCTGATAAAAAAAAACTAATATCACAAAGGAATGGATTGGCTGGAGGTGTGATCTCTCTCTAGAATCCTCCCGAATCCTACCCACCGTTCTCTTCCTTCTTCCTCTGTTTGGCCGCCGGCGACGGCCTCTCTTCTCCCTCTCCTCTACTACTTTCACTCATTTCTCCCCCTTCCTCCTTTCTCCTACAGCCCGCTCTGTTCTTTTGACTTCTCGTCCTTCCTTTTTTCTTCGTTTTGTTCATATCTACTCCCCCAGCGTCTTTGGAGCTTTCTCTCGCCTTAGCTAGTCGTCCGGTTGGTGCTGACCGTCGATGGGGTCTCTTTTTTCCGAGATCTGAGAGTGGGGCGTCAGATCTGCGACGAGGTAAGTTTACTTCCCCTTCACTTGTGCCCTCTTGTTACCTGGCTCCCTTTCTTCGCTTTGATGATTGGTTGCTGTCTCTCATCCTCTTGGACGACTGGTCGGTGTTGGCCGCCGTCGGGATCTCCTTTTCGGAGATCTGAGAGAGGGGTTTCGGGATTTCAAGGCAGAGCTCCCACTAGGCTTTCTCTCCTACTACTGCAGATTTAGCCCTCAACCCTTCCCTCTTCAAGCTTCCCTTCCCGGTCACGGTGCTGTGATCCGGGGTCCACGAAGGGTGTTGACCGCCGTGGATTGTTTGCCTTTGGGCTCTGTTTGAAACTTTAGGGGGATGAGGGTTGTAGGGTTTCTCTCTGTTTGTAGATAGGTGTATTGGGTTCTAGTGGGTCTCCCTTGTTTTTGGGTCGGTGGCTTCTGGTTCTTTGCCAGGTTTAGGGGAGGTTGGAGGTGAGGGTTTGACTGCCCTACGGGTCTGTTTGGAGTTCGACATTGTTGCCTTCCCTTGCGGCTTGTTGGAGTTTTGGTCCCTGTCTTCTCAACTCTGTTGGTTGAACCGGTGGTGGTTCTGTTTCTCCGGCTGGGTTTGGTCGGTTGTGCTTCATTTTCGAGGAGTGGGTACCGATGCTGTGGCGTGTTTCTTCGGTGGCGCGGGGCTCGAGGTTTTTCTGTCTGTGTTTGTTTAGGTTTTATTGTTCTTGTTGGCCCTGGTTGGCCCTAGTTGCCCCTTGTTGGGCTTGTTTGTTCGTGGGCTTGACCCGTGTTTGGTTTGTTTCATGTAATATCTGGGTATAGACTCTTGTTAGACCCACCTGTTTGTTAGTTATGGTTATTGTTGGGCTTTTTAGCCCTGGTTTGTATCTGAGGGGTTACCCTCTTGGCCTTGCTTTTCATTTTGAAAACCTGGTTCTTTATAATAAAAAAATTGCTGATAAAAAAAAACTAATATCATAAGAAATAGTTCGATATCACATATTCCAACATCAGATTTTGTCGTAACGAGTCTGCAAGATGATGAAATTACCACATAACGGTCGTAAAAAGTGGGTTACTCCCTCGTTACTCGTCTTATTTACAAGTTTATCACTACACGTTTTGAACCAACCCCAAATTTTATTTATCAAAAATACAATGTAAGATCTGATTTTTAATTTTTAATTTAAATAATATTTTCAAACCGAACTCGTTCCTTAGTAAGTTAGTATCGTTATGAGTAAGTTTAATAATATACATGTAAGAGAGTTCATAAATAACTCATATTAGATATTTATAGTTGAACGAATAATGAGTCCAACTCAAACTATAATGGCTCATGACTCGTAAAAATAATAATAAAGTAAAGAAAGAAAACGAAAACATAGGAAACGACAGAAATTGGAGCACGAAACCAAACACACTCATTGGAATATGACATGTTCCACCAATCACTAACTTAAAAAAGCATAGCAACTCAGCTTTTAGAGTTGGTGGTGAATGGTGATGATGATAGCGAGGTGCAACGTTAGGTGTTTGATTTTGGTATCTATGCGCACAAAACAAACCAATTAATATACTACCTATAACAGCTCTCCCCTGAATTACCGAAACACCCTTATATTTGTAAAACAATGAGGCACATGTTTGTTTAGATATACAGTATGTATCGAAGTAGATAAAATATAAAACATATTTTTAAAAAAGAAAAGAAAAGGAAACCTTTTTATTGGATTAAAATAAAAAGGTGGAAGAAATCGACACGTATAAGAAGTGGAAATAACCCGATGCCAGGTTGAGAGAGATCAAGGGACGATCATCATACTGGATATACCTTAGCATGTACAACAGAAAGGACCTTGGTCAGGGAGTGGGAGTGCAGACCTTGTGCTGACTGGACAAAAGTCAGGGAGTGGGAGTGCAGAAAAGTGGGTGTTTTGCAACAGAAAGGACCTTGAGGTCCTGGGAGTGCAGAACAGTGCTGACTGAATTATTATTTGTTATTTTCCTGTTTTATTTAATTCGTTATCAGAAACCGTTTAATTTAGTCATAATTTAAACAATATTGGAAATAAATAATTAAAGACAACCAATAATTAATAAATTCAACACGAATAGAAATGAACTTCTAATTTTATTCAATCCATTTTAATACAACCCAAAACGAAATACAAGTTCAAGAATTATCCTCTGTTGGGTCGACATCTGGTGGTGGGGGTTGGCTTCGAAGATCGTCAATTTGGGCTTCAAGGCTAGTGATGAGTCTTCACACTTGGGTCTTGCAAAACTTACGGTCTGCCAACGCCTCTTCGTCGTAGGAAGATGTATCCTTCTCCACCAGGGCCTTGTAGTTGGCGATGTTTGCTTCCCACTGTTGGGTTAATGCTTGTAACATGCGATACTTATTTTCCACTTGTTCGCCACGTGACCGTTGAGCCTCAAACCGTGCACGTTCAGCGTCGATTCGTGCACGTTCCAGTTCGGCGAAGGCAGACATTTGGGCCGTGAGGACGACCCCATTCTTTGCGGCCTTCGCTGCCTTCTTCCCTTGCGGTCGGTGAGGGGGACTTGGGTCGGCCTCGGGGGATGGGGGTGTGTCGCTGAGAGGGACTTGAGTCCCCTCGTAGTTCTCGCTTCCTCCCCATTCTGGTGGTTGGGACTCACCACTGAGAGATGTGCCCTCCTCCCCTGTGCTTGTAGGTGGGGTTGAGCTGTAAGCCCCAGCCTCATCCAACCGCTGTCGTTGTTGGCGTACTTGACGGCGGACAGTTCCCATTGTGCCCTCCTCGGCACTGAACTTCTCATTGCCATCGAGCCTCCAGACCCAATGATCCAGGTCGAACTTTAGCGGGTGGTCTTTAACCACTTTCCCATCATTCTCCCACATTTCCTTCGCACGTCTCAAGTGCTCTTCGTCGTTTGCGCCGCTCGGCTTCTCGACCCTGGACCTCTTCAAATAGCCGAGCATCCTCCTTGTCTGGCCGGTACCTCTGAGCCAACGTTTCTTGATGGCTTCCCAGCGGCGAGGTGGGTAACGGTTCTGGGAGTTGTATTTCCTCTGCACTGCGCACCAGAATGTGTTGCCGGTTTGCGAGTTGCCCTTGACGGCGTCTCTTGTTATGCTCAACCAGCAAGTTATGAGGTGGTTGTCCTCCTCCTTGCTAAATGTCCGACCATCCGCCTCTGGTTCTTCGGGTTGGGCTCGGGGTTGGGCTCGGGCAGGGGCTCGGGCTCGGGCTCGGGCAGGGGCTCGGCCTCGTCGTTGGGAAGAGGATGGTTGGGGGGTTTCTACGTCGGGTAGTGGATGACCCTCGTAGTTGTAGAATTAGGGTCCCATGCCCCATTGTGATTGTGATTCTGGTGGGAACGGTGGCATCTGGAAACCTTGTGGGGGCATGCTCCATTGTGATGACACTTGGAACCCTGGCGCCATTTGGTATTGTGGGGGACGGTTTTGTCCTAACAAAAATATTTATACATTAAATTAAGTGCTCAAAAATTTAATACAAAAAAAATTTATACATTAAATTAAGTGCTCAAAAATAAAATAATAAAATAAGTGCAAATAATTAATCAAAAAAATGAATACAATGCATTAATACAATAAAATAAGTTTGCACTAACCTGAACTTGACCCCGGGTTCGAGCTTGGGGAGTTGGAGTGAGGGCCCGTTAGAATGTCTCCGAAACCTCGTGCCAGTTCGTCCTCGGTGAATTCTCGTTCGTCACCAAATGAGTGTGCACGAGACCCAGCGTCGCCCGACATTTTTCGCGAGAATAATTGAAACGAGAGAGGAGAATTTGGGAAGGAGATAGTGAAGTTGGATAGTTGAAGTAGGAAGTGGTGTGAAAAATATGAGAGGAGAGGGGTATTTATA